>CM070559.1:49701110-52101110 GCA_036346405.1 Phyllostachys edulis | reverse complement strand
AATGACTACTAATTCTTTCACAAAAAACAATCCTTCCAGAGCATGGCTTCAAAAAGAGAAGCTTTTCACAAGTGCATGAGAAGCTAGAGGACGAAACAAATGTCTTCAGTGCATGAAAAGCTGTGTACGACAAATTTAGAAAAAAACAAATAATGACTTATAATGTCATAGGAGGTGGGTACGGTACAAAGAAATTTTAGCTAAAAAGGTGTCTCAATTGTTTCCTTTGTCTACATTTTTCCACTTTCCCTATTTCAATTACAGGATGGCAAAAGTAGTATGTAAAGTGCATAAAATACACACATACATACATACCATAGGCTCCGTTATCTTTAATCCCCATTAAATTTGAGAGCAGAGTAAGGCATAACCGCATAAGAGAGCGAGCACATTTTCTTCCTACCATCAATACAATGAACACAATTGCATGAAATACACTTCATAAATCATTCCACAATATAGAACCTACTAAGAAATAATAAAACTAAAAAGACAAAGTAGATTTGTCACCTATTGGTGTACTTAGGGCATCCGCAAAGTTTGTTGCAAAAGTCGACCTTAAGGTGGGGTCCACATGAGGTGGGGTTGTGGGTATTAAGGTAGAGCGCATGTTTTAATAATAAAAAATACTATCCCCTCCATCTTCTTCCTCCACCGCCCACCTACTCAAGAGGAGGTGAGGTGGCTAATGATATTCCCCGCCTTGTATAAAATCCCTTGTGCGTATTAAAGTGGAGCCCATGTTTTTATAAATAAAAAATACTAGCCCGACCCTCTTCTTCCTCAACCGCTACCTACCACTGTTGCCATCTATCCAGTCCACCATCGCCTGCCCCTCTTCACCGTCGCCCTGCCCGTACCGCCCACTACTCTACGTTGCTCCCTCTCTCCACCGCGTTGTCTCCCCGTCTCTTCTTTTCATTGGACGACGACATCAAGGATATATCTAACGAGGTATGGTGACAATCCAATGGCGACTTCCCTACCACAGACCCGTGGTGGCTGGATCCGGAGGCGGCGGCCCTTCCTTAGACTCACGGTGGCCGGATCCATTGGCAGCGACCCTTCCCCAGACTCGTCGTGGCCGGATCCAGTGGTGGCGACTGGCGACAACTCCTTCCCCGGACTCGCTGTAGTCGGATCTGGTGGCGGCGGTCCCTCCTTGGACTCGTGGTGGCCAGATCCAATGGCGGAGACCCTTCCCTAGACTCGTCGTGGCTAGATCCAATGGCGACGACTGGCGACAACTCCTTCCCCGGACTCACGGTGGCCAGATCCGGTGGTGCGCGACCGGCGACAACTCCTTCCCTGGCCTCGCCGTGGTCGGATCCGATGGCGGCGCTTTCTCGGTGCGGTGGCTAGTGACCACCCATGCGTTCGCTCCATTCGACAGGTGGGCCCATGTAAACTTTTTTTTGTTCCTTTAGACCAGACCTCAAGCTTAAGGTCGACTTGTTGCTCTTTCTCCTTGATGCCAATCCCTCTAGCGTGATTACCATTGTTGGCGCCATTGATGCAAACACATAGCCCTCGCCGACAAAGTTCATCCACAGTTGTGGCATCACACAACCTTTAGGTCTAACTCCACACGGAGCAAGGGAGGTCCATATCTCCTCAAGAGGAAATTAGGCGGGCCGAAGATACCTAGGGCACCCACTATCGTGCATCGGTGGATGAAGAAGATGACACCATTGTTGCAATTCGATGCCACTGAACGACTTGTTTGGATGGAGAGGGATTAGAACCAATCCTTTCGGATTTGAAGGGATTTTAGTTCAAATTCTGAGTCAATTCGAAGGGATTGTGTCGGATCACAATGTATCCAAACAAGCCCGAAGGAAGCTCAATGGTTCGACACCCTATCTAACTCAAGAGCTCTAAAGTGTTCAAGCTCCAAAGGTACAAAATACAAGCTCATATTCATCTCTACCATCTGCAGCGAACATCCCTGCTCTAGGGGGATTTGAGCAGTGTCTTTGATTTTTGTTTTTTCACGGTCTTTTCTTTTTTTAAAATGGTGGTATGGCACACATAGCTTTCGTATTATCCATTTAATTAAATCCCTAGTTCTAGGCCTTGTTTGTTGGCTTTTTTCGCCTTTAAGAATAATATAAACATGTTAACAGCCATTACCACGTTGATATTGATATGATTTCACCCCATTCAAGAAAATAATAGAATTACAAGAATATACCAAAACAATAAAAAGGGGAAGATGATCCTCTATAGTGTCTATTACTGACGAAAAATACAACGGCGATTATTGCATATGATCTGAGCTCTAAAATCTTGATTGATCGGGTGACGAGAGCCCACACAGCAGTTACTACTCTGCAAAAAGGATCAGTGCCCCCACAGAACTTGTATAGGCAAGTTCTCAGCCTCCGTTTTTTTTTAAGGCTCCATTCACACGACACAATTTTCGCCTGTTGTTCTACATTTTATATATATAAAAAACGTTCGCCTTTCTTCTTAAGAAGCGGTCACACCCCTCATAAAAAAAGTTGAATTCATATACACGGAAAGTTTGCCGCGTCACCTATATATGACACTCATTATTTCATTGACACGTGGATCTTAATATCACATGTCAGTGATATAATTAGGGGTTTCGCAGGTGGGCGAGAACATAAAGAAAAAATTAGTATTCCCTCCGGTTCATAAAAACAAATTGTTTTGAAATACGAGTAGTCAAACTTTGAAAACTTTGGCTATCGATATCTTTTTAAACATTTAGATTAGATACATGAAAATCATACGTGTAGATTCATTTCGTATTAGGTTTTACAAATATATTACAATAATAATTAGTGGTTAAAGTTATTTTGGAGATCATGTCGATATCCAAAACGACTTATTTTTGTGAACCGGAGAGAGTAATAACATAGCAAAAAAGAGAGTCCGGCTATACACACAATGCTTTATCATTGTACGCGTGTACGATGCACGTGGCGGCGCATGGGGCTGATCGAGTTGGAGGAGGAGAAGCCGACGTGGGACGAGGGGTCAAGGCCGAGGGCTGCTTGGCCGGCCGGCGAGTCTTCTTGCATGAGGAGGCGAGTCGAGGTCGACGCAGAGCCTTCGGCCATGAGGAGGCGATGAGGTGGTCGTTGGGCGAACGGGGCGATCTGGCGCCGAAGAAGCGGCGAGGCGCCGCACGACGCGAGGGTTCTCGAGGCGGGTCGGACGGCGACATCGTGTGCAATGCATTTCTAAAAAGGGACTGTCTATTTATAAGGTGACTGAAATTTTCTTAAGCATAAGTCACATTTTTTATCCATTGAATCAATATCTAATCATATGATATACCAACCTCTACACAAATTCAATGATTATAACTAATAATTTAAACTTAAGAAAATTTCGGACGACCTAAGAATAGTAAGACTGTTCTAAAAAAACAAAGGGCAAAAAAAAAATATGTAGGCTCTTTCTCTCTCCCCCTCCACCGCGGGCGATGGTGCTGTAAAATGCAGAGGGGAGGCGAGGTCGGAGACGAAGATTCTATTCGCCTCCTCTCTCTCTCTCTTACTCTCTTTATCTTATACTATCTCTCTCTCTCTCTCCTCCCTCGGCTCGTAGTAGTCTCGTAATCTCGTTACCTCCGCTCCCTCCCACCACCGCCTCCACTCCCCTCCAAGACTTCCCTTTTCCACCCTCCTCTCCTTCCCCGCAAGACGGCGGCGGCGAGGCAAGAACGAGCTGCCTAGCGGAAGGAGAGGTGAGAAGAGAAGAGAAGAGAATTCCGCAGGTTCTTTGATCGATTGATGAGCGGCGGACAGCCGCGGCGGCGACGACGATGAGGGCGGATCTCAGCACCATCCAGCAGACGCTCACGCCGGAGGCGGCGGCGGCGCTGGCGCGGGCCATGGACGAGGCGGCGCGGAGGAGGCACGGCCAGACCACGCCGCTCCACGTCGCCGCCGCGCTGCTCGCCGCGCCGGCTGGGCTGCTGCGCCAGGCCTGCGCGCGGGCGGCCGGCGCCAGGGCTGGCGCGGGCGGCGGTGGCGCCGCGGAGGCCCGCACCCGCTCCACTGCCGTGCGCTCGAGCTCTGCTTCTCCGTCGCGCTCGACAGGCTGCCCACCGCCACCGCGGCGGCAGCGGCGCAGGCGGGCGGGGGGGCGGCGGCGCCGGTCTCGAACGCGCTTGTGGCGGCGCTCAAGCGCGCGCAGGCGCAGCAGCGGCGGGGCTGCCCCGAGGCGGCGCAGCAGCCGCTCCTCGCGGTCAAGGTCGAGCTCGAGCAGCTCGTGCTGTCCATCCTCGACGACCCCTCCGTCAGCCGCGTCATGCGCGAGGCGTCCTTCTCCTCCGCCGCCGTCAAGTCCACCATCGAGCAGTCCCTTTCCTCGCCCTCTCCGTCCTCCTCCACCGCCGTCTCCAGCCCCGCGGCCACGCCCACCCCGCTATCCCCTTCCCCTTCCCCTCTCCCGCGCTTCGGCGCTGCCAACGCCTACATCAACCCTCGACTGGCGGCTGCCGCCGCTGGAGCCGCCGGCGGCGGCGGCGAGGGCGAAGCGCGCAAGGTGCTCGACGTCATGCTCAAGCCCGCGCGCCGCAACCCGGTGCTCGTGGGCGACGCCGACCCCGACGCGGTGCTCAAGGAGGCAATCCGGAGGATCCCGACGGCCGGCTCCCCGGCCCTCGCCGGGGCGAAGGTCCTGCCGCTGGAGGCGGAGCTCGCCAAGCTCGCCGGCGACAAGGCGGCGATGGCTGCGAGGATCGGGGAGCTGGGTGCGATGGTCGAGAGGCTTGTTTGTGAGCACGGCGGGGTGGTTCTTGATCTCGGGGACTTGAAGTGGCTGGTGGACGGCCCCGCGGCAGCGGCGTCGGAGGGGGGCAAGGCGGCAGTGGCGGAGATGGGGCGGCTGCTCAGGCGTTTCGGACGCGGCGAGGTGTGGGCTGTCGGCACGGCGGCGTGCGCCACGTACCTCCGGTGCAAGGTCTACTACCCAGGGATGGAGGCCGAGTGGGACCTCCATGCGGTGCCCATCGCCCGCAGCGCGCCGCTCGCCGGCGCTGCTCTGAGGTGCGTCCGCCTTGCTATTTCAGCTTCTTGGTTGGATCTACCATATCTGGTGTTACTCGTCTTCTTGTTCCTTTGGCGATTCTACATTTCTACAAAATCTTGGTGTTCAGTTTGGAACCAAATGGTTACTTTGTCTACTATTTCCGCTGAGAAAAGATTACTTTAGGGGGGGGGGGAGAAACTTTGCTTGATTAATAACCAAGATTTTTAGTTCAGTGTGATTGGCTCAATCCTAAAAAGTTTGTTGCTTTTTGTGTAGCAATAGTGGGCTTCTAATTTTGTATTCAATCTCACACTGTAGTTCAATTCTGGGAGATGTGATGGATCATTGAATTTTGTAGGCCTGGAGGCAGTGGAATTCTCAGCAACTCGTTGGGGATGTTGTCTCCCATGCTCCGGCCTACTCCCGTGACACCGACGCCGTTCCGATGGCCACCCGGGAGTGACCAGACTCAGATGGCGAAGCTGCCCATGTGCCTGCTTTGCAAGGGTAATTATGAGCGTGAGGTCGCCAAGCTTGCCGCAGAGCGGACGGACAAGCCGGCATCCCGTCCTGAGGCTGCCAGCCCTCGTTTGCCACACTGGCTGCAGCTCAGCAGTGATAAAACTCAGGTTTGTGTTTTTGAATGTTTAAACTTGATAAAGTCAGCTCTTGTTCCATTGGAATCGTGATTGACATAATCCTTTGTTTTTGTACAGCCCAAGGAGCAAGAGTTGAAATGGAAGAAGACCACAGAAGAGCTTGAGAAGAAATGGCGTGAGACATGTGCCCGCATCCATTCAACCCGTGCTGGGGCGCCAGCACTCTCCGTGCCACTGGCCTCGTTCGGTCCACGCCTGCCCATGGAGCCCAAATTGGCAGTTGCAAGGGGTGCTGCTATTCCCACTCTTAAGATGAACACCAATTGGGACAAGCCAGCAGCCACCCCGACACTTGAGCTCCGTAAGATTCCACCAGGTAGCCCAGTGAAAACCGACCTTGTGCTTGGTTGCTTGGACCCAGGCATCAATCCTACTGTGGAGAAAGAGCAGAAGGAAAATTACGAGGGGCTAACAGCCCTGCCAAAGGCTAAGATTGCTGGAATTTCTGATATTGAATCCTTCAAGAGGCTCCGCAAGGGGCTTACAGAGATGGTCAACTGGCAATCAGATGCCGCTTCAGCCATCGCTGCTGCTGTAATAGAATGCAGATCTGGGAGTGGGAAGCGGCAGAACTTTGGGACAAGGGGTGACATGTGGCTCCTGTTTGTTGGCCCTGATCAGGCAGGTAAGCGGAAGATGGTGAATGCATTGTCTGAGCTGATGGCAAACACCAGACCAGTGGTTGTAAACTTTGGTTCTGACTCCCGGTTGGGCAGAGTTAGCAATGATGGGCTGAGCATGGGTGTCTGGGGAAAAACTGCACTCGACCGGGTCACCGAGGCAGTTCGGCAGAACCCGTTCTCAGTGATTGTTCTTGAGGGCATTGATCAAGTGGACACTGTTGTGCGTGGAAAGATCAAGCAGGCAATGGAGACAGGTCGCCTACTGGACTCGCGTGGCCGTGAGGTCAGCCTTGGCAATGTCATCTTTGTTCTAACCACCGATTGGGTACCTGAGGAACTTAGATCAAACATCGAGACGTTGCTCCAAGGTGAAGGAAGGATGTTGGAGGTAGCAGGCTCTAGTTGGCAGCTAGAGCTCTCGATTGAGGACAAGCAGGTCAAGCACCAAGCAGATTGGCTATGCGATGATGTTCGCCCTGCAAAGGTAGCAAAAGAATTGTCCGGTGGCCATGGCCTGTCACTCGACCTCAATTTGGCAGTTGGCGCCTTGGATGACACCGAGGGCTCACATAATTCCAGTGATGTCTCAGTGGAACAAGAGCAAGAGAAAGGGCAGCTTGCAGTCAAGTGTTTGACACTGGCCCCTGACCCTGATCTATTGGAACTTGTTGACGATGCTATTGTGTTCCGACCAGTCGACTTCGGGCCATTCAGGAAGACTGTTACAGATTGCATATCGGTGAAATTTGAGTCGGTCATTGGGAGCAGCAACTCATTCAGAATCGATGAAGATGCCATTGACCGGATGATTGGCAGCATGTGGCTCACCGACGAGAAGCTTGAGGACTGGGCCGAGAAAATACTTAAGCCAAGCATTGAGCGATTGTGGCATAATGTGAAGCATGATAATGCGCGTGCTGTTGTCCGTCTTGCAGCAGTTGCGGACAAGGCATCACCAAGGTGCGGAGGGGGCAGGGAAGGGCTGCCGGCAACCGTAACGATCGCCATCGATGGCATGTAGAGAGGGAGTTGGAGGAAGCAAATTCTTTGTATGGTAGACATGTAAATATTGGGGAGAACTCCCTTGTTATAAGCTGGGGGATGTTACTATCTGAAGCACATAGGATGGGGGCAGGGAGAATATCCTTTGACTACCAAATAGGCATGGAGGTTATAGATCTTATAACAACCAAATGTGATCTATAGTTTTGATAATATTTATAGCTATGTTCCTTGAAATGAGAATTTTTTTTTCTTTTGCACTTCCTAATGTTGCAAGGATTGACTGTGGAGAGGAAGTAAATAATGGTATTTGCTATATTTTCTTGGATCCGCTTAAACCAATTCTTGTAATGCATGAGCCATTGAGCATGCATCAAGTTGCAAAGATGTGAATATATCAAAATTTTCCTTGTTTGTTCTATTTGATGTGAATATATCCTCTTGCTTCTTGTATAATTGTTTGTCTATGGAAGTTATTGGAAGGAGCAACCGGTTTGAATGCGGGAATTTTCTCTGGTTCATGGAAGAATTGAATTGTTTCCTACAAATCCCTACCTGCCAAAACGGGGAGAGACATGACCTTCGAATTCACCAAAGCTTATTATTCTTGGCCACTTTTTATTATAACTCTCATATTTTGCTTAGTTATCCTTTTTACACATCGTTTTCTTGATTGAATTTAGTCATGAATCTTGGCCGTACCGTGGTCCTTGTCGATTCCTATTTACACAAATTTCCAGAAACCTTTTAAAATAAGAATCCAAAGGCATTCTCAGTTTCACAACTTTCACTATGACGACATTTCTCACTAAATACCTCGCCTTTATCTTTTTTATTTGCATGTTAAAGGTTGACCATACAGATCAGTATCACTTCTTGCTGTGGTCTGGTCTTCTCGCTCTCTTGCTTCCTCTATTACCCCACTTGAATCATCCACCAATGGTATTCAACTTCTTTATCACTCTAGTAGCCATGAAAGTTACGAAGATCATAGATACAAAAACACAACAAAAATCATGTGTTAAAACCGAAAAACCCCGAGCGAAAAGCTCCTTGGCAGGTCTGACCATTGAGCTGGCCGGTCGAACGCAGGTGTTGGCCGGTCTAACCACCGGTTGTAGGAGCGACAACCCAAAGGATTCTCAAAATGACATAACTTTTGATTCCGAGATCCAAATCCTCTGAGATTTTAGACATAGTTCATCAAGAAGGTCAGTAACCTATTCCAATCGATGGTGAAGACGATCGAAGCTAAGGTTCCATGAATTTTTTGATCCAGGTCAAGAAGGCACAAAACTAGGAAAAACCAAAACTTTATCCAAAAGCTTGCTCAGGGTGGAAGATGGTCAAGATGGCTTTGGGTCCGATCCCACAAGTCCTAACAAGCTAGATCACAACAAAAGACGCGATCGAAACCCTTGGAGTACAGAAACCCCAAAATCATCAAAGAGAAAACAAAAACAAGATAGAACTCATCTTTGGGGCAATCCTGATTGAATTGATTAGAGGAATTGTAGATTTACAACCACTCCACAATGGATGACAAAAACTCACACTTGAGCACCTAATTTCTCAATCCACCTCTTTCAAACCCTAGCCTCCTCAATTTCCTCATCTTTCCCTGAATCACAAATTAGGGTTTCCAAGGCTTGGATAGATGGAGGTGCAAATCTTACACCCTCCCTTTTTATAGTGGAGGCTAGGTTTAGAGAGAAAACCCTAATGGGCACCTGTTAAGCCCATACATAAACAAGCCTACACTCACGCACACTTCTCAAAGCGGATGACGATCCGGGTCTCCTGAATCCGTCTCTTCGTGAACTCCGTCTTATCTTGACCTAAATCACCTCTCCTTTCCGCCGTCGCGCGCTGCGGTTTCTTCCAGGTCACCAACCCGGTATTCTGTCGAAGATACCAAAATACCCCTTCTCGATCTTTTTCCAAAGGCCGAGTCCAATCAACGTGAAGAAATCCCATGCTTCGCTACGCGTAGTTTTATCAATGACTCTCTTCATTTCGGCAAGTGGCTCCCATCCGACTCTCACCGAAACCACCATGGCAATTGCAACCCGTTGCACCGAACTTCCTGTTCGGTCGTTCTTGTCTATCTTGCACTATGTTTGAGTCCAACCACTTCACCTAACACCCTTGATCGTTCTGGACCTCATGTCTCCTAACCTAGTCCCTATCATTCTCACCGTTGGCCGTAGTTGATTCCAAGCCACTTGCACAACAATAGACCAAAAAATTGATTTTGGGCACAAGTTCCTCACAACTTGACGTTAGCCAAGACATGCATCATGCAACACATATGCATTGACACCCATGTCTTTGGTCAATTCCATAGAGTCACCATAGTTCACTGTGCATGACCGCTCTATGGCCAGTCTGATCTCCACCCTCGGCCGGTTTGATCGCCACCCTTCGGTCGTTTTGACCACTCCCAAAAAAATTCCCAATTCCTAGAAAACACCCTCTTTGAACATTTCAGCAAAACTCTATCTAGTTTTGCCACAAAACTCTATCTAGTTCTGCCTGAAAACTCCATTTTCCATGAAACCTGGTGCAAACACACCTCCTAACACTCCCACATAAGTGTTTGATCACATTCCTCAAAATTCAACTTTTTCATCGCTTGCCGGTTTGACCGCCACCCCTAGGCCAGTCAGATCGCCTGAACCTGACAATAAATATGATAATTTACTAAACCGAGGTTTTGCTCCCCTAAATACCTCGACATCAATGCCGATTGTTCAACACTAAAATTATGACCATACACATGATCTCAACAAGGTGTGGATCCATGCCACTAAGCTTAACCACCCCTATTTAATGTGTGTTTATGTGGCATGATTTGCTCCACCAATACTATGTTTTGGGGCTAAGGCATCTTCTTGTTTTCCCTATGGAAAAAGGGAAACATATTTATATGCAACTGGTCACCGCCTCCGATGACCACTGCTTCGGCTGCGGCTCCGCTGAGCTGGGGGAAGTCCTCTGGCGGGAGAGGCCTTGCGGCTGGGGCGTGGATGGTGCCACCACGGCGGTGTTGTGGAGGCCGTGGCCATAAGCTTCTAGAATGCTCACCCCTACACCACTGCTTCGCCGTTGTGAGCTCGCGAGGAGGAGGAGGCGAATGGGGAGCAGTTGAATCTGGTCGGGGGGGGGGTGCAACGTAGGCCCTAGGCCCGTGGGATGAGGTCTAGGATAAGGTAGAGAAGAGGAGGAGGAGGAGAGAGAGAGAGAGAGGAAGAAGACGAGAGTAATTTGTGCATTTTGGAAAGTTTTGACGGTAAAAATCTAACGGAGTTGATGACAATGGCAAAAAAGGTAACATTTGTGAAATGTAATGGTATGGAAAGAATATGTCGTTTTATAATGGCAGATCAGGGACCCTAGAACTTTGAAGTGGCATATAAAGAATTTTCCTAAAAAAAACACCCTTTTGGTCCAAACCAAATAGCCACTTTTTGGCCTAATTGTGTACCCACATTGATGTGGCAGATCACCAACTCAAATCAACTTGGAAACATTCTATGCTTGTTTATATTATTAGTGTTGGTGCCATTTGTGAAGCTTAGTTTTTAATAAAGGCCTGCGTGAGTCACAATGCCAAGTGGTACCCCTAAATTCCACTAGCGACTCTTGGAAGGGATTTTAATTTTCATTAGCAATGGAGTCTATTTGTGAGCAACTCATCAGAGGGATTATGTACGCTCACCGTGAGTACATGTGGCGTTGCTATTTTTCTTTAATCCCTCTAAGTTGGCTCCATTATCTAATTAACTTTGTACTCGCAGCCCTCCTAATTTTTTATCTGATCTTGTTGAGTGACTCAAACTTTGCAAAAAGTATGCATTTGCTAAAGTGCCTTTCCATGTGACAATTTTGTCTTATTATCTACATCCCTTCTCAAAGGCAGATAAACTTAGTTTTCAGGGTCCACGTGTCATTAAATGATCATCTTACATACTAATATTGCGGCAGAGATCGTAGGTAATACGTTTTAGTCACTAATCATGCTGGAAAAGTTGTGGCTGGGTGGCCAACATCAATGCCTTTTGGCCAAATTCAGTTGCTAATAATGTGTTCATATGTCCTCCTTTTTTTTTTCATCTGCCCTGCACTTCTTTTTAACTTAACCTTTCTGGCCTCTTGTCCCATGTGGAGCGCGATAGTGATATCAGTGTGTCGACACCTTGGCTTTAGATGATATTTTCGCCCCTTTATTTTAACTCTAAGGGCTCATTTGGGAGCTAGGGAATTGGCCGAGATACCCTGATCCATTACTACACAAAAGGTTATCACAGACGATTCTAAATTGTCATCACAGACGGTTTCTGAACCATCTGATTTTACGTGTCTACGATAATAGGCGGTTATCACAGACGGTTTATAAACCGTCTGTGATAAGTCACAACACACACGGTTTTTGGTCGAAACCGTCTGTAAAGTCTTACTATCACAGACGATTTCTACCAAAAATCGTCTGTGATACTTAGGCCATCATAGATGGTTATATGCACCAACCGTCTATGATTGATCGACAATCACAGACGGTTAGTAATAAGAACCATCTGTGATATGTCAGCCATCACAGACGGTTATATGTACCAACCGTTTGTGATTGTATACATATCACAGACGGTTAGTAAAAATAACCGTTTGTGATATCAGACATATCACAGATGGTTAGTAAAAAGAACCGTCTGTGATATCCGACTTATCACGCACAATTGCTGGTAATAGCTGTCTGTGAAGGCCTATTATCACAGACATTTTTGTGGTATAAACCGTCTGTGAAGGCCTACTATCACAGACGGTTTAAAACGAATCGTCTGTGATAGTAGGCCTTCACAGACGGTTTATACCACAAAAATGTCTGTGATAGTAGGCCTTCATAGACGGTTTATACTACAAAACCGCCTGTGATAGATCCTTTTATAGCTAAAAAAATATTCGTTTTTTCGGCTAGCCTCAGGAAATGCTAGCCATGCCCTCTGAAAACAAGCAAGCAGAAAACAGATAAATCACAGATATATAACTCAGTGATTCATAGCTCAAAATCAATTACAAAAGAAATTTCATGTATTGTCACTAGAGTTACAATTGAATTAAACCTCGTAGTGAATTACAATAAATCGGTGTCGCCGGGGTGAAACTCTCCATTTCGGTTAATGATCTCCCCCGTGATGAAGAAGACAAGTTGTCCTTGAACGTCCAAGAGTTTGTCCACATCGAAGGTACTTGCTTCGATTGTCATGCCCTGTCGCTAGGAGTAAAGTAGTAATCATATATAGTTAAATTCATAATTAGGAAATAATTATTGCGAGATTGACCGACGAACCTCTGGATCCTTCATCTTAGCACTCATGACTTTCTCCATATGACGACAAACGTAGAATGCACATACGTTGCCTTATAGCTGCTGGTGGCACTGCAAAAATAGAATTACATATATAGGTATAGTTAATTCGAAAGGTCAAATTACGAAGTGTGATATAGGATTATTGTGCCATAGCGAGTACCAAAAATCGTGTCCTGTGTCACAGTGTGATGCTTGATTCATTTTGTATCCCTCCCCCGGCAACATAGGTGCTGAACAACCTATGTGATTCTAAAAAGTTATCCTTGACCATTTCAAATGAAGGAAGACTACAATAGAGTTACGTATGAAAAAAATGAGCATACCTGTCGAGTACTTTTTGTACAAGGGTGAAGTCGTGGTTATTTTCGACTAGGGAATCATGGTATATTATCTTGTTCCACTTTGGTACAATGACTAAAAGGATCCAGTGCTACCTAAGTATGTCGCTATAGTCATTAAACCTAAGTTCGTGTTGCGTATAAAGTACAAATAAAATTTGTATAGCAAGTAGTGAAGTACTTACCCCTAGTTGTAGGGCACCAGTATGTAGTCCTTGTCGCGGTGAGTAAGCAACCCCTTCGTTATGTGTTTCTCAACGTATGATGCGTCTAGGTTGATGCATTGCTTAGAGATCAAATGTGGGTCGAGGAAACCCACTAGTTCTCGCGATCACCGAGCTTCTTGCATAATGTATCTATACATAAGCAATGAGTTATGATATTTATCGATATTACGTGAATGTAGAACTTGATTGTACACACTTACAGTGTCTAGCATCGTAGAAGTGAGGTGTCGAGGGCGCCGAGGTTGAATAGATCAAATAAGTCTTTGAAGCCCACACGGAAGTAACCCGACTTGAGGAGGAAATGGTTCTCCGTGTAGCTGACGGTGAATCCTGTAGGCCGGTCTTCCCTCGCCTCGTCAGTCTGCCGCATGTATCAGGCATGCAAAGTCCCGAAGCCAAACCAGTGTGGCGTAACATTGTGTCGAAGACCAACGACATTTTGAGGGAGAACGTCCCGAGCTTGTGAGGTGCCTTAATCTTTTTTGATTTGGCCTTAGCGCCTAGCCCACTACATGTTTTTCCAGAAGACGACTCAGCACGCTTGTCTTGTTTCTTCGGTGCCGTCTCCACGGTAGCCGATAATGAGGCCTTCTGAAGTAGAGGTTGAGGTGGAGTCATCGAGGGTTCTGTTGGAGAGGCATGGTCGTGTGGAGATCGCGGCACTGTAGGCGCGTTAATCTTCTTTGATTTGGCCTCAGCGCCTCGTGTGATGTACATCTTGGGGTGGGGGACGACCCGACACGCTTTTCTTGTTTCATCGATGTTGTCTCCATGGGAGCCGATACGGAGGCTTTCTGAAACGGGGGTTGAGGTGGAGTCATTGAGGGTATTGTTGGAGAGGCATGGTCATTGTGTGGAGATTGCGACACTGCAGGGTCAAGGGCGATGTCCCTCTTGGGCCACTAGACATAAGTATACAAGGCATCCCCTAGTGTTATGATATCTTCGTTCGGGTGCTTCTCCAGCGGGAAGACCATGAAATTAGCATGAGCCATGTCCACCTAAACCTTGGCGTAACCCTGCGCCAGCTGGACACCGTACACCACTGTCCCTTCCTAGCATGGAAACACCACCCGCCGCCCAGCCCCAACAGAAATGGATCCAACCAGCCTCACTTGGAGCCTGCAGGGTGTGGACTCCTACAAAACGATACACAATTAGCTAATGTGTCCTACAGGTCTATCTTTGGAGCATTCCAGAGATGTACATTACCTGGATGACGTTGATAGGTAATTGGACGTCGCCAAGTTCAGAAAGTGCAGGCGTGGACGTGACGCTACTTCGACGTTGAGGTGGACTGGCTCCCAAAATCACGGAGGCGGCTTGCGACTGGTTGATGAGTTGATTTATTTGTTCCTGTAATGATATTATATGTCCTTGAAATTGTGCACTAATCTTCTCTTCCAACTGTGCCTCGCGCTTGGCCTTGGATCTCTTGTGGTGACCCGGTCAAGGGCTAACCCGAGAGGTCCTCCAAAACCTCCTGGAAGGTCCGCTAGGACCTCCCAAGACATCCCGCAGGACCTCTCGGTAGGACCGCTTAGACCGCGAACCTACACGAGGCCACCCGTGAGGACCTCCCGGATCTCCTAGAAGTCCATCAGGACCTCCCAGGAGGTCCGGTAGTACCGCCCGAGGGCCCGTTAGGACCGGGGTCCGGTAGTTCCACTCGAGGGTCCGGTAGGACCACTCGAGGGAAACTGAGTTCCTGACCCGAGGAGGTCTGGGTGCTAGCTTCCCTCTAGTCTGAAATCTTCTAACTCCTCTAAGCGGAGTTACCCTGAGGTACACAAAATCTCCCACTTCAAAAGATAAGTCTCAGCGACGGGTGTCCACATAACTCTTTTGCCGGGACTGAGCTACTCTTAAACGTTCTCTTATGAGTTTCACTTTTCCTTCAACTTCTTTGATTACATCAGGCCCAAAGAATTGGCGTTCACCAACTTGATCCCAAAGGAGAGGGGTTCTACATTGTCTCCCATACAGAGCTTCAAATGGGGACATCTTCAAGCTAGCTTGGTAGCTATTGTTGTAGGAGAACTCAGCATAGGGGAGGTTTTTGTCCCAGCTTTTCCCATAGTCTAAGGCAGAGGCTCTAAGCATATCTTCAAGAATTTGATTCACCCTCTCTGTCTGTCCATCAGTTTGAGGATGATAAGCTGTGCTGAAATTGAGGCTTGTCCCTAAGGCTTCATGGAGACTTTCCTAAAATCTTGAGGTAAATTGAGAACCTCTATCAGACACTATACTTTTGGGCACACCATGTAGACACACAATTCTGGCTGGGTACAACTCAGCCAACTTGCTACTCCGGTAAGTAGTCTTAACAGGGATAAAATGTGCCACTTTGGTCAAGCGATCAACAACGACCCAAATAGAGTCATAGCTCGATTGGGTCCTGGGCAAACCAGTGATAAAGTCCATGCCGATTTGCTCCCATTTCCACTCGGGAATGGGCAAGGACTGCAGCAAACCAGCGGGTCTTTGGTGCTCAACCTTGACCCTTTGGCATACGTCACAACGTGCCACAAATTTAGCTATTTCTCTCTTCATGCCAACCCACCAATACCTTTCCTTAAGGTCGTGGTATATCTTGGTACTCCCTGGATGAATGGAGTAATGAGATTCATGAGCTTCTCTAAGTAGGAGCTGCTTTATTTCTTGATAGTCCAGCACACAAAGCCTTTTGCCGAACCACAAAATCCCTTCTTCATCTTCTGAAAATCTAGGAGCTTTCTCTCTTTTTAAGTTGTCTTTGATCTCTTGGAGGTCTTTATCTGCAGCTTGATTCTCTCAGATTTGCCTTTGGACTGTGGGCTCAACTTTCAGAGCATACACACAACCTTGGTTAACAATTTTCAGATTTAGACGTCTCATCTCTTCATATAACTTGGGTTGGTTTTCTTGGACTAACAAGGTGCTGCAATAATTCTTTCGGCTCAAAGCATCAACTACCACATTTGCCTTGCCTGGGTGGTAGTGAATTCCAAGATCATAGTCTTTGATGAGCTCCAACCATCTTCTCTGCCTAAGGTTGAGGTCTGCTTGAGTAAAGATATATTTTAGGCTCTTATGGTCTGTAAAGACCTCGCAGCGATTACCAATGAGGTAATGGCTCCAAAATTTTAAGGCATGCACTATGACAGTCAATTCTAAATCATGAGTAGGGTAGTTAGCTTCATGAGGCTTGAGTTGCCGAGAAGCATAAGCTACTACTCTTCCTTCTTGCATCAAGACACAACCAAGACCCTGCCTAGAGGCATCACAAAAGACTTCAAAATCTTTTTAGATGTTTGGCAAAATCAGCACTGGGGCAAAGGTCAACCTCTTCTTTAATTCTTGAAAACTTTGCTCACAAGCTGTGGTCCAAACAAACTTGTTTTCCTTCTTGAGCAACTGAGTAAGAGGCCTTGCTATCTTTGAAAAGCCTTCAATAAACCGACGATAATACCCTGCCATGCCAAGAAAACTTCTAATTTGAGGCACTGATTTGGGAGACTTCCAATTCAGCACATCCTGAACCTTGCTAGGGTTGACTGCTACACCTGCAGCTGACATTACATGACCCAAAAAGGTAACTTCCTTCAGCCAAAAGTCACACTTCTCAAATTTTGCATAAAGCTGGTGGTCTCTAAGCTTGTCTAGAACCAACCGAAGGTGATCTTCATGCTTTTTTTAAGTCTTGGAGTATACTAGGATGTCATCTATGAAGACAATGACAAACTTATCCAAATACTCCATAAATACTTTATTCATCAAGTTTATAAAGTATGCAGGAGCATTGGTTAATTCGAAAGATATAACCGTGAACTCATAAAGTCCATATCGAGTTGAGAAAGTTGTCTTTGGGATGTTCTCTTGTCGAATCTCCAATTGGTGATAACCTGACCTTAGGTCAATCTTGGAGAAAACTGCTGCTCCTTTTAGCTGATCAAACAAGTCATTGATCCTGGGCAAAGGATACTTATTCTTGATGGTAACATCATTGAGAGCTCTATAATCCGCACACATGCGTTGTGTACCATCCTTCTTTGCCACAAAGATCACAGGAGCTCCCCAAGGAGAGGAACTCGGCCTAACAAATCATTTGCTTTGCATTTCTTCAATTTGTTGCTTCAACTCAACAAGATTATTTGCTGGTAATCTATAGGGTCTCTTGGAAATAGGTGCTGTTCCTGGAATCAAGTTAATGACAAATTCCAAATCTCTATCCGGAGGCATTCCAGGTAACTCACTTGGGAACACATCGGGGTATTCCCTCACCACAGGGAGGTCTTCAAGCTTAACTTCTCTCAAACAGACCAAGCTATGACTTGCTCTAGGAGAGGACTCAGAGCTGAATTCAACTTGTATCCCTTACTCATTGGTGAGCACAATAGATTTGTTGGCACAATCTATTTGACCTTGGTTCTTGGCTAACCAATTTATTCCAAGAATTACATCTAAACCTTGAGAGTGCAAGACTACAAGGTCTGCAGAGAAAGGAACTCCCAAGATTTTCATGGAAAGATTTGGGCACAAGGAATTAGTCCTCATTTCAGAGCCCGGAGAGTGGATCAGTATAGGGTTTACTAGAGGAGATATAGCTAACCCATTACTACCCACAAACTTAGAAGAGACAAACGAATGAGAAACTCCGGAATAAAAAAGAACTGAGGCTGGTACGAAATTAACAAGAAACGTACCAAGGACCACGTCCGAAGCATTTTGAGCTTTCTCAGCTATGACATGGTTCACATGTCCCTTGACAAATTGAGCCGAAGGCTTCATGTTGGAGTTGCTGCCATGTGCTGAATTTCCTTGACTGAATCGGGTAGGAGCGGCTGTTGCCTGTTGCTTCTTTGGGCACTTATTGGCATAGTGCCCAACTTCATTGCAATGAAAATAAGTTACTCCCACTGCAGAATTTGTGATCGAATTCTTCTGAAATTGACCTCCTAGAGAGGTCATACGGGGGCTGGAGGTACCAGGACGCTTTGCTTGCATTGGAGGCTTGGAAGGGGAGGAGGTCACAGGTCTCCTTTGCTGAAATTGGTAAGTCCTGGGCCTGGAAGAACCTTCTGAAGTAAACTGCTGAGCTGCTTTCCTCTTCTTGCGATTTTCTATCTCAAGATGCTTGCCCTCTTGCCGTATTGCATACTGACAAGATGCTGAAAATCGGGAAAGTTATGAGCAAGGAGCTGAACTGAAAGATCATCGTTGAGCCATTCCAAGAAGTGCTCTTGTTTGGACTCATCAGTAGCCACATCTTCAGGTGCATATCTTGCCAATTGGTTGAATTTACGAAGATACTCGCTGACAGTGTGATTCCCTTGGCGCAAGGATCTGAATTCTTTCTTCTTTAGCAACATCATACCATGGAGAATATGTGCCCGGCGAAAAGCTTGAACAAATTCATCCCAAGTAATAGCTTGAGCATCGGTGTGGGACTGAGTAAAGTTGTCCCACCACTCCGAAGCTGGTCCATGAAGTTGGTGAGAGGCAAACAGGACTCTCTCTCGGTCTGAGCATTGGATCATATCAAGTTTCCTACTCACTGTTTTGAGCCAATCGTCAGCTTCCATATGCTCAGTGGTGCTGGAAAATGTAGGTGGCCTCATCCTCATAAACTCAGAAATATTAGCCCTTGGGGGAGGTGGAACATACACGGGTGGTTGAGCTGCTGTGGCTGCTTGAAGGTTTTGTGTATTGTTGATGGACTGAGCCAGCAAATTGATCAATTGGGTCTGATTTGCCATCATTTGATTCCAATTTGGCCCTTCAGCTGGAGGAGGTGGTGGCTGTGGTAAAGGGGTCTCTGGATCACTCCCAGAGGCTCTGCCTTGACCACCAGTGCTACCACTGCCTCTAGTGGTCACCATCTGCCAGAGGTCCAAGAATTAGGATAGGGATGGAAAAGCTAAGGGGGAGGTTGGAAACAACCAAGCCAACAAAACCTGCGAAAGCCAGCAACTCAAAAGCTCAAACACGTTCTACTCGAGGCTCACTACCCTCAGGGCTGCGAGGAGGGAGGTCATTAATGCTACAACCAGGATCTAAATCGGCCCTACTGATATTTCAAGGAAAGAGGGTCCATTCAACTTTATAAAACGTTGAGGCAAGCAAAAAAAAAGGGGGATACAGAGAAGGTGATAAGAATAGATAGATGACTCAGGTAAGGAGAGAGCAATTTACTTCTCTTGTTTAGTAAAACACATTTTGAGCTTTTTCCTAACGACCATTCTATTAGGCTGCATCCTGCAGTCAAGATGCTCTGATACCACTTGTGGTGACCTGGCTAGGGGCTAACCCGAGAGGTCCTCCAAGACCTCCTGGAAAGTCCGCCAGGACCTCTCAGGACATCCCGCAGGACATCTTGGAAGGACCGCTTAGACCGCGACCCTACACGAGGCCACCCGTGAGGACCTCCCGGATCTCGGATCTCCTGGAAGTCCATCAGGACCTCCCAGGAGGTCCGGTAGTACCGCCCGAGGGCCGGACTGGGGCCCAGAGGTCCCGAGGGTCCCAGAGAGGTCACTGAGGAAACTCGAGGTCCTAACCCGGGAGGTCGAGGTCTGGGGACCTCAGACCTCCCCAAACACCACACTCTGACCCGAGGGAGGTCCTTGTGGGACCAACCCGAGAAGGTTGTGGGGCTTGGGATAGGCCTCAAGTCCACTGTGATCTAAACTAGTCCCAAGGATCAATGGTTAGTTCTCACAGCAAAGTCAAGTGATATCATACATCCGCAAAAGGCTTTATTAACAACAAAGAGTTGATTACAAAGGGGTTGCTTACAAGTTCAAACAACCAAGTAAAAATACACAGCGGAAACAGAAGGTAAAGTCCATCCAATACACCACAGGTAATTGGCTGGAGAGCGTGGCCTAATTGATCTGGTCTTCATCATCAAAGAAGTCTACTCCTACTCAATTCATTAATCAAGCAAGAATGAGCACAAGAACCGTGCTCGCAAGTTACACCCGTCAAATAACAGAATGACATACATAATGGATATCAAAGGGAGAGCTTATATGGTTGATTTGCGTAAAACCAAGTTTATTTTCAATTACAAGTAATAAGTTTCAAAGCATGTACAATGATTAAAATTTATTTTCGAAGTTCAATTTTACAGTTGGATAACATTCATCACAAAGTGTGAAGGATACCCACTTGTCACAAGGCCCACAAACCATTTGGATAGAAATCCAAAACCAATTTCATAAGTTCTTTGGAAATCAAAACCAAGAGCTAACTTTGAGTGGCTTTGCTAGCATGTCCATGACCGTGGACATGGCTATTCGAATAGATTTACACTCTGCAGAGGTGTACAGCTTTACCCACTTGATATGACTTCTCTAGTTTGTTTGGCATTCGTCAACGCCACCTCACACTTCCTTTGGTGAGAGGTCTAGAGCACATGACAAAGCCTTTACAATGCATCGCTCCACCGCAGTCCACTCTCGCTAAGGTTTCACCCCCTTTGGATTACCTATCCGCAGGGTTCAGGCCTCCTCTTGCGCCAGGTGGGACTACGAAGGTCGTAACATGACTACCCACACACCAACAGGATCAACCACGATGGAGCTTTGCAAATTAATCGGCCAGATCCCACCCATACAGGACAAGTGGTTGCACGATGGTGGCTAGCAAGATGCGGCTCGCATACCGGTCCTTAACTGGCTTGGGCGACCACCACATACCCCTGGACCTCATCCCTACCCAGAATTGAGTCCGTGCATAAACATTGCACCAGCCAAGCCAACCAATTCGCCCAAGACCAAATCCATTTTCCATTTCTGTTTTTCTTTTCCAAAACCATTTGCCAAAACCTCCATGACAACCCAATGTCATGGCTTTAAAACACAGGATTTTTTTTGTCTTTCGGTAGAAACACTTCCCAAATTAAGATTTTGGTCTAGCAAGACTAAGCATACATTTTTCAAATGCCTCTGGTTCTCACTATTGCAAAAACTAGATTTTACCTAGGGTGACAATGGATTTGGTTCAATATCGGCAGTGGTCATACAACGGAAATTAGGCATAGCTATAAATTTAAAGATGGGCATTAAAATATCTAAGTAAAGTAAGCATGCATTATTGTTTAAAATGGAACATAAATATGTTGAAATACTAGGTACAACATGGTCAAGGGTGTAACTTGCCTTGCTCAAAGGCCTGGGTGTCTTCTTCCTCCAATAACTCCTGCTCTTCGGTGCCTTCAGACTCTACACGATGGAAACAACACAACTCAAATAGAGCTCAAATAAGATCCAAAGAAACCCCAATAAAACACTGAAATAAAACCAACAGAGAGGTTAGGTGATCAGGGGGGAGGTCCAAGGAGCTTGCTGGAGGAGGTCCAAGAGCTTGTTGGAGGAGGTCCGAAGCTAAGGAGAGAGGTCCAGAGAGCTTTGGAGGAGGTCCGCGAACTGCTCGGTTGAGCTGGAGAGTGGAAATGGTGAAAAAGGTGAAAAGGGAAGGGCTGCCCAAGCTTATATAGCTGGAGCCATTGAAATTTCCCAGGGTATAGGTGTTCAAGAGTTGATGAAAAAGGACAATGGAGGCAGGCAAGAGATGGGACAAAAGAATAGCACGGGTGCTGCAAAAAGTGATAGCATTTAATGCGACACAACAGGCATTAAATGTGGGGAGACTCCCATGCGCAAAGGACATGATCAAAGGATAAAGAAAGTGGGTGTGACTGCCAAATGGGCCAATCAAAGCTCAAGGGGAGGTCCTGCGGACAGGAGGTCCAAAGGACACAACAAGGGGAGGTCCTGATGGTCAGATCAAATCAAGGGGAGGTCTAGACGGTTAAGATCTCCAAAGGGGAGGTCCTAACGGTCAGATCTAACAAAGGGGAGGTCTGGACGGTTAAGATCTCCAAAGGGGAGGTCATAACAGTCAGATCTAACAAAGGGGAGGTCTGGACGGTTAAGATCTCCAAAGGGGAGGTCCTAATGGTCAGATCTAACAAAGGGAATGTCTGGACGGTTAAGATCTCCAAAGGGGATGTCCTAATAATCAGATCTAACAAAGGGGAGGTCTAGATCAAGCGGAAGGCTCGAACGGACACGAGGGAGATCCAAATGAACACTAGGGAGGTCCAAATGAGTTCAAGGAGATTTCGGGGCACGGGGAGGTCCAAATTCTGGTTTTGAGAGTTTACAAGGAACGGTAATACCGCAAGTTGGGAAGCGGTACTACCGCACTCCGGTAGCACCGGTTGTTACAAAGCGGTATGGAATTTCTAGAACACATGTTTTCGGGAGCTCGGTTTTACCCTGGAGCGGCATGACCGTGAGTTCAATGGCGGTAGTACCGCATGGCGTAATACCGCGCTGGTGCGGTAAGGAATTTCTAGAGGGACAATATTACAGAGATCAAAGCGAGGGGAAAGTAGTCCAAAGGGGCCTAGAGAGGTTCCAACAGAATAGAGGATGAGTTCAAATGAACATAGGGGGGTTTTGACCTGGGGAGGTCTAAGCCAGAGAAGAACCAGAGAGGGAGGTCTAAGCCAGAGAAGAACCAGAGAGGGAGGTCTAGGCCTAAGGAGGTCTGGTCCAATGAGGAACAAATCAAGCAAGGAAAATGAGAGATCACTAAAGCTCCAACAAACCCAATAAACCATTCAAGAGTTTTAGTTGGAGTTTGAGTCAGTCAATTGGAATCCATTCTGAAATTTCAAGTTAAGCTTTGAATTCTCATCAAAACCAAATGGTTCTTTTTGTTTTGAAATTTTCAAAAAGGCATCTGATCCTTGTTTACGTACTCTGTTACAAGCTTGCTCTTGAAGGCCTTCCACGCTTTTCCCATCGCAAGGAACGCTTACCGTCGCACGAGTCCCTGTACTTCTGCTGGGCTATCGAACGATGTTGTAATTTCAGTCCACAGCCTGCGCTTTCTCTACGTCCATTAGAGACTTCCATCTCTGTGTGGTGATGAGGACCCGTTCCCTTCCAAGTATACCGCAGGTGGTCTGGAGTGCTGTCGCCGCTTTCTTGCGAAGCAGAGGGACCCCATGGTATTGACGGTCGTGATGGTCATTCGGCCCTCAGGCATTTTTGATATTCCTTTGCCATCTTACTGACGTACCACTTTCCTCGGAGATCCAGACGCATTTGACGATGTCGATGACGGAGGCGAAGACGGTGTGGACGCCATCTTGCTTACTTGCTATCTATGAAAACTAGGAATGTAATGCAACTCAACATAGTTAGTATAAGGTAAGTGGCTCAATGGCATCACTGTAAGATTAACTCAATAGTATCACTGTAAGACTAACAACAAAATAAATCAGCATAATGCTCAGATTTAGATTGTTGTTTATTGCTCTCAGATATCAGGCTACTCAAAATGTATTCTTGGGCTCCTCGCCACTTGGGTCAAAATTCTATCACAAATTAAATACAACAATTACTCTGAAATAAATTAGGCCTTGAGCTTTACAAAATCTTGCTTTTTAATCTGACACTTTAAAACAAATCATCAGTTGAGAGTTCTGTCGACGATCGAGTCGCCGATTTTACGAAATAAAAGAGGAAAATGACGCGATATTTCCTGGGAGAGAATGAGGCCACTCTTTATTGATATGAACTAGATTTACAGGGGCGTCTACGACCAAGCTATGAACTAATCCTAATTACACTGAGAATGCTCGCTAATCAATTAGACTTAAAGAACAAGTCTCAGCTAATTGTGTTGCTCTTGATCTGATGTCGCTGTCTTGCTTGTCTCAGATCTCTTCGCCCTTTGGTCTTCCGCGTTCCATCTTTAAATAACTTCTGAAGAACTGATAGTTACTTCTAGAGAAGGCGTCCCTTGTGAAGCATTGTGACCGGTCGGAGCGAGGCGTCAATTGATAAAGTATCAACTGCTCTGCGGTTAAGTGTCTGTGAGACACTCAACCACAAGTTAGTTACTGTCAGTGTCTTAAGATTATATAGCGCCGTGTGGCATGGAGTACGCAGCACATGTTCCATTCATCACGCGGTAAAGAATATCCTTGGAATTATTTTAGATAACAGTCCATAACCTTTCCGAGCAGCTACCTGGTCGGAGACTAGGCACAGGACCTTTTCTGACCAGGGTACCCATTATGTAACCTCTGGAATCCTCACGACCAGTGAGGTCGTTAACCTTAGGGGTTACGACCATGAATACATATGGTCTTTTATTATGTATTAAAGTAATACCTAAGGGTTTTAATCCTCGTCAGCTAGCCCCTGAACTTTAAATGAACAGGTCATGTGAACACTTTCCGATGAAGTCGTATCAAGCAGACCCTATTTAATGTCATGACATACGAAGTGGTCTGTGTTCACTTTAAAGTTGATAGCTTGCCTTGGGAACCTAAGAGTTTTTCTGTCCGTTAGACAAAAAAGGCTTTTGTCCGTTGGACTTTTTAGATAACTACTGTTTGCAGTTAAAGATCTTGACGAGGATTAAAACATCTATGTATTATTTTAATATATAATAAAAGACCATACGTTTTCATGGTCGTAACCCCTAAGACCGACGACCTCCTAGTCGTTAGTATTCCGAGGTTACTTATCGGGTACCACGGTCCTGATGAGGCTTTGTGCCTAATCCCCACCGATAACCGCCAGAAAATTATTGAATCGGTATTTCTTATCGTATGATGAATGGAACACGTGTTATAATGCTCCAAACCATGCGATGGTACAACCCTAAGACACCGACTATTAACCACCCTACGGTTAAGCTTTTCACAAGCAATCGCAAGGAAGTTAGCACATTGCTAACTTCTCTACCGCTTCGACCAACGTAACGCTTCACGAGGACGCCTTCTCCAAGAGTAATCGCCACATCTTCGAAGTTATTTAAAGGTGAAGCACAAAAGAAAAAAAAAGAGACAAGAAGGGAGACGATAGGCGACACACAAAACAAGGCCAAGGCAAAGATATGCATGTAGCATAAGCGGTGGAATTAGAAGCTAGATAATCGACCTTAGACTCATATTCTAAGTCCGATTGTCTTGCTAAGCATTCCTCCATTCAAGGTAATTCAGGTAGTACTTAGCCACATCTTGTAAATCCAGTTCATATCAATAAAGAGCGACCCCCATTCCATTCCGTGATATTCCACGCCATTTTCCTCGCTTATTTTCGTAAGATCGGCGATTCGATCGTCGACAATTTGGCGCCGTCCGGGGGAAGAAGGCGAAGTTTCAAGAAATTTTTTTTCGCCAAGAAAATCCTCGCCTAAAAACTCGCAATCGCTCATGCGACTATGCCCGAGTTTGGGATGAGGAAAATCGGTTCGACGGCGGACTACGCCAACCTCGACATCGAAGGATGTATCCGCGCCATGGAAGAAAATGGCAGTCATCCTCCTCATCCTCCTCCGCCGCTCGCCGTCGTCGCCGACGTTAGCGAGGTCGACGGATGGATGAAGATGCGCCGCCACTACCGTGGTGCAACCAGAGAACCTACCGCTTTTCGACCGATTCGAATGCCGAGGATCTCTCAAGCCCTACTTTTCGACCGCGAAACAGTGAAGAAGTTTCACCTCATCACCCGAAAACTATATACCATTGATGAAATCATGGTCGAAAGATACTCTCCTTCGCTTCGGCAATTCCAGAGTCAACCGTCACCGGTAATCTGTCGATAAAACCTCCACGGTCGTAGGCCATGTGGGATGATCACACTCAAAGATACGATCGGCGGTTCATCGGATCAGCCGAGAAGACCTCGAGAAGTGCTCATCTCCGACCGATCTCCATCGTGGAAAATTTCGCGTAAGCATCGACAAGCTCTCCATTAGTTACGATGGAAGCTCATCGAAGATCAATGCCGGAAGCACGAGGTCAACGCGATCGGAGATGAAGATCAAGATGCCCCGCGACGGTCCTACACTCTCTACCACGCCATCACGTGTTGTTAGAGATGATCCGGCCGTCAAGCACCAACTTCCGGAGGCAACGGAACTAATCGACGCCAATCGCTTAACTCGCTCGCATCGCCCCACCCAGAGTGACCGACAGACCAACAAATCCGAAGGTCGGGGAAGGTTCGACAGCGCACACCTCGACCAAGATGAACCACGAGACCTTCATAATCGTACAAAACTTGCGGCGATTCAAAACATGTTAAATAATTCCGATCCCGCTCTAGCAGAACGCCTAGTTTTGTACAACTCGTGGGTCGGTATCCAAATTCTCCAATGCACCATGCAAATGAACGGAAGCGACGAGAACGAGAGGGTTCAGAAGTCGACTAGGACTTCGTCCCAACGCCCTCCTCAAGAGGGGACAAAGACGGTCATACCAAAGAGCGATCGATACCAAGACCTTCTCGACGATTCCGACCAAGGAGTCACGAGGAGAAGGCTATTTCAAGAGGATACTCCCCATCTGCGTCGAGAAGAACCACCACTAGGACCTAACGATCTCCGACATCGCTTGAACCAAGTGGTGATGCGTGGACATCATATCAATGTCCACGATCGGATCGGTACACCGGAGTTCCAACGCTCCAATCTTAGGGATCGGTCTCCGGCCGATCGACATATCCGCACCTTCCCGAGAAGACGCCATGAATCAATCACAGTTGTCGAGCCTTCTCTGCGGGCTCCAAGTCATGCGTTAGCCTAGCCGGCCCGGCCAAGCCAACTTGGACAAATTCAATGGAACTCAAAACCCATTGGAATTTCTCCAAATATATACCACCGCTATCGTGGCTGCCGGTGGCGATGAGAATGTAATGGCCAACTATTTACCCACCGTGCTCGAAGGGTCCGCCTTGGTGGGTTGTTAAACTTACCTGTCGGATCCATATATACTTGGGAACAACTCTGGATCTTCTCGATTGCCAACTTCGAGGTACGTCGACCATACAGGAAGGAGGACGATCTCCACGTAATCCGCAGGATCGATGAGACTTTACGCCAATATATCAAGAGGTTCACCCGGTTCAGTAACTCTATACCCAAGTCGCAGAGTCCTCTCGTTATTCAAAGCTTTTAAAAGCAGGTCTAAGGAATCGGCGGTTTCACGGAGGACATAGCAATGAACCCTCCAAGAACAACCGTTGAGCTCTTTGATATGGCGGACAAATATGCCATCGCTAGTGAAGCAATCGAGTGGTGTGAAGCCATCGATCGGAAGACAAGATTCCCCACCGGTGCCTCGACAAATAGGAGAAAAAGAACAAGAAGTCTCTCAAGAAGAAAAAGAACCGCAGACCGACGACAAAGAAGTCCTCGCCGCCTGCATAAGATCGGAAGGGCAAGAAGGACTATCTTGGTCAAAGCAAAGCAAAAGTTCCGATCAAGGATTCGAGATTTAATAAGAAGTGGTGTCCACTTCACCAAACGAGGGGCATGATCTGCGCTTTGTCGTGGTCTGGCGTAAGAAACGGAGGATTATTATGCGGTAAAGGACCATTTCGAAAGAATACAGAACATGGAGAAACGAGCTCCAAAAAGGACAAGGATGGCGACGAGGAGATGGAGTACCGTGATCCCCAACACACACCAACATGATTTTTGGAGGATCTTCTTCATACGAGTCCAGACGCCATCTGAAGGCCATAGAGCGGAGGTCAACCTCGTCGAATCTCCAACTGTAATCAAGCACTCGAAGTGGTCGGACACCGCATTTCCTTCAAAAAAGACGATCGCACCATCCCATCGACTCGACCGTAGGTTCCCCATCGTCGTTGAACCAACTATTAATAATTGTCGGGTTAATCGGGTCTTAGTGGATGGGGTAGTTCCTTGAATATATTATTTGTAGGAGCTTTAGAAGAAATGCAGTCCCCATGTCAAAGGTGAAACACATGAAATATGCTTTTCATGGCATAGTTCCGGTTCTACCGCTAAACCGATAGGACAAGTTTCCTTCCGGTGACGCTTGGAAAACCTCGACAATTTCGAACAGAGAAGATCCCGTTTGATGTAGTAAACTTGAATCCGATACAACGGAATCCTCGATCGACCAAAGATTAGCAAAATTCTTGATAGCCACGCATTACGGTTATCAAAGTTTGAAAATGCTCGGGGCGAAGGAGTCATCACACCGAGGAGATCGAATATGGCTTACGATGCGATCGGAAATCCTTTGCAACCGTTGATGAACTTCCGACCGAGAGGTTAATCCGTCTCCCATGCGTCAAGCACTCGAAGCCAAAGATGACGCCCAAACCATCCGACTGCACCAAGGAGGTACTACTCGACAAAAGCGCTTCTCGGACAGCGTCAAGTCGTCACATGGGTCAGACAACCAGATCCAACCGCCAAGAAGATTACGGTCGGGGCAAGACTCGACCCTAAATAGGAAGAGTCGCTCGTCTCCTTCCTCCGAGCAAATCAAGGCGTGTTTGCTTGGCAAGCGTCCGATATGCCTCGAGTCCCCGGAGGTGATCGAGCACGAGCTTGCTCTCGGCCGATAAAAACCGATCAAGGTAAACTACGACGTTTTGCACCCGATCGGAAGGAAGCAATCGATCGGAGATTGACAAGCTTCTCCAGGCGAGGATTTATTCGTGAAGTCAACCACCCACAAAGGCTTCCTAATCTCGTAATGGTTAGGAAAAATAATGGGAAATGGCGAATGTGTATCGACTTTACTGATCTTAATAAAGCTTGTCCGAAGGATGACTTTCCCCTTCCGCATTGATCAACTAGTAGACTCTACTTACAGGTGCGAGTTACTAAGTTTTTAGATGCGTATTCGTGGTACCACCAGATTAGTATGTGTAAAGAAGATGAGGAGAAAACTTCCTTCATCACCCCATATGGTACTTCTTCGTTATATTAAGATGCCATTTGGTCTCAAAATGCTTTGGTGCAACTTTTCAAAGGTTGATGCAAAAACTTTTAGTCCACAAATCGGTTGGAATCTAGAAGCTTATGTTGACGATCCGTCGTAAAGACCACCAACGCTGGCGACCACATTCTTGACTTACAAGAAACCTTTAACAACTTGAGAAGACATAACCTCAAGTTAAATCCGGAAAAGTGTGTGTTCGAGTTTCACTGAAAACCGCTTGGTTTCCTAGTTTCGCTAGAGGTATTGAAGCTAATCCAAAGAAAAATTGCGCCATCGACTGGATCGCCCTCCGACCACGAAGAAGGAAGTCCAAAACTAATCGGTCAGATGGCGTTAAGCCGTTTCATAGCAAGATTAGGGAAAAAGGATTACCTTTCTTTAAACTTCTTCTAAACATGGGAGTTTCGAGTGGACTAAAGAGGCAAGCGATGCCTTTGAGGAACTCAAAAGTACCTTACGAGTACCGGTCTTAGTTTCTCCGAGATCGGAGAAACATTGCTAATTTACGTGGCAAAGAACACCACGCATAGTTAGCGGTGTCTTGTTGTAGAAAGGAATAATATCCAACCACCGGTCTATTACATAAGCGAAGTCTTACATGGACCAAAGGAAAGATACCCACAGTACAAAAGTTGCTCTATGGCCTCCTTATGTCTTCAAGGAAGCTAAGGCACTACTTTCAGCCCACAAAGTGGTCGTATTTCTACCGGATATCCCTTGGTCAAGTCCTTAGAAACAGGAATCATCGGATTTAATAGCCAAATGGGCGGTCGAGCTAGGGGCGCTCGATCTCCATTTTATTTCACGAACAGCAATAAAGTCCTGTGCAATAGCGTAATCATTGCGAATGGACAAACCCCGAACCCACCCAAGGACCCGAGTACGAACACCACGACGAGTGGACAATGTATTTTGACGGTTCCTTGATGTTACAAGGATCGGGCCGGAGAGTGGTCTTGATATCCCTTCGACGAACACATCAAGTCGCCATCCAAGAATTTTCCCGCCACCAATAATGTGGCGTAATATGAAGGTTTATCGGCGGGACTCGAGCGGCTCGTTAAGCTCGGGATTCGCAGACATTAGTGAAAGGCGATTCTCAACTAGTAGCGAATCAAGTGGGAAAGAGTATCAATGCTCGAGTACCAAGATGTCATCTTATCTCGGCGGAAGTACGAAAACTTGAAAAGCACTTCTTCGGTTTTCGGATCCAACATATTCCTAGAAAGGAAAACTTTCTGCGCACTCAGCTTAGCACGGATGGCCTCCACGAGGTCGACCGTCCCCGCCGAGTTTTTCTCGAGCAACTCAATTCACCCTCGGTAGTTGAGCCTTCCGAGAACATACATGATTCTTTGCAAGTTGAACAAACTAATCAAGGAAACATGGATGCTCCACGATCGCTGACGATTGGCGCCACGATCACGGTAGAGACTGGATGACATCGATCTACAATTATCTTCAAAGATGACACAATTCCAGAAGATGATGTAGAGGCCGATCAGATAGCACTAAAAGCCAAATCATACACTCTAATCGAACGTATCTTGTATAAACGAGGATCTCATGGAGTGTTGATGAGATGCATATCTCAAACGGATGGCATTAGATTGCTAACCAAATCCATGAAGGCGTCTCAGGAGCACACCATTCCTCTGAGAACCACGTGTTTCAAAGCCTTCCTAAGGCTATTCTCGCCAACCGCCTTCATGATGCAAAAGAGCTTGTGACGAAGTGTGTACAATGTCAGTTTCATAGTCGACAAGTACATCAGCCAGCACAAGCCTTACAAACAATTCCTCTTTCTTGGCCTTTTGCAACTGGGACTAGACATTACGGGACCTTTCCCAAGAGCACCCGGGGGCTTCGAATTCCTTTTCGTCATGATTGACACGTTTACAAAATGGATTGAAGCCGAGCCAGTTGTTAAAATAACAAGCCGAGGCCGCTAAGAGATTTCTCTTGAAAAATGTGATCACGCGATTTGGTGTACCCAACAGATCATCACAGCATAATGGTTCCCGATTCTCCGGCGATCAATTCCGGGAGTTCTCGCGATGAACTTAGTGTCAAAATTCATTTTGCTTCATTGCACATCCGCAGAGCAACGGAGCGCTTGAGCGGCTAATGGTATCCTTATGCAGGGATCAAACGCCGAGTATTCACCGCTTAATCAAACGGTCAGCGCTTGGTTAAAGAACTTCCCTCGTGTTATGGGCGTTCGAACCCACGACCGACCGTCGCGGCCGTGAAACTCCATTCTTTTTGGTTTATGGTGCTTTGAAGCCATGCTTCCTCCGTAACTCAAAATTGGCTCGCCGAATCGATCGTTTTGACGAAAATGATCGAAATGAACGACGACTTCGACGACGCCGATTTCCTTGAAGAACGATTTAAACCAAGCCCTTATGCGATCGGCGGCCTACCAACAAGCCATGCGAAGGTACCATAGTCGTAAGGTGCACCGCATGACCTTTGTCAGAGGTGATCCGGTTCTCGAAAAATTCAGAGCCAAACAAATCGCAATAAACTTTCTCCTAAATGGGAAGGTCCTTACTCGTGGTCAAGTAACCCGACCGGGTTCCGTACGACTGGCTATGTCTGATGGGCAAATTTTGTCAAATTCTTGGAACATCGATCAATTGCGTAAGTTCTATGTTTAATTTTCATTCTTTCATTTCTTTCAATTTCAATTTCATTAAATTCATTAATTAATTAAGAAGTGCAACCTTGCTTATATATATACACCTACATTACAGTCGCTTATTATTGTTAGTCCAGTCGGAGAAGACATTTTTCTCTCCGATATCCTTTATAAGGATCTCGATACTCTATGGTCCTAGTCATGAGCATTTTTTCAAATGATTCCCACGCAGACTACACTTTTTTTAAGAAAATGAGTAATCAGAGCACCACACAACTACCTATCTCATGAATGATATGCTTACGATTTTGAAGATTATGCTTCATTATTTCACGATTCTGGTCTATTCTTGTCTGGCTACTGGTCGGGACACGGAAAGCCTCCTAGTCGAAGTCTCTCCTTTTTACGACGTGGTCACCGCCTAATCGAAGGAGCTTCCTAGCGACGGTTCTTTTCTTCGATCCTCGCTACCATCGGATCTGAGAATTTGAACACGTTTCAAGAAATGTGTCGTATGCCTTCGTGTCTTAGCATTAGTTCCACCAGTTATGGGACAATAGATATAAACAAAGTTCACTTATAATTTGTTGCATACATATTTGCATTTCTTCTTATGTCAAGTTTGACAAAGTCTTTTTCCGACCATATATAGTGTTTTTGATTGGTATTTCCATTATGACAAACAAAGATCTATAACTAGTCGAAATCATACTGTTAGTCTGACCACATTTGATTTCCTAATCTTTAGAACGATCGATTTTGTCTTACATGTCCAAACATACCTTCAAAAACTCACATACATGGTTATGACCTCTTTTATTCTCTTTCTTGGCTCACCGCTTGTACAAGAACGTTCTTCTACTATCAAGCGTTGGGGCTAGGAAATATACGAGAATTTTAAAAAGTCAAACAGATAAACAAAAGCTTTGTCAATGACATAAAAGGTAAGTTTTCATAGATATTCAAATATTTTTACACTTGCGAGAACCTACTCTAAGAAATATTCCCCGCCTAACTCATCGCTTGTCGGAGATTCGACCTCCATCTCCTCTACAACTATATCTCCGAGTGGCCCGAGTTCTTCCATGAACTTGGTCGCCTCCTCAGTGGGCGATTGAAGTCATCTTTAACAGCTTGGAGATCAATGGAGGGTTTGAAGCTTTCGGTTTGCCAAAGCAAAACTAACTCCACTGCAACACCTGCTTTTAGGGCACAGGCATAATTCGTCCGAGTAGTTTTGACCGAACTTTAAGATCCCCTAGAAGTTGACCCAAATAGTTCATTTTATCTATTGGATCTCTTAAGATAGGCACGCTTGATCCTCGATCCCAAATCAAAGATCATCTTGTTCAAAGTATGAATCTTTTCATCAATATTTTGAGCAAGAGCGCCTCCTTATCTGCTCAAATTTCGAGTTTTTTTACTCTGCTTAGCATTTCGTTTGCTCTGCAAAAACAAATCGCTTAATGAACACAAGCATCATTGAAGGAAAATCAAGTTTACGACATATTACCTTTATTTGTTTTGCTAAGTGTTTCATATTTGGTCGTTGCTTCACGATCAACCTGGTCCATAAATGAACTTGCTTCAAATAGAAATGATCCTTAGCTTTTATTTCTTCTTCAAGAAAAGCCGCCTTGGCTTTCTCGACCACAACCTCCTCTTTTATTTTCTCCAGATCTATCGAATGCGATAAGGAGAATAATTGTAGAGGAGCAAAGTATTGAAGAAGAAACAGAAGTTTAAAAGGAAAAGTTCTTACTTTCCAACTCGGAGTGCTTTTGCTCCAAGTCCTTAACTTCATTGGGTCCCTCCGATCCAAAGAAAGTTCTCGACCAAATGCTACACAATTAGCATTCTCTTTCTTAAGTTCTTTATAAACTTTGTAAAAAGAGTTATGTAATCGGTCGAGAATACTTACCCGAATTGTTCGGTCATTATAACCGCAAAAATCAAATCGAGGTGCATCTTGAGCCGAGTATCCGATATTCGCCACGCCTCATCAAGCTCCTTATCCTCGATGAATCGGGACTAAAAGGAACTTGTTAGGTTGGGAAGGGTTATCGGCAGGATCGGAACTGTTGAGACCTCTCGAGGCATCTACCTCCACGAAGGGGTTTCAATCACCAAAGGATCCAACTCACCGTTGTTCTTGTCACCGCCGGGGGCTTCTTCGACCACTACTTCCTCGGGAACTTTGTCCCGAGAAGTGCTCTGCCGGAACTTCCACAGTGCAGTCCTCGGGAAGAACACAGTCTGAAATGACCGGAACACCGTAAGACCTATGCAAACCAAGATGGGAAGTTCAAAATATCAAATCATCAAGGAATTATTAAAGATACATACTTATACGATCACTTTCATTTGTACATACCTTGTTAATTTCCGGATTTGACTCAAACGCGCCAGAGAAAATCTGTGCCGCTAGCCTTCCTTTTCTTCTCTTCCAATTTTGTCGGTTCTCGACCAAACAGGTTTGTTGAACCCTCACATCCTCCAACAAGATGTCTGAAGCTATGTCCTCGACCCGGTTCGTCAAGGTCCACATTCCCGACTATCCGGTGAGGGAGTGGTTTCTTCAATCTCCAGATCGCTTGTTTCAAGAATAATCGTGAAGGTCATGCACGACCACTCTGAGTCTGACCTCCGCAGCTACATTCTCATGCCTTCAGCTTATCCACCTAAATCAAAGAACAAATTTGATTAGGTGAAGAAATCCTATTATCTAAAAAAATTTCGTACATATATGACTCCAAAATGTTCTATTACCTCGAGGATTCATCTCCTTCAAGTGCCTCGAGGCACGACTCGGTCGAACCAAGGTGGGGCGTTGATCCTCACCAGATTGTATGATTCGCAATCCGACCGATCGCAAATATAGAGCACGATTGGAGATCTGGTGGAATATATGTATATAGATGGTAAAAGGAATTTAATAAATTACCTTAAGCCTCGCCATCCTCCCTTCAATAGGAGTTATGCTAAGATCTTGGGGCATTCACCTTTTCTCCGAGCTCCCCAAGACAGATCACCGACTCGTTCTCTAACTTCCCGGGGTAAGAACTTTAATGTAGGAAGAATAGACAGATTTTAAGGTAATACATTTATCAAATCAAAATACCGATCGAATTTATCTCAAAGACTTACCACCTTCCGAGGTAGCTTCATCACGATCAAGGCACCAGAGCAGGAATGAGTCCTGAGCTTCAATGGGCTAATCTGGCGAGGGTAAAATCCTTCACCACATGCCACGAAGTCAAGCCCCGACTCAAGAAGTCGAGATGGCATCCGCCCATCTCTTGACAATCCTCGTCTTCTTTACGGTTTCCTTCCACTTGGAGTTTTCACTTGCTCTAGTTCCGCCAAGTAGAGGCCATCGTTTTCAGAACGTCATGTAAAACCAAGATTTTTTCCATGACGACCACGAAGATTTCAGCAGACATGAAGATGTACTCATCGGCCTTCCCGTCATGAAGACGCAATGTGCATTCCCCAGGAGCTGCCTCAGATTTTGCCGCAGATTTTCCCATCACCATGCGGTAGAAATAACTAAAGAGCTTCAAGTTCGGTTGTATTCCTGGTATGCCTCGCACAAATATGCTAAAATACTAATATTTGCGATCGAATTTAATAAATTCACCAATTCCACCCGTAATGTTCAAGAACGGAGGAGGAATTTGTGTATCGATAGTCTCACCACATTCGATGTAGGCAAGAAAAACAGGATTTCGCCATCTTCACGGCTCGGAAAATGCTCTCCATCCGGTCTCTAATTAATCGATTCCTATCTCGGGAGCATTCCCATCTTCTTCAAGGCCTCGAGTTTTTCTTGCCCAATTCAAGGCAACCACTTTGTAATCTGCTCCGACATGGCGAAAATCCTCAAGAATGAGTAGCAAAAGTTGGAGACTTTGTGGTCGGAAGAACAGAAAAGACTCGGAGGATTTCTTGGCGAGAAGCTAAAGGATCGAAGGGATTCTCGAAGCATAAAAATTCTAAGAGCCCAAATGAGAGGAGATCTTATAACCTTCCGATACTTTCAAGGATTTCTACAAAAGTCCAACCGACAAAAAGCTTTTTTTTGTTCAAACGACAGAGGAACTCTTCGCTTCCCAAGGCAAGTTCTCAACTTTAAAGTGAACACGCATCACTTCAGATACCACGACATTAAATGGGGTCTGCCTCGATACGATTTCATCGGGAAAAGGTATATACACGACTAGTTCATTTAAAGTTCGGGGGCTAGCTGACGAGGATTAAAACATCTATGTATTATTTTAATATATAATAAAAGACCATACGTCTTCATGGTCGTAACCCCTAAGACTGACGACCTCCACGGTCATTAGTATTCCAGAGGTTACTTAATGGGTACCTCGGCCTGGATGAGGCTTTGTGCCTAATCCCCACCGTGATAACCGCCGTAAAATTATCGAATCGGTATTTCTTATCGTATGATGAATGGAACACGTGTTATACGCTCCAAACCATGCGATGGTACAACCCTAAGACAACGACTATTAACCACCCTACTGTTAAGCTTTTCACAAGCAATCGCAAGGAAGTTAGCACATTGCTAACTTCTCTACCGCTCCGACCAACGTAACGCTTCACCGAGGACGCCTTCTCCAGAGTAATCGCCACCTCTTCGAAGTTATTTAAAGGTGAAGCACAAAAGAAAAAACAGAGACAAGAAGGAGACGATAGGCGACACACAAAACAAGGCCAAGGCAAAGATATGCATGAAGCCTAAGCGGTGGAATTAGAAGCTAGATAATCGACTTTAGACTCATATTCTAAGTCCGATTGTCTTGCTAACATTCCTCCATTCAAGGTAATTCAGGTAGTACTTAGCCACATCTTGTAAATCCAGCTCATATCAATAAAGAGCGACCCCATTCCATTCCGTGATATTCCACGCCATTTTCCTCGTTTATTTTCGTAAGATCGACGATTCGATCGTCGACAGATCTGAAGCTATAAAATCCCATTATTGGGCTCTAGAGCTTTTACGCTTTCAGATCTTCCCTCAATCCCTTCCAGTTTCTTGCCAAAAAACCTTTATGACCTCTTATTGTTCTTCCGACCACAAAGCCTCCTCCGACCACTTCCCATCGCTTTGAGAATTTCCACCATGTCGGATCAAATCACAAAGTGGATGGTTTCGGAGCAAAGTGAAAAGAAGCTTGAGGCGCTGGAGAAGATCGGGATGCTCCCGGACAAGAATCTGATCAAGTGGTGGTCAACGGCCGGAGAACACTTTCCGAGCCGCGAAAATGGAGAAATCCTCGTTTTCCTTGCCTACGTTGAATGCGAGCTGAGGCTGCTAGCGCACAAATTCCTCCTCCGCGTTCTAGAGTACTACGAGGTGGAGTTGGTGAATTTGGCCCCTAATTCCATCGCCAACATTAGTATTTTTATCTACCTATGTGAGGCGTACCTGGGAGTGTGTCCAAACTTGAAGCTCTTCAGATATTTTTATCGGATGGCGATGTCAGGAAGATCCACGGTGGCTCCTGGAGAATGCACGCTGCGCCTTCACGATGGAAAGGCCGATGAGTACATCCAAATGTACTCGAAGTCCTCGTGGTCATCATGGAAAAGGAACTGGTTTTACATGACGGTTACGAGGGATGATGGCCTCTACTTCGTCGGACTTAGGGCGAACGAGAATTACAAATGGAGAAAAACCGTGGAGAAGGCAGGGGTTGTCGGAAGATGGGTGGATGCCATCCAAGATCTGAGGATCAAGGGCTTGACTTCCGCCAATGTGGTGAGAGATTTCACCAAACGCTAAATTAGTCCTTTGATGCTCCGGACTCAATCCCTGCTCTGGTCCATTGGTCGTGATGAAGCTATCATAGACTCACGAGATGGTAAGTCTTCAAAGAAGCTCCAACTTATTATTTGATTATCGTAAAACCTTAAAATCTGCTCTATCTCCCTCTTTTTTAAAGCCCTTTCTCCTGAGGAAATCAGGGAGTGGATCAGGATGATCTGTACCGGGAGCCCGTGGAAGGTCAGATTCCCGATATCTTGGCAATAGTCTCTGTTGAAGAGAGACTGGCAAGACTTAAGGTAGATAATCAATTGTCCTTTATCGCGTATACATATTCTTCAATCAATTTATTTATCTTGCTCTATTTTTGTAGGCGGCCGAACTGAGAATCATACAATCCGGTGAGGATCATAATCTTACCGTGGTTCCGACCGAATCATGCTCAGAAGCACTGGAAGAAGATGATTCTCCCGAGGTAATAGAGCATTTAAAAGAAGAATATATATACTTTAGATAGAAAATTTCATCACCTAACCAGACTTGTTTTCTGATTTAGGTAGAAAAGACTGAAGGCCTGCAGAACAAAGCTGCGGAAGTCGCAGACTCCAGATTGGTCATTCACGACCTAACAGTTGTTACTGAAACAACTGATCTGGATGTTGATAAAACCACCCCTCCGACCCAATGGTGAGGAATGCTACCCTCGATCAGTTGGTCGAGGATATTGCTTCCGACCTAATGTTGGAGGATATGGGGGGTTTAACCAACCCTGTTGGTTCGGAACTGGCGAAATTGGTTGAAAAGAAAAGGAAGGCTAGCGGTACAGAATTTACTCTACCGCGTTTTAAAGTCAAAACCAAAAAATCAACTAGGTATGTACAAATGAAAAGGTCGTATGAGTGCATACCTTTAATAGTTTGATTTGGAGTTTTGAGCTTCCCCTCTTCATTTTATATAGGTCTTCTGGCGTTTCGGTCGTTTCCGACCAGAATCTTCCTGAGGACCAGGCACCCGAGAAAGTCCTCGTCCACAGCACTTCTCAGGACAGAGTTCCTAAAGATAAAGTGGTCGAAGAAGCCCCCGAGCAGGTGTCAATGCCAACGGTTGAGTTGGATCCAGTGGTGGTTCTAACTCCTTCTGTGGAGGTAGATGCCCCTAAAGGCCCTCAACAGGTTCCGACCACTGTTGGTAATCCCTCTCATCCTAACAAGTTCTCTTTTCGCCCCCGATTTATCGAGGATGAGGAGTTTGACGAGGCATGGGGAAGAATATCAGACCGTCAAATCAAGATAGGTCCTCATATTATTTTTGCCGATTATAATGACATGGCAATTCGGGTAAGTATCTATAACCAGTTTAATAGTTTTCTCTTTAAAAAGTTTAGAGTAAACTTAAAAAGGAAATGCTATTTTTGTAACACATGTTCGAGGATTTTGCTGTGGTCGGAGGACTGACCCAGGGAATTAAGGACTTGGATCGAAAACACTCCGAATTGGAAAGTAAGAACTTTCCTCTTAACCTTTTTCCTTCTTCAATACCTTGTTCTTTTCTAATTATTCTCCCTTATCATATTCGATAGATTTGGAGAAAATAAAAGAAGAGGTCGTGGCTGATAAATCCAAAATAACCCAGCTTGAGGAAGAGAATCAGGCCAAGGACCGGTCGATTGCAGAGGCAACGACCAGAAATGAGACTCTTAACAAGAAAATTGAAGGTAATAGGTCGTAGATTTGACTTATTATCCTCCTTGATTCATGTTGTACTTACTGGTTGTTTTACTCTTATAGAGAAAACTCAAGCGTTGAATAGAGCAAAGAAGGCTCTGGAATTTGAGCAAGGTAAAGATGCGACTCTTGTGCAAAATCTTGATGAAAAGATTCATACTTTAAACAAGATGATCTTTGATATGGGATTAGGATCAAGTGTGTCTGACTTAAGAGATCCAATAGAGAAAATGAACTACTTGGGCTAACTTCTAGAATATCTCAGTGGTCTGCTCAAGACTACTTGAGAGAATTATGCCCAGACTATGAAAGAAGGCGTTACCAATGGAATTAGTTTTGCGTTGGCAAAACTGAAGGCTTCCGACCCCCTCCATTAATCTCCAAGCCGTTGAAGACGACTTCAACTACCTGCCCGAGGAGGCCACCGAGTTTATGAAAGAACTAAGGCTGCTTAGAGACAAAATTGTAGAGGAGATGGAAGTCAGATCTCCATCAAGCAGTAATTAGTCTAGAGACATTCTAGAGTAGGACATTGTAATATAAGAATTATAAAATGTATAAAACTTACCTTTTTGCCATCAGCAAGTCTTTTGTTTATCCTTTTGACTTTTTAAAGTACTCAGATATTCCCTAGCCCCCGATTGATTTATAGTAGAAGAACATTACTATAAAAACAATAAAGTAAGAAAAGGAGAATTTAAAGTCTCAACCATTATTTTTGTGTTTGAAGGTATATACTGATTATATGATAAAACTAATCGTAGTAATACTAGGAAATCAATTTGGTCGGAATCAGTATATGATTTCGACTAATTGTAGATTTGTTTTGTAATAATCAGAGTACCAAACAAAGCAGTATATGGTAGGAAAAAAAGACTTGTGTTGGCAAGAAAAGAAAATATGCAAGAATGCATGCAAAAAATGATAAGGGATCGTATTTATATATATGATGCAAAATTGGTCGGAAAAACTGCTAAGAAAAGAAGATATAGAAAAACATTTAGCAAAACATGCTCAGGCTCAAGTCCGACTAGCAGCGAGGATCATAAGAAAAGAACCGTCGCTAGAAAGCTCCTTCCAGTGGGCAGGACCACGTGCGAAAAAGGGGAGAGTCGACTAGGAGGCTTTCCGTGTCCCGACCAGTAGCCAAACTAGAGTAGAACAGAATTTTGAAATGAAGAAATATAGTCTTCATAATCTTAATAGTATAAGGCACTATATGAAGTCATTTGTATTATGCTCTGTTTACTTATATGGTCGCGCGTGGAAATCATTTATGGAATGATCACAACTAGGACCTATACAGCGTATGACACAGATGTCGTTGCCAAAAAGTAACAGATATCCTTATACAGGATACCAGAGAGAAAATTTATCTTCTCCGACCATCTCAAACAACAATAGTAGGTGACCAGAATATAGGTATAGATATATAAATCATATCACTCGTCGAAAAGAAATATAGAAAAGTACTAATCTCTATTTAGATGAAAAGAATGTAAAAAGTAATTAAACATAGAACTTACACAATTGATCAATGTTCCAAGAATTAGACAAAACTTGCCCATCAGACATAGCTAATCGTACTGAACCTGGTCGAGTGACTTCGACCACAGTGTAAGGACCTTCCCACTTAGGAGAAAGCTTGTTGCGATTTGATTGGTTCTGAATTTTTCTGAGAACCAGATCACCTACAGCGAGGTTGCACCTTACGACTATGGTACCTTCGTATGGCTTGTTGATAGACGGCTGATCGTACTAGGGCTTGGTTTCGTTGTTCCTCAAGGAAATTGATGTCGTCGAGTCGTCGTTCATTCTAATCGTTTTAGTTGAAATAATCAGTTCGAGCAGAGCCGATTTTTAGTTCTGGGGGAAGCATGGCTTCAGCACTATAAACCAAGAAGAATGGTGTTTCACCGGTCGCACGACTGGTCGTGGTTCGAATGGCCCATAACACAGACAGAAGTTCTTGAACCCAAGCTCCTGACCGTTTGATCAACTGGTCGAATACTCGGCGTTTGATCCCCTGCATAATGATACCATTGGCTCGCTTAAGCGCCTCCGCTGTTTCACTGGATGAGCTACTGAAGCAAAATGAATCTTGATACCAAGTTCGTTGTAGAATTCCTGGAATTGACCGCTTGAGAACTGGGCACCATTGTCTGTGATGATATGACTGGGCACACCAAATCGTGTGATGACATTTTTTGTGAGAAATCTCTTAGCGGCCTCAGTTGTTGTTTTAACAACAGGCTCGGCTTCGATCCATTTTGTAAACGTGTCAATCATGACGAAAAGGAATTCGAAGTCCCCCGGGTGCTCTTGGGAAAGGTCCCAGAATGTCTAGTCCCCAGGTTGCAAAAGTCCAAGAAAGAGGATTGGTTTGTAAGGCTTGCGCCAGCTGATGTACTTGTCGGCTATGAAACTGACATTGTACGCACTTCATCACAAGCTCTTTTGCATCATGAAGGGCAGTTGGCCAATAGTATCCTTATCTGAAGGCTTTACCGACCAGTGTTCTGTAGGAATGATGTGCTCCACAGACTCCTTCATGGATTTCGGTTAACAACTTAATGCCATCGGTTTGAGATATGCATCTCATCAACACTCCATGAGATCCTCGTTTATATAAGGTACGTTCGATTAGAGTGTATGATTTGGCTTTTTGTGCTAGACAATCAGCCTCTACATCATCTTCTAGAATTATGTCATGCTGAAGACAATTGTAGATCGATGTCATCCAATCTCTACCATAAGGATACCATAGAGCAACTTTTGTACCTGTGGGTATCTTTCCTTTGGTCCATGTAAGACTTCGCTTACGTAATATACTGGTCATTGGATGTTATCCCTCTCTATGACTAGTACACCGCTAACTGTCAGTAGTGTTGCAGCCACGTAAATTAGCAATGTTTCTCTTGATCTTGGAGAGACTAAGACCGGGGGACTCGTAAGGTACTTTTGAAGGTTCTCAAAGGCATCGTTTGCCTCCTTAGTCCACTCGAAACTTCCGTGCTTCCGAAGAAGCTTAAAGAAAGGTAATCATTTTTCCCCTAACCTTGCTATGAAACAACTTAGCGCTGCCATATAGCCGGTTAGTTTCTAGACCTCTTTCTTTGTGGTTGGAGGGCGCATCTGGTCGATGGCCGATATTTTTACTAGATTTGCTTCAATACATCTAGCCGAGACGAGAAAACTGAGCAGTTTTCCAACAGAAACTTCGAACACACACTTTTCCGGATTCAACTTGAGGTTATGCCTTCTCAAGTTGTTGAAAGTTTCTTGTAGGTCAGGAATATGATCGCCAACGTTGGTGCTCTTTACGACCAGATCATCAACGTAGGCTTCTAGATTCTGACCTATTTGTGGATTAAAGGTTTTTTGCATCAACCTTTGAAAAGTTGCATCAGCGTTTTTGACACCAAATGTCATCTTAACGTAGCAGTAAGTGCCATATGGGGTGATGAAGGAAGTTTTCTCTTCATCTTCTTTACACATATTAATCTGGTGGTACCCTGAATATGCATCTAGAAAACTTAGTAACTCACACCCGAAAGTAGAGTCTATAAGTTGGTCAATGCGTGGAAGGGGAAAATCATCCTTCGAACAAGCTTTATTAAGATCTGTAAAGTCAACACACATTCACCATTTTTTATTATTTTTCTTAACCATTACAGGATTGGCGAGTCACTGAGGGTGATCGACTTCACGAATAAACCCAGCCTTGAGGAGCTTGTCAATCTCCGACTGGATTGTCTCCTTCCGATCAGGTGCAAAACGCCGCAGCTTCTGCTTGATCGATTTCTTGTCAGGCTGGAGCTAGCCTGTGCTCGATCACCTCCTGGGGGACTCGGGCATATCGAACACCTACCAGGCGAATACGTCCTGATTTGCTCAGAGGAAGGAGACGAGCGACTCTTCCTATTTGGGGTCGAGTCTTGCTCCGACCAGAATCTTGCGGGCAGATGGGTCAGTGTTTCCTGACCCAGGTGGTGACTTGGCGCTGTCCGGAGAAGCGCTTTTGTCGAGTGGTACCTCTTTTGTCTGGTCGGATGGCTTTGGCGTCATCTTTGGCCTCGAGTGCTTGACCTGCACGGTAGATGGATTAGCCTCTCTGGTCGGAAGTTCATCGACCAGTTCTAAGGATTTTCGATCACACACGTAAGCCATTTTCTGATCTCCTCGAACCGTGATGACTCCTTTTGGTTCCGGCATTTTCAAACTTTGGTAACCGTAGTGCGTGGCTATCAAGAATTTTACTAAGGCCGGTCAACCAAGGATTCCATTATATGCGGATTCAAAATCCACCACATCAAATGGAATCTTTTCTGTTCGGAAGTTGTCAGGCCTTCCAAATGTAACCGGTAGGGAAACTTGTCCTATCTGTTTAGCGGTGGAGCCAAGAACTATGTCATGAAAGGCATATTTCACTGGCTTCACCTTTGACCTGAGAACTTGCATTTCTTCTAAAGCTCCTGCAAATAATATATTCAAAGAGCTACCTCCATCTATTAAGACTCGATTAACCCTACAATTATTAATAGTAGGTTCAACAACAATAGGGAACCTACCTGGTCGAGTCGAAGGGATGGGGCAGTCTTCTTTGCTGAAGGAGATTGTCGTGTCCGACCACTTTGATGGCTTGATGATGATCGAAGGCTCAACCAGGTTGACCTCCCGCTCCATGGTCTTCAGATGACGCCTTGACTCGTACGAAGAAGACCTACAAAAAATCATGTTGACCGTATGTTGAGGCTTCTGGTACTCCATCTCTTCGTCACCATCTTTATCCTTTTTGGAAATCGTCTCTCTGAGCTCCTGTATTGCGGGGAATGGTCCTTTACCTGTATAATAGTCCTCTAGTTTCTTTTGCCAGACTCGACAGGTGCGCAAGTCATGCCCTGCCTACTGGTGAAGTGGACACCACTTCTTGTTTTTCTGGAATCCTTCGGTCGGAGCTTTTGCTTTGCCTCGACCTGTATAGTCCTTCTTACCTTTCGTAAATTTTTGAGGAATGGCAAGGACTTCCTTATCGTCGGGTCTGCGGTTCTTCTTCTTCTTGAGAGCCTTTTTGTTTTTCTTTTCTGGTTTATCCAAGCCAGGTTGGGGGTTTTATCCTTTCGATCAATGGCCTCACACCACTCAATTTCTTCGCTAGTAGTGGCGTATTTGTTAGCCATATCGAAAAGTTCGACAGTCGTTCGTGGAGGGTTCATTGCTATGTCCTCCGTAAACCGTCGATTCCTTAGACCTGTTTTGAAAGCTTGAATGACAGATGATTCTGCGACCTCTGGTATGGAATTATGAACCTGGCTGAATCTCTTGATGTATTGACGGAGAGTCTCATCAGAGCCTTACCGGATTCGGTGGAGATCGTCCTCCTTTCGTATACGATCGACGTGCCTTAGAAATTAAGACTTAGAAGGTCGCAAAGTTGCTCCCAAGTATAGATTGATCCGACTGGTAGGTTAAGTAACCACGACCGGGCAAACCCTTCGAGAACTATGGGCAGATAGTTTGCCATCACATTTTCATCACCACCAGCAGCTCTGATGGCAGTGGTATATATTTGGAGAAATTCCAATGGGTTTTGAGTCCCATTGAACTTGTCCAAGTTGGCCGGTCGGAACCGGTTTGGCCAACGCACAGCTTGGAGCCCTGTAGAGAAGGCCCGATAACCTGTGATCGATTCATGGCGCCTTCTTTGCAAAGGTGCCGGATTGTAATCGGTTGGAGACCGGTTCCTAAGATTGGAACGCTGGAGCTCTGGTGTGCCGATCCAGTCGTAGACATTGGTATGACGCCTTCGACTGCCTGCTTGATTTAGACAATGTCAAAGATCGTCAGGTCCAAGCGATTGTTCTTCTCGATGTGGTGAGGGGGTGGCAGCTTGGAATAGTCTTCTTCCCTCGTGACTCCTTGGTCGGAATTATCGAGGAGGCCTTGGTATCGATTGTTCCCCAACACGACAATGTTGCCCTCTGCTGAGGGAGGAACGTTGGGACGAAGTCATGGTTTGACTTCCTAAATTCCTTTGTTCCCGGTATTTTTCCGTTCGTTGCTTGGTTTGTTGAAGAATCTCCGATACTTGGCCCACAAGCTGTACAAAACCTGGAGTCTCTGCTAGAGCAGGATTAGAATTATTCAATATATCTTGAACACGTTGCAGGTTTCGTAAAGTTACCAAAGGTCTCGGGGGGTTCATGCTGGTAGTAGGCGTTCGCAGATCTGAATCTTCCCCCGACCTCCGGATTTGTTCTGTCCGATCAGCTACTCTTGGTAGGGGCAGAGCCAGATGAGTTAACTGATAGACGTCGATCAATTCTGTTGCATCCGGAAGTTGGTGCTTGATGGCCCATAATATCTCTACCAACACGTGGTGGCGTGGCAGAGTGTGTAGGACCGTGCAAGGCATCTTCATTTGTATCTTCGATCGCATTAACCTCGTGCCTCCAGCAGTGATCTTCCGACGAGCTTCCATCGTAACTAATGGAGAGCTTTCCAATACTTCTGCTAGAAGTTTCCGTGACGAGAGTGGTCAGATATGAGCACCTCCTGAGGTCTTCTTGGTGGATTTAGCCTGATCCGGCGGACTGCCGATCATATGCTGAGTCTTATCATCCCCACATGGCCTATGACTAGTGAAGGTTTCATCGACACCGTTACCAGGTGTCGGTTGGCTCCTGGAATTGCCAGAAGCCGTAGGTGAGTACTTTTCAGCCATGATTTCATCGAGAGTATAGAGATTCTCGAGTTGCGGTGCTGAATTTTCGTCACTTGTTTCGCCGGTCGGAAGAACTGGGCTTGGAGTAGTCTTCGGACATTCCGAGCTGGTCGGAATGGCTGAAAACATCACTTGTCGCACTGGTGGATCTTCATCCATCCGGTCGATTTCGCTAACGTCGGCGACGTGCGAACCGGTGGAGGAGGAGGAGGATGACATGCCATTTTCTTGCATAGCACGGATGCATCCTTCCATGTTGAGGTTGGAGTAGTCCACTAGGTCGAACCAATTCTCCTCGTCCCAAACTCCGGCCATAGTCGCATGAGTGATTACGTGGAATGGGCGAGGATTTGACAAGCGGAGAGTTTCTTCAGGAAACTTACGTCGTCTTCCCCACGAACGACGCCAGCTGTCGACGATCGAGTCGCCGATTTTACGAAATAAAAGAGGAAAGTAACGCAATATTTCCTGGGAGAGAATGAGGCCGTTCTTTATTGATATGAACTGGATTTATAGGGGTGTCTAAGACCAAGCTATGAACTAATCCTAATTACATTGAGAATGCTCGCTAATCAATCAGACTTAAAGAACAAGTCTCAGGCTAATTGTGTTGCTCTTGATCTGATGTCGCTGTCTTGCTTGTCTCATATCTCTTCGCCCTTTGGTCTTCTGCGTTCCATCTTTAAATAACTTTTGAAGAAGTGGCAGTCACTTCTGGAGAAGGCGTCCCTTTTGAAGCATTGTGACCGGTCGGAACGAGGCATCAATTGATAAAGTATCAACTGCTCTGCGGTTAAGTGTCTTGAGACACTCAACCGCAAGTTAGTTACTGTTAGTGTCTTAGGATTATATAGCGTCGCGTGGCATGGAGTACACAGCACGTGTTCCATTCATCACGTGGTAAAGAATATAGTTGGAATTATATTAGATATCAGTCCATAACCTTTCCGAGCAGCTACCTGATCGGAGACTAGGCACAGGACCTTTTCCGACCAAGGTACCCATATGTAACCTCTGGAATCCTCATGACCAGTGAGGTCGTTAGCCTTAGGGGTTACGACCATGAAGACGTATGGTCTTTTATTAGGTATTAAAGTAATACCTAGAGGTTTTAATCCTCGTCAAGTTCACTGTCAATATTTCAATTGAATCAACTACATAATATTTCAATTGACAGGAATATAAACAATAACTGAACAATAATCACAATGAACCACAGTGAGCCGTAGCTACCAACAAAATGGATCAAAATGACCAAGCAACATCAAAATAATGAAACAAAGTGATTTGATGAGCATGAATAATATGACACAATATTAGAGAATCCAAAGTGGTGAGCTCGAACCTCCCATAACTTTACTAAGTAATATCTCCCAGTGCTAGAGTCAATCAAATCAGCACAATTTGAAACTTCTACTAGCACAATCCAAAGTGGTGAGCTTGTACCTTGGCGGGAGGTATGGACGAAGAGGGAGTCGAGGTCGAGGGAGCGAGGCATCATCGATGTTGGGGGTGGCGTCGTCGAGGTTGGGGGTCGCAGAGGGAGGACGCCAGCGTGGGGAGGAGGCGGCGTGGGGACGACGGCGCGGAGAGAGGAGGCTCGGGAGGAACACGGGAAGGAAGGACGCCGACGCGGGGAGGACGAGGCGAGGATGATCAAGGTAGAGAGAGAGGAGGACTTGAGGGGACGATGGCGCAGAGAGAGGAGGCTCGGGAGGAACATGGGAAGTAAGGACACTTGTGAGGTGGACGGGCGAGTGAGCTCTGAGGAGTAAGGGCTCAAACCCTAGCGGGGCCCTACTTATAAAGGGATGTCACAGACGATTCTCGCAAAGAACCATCTGTGATATTCTAAATCACAGACGGTTCTATTCCAAGACCATCTGTGATAAGTGAGCATATCACAGACGATTATATTTGAGAACCATGTGTGATAAGTATCACAGACGGTTCTATTATGGAACCGTCTGTGATGCTCACCGCGGGTGAGGGGAAATTTTTAGACGCGTGCACGGGGACGCTTGCGCGGGAGGTGAAATATTTTGGCGCCTTAGGAACCGTCTGTGCTACATATATCACAAATGGTTTGTTCCACTAAACCGTATGTGATAGTTTCTTCTATAGCTAAAACATATTCAGTTTTTCGGCTAGCCACAGGAGATGCTAGCCATGCCCTTTGAAAACAAGAAAGTAGATACAATCATAGATGGAATAATTTCTTAATTAGTGAATCAACTACAATAGAATAATTTCTTAATTACATGCTGAGCTAAATTCTTAATTACTATGGAACAATTTTTCAAATAGGTGTTCACCATGTTTAATTTCACTTGGCTATTTTGTTTGAAAAAATAGCCCTTCACGATGATCGACGTGTATATAGCTAGTTTCCTCACTGGGTTCTTCCTTGAGCCTAATGCCGTCTCTGAAAGGAGGCAACTCGTCAAATTGATTATACTCTTCCTCATCTATGACATTCTCAACTCCGACAATCCTTCTTTTTCCATGAAAAACTATGTGGCGGTTCTTATTTGTCGGGTCCTTTATATAAAAAACTTGAACAATTTGCTTAGCGAGTACGAATAGTTCGTCCTTGTATCTGACACATTCGAGGTCCACAGTAGTGACGCCATACTCGTTGACCTTCACACCCTGTGGAAGGTTGCCCTAATAGCACCAAAACAGGAGGATCTTGAAAAGTACGTAGTCAAGCTCCCAAATCTCCTCTACGAACCCATAGTAGGAGCTCAACCTAGCGGTATTGAACTGCTCGCGAAACACATCTATGCAGACACCGCTGTTCTGAACTGTGCTTTTCCTATCCTGAGCTGTCGTATAAAATATATACCCATTTATGTCGTATCCTTGCCATGTCACAATTGTAAATTTTAGAACTTTTGCCAACCATTGCAGCATATCATCACTTGATGACCTCCCAGTGAATCGCACCTTTAACCATTCGTTGAATCGACGGTTGTGCTCTCTCGTGATCCAAACCTCCGACCGGCTTAGATTCTGTTGGCGTACCATGTCTCTGTGCTCGTCGATATACAGAGACACTTGCATCATGTGTTGCAAGACCATGAAATGGGCTTGAGCGTACATATCCAGATTGGGAGTGATTGCTTTCCTTCTGATGGACCCGATACCCACCAACCTCCCCTCATGATGAGATAGAGGCGCACATATCGGTTCCACCTGAACCATGTAGACGACACTGAACTCAATGATCTCTTCGGTTGCATAACCTTCGATGATGCTGCCCTCCGGCCGAGATCGATTCCGTACATAGGACTTGAGAATTCCCATGTACATCTCGAATGGGTACATATGATGTAGGAACACAGGACCGCATATATTTATCCCTTTCACAAGGTGAACAATGATATTGAAAAATGATGGAGGAAAATACATCTCAAGATGACATAGAGTTGTCACCACCTCGGCCTGCAGAGCATCTAGTCCTTCGGGATTGATGACCTTCTAAGCAATTGAGTTAAAGAAATAACACAGCCTCATGGTTGCCACTCGTACCTTGTTCGGCAAAATACTTCTAATTGCGATAGGAAGCATTTGTGTCATCAGCACATGACAATCATAAGACTTCATACCAATTAATTTTAAATCTTCCATAGAAACAAGTTTATTCATGCTGGCGACGTAGCTGGATGAAACTTTCACACCGTGTAAGCTCTAGCACAATTCCTTTCTCTCAGCCTTGGACAAAGTGTAGCAAGCTAGGGGGAAGGTACGTTCGTCCTTTATCGGTCTGTTTCGGTGCTAACTCGGTCCTTATATTCATATCAACCAAGTCACGTCGTGCATTGACCCCATCCTTTATTTTGTCACGAATGTTCAGTAAGAGACCAATCAAGCTATCACATACATTCCTCACCACGTGCATGACGTCAATGCAGTGGCGAACTTCTAAGTGCTCCCAATAAGGTAAGTCTCAAAAAATTGATCGCGTCTTCCAGATGTTCTTCTAACGGGTCCTCAATTTACATCCCTTTTCAAGCACAACATCGATATCCTTAACCATATCATAGACCTCTTTCCCTCTAAAAGCCCTTGGAGCTGAACTGTCCTCCTTATTTCCGTCGAATTATTTCTTCATCTTGCGGTATGAGTGATACCTAGGAAGAAACTTACGGTGATGCATGTACACAGTTTTACGCGAGTTGTTCAACCACACACTCTCAGTATCATATAAGCAGTGCAGACATGCTTTGGCTCCTTTTGTACTGAACCCCGATAGGTTCTCAAGGGTAGAAAAATCATTGATGGTACAGAACAACATAGCGCATAAAGTGAAGTTCTCTCATTTGTACGCATCTCATACCTGTACCCCTTCATTCCATAGTGTCACAAGACCTTCCAGCAATGGTGCTAGGTACACATCAATATCGTTCCCAGGTTGCTTCAGCCCTTAGATAAGTAGTGACATCAAAATGTACTTTCGCTTCACACACAACCAAGGAGGAAGCTTGTACATACATAAATTCACAGGCCAGGTGCTATGCTGGCTGCTCATGTTATCGAAAGGATTCATTCCATCTATACTCAACCCAAACCTTATATTCCTCGGTTCTGCATCGAAGTCTTCGAAGTTCCTATCAAAGTTTCTCCACTGGGCATAATCAGCAGAGTGTCTTATCTTTCTATCTTTCTTACGCTCCTCCGAGTGCCAACGCAACAATCTTACCTCCTTTTGGTTCGCAAATAAATGGTTCAAACGGAGAATTATAGGCAGATACCACAACACCTTAGTAGGAGGTCCTTGCTTCACCTCGTTGCCCTCGCCGTTATCGAAGTGATTCTTATGCTTGTATCGGGATACTTTGCACACCAGACATACATGCATGTCTGCATACTCTTTACGGTAGAAGATACAAACGTTCGGGCATGCATGTATTCTTTCTAATTCCATTCCCAATGGACAAAAAACCTTCTTGGCTTGGTAGGTGGTTCTGGACAACATGTTTCCCTCTAGAAGGATGTCCGCTAGGAGACCTAGTAACACCTTGAAACTCTTGTCGGACCAACCATTGCTTGCCTTCAATTGCAGCAGTTCAAGCACGGATGACAACCTTGTGTGTTCCGGCTTGCAGCCTGGGAACAAAGGTTTCCCCGAGTCCTCTATTAAGCTCTCGAATTTAACAAACTCTATCTTACTATAGTTCCCTTCTGCATCGTGTAGCAATTGATCCAGATTGTCATCGTGCGACCTACCCTCATCGAAAGCACAGTCCACATCCGGCAGATCATTGTCTCCCTCGACGATGTTACTACCTTTCAATATAATCTGCTCTTCACCGTGACTGGTCCAACATGTATACTCCTATTTGAAACCCCTTCGAATCAAGTGCACTTTGATCTGCACTTGGTAAATATTTTCAGATTATCGCAGTCAATGCATGGACAGTACATAAATTTTATCATTTCTTCAACATATCCTACTCAGCAGCTCTTCTAAAGGCAGACACGCCATCAATGTACTATTCACTCACACGGTTCTCAACGTATATCCAGTTTCAGTCCATCTACGCTACGCACGTAACAAACTAGTGTTAAATTAGATTAATACACGCAACTACTCTTCCTATTGACCAAACATACTACAAATTGAATAGTGATTAACCCAGGAAAAATATAAAGGATTGCAGATTGTTACCCTTGGAGCTCACGATGAAGATCCCAAATGTCCCACGAGATCCTCCTCTCTTTCTTTCTCCTTTCCTTCTCCTTCCTTCCTCCTTCATTTGACATAGTTAGAACTGAGGCTTACTATGATGTAAACACTATAATTTTATACAATATAGGACATGTCAATGTATATATACATATCGCTCATTGTTCTATTGTAAATCTTAACTGTCAATAACCTCCTTGGATGATAAACCTAGCTGTCATCGATATCTCTAGATTATAATGCATAGAATTAGAGGCAAATACTAACCTTGGATTACCAAGAACAAATAGATCTACAAGCACACATCCAAATCTACAGTATTAATTTCTTTCACCAAATGCCCCAGAGCCGACCGCCTCCTTCAAAGCAGCTGCATATCAGAGACAGATCTCACTACAGATAGATTTGTCGGGATGACTGGATATTTAATGGCGCATATCACAGATGGTTCTTATTAAGAATCGTTTGGGATACGTATCACAGATGGTTTAAAATACAACCTGTCTGTGATATTAAACTATCGCAGACGATTGGTATTTAAAACTATCTGTGATACATATCACAGACGGTTCTTAACAACAACCGTGTGTGATATACACTATTAAATATCTGGTCGTCCTTATAGATCTGTCTGTAGTGAGATCTATCTCTGATATGCGGCTGCTTTGAAGAAGACGGCGAGTACGCCTAAGAAAGCAATCAAGCCCACCATGAAGCATGATTTTTTCAGGGTTTGTCCATGCAGCATGAGGTGATGAGACAGTAGCCACGGCCTACTTCATCGAGCCTGCAAGTCAAGAAGCGTGGCTGCTAGGAGAGCGTCAGGTAATCATACACTCCAGGTAGCCACGCTTCCTGAAGGCAACCATGCTTCTTGAACTTGCAGGTTCGATGAAGTAGGCCATGGCTGCTGTCTCATCCTCCTCATGCTGCGTGGATGACCCCCCAAAAAAATCATGCTTCGTGGTTAGCTTGGTTGCTTTCTTAAGCACACTCACCGTCTTTTTCAAAGCACCCGCATATCAGCCAGATCTCACTATAGACATATCACAGACGGTTCTTGCTAATAATCGTCTGTGATAATTATATATCATAGACTATTTTATTTTATAACCGTCTGTGATACATGTCACAGACGGTTTGTACCACTAAACCGCTTGTGATAGTTCTATAGCCAAAAAATCTTCGCACGCTAGCATAAGTAGGGCCAATCCTAAGCTTTCTCATCTTCTTCTAATTACTCAAGGTCAGCTCTTTCTCCTCTCATCTCCTTCTGGTCTCACCTCACCTCATCTCCTCCTCTTGAGTGAGGGCCATGTCTGAGGCATCGAGCTCACCGAATCGGAGGACCCTAGCGCTAGCCACTGCTAGGCGGGTAGATTACCCTAACTGCCGTGTGCAAGCAAATGTGTTCTACGCCAACACCGAGGGAAATACTAGTCGGACGTTTTGCAAATGTCCTTATTTCTCATTAAGTAAACTTGAGTCTAATTTCTTGCGGTTTGGATGTTTCTCCAGTAGGTATGAAATATGTGTGCTGCTTTGGCGTTTGTACGATTCTGTAGGCTGGAGGATATCAATATTTCCAGTGGGCAGACCATGGACAGAGCAAGGGAGCACAGCAATACAGGGCAAAGGTTGGATTCTAGGCTAGAGTAGAGAATGGAAGTTGTGCTAGAGTAGAGGCTAAACATGCTGAAATTGGAGATGGAGCACATTCTGGACCATATCAAGTGGCTAGAGAAGATTGTGTGTGTGTGTGTGTGTGTGTGTGTGTATTGTTGTAATTTATGGCATATTTGTGAAGTAATCGGGTCCTGTAGTTGTATGCAAACCACAAACCATCTATGATAAATATCCCAAACGGTTCCAACCATAAATCATCTATGATACATATCACAGACGGTCTGTTCCACTGAACCGCCTATGATAGTTTTCAATAGCTAAAACATGTTCTATTTCTCGGCTAGCATCAGGATTAAATATGTGTCTGACTTGTTTTTCACCATAGACATAAAAGACAGTAAGATAAACACGTTATTTAGTAAACATGTTCAACATAGACAGTAACTTAACTTCAAATTGATTTTTTAAATATTTTTTGTATTTACATTTGGCCAAATTAACAGTGTAGCCAGTCGCTTCTTACAAAAGATTTTTTAAAAAGTAGAAATAAATGCAAATTTAGAACATATGACACATTCATATATTAGAAAAGAATTATATCTGAATATTTGCTAAAACTATGCTAAAACCGCTAATTTTACGATCACAAGTAGTTCAACACTTGTGCAAAGAACTTGGCGTACTCATGCCTAATCCTATAGTCGTCGCTGCAGAAGGCGATGTAGTCATCCCACCCTTCCGTCACGCCGCAGCCGATGCTCGTGCACTAGTGGCTATCCTCCGACAGCGCCCACACCCGACCTGGTGGCCCGACCATCTTCCACATCACCACCTGGACCGCGTTCGCAGTGAGCCTTTCGCACCGCTTGCACACCCGGTTGGTCCTCTTGGCCGTCTCGCACCCGCTGGATGGCTCGCCCTCAACCTGGCTGATGTATTACTTCCAAACGTCGCGCGCCTCGCCGGCCGTGTAGAGGAGGAGGCCGAGCACGTAGGCTGCAGCCTTGTGGTCGACGACCGCCCCCCCCCGTTCGAGGAACACGAGGCCGTGCTGCATGTCCTGGTGCACGAAGAGGAGCGTGAGGCCGACGATAAAGCAGGCTCTAGGTTGCCGGCGTTGGCCAGGTGGTTGACGACGGTGAGGTAGCGCTCATTGTTCAGCCACTTCATCACCTCCTCATGCTCCAGCGCCACGTGCCTCCCCACGTCGTGCTCCTTAGACGCCTTGTACATGGCCTTGCAACTCCAATATACGTACACAATTCAAGACGTCTGAATTACCCCGTAAGAGAAAATTAAAAGGACAAATTAAGGGCGTTGTTGCTAGTCAGATTAGTGACATGTTTCTCTAGTCAAATTAAAAGGCTAACATGTATGCATGTATGGATTGGTTACCGCCACAAACAGTAGTACATATTTTTGTAGGTATATAAATACGTACGTGGCTCGTAGACTGCAGAGGTCAACCATGGACTGAGGAGAGCTCGCGGCCACGAGGCCGATGATGTTGATGACAACATTGCGAGGAAGAGCGTCGGCGATCGCTGACCTCCTCTTCTTGGTCCTCGCCATCATGCTCCGTGTGCTCACCCTGGCTCGCGATGTATAGTCTGTGAGTTTTCAATACCGTAGTGATCGAGTTTTTTTAACTCTACTGGTTGTTGATGGAGGGTGTGAAGGACATGATCATTCTTTTAAAACGTATCACAAACCGAGATGAAGAGACGCATTGTAACGTCGGCGCACGAGGCGAAGAGACGCTTGCGCGGGAGCCAAAGCAGCTTGAACATATCACAGACGGTTCCAACCACAAACCGTCTGTGATACATATCACAGACGGTTATATTTGAAAATAGTCTGTGATAGGTATATATCATAGACGGTTCCTGTTAATAACCGCATGTAATAATTATATATCACAGACAATTCTTGTTAAAAAAATGTTCTGTTTTCGGCTGCTAAAACCATAGACAATAACTTAATTTCAAACTGGATTTTTTAATCATTTTTTGTATTTACATATGGCCAAACATTGTGACCAGTCGCTTCTGACAAAAGATTTTCTTTAAAAAGTAGCAATAAAAAAGTTCAACTTATTTCATGCGGCCCAGGTAGACCGCTATCTCCGCCTTCAATTCTTCGTATGCGGCGTGGTCGGCATCGGAGGGTTCGAAGTTAGCGGAGGTTGCCCGAAACACGTTCACCCGTTGACGTGCTCGTTGGAGAGCTGCCCAAACACACTCTGACTCAAGCACCAAGTGGAAATGCGCCTAAAGGCTCAATTCCCTCGCTTCAGGTGTCTCGACATGGTCTACCCGATCGGCCTCCGTCTCAATGTCGGAGTCCAAGTGACGGTAATCCTCCTAGAGACGTGCAACGTCTTCCTCGAGGACTACGTTGATGGCGAGGTTAGCTCGCCGGAAGAGGGAGACCACCCGGAAGACGTTGCAGAGGAGGATGTCAAGGCGGCGGAAGGTAGCCATCACATGCTTCGGCATAACCTCCGTCGGAGGAGGGAGGACAAGGCTGTTCGCATAGTGCCCTTCCATAGCATTTGCCAGCGTACACCCGGCGAGGTGCTCGTACAAAATGGCTAAGTTGGCCATCAACGCCAACGTCAGGGAAGAAGAGTTCCGGGGAGCCATTGTTTTTTTAACTCTACTAGTTGTTGATGGAGGGTGCGAAAGAAATTAGAGTGATGTGGGGATTCATCTTCGGTGGCGGATGATCATTCTTATAAAACCATCGGCGCGTGAGATGAAGAGACGCATCATACGTAACGTCGGCATGCGAGACGAAGAGACACATCGCGCCGGAGCCGAAACAGCGACGTTGAACATATCACAGATGGTTTGTGGTTGGAAATGTCTGTGAATTATCACAGACGGTTCTAATTAAACACCATATGTGACGTCTGCAATTATCACAGAAGGTTCTTGTGAAGAACCGTCTATGAATTATCACAGACGGTTCTAATTAAACACCGTCTGTGAAGTCTGCAATTATCACAGACGGTTCTTATGATGAACCGTCTGTGAATTATCACAGACGGTTCTAATGAAAAATTGTCTGTGATAATTACGAATCATAGATGGTTCTAACTGGTTCTAGCCATCGTTACATAGCACAGACAGTTCTTATTAAAAACCGTCTGTGATAATTACAACACAGACGGTTCCACGTGAACCGTCTATGATAAGACATCCAGTATAGCCTATTTTGTAGTAGTGCTCGTTCCCCGGGGAGTACTCGGCCCGTGGCTAACTTCCCTGGGATAACTTAAGGCGTCATTTGGCTACTGCGTGGACAGGAAGTTCCCATCCTAATCCACGGGGATCCACGGGGAAGGGAAAAAACATGTCATGAGGCGAAGAAAATTTTCCTCGTCTCTCCATCGCTACGCTGCCAACTCCTTCGCCATCGCCGCTCTCTCTCGACCACTACAGAGATGGCGGCCGTTCTTTCTTTGGAGGGCGCACACGCTGCCGCCACCGCTGGCCCGCGACACCGCCTTCTTGCCTCTGCCCTATGCGCGCATGGCGACACCGTCTCCACGAAGCCCCACGCAAAGCCTCTGGCCTGCGTGCGCACGGTGCCGCCACCTCCGTCGAGCCCAAGCCTATGTAGGGACCACCGTTCTGCCAGCCTCTGTGCTCCACATTGCTGCCTCCACCCAGTGCGTGTATGGCCTCTGCCAAGCCCACGTCGCCTTCGCTGACCCGGTCAGCCGGCTCACAACACGCTCAACCCCGTAAGCATCTCCTCCTTCTCGTGCTGCTCATCAATGGAGTCCGCCCGCGCGCGCATTGAGCTGATCGAGATTTGTGGTGTTTGCAGAAGCAGAAGGTGGCACTCGCCAACCAGCTGGGGTTGTGGCCGCGGCAGGTGGAGGTATGGTTCCAGAATCGCCGCGCCCGGACCAAGCTCAAGTAGACGGAGGTCGACTGCGAGTACCTCAAGCGGTGGTGTGGGCGCCTCGTCGACAAGAACAAGCGCCTCGAGAAGGAGCTCGTCGACCTCAGAGTGCTCAAGGCTACGCCCTCGCCAGCGTCCGCGCTCCAGTCCTCCTGCACCACCGGTTGTGCCTAGCTCACAGACGGTGCCGCCAGCACGCCACCGCCTCCTCATGGCCAGCGCCTGACCTCTCGCCTACGCGAGCATGGCGCGCCACCTCCGCCGAGCCCGAGCACTGCGAGGAGCATTGTGTAGATCGAGGTGGCCGACTAGAGGAGGGGTGAATAGGCGTTTTAAAAACTTATTTTAACTAAAACCGATTTCTAATGCGGAAGCTAAACAAATACATTTTGCACAATTAAAACCTAAAACAACTAGGTTCAACTAAGTGCACCAACGATACAAGACAATATAAATGATAGCAATCATACACACACAATTAAGCAATTTGAATACAAGTAATATAAATTGCACAATGTAAATCACAAGAGATCAAACCACAATGACACGGCGATGTTTTCCGTGGTGATCGGAGACTTGCTTGGCTCCCTAATCCACGTTGAGGAAGCCCAAACCAATTGGGCCGGCTCCACGAATTAAGCCTTCCTCCGAGGTAAGTCCAACCTCTTGGACCGGTTCCAAATCGAACCAACACCTCGCTTCACTAGGGTTGCTCCTTCCTCCACTCCGGAGATGGCGAGCACCACACCACTCACAAACCGCCCGGGTCTTCTCACAATCTTCTTTGAGAAGCTCACCGGCACAACGACGCCACCACGCCGTCTAAGTGTCGGCAAACACCAAGAGTAACAAGTCTTCAACGCTCACTTGAACCAATCAAGTGTCTAAGCTCAATTTGATACGAAATCCACTTCCTAAGGCAACACATGCACTTAGGGTTTGCTCTCAATCACTCACTAAGTGCAACACATGCACGAAGGAAGAGAGGGCTTGCTCTAGCTCAAAGGAATGACTAAGGAACTTGCAACACATGCAAAGTCCTCCACAATAACACCAGCAACTTTCCACACACGGCCAAGGTGGGTATTTATAGCCCACACACGAAATATAGCCGTTGGAAGCAAAGTCCCTGAAAAAACGGGACAATCGGTACTACCGCCGTTATAAGGCGGTACTACCGCATCAGAATTAGGGAACTATAAAACTAGCCGTTAGTAACGGGATTCGTACTACCGCCAACATATACGTGGTAGTTCCGTTTAATCGATAATACCAAGACAAAACAACTGCGAGACTACCGCTTAGCCAAAGAGAGCAACACATGCTCAAAAATGGCTAAGGACCGATTGCATCGGTTACGGAAATTCCATACCGTCAACACAAGCACGGTAGTTCATGAGCGGTAGTACCGCGCACAAAGCGCCGGTACTACCGCGCTACTCCAGAGCGAGCCAAAAACAAAAATGCAACGCTACTGGAAAAACCATACCGCATGGAGAACGCCGGACCTAACGACGTGCGGTAGTTCCGCGCACAAATACGCAGACTACCGCTCCATTTGCGCCTGCACCAACACATGATCTTGACACGTGACTACCGAGATCAACGGCAGTTTGGACGGTCCGGACGATCACGCAAATCTGAACCGTTAGATCAAGATCTAACGCCTCACGCGCGGTGGTCCGAACGTCCACCGGTAATACCGCCACCAAGGCCGGTACTACCGCTATAAACGGTAGTTCCTCAATATCCACGTCGGTACTACCGTATAAAGCCAGAGCAACACATGCTTGATTCACACGGTAGTTCCGCCGTACACAAAAAGGTAATACCAAGATAGCGGTAGTTCCGCTAAACACATTCCTAAGTACTACCGATTTCCAATGAAAAGCAAAGATTACATTCGTTTCAACTCAATTTTGCAAAACATATTTGCCAAATTGATACGTGATGCAAACACAAGTCAAGGGCATGATTCTCAACTAGTTGCAAAACACATTTGCCAACTTTTAGAATCAATACCACAAGGAATAAGGTACATGAACTTAGACAATTTGCAAAACACATTCGCAAACTAAGTCATATGCTACAAGGACTGAACATGAGCCACAACTATTTGTAAAACACATTCACAAATATTGGCAACATGTTAAACAAGGATAAGGTACATGGACTACAATTATTTGCAAAACACATTTGCAAACTAGTCACATGCTACAACAAATAAGCACTTAGCTTAAACTATTTGCGAACACATCCGCAAATAGCAACATCCCTAAAGAGCATAGAGCAACCAAGATGAGCTATCAACACATGACTAACTCAAGCTACTAGTCAAGGACCCCTCTTAATAGTACGGCAATCTATACTAGCAATCCGGTCTTCCAACCAAACACCAAGAGTGGTAAAAGACTAGGAACAAATCCTTAGCCCTAGCTAGTCATACCTTTGCCTTTAGCAACTTCTTGAAGCTTGATGACGCACATCCTTGCTTCAACTCCGGTTCTTGACTTGATGTTCATCAACTCATGATGACATCCTTTTCTTGCCTTTCATCAACACATGATGAAGCTTCTCTTGTCTTGATGATCAACACATGATCATCTCCTTTTCATGATCATCATCGACACACGATGATTTCCTTTGTCTTTGAACTTGATGCACATCAACGCATGATGCATCCTTTACACCAAGCTCTTGACTTGATGAACATCAACATATGATATCATCCCAAATCATCATCCACAAGGAACATAACCTATTTCATCCAACTCATAGAAAATGTTAGTTCCAATAATATGATTATCATTAATTACCACACCATACCATTTACTCATAATGGTTTAGGACAAGATATCGCAATCTTTCCCTCTTTGGCAATTTATGATAATCACTTCAATAGCAAATAATTGAATATAGATTGGTATGAGTATATACGCACTACATGAGTTGTATATACTCATATGAATATATATAACTACACAAGATATAAATATTCAAGGATATGTGAGTACACATTAACTACACAAGTTATGTTGTACTCATATACAAGTATATTTAGACTACACAAGTCTTATATACTCACAAGAATATGCTAACTACACAAGTTAAAGTATTTGAGGATATATGAATTATAGTGCCGAACTACATACCTCTTTGATTTTCACTTTTATATCCAAATGAGGCTAAACATGATATAACAAATTAGAAGTGTTAGTCTCACAATTAGGTTTGTCATTAATCATCAAAACTCCATTAACATATAATGGCGGGTCTAGATTCTTCAGCTGCTGAGCCCACACCACCTCCACTGACCCGGTCAACCGGCTTCACCACCATGCCGCTTTCTTTCACATTTTTGTTGGGATTTCTGTAGCAGGAGAAGATTAGAAGAGAGAATTTCTCCTCTCCCCAAATGACAATGCTAATTTTCCAAGGGATTCCCATGTGGCAGGCAAAAATCCCACATGTCCCTTAACACCCAAACAAAGCCTAAATAGAGATTTGTATAGTGGAATGCTTTGGCTTCTAACCTAATGGTTTGGCATGGAGGGTTATTAATTATGTGTCCAAATTAAGGCAAAGTTGTTCAGATGGCAAAATCACAACTCAAGTCCAGCTACTATATATCTACATTTTGTGTAATCAAACACCTTTACTCAAATTTGGCTGATCTGGACCCATGTCCATGTGTTATGTACAGTTGTACATGACATGAGATGGTGATGGAGAGTTGGTTTAGAGAGCGAGGAGAGCAGAAACAAAAATGAGAAAAGATAAGGGTACAAAGGTAAAAGAAAGAAGGAGCGAAAACAAGACAATTTTCTGCTACTTTAATCTGTTTCCCGTGTGTAGTCGAACTAAGCAAATTGTGGAGAAGCATGGGCCGATGCTCCGCCTAATTCCTTTTAGACCACTGGGGCCCAGTCCAAGCCCAACCAGCCCGGCCCTACCCTTTTCTAGCTTAGCCACCAATTTAAACTAGCCCGGTCAACCTCGACGAAAGACTAAAATCAGCATAACCGCCAACCTAACCCTATAAGGTAAGACCCGGCTCGACCCAAATACGGGTCTGGCCCTAGCCCGACCCAGATCCATGGAGAGGGATCCGGATCCTCTGGCAAGGTGCAAAGGTATAGGTACAAAGGTATAATGTAAAGTTTTAGCTCATTTAGTCTCTTTTTTTAAGTGAAATAACAAAAAAAAAAATAAAATAGCAAAAATAGCATCCCCACCGACGTAAAAACTCCGTGGCAAATCACTTGCGCACGACACCTGCCTCGGACTGGGTTAGCAGCAGATGGCTTACCGCGTTCCGGATGGGCGGCAATAGGGGCTGCCGTTTTCGCGCGGCAGAAGTGTTACTTTTGTTATTTTATTTTTGGGGTTATTTTTTGCTAAATTAGCCACAAAAAAATTGTCGTGACGTTTTCACATGAGCAGGGTGTCGTTTTTGCCCCTTTCATTTTTTGGGAGGCTATTTTTGCTAAATGAGGGGAAAAGAAAACTCTATAACGTAACGTGGTAACTCTTGTTCAGTGAGATGTGGCTGACACATTTTCTGCCTCACCATTCATGCACAAGCTCGTATGTTACAGCTGCAGTTTCCCTTCACTTCACACAGCAGCTACCAGCGAAAAGGAGATTGCTTTTACTTCGTGCGTGACTTGCAGTGCCTTCCACCAAGATGGGCAATAAAGATCTTTGAGTGCTACCACAGCCTTTGTCCCCTGTAGAACACACCTCACCCCTGAAGAGAGAGAAAGAGACGAAGCCATGAGCAAAGGCAAAGGTTGCAGAGACAGAGAGAGAGAGAGAGAGAGAGAGAAGGAGATGAAGCCATGAGGAAAGGCAAGGGTTGCAGAGAGAGAGAGAGGGCGCAGACGCAGATGCTGTTTGTGAGCAAGTCCAAGAAGGACGCAGCCAAGAAGTAGACAAGGGTACCTTTTAGCACATTCAGAGCCTTCAATCATGCGAGAGATGGCCGTTGTGCACGTAGTGTTCATGCGTCCCCTTCGTCACCCACAAAGTCGTCTTGCGTGTGCGTGTGCGTGTGCCCCTCGGCATGCATTGGGAGATCTTTACCTGGCTAGGTTAGGGTAGTTTTCCTTTCCTTTCTTCCTTACTCAAAAAACTGCATTTTTTGGCTCGGTTCGTTCATTGTGATTGAGTGCCTAGTATTGTATTTATCTTGCAGAAGAAGAAAAAAATTGTGATTGAGTGCCTAGTATTGTATTTCTATTGCAAAACAAAAAGAAATTGAGAAGGTGGATCTACTGCAATGGTCCATCAAAGTATAAACTCAATAACTGGCAACACTGAATTATTCTGAATTTAAAACTTTACGCACTAATAAGATGCTTTTGTGAACAATTTGTCAAAAAAAATTTGTGAAATGTTTCTTTGATTTCATACTTTAAATAGCATGATTTGAACCATTGCACCGAATTAATGGTTTACTGTGGCGTACACTGTAATATGTACTGTAGATGTGCCTCACGTTAAGATGCATGCCCCCTTTTTTTCACCGCATGCAGGGAGCATTTGAATCTGGATCTTTGTACTTACCATGACTAATATCCATCATGCTGTATTCCATTAAACCTTATATATGCATGCCATTTAACATGATTTGATATAGCATTTATGCCCTTGTCTTTGCCACCATTGTCGGTTCTCGACACCATAGATAGGGATGCCATTCTCTCGCTTTCACAGGCCCTTTTCACAAGGAAGAGAGCTAGTAGTATAATTCTGAGCTGTGTTTCTAGTTTTATCTTTTAAGGCTTGTTTGGGAAGTCTAATCCCGACCAGTATCCATATGGCTGAGCTGGGAATTTGAACTAACATCCCGGCACATCCATGTAGATAGAGAGGGATTTTAGCTCAACTAAACAAGGGCTTAGATGTTCTCGGCCCATGTAAAAAAACTAACGTTGCCACCCTCCTTGAGCTTCAAGTGAGCCCCCTTTTATATAAAACTAGCAGCCCCTGCGCGTGCATGGCACGCCAAAAAAGGAGCCGTGCCTGGTGGGGCAGGGTGGGACCCACGGGCGCCCACTGCTAGGCTGCTGTCAGAACCCACATGTGCGTGTCTCCCTCAGCGTTCTTTCTACAAGCACGAAGGAACAAAACTCATGAAGATCGGACGACCGAGAAACCGAGGAAACAAAATCGAACGTCCCGCGAAAAAAAGACGACGTGGCCAGGCGCCCATCTCCTCAAACTTGCCTCTATTTATACCGAAGGATGATTCCCTTATCTGAGCACAAGTGGTTCCATATGGACGGCACTTTTCTATCTCTAGTTCTTAATGTCAATTGGCTATCCATCTTTGAATAGAGTCTTCCCAAGCACAATTTGCAGCTAAACTGATTTGCAACATGTGCACTGACCAAAAGTTGGTATCAATATCCCTCTAAACAAACCATGTCAAAGTTGTAAGATTTTTATTCTAGTGTTTGGGAAGGACCGATTCAACTAGCTAGGTAGGAGATCAAGCTAGCTAGTAGGGCTGTGCACATTCCAACCGAACTCAAAAAACCGTATCTTATAGGTCAACTCAATTTGTCCAGTATTCGGTACAGTTTTTTATATTGTTTTTTTTCAGGGTTCGGTCTTTTTTTTTTTGGAAAAACGGCGGAAACCCCAAAAAAAAGTGTGGAATAATAATTAAAGAGCCATTTCTTAGAAGGCAGGCAGCCAAGGATCAGAAAAGTCTAAAAGGATGAATGAATGAGTGGAAGATGCCTGCCTTTACAGGTTCATAGAATCAAACAAGAAAGGACATGGGGACTTTCAAAACTGAAAAGGAGATTAGGCCCCACTCCCAACTGCATTTCCATGTGCATCAATTTATTTTCTTTTGCTCCTGAACTAACTTTGGTTTGGTTTGGTGCTCACCCCTCTTGGACTATCTCTCCCTCTCTATGGGCTCATGAATATCTCCCTCCATGATCCATGATTTTCCCCATGCTTATTGTCAACAAGCAAAATGGTTGAATTGACCACCCTAGAAAATTGTAGAAGTGGACTAAGCTAGCATATTGAGCTAGCAAAAGTTTCAATGACGACTCATGCTCGTTAACAAAATAACTCAGAATAATCCCTTTAATAGGCTGATTTTTTTTTCGGTAGGGAGGAGTGGGGTAACGTAGAACTCTAATAATATAGCAGATAATTGTTCTGTTGTAATTTCTCACAGGATATTATTTGTTGCAGTCTTAGCATGTTTTATGTGGATTTGAATTTGTGTCATGGACATGTAATAGGATGCATAATCAGCAAACATGCCCATACTGCCCAAAAAAAAACAAGCCCATACTGGAAAAAAAATGCATTTTCTTACACCCTGACTAGGACTTGCAAGTTGTGAATGAAGAAAACAAACAAAATGATAAGTTCTTTTAGAAGAAAAATAAATAAATAAAAATCAATTAAGTTGAATCAAAGGAACCTTGACCAAGTTGCTTCTGGCCATGGCGAAAGGAACCATCTTTGTCAAACAAGAAAGTGTGGGTTCCACAAAGATGGATTTTACTACAATATGTCACCAAATATTTGTACACATTCTTGCATTGCAGGAGACGTATCCAATAAAACCAACACATTTTCAAATTATCACCAAAGGGTTCGTTTCCTAAAACTTTTGAAAGTAGGGACATAAATTCATCTCTATATATATAAAAGAAAGTATGAAACATCGAACTAATAGCTTAGAAAACAAAACAAAAAAATGTTTGCAAGGTAGATAATTTTCTCTTCAAGATTGCCACATCTCTTTTTGGGAGACGGTGGAATTTTCCCATCTTTTTCTTCTAAAAAATATTTTAAAAAATGAATTTCATCTTGCCAAAACTTGTAGTTGTTCTTTTTGTTCTTTGTGTCTAGATTACCTTAACACCCCCCCGCGCCCAACTTTTCTCCCAATCTTTGCTGAGTTGATTAAGTTAGGACTAGAAAGTTTGTATGATAGTGGATGATTCTTATGCCGGCCTCATCCTTTTGTATTTACAACATGTCCTTGACACAGGAAGCAGCCAACAACCAAGTCATAGGAAAAATCAACAAAAACAAATGGGAAACGAATAGAGAGAGTAATGTTAGGTTTCTTAGGATCTCCTAGGGTTTAGATCTAGCGGGTTCTTTCTCTTTTAGGGTTTGTGAGAGAAAGCAGAGAGGAGAGCATTAGAGAAGGGGTACCAACCATCCGATGTAGAGGAGAAGGAGTTGGCCATCGCGGTTCGTCGGTCTCCGGCGTGCGCCGATCTGTGGGGAGGTAGAGTGGCGGTGGTAGATCCGTCATTGGGCGCCTCTTAGATCGGGTCTTAGGGTTTGTTGGTGGGGATGGTGGCGGCCGTGAACCTCGTCGTCCGTCCGCCTGCCTCCGCCTCTCTTTATGTGGCGGCGGCGACAGGGCCTTGACCAATTAATTTTGGCGCCCGATCGGTATGCCGGTTAAGGGTGGCATTTGGTCATTGGGCCAAATGCCCGAGATCACTCTAACATTCTCCCTTGATCTCAATCTATACTTTATCTTTAATTACTTTTGACTTTACACATTCCATCACAGTTAGTGCATAGAACATGTCTCATCGTCACGGTCAATCGCCGATAGATTCAATGACTACAATACACCTCTCTATCTTGAAATAGTTACTTTAATCTTTTGGGCCATCTTTTAGTCCAGAACCATAGGCTTTCCCTTAAACCCATGCTTACATGTTCTCTGAACATGTTGGGTGGTAAGCCTTTAGTAAGCGGATCCGCTAGCATCTTTCTTGTACTTATATGCTCAAGACTTATAATTTGATCCCGAACTTTATCTTTCACAACATAGTACTTTATGTCAATGTGTTTGGCAAAGCACCACTTGACTTATTGTTGTGGGCATACGTTCTGCGGGTTCATTATCGCGAGACAACTTAAGTGGTCTATTGATGTCGTCAACCACTTTCAAACCGGGTTTGAACTTCTTTAGCCAGTTCACCCGCCCCGTAGCCTCATAACATGCTACAAACTCGGCATACATTGTGGACGATGTAGTGACGGTTTGCTTTGAGCTTTTCCACGATATAGCTCCTCCGCGAGTGAACACATATCCGGATGTAGACTTTCTATCATCTCCGCAAAATCGAATCAGATATACCCGCTATATGGAGTAAATCTGATCTTCTGTATGTCATCATGAGGCCTTTTGTTCCTTGCAAATAACGCAAGACTTTCTTTATCAATTTCCAATGTTCTATTCCAGGATTGCTCTGGAATCTGCCAAGTAACCCGGTAACAAATGCTAAGTCAGGGCGTGTGCACACTTGAGCATACTGTAAGCTTCAAACAATTTGAAGCATATGGAACCGCTTTCATTTGATCGATCTCATCTTTGGTTCTGGGGCATTGAAAACCACATATCTGTCAGCCCTTGACTATAGGTGCAGGTGAAGGACTACATTTATGCATCCCAAATTTCTTTAAGACTTTCTCTATGTATGTCTTTTGTGATAGTCCCAATATCCCTTTGTTTCTATCCCGGTGAATTTCGATTCCTAGAACGAACGAAGCTTCACCAAGATCTTTCATATCAAAGTTTGAGGACAAAACTTCTTTGTCTCGAGAGCGGTGACATCACTACTAGCCAAGAGGATATCATCCACATACTGATTAGGAAGATAAACTTCCCATCTTTAAACTTTGCATAAACACAGTTGTCCTCTACATTCTCTTTAAACCCAAATTTTCTTATTGTACTGTCAAACTTCAAGTACCACTGTCTTGAAGCTTGCTTTAACCCATAAATCGATTTCTTTAGGCGGCATCCCATTCTTTCATTTCCTTCCATGACAAAACCTTTTGGTTGTGCCATGTAAACATTTTCCTCCAAATCCCCATTAAGAAATGCCGTCTTTACATCCATCGATGTAACTCTAAATCATAATGTGCTACTAATGCCATTATGATTACGAAGAATCTTTACATGAGGCCGGAGAAAAGGTCTCATTGTAATCAATCCTTCTCTTTGCGTAAATCCTTTTGCCACAAGTCGCGCTTTGTATCTTTCTACATTCCTTGGGAGTCAAGTTTTGTCTTGTAGACCCATTTACAGCCTACTGTTTTGGCTCCTTTAGGAATAATTTCCAAGTCCCAGACTTTATTAGTCTTCATGGACCTCATTTCCTCTTCCATGGCTTCAAGCCATTTTGAGGAATTTTCGCTTCTCATGGCTTCTTCAAATGAGGTGGGATCATCCTCCATTTGATATTCCTCTCAGATGATAAATCGATAATCATCGAAATAGTGATCTTCTTACTCTTTGAGACCTCCTGGGGCCTCCTCATTTGGTACATTTTCTGTTTGAGGTTCTTTGTTGCTCCCCTCATCTGTGGCAATAGGTTCTATAGGATCTGAAGAACGTGTTCCTCATTATCATTCATTGTTGCCACGGAGGAACAATAACAGTCTTGGCACCACGTTGTCTTGCAATCGCTTGTCGGTGCAATGACAAGAAGTAGTGTGAAGAATGGCTCTTGAATCATCGGAGTGGGCGATACACCCGCTTCTCTTCAAGATCAATCTCACGAGCTACCATACTTCCTCTCATCATTTCATCCTCTAAGAAGACAAATGTGTCTCGTTTCTACAAACTTTGTATATCTGTGCGGGCGGAGAAACGAAACCTTTTGACTTTTCAGGTAGCCAATGAAATGGCAACTTCTTGCTTTGGGATCAAGCTTCCCAAGGTTTGGGTTAAATACTTTAGCCTCGGCAGGACTCCCCCACACGTAAGTGGTTTAATGAGGAACTCTTCACGTCCACAACTCGTCACGGTGTTTTGGGCACCGACTTACTAGGCACTCTGTTGAGAATATGAATGGCGGTTTTCAACGCCTCCATCCATAGACTCAATGGCGGTGTGGAATAGCTCATCATGCTTCGCACCATATCCATCGAGTGCAGTTGCGTCTTTTCACTACTCCATTTTGTTGAGGTTCGCCTGTAGAATCTTGGGCTACTATACCATTTTCTGTAAAAACCTTGCAAAAGGTCCAGAACTTGTCCATATGGGGTATGTCGACCATAGTACTCCCCCACGATCGATCGGACTATCTTAATCTTTAAATCGTGTTGGTTTTCAACTTCAAATCTTAAATATCTTGAATTTATCCAAGGCTTCATTTCTTTCTTTGATTGGATAAATATATCCATAACGGATTAATCATCTCGTGAATGTTATGAGCGAGTCATAACCATCCACACTTTTCACAGAAAAGGACCACAAATGTCTGTGTGAACAATTTGTAGAACTCACTGCTTCTTTTGGCGTATTTCTTAATTTTCTTTACATATTTTCCTTTAATGCATTCTCTCAGATTGTTCTAAGTCTGAGAACTCTAATGGAGGAAGAATGTCATTCTTAACTAGTCTTTCTATTCTCCCCGAAATATGGCCTAAACGCAAGGCCATAATTTCGACGACGATCTAGAGTTCTCTTTCGTTTTACATTTACATTTGTAGACGAGGATTCATTCACTTTCTACATACGACGTTCCCATTATCGCATTACACGACATTCACATCATCACGTAATGATAACAAATAAAGCTCATTTTGTAAGATGGCAAGACCAACACATTCTTTATTAAACATTATTTCACACTTGCCGCTTTCCAAAATGACAATCATAACCATTATTGTCCAAACATGAAACACTAATCAAATTCCTTTGTAAAGAGGAACATAAAGAACATCTCTAAGTAAAAGAGTGAAGCCATCACTAGCTCTAATGAAAGATCGCCAACGGCTTCAACTTCAGCTTGGACTCCATTTGCGACTTTAACGCATCTTTCTTTTCTTTGCATAGTCCTCGTCGAACGGAATCCTCAGAAAGAATTAGCAACATGAACAGTTGCTCCTGAGTCAATCCACCAAGTAGATTTCGAATATTGTACATACAGGATTCATTTATAAAGGTAATAATGTTCTCACCTTTCTTTGCCATTATCATCTTTAAGTAATCGGACAAATTCTTCTTGTAGTGTCCCGTCTTCTTCTGATGAAGACACTAATCTTTGTCTCTTCGCAAACTTATTTTGTTGAGGCCGATGGACATAAGCTTTTCCCTTGTTCTTTGAGGAGAAGTTACTGTTGAAGTTCTTTTTCTTGTTGTCCTTCACATAGTTGATAGAACCACCATGTGAGGATTTAAATCTTTTCTCCTCTTGCACACACATAGCTATGCATTTTCTAAGTCCCATTTCTCATTTTGCATGTTATAGTTGACAACAAAGGTGTCAAACTTTTCCTAAGGAAGCAAAAATCAAATGAATAAGGAACTCTTTCATTTTTTTTTTGAAAAATTATTGTGCAAAACATCAAATCGTCCAATCAATGGCAGTGGCCCACCACGCGCCCGCTTCAACCGAGCCAAGATTACAGCTTCATACCAGCCGCATTGTTCTCTTTGTCAAGTGAATTAGGATTAGAATTTTTTTTTTGACCAAAAAGAAATTATTTTTGATGATATATCACTATTACAATGCTGCTAAACTTAGGCCAAGCCAGAGACTTGTACACACATAAACCAAAGTTGAATTCTTCCCTACAATGGTTACAGTCAGGGGGCGAGTGATCCACTCATAAAGGCAGAAAGGGGCTTGGCTAGCTTGTTGGCACTCATCTCTCTGCCTTGCCTGACTGCCTGCCTTTCTTGATGGCTAAGGACAGCCAACCCACGAGGCCCATGAGGGATTCTTCAACCCATCCTTCTTCTAGCATGCAACTGTGGGGAGGGCAGAAAGGCACTGGCGCCAGATGCCAATGCCATGATGCTCACCAGTCACCACACCTCACCTCTTCCAAAAACTTTTATGGACAAAAGGCAAGGCAATGCAAGGCAAAGCAAAAGCTAGCGGCAATGCAAAGGCGACCATGGCTGATCTCTCGCTCTACCGAATCTGGCGTGTGTGCATAAGCGTGAGTGAAAGGGGAAGGGGGAAAGGATGCTTGCAATTGCAGTGCAACTTTAGCCACTTTGCTGCAGCCTTTCTGCTACTTCCTCGGTGCATGCCCTCCCTGGCTTTCTGGTGGGAGTGGAATGGGATTCCAAGTGTTTTCTGTCGGTGTTTCAACGTTTGCAGCTAGCTATTGCATGGATACGTATGGATAGGTTGTTCGCCCAAACCGAAGAAGAACACGCGAATACAATGGAACCCTAGAATGTGAACACAAGAATTTTTTTTTTGTGCCGTCGGAACAACAGCATCTTTTCTGATTTTTTTTTTCTTCTATTGCCACAAAATCTGATTACATGGGTGCCCCTTTATTGAAGCAAACGACTATTCGTATCCGGAAAGGATTCTACGTATCCTAAAGGGATACTACGCAAACTCTAGAATACATAATGAATACTTTCTACATACTGCAGGACTACGTAAACAAACTTTACGTAAAACTTAGATATACTATATGCACAAAGATTACTAACAAATCACTCCTAATCTTTGTGCACTTACTTATTGAGGCAGTCGGTCTCAACTATGATTTGCCCAACTGTTACTCAATACAGGACAGTGAACACATCTCCTCAATGTCCTGGACTCAACTCCACAGACTCAACTCAGGACGGCGAACACATCTCCTCAACGTCCCGGACTCAACTCCACGGACACACACAAATATGGCACCGCAACCGCCTAGTACCAACTAGGGATGGCAACTGTGCCCGATTACCCGCGTGACTGCGGACAAATGCCCTAATGGAGCCGGGTATGGGGTGCTGTCTTTACCCACGGGCATGAAAATTGGGGCAATCTATGCCCATCGGGTAAACGGGTATGGGCATGGGTGAGCTCCACCTGTGCCCGTCTCGCCTGTTTACCTGCCAACCCACGCTGACATGTGGGCCCGACGAAACCCTAAGGCTAACATCCATTCGGCATTTCGGCAAGCACTCACTCCACACTCCATTGCGATTCAACCCAGCGTTCCAGCTGCCACCAGTCCTAAATCCCCAATCTCATCTCAGTCCCAATCCCATTCTCGGCCCCCGTCCGTACGGCTCGCCGCCCCTGTCCCCGTCTGCCGCTGCCCCATCCACCCTCCCTAGCCTCAGTCCTCGTCCATCGCAGCCCCCATCCTCCCTCCCAGCCACACCGCCCCCTCTTAACACCCTCGGCTAGTTGGCCCTCCTCATCCTCCTGGGCTCCTCCCCGTCCTCCTCCCGGCCGGCCGCCGCCCCCATCCTCCTCCTGGCCGGCTGTCGCCCCCACCCCTCCTCACACCCAGCCCCGTCAAGCCCTCCTCACGCCCGACCCTGCCAAGACGAAGTGACGCCCGGCCGACTCGTGAAATGAGGTTAACTTTTACCACTTGCTGATGTCCTAATCTAGTTAGCCTTGTACTTAGTTCTTTGTATGTTCTATTCCAGCTGGGTACTCTGTGCTAATGAAGGCATTTGACTCATCAAAGCCACCATATGTGGCAGGGGTTGAGGCAATTGAGGCAGCAGGATCTCGGGGCACAAATGTGAGGGGGAGGGTGCGGTGGTACTACCGGCCAGAAGAGTCTATTGGTGGACGGCGGCCATTCCACGGTGCAAAGGAGGTATTTCTCTCTGACCACTGTGATGGGCAAAGTGCGAACACCATAGAGGGCAAGTGTAATGTTTACAGCTTCCGGGACTATACCAAGCTTGATGCTGTCAAATGCCGAGGACTACTTTTGCCGCTTTGAGTACAAATCAGCTACAGGCAGCCTTGTGCCTGACCGTATAGCTGGCGAGGTTTTTCGCCTGTCGCCCTTTACGGGCATTCCGAGGGGGATCAGGGTCGCAGGCATAGGTATAGACGAGCACTACCTGTGTGAGGACCATCGGGTTATTTTCGTAAGAACAAGGCCTTCTCGGTCTTATAAAAATAATTCTGGGCCTCAGAGAAATGAAATCCAATTTAACTCTATTTAAGTGAGAGTACCTGGTTGAGTTAGAGCGACGATGACCATGCATACCGCTCTTCTGCGGGTGCTACATGGTAACCAGTTCTCCAACAGTCCAAGTACACACTTAAAGGAATTAAAGAGTATTTCAAAACAGCGGGTATGTGTCTCGTGTTGGCTCTCAAGATCAGGGACCAACACGCACATACCCTTATCAACGTCATTCAAAGCCATACAAGGCGGCATTCAACATAATAAGTAAGGCATACATTAAAGGATTTAAGTCTACAACTATTACAAAAGCGGCCGACCGGCCAAATTCAAAATATTACAATAAGTAGCAGCGGAAGCAAGATAAATAAACCAAAATGTCCAGCAAGGTGTGCCTAAACCCAAAGGCAACCGACTGGGAGTTAAAAACAACATTTATTCGTTAGCGTCGCCTAAATCGGTGCTAATGAACTCATCGAGCGTATAGTCTTCCTCACTTGAACAAGCAGATATCTAGGTTAAGTACAAAATTGTACTCGCAAGTCTTACACAAAGTAAAAATTATATATGCTAGTGGCTGTCCAAAAGAGAGGCTTTAGTGGCTTAGTTTTGCATAAATCGCACAAGTTTTCACTCTACACATACTAGTTTGAAATTGTCATTTAGCAAACAGATTTTTTAACAAAAGACATATGAATAATAGTGATACATATATGCTCAAACAATACCAAAGTAGCAGCCCACTTTGGTAAACTAAACTTTGCATGAATACTCGTTCATGCCGATACCAAGTTGTAACCATGTCAAATTTTAATTATAAGTCTAACAATGATGTCTCCTGAATCTAAGTGGTCGTCCGTAACCGTGGAAACGGCTATTCAAATAGATTAATATCTGCAGGGGAGTACTGCTTTACCCACATCGACTCGACCAGCCCGTAAGCCTCCGGATATAACACACTTCCTATGGTATATTGGCCAGAGAAATTGAGATTTGATATTGTTTAGCAAGAATGCCCTATTGAGATGAGTCCCCCATTGCGAGATGAACCCTAAACCTAGTACAACATACTGATAGAGTTTGCTAAGCGGGCTCGCAAGTTGTGTTGGAGATACCGATATAATGTAAAGAAAGAAAAATAGTGCTCCGATGCACAATATAGAAAACTGTATCGGATCCTACGAACAGATGATCAAACACAAATATCCTCACACCACCTGAGACTTAACCCAATAAGACCCTCCCCTTTCTTAACCAAACGGCACCCATAATACCGCATGTGATAGTACAAGTGTCACTTGAATTAACGACGACACAAAGTTCGGCCCTTAACGGTCTGAACAAGACAACCGCAATGCCTGAGTCTCGTGCACGAAGGCACCCACATTACTAACCACTTGTCTAGACCCAAATCATTTTTAATTTGACAAAAATAAACTAAACAACCAAATTCGAGGATTTGGACCAAATCATAGAAGAGAAGTGTGAGTTGTTTCCCACGATCGATGGGATAACCCCGTCCATCGGACTACCCCATTCTCTAGACTTGCATGGCTAAGCATACACATATATAATAGATATATCATTACAAACATCTAATCTTAAGCATATTTATAATAGAAATATCAAGGATGATCAGCAAGAGTAGGACATAACTAACTAACTCACAAAAATATCGATATACAAAAATAAGATGCAACCAAGTATCATTGCATTCAAAATACTAACTTAACAAAAGCTAGGATCAATATGATGCAAAAACAAAGTTCAAATATGATGCTTGCCTTGCTAGAATTCTAATTGCTCACTCTTGGTGGCGTAGTCGTTCACTTCCGGCACTTCGGATTCTATAGAAAGACGTTATCAAATAAATATTAAGAAAAGGCGAAAAGTTCAAAGTGCTAAAAAAATGAATGAAATTTATACAATAGTGATATCATTTTTATATGAATTTAGGTGAAAGAATTAGTTCATTTGGACTTAGCATGTGAAATTTATAGCAGTTTGAAAATCAAATTGGAAGAAATTCCAGAAAAACAGTGTTCTGTTACTATTCATCCGAATTAATTGTTTTAGTGAAAATTTGCAGAACAATGGTGGGTATAAGCTTTACATGGAATGAAATATAATAAAAGGTTATGATCACTAAGAATTGAATCATCCCATTTGGAGTTCAAATGAATTTTCTATGAACTTTTGAAGTTAATTCAATTTCTAGTATAAAAATAATTCTTTACCAAATTGAATTCCAATTCCAAAATTTTCTGGGGCAGTAACATGTTTCCAACCTATTCCAAGTTAAACTACAATAAAAATGGAAATCAACAAAATTGGTTTCACTTAATTTGGAGTTAATTTGAATAAGTTATGAATTTTTTAAGTTTATACAATTTCTAGTGTAAAAATAAATCACTTCTGAATTTTTCTAACGCATTTAATACTTTTTATACCTGGCCTATCCTAGCCTCTGTCGCTGACTATTGGGGTCCACTGCATAGTGCTCTTTTTCATTTAATTTCCAAATTAAATGCCAACTGACAGGTGGGGCCCTTTATCATTGACTCGGTCCATGCAATAGCGCATGGACCGAAGGTCAACATGCGCTGTTCATTGGTCCATGGACCACGCTTGCGGTGCACCCACTTGGTGGGGCCAGGCCGTCAGTGACTCCCAGCCAAAACAGGATTTAACGCGTTTCATTAACTCCCGTTCAGGCCCACATGTAATAGTCTCATAGTAACATAAATGACCAATCATTATCTAAACTAAACGTCATTTAATCCCTAATCTGACACCGATTTTGCAAATCATTTGCTACAGTGTCGATCGGAATCCCGACAACAGGGGATCTCATAGGCACTTCACTGTCGTGCTTGCCGCCGACGATGTAGGCCTCGGCGGCGCGAGCCAAGGCCAAGGATAGGTTCCTAATAGCCTTGCGCACCCTAAGGTACTGGCGGCGAAGGCTGGTATGGCCCATAGCGGCGGCGCAACGACGAGGGGCGGCACTAGCTCTACGACAATCGTGCATGTGGCAACCCGAGAGCGCATTGAGCCAACTATCGCGTGCTCTAGCACCTAGGAGGTTTAGGGAGCCTACCAGAGGGATGGAGGTGGTTGGAGAAGCTCGGTGGAGTGCTGGCGGCGTGAATGGCGATGGTAGCGTTGCGGTTCCTCGTGGAGAAGATGGCTTGAGCACATCGGGGAGAAAAGAAAGGTTGAATTAGCTCTAGTGAGACCCAAAGACGGTGTCAAAACAAAGAATCAAAGAATGTATTACCACACCAGAGATGGGGACGAAGCTAGGGTTTTCGGCCGAAAGAGGATCAACTTCAAAATTCACGAGTTCCTGTGAGGCATTAGAGAAATGAGTTGAGGAGAACACATTCTCATGCAGCGCACATGGTGACACACATAAAGAGGACAATGGCTCACCGGGAAGGAAAACGGCACAGTGGTGCTTTTGGTGCGCGCCCCGGAGCCGATGAGGACACGATGGCGTTCCGGAGTATACAAGCAAAGACAGGAGCTCATATCAGTGGGAATGGAGACGATGATGAATGGTGATTATGAGGGACAAAGAGGAAGGAAGCCTACCCGAGCGATGAGCAAGCACTAGCTTCCTCCTCCTCACGGTCGAGAGGAGAAGTGAGGCGAAAGAGAGGGCTAGGAGGAGGTTTAAACGTGGGCAATGGACGGAACGGAGGCAACGTTAGGTGGTGAAGCTCTGGGAGTGGTCGATGGGGGCGGTGGATTGACGACGTCGCCTGCGCGCGGAAGAGAGGTGTGGCCTCGTGCTGCTTGTGCTCTGTGCATGCCAACGGGAGGTAGAAGACGGGGCTGACTAACGAGCCCAGGCGATCAGTGGCTCAGCAAGGTGCGGGTCGGAGCCTGGCTCGAGCCGGGTTAGTTTAGTTGGTTGGGTCAAGTCAATTGGTTCGGATGGGTTCAAGTCAGACATTTGACTAAGTTTATTTCAAAACCTTCCACTTTGACCAGGCAAGATAAAATAGCAAATAAATTTTTAAAAAACTGAAATTTTTCAAAGAGGTTTCTGAGATGACTTAGTACAAATATAAATTTTCTAACCTCACTGTTCGTGTTTTATTTTTCTTAATTTTAGTTCTTTCATAGGAAAGTCTTGTGAATTGAGTTTTAATTTTTCTCAAGGTTGATTTGGTTTCTAAAAAATTGGGAAAATTTATATTTATTCATGATAATTATTATGAGAAGCAAATAAATTATTTCCCAGAGAACTTTATAAGTATTTATTTCTATTTTCTTTTGGAGTTTCCATTTGAGTTGTATGTTTAACCTTGATTTGAGATGTAAGTGCAATAATTTGTGCAAATGGTCCAAAATAAAATGTATGCTCATGAGGCGCATAATAATTCTATTTAATAAAATTGGGGTTGTGACAACCTGTGCCCGCTGCACCCGATTGCCATCCCTAGTACCAACACAACGCTTTCACCTTGGCAACGCGCAACTCATCTTGTATTCTACCAACGTGTACCACTATCTATTCCACACACACGCATGCATGCAATCAACTAAGTCAACGTGCTAACATGCACACACACATGACTCAGTACTACTTCTCCTACATGTATGGACTCAACTACATGCATGCGCTCGCCGACGAGATTGCGATGCGCTGTCGCCGCTAGCTTAGCTATGCCCAACGTCGCTGCCGACCCGTTGAGACTGACTCGCGCCAAGCCGCGAGCCGCGCTGCGTCTCAGGCTGCCCATGCCCGCCGTGTGGCTCCACTGCACCCGCCGCGTCTTGCGCCAACACGTCGTATATGCCACCCCGGGAGTCAAGATCACCCCTACAGGGCAACAGCTAGGGTTTCGAACTTGGAGTTCTGATACCAATTGTTGGCCCAAACTGAAAACGAACACACGTGAACACAATGGAACCCTAGAACACGAACACAAGAACACAAATATTTTTTGTGCCGCCGAAATAATAGCAGATTTTCTGTTTTTTTTTTGTTCAATTGCTCTTGTTCACAAAATCTTATTAAAAGGGTGCCCTTTTATTGAGAGCAAATGATTATTCGTATCCGAAAAGATTCTACGTATCCTGAAGGGATACCACACAAACTCTAGAATCCATAATGAATATTGCCTAAATATTTTAGGACTACGTAAACAAACTGTATATAAAATCTAGATATACTATGTGCACAAAGATTACTAACATAGGTGTTTAAGTGTTGGGCATATTTTAGATCTTTCTCCCTTCTAGACATGGAAAACTCTATCAGCAAAATTTCACCGGTAACCGGCTATTATCGGTGGGGTCCGATAAAATTTCATACTAGACAAAAAAAAATGGATTTATCTAACTTTCATCTAAATTCAAAATTTCGATAAATTTTGTCTTTACATCCGAAAATTTCAATTTTCAATTAAAAAAATGCACCCAAAATTTTACTTAAATATCTAGTAACCGCCGATGATGAGGACACACCTAGCACATGTACATATTCTCTATGTCAAGTTGCTACATTAAAGTTATGTGCACTCTCTGGTATATGTAGCCTCAACCGTCACATGAAGATAAGATGAACAACTTCACATCAATATGACATCAGCGGATGTTATCGCTTATGTTAGCAAATATATAATCATCACATGTCAACATCATGATGAGGTCATCGCACTTGTTAGCATACTTAGCCAAGAAGTATAATGATGTCATTACACGTGTCAGCAAACCAAATGATGTCATCACATGTGTCAGCATACTTAGCCAAGAAGTATATGATGTCATCATTTATGTCAGCAAAGATGTGATGTCATCGCTTAGGTCATCATCTTTTTTGGATATAAAGTAATGAGTTGTAAAGTTGAACTTTACAACTTGAATTGAACTATAACTCTAGTTGCAAACAACCTACCTTGTGGACATCTCTAGAACACACACATTGTCACTTTCCCCAAATACTACTCCAACACCAACTTGGCCAATCACCAGAGCTAGAACAAAGAAAATTAATCAAGAGGTGAATCTTTTTCTGAATGAGCTACATGTTGATTTTTTAATAATTGATTTCTACCTAATGCCCCTACTTGTTATTAAGTTTCACGAAGAAGATTTGGGGGCAAAGGAAAATAGGCTACTACAACTTCAGGAACAAAGGAACCAACACAAAGAACAGAAGCTGGTCTGACCTGTTTAGAAAACACCGGTTTGACCGAGAGGAAATCGATCTCAATTTGATTGTTGTCAAAAGGCATACTACCAACTAGCTTGCTTGCTACACAAGGAATGCATTATATTTAGCATGAATATTGTAGCACCGACTCAAAAAGCTATATAAGGAGGGGTACCCCTTCCTATGTAACTCAGAGTTGAATTTTTAGAAATGAACACTTCTGTGTTCTAGGGTTTGAGTGAGCCATTTCCACCCCTCCAGAATTGGAAAATATCTGATATTCTTGTCTCCGTCGTTCTTGCGTTTGCATCAGCGATTGAAAGAACATGTTTCCTCCACGTGAGTGAGTAGACAAAAGGATCGAAGCATGTGGTTGAGTGAATCGAGTGCCGCAGATTGTCATAATAGAGACGGTTGTTGGCGGTGTCATTCATCAGGTTGCACGGGTCCAGTTATCTCCAATCCTACGTCGTAAAGATCGAACCCGCATCAGCCGGTTACCGGTTCTATCGGTGGGGTCCGATAAAATTTCCAAAATGATATAGTTTTCCCTACAATTCTAGATCGTCCCAATAAAGACATGACCTTTGATGATCAACCATTGGTGGTCCAACACTCCAACTGGTAAAGTATCTGGTTTATTTGTCCTAGCAGTGAAAATCAAATCTCGTCTGCAGCTAGCTTGTGTTTATTAGGATTTGAACCAATGGTCTCTTGTGCATTTATTTTTCGAATACTTGTTCTAACCAACTTGCGTTGTACTAAGAAACATTGTATCCGACCATGCATTATTTTATTATTGAATGGTGGCTGATATAAATACTACGGCTAGTACCTCTAGTTTAATCACTTACATTTGCAACTTAGTAATAAACCACTATCTTATTTCTTTCAAAGATGAATAAGAATAGGAGGTTCTTTTTCTCTTTCAAGTTTGATGGAATGGTAACTTGTAAACTAGAGTCCTTACATAGCTACGTGATGTATTTAAGACCCACTTATTTATATATACATCAAGTAAAGACCGGACTAATACCATTCGAGGTGGTTAAACCTCCAGCAAGCAATCTATACCAGAGTATTCAATATTGTAAGGTGCAACCTCAAATCTAAAATCGTAGAAAGGAATGTCTCATCAATGATGCAAGATCCAAATCCTTCTTTCCTTTCAAGCATAGGATAATAATTAATTTCCCCCTGATGCTTTCCAACAACTTCTTAGCCCCTACTTCAATTCCTTTCTGTCCTCTCCTCTCCTTGTGATGATCTCCTGAGGTATATATATATCATCTGAAGGTCTGAGTCAGCTGCCCCTTTTTTGTTAGTCTGGCTGATGCACATCTTTTTGTGGTTACATCAGCTATTAGGTGCCCTAAATAAGGCGCTTGAACCTAGTTTATCAGCCGGCCGGGTTGTTTAATATGACAAGGTGCTGTCATGTCTTCTTGCATGCTAAACGTATTGTCAGCAGCAGGGGGCTGTGCCATTGCTCAGTAGAGGTAATGATTTGCCCGAAATTGCGCAGTATTGTTTTTTTACTTGTGATTTCCAGGCTCCTAATTCAACCCCTTTCTTAGTCGCTATCCACGGTCCTGCAATATATATATCGAAGAATCAGAGGAACAGAACTACTGCAAATTTTGATTAAATTTGCATCACATACTAAGATGTCCCAACACAAATGACAAGCAAATGCAACAATGCCACTAAATTGAAATACCCAAATCATCCTGTCAATATCAAAATATCTGGTCTCCAAGAATCAATCGGTGCACACCATTTGATCGAAATGAAACAAGTTGTTTGCTTACTGCAAATGCATCCCCGGTGCATTCATGCGGCCAGACCAACCGACCGGTACGAAGTTGCAATTCAATCTAGCCCTGAATTTCTCAGCATTCAAGTTGCAGTCAGGATAGTACTAGCAGGCACAATCTGCAGACAGACTGCAAGGCATACACCTTTACCGTTCGCTTTTTGCCACAATTAAGTGACTATGATGATGATCAGCACATGGGAAAATGAGTGGGCAGCTGAAAAGTTGCAACAAAAAAGGACACAGCACAGAATCTATTGATGAATAATATATTGCAGATGTAGCTATGTTGTACAGAACACAGGGACAATGAGACAATCTGCAGGAGTACGTGGTTGGATGGCTCTTGGATTGAGAGTGATCATGGCTTCAGTCTTCAAGGAATAGTATCAGGATAGCAATGCTTCTGCTTCTTGTTGATAATTATAAATCTGTCTATTTTCTCCGCGAGGGTGTCGGGGAAAACTGATGTGACCAACCAAAAACATTTTCACTCAAATAACACAAACCAGATATGATCAACCCCATCAACTCTTTATCTATCTATAAGTCCAGTTCGAATTTTCATCACTAGACTAACTTTTCCTATTACTTGAAGGATAACATAAGAGGTTGGCATAACAGCCAATAAACCTCAAAGCATGCCTTTAAATACAGTAATAAAACTATTCAGAGTCTGATGAGTTGCCAGTGTCTGATTGTCGAACGCTCCGTTTGCTGGTGGCGGCGTGCTTGGAAGGATTTGTAGATCCTTCTCCATCAAGAAAGATCACTTGAGCTTTTGCAAGGCGTTCCTCCAGATCCTCGGTACTGAAGTCATCTTTACCACCGAGCTCATCAAATCCAACCTGAGAATACCAGGAAAAAACACTCAATAACATTGTTCACACACAGCTGAAGAGTTGACTGTGGAGCGGTCTTACCACATAATCCTCAACCTTGGCATTCTTTACTATAGCAAGAGTTGGAAGCACAACAATCCTTAGTTTTTCTGTCAAAAAGGGAGCCTTTTCAGCATGAACTTTCACAAATCGTGTTTCTGCATGCTGTTTCGCAAGAATTGACAAGTGTTTGTCCATAACCTGCGGCCCAAGAAAGGAGGGATGTAAGCAAATGTTTTTGGACAGTGCAAGATTCAACAAGACATCACTGATATTATCAGTGCAAACAACCAACACATAGGAGAGATCATAACTGCATTAAATAGGAAAACAAACATAGCTGAGAAACAATAGCTTAGAAATTATAAATGGGAAAAAGAGTGAATTAAGATTCATCTTTAGAACCGACATCCATGCAACCAAAATTGCATCGAAGTTAAAACATAAAAGAATTTGAATATTGTAAGACATCCCAACAATTGAGGTTCACATCGTTTCACAAGAGAAAAAAATTATATTCTATGAAAGGAATGGAATGTATTCACAGTATTAACCTGTGGACAATCTATCACACACAAACTCATCAATGCAACTCTAATGGAAACTAGACTTTGGCCAGTGTGTTGCAGCGGGCTTATAAGAGAGATACTATATGTCCCGACGATGCATGTACCAGGTATGTGCTGATGTGTCCATTGGCCAATCACTATTCCCCAAGTTGACCGGTAATTGTGGAAGGTGGACCAAGTGTACGTTGTATTAGTTACTCCTTTCTTCAAAAGAATTGTTTCTTTCAAAAAAATTAATTTTATCTCGGGCCCATGAATTGTTTATTTTTTAAAATTTTAATTATTTTCCAGTTGGAACTTGTAAAGAGAATTTTTTTTATTAATTAATCCTTTTTTTAATTTTATTTTAAAGTTAACCTCCAAGCACTTTATTTCCAATTCTGACCGGTCACGCCACAGGTGGTGGCGTGACAAAACAACGTTGTCACGCCAGCCCGTATCTGAGGCAAGCTCTTGTCACGCCGCCTGATAGTGTTGTTTGATCACACCAAAACCAGTGGCGTGACCAAAAGTGCTATTTTGGAGACTTATCCCGCGGCGTGACAACATTGTTTTGTCACGCCACGGGTGGTGGCGTGACCAAAGGGGTCAGATTTGGAAATAAAGTGCGCTGGGGGTTAACTTTAAAATAAAAACTAAAAAAAGGTTAAATAAAAAAAAAGTTCGTAAAGAGTACGCTGCACTCGATTTTATCTGTTTTAGTAAGCACATGCATGCTAGTATGCAAGAGTCATTAACATTAAAAAGAACTGGGTTCAAACAAAAACTTTGAAAAGAACTAAAACGTCAGGAGCATTTGTTAGGCCCAACCCACCTAAATACGTAAACTTTCGGTACTTAGTCGGGATGCCTAGCATTTCTTTTTTTATATATTTATATGGTTTTAGTATAAAGATTATTTTCTAAAAATTTTAAGTGTGTATTATAATTTTTTTGAAGTGTGATGGAGAAAGTAGATTTTAAATCAAATAAAGCCCTTGTCCCTTGGTACAGTATAGAATACTTGACAATGGCAGCACGATTGTAGACAATGAAGGAATCTCGTTGAGACAAAAAAAAAAGGAAGTGATAATCACATAGTCCACATATCAGAGCATGGAGTTTTCCCAAAACATATAAGGTGTTATTAGAGGATGATTGGTCAAGTCATTTAGACATGGAGTGTAATCACCTGAGTGAAAAAAAAAGTAGTGATGAACACTTGTTCGTGGATTCTGTTTGTAGTGAACTGGGTATTAAAACCACTGTAAAAGGAGATGAAAGGTCTGGCGTTTCCCTCCTCTTTCCTAACTAGCTAAGTCAATGCAGTTAAAATTTATTCGCTCAACTTTAGAGACTCTAGAACCTAGTGGTTTGTTCTATATAATAATACTAAGAAGCATCTCACACCACTGGATGATTATCCAACAGCCAGTGGAATTTGTGATGATGTGGCACTTCCATAAATTTTGTTTTGGACTCAGCTTTCCTACATGGAATATTAAGATGTGGTGTTACTGAGATACCTTGTAAGATGAAGCACTTCACATGGACAGTAGATCACATAATTGTTGCTGTTCTAGATAGGAATGATGTATTAAAAACACATGCATCATTTGGTGGCCAACACAATGCAATACTCTGTTGCGGTCAAGCACAAGCAACTAGTGAAACAATCGGTGCAAAGTTGTAACTAGTGGAAGACTGCTGCACTACAATCTAAAGGCTGAAGGGCAAAGAAAACCTGCTTCAATGAGAAATGTTTGCATACTAGTTTCTTTTAGACATATATTAGAAATAGGAATATCTTTGTATTCCTTATCTGTCTTTTGTATTGCTTTATATGTATATGGCATGCACCCCTTATACACCCTCTATATATTGCCCATTGGGTCTCTGAATACATACACACAATATTCATAACATAGTATCAGAGCCAAAGTTAGGGCTAGCTCTTACCGTCGCCGCCACCTCCTAGCCTTCGGCTGCCGCCATCGCCGCTGCCCCCGAGAGGAGCCATCTTCACTCCCGGGCGGCCTCCCTCCGCTGACCTCGTCTATGGTCGGGAGTGGAGCTCATTGCTCCGGATCGTCCGCCGATGCACCGAAGCTTGGACCGCAGATTCTGTAGTCCAGATCCGATCTGGATCGGGCCGCCACCGTCGGCCGCTTCCGCCTCGAGCTCGGCTGACTCACCCGCCTCATGTACTCCATCTGCTGGTGAACATCTGCTGGAGTCCTGAGCTGCCTCCCCAAGAGCCCTTCGGCCTCCGCATCTGTTCGGCTTCTGCCGGCCTCCGCGAGCGCCGAAGTGCCCTCCGGCTCCCACACCGCCTCCGCGTGACGCATCCGTCCAGGATTCCGCCGCCGCGCGCTACATTTGCGTGCTTGCGCTTCTGTGCATTGCGTCGCGCTTCTTTTGCATTGTGCATCTGTTGCGCTTCTTGTGCACTGCGCCGCCACCGTCTTGGGCTTCGATCTACGCCGCCATGCTTCTATCTATTTCTATTCGGCTTGATTCGACAGATTTCTCTATTTGTCGGTTTCATCATCTTCTTCGTCATATTGCCGCGGTCGACTTTGCTCTCGCACCTTGTGTTTTATGGGCTGTCACACGACCCCGGATGGGAGGAGATCTTTTATCGACATATTTTCCAAGAGCTACGACGACATTATCCAAACTTGGACTTTGGATTTTTCATATTTTAGTGTCAACTCATTCTAAATGCAATACTATTGCATACGCCTTGCATTTGAGTGGGGGTGTTAGAGATATATTAGAGATAGGAATATCTTTGTATTCCTTATCTGTCTTTTGTATTGCCTTATCTGTATATGACATGCACCCCTTGTACACCCTCTATATATTACCTATTGGGCCTCTGAATACATACACACAATATTCATAACAGTTTCCTTCATGCCAGTCAGAATATCAAGGGGTTATACACAAGGAAATGCAGAGATTAATGATTGGCAGAGATCCCCCAAGAAGTTCTGGCTGAGCCCGATGAAACCCTTTCCCACACATTCATACATCACACCTTGGGCTGCTGTAAAAGACCTCGCCTCTCCTGTGCAATGAAGTTTTTGAACCCTTCCTACCAATTGCTGCCGGCAAACCTTAGCTATTGATCAACACATTCCTATCGTTCTTCACAGAATCCTGAAATCTAAAAGCAGGTAATTGAGAATTCATCTGTCCAATCATAGGGTGTTTTCACTTTTCAGTCTGTTGGCATTGGCGATGTTAGTTCTGTTGGCTGTTGCCTCTAATCCTATCTTGACCATTTTTTTCCAACCAATTGTTTGAAATATTCGTTAGAGAAACTCCAACTCCGCTACCTAACATCAGCACCGTTTTATAGATAGCAGTAAAAAAGCACTACTCTACAACATATTATCAGATTACACAATAAGCACTATCCATGTTAGCATGAGGACTGCGAAAGCAACCCCCACATGTAGTGAAGCACTACTCTATGGGGATGTTTAAAAGATAGCCACCGAGTTACTTCTTGATGAACCTCATTGCCAGACCAGCGTGACCTCAGCATGTTGTGAACCCTACACCCACAACACAATGACAGTGCATGCGAGTTTAGTCCATAGTCATTTCGTTCCGTTCCAACAGGAATGGCTGGGCCTTTTTGTTTTGACAGACTAAACCAAGTAGATTTCTTTTGCTCCAATACTAATCCAAAAGTTATAAATTCAAATGCCTATCCCACCCTAGCAGAGATATGCATAGTCTAGAGCTAGGAAGCCTAGGATTGAAAAAATTCAAATGCCCTCTAAAGTCTAAATTGCAAACGTTTATCAAGGATTGAACCATACAAACACTTGTAGATTCAAGCAGCGCATTATTTCATAAAACAGCAACTAGCGCACAGAGAGGTGCATGTGTCATGGGATTAAGACTGTCAAGGACAAGGTGGAAAACAAGGACAGTATTGGATATATTTTCCCTATTAGATGGGCCTACATGTCATACTACATATCATGCAGTTGGCCCACAAATTAAAGAGAGCAACTAAAGTTATGGCTTGGGGCATAAACATCAAATTATGACTGCGGGGTCTATATGTGTGGACACCCAAGGGTGATTCTCTTTCAACAATGGGGATGACATCGAAAACTATCACCTAAGGTCTGTCTATAAAAATGGTTCAAAACACCAAGGCAAGGCACCACCAATCCATTTATATCCCATCAATAGTTGTAGACTTGTAGTAACAAGGTATGCGTTATGTTTTGGAAAAGCAAAGCTCTAGGGCAAATCTACAACTATGGATTCAAGAATTTTTTGCCGTAGTGACACATTTTCGCCCCGTATTTACAGAAATGACTCTTCGGATTTTTTTTTTTCAAAAATAACCACCTGCCGCACGGCCACCGTGTGGCAGGCCCTCCCCGCCCACCACGTGCCCTCCTACCGCACGGCCACCATGCGGTGGCCCGCCTCTTCTCTCTCCTAGCGAAAATTTGGGTTTCAGCGCGAGGAAGTTAGGGTTTCAGCGCGATTTCAGCAATGTTTGTAGGAATTTTAAAATATAGCAAATAAGTTCAAAAAATTATGAAATTTTATGTGGAGCCTCCCGACACAGTGTACTTGCTTGTGTAAATTTTCCATAATTTTATTTGTTTCGATTTTTTCTCACAATTTCATATAAGTGTACTGTTTGTACGAATTTGTAAATGTAGAAAATGAGCTTCAAAAATTATGAATTTTGTTTTGAAAGCTCCTCACGCATTTTGATTGTGTAATGTTTTGAAAATGAGCTTCAAAAATTATGAATTTGTAAATGTACGAATTTTGATTGTGTAATGTTTTGAAAATTTTATATGTGTTCTTGAATTGTCTCGAAAATTTAGGATTTAGGTCGCGAAAATTTATATTTTAGGTTTCGGAAATTTGGGTTTCATGATTTCATGTGACTTGGAATGTATGGGGAAAAAATCTGCATTGCAGCTCCATTAGCGCAGGAATACACATATAACAACCAAAATATGCGTACAAATATAGCAAAACAAAATATACTAAAACATAATCACATAACACGGGATACAATATGGCTTACTCGTCTGAGCCACTACTATCTGCTCATTGCGGGTGCCTCCACGTACGGCTGGATGTTTTGTGTCAAGCATGTCCCGTGTGATACGTGAGCCGGTCCGAAGAGCATGTGTCGGATCGGGGGGGTATAGAGACCGTTGAGTAGGCTAGGGTGCACCAATAGGCTAACTCTGGCCCAGCAGCCTTGATAAGGTATGCCGACCTATCCTTGGCCCAGCGTAGACGAGCAGCAGTCCACCGTAAGCCTATGGTAGGCCCATCTATCTGGCCATCCGGAACGACGTACAGGTGCACCGCTCTCTCGATGGATGACCACCCAACAAGGAAGTGCTACTAAGTCCACAGCTGCAGGAGCACGTAGCAGACGGCCAGGTTAGGGGTACCACCGGTGCCACGCCGCGAAGTGTCACACAACCCTCGGTATGTGGCGCAAAAGACGGATGGTACCTAGCTATACTGAGGCATCGGCCCAGCCTCCGCGTCAACCAAAGACTTGGCGATGTGAACGAAGCTGGGGTAGCACCAATCGCCCTGTGTGATTGGAAATAGGACCTCGTTAGGTGCGTCCTAACGACCTCGTTGGGTGCATCCTGCGGGCATTGACTGAAGTGCCTCGGCCAAGTCCTAGGGACGCCGCGTGCACGCTCCGGGACAGCTAGGCCGAACCGATGCTCTAGCCTAGCCTTCCAGTCCGCCGACGAAGGGCCTGGAACAAGTCTCACCCCGGATCAGGAGACCGGTCAAGAATGAGACGTCCTGTAGGGTGATCGTCATCTCACCCCACCGAAAGTGGAAGGTGTGCGTCTCGGGTCTCCACCTGTCAACAAGTGTCGACAGCAGACTGACGTCTAGGGTGAACCGGCGTCCGACGGAAACCAGCCTCGCAAGGAGCAACAAGCCCGTGTCTCGGAGGAATGGGACATAGCGATCGTCCAGCTCCCAGTAGTCCCTCCCCGACCAAAGCAGCAGGGGCAGAGGGCCATCCGCGTCACCGACGATCCACGGTTTGCACCGGTGATCTTCATCGTAGAAGTGTTCTAGAAGCGCCGGTAGAGACATGGCTTGCAACACATGGAATAGACGGAAAATTAGTGAGAACGTTGATAATGACCCTAAAATACTGCAAATTAAAAATTACGACGAAACTAACACTACGAACTAATGTACACTAGTTTAGTAGTACAAAATTAAATATGACTATTTAAACATGACTAAATTAATTAGGGCTAACTAATTACCGTGAATGAACTTGTGCTACGTACTGACAATTAAAAAGCATGTGTGTTGATCCCTGTTCTTCCCTTTGCTAAAAAATTAATTGCATATGTGTAGTATGTTCATTGCATGGTGCGTGCATACTTGAATACCTAGCAACTACTTGCTTGCATGGTCCGCAGTGCATGCATGAATAATTAGTTGCATGAATAACTAGTAACTTCATTTTTTAGTATTTTTCTATTTGCTGTTATTATGAACTTCAACTAATTATTCCGTAACTAATTAACCTCACCTCAATAATTATACACGTTAATCTTTGTTTTTTCCCTTTGCTAAAAAAAATTAATTGCATATGTGTGTGTTCATTGTATGGTGCATACATACTTGAGTACATAACATCTACTTGCTTGCATGGCCAGCAGTGCATGTATTGCATGACATTTTTTAACTACAAATTACGAATTTAGAACTAATTATTTACGTAACATTAATTTAATTACGAAAATTCCAAAACGACTTAAATAAGTACACCTGGAAATGACAACTAAGTACGAAAATAATACTACGGCTTATTTACTAACAACGCGGTTAATAAAGAATATAGAGACAAAGAAAAAATTATCTGCTAATATGGTTGCAAATGACAGTGCTTAATAGCGCTAAAACATCCTTGAATATAAAATCGACAGAGACAACCAAGAGAGAGCGAGCGAGCGAGACGACGAAACTTAATCGCTCTCGCTCGCTATTTATAGCACCTGCGAGCCGAGAGAGAAATCCCTCACATGCATGAATGCATGCACATGCACGAGACAAGGATTTGACGAGGGAGAGCAATTAGATGGAGGTGACGGGATGACGCGACATGTATTTCGGTGGAAATGGAGGCTTGCACGCAGTGGAGGGAGGGCCTGCTCGGAGCTCTGTCCGAACAACATGTGGCACGGTTTTTGTATTGGTTTTTTTCCTCACTAGAACCGGACCAGTTCAGGTCGTTTGGGCAATGCGTGGTGGCACTACCGCACAGTGGCCGTGCGGGAGGTAGCCACCGCACGGCGACCGTGCGGAAGGTGTCGACTTAGCAGGGCCACCACACGGTGGCCGTGCAGCAGGTGGTGACCTGTCGCGTCATCCCGTCACCTCCATCCAATCGTTGTCTCCCCCGTCAAATCCTTGTCTCCTGCATGTGCATGCATGAATGCATGCGAGAGATTTCTCTCTCGGCTCGCAGGTGCTATAAATAGCGAGCGAGAGCGATTAAGTTTCGCCATTTCGCTCGCTCGCTCTCTCTCGGTTGTCTCTGTCGATTTTATATTCGGGGACATTTTAGCGTTATTAAGCACTATCATTTGCAGCCATGTTAGCAGGTAATTTTTTCCTTGTCTCTAAATTCTTTATTAACTGCGTTGTTAGTAAATCAATTGTAGTATTATTTTCGTACTTAGTTGTCATTTCCAAGCGTACTTATTTAAGTGGTTATGGAATTTTCATAATTAAATTAATGTTATGTAAATAATTAGTTCTAAATCCGTAATTTATAGTTAAAAAAATGTCATGCGATTCATGCACTGCTGGCCATGTAAGCAAGTAGTTGCTAGGTACTCAAGTATGCATGCATCATGCAATGAACACACACATATGCAATTAATTTTTTTTAGCAAAGGGAAAGAACAGGGATTAACATGTATAATTATTGAGGCGGGGTTAATTAGTTACGAAAAAATTAGTCATAATTAATTAGTTTTAAACAATTAGTTGAAATTCATAATGACAGCAAATAGAAAAATAAGAAAAAATGAAGTTGCTAGTTATTCATGCAACTAATTATTCATGCATACACTGCTGGTCATGCAAGCAAGTAGTTGTTAGGTACTCAAGTATGCATGCACCATACAATGAACACACACATATGCAATTAATTTTTTTAGCAAAGGGAAAGAACAGGGATCAACACACATGCTTTTTTAATTGTCAGTACGTAGCACAGGTTCATTCGCGGTAATCAATTAGCCCTAATTAATTTAGTCATGTTTAAATAGTCGTATTTAATTTTGTACTACTAAATTAGTGTACATTAATTTGTAGTGTTAGTTTCGTCGTAATTTTTAACTTGCAGTATTTTAGGGTTATTACCAACCTTCTCACTAATATTCCATCTATTCCATGTGTTGCAAGCCATGTCTCTACCGGCGCTTCTGGAACACTTCTACGATGAGGACCACCGGTGCAAGCTATGGGTCGCCGGTGACACAGATGGCCCTCCGCCTTCTTTGCCGCTCGGACGGGAGGACTCTCGAGTTGGACGATCGCTACGCCCAATCCTCCAGACACGGCTTGTTGCCCTTGCAGACCGGGTCTCCGTCGAACGCTTGCTCACCCTAGACGCCATCATTGCTGCTGACTGCCGACCAAAGCGAGGCCCGAGACGCACATCTTCCACTTTCGGTGGGGTGAGATGACGGTCACCCTACTGGACGTCTCGTTCTTGACCGATCTCCCGATCTAGAGTGAGGCACTTGTTCCGCACCTCCACCGATGGATCGAAGGCCAGCCGAGCATCGGTTACTTAGCTGTCCCGAGAGCGGCACGCCGCGGCGTCCGAACTTGGCTGAGGCACATCAGTTAATGCCCACAGAATGCACCTGACAAGGTCGTTAAGATGCACCTCGTTGCTTACCTTCTTCAACTCTTTGGTTGGGGGGTCCTATTCCAACCACGCAGAGCGGTTGGTGCTACCCCAGCTTCATTTGCGTCGCCAAGTCTTTGGTTGACGCGAAGGTTGGACCGATGCCTTAGTATAGTTGGGGATCAACCGTCCTTTACGCCTCATACCAGGGGTTGTGTGACGCTCCACGGTGCGGCACCGGTGGTACCTCTAACTCGTCGTCTGCGCTACGTGTTCTCTCGATTGCCAGAACTTGGAAGCACTTCCTGTTGCTGATGCGTCCATTGAGAGAGTGGTGCACCCGTACGCCGTTCTGGACGACCATGGGCTTATGGTGGACTGATGCCCATCTACGCTGGGCCAAGGATAGACCGGCGAGGTACAACGAGTTCAAGTCGTTGCACGACAGCGACATCATATGGACTCCATGGTATCCAGAGTTCGTGCACATGGTAGCACCGCACGAACTGTCCGTACGATGCATCCAGGACGCAGGATTGTGGACGACAACATGCCACCTGGTGTTCGCATATATGATAGAGCCTTACGTGCCGCAGCACGTAATGCAACAGTTTGGTGTGCACCAGGTCGTGCCCCCCTCCAGACGGCACGCTCCTGCCGCGAGCCGTACACCTGTGAGTCAAACTTTATCCAAGTAATGTTTACAGTTCTTACGTCTTCTTTTCTAACATCAATCCTTCTGGAAATGCAGGCAATAAAGGGCAGGTGGGCATATTCAGGACTGGCGACCAGTCCAGCACGAGTGGACTACGACATGGACGGAGAGAGCGCACTTGGATGTCTTGCATGAGCAGCGTCCGTACGACGTTCGAATGTACTGTGAGTATATGGAGTGGTACGTGCCACGGTCGCGGGCAAGACTCACTCTTCCTCCACCAGAGCGCCCAGAGCGAGTCACGCCGGCGAGCCTCTGCGCTGTTCGATCGTCCAAAGACTTCACGGCGTGGCGACCGTAGAAGACACTTACAACCTCGGTCGTTTCATTGATGATATTTGTACTCTTCGTTAATGAACTCGTTATGTATGTCACTACTGATTGGGCGAAGCAAAGACATCGGAGTCCACCATCCGCAGGCCAGACACAACACCGGCGGGGATGCTAAAAACTTTAAAGTACATCTTCGCGGAGTTGAAGAAGATAATAAAGAACTTGAGTTGCGGTCGTTCGACGGACAACGTCCTGCGCATCGGGCACCAAGTGAGGGGGTCGTGCTCACCCGCTAGGTCACCACGACCTAGTGAGTCCGACCAGCGTCGTAGTGTTCTCCGTCGGTCATCCGCAGGCCAGATCGGCGAGGAGGTAAGTTATGTACAAATCTATATTCTGTTTTTGGTTATGTCTTACGTTGCGCTAACATCATGTCGTTCTCCCGCCGCAGATCCATCGGGATGAATCACTTCTACCGTCCGCGTTCGGTACACAGACTAGCGCTCATCCTCGGTCATCTGCACTGCACATCCGGGAGGTACGAGATTCTCAGTTTACGTCTAGAGTGTTTATCTATACTAACATCGTTCGCCTTGCGACCTTGATTGGCCAGTAGGGGTCACGGCGATTCCACGTCGTGATGATGACGATCTGAGCCTCCCAGCTCCTACCGAGGGCAAGATCTTGCCGCCAAGGTTTGGACCATAGCAAGGGTTTGGGGCGTACGCAGGGCAGAGCTTCTCCGAGTTGGCTGGCACACCATACGTCCAAGGCCAGAGCTCATCCTCACAATCAGAGTTGCAGGCATCGTACATTGGGGACGGACAACCCGGGAGGGAATTTATAGTTCGTTGTTCATGAATTCTTCGGAGGTGGCCCCTAGGTTGGCATGCCTCATCAGGACGACATGTACACTTACCAGACTCTGCTGGGCCAGAGACAGCCTACTGGTGCACCCCAGCCCACTCAACGGTCTCCATACCCCCTCCGATCCTTACACGCGCTCTCCGGATTGGCTCACAAATCACACGGGACATGCTCGAAGCAAAACATCCAGGCGCACGCGGAGGCATCGACAGCGAGCAGATAGTAGTGGCTCAGAGGAGTGAGCCATACTGTATCCCGTGTTATGCGATTATGTTTTGGTATATTTGTATTCATATTTTGTTTTGCTATATTTGTACACGTATTTTGAATGTTATGTGTGTACTCCTGCGCCAATGGAGTTGCAATGCAACTTTTTTTCCATACATTCCAAGTCACACGAAATCATGAAACCCTAATTTCCTAAACCTAAAATCCAAATTTTCGCGACCTAAATCCTAAATTTTCGCGACAATTCCAGAACACATATAAAATTGTCGAAACATTACACAATCAAGTCCACTGCGTGAGGAGCCTTCAAAACAAAATTCATAATTTTTGGAGCTCATTTTCTACATTTACGAATTTGTATTGTTCAAACAGTACACATATATGAAATTGTGAGAAAAATTCGGAAAGAATAAAATTATGAAAAATTTACACAAGCAAGCACACTCTGTCGAGAGGCTCCACATAAAATTTCATTATTTTTTGAACTCATTTGCTTTTAAAATTCCTACAAACAGCGCTAAAATCGCGATGAAACCCTAATTTCCTCGCGCTAAAACCCTAATTTTCGCGAGGAGAGAGAAGAGGCGGGCCACCGCACGGTGGTCGTCTTGGCGAGAGGCACGTGGCGGGCGGGGAGGGCTGCCGCCACGATGGTCATGGCGAGAGATTATTTTGCAAAAAAAACAACACCGAAGACGGTCGTTCTTGTAAATACGGGACGAAAATGCGTCAATACGGCCAAAAGTTCTGGATTTAATTACAGGCCAACTACCGCATATACAATTAATATGGTGTTCTAATTCTTATGTATGAGATCATGTTTATAGATCATATTGTTTAGATCTATTTTCTTCTCTCTGTTTGAGAGAGAGAGAGAGAGAGATCTATTTTCCTTTAACAAGTGGTATCTGAGCAACATATATGTAAGAAACAGAGCAGCATATTAATTATAGATGCCAAAGCGTACCTGAAACTAAATCTGCAATTGTCTATTGGATCTACTACAACTAGGCTTTCGTTTACCAAGGAATAAAACAGACCTTGTTACTCCATCTACTGATAGGATATAGATAAATTAGTGATGCCTTGCCTTGGGGACCTAACCCGCATTTATTTATGGACAAACATTTGGTGGCAATTTTCTATTTCATTCCATCATTGAAACAAAACAAGCCTCAGGTTTGTACACATATAAATATGACCCTACGCCATTCCGAATCATGTTCCATATGCAGAGGGCATCATATGTGAATGCATGTATATGGAGTGAGTTTAGTTAGGGCGTGCATGCGGGTTTTATGCATGGGAAAACGTTTAGGGATTTCATGTTCTTGTGGTGTTAGTTTGGACTTCGGAGCAATTTGCAGGTAACTATGGACTTACACATACAGATTCTTTAACGGCAAGGAGTTTAAAATTAACTTTGGATAGCATGATTTGAATGGCATAGAGCTTAGGCCCCCAAGACATAACTTTTCATCACTTAATTTGTGGGTCAACTGTATGATAGCCGTGATACATGTATGACATTTTGGCATGTAGAACCTAATAGAAAAAATTTATCCAACAAGTATGACCTTCACCTCTAGGGCATCCAGCATACATTTTGGTAAACATGAGGATGTTGGACTACGGAACACACAGTCCAATGTGGGTGGACCAGCAAAAACAATCGTACAAGTTTCATTTCATTCTTAAAGGGAAAGTAATTTAAGTTGGAAGGAGTGAGAAGTGCTCAGTTGGAGTGTCAACAAATTGATAATAGGAAGTTGAAGAGCATGGCTAGTGCTGTAGAAATGGGGCTGCCGTCACTCAATCTTGCAGATACCACAGAAATTTCAGGAGTTCATTCAAGAACCAACGGAAATACTATGGCCAGGTCGACAACAAAGTATTAAAGCCACTTCAAGACCCGATCTTGATCTACGAAAAGCGCAGCACAACGCAATCGGTACAGCATTTCTGACAAAACACAATTTAACACGAGATCCACATCTGAACACCTGAACGTCATTCCTAGTTCCTTTGGACAATTCAATCCAAGATCCAACCCAATCTTAACTCAAAATGAAAGGGAAAAAGGAAAGAGGAGAACCAAGGTGCGCACCTTGCACGGCCAGTTGTCGCGGTAGAAGTGGCACACGAGGCGCTCGCTGGCCTTGGCAGCGGAGAAGAACTCCTTCTCGGGGACCTCGGCGTACTCTCCGTGTCCCAGCGCGCGCCACTTGGCGCGGCGCTCGGCGGCGCGGCGCATCTGCTGGATCCGGCGCTCCCGGAGCGCCTCCATGTCGTCCGGGTCGCGGCGGTCGAGCGCGGAGATCTCCTCGTCCAGCTTGTCCTCCACCGCCTTGGCCACCGACAGCACCTGCTTCTCCAAGATCTGCAACCGCCGGGACACGCTGCGTCAGGGAGAGAGGGGAGGGGAGCGGGGGAAGAGAGCGGAGCAGCGAGAGCGGCGTGAAGTGGGAAGGAGAGGGGTGGGTTACCTGGCTGACGACGGACTCGTCCATGGCGGCGGCGGGAGGAGAGAGGCCGAGATCCGAGTGGAGATCGGGGAGGAGGGACGAGAGAGCGTTGGAGTGAAGAGCAAGCGAGGTGGAGCTTTTGCTTAGAGCGGTGGATGGAGGGATGGGATGGACCTGGCCTGCGGGTTTTTGTCAGGGGTCTACTGGGCCTGTGGGAAACTACGGAAAAAAAATTTAGGGGAGGGCTTGGGAGGCCTCTCTTCTATCTCCACTCATTTCTCACCTTCTGCAAATCAACGGCTCGAGGCGGTCCGGGGAGGGTCTCACGGTGAGACCCTCCCTCAGAAAATTTCCTTCCGGAAACTACGGCCAAGCTTCTAGAATCTCAGTTGGCAGTGTGGCACCGTAGCTGCTATTTTTCATTCTACTAGTAGTGTGCCTACATTGCAACGGAACCTCAAATTTTACAAAAATAATATTTTTTAACACATAAAATGAATCAAGCAATTAAAAAATAGTAATACATACGGCCATCACATTAGTGCAACACGGTAGAACAAGAACTTTGTGCGGCAATTATAGATATGAACGGTAGCAAACAATATTTTCCCGTAGTTTACTTCAATACATAAATAACTGGCATACCATCATGTAAATTAAGTACATATCGACAGATAAATTAGAAATAATGCATTAAAAGGAAATAGATTGACATGATTCCTTGATTTGAAACAGGAGAGATCTGATGCTCCAATGTCCCGGGTTTCCCGTTGGGACTCCATTGAGCGCTTGGAAAAGGACCTGACAATCCACACACACAAAAAGTGCAAGAGAGCATTTATAAGAGATTGATCACCATGATACCCTGTAGTAGCGCCTACCGCCTTGGTCTCTACCTCCAAAGCTGAAGAAGACTGTCCCTGTGAGCCTGAATTTGCAACCTGCATTTGAGTTGAGCATGCGTAAATGGATATATTGACGCCTATACCAAAAGTACCAGTTCCTGCTCTTAAAGCATCAGTGAAAAACCATTGTTAAGAGGCAATCGCAATGGTTTTGAGTAAATTCGTTTTGAGTTATGTACTGTTAATTTGATTCTGTCTTAGGTGAATGTTGAAGTTGTCATCAGCCTCATGGAAGTGTGTAATGAAGCTAAGAGGCTCTAGCCTCACTAATAATGCTTGGAATGCTCTTATCCTTCTTGTTAAACCGATGATCAATCCTGGCACTGCAATGAAATGATGGCGATATTTGATGAGCTCTGATTGGAACTACAATGAATGATGGCGATAATTGAAGAACTCTGATTGGAACTGCAATGAAATGACGATGATAGTTGTGTAGTACTCCCTCTTAGATTGTCTGCACACTACTAAATCCCTACCTTCCCCCATTTCATGTGCACACTCGCACTCATGGTCTGCACTTTTATTTCATTTGGTGGAAGCTTAAATTGTATCAATAAAACTACGGAATGAGAAATAAATTAGTGCAATAATAAAAGGTAAAGTAACTAAAATTAAAATGATAGAATTGTACCATCCAAAAAACCAACAAAGGCAGCCCAAATTTGCTTCGATTTCTTAACATGTCAGATTATAGTGATTTGCGGGAAAACAAAATGTAAAATTTAAATGTTGTCTCTATACTTCTAAACCTTTGATATAACTAAAAGGCAACATTGGCTTTTCTTTGTAAAACACTAAGTCATCAAACAAATCCTTGGATTCTAGAGCTAGATATAGTTCGATATAAATTTTCATTTGAGTAACATCAACTTAAGTGTGAAGGACTGCATATCTGAAAATTAACTCACAATTAATCAATGACTAAAAAAAGTGCAGAGATAAGCATCTACGTACACAAAACTGGACTTCTTCCAGGATCAACTTGTGCATTGGTATAGCAAAGATTCACTTTTTGCCGACACCAACGAAAGGTGGAATCATTGTGTCGCCACACCCATTGAACTGAAAGGAACAAAGGACAACAACAAATAGAACTATCCATCCAAGCGCTTGCCTGTGTGTCAACGGCTGCAATTTTGGAAGAATAGAAGCATAAAAAATGACAGATAACACAAAGATAGATGATGGATATATGGGTACGTGGATGGGGACGTTAGAAGGGAAGCCATGGATTTTGGTGGACCATCTCACAAGGTTGCCATACTTCATTTGCCTTGCACCACTCGAAATCTTGGTGTTGTTCTTCTGAGCCCTCCACCGCAAGTTCACCGTGTACAGATCTATACAGGATTGAATTGTTCACGAAAAAAGAAACATGGAATAGTAAGGATAAGCACTAAAATTCACATCTATTAATTGTTCAATATATGTTTAGTGTCCACCACGCAACAAAATTGCTCTTCAATGAGAAGAGAAAACACCTTTACAGATAATTCATCCCTCTTTCTTGAATTAGTTCCAAACCGATTAGTTTCAGTAAACACATCGTCTATGTCAAAGCACAACCGCTCATGCTGGAAAAAAAACCTCTGCCAGTAGATATTAGCCATGCTCTTCCGTCAGTTTTTTGCATACTAGTCTTCCAATATGTAACGACAATTACGCCTAAAGGCAACGGATCGGTGTTCAGATAGAATTCCTTGATGGATTATAATTAGCCAACATGGCTTCTATATATGTAGAGGTGAGAGCAAAGTCTTGTTAAGTTGTGAATCTCATACAGAGTAGTATATGCAGTTATGCACATCCAACTATTTTTCAAAAACTACTGAATGACCCTGCACATCTCATACAGAGCTTCCTAATTTCAAAATTGATTCGGTAAGTAATAAATAGAAAAATCATCAAATGCGAAAATAGGAATACGAAAGGGTTTGACCATATGAACTCGTACCCACACACACATAGTTGAAAGCTATGGCAGTTCTATACATACGGCAAATTTCAACTTCCATAATATCCGATCAATCACTTTATAACAAGCATAAGAGTGTGCAACACTAACGAACATAACAGAGGCGATTAAGCACCACAAATGCGAAGGCAAGCAAGTAACCAAATAGACACATTTGGCATGATAGTACTATTACTACTCATAGATAAGCATCTGTCACAGAGTATAATAAGCAACTCACGTTCAGCAGATGCGATTGCAAATCCCCAAGATATGATGATTAATTAGAATCGAGCATACCGATGAGGGAATTGCAAATCCCCATGACAAAAGCAAGCAGTACTGTTGAATCTTCTATTTGACTGCACCATCAGACAAAGTTATCCTGAAGAACATTACGAGAAAACAACATTAGAAATGAATAACTCAATGCCATTTATGTAAAGCAGATGATTGCATGTGTACTTGAATTTTATTAGTCCCAAGAAAAGGTGTACTACAAAAAAATGTAAGGAGTTGAATTGAATATTATAGGAATTAGGTTGAACATATGTCTGCAGTCCATGTTTTTCATAAAGTAGCATGGATATTGAGGTTCAAAATCAAATGATCCCCTAGTGTAAGCCTTAGTAGATAATGCAATTTAATTGAACACTAAAGCAGTTCGGATAGTTTTCGTTCTCAACAATAGCGTAATCCCGATATCTCATCAAAAAGCAACTGTACCGGTAAACTACTCCAAAAGTTGATCAGAAATATGCATCAGAAAGTTTGTTTATCGAATTCTCCTGCTACGTTACATCTCAATGCCTGATTTACCTACTCTCCATCAGTTCGGATAGTTTTCTTTCTCAGCAATAGCGTAATCCTGATATCTAATCAACAAGGAACTATTCCAGTAAACTACTCCAAAAGCTGATCTGAAATATGCAGCAGAAAGTTTGTCTATCAAATTCTCCTACTACGTTACATCTCAATGCCTAATTTATCTGCTCTCCCTCTACCCCTTAATCATTTCATAACGTGCGGCACACCCACACTGCTACACAACACAAGATTCAACTGCTCCATGTTGATTCACTATGCTAATTATACAACAAACACTTCCCAGTCGTATTCACCAATAATCTTCACAAGAGCACTTTCCACCCTCGAACTTATGCAAACACTTTGGGTCCTTGATCGGTATTTGCCGCTCGTATTTCTTTGAAACTAACTTGGCAAAGGTGTGGCAATGGTTACACATCCTTGCAGTTTTCATTATACGTATGCTTCTGAAATGAGGGGAACTAGAAATCATCAACAGAAATTTCACAAAACGAAAGGAAGCGGGATGCACCTAACATGAATTTAGTCAAAAGAAAGGGGGAAATAGGATTTGAAGCAAAGCACAAACTACAGTTGACAGTAGAAGATAATAGCAGAGAATGGATGGAAATCATGGAACTAAGAAATAACATCTTGACTTCTGCTCATCTCCTTGAAGAAGATACCAAATAATCATCAGATTTCCACTTCGATTTTACTAACTAACACATGCACACGCGCGCACGGTGTGTGTGTGTGTGTGTGTGAGAGAGAGAGAGAGAGAGAGAGAGAGGGAGGTCACCTTGAGAGTGCCAGTGCAAGCGGAGGGGGAGTCCATGGCGTCCTCCTTCCCCTCCTCCTGGTATATCCGGTACTCTATGACCCCCTTGCCGTCCACCCCCACCCCGACCTCCATCTCCACCAGATCTTCGCCACCGGAGAAGCCATCACTGGCAAAATTCTCGACGCGCGCCATCTCTCTCACTTTCTTGGAGCAGGTCTCAAGAATGAGCCAAAAGGCGGGGCCTTTTTTAGCTTCCAAGACAGCAACCCCAAGAACAAGAAGGGGGGAGATGAGGTTCGGCAGTTGTGTGAGGGTTGCTAGGATTTGTCGGGGAGCGGTGGCTGTTGCAAGAGAGGAGGGGCTGGGGGAGAGAACAGATGACTTGACCGGAGTGGGATACGGTGGCAAGGGGTGGCCGTCCACCGTGCTCGGACGTGGCACGCTTCGGCGTCATGGACCCATCATTGGCGCCCCACCGGAGCGACGGAGGTGGCGGAGGAGTAGGAGGCGCTGGGGTGGTCTTGGTCTTGGTATGGCGAGAGCGACGGTGGTATCCGTGAGCGGCGGGGCTGGCTCTGGCTCTCGGGCCATGGCCCGAGGCCCAGCAGAAATCTACATGGAAAAATATCAAAATTCACCATGTAATAGCAATTTGGGCCACAGCACAGGCAGGCCGGCCCGAGGCCCAGCCAAATGCTGGCTCCGCCCCTGCCGGCGGGCACACTCGCGGAGGGGTCGTGGTGGGCGTAGGAGAGGGAGTGTGAGGCCGGGAGGATGTAGGAGATCCCCCTTCGCTGAGGCGGTGAAGCCCGCGCCACCGCCGCGGCCACCTCCCTCAGCGCCTCGTCGTTCGGCTCCATGGTGAAAGAGAAGGAGAGGAGGGGGAATGGAAGGGAGGGGGCGAGGCAGCTCGGTGTTGGCCTTAGGCGGAAGGGGATGGGAAGCCGGCCGACGAAGAAGTGGGGGGTCGAAGCGAAGGTTGCTCACAGACGAAGTGGGGGTCAACGTGTTGGTGAGTCGCGGGTGCGACTGCGGCAGGGTACAGGGGGGTGACGGTTGGAGGGGAGGAGGCGGAGGTGGGGTGGGACGATCGTCCACTGCAGGGGTAAACCCTAATGAACACGTTGATCGGACGGACATTGAAAAGAGGATGGGAGGATGAACGACCACCAATTCACACCTCTAAGTAGTATATTATCATGCATCCATGCGTTGCAACGGAAACTCATACTTCGCGCCAATAAATTTTGTGCAATGAGCACTGACTGTGTCTCAAACATACTATTCACTTGTATGTGCAATCATAGAATGATCAAATCATTTCATTGAAGTATACATTGTTCCTTATTGTAAGTGGTTCATATGTCAAATAATGCTTGAGAGCATTGGAAGCAAACAATATCACAAAGAGCTCTTTTCGCATTAGAAAAAGAAACTTTTCTTGCATTGATATGTATATAACTATGTCACCATCAAATATGACCGTGCCTAACAAACAGGCAACACAGAGAAGATATTGTTTGTTTCTTTTGTTAGCTTGAAGAAAATCCCACAAAAAAGGCATACAATGTATAGCGCATATGTACAAAGCTTTTGAATTTGTACTCCAATACAAGGTAAGGACCTAATTTGAGGATGTATACTTGACTCCAGCCTGCTATTTGTGCAGGCCTGCTTGCATACGCTACCAGGCAAGAAACGCACATCCCAACTTCTAATAGCCCAATGATCAACTTCTTTCCGTTGCGTGGTATTTATTGCCTGTAGCGGTATCGCTTGAAGTTGAAATACAGGTGGCAAGTTGAAATACAGGTGGAGAATACCACGTCTAAATGTGCGCTTGAAGCCCTTCTTATGTGAGTACTCCCACTCCTTGTTGACAATACAGAAAGACTGGCAAGGAGAAAGAGTAACTAAGTGAAATGTCCATGAAACTACAGCTAAATTATAGCTACGAAGCAAAGAACTTACAATATCTTCATACGGAGGGCCAGCATGAAATCTTATAAGGCATGTCTCCCCACTGCTTCCGTCTTTCTCTATAGTGTACGTTGGCGCTTTTGATTTATCCACAAGATCAGAGTAAAATATATTGAACTTGTAGCCTTGGACAATTTTAGGCGGTGGGTTGTCATGGTCATAATGAGTCTGGTTGTATTTGTTCTACTCATATCCAGCATGCACCCGATTGAAGTACTTTGGTTTTCTTGGTCGGTACTTGTGAAGAATCTAGACCTACCATTATGTGTTAATGAGGTTTTGGTGATTAATGACAAATCTAATTGTGAGACTAACACTTTCATTGATATACATATTGTGTAGTCTTATTTGGATATAAAGGTAATAATCATGAAGGCATGCATGTGATTAATGACAAATCCAATTCATTGGATAAACAAAAGGAAAATCCAAACAGGTATGCATTCATAATGATGAATCTATTTGTGAGACTAACATTTCTATTTGTTATATCATGTTTAGTCTCGTTTGGATATAAAGATCAAAAGAGGTATGCATTCTACTTTGTATTCATATATCTTGTTGCATTCCTCGGATCCAAAATATAGGTTGAACTCCACCAAAAGTCTAACTTGAATATGTGCATATGTTTCCATTACACATTTGTGTATGCACACATTTAGGGGGAGCTCAATCTATGTTTTGTGGTTTCATTAGTATTGATCCATATTTCCTTGTCCATATACAATTGGGATCTTTACTTTGAAATATGTCCTTTGAATATATTTAACTTGCATAGTTAATTTATTCATATGAGTATATGAGACTTGTGTAGTTCATATATTCTTGAATGTATTTAACTTGTGTAGTTAGTATATTCAAGTGTGTATATATGACTTGTGTAGTCTATATACACTTATATGTGAGTATATATATAACTTGTGTAGTTCGTATATACTCATATCCTTGAATATATTTAACTTGTGTAGTTAATATATTCATGTGAGTATATATAACTTATGTAGTTTATATATGCTCATATTCTTGAATATATATAACTTATGTAGTTAGTATATTCAAGTGTGTATATATGACTTGTGTAGTCTATATACACTTATATGTGAGTATAACATAACTTGTGTAGTTTATGTGTGCTCACATATTCTTGAATATGTTTAACTTATGTAGTTAATCTATTCATAAGAGTGTATAAGACTTGTGTAGTCTATATATACTTATATGTGAGTAGAACATAACTTGTGTAGTTCATGTGTACTCACATATCTTTGAATATGTTTAACTTGTGTAGTTAATATATTCATATGAGTATATGAGACTTATGTAGTTTATATATGCTCATGTATTCTTGAGTTAATCGACTTGTGTAGTTCAGATACACTCATGTTGAGTATATATAACTTATATAGTGCTTATATACTCATACTAAACTCTATTCAATTATTTGTTATTGAAGTGGTTATCATCAATTACCAATGAGGAAAGATTGTGGTATCTTGTCCCGCCATTATGAGTTAATGGTATGTTGTGGTAATTAATGATAATCATATCGTGGAACTAACATTTTCCATGAGTTGGATGAATAGGTTATGTTCCAGGTGGTTGATGACTTGGGATGACATCATGTGTTGATAGTCATCAAGTCAAGAAGAGATGATCATGTGTTGATCATCAAGTCAAGTGAAGACCCATCATGAGTTGATGGATGTCAAGTGCAGAGTGCATCATGTGTTGATGCGTATCAAGACTCGGGATGGAAGATGTCATCATGTGTTGATGAGCATCAAGTCAAGATCCCGAAGTAAAGCTTCATCATGTGTTGATGAAGGTCAAGTGAAGGATGCATCATGAGTTGATGCATATCAAGTCAAGAACCCGGACTTGAAGTGAGGATGTGCGTCATCAAGCTTCAAGTGTTTGCGCAAGGCAAATGTATGACTAGCTAGGGCTAAGGATGTGTTCCTAGTCTTTTACCGGTCTCGGTGTTTGGTTGGGAGACCGGATTGCTAGTATAGGTTGCCGTACTATTAAGAGGGGTCTTTGACTAGTAGCTTGAGTTAGTCATGTGTTGATAGCTCATTGTGTTTGCTCTAGCTCACTTTAACATGTTGCCAATATTTGTGAATGTGTTTTACAAATAGTTGTGGCTCATGGTTAATCCTTCTAGCATGTGACTTAAGTTTGCGAATGCGTTTTGCAAATGGTGTAAGTCCATGTATCTTATTCCTTGTGGTGTGATTCTAAAAGTGTGCAAATGTATTTTGCAACTTGTTGAGAATCTCACTTAAGCCCTTGTGTGCATTGCGCATCAAATTTCGCAAATGTGTTTTGCAAATTGAGTTGAAGCGAAGTGCAATTGGTGGGATGATTCTAAAAGTTTGCAAGTGTGTTTTGCAACTAGTTGAGAATCTTGCCTACATGCCTTGTTTGCATTTCATATTGTTTGCAAATGTGTTTTGCAAATTTGTGTTGAAAAGGAATGCAAAAATCTTGTTTTGTTGTCAGAGCGGTCTCGACCAAGATTAAGCGCAAGGCTCGACCGACCTCGATCGACCGAGGCTTAAGCCCGGTGGCGACGGACTGAGTTATGCCCGCAATCGGCTTTTTTCCAAAGGCGTGGTGTTTTCTGGAAAATGGTGGCGCGGTCTGATTGGAGTTGTGAGCGCGGTCTGACCGGCCTCCCGGGTCAAGGACCCGGTCAGCTTTTTCCAGAGAACGACTTTTCGAAAAATTGCCTGAGCGGTCTGACCGACGTGTTTTGAGCGGTCAGACCGGCCAGAGCGGTCTGACCGGGCTTTTGCTGCGCGGTCGACCGTGCGTCTCCAACGGCTAGTTTTCTGACCGTTGGAGGGGGTGCGGACTGACCGGCTTTTGCCTGTGGTTTTTCTTTTCGGTTTTTGTTCGTTGAATCATTGGTTGCATCATCGTGTCTAGTTGCTGATTTCTAGTTTAGTTAGAGTCTAGTTCGTTATTGTCTAGTTTGATCTTCGTGTTCCTTTGTGTAGCTTCATCTTTGTGTACCACTTTTGCCGTCGCCACCCGTCCCTGCCGTGCAGCCACCAACGCCTGCCGCGCCACCTCCAATCATTGCCGCGACAATCCAAAATCCCCCACAAATCCGCAAGGTCATCTTCCCCTGCCGCGCCACCAATCTCCCTGCCGCGGTAACCGCAGCGCTTGCCACAGCTACCACAAGCCTGCCACGGCCACCAGTGCGTCAACCAAGCTGCTGCCCTCGCTGCTATGGCCATCAGAGCACCTCCTGCCGCCGCTGTCTTTTTCTGCCACGGTAATTCGATCGCTGATGTCGCTGCATGTCCTTTCGCTGTTGCGGCGATCCATCTCTACTGCCGCAGCATATTCTTACCTGCCGTGGATACGGAAATGACTTGAGCAGAATTTTCTGGTTGACAATAGCACATATAGAATTTCCCAGTTTTGTTAAGGACAAAATGAATTCTAGAAACCAAAGTATAGATGCAACAAGGTCTCCTATGGTCCTACCTAGTGAATCCAATCCCTGTTCCTTCTCCTGGACAACTTCAAGAAGTTAGCATTTATCAATAACCTGCAATAGAAAAGTAAATAACCACTTTAGTTATTCTTTTGTAGATGTCCATATGCCATTAAAAATAGAAAAATACAAGCATGCCCCTAATTGAGTTTATTCGTCCCATTTTGATAATGTGCTGAACTTTCTGAAATTGATAGGTATTATATCATGGTAACTGAGCTGAATTGTCACAGTCAACAAAAGAGGACCACACCTCATTATTTAACATTACATCAGGTTCTTTCAGAGTAACCATTTTCAATGATAAACTTATCTGATCATTGAATAGGATGCGAAAAATAACACAAATAATTGTGTATATTACACATCTTACCTCCCATATTTGTTGATCTGAGAATTGCTCAAGAGGGTCTAGATTATATCTTACAGTACCTTGAAAAGGTGTTGGATCTTGTGGAATGATGCCCAAACATGAACACAGGTCATGTAAGCCTATTGTAGTGATGTCCACAGAGTCTATAATTATTTTTCCTCCAGCGGGTTCAACAAGATGAAACAATGCACCAATTAAAGTAGTCTTGCCACTCCCTGTTCAACCAACTATACCAATCTTATATCCACCTTCAAACGTGCAAGTGATTCCATGTAGTACAAGGGGTGCATCTTTCCTATATCTAATCTGTCGAACAAAAATCAATCACATAAATTTGTTAGAACTCCTAAAGATTTTCATCTTGTAAGGCATACATGCAAATATTTATATTTTCAGATTTGATCAGAGAAAATGTCAGAATATGCTCTCTACTTTTGTTACCTCTCTGTTTCGATGTGTAATAGCTACATATATGCGTAATTTAGACAATAAACAAACACAAATTAAACCAACAACATATACTGACATTTTCTCCCTGTACTTCTGATAAAGCTCTATCAACTACGTGTAATTGCTCACCATGAACCCGCTGGTGGCATCAAGAACACCATTTCAATACTTGATACACCATTTTTTGGTGACCACAGATTGTGACCCCTGTGCCGCGGGTGGGGAGGGAGGCGTCGGTGGGCGAGGAGGAGCGCTAGGGGTAGGGAGAGGCAGGGGCCAGTGGTGGGAGGGAGAAAGGGTTGGTGGGCGCCGAGGGTGAGCAGAGGATGGCGCTGGGGGCGGGCAGAGATGGACGCCAGCTGCAAAGGGGAGGAGGAGGCATCACGGGAGGCGAAGAGAGAGGAGGAGGGAGGGCGGGCGTCGGGGAGGCGTGAGAGAGAGGAGGGAGGAGGGCGGGGAGTGGGAAGGATATAGAGGAGGGGGAGGCAAGGCAGCGAGGAGGGCGCGACGGTGGAAGGCAGGTGTGGGAGAAGGCGACAAGGTGCAGCGTCGAGGGTGGGGAGAGGCGGGGCTAGGAGTGGGGAGGGAGGAAGGGCGGGCGCCAGGCGGGGAAGGGCAAGGCGTCGGGTCGTGAGAGAGGAGGCGGGCGGGTGAGGGAGGAGGAGGCATGAGAGAGGGAGGAGGGAAGGCAGTTGCGTGAGACGCTAGGGTTTCTAGATGTTGGACCCACCTGTCGGTGCAAAGAGGATTAAATGTGGGAAATCAATAACGTTTCACCCACCACCACTAGAGTCTTTTTAAGTAGTAAAGATAAGCATTAATAAACCGGATTTGTAAATGTCAACGCCAAGAAAACGAGACTCCTCTAAGGCCCTGCCCGTTTGGATCACATGAATTTTACTAGATTCCTGTGGGAGTATAACTTTTCCATTTGAAATTGCTGTGAAATTCTGACGTTTTCAAAAGGGCCCTTAAAAAAGGAAAAAAAAGCCGAGACTATTAGAACAAGAAAGAAAAAAAAAAGGAAAATGGAGACACAGAAACTGGCCCAGCCCAAGCCAACCCATTAGGCCATTGCCACAGCATAACAAGTAGCAACTGCCTGAGCCCAGGCACCACCAGACGCTCTCTCGCCTGCACCTCTCCCCATCTCCAGCTCCATCGGCGGCGGCGCGAGCAGAGGAAGGGAAGGAAGCGTCGGCGACGATGTCGGCGACGACGGCGGCGGTGCCCTTCTGGCGCGCGGCGGGGATGACCTACATCGGCTACTCCAACATCTGCGCGGCGCTGGTGCGGAGCTGCCTCAAGGAGCCCTTCAAGTCCGAGGTCGCCACCCGCGAGAAGGTCCACTTCTCCCTCTCCAAGTGGGCCGACGGCAAGCAGGAGAAGCCGAGTACGTATCTTGCCTCCCGATCCGTCCTTCTCTTGCGTCCTTGATTCGATTCGATTTGCCTCGTTCGCGTCTGCCATGACGGGATCCTAGGGTTCGTGGATTTGGTTTCTGAGTTTGGGCGTGGATCTTGGTCTAGGCTGATCTAATGGATCATGGATGGGGTCGTGGCAGTTAGCGATGATATTTAGGTTTGCTCGCGGGGTCATCTGAAGAGGCCCTGTTGCGCACTTGGATTCGCGAAGAGGCTATTAATGGCGTAACAAATCCCATGTGAGAATACGATTAATTGTGTTCGTTGAAATGTGATGTATAGAGAGAAAAAATTGACCGGCGCAAAGGTTTTCACCAAAATTGACATTCTTGGGATTTTGGGTGGAGAGGCTAACTTGATGAAACTGGGTGACTTACTTGTGTCTAGATAGAACGAAAGATTGGGCAAAACTAGATGTCTTGGTGTTTTATAATACCGTGGTTGCCTCCTGTTCGAATCGCACAATATATGGAGAAAAGATCATGATTAAATACCAGCCTTGTGTAAAATGGAACAGTTTAGAAACCTCTACTTTAGTTGATCGTAGAGTGGTAAAAAGTAGGACTCCACTACAAGGTGTTTGTCAGAACTCAGAAATGTGTACGCTACCTTGATGGTCTCAGGCTGTCAACCTTAATTGGAGAATGAGAATGAAGAGCCTTTGTTTCGCTCTTTCAACCGTAAAAGTTAGATAGCAAGATAGTACAAGATTGATGTGCCATGTGGTGAGGAATCAGTACTAACAAGATGCATTGAAATCACTCTTTCTGACCTGCAGCTGCTAAAAATGTAGGACTAAGTTCTGGTAGTATTGCTTTTCTGCTTTAAAGTGAAGACGCATAATCTTGAAGTAATCATGATTGTAATTGCTACACTGGATAATGACCTTACATAGACTGGATAAAAACTAAAATTTGTAGGAAATTATGGCAGTTATGCTCTGTGTGTTATGTGACAAGTTTAGCAGAGAAGATAGTCAATTAGGCCATCAAAATCAGGAGGTGTTTATTATTGTTGACTAATCTCTCTGAGCTTTGCTTTAATGGATTATATTTCCCATTCGTGATGCAAGGGCCATATCATGAGTTGAATCTGCACCAGAAATCCAGAACGCACGCACGCGCACACACACACACACACAAAAACCAGTGAGGAAAAACAAACATTCAAAAAGAGAAGAAAAAAAATCAAGTCTTCCATGGAAATTATTTCGTTGTGTTTTGCTAACGGATAGGGTAGTTCCATGAAATTTGCTTCTTTCTGTTTTAAATAGAGAGGGAACTAGTTCCATTATACTCAGTAAAAGTAGGTTTCAGCTTCATTATATCAGCACTGCAAATGCCTCGAGATTTGTCTTACCTTATTTTACATGATGCATAACTTAAAACCTTGATTCCGAAGGGACGAGCACACGTGCACGGTTCCTTTGTGATTACCAGATGATACAGCTGGTTGCAATACTTTTTGAGTGATCCATAGCATATGGAGTTTCAGTTTCATATAAGATTATAAGTGCTGTCTTTATTACGTGTAGTAGCAAATTTGTAGTACAGAAAGTGCAAATGTAGAGTGACATTGGACATTTTAGGATATTCAAGTGGCTATTATCATTGGTATTTCAACGATTTGCATGAAATAGTGCATTCAAAATCTATGTTATTCTGAGTAATTAATGATTTATGTTATAATTTGAGAATACTTTTTGGTTGCTTATATATCGAGGGCTCTGGGCTCTATTTTCTTTATGTCAGTTTATGTTTTTCCATGGCTATTTGCTTTATTTGTATATAAGGAACAGAAACAAATGAGATTCTTTTTATAATACTATGTGGGTCTATTTTTTTACCATCATGCGCTGAAAATAATTGAGAAAAATATGTCCTTGTTGCATCATATTTTTTTGTATTGTTCTTTTGAAACTAACTTGGTTATTCATGTTGCAGCTGTACGCACAGATGATGAATAGTGGTGCCATGGTGGCATAGTCCTTTCTACAGATATTTCGAAGTGTTCTGGCGTTTCTTGCAGGCTGTTGTACCTGGAACTTGCCGCTGTAAGCTGGCTGGATTTTGTGGTCAAAGCTGAAGAATAAATCCGTTCTGCTACGATGAATTTATTTTGAAACAATGTTATTATGTTGCTAATTCTCTGGTTCTACTGATGCAATCATGTGAACTTTGCATGGTCCATAATGTCTTATGGTGCTTCAAGTATATGCAATTTGGCTAGCAGTACTGCATTTTGACTGTGTGACGTGCAACAGTGCCATGCCCTGTGCTCCAGTTGGTCAAAATGAAGCTGGCTTTGCAGCTAGCACTGGGCCATTGGCTGATTCAAATTTGCACTTCAAATTTTGTGACAACTAATCAGTATTAGCCTATTAGGAATGGACTAATCTGCTATTCTTGGGTCTCAGGTTGACTTCCTGCCAACTCAAATAATACAACGAACCATGTGCTTGGGCCTTTTATCTTATGAGTATATATTTGTGCTCATAACTGTGATTACTGCAGTCATAGGATGTCCATTTTTAAATTAAATAATCATTTTAAAATTTGAATTTTCAAAATGGGACCGACTGGACCTTATTCGAAAAATTGACCATTTGCTAAATCTAAGGTGGTTGGTGTTGCATTACACCTTGTGCGAGATTTGTCGGCGATAGACGTTAGCACCACACTGCCCACTTTGTTAAGAAAGTTGCGTTTAAAATACTGAAATACGATTATTTGGAAGTTGCATTCGAAATTTCAAATATGATTCTGGTTATGTTAGGATGTGTTTCTTGCAATATGATCTTCGTCTTTCTTCAAATATTGTCTCATTGATTTAAACAATATTTTTATATACATGTGCACACGTAAAAAAACAAGAAATTTCAAATCAAAACTTTCAATTTGTGGATTTCACTTTCACTTTCAACCACAAATTGAACTTTCAAATCAACAAAAATTAACAAAAAATAGACACCCGAACAACTTTCACATCACGGTTTGGCTTTCAACTCCCGAATCCCACTTATTACCAACAAATTTTGAACTTTCAATACCAAGATTCAAATAACTTTCGAAACAAAGCTTTCAATTCAATGGTTTAACTAGAGGGGGACGAAGGTGGGTACGACGCGGCCTTGCCGGCGCAAATGACGACGGCGTGACGGTCTTCAAGGCGACGGTGTGGCAGGCATGGATGGGCTCGCGCGCATGGATGGGTCATGTCATGGGGGCGAGGAAAGGGTTTGGGGCGAGAATGATACGATGAAGGTCTGCCAGCTTTTGACGCGATCGGACCGTGTGCGTTGCAAGTTGGAAGAACCCGCACACATGCGAGGTATCTCTAATAGCATATTTATTATCGTCTCTTAGCTATACAACGTCAACAAAATCCTACATAGAAGAGAGAAGGGGAGACGAGAGAACACAGATAGTCTCTTCCTGAAAAGACCGTCGTGCACGCGAAACAAGACATGATACATTAATCTACTCTGGTTGATATGTAGACTTGTTCAAAGAAAAATTATAAATGTTAGAGAGTGTGCTAGAGATTATCTATTGGAGATATTGTCTCTAAAGATGATGTAGCATATGTTAGAGACAAGATCATCTCTAACTATTGGAGATGCCCTAATAGCAAAGTCGTTTTGTCTAATACTTTGACATGGCGTATACTAGCTGAATGGCCATGCATTGCTACGGATAAAAGTATGTATTGAATGGTTATACAAATTTGTGAAATGCATAGTTAACCAATTAGCAGATAGACAAAAGTTTGCATCAAATGTTGCGCTAATTGGAAGATATGATTGTATAAATCATCAACAAATATGGTACAGTTATGAAAATATAGCAAATGCATCATCACGTTTACTGGTGATGCAATCAGACATGCAAAGCATTCATTTTTATATCATTGAACAAATTCAGTTGTTGAATGTCTTGCTGGCAACCGCTAATATTTGGCCATGGACATCGTTTTCTTCCACCAACTTGTTTGGCTATGGACACCATTTTCTTCCATCAGCTTGTGTTCAAGACCTTATAATTTGCTATGTAGCTCTCGACTGCCGCAAGCAACCTTCGAACTGCTCGCACACATCGCACCAATAAATATTTCATCAAACACTTTCAGTATTAAGTAATATTAGCTTGCTGGGGTCAAACTTTATGAGTTAATGAATTAATGTCATGTTAGCTTTTGTATCGTTCGTATCGTTTCAATCCAAATTGGAAGCAAATGCACCATCATCGTAAGAGCCAGTAAAATTAACAATTTCTAAATTTTCACAACAAGTTTATTGAGAGCTAACCCGACTGAATACGGACATACCACATGCCCACGCAGAGAACTAAAGACAAGGAGGGGGATCCGCATCTCACCGTAAGCCCGCCAGTTGCACCTGCCTTTGGTCTGTTGTGTTTGCTATGCTGCGTGCCTCGACCACCATGGCTGACCCTCGACTCTTGCGTGCTTAAATCACGCTGCCTTCGCCTTGCTAGCCGTGTCACCAAGATGTCCTCGCCTTTGGCTTGCCTGCTGCTGACGCCGTGCAGCCGTGCCGCTCCCATCTAACCGTCGCATGCTTTCAGCCATTGTGAAAAAGGAGAATGAGAGTGAGATTAGATGTCGAGAAGATGTGAGAACAATTAGATAAGAAAATAATGAGTAAGACATTTCGTTGATCGACTAGTGGGCAGTGAAACAACGAGTTGTCAAGCTGATTTGGGGTCATGAGCCTAGAGCTTCGCAGAGCCTACCAACTTCATGATGGTAAGGACGGAAGAGCTCGAGCTCGCCTATGAAGTACGGAAAGCAACCGCGACGGTGCGGGTCGAGGAACGATGAACGATGTGAGGGTGGCGAGCACTACGTCGCGATACTTTGATAACGATGGTAAAAACGACATTGAGGGTAGAGGGCGTACCCGAGGGCGATGTTGGGTGGCAAGCAGAGGAATCACGACAAGAGGACCTGGTACGCGAAGAAATCACCATGGGAGAGAGGATGGAGAAGACACGGTGGCGCACGAGACGAGGATCTAGAAGTCGGGGGAAGGGGTGAGAAGAGGTGGTGCCGCGCGGGGATAGAGAGGGTAGACGTGCACTGGTCCCACCTATTGGCGCAGATGGTTGTGAGAGGGGAAGGGAAACAAGAACACATCACTCACCACCACTAGAGTTTTTTAAGTAGTAAAGATTATGTTATATTTGTTAAACATATTGTTCATGTCAGACTATATTTGTTTTTAAAAACACAAACCGAGACTATATTCGTAGGATCTATGTACTATCAAATGTGCCTAAAATTGATGCAAACTTTTAAAATTCAGACCCACATTCCATCTTCTAATAATTTTAATACCATTGCACAAATCTCGGAGCACTTTAGATTGATAAGATGAGTACATGCACATCCATATACACGTGCACATGCATTTCTCTGTCGGAATTGTAGATTTTATCCATCTACTGTGTAGTCTTCTTTCCGTGGACATTCACAATCTAAAATGGATGCGACTAGCGCTCAGACGTACATTCCGAGCACTAGGCTCATACGCCATGCCTTACTGTCCGACCTGACGTCATGATGCTCAGCCGTCCTATCTCACGTGTTTCTCTCTTCCCTCCCGACGCAAGTTTGCAACATCACGCGCACCCCGACAGCAACAAATCCATAACTCCTCAGCTCAAACTCGCTCGTTGCCCGATCTCACGCGTTTTCGCTTTCCTCCCGACACAAGCTTGCAACATCACATGTTCCCCGACAGCAACAAATCCCCCATAAAACTCCTCCGCTCGATCTTTGTAACAAAATGCGCAAATGATAAATACAATGCTAATACAAAATTAGGAAAATATCAAATTCTCACCGAAAATACATGAAAACTATTTGGTTGTGCTTTTAAAAACTACTTCAAAAATCCCAAAACAAACAAATTTTGATGTTACAACATTGCAACATTTGAAAATAATAGTGAAAACATCTGAAAATAATTGTTGCAATATTATAAAATTTGCAACATTTAAAACTTACTTATGAAACATTTTGATTTCATGTGTGCAACAATCAGCGACAATAGTTGCAACAAAATCCTTTTTCTACAAATTTTCTAGAAGATGTGCAACAAAACCAAATCACTTTCTGCAACAATGGAGAAACTCTTACACAACAAAACAAAAACACCATTGCAACAAAAAATACCTCTTGCCGCAACATTTGATGCAACATCACAACAATAAAAAACACTCCATGCAACATTTCGAATCAGCTGTTGCAACAAATTGAGCAAACATTTGCAACAAATCGTACCCGATGAAGCTGGTGTGGTGCCTGGAGATGACTACCAAGGCCTACATCGACGGCGTCAGGACGATCGCCAGCCATGACCTCGCAGGGTCTGCGGGTGTCACCGGGCTCCTCTCCGCCATGGCCGGTGGACGAGGAAGCGGAGACCCAATACGCTGTCTTGTCATCGACAAACCCCCCGATTTGGTAGGGGCCAGGCTGGCCGCTATCCCAGCGAAGCCTCTGGAGGCCCTGGCGATGGCGATGTTGAGTACATAAGCATTTTTCGAATTACTTTAATCCAGAAATAAGCTAGATAAAACTTGAAAAATACTCTAGCTATTTTCACAAATACAAAGCAGGTATGTATGAACACTACAGGCATACTAATTTCTAGAAAGATAGAAACTAGCATATCTATCTCAAATGCTCATTACAACAACAAATAGTAAAGTAAACCAAGTAACATACCCGATTCAAGAGAAGAAGAAGTAGTGCGAAATTCTTGATAATGTCGTTGTTCGTCATGATGTAGTGGACGCCGCGTAGTTGTGCGCTTGATGTAGAACGTGAGCAGAGTCGTGTAGTCGATGTAGAACGTAGCGAGAGTCGAGCCAAGACTTGATGTAGACGAGTGCGAAAGCGCGGCGACGATTCTTGAACGTTCCCAAAACCTTATTCGCCTCGCTTCGTGCAAGCCTTCAAGGACGAGGTTCCGAGGCTCGCTTCTCCCAAGTCTTGCCGTACACGCGCCTCGCACGGATGGAGATCACCAAAGACAACAACAAGTCTCAGGAATTTCGAATCGTGGAAGTGGAAAAAGCTCGGACCAAAGCCAGTTCTCTCAGTCTCCTTATATAACCAAAAGACAGAGAGCCCAAAGGTCGCTAGAAGACCAAAGACCATCAGTCACCATCGAGGACAGTTGCCAGTAGTCCACACACACGCACACGCACACGCACTCAAGACGGGCACGCAAGCGCACGCTTTCGGCGAGGCGAAGCGAGCACGCTGTGTGTTGTCTCTTTCCAATTCCACAAGAGGGCTACCACGCTCCACCTTTTAAACCGTGTCACTCCCTTAATTCCTCCATGTGGGACTAAACATTTTAGCACTTGCACATGAGCCCTTGAGATTTACTAGGAATTAATTAGAATATAATATTTGGGCCTAGGTCATATTAATTCCAACAATCCCCCACCAGACCTCAAGGGCACATGTCAAATGCCTTGATCCACAGTATTGTTTTAATATACTAGTGTTTTGATGGAGACCGGTTAAGGTTGAACATTCACCTGGAACAGAAGCTACACTTATCCGCAACTGCACAATGGACTAAGTCTTGAATTGACAGTTTTGTGTGAATAAGTTTCACTTAAGTTCTTAACTGATACTAGGCTGCCAGGAATCCCCGCGGGTTGGAGCATATAAGTCATACTCCTGGCCTATTCATGAGCTTCCTAGAAATTACCCTATTTCATATAGGTGTGTTCTTTCAAGACTGCTCTATAGGATATCATCTTTGCTTTTACAAGCCACAGAATACATTAAGATAAAAATCAACCTGCCATACAGATTTAGGAGAGAATTGCATCTCCAATGGAGTGGGTCTATAAAGGTACTCTTCTCCCAGTTAACCAATAGCTTGTTTCGCCAATCCTACTTCACGAGATCTCCGATCACATAGGATGTGTTACCACTATGGTATAACTCACGTGGGTCTCAAACCCATCTCCCTCGATGCATTGTCTATCACATTTCGTGATAAACCCTTTGTGAAGGGATCTGCCAGATTCTTAGCTGTTTGGATATAATCCAAAGCTATTACTCTGGAGTTTCTCATTTTCCTGACAGACTTCAGTCTTCTCTTCACATGTCTTGATGATTTCATATTATCCTTAAAACTATTCACCTTGACAATCACAGTTTGATCGTCACAGTTCATCAGAATAGCCGATACCGGTTTTTCAACCACCGGTAAATCCATCAAGAGCTCACAAAGCCATTCGGCTTCAACAAAGGCGATATCTAATGTCCGTGAGTTCGCTTCCATTGTTGACCTCGTTAAGATGGTCTCGCTTGCAAGACTTCCATGAAACAAATACCACCTCCAAGTAAGAAGACATATCCACTTGTGGCCTTAATCTCATCAAGATCGATATCCGGTTTGAATCGCTATAACCCTCCAAAGACTCAGGGTACCCAGATAATGAATGCCATAGCTCATAGTACCCTTTAGATAGCGCATTACCCTCTCAAGAGCATGCTAATCATCATCTCCCGGATTGGAAACAAACCAACTTAGTTTGCTCACAGCAAACGAGATGTCAGGCCTGGTACCGCTAGCTAAATACATGAGTGAACCAATTATCTGAGAATATCTCAATTGGTCTCTGGCTATTCTCTGATTCTTTCTAAGCAACACGCTAGGATCATAAGGTGTTAGAGAGGGTTTGTAGTCGCTATAACCAAAACGACTCAAAACCTTTTCCACATAATGGGATTGCAACAATGTAATCCCACCATCATCACCTCTCAACAGCTTGATGTTCAAGATAACATCAACTACTCCCAGATCTTTCATCTCAAAATTCTGAGATAAGAAATCCTTAACCTCCTTAATCACATTAAGGTTGGTCCCAAAAATCAGTATGTCATCAACATACAGACATAGAATGACCCCCTCGCCCCCACCATGGCGATAATACACACATCTGTCAGCTTCATTCACAACAAAGCCTGCAGATGTTAAAGTTCTGTCGAACTTTTCATGCCACTGCTTAGGTGCTTGTTTAAGACCATACAAAGATTTCAACAACTTGCACGTCTTTCCTTCTTGACCATCTACTACAAATCCATCTGGCTGATCCATGTAAATTTCCTCGTCCAACTCTCCATTTAGGAAAGCCGTCTTAACGTCCATCCGATGAACGAGAAGACCGTGTGAGGCAACCAGAGATAGTAGTAATCTTGAATAGTGGTCAATCTAGCCACAGTGAATAAGTATCAAAGAAATCTTCGCCTTCCTTTTGGGTATAACCCTTGGCCACAAGCCGTGCCTTGTACTTCTCAATAGTACCATCAGGCCTAAGCTTCTTTTTGAACACCCACTTACATCCTACAGGTTTACAACCATAAGGACGCTCAGTGATCTCTCAAGTTCCATTAGAGATAATGGAATCCATTTCATTACGGACTGCTTCCTTCCAATATTCTGCATCTGGAGAAGCATACACTTCAGAAATGGTACTTGGAGTATCATCCACAAGGTACACAATGAAATCAGGACCAAAAGACTTTGTAGTTCTTTGTCTTTTACTCTTCCTTAGAGTTTCATTGTCTTCCTCCTTAGGAATTTGCTCAAGAGTTTGTTCAAAATATTCCATTGGAATGGCAGGTTCAGGAATTGTATCAGGTTCTTGACTCGATGAACTAGGCATATCTTTCATCGGAAAAATATCCTCAAAGAATGTAGCATCTCTGGACTCCATAATTGTACCAACATGCACGTCAGGTACTCCAGATTTCACCACTAGAAATCTATATCCAACGCTATGGTGAGCATAGCCTAGAAAGACGCAATCCACAGTTTTGGGTCCAAGCTTACGCTTTTTAGGAATTGGCACATTGACTTTCGCCAAACAACCTCAAGTGCGCAAGTATGAAAGTGATAGTCTTTTCTTCTCCCATTGTTCATATGGGGTTATCTCTTTATTCTTTGTGGGAATCCTATTTAGGACATGATATGAAGTCAATATAGCCTCCCCCCACCAAGCTTTGGAAAGACCCATTGTGTCAACATGGCGTTAACCAAATCGCTTAGAGTGCGGTTCTTTCTTTCAAAGAACCCCGCTTGATTGGGGTGAATAGGAGGCATCCTCTCATGGATTATACCGTGTTCCTCACGAGAATAAATTGAACTCATTTGAAAAGTACTCCACCACGATCGGACCTAACCTTTTTATTTTCCTTTCAAGTTGGTTCTCGACCGCCTTATAGATTTTAAAGTAGTGAAGAGCTTCATCTTTAGTTTTCAAAAGATACACATAATGTAACCTAGTGGAGTCATCAATCAAAGTCATAAAATATCTCCTACCACCTTTTGTCAACACACCATTCATCTCACACATATATGAATGTATGAGTTCTAATGGTGCCAAGTTTCTTACCTCCGCGGCCTTATGAGGCTTACGAGTTGATTGCACACAAACTTGACATTTAGAACCTTTGGCAATGGTGAATTTCGGGATTAACTCTAAACTGGCTAACCGCGTCATGCAACCAAAATTAATGTGACAAAGTCGTGAATGCCAAATAGTAGTCTCATTACTACTGCAAACATGGTTCACAATATTATTACATAAATCTGAAAGAGATAGGCGGAACAAGCCTCCGCACACATAGCCTTTACCAACAAATTGTCCACACTTGGACACTACAAATTTATTGGACTCAAATACCAGTCTAAAACCATCTCTACACAGAAGAGATCCACTGACGAGATTCTTATTGATCGATGGCACATGATGCACGTTCTTCGGTTGCACAATCTTCCCCAGTAAACTTGATTGATCGTGCCAACACCATGAACAAGTGGCATGTGACCCGCTCCCCATTAGAACGGTGAATCCCGAAAGTGACTGGTAAGAAGAGAACAATGAAATATCAAGACACACATGTATATTAGCACTAGTGTCTATCCACCAATCGGTAGATTGACATACGGAAAGAACGATGAGGTAAATTACCATACCACAAGTTCCGCCTCAAGAGTACCAACAACAACATTGGCGGACTTGGAATTACGCCCTTGCGATTCTTCCCACCCTTGCGTTGGCTGCAATCCTTGGCCCAATGACCAGGTTCGCCACAGACAAAACAAAGGCTATCCTTTGTGTTCTTCTTCTTCTTCTTGAAGCTTGTTGTTTGTGCACTCTTGTTCTTACCTTTGAATTTTTGAGTTTGGCCATTCTTCTTCTGTACCATATTGGCACAAGAATGTCCCTCATTACCTCTAGTGTGTGTATCTTTTGCCCTCGCCTTCTCTTCAACATCAAGAGACCCAATGAGATTTTCAACAGAAAACTCTTGTCTTTTGTGTTTCAGAGAAGTAGCATAATTCCCCTAAGAAGGAGGAAGTTTGGCAATAATGCCTCTCGCGACAAATTTGTCCGGTAATACACACTTGAAGTACTCAAGTTCTGTGGCCATAGATTGTATCTCATGAGCTTGTTCAACTATAGAACGGCTATCAACCATTCTGTAGTCATGGTATTGCTCCATGAGATACAATTCACTGCCTGCATCCGAAACCCCAAATTTGGCCTCGAGTGCATCCCACATCTCTTTTCCAGTTTTAATCACCATGTATGCATCGACTAACTTCTCACCAAGAACACTAACCACGGCACCTTTAAAAGGTTATCGCTGACCTCGACGCTTGCTCTGTTCAGAGTAAGTGTTCCTTCAGCTTGCCGCTTGCCACATGGATAACGTTCATGGCGCTTAGCCAAAGCACCATCTTAGTGCGCCACCTCTTGTAATTCGCACCATCGAATTCAGAGGGTTTGAGCGCAAAGAACAAAGCCGATTATTAAAAATGCCTATGCCTAGCATAAGGTTTTTTGGATTGTTGAGTACATAAGCATTTTTCAAATTACTTTAATCCAGAAATAAGCTAGATAAAATATGGAAAACACTCTAGCCATTTTCACAAATACAAAGCAGGTATGTATGAACACTATAGGCATACTAATTTCTAGAAAGACAGAAACTAGCATATCTATCTCAGCGTTCATTACAATAACAAATAGTAAAGTAAACCAAGTAACATACCCAGATTCAGTAGAAGAAGAAGTAGTGCCAGAATTCTTGATAATGTTGTTGTTCGTCGTGATGTAGTGGACGTCGCGTAGTTGTGCAGTTGATGTAGAACGTAGCAGAGAGTCGTGTAGTCTATGTAGAACGTAGCAGAGAGTCGTAGTCGCGCACTTGATGTAGACGTAGCAGCGAGTAGTCGCGCGAACGCTCCCAAAAAACCTTATTCATCCTCGCTCGTGCAAGCCTTCAAGGACGAGGTTTGAGGCTCGCTTCTCTCGGTCTTGGCCGCACACGCCGCCGCAGGATGGAGATCGCTAAAGACAAAGAACAAGTTGTGGAATTTCGAACGTGGAAGTGGAAAAAGCTCGGACGAGCCGCTTTTCTCGATCTCCTTATATAGCCAAAAGACAGAGAGCCCAAAGGTCGCCAGAAGACCAAAGACCATCAACACCATCATGACGATCGCCAGATGGTCAAAGGCCAACAATCACCATCAAGAATAGTCGCCGAAGACCAAAGGCCAATAGTCACTATCAAGGACCAAAGACTCTGTTCTTTTTAATGGCAAAAACAAAGAGACCAAAGACCAACAATACCCTCAATGTCGGTGCATTTCGATTTTGAATAGATAAAAAGAAAATCGCACTAAGACGCACGACGGCTTCGGCGAGCGAAGCGGCGGCGTCTTGGCGTGTTGTCTCTTTCCAATTCCACAAGAGGTTCTACCATTCCCACCTTTTAAACCGTGTCACTCCTTAATTCCTCCATGTGGGACTAAACATTTTTAGCACTTGCACATAGGTCTTTGAGATTTACTAGGAATTAATTAGAATTTAATATTTGGGTCTAGCTCATATTAATTCTAACAGGCGAAGCTCTGCTAGCCACTGCAATCGCATTCTGTGGTGGTGGATCTAGCTGTCCTAATGGTGCTCGTGGAAGAAATAGAAGCGACTGCCAGATAGAAGAGATGTGGAAGTGGAAGTGGAAGTGTTCAAATGAAGGAGACAAAGCACTGGGACGGATGGCGCGATCTCTCACTTTTGATGCTTTGATGGTGGAATTTTAAAATGCTTTTGAATGGTAGACGTGGCGCGTCCGAAGCTTCGCAAAGCATAGCATGTGACGTCTGCAGAGCGTTATCCATCTAAAATACATTATTATATAAGTTCCTATGCTTTACCCAGCTTCTAGCTCGTATGGTTATTCCCCGCTTGCCTGTTGAGGAGCGGTTCAGCGGCAGCCTCCTCCTCCCGCCTCCTTCCCGCCGAGGGAAAAGCCAACCATACAAAACAACTCCTTCCACCTCCTCCCCTCCTCCGTTGCAACCGCCGCACCGCCCGCTCCCCTCCCCACCTCCGAAAACGCATTCCCCAACCCCCAACGCCCGATCCCGATCCCGATCCCGATCGGGGTCGTGCTCGGAATTGTCGATGTCGCTCTCGCCGTCGCCCGCGGAGCGGGAGGCGCCGCACTCGCCGCCCCCTCCGCCCCCACCGCTGGTGGGGGCGCTGATCGAGTCGCTCTCGTTCCGCAGCTGCGGGTTCGGCCGCGCCGCCGCGTCGGCGTTCCAGAAGGAGGACCTCCGCGCGCGCGCCGCGCTCCCGCAGCGCCTCCGCGCCGCCGTGCACGCCGCGCTGCGCGCGCGGGACCCGTCCTCGGGGTCGTTCGCGTTCGACGACGACGCGGGGGGAGCCGTCGCGGCCAACCCCTGGTTCGACGACGCGCCCGACGACGCCCCCGAGTCCCCCCTCGTCGCGTTCGTCAACCCGCGCAGCGGTGGCCGCCTCGGCCCCGTCCTCAAGTCCCGCCTCCAGGAGCTCATCGGCGAAGACCAGGTCAAACCACTGCATCTCTCTCTCTCTCTCTCTCTCTCTCTCTCATATGTATGGCCGTTCGTGTTGCGTAGTGTGGGCCTGTGAGTGAGGCGTTTTAGCGAGCGCTTTGAGAAAGTTTATCGGAGAAACACGACGTGATGAGATGGTCGGCGTCGAGCGCTACGTTGAGCTGCTGTCGCGGTTGCGCGGCGGCGGGGAAGCGCGACCGATCGCGCGGATCCTGGCGGCGCTGATCACGTCGGGGCAGCTCCGGCGTAGCGCGGAGCTCCACGACGCGCTCATCCGGGCGCTCGCGGGATCCGCGAGTCCGCAGCTCGCGCTCCCGCTCTACGCGCACCTCCTCCGCGCGGGCCTCCTCCCCACCCCGCACACCCTCCCCTCGCTCCTCAAGTCGCTCGCCCTCTCGGCCGCCGCGCCAGGCGCGCATCGCTTCGCGCTCGCCGTGCACGCCCACTCCGTCAAGCTCGGCCTCGCGGGGTTCCTCCTCGTGAACAACGCGCTCATCCGCGTCCACGCGGGTCTCCTCGGCCGCCTCTCCGACGCGCTCCTGCTACTGCGCACCGCGGCTTCCGTGGACGCCTCCACGTTCAACACGCTCATCACGGCGCACGCGAGGGCCGGGCGGGTCGCTGACGCCCGAGTTCTGTTCGACGAAATGCCTGCGAGGAATGTTGTGTCATGGAGCGCCATGGTGAACGGGTACGTGCAGGCTGGGGATGGGAGGGAGGCGCTGGGGATGTTCACACGGATGCAGGCCGAGGGTGTCCGCCTGGATGACACGGTCCTTGTGGGGGTGCTAGCGGCGTGTGCCCAACTTGGGGCACTGGAGCAGGGCAAATGGGTGCATGGTTATCTGAAGGCGAACGGCATTAGGATCACCGTGTTTTTGGGCACTGCATTGGTTGATATGTATGCCAAGTGTGGTGAGGTGCAGCTTGGTATGGAGGTGTTTGAGGGAATGAAGGACAAGAATGTGCTGGCTTGGACTACTATGATAAAAGGCCTGGCGATGCATGGCCGAGGCTCAGAGGCATTGATGCTCTTCTTCCAGATGGAGAGCGTAGGTGTTAAGCCAGATGACATTGCCTTCATTGGCGTGTTGTGTGCGTGTACGCACACTGGGTTGGTTGACAAGGGTCGAGAGCTTTTCAATTGCATGGTGAGGAAGTATGGCATTATACCAAAGATTGAGCATTATGGATGCATGGTAGACCTTCTGGCACGAAATGGCTTGCTCAGCGAGGCCAGAGAGGTGGTTGAGAAAATGCCCATGAAACCTGATGCCTTGATCTGGGGAGCTCTGATGGCTGGTTGTAGGTTTCACAAGAATGTGGAGTTGGCCGAGTATGTTGTAAAGCATTGGATTGAATTGGAGCCCGACAAAAGTGGTGCTTATGTACTTCTAGCTAACATCTATGCGGTCTCTGGTAGGCATGCCTCTGCGAGGGAAATTAGGCACCTAATGCGTGAGAAGGGAGTTGACAAGACACCTGGATGCAGCACTGTGGAGATTAAAGGAGTTATCCACCAATTCATTGTTGGAGATCTGTCTCATCCTTGCATAAAGGATATTTTGACAAAATGGGATGAGATTGATAGTAAGATAAGGTTGGATGAGGGTTACATCCCTGACAAGAAGGAAGTTTTGCTTGACATTGAAGAAGAAGAAAAGGAAGGTGCACTCAGTCGCCATAGTGAGAAGCTGGCAATTGCATTTGCTTTGATTAATACAAGTGACAACATGCCCATTCGGATTGTCAAGAACCTGAGAGTTTGCCATGATTGCCATCATGTCACCAAACTTATATCCAAAGTGTATGGGAGAGAAATTGTTGTTAGAGATCGAACACGTTTCCATTTGTTCAAATCTGGTAGTTGTTCGTGCAAGGACTATTGGTAGTAATTGACAGCTTTGTCCACTTAACAATGGTACCCGATTCATGAAGAGGATCAGTTATTCAATACAAAAAACTTGTCTTTCATCTTGATGATACATCAGGGATGCATGAGTGGAGGGGATCAAGTTGGTTAAAGGACAAATTCCTTGCTAAGACTAATCTACATCTGTAGTCATGCTGTCACTAAGCTAACATCCATGAATACCGCTGTTCATCTTTGAACAAAAGTAATGCAGTGATATTTGAACCTTCTAGATAAGATAATATTAATCTGCATTTGAAGTCATGCTATATTCAGTTGTGAACCAAGGATATCGCTTTTTTTAATCTTTAATTCAAAAGTAATCTACTATATAATGATGTATGAACCTTGTTGGTACTTGGTGGGTTAAGCTGGATATGCTACTGATCCATTGTTACCATGCTTACACGATTATAGCACCGCGAGGAAGAGATTAACTGTGGAAGATGGGTAGAGATCAAATCTTTGTTCAGGGAGATGTGGGCATAAGAAGATGGTGAAATGCTCTGGAGTCTGGAGCACACAACTGAATTAAAATGAAGCAGGGTAGAACTGTAGAAGTAAAACAGTTCATATGCTAATGCTGGCATAAGAAATTTATGATTTGTGTTGGATAACGGATACAGAGGATGTGTGCATGGAGTGCTATTATGTCCAAGAGTTTGCTATGTTGAGGAAAATTTGAATATTTAGTTCTCACAACTAAAGCAAATACATGAATGATTTTGATGGTCCATACAGAAAACTGCTGTAGCTTTTTCTGTCCCATTTGAACTTCTTTGAAGTTGGTTCAATTCATATGAATCTGAATTGGCTCTATTCTATACAGATTTCTTTCCTGTCATTTAACATCGATCCTTGTAAGTTGTAAGAACTTATTAATCGTTTTTAGGGAACATTACTGAAAAATATCTTAAACTGCAGAATGGCAGGATATCACTTATTAAATTAGAAAGCCATCACTTTCGAGTTCCTGTGTATACTTGCTTTGTTACTGAAAGTTGGAGTAACACTCTTTTAGCTTTTTGTACTTGTATTTAGATGAAGAGTAGGAATATTGATCATCATACCATATCTTTAATTTTTGGGACTGCTTTTTTCTTGAAATGGTTAAGCAGTAAATGCACTGTTATTGACAACAGCTTTTCTGACTCCAGGTTTTTGATCTTACGGTTGTGAAGCCTTCTGACTTTGTGGAATATGCTTTGGCTTGTTTGGAACAACTTGCTAACTCTGGGGATCATAGTGCAAGGTCCGTTCGCCATAATCTGAGAGTCATGGTATGTATGTACTTTGTTAGCTGCAATAGCTGCAAAGCACACAACATTGGTTATGCATCGCTCTTGATTTTATTTTATGCATTTCAAGGTACTACTGGCATCATCCTTACAGTTATTATACTAGTTTGACCATAAGTATTCTTAATTGCAAAAAAGTATACAGAAAAAATTATGCACAAGAAGTATATTGTTTACGTGTTTCATATAATGGGTATGGCACAAGTCCTAGAGTAGTCAGTAACACCCTTCCCATATTCCAAAAGATTGAGGCTTCTAAATACTTACAGTTCTTAACCTACCTAGGTTGCAGGAGGTGATGGTACAGTAGGTTGGGTGTTGGGATGTTTAGGAGAACTGTATGTTCAGAACAGGGAACCGGTTCCTCCAGTTGCTGTCATACCACTTGGAACAGGAAATGATCTTTCCAGGAGCTTTGGTTGGGTAAAAGGATCTCTTTCTTTCATTATTACAGTCTTCCTATGAAAAGCTACTTACTGCAAGTTTTCATCACTTATCAGTTATTTTCAGGGTGCTTCATTTCCTTTCTCATGGAAAGCAGCTGCTAAACGATCTCTCTACAAGGCTATTTTGGGTTCAGTTTCTTGTTTAGACAGGTAACTCATTGCATGGACAAATTATTAAAATCTTCTATGCATTCTGGTTGCAATTTAATGGCGACACATCTCTCTACTTTTTTGTTGCATTAACAAGTCTTCTTTGCACTGGTTAAGTCTATAACTTGATATCATTTGAACAAGGACAATCATTGTCCTTGCAACACACTCCATCTGTTTCCAAATGGATGTCATTTAGACATCAACACAATCTCCAACACACATTTGACCATTACTTTTTACTAATTATATGTTAGTAAAAATTATAAAAAGCATAATCACAGGAAAGTACTTTTGATGATAATTTTAAGGGTATTAGTAGTATGTGTCAAGGGTACTTGTGGTGTTTCCTAGTGTTCTAGGGTTTAGTCTTGTATGTGTCCCATGTACTCTATATTTGAGCCCCTTGGGCTATTACAAATTTACAATACTATCCAACTATTCATCTCATCTCTTCTCCTCTCCTAAATTTAACATGGTATCAGAGCCTAGATCCATAGTCTAGCCACGTCCCACTCGTCTTCGCTGCTGCGGCCCCTGGGAGGAGCAATTTCCATTCCCGGTGGCTGCCACCTCGTAGTTGTAATTTTCTTCGAGTAGCAGCAGAAAGTCTGTTTCTTTGCCTCGTCAAGCAGCAGCAACAAGTACGGTTTGTCATCATCGTGGCTGGATTCGTGCTTGGGTCTCGCCGAATCAAGTCTTCCGTAGCTCATCGAGCACTGGCCTCGGATCCCATCGGATCCAGGCCTCTCCGTCGTTGTTGCGGCCGCCGGATGTCTCCAAGCCAAATCCACACAGATCGGGCTGGATTTGGTCAGGAGACGGCCAGATCCGTTGGATCCCATCGTTGCTGACCTTGATCTGTGATGGCTAGCAGCACCGGCTTGTACCTCAATCGGGTCGGATTTAGTCAAAATGTTTGACTACATGCATTCTAAAATGACGTCTTTTTGGAAATGGAGGAGTAACATATAGAATTGACCAATATGGCTGCCAGATCTCGGTTGTACAGCTATATCAACTTTGAAATATATGATTGATCAATCCAATAGTCCAAACTTCACCAAGTGCTACATATGTAACATATGCTTAGCTTAATAGAATTTCCCATGCTAGTAAGATCCTGGTGATCTGTTAGGTCTTTATTCCCATATCAGGAAACAGTGTATCCTGTTTTATGATAGCAAGTGCAGGTGTTGGTAATACTCATGCCTTCAGGGGTGTTACACTTGTGACATAACATGCAGTGATTGAATCACCAGACCATGATTGCTGTCCCTGAAATTTTCATGTCCATGTTAATGCCTTCAAAGGACTCCTTTATATGAAAGATGACTCATGCTTGAAATGACCTATGCTATCAATATAGCTTCTCATTGAACTTGCTACTTGATATTTGTTTTGTGTGTTCATCCAAGTTTCTTGCATGACGAGCTATTTCATGTTCACACTAACTATAGCTTCAGAATTTTATCTTTACAAATTATGATCATTTTTCTTGATCAGTAGGTAAGATTCATACTCCGAAAATTAACCAATTTCAATTGCTGAGCAATATAGTTGCCTTTGTGCAGTTGGCATGTTGTTGTTTCTATGCCAGAAGAAGAAGGACAAGAAGCATTGGATCTCCCTCACTCCCTCAGGCATCTTGGAGAGTGTACATTTTATGATGTAATGCTTCTAAAGTCTTTACCATCTTCTTGGATTGTTGCAGCAATACATTGTGCTAGATTAATATAATATATCTGTCCATATATATGTAATATACTTGCCCTGCAGGACGGCACTGCTGAGGGAGAGCTGCCTGAGACATTTTCTTGCTTTGATGGCGTCTTCTATAATTACTTCAGCATAGGTACTTTTTTTTTGACACAGTAACTTCTAGTTGCATTGCTCATGTTTATATTTGTTCATTATTCAAGAATGTATTAGCTAGTATCTCCTAATTATAGTTTTTAGATTATGTTGTTGTTTGGAATAATCTTGGCTAGAGCTATACTCACTCCGTTGAGAAATATAAGGCCTATAGTTTGAAAGGTCTTGTTGATAAATATAAGGCTTGCATGTAGATTTAATGAGGTTTTTCCTCGTATGCCCCTATTTATTTTCTCTCTATCATACGCATTTATTCATTACCACCCCCACAAAGTATTCTCACTTATCTTTTTCAAGACAATTATGAAGGGTACCTAAGTCATTTTCTCAGATACCTTTCTCAGTTTCACTACCTCCTTAATCCTTGTGCAAAGTCAAAATATGCCCTATAGTTTTCAACGGAGGGAGTATTTTATACTGTCATATTCTAGGTGAAATAATCTTGTTTTTTGTGACCCATCTTCGACGTCGAACCCGGGAACGAAGGATCATCTTCGATGTCGAACCCGGGAATGAAGGATCCCGGATTCTCTGTGTTTCATACTTTAGTCCAGGAATAGCTAGTGTACGCAGTCAAACAAAAATGGTAACAAATTCATATCACACATTTAGTGAATAATACTCAGAGTTTATTACATTTGGGCATAAGGCCAAATCAAAAGATACAACGGAAAAGCATAAATTAATAGGTAGGCCACACGATCTGCCACAGGCAATCGTTTGGGGGCGCATCCTAGTCCTCCCAAGTCCTCACCGTCTGGGTAGAATTCTTCTCCTGAACAACAATTATTTAAGCAAGGGTAAGTACAAAATGTACTCCGCAAGTTACACCCAATAACAGAGATAATGCATACAGGATAATATCAAGGAAGGCTTATATGGCTGTTTTGCACAAAGCTATGTTTTCAAGTTTAAATATATTTACTAAGTTTCAAAGCAGTTTAGGTTACATACCTAAAATCAGATTTTAAATTGTCAATTTTGTAGTGGATAACATCCATACAAGTGTGGTGAAGGATACCCTCCTATCACATGGTTAACCGCCTAATTTTCCACAAGGATTAACCATCTTAAAACATTTGTTAAATTTAATTTAAAATAAAAACCAAGGTCTAACTTTGAATGGCTTTGCTCAGCATGTCCTTGACCGTTGACACACTATTCAAAGATTGTATAACTTTACCCACAAGAGATAGTTTTCTTAATATGTCGGCAAAGACACGCTTCCGAAGGCGTGCAGCTAAGCAATTATCACTAGGCTTTTACAATGTTCTACCCCAAAGTCATTATGTCCGCTAAGGTTTCACTTCCGCTGGGTTAACCACCCGTTGGAAGCCCCTTCTTACGTCAAGTGGGAATATTGTCTAACCGACACCCGTACATCAACATGACATACATAACAATGAGGTATTGCAAATTAACAAGTCTAATCTGTCCCATTCCAGACTTGTGGCAATACGATGGAGCTTAGTAAGATGCAGCTCAACAACCGATCCTTAACAGACTTGGGCAACATTCCATAACCCTAGACTCGATCATTGAAATGAATCGATCCTGTGTATTAACTTGCACCATACCACATCCATTTTGCCCAAGTCTAAACCATTTTCATTTATTTTGCAAATAAAATCATTTTCTAAGATTTCTATGGTAAAACAATAGTACAATACCATGGACTCAATTTTAAATCAAATTTGAATAATTTGGCTAAACTCCCCAAATTCAAGATTTTGGTCTAAGCATTGTCTAAGTATAGATTTTTCCAAATTATTTTATTTTAACTAAGGTGACAAGGAGATGATTGTTCAAACCTCAATATTGGCCATACAAATGAAATGGATTAACTAGGAATCTAAAATAACTGGATTATAAATAAGCATGAATAATTTAAAACAGAATCTAAATAACTTTAAATAATGGGCTCAAATATGATCAAAGAGTGTAACTTTCCTTGCTCAAAGTCCTGAGGATCTAACTCTTCAAATGGTTCGAGCTCTCTGGAATCGTCAAAATCTATACATGAAAACAAGCCAAAATCAAACAAAATTCAAATAAAATTCAAATGAACTCTAAATTAAATAATTTTGGTTTAGTTAGCTAGATCTTGATTTTAGATGAATTTAGAAATTTGAATCGTCGAAATCGGAGCTCGTATGAAGGAGAACGAGTCCTTGGAAAATTAAACCCTAAAGAAAATGTCTAAATTCGATTTTCTGGAATTTCCGAATTATATTTCTAAAGGAAAAGCTATTTATGACGCGTGCCTGACGTCAGCGGCTAAATTTCTTTTACTGGCTGAATTATTTTTCTATTGGAAATCTATTTTATCTCTTCATGTGGGATGGTCCATGGACCAGGCCCACAAAAAGTCAAACGTGCATCGTGAGCTGGGTGCACGGAACAGTGCACGGGATTGCGCACGCGCTGGTGCAATGCACCATGTGGGTAGTGACGCGGCAGAGGTGGTGGCGTGGCACTTGTGTGGCGGCCAGGTGGCTGCCACATCACCTCGATGGCGGTGGCGCTCGGAACCCAAGGGTTCCAGTGTTCCAACGAATGGCGGGGTTTTGGTCGGCGGTGATCGGCGGTGAGGGCACCGAAAGGTAGAGGGCGATGAGGCGAACCTTATGCGCACTTTTGCGGCGAGGGGGCGTGAGGGATTCGCCGGCGACGAGGAGGAAAGCGGCGGCGACGTTCGGGCCTTGGCGGCGAAGGTCCTCCGGCGATCCTTCGGCGACGACGAGGCGCGCCTAGGGTAGAACACGTCACGACGATGACGATGGTGTGGTCGAAGGCGGCAGGGCGTCGTTGACGGCGAGGCAATCGACGGCGAAAGCTACGGCGGCCGGCGAACCCTAAACTCAAATTCTGGCGACTAGAGGCGGTGTGAGGCTTTGAGGCTTGCGGAGTTGGGATGAGGAGGAGGAGGGGCACTCGGGGTGTCCTTTTATAGTGCAAGGGGGTGGTCGTATTAGCGAGGGGCTGTTGGAGTTTGTTTCGGACTCGCGGCGAAAACGGAGTTTGGCGGCGAGAAAAGAGGGGATAAGTATCGGGATGAACGCAGAGTGTCGAGGGGATAAAGATGACGGGGCAGGCGAGGGAAAATCGGGTTGTTATGCCTATTTTCGGACGAAGCTTCAAGCTCTGGCCATGGCAGAGCTGCGCGAGGACGAACGCGAGAGGAAGAAGAAGGCCCTGACAGGGCGAGGCCACCAGGCAGAGAGAGAGAGAGGAGGGAAAGGCGTGGGAGGGAGTGGGCTAGCGGGGTTGGGCCGGGAATTGGGCCGCGTACGAGAAAAAGAGAACCGGGCTGAAAAGATTCGGTCCAAGAGTATTTCCGGATTTTCTTTTGATTTAACAATTTCAGAAATGGTGTTAATTCAATTTGGCTTTTAGAAAATAGCAAATAAAGTCCAAAAATTATGGAAAAATTCACAGAAATTCCCTGAGACATTCTGGACTTAATTAAAATATTTCCAACTTAAAGTTGGTATTTAATTTCTTAAATAAATTATTTTCCTTTAAAATAATTAGGGAAAAACCTTTTTAAATTCTAGAAAATTCAGAAAACTCAAGGAAAATAATTAAATTTTATTTTTAACCACAATTTGAAAATTTGGGATGTTACATTCGAATATCTATTATGTCTTCCTCTGTTGCGTGTTATCGATCCCTCTCGATCTCTTTCAATTTGAGGATCTAGAGAAGGGGAAGGATCTTCACGATCCAGTTCTTATGTTAATTCAGGGATCACATAACCGTTTCCGGATTACATCCCGCTCCCTGGCTGGTACCGGTAACCGGTCGGTTACCAGTCAAACGGTTTGTTTTCCGGATAAAATTTGTTCAAATTTGATTAAAAATCATTCAAAATCTGAAAATTTTGAATTTGGATTTGAAAAAACCGCCGGGATCCCGGATCCCGGCCACCCTTCGGTAAGCGGTTACCGGCCGGTAACCACCGGGTTTTCAATCCCTGTGTTAATTCAGCTAAGAACTATGCAGCAAATCGTTCTAAACATGAATAATCAACTTGGGTCATTGTCTTCTCAAACTGTTTTTATCTACTATATAAGTTTATATTGTTCCTGGGTGATATTTTTTGTGCTTGTTTATGTTAATTTTATAATAAACGAAAGTAATAGAACATTACTAGTATTACGTTGGAAATAACGAGATGAATTCTCTCTCAGGAGTTTCTTTTATCACCCCTTACATTCTTTGTCAGTGTCAAAGAAAACGATAAATAGAACTTAACAGATACATGGGAGTTTTCTTTTTTGTTAGTATATGTTGTCATTTCTAATTTGTCCATTACATAGGCATCTTTGGAACAGGCCTTGACGATGCACTTCCTTTGTAATGTAGGCATGGATGCTCAAGTGACTTATGGATTTCATCATCTACGTGATGAGAAACCATTCCTTGCAAGCGGTCCTTTATCTAATAAGGTAAGCAACTCACAGATGCCCTTCGTACATTAATGGCAATTCAGCGGCTTCTCAGCCCAAGCCCCTGGTATAAAATTTGCATGTTCATGTTCTGTATGTCCTTTTCGATCTATGCTTGTAATGTTGACCTGTGAATGGGATCAGCATTACTGTCCTCTGGGGATCTCCTGAATAGCTATTGATGTTGTGAAAGTTTCAACTAACAGTGAATGATAGATACAACCTTTCTTAAAAAAGAAGGAAATAACAACTGAATAATAGAGGCTGCATTTATGGTAATGAACTGTTTGTTTTTTGAGTAATCCAGTGTAGTTTTTCAGTGCTAATGAAAAAGGGAAGAATACCTGTTTTTATCTCTTTTTGCAAGCAGTCTGTTAATTGTCTGTGAACTGCAATAGCTAACATATGAACACCGAAAACATGTGGATTAGGGAATACGAATTTTCTGCTGAGAACAGATATACTTTAGGATTTAGGGTTTGATACATGAATTGAGCATGCCTTATATATTGGATGATAGTTTTTTTAGTTCTCTGTTAGTCAGGGGACAGAATTGTACATTTTAACTTTGTGATGAGAAAGTACTTTTGTGGTTTGTTAACAAATACTATTACCTGTAATTCTTGTAAAAAGCTTTGATAGTGAACTCTTTGCTAACTAAATTACTGATGGGCTGATTTTATGACAGTTAATTTACGCAGGATATACCTGCAAGCAAGGATGGTTCTTTACACAGTGTACTAGTGACCCTGAACTAAGGTACGGTATCCTTCTTTTAGTTTAATGTATGATACCGTTTTACCAGCAATAATGCTGTCTTTTTAACCGCACAACCGGTTTTCCTTACAAAGAGCAACATGTTAAAGATGTGATTTGGGATCATGGCCCCGAAAACCATTTTTTATGTGTTCACAGCAAATGCCAATGCCGGTTACTATCCATTTACGGGCAGTAACTTATTGGTTGGGTTTTGAGTTTAGATGTCCAATATCACGGGCTGTCAGTTTTCCACTGTTCTAATGTTATTTTATTAATTTTTAAGACTTGCTCTAATTTTATTCAGTTTTTTCATTCCATTCAAAACCATTAATTTTATCAAGTTTTTTCATTCCACCCAAAATCATCCGAGTCAAACTCACCCGCAACTATGAAATGTTCTTAACTTGGGTAATCTGCTAGATTTCCCCTCCAGGTCCATACAAGGATTTATGTTATCAGCAGTAACTAGCTAGAGACACTGATTAACCCAACCCAGATTAGAATTTCAGAGCCTGTGCGGGAGGCCTCTTATTTTATTCTCTCTTTAATATATCAGGGGATTGAGGAACATCATCCGTTTATCGATCAAGAAGATGGACAGCTCTGAGTGGGAGCACATCCCTGTACCATCAAGGCAAGTTAACAATATCTTGCTATTGCCAGAATAATTTCAACTTCATATTTGACATTTGATCGCAGTGATATGTGCTTCTGCTGGCATAAGTTACTCTTCTCCAGTTTGAAGTGTGAATAAATGCTCTTTTGTGTAAACAATCATGTGATGAATTACTGTGGTATTTCTGATACTATTATATGGACATGTACTCGCCAATGCAGTGTTAGGGCTAGGCTAGAGAGTAGAGACTCTTTGCACAAATAGTCAAATACAGAAAATGCAATTAATATTTGGCAAAATGTTGTAATGCAGTGTCAGGGCTATTGTTGCGTTAAACCTTCACAACTACGCGAGTGGAAGGAACCCATGGGGAAACTTGAAGCCTGAATACTTGGAAAAGGTGTGCCCAGTAAATTGCTGTGATCATTTCTTGCTTACTGTATTGGCAAATGCAACAACATAATCTTATTATTCTGAATATCATTAACACAAACTTTTGTTTTGTCTTAATGCCAATAGAGAGGATTTGTCGAAGCCCAGTCAGATGACGGTCTTCTCGAAATATTTGGATTGAAACAAGGGTGGCATGCGTCCCTCGTGATGGTTGAACTTATATCTGCCAAGCACATAGCTCAGGTACTTGCTCCCTGCACAATTAGTTTGGGTGGTTATTCAAAATGGCGAGTATCAATTAGCATAGCTGTGCAATGCCTTTTTGTGGATCTCATTGGAGGAGTGCGGTTTTGTATCATGAACAGTATTTGGTGGGGACAACTGATTAAGAACATCCTTTAGGCATAATATCATGGTGACAGATAAGAACATGGGAAAGCGATGCTAAAACAGATCCGTGCTCATTTTCTTATCAGAAAACTCTCATTCTCTATTAAAACTGTTAATGCAAAATGTGAATAGCAGAAGGTATGTAGCTGTGCTTCACAGTTCAATTTCTGATTCATTAAGACCGAAGATGGAGATAACAATGAGTAAAACTCTTGTTACATCTCTTCTTAGCAAATGGCAAAAATGATGGAAAGAACAAAGATCATCTATAAATCAGCAAATGTTCTAAAAAACCAGATAGAATAAACAAGAGATCAGTTTACAGCAACAACCGCTTTTAGAAGATATTATAGAACAGGTCTAACTGTTTCTATTTCAGGCAGCAGCAATCCGGTTAGAGATCAAAGGTGGCCAATGGAGGGATGCATACATGCAAATGGATGGCGAGCCATGGAAGCAACCACTGAGCCCCGAGTATTCGACATTCGTTGATATCAAAAGGGTGCCTTACCCGTCTCTGATCATCAACGGTGGAGACCGTTAGCGAGAGCCCAGATTTCGTGTCCTGGCCTAGCTGGAGTTGCCAAAATTTTTTTTCAGCTTCCATCTTGGATGCTCGATGAACTACGGGCCCCATCCCGATCATGCTTGCGCAAAATCGTAACTGTATATGGAGTTGAGGATATATGGAATTTACAGAACAACGGAATGTAGTGTGCGCGTGATCTGAATTCTGAATTAACATTGCGTGTACTGCGCTCGATGAAGTTGCTGTTGCATATGTTCAGTAATTTGAGGATGGTACTGGCGATCGTGTTGGTTGGTACCAAGATGCAAAGAGAGGCGTGAGACAAGTTGTCATTCTTTCTTCCCGAATGTACATAGGAAACCTTACGGAAACTATGCTACAGTTTTGTTTTTCCACTGGTAAGCAATCTAATTGGGTTCTCGTCCAGATCGTTTGAGCATTTTTTTAAAAAAAATGGAGAGGAAATTGCAGGTATATCATCATTAGCTTCACAAAACAGCAGGTTTAATCAATACTTTTACGTAGCCACAGGCTAGGTAGTTGGGAACTACGGGTATAATAAGTAACAAAAAGAAATCTTCCTTTGGAGTTTGTATTACTGCTCTCAATGCTAAGATGCTTTCACTGTTTGGTCGAAAAGCGAAGGATAAAATCAATCGTTACAGTGTGTCATTTTTGATACAGTAAAATTGCTACAGACTTTCTCACCCGTGGATCCCCTCCCTTCGTGTCTGCCACTGGAATACTGGATGAATCGCTATGACTACGATGATATCAGCTGCTTCTCCACCGCAGAACCAATCCTTTTTCACCACGGCAAGCAAAGATAGAAGGAATACGGAGAGACGAGAAGAAGAAAAAGCAACAGAGCAAATCGAGGGTCCTGCAAAACTAAGTGTTCGAATATCTAGAAACGTATGACATCATATATCTAGAAATGCATGACACTATGTATAGCCTGGAATTCGGCACAATTGATGGCCACTAAAGAACTAGTAAAAGATTGGTCTCGCGTCTCCAAGCCTGAAATCTGAACTCAACTTCCCCTTTCCTCTTTTCCTTCCGGTACCTGCTCCAGCCATTACTTTGACTTTGTGCCTGTGTTTCAAGAAATAGTTACATCGATAGAGCACTGATTCAATTCAAGAGGCCACCGCCGACAGGTAAGAAATAATTGCTATGCGTTAAAAACAAATTTCACCACAAAGCTGGTCCATACTTGACTGTACCCAAAAACAAACTGAAAATTGGGCACAGTTGCACTCTCTGTTCAAGAGTGTATGACGTTTTGGACACCGGCGTAGTCTTCAATGTCCAACTTTGATCATTACTTTTCACATGATTATGCAACTAAAAAAATTACAAAATTATCATATTATAAAAATATTTATCATGACAAACCTAATGATACTATTATCTCATGAGCAATCAAAATAGTTTTTCCTATATTATTAGTCAAAGTTAGAGAAATTTGACTGCACGCATGTTAAAACATCATACATTTTTGAACGGAGGGAGTACTTCTGTAGGACCTTGTTTGCTTTCGAATAAAGGGAGGTGACAACCTGTTGTCTAAATTACTGAAATGTCAACGCTCAAGTGTCGGGACCTGGATTTCTGAATCTGAACCCTCTGTGTATATCTGCACTAGTCCTTGGATTAGTAGCTAGTGCACACAGTGGAAACATTGTTGATAACAAGTTCGAATTACGAAATATTATTAATAAATAACTGAGTACCGGCCTTATGGCCACTTGATACAAAAGAGGTCAAAAGACCTTGAGTCTTACAGCAGCGGAAACAACAAATGATAAACTCCGAGTGGTGACCCATCAAATTGCCCACCGATATTTGACTGGGGAGCGCAACCTAGTACTCCGGATGCCCTTCATCAAAGCCACAGACGAAGTAGTCGTATGTAGTCCTCCTCATCGTCGTTGAAGACTTCTGAGATTTATTTTGAGTGTAGCATGTGAGTACATAAAGTACTCTGCGAGTCCAGGGAAAAATGCATATGCATAGCTTTAACAAGTGGAGCTTATATGGTTCTTTTGCACAAAGCAATATTTTATGTTTAAACATTTTACATAAAGCACATTTAACAAAAAGTAGTTTTGATAAATAAATTAATTGCATCACTAGCGGAGATTCTAGCTACCAGCCACTAGTATCAAGTCTTTAGCCGCCAAGATTTTCAAAGGATAGGGCTCTAGCTGCCAGAACATCCACCCGAGAGTCTCAATTGCTCCCGGTTCCCAAAATTTACTCTTTTGAAATCAAAACCAAAATCTACTATGTGAAAACACATCTTGCCCACCCTTGACCATGGGCACAGCTATTCGAATAGTTTTACACTTTACAGAGGTTGTACCTTGACCCATACGAGATAATCAACTTATAATGTCCGCTTCACACACTTCCAAATGTGTGCGACTAAGAGATTATCACAAAGCCTTTACCATACCGTATCCTTACATCAGCTCGCCCGATGAGCTTAACCCTAAGTCATGGACGTCATCTACCATCAACCCGGAGCTCGCCGTTGTGGGGGATAACCTGCCCGAACATGGAGTTCCTTTACTAACGTACGATGCAAGCCCCGACAACATGGAAGTTCCTTACCATGCTGCACGACCCAAGATATGTAAGTACATTTACCATAACCTGCACACATATCAAGATATAGAAGTACATTTACCATAATCAAGAGAACACCTATCACTACAGCCTGCGAGCTTAATGCTTGGACTCGATAAATTAGTCAGCCAGGTCCTTCCCATTTGGGACATATGGTTGCACGGTAGTGCTCAGTTTGGATAGTCACAAGCGTCGGTCCTTAATATGACTTGGGCGGAACTTACCACAATACAAGATCTCGTGCTCTAGCTGCACTTGCCTGAACTTACCATCTGCCCAAGTCTAAAACAAGTTTTTACCATTTTATTTTATTTTTCAAATACTGACATTACCTAATGTCATACATTTTCCAAATATAGCATAAAGGGTAATAATGGTTTCCCCCCAAAGGTTGATCAAGATCGAAAAACATGTCTAAGCAGTTCTACCGCGTTTAACTATTCCACAATGTTGTAATCAATATTGCGGAATTACTATACTAGGGTCACAAAGATATATGATAACAATTACCAAAGGAAGACATTAACAAATTTAGGTTTAACTAAACAAACTACACTTTGAACTTATCATTTGATGTTAATTAGCAATGCATAATATTTTAAAATCTGGAAACATATTTTGGAAAACATTGGTACAAAATGTTCAAAGGAGACTCGCCTTCACCGAAGGTTGAGGTCACTGCGTCCGGTTGATCCAAGATGGTTTCGGCAGCGTTAGACTCTACACGCGCGAATTGAGACAAATAAATACAATAAATCTAAAAAAAATCTAAAAAAAATATAAAATTAGTACCAAAATATAGATAATAAATTTATATGAATTTAGGAACAATAATCGATGAAATCGGAGTTCGTACGAAGGAGAACGAACATCCGAAAATTTGAATATCACATGAAATGATAGAAAAAGAAAAGGAGGGAATATTCTGGAGAATATTCTTTTTCAGGAATAAGAATTAAAAGAAATTGCTGACTTTGGGGGACCCACTTGCTAGAGAGACAAGAGAGATATATATGGAGTATGACATGTGGGTCACACTTGTAAGAGTGACAAAAGGAAGGATGAAGAAGGAACAGAGCAACAAGCAGAGAGGCAGGCGACAGATGCTGGGTAGTGCCGGCGCCAATGAGGAGAATTGTGGCGGCCGGCGGCGGTGGCAAAAATGGGTTGCTGGAGACCCAAGGAAGGGATAGAAGGTGGCGGTGGCGGCGGCTGCGGCGTGGCGTGGCCCGAAGACGCCTGGGCGTGGCGGCTTACCTGAGCTGACAGCGTTCGAGCGGCCGATGAGAGCGGAGGTGAGCACATGCACGAGCACAGCATGAGGAAGGTGATGGCAAGGTCGGTTCGGCTCGGGAGTAGTCGTGGAGGTGTAGCCACGGCGATGACCGGCGTCGGAGAAGAACGGTGACGGCGAGGCCTCTCGGTGACGGAGAGAGAGGGAAAAGGGAGGGGAACGGAGGAGAAGGACTTGGAACAGCGATGGCACTTTTCGAAAGTGAGGCACTCAGGCGGGGAGATAGAGCGGTGGTGATGGCAGCTGAATTTGGGGAGGATGTGGCTATGGTGGTTCGACGATCTTCGGGGAATGGGGAGGTGAGCACAACGAAGAACGTCTCAAGGCGAACTCGGGGGTGAAGACAATGTGGCCGGAGGAGCTTTGAGAGCGACTAATTCTGGCGAAGAAGAGCTTGCGGTGGCGGCTTGGTTTTGTTTAGGGCAACGAGAGGAAGTTAGGGCTTTGAGAAAGAAGGTTTTTCATTTTATTTTATACAAAACTAGGTTTTTCATTTTAATATAGTATAACTCGCCCGCGTAAAAAACTAGGTTTTTCATTATATGTTTATAAAAAAAATAACAGAGGAGAAAATAACAGAGGAACACCCCTCTGGGCATTTTTCATAAATCTCCCAAATTGATTTCATCATATTGTCCTTTTACAACTTTTTAGGCAAAACTACCGCTCTATTAAGCATTCGTGCGATAGTCGCACTCAAAACTCCCAACTGACATTATCTATTGTCTAACCCATGATCTAATGGCTATAATAGAAAGGGAATCAATGTTTCAAGGGGATTCATGCATCAATTAGGATTTACAACTACCGACACCCCGAACATAGCAATTTTATATTAAACATACACGCATGCATAATAGATTTTGCAAAAAGAAATACAATAAGTAAGAGGGACAATTGAGAATATGCCACCCAATAGAACGACCTTCTCACCTTTGCCATTATGTAGATTGCAATCCGTTATTTGCCACTCCATACATTTTTTAATCATTATTTTGCCACTTTGGAGGTTTTTATCCCATTTTCCATTTTTTAGGCCAATTACCCCCACCGGAAGTTACCGAAATGCCCCTTGGGTCACATGACCTGGCACGAGCTTGTCTGGTAGCGCCTTAACCGGTCGGGCTCGGTCGCCCACCCCAGTGCCTCGCAAACCTAGCTCCACTCGCACCGAACACAATCCTTAGCTAGCTCGTGGCGACAACCTCGACGGCTTCACCACGGTAGCGGCTTCACCACGGCGGCGGCATGCTACCACGGAGGAAGACGACGACCATGTCTCAGGGGTCCTGCTCAGTGCGAGCAAGCAAGGGCACGGAGCCGAAGCTTGGACCGACGGGCCTTCCCCTGATTCTTTGCCCCGTATGCAAGGAATACGAGGTCGTTGAGCACATCTCGAACACTAAGGTGAATCCTCGCAAGCGGTTCTTCAAGTGTCCGAGGAATGAGCCTAATGTAAGTACCCCTTCTTGATGTTTGTCATCTTCTTGATTGGCATCCCTTCTTGATTCGGGTTTAGCCCTCATTGATTTGTACCCCTTCTCGATGTTTGATAGATGCCCGGTAAATGCACTTTCTTCATGTGGCTCGAACGATATCAAGCTCACCTTGTTGAGATCGGTCAACTCAGCATGGGCAATACCTACCCCAAGGATGTAATTCTAGAACTTTTTGAGTTGTCTGATAAGCTCAGGGAAGATGTGAAATCCTTGAAAGAGGAGATAACAGAGTTGAAGAAGTACATTGCTGGTATGAAGATGAGTAGGTAGAACCTAGGAGGGGGGGGGGGGTTACAAGTTTGTGAGTGTAGTGAATGTGGTCCTAGTTGTGCTGCTTGTGATGGCGCTATTATTCAAGTAGTTGTATGGTCAGGGAAGATGTGAGTTTGGTTATCCCTTTTGGGTCTGAATGAATGCATTACTGAATGGTGCGAGTTTGGTTATCCCTTTTGGGTCTGAACGAATGCATTACTGAATGGTTGTTTTTTTTTAATTTCATTACTGAATGGCTGCATGTATGAGTTTGGTTATCCCTTTTGGGTCTGAATGTATGCATTACTGAATGGCTGCATGTATGCATTACTGAATGGTTCCTAGCAATTTCAGTGAACAATGAGACAATCATACAATCAGAATTTTATTCTGACAATCAGAAATTGCATACAGATTTCAGTCAATCAGACATACATGTATGCATCCATTGTAGGCACTGAATGATTGTCTGTATGCACCGAGGGGTTGCCAGAAATTTTAGTGAACAATGAGACAATCACACAATCAGAATTTGACTCTAACAATCAGAAATTGCATATAGATTTTAGTCAATCAGATAGTGAGACCATCAAGGAATCAGACCGTGAGACAATCGGTGAAAAATCAGACAGTGAGACAATTAGACAGTGAACAACCTGACATTAAACAAATGATACTTGTTCACCAGACGACACTAGTTCACCAAATAACACTTGTTCAGCACATTACATAAGTGATAGTACATTACATTAAATCTGACAGTACATAAGTGACCCACATTACTTCACTAAATAACACTTGTTCAGCACATTACATAAGTGACAGTACATTACATTAAATCTAACAGTACATAAGATGAGCATGTGTCACTTCTTCTTTTTTGGAGTTAACTTCTTGCTTGGTCCTGCTGCGCTAGAGCCTTCTGCACTTGGTCCCTCTGCACTTTTGCACATTGCTAGTTGCCTGTAAAAAATTTGCATTAGGCTATGTTGTACACACATGGTCCCTCTGCACTTCAACAATTGATGACAAGTAATTGCATACCTTCTAGTTACAGGCCTTGGGCTATGCTCTAGGTCTGGAGGTAGGATGATCCTTGTTCTTGATGGTGTTTCTAGTTGGGCAATGGTGGCAGCCACTATTTTCTTCCCTTTCTTCTTTGGAGCTCCATGTTTTTTCTTGGTGGACTTTCTTTTCCTGAAGTGGACAATGCACAAAGTGTATATGCCAAAGAAAGGTAATGCTGGCAAAATAATTAAACAATTGAGAAAGTGTTTGTACCTTTTGTGTGGTCCATTAAGTGGGCAACCAGCAGTTCTGTGGCCCAACTCTCCACATCTGTCACACCTACATTGCCTCTTTGGTGTAGGATTCTTCTTAAGACAGTTTCTGATTCTTGTTTTCCAAGGTCTGCCAGCATATCTTTTTGCAATGGGTGGTAGCAACTTGAAACCTGGATCAATCTTTGGCCACTGCCCAATGTCTGTCATTGGTTCTATGACATCTTGATATGCAGCCCTAAATCTCTCTACTGAGTAGTAGTCATGCACATAGTCCTCAATGTTGGCACCTCTGAAATTAGAAATGAAGACTAAGGCATGTTGGCTTGGCTTCCCAGTGTGTTGCCACTCAAGGCAGGTGCATTCATAAGTTTGCATTTTGACTACATGCCTAGGACTATTCATTGGATTGTCAAACTCAGTCACTTCTGCAGTGAAATTGGCACCAGGTTTGACCTTCATATGGGCTAATCCCCTTGTTCTCATTTTGAGCTGATTGATGACAACTGGTGCATCCCACCGCCATCCTTAGCCTATCCCTATCATACACAAAGTGCCTTTCCTCAGGATTAATGTCATCCACTGGGATTTCAGCCGCAACAGGATCCTCTTGCAACTCATTGATTGGTGGTTGCATACCAGAGTTGGCAGCATTGTCAGATGCAGTCTGCATCTTGTGGTTAGCAATGCCATCCTCATCTGTGAAACCCAGGAATTGATACATAGCATCATCTCCCACTTCCACACCTCTGTCATCCTCAGTAGCTGCTTCATTAATGTGAAGCGTTGACCAATCCAGCCTGCCTTCTGATGCATTGGTTGGGACATCTGGTGTATATGCTTCAGTTGTCGGGGGCATTGCATTGGAGGTGCCTGCTGCATTGGGAGATTTGGGCTATGACATTGTCATAACAAACTGAGTGGAATCATGCTGGCTTTCATTTAGCACTGGCCTTGATTCACTCCCTGTCTTGTCGACAATTTCAACATAAAATGGCACAAATTTTGCTCTCCATCGTGTCAAAAAAGCATCACACAAGCAACGCATTACAATCAACAACTCTTCTCCTTTGTCTCGTGTGCACCACAATTTGCACATCTTGACAAGAACCCCATATGATCCTCTCACCCAACTGATGCGAGAACTTTTCAGGTGTATACCCACGGGAGTCAACAATCCATTCAAAGCTCTGATGCTCAAATATTGTCGCGCTACCATCCAGATGCCTAGCGTGATACGGGCCAACTATCACGGATATACTAAATGCCCTTTCTGGATCAATCCTACTCGAAAGGGAAAAAATGAATCACAATCCAACTACTACGTTCCTACTTTCCCTTCTCCGAATCACAAACACAAGCAAACAAAATTGAAGCATATAAGCAATTGCAACTAACCCGACGGGGAGGTCCTTCGGATCCATGTCGCGGTTGGCCGCCGGCGCGCAGGAGTGGGTCAACTTGCCTACGGAAGCTGCTCCGCCTTCGAATCCATAAACTAACCTAGGGAAGCTGCTCCGCTACACAACACTGCTGGAGTCCTCCAGTCACCTTGGCTGTCGCTGCGCACGAGAGGGAGTGGAGCTAGGGTTACAGGAGGGAGTGCAGCGCAGAAGTGGCAATAGGAATGGAGTGGCTTGGAGTCAACACATTTGACCCGGTTGTGCTCGGACAGGGAAGGTCAAGGGCATTTCGGTATTTTCATGTGCCTAAAAAATAGAAAATGGGATAAAACCTCCAAAGTGGCAAAATAATGATTGAAAATTATTTGCAGTGGCAAATAACGGATTGCAATCTACATAATGGCAAAGGTGAGAAGGTCGTTCTATTGTGTGGCATATTCTCAATTGTCCCTAAGTAAAATAGTAGGATCAATATGATTAAAGGAGGTGCTTGCCTTGCTCTGGTTGTTCTGAATATGGGGATGGTTGGTTGTCAAAATATTCGCTTGCGAAGTCAACGTCTATTCTAAAAAGAACCGAAAATGAAAAATAACACCAAATAAATCCAACAGTAACCAAATTCAAATATTTTTGCCTATTCTGGTAGAGCATGATTTTAGATGAATTTAGAAACAAGAATAATTCAATTTGGAGTTTTTATGCAAAAAGTTATTAAGGTTCCAATTTTGTTTGGTTTGGAAATTCCAGAAAAAGAAAAGGGAGAGAGAATTCTCTCTCTGACAGGTGGGGCCCGCATGCACAGTACTTTTATTTTCTTTTTCCTTTAAATTTCTAAAGAAAATTATTTGCTGACGAGTGGGACCCACTGTCATTGGCTTGGTTCAAAGAATAGTGCGTAGACCAAAGGTCCATATGCACAACGCTTGGGTTTACGGGTGGCTCACTGTGCAATTAATGGCTTTGGGCCCGCGTGTCACTGGCTCATAGGAGATCTGGTTTAAAATAAACCTCATTAACTCACATCGGGCCCACGCGTTAGTGAGACCGAACTTCATTAACTCAGTACTAATGATTGCTTAACCCTAACGACGAGGATCTGGTCATTTAATTGCCGAGCTACAGTGTTGGTCCCATTCGAACAGAGCAGAGACGCTCCCGGCGTTGCCTTCCCGTGCTCGTCGCTGGTGAGGGAATCCACGGGGGCGGCTCGGGATACCCAAAATGGGTCCACCTTGAGCTCGCGCACCTGATGGCGCCAGCGGTGATGGCCAGGATGGGCCACAATGGCGGTGCGACGAGGTTTTGGTAGCAGGGGTGCTACGACTACCATGCCATTTTGCAAACCGGCGACACTCTTAGCTAACTAGTGCATGCATGAGCTCCTATGAGGCATTAGGAACACATCAGAAGCAATGAGGGGCGTCGGGGAAGGACGGAGGATGGCCGGCGGTGATGACCCAGGCGACGGTGAGGTAGGCAACGTGGGGAGCTTGCCAGAGAGGAAGAAGAGCCTTGGCGACGCTTGGGACATATTCGAGACTTCCATTGGGTGCTCCTGGAATTGGGAATCAGATCAAAGCGCGGTGAAGCTTGATGGGCGATTAAAATGGTGGTTTTGGCCGGCGGCGAGGAAGACAACGACGCCGGCATAATCCTGAGAATGAAAGGTAAAATTAATAGGGGTGAAATGATCCTCAGATCCTGGAACACAAGGTGACAGGGATGTCGAGGAGAAAAACCCTCCGGGGCGGCGACGGCGTGATGGTGGTGCCACTACTACAAAAAGGCTAATACTAGACGGCTCATCAAGAGGTTCATGGGAATTCTCAAGTCCTATCTACGGTATCGATCTCGGCCGGAGGGCTACATCGTCGAAGGTTATACAACCGAAGAGGTCATTGAGTTCAGCGTCGATTACATGGCTCAGGTCGAACCAATAGGTGTGCCTCGATCTCACTATGAGGGGAGGCTCGACGGTATCGGGACCATCGGAATGAAAGCAATCACTCCAAAGATGAGAGAATATGCTCAAGCCCATTTCACGGTCTTGCAACACATGGTAAAGTGGCCGATATATTGACCGGCAGACAAGGGCGTGCCGACAAGCCCGAACCGTGAGTGGTCGGATGTTTGGATCACGAGACAGCACAACAGTCGGTTCAACCAATGGTAGAAGGAGCGACTCACTAGGAGCTCGTCAAGTGATATGCTGACATGGTTGGCAAAAGGTCCAATATTTACAGTTGTGACATGGTAAGGATACGACATAAATGGGTACACATTCTATACGCAGGCTCAAGATATAAATAGCACTAACCAGAATAGCGGTGTCCGCATAAATGCGTTCAGTACCGATGGGTTGAGGAGCTCCTACTATGGGCTCATAGATGAGATCTAGGAGCTCGACTACGTGCTTTTCAAGATCCCCTTGTTTCGGTGCCGTTGGGTCCATCTCCCACAGGTGAAGGTCGACAAGTACGACGTTACTACCGTGGACCTCGAATGTGTCAGATACAAAGACAAATCATTCGTATTCGCTAACTAAGTTGTTCAAGTCTTCTATGTTACCGACCAGGCAAATAAGAAGCGCCATGTAGTTCTTCATGGAAAAAGGAGGATTGTCAGAGTTGAGAATGTAGTGGACGGGGAAGAATACAATCAATTTGATGAGTTTCCTTTTTTAGAAAAAGGCATAAGGGTTGAGGAAGAACAACGTGACGAAACTAGCTACATACGCGTCAATCATCATGAAGGGCTAATTTTTAAAGGAGATAAGCAAGTGGAATGATGAATGAAATATTTATGTGTCATATGTTCTAAATTTGCATTTATGTATATGAGAATGTGTCATATGTGATTTTGTGAAATGAATGTGAATTGGATGTATACATGTACTTGTTGTGTTTCTGCTTGTTTCAGAGGGCATGGCTAGCATTTCTTGAGGCTAGCCAATAAACAGAAATAGATTTAGCAATACAAAAGAATATCACAGACGGTTCCTTAGTACAAACCGTTTGTGATAATCTATCACAGACGGTTTCATCTACAAACTGTCTGTGATACATAATCTATCACAGGCGGTTCATCTACAAACCGTATGTGATACATAAGCTATCACAGGTGGTTTCATCTACAAACTGTCTGTAATACATCAGATATCATAGACGGTTATTTATTGAAACCGTCTGTGATTTGTACTTATCACAGACGGTTCTACTTTAGAACCATCTGTGATGTCCAACCCTATTTATATTCGGACTCTAGGGTTTCTCTAACATTTCCTTCCTCCCCCGAGCCCATTGCCGCCTCCTCCTCGAGCCCGGCGCGCCTCCTCCCCAAGCACGAGCTGCCGCCTCCTCGAGCCCGGTGCGCCTCCTACCCTCTCCCGAGCATGCGTCGCCTCCTCCTCCCCGAGCCCAGCGCGCCTCCTCCCCTCCCCAGAGCACGCGTCGCCTTCTTCTCCCCCGAGCACATGTCGCGTCGCACATTGCTCAGATTGCTTAGTGGCTTTGATTGCCATCTGCATCGTGAGTATCACAACATTTCAATTTAATTACCCCTTTGCATTTGATATGTTCATATTGCAATGTGGTGCAGTGGGTATGAGATGAATGTGTACTGAAATTGTTTTAATAGTCGGGTTTGAACTTGAGCTCTAATTGGAATGCTTACTACTGTTGATTGATCTTTAGCATTTAGTCTGTTACTTTCGGTTGGTTAATTGGTTGAACCTCCAGGTTCTGTGATCCAATTCATAGTACATGCTATTCTGTCAGTAGATCAAGTTTTGTTGGCTGACTAGAGTGTTGTTTTGGTGATCATTTTGCTTTGAACTCCTATTGGCCGAAAGTATTATCTGTTGTCTTTTGTTTAAAGATCCTGTCGACAGATAAGTAAAGCACTATTTTAGAGCTCAAAGTTTGAATTAATATTATCAAATTCAATTAATGAAGAGTATTGACTAAAGTAGCGAGAAGACCAAGATTAAATCTTTTACAACTCTACATCTGATAGCAATATCAAAATATTAAATATTAGCTTTATACTGATTTCATTTGTTCACATGATGTTTGTGTTGATCATGTTATTCCTTTTAAATGACTTGGAGGATTTACATGTTTATATGTCAATTATGTCATTTAATTGGTGTGTATACCCATACACATAGATAATCTTATGATAATATGTTCATGCACATCAGAACTTCTATTTCTTGTGAAGATGTTGTTCGCTCATTCTTCGTCATCGTCTCCTCATGCGTCTGATGTGCCGTCCTCTAGAAAATCCAAGCGCAAGGAAAGAGGAATATCGAAAAGGCCCGAGGGCCGATTTACCATCACGATTGTCGATGCGTCTGGGACCCCTTTGAGTCCTCATCGAGCAGTGTCTGCATTCTAGACAACGGTCGGAATAGTTGCACTCCAACGGGTTAGGATCACCTACGATTCGTGGAAGGAGTTGGCCGATGTTGAGAAAGCTGGGCTGGTGACGAAAATTTTACGATCATTCGAGATCCCAGAACAACACCAGGCCTCTGTGCGACGATACGCGTTGCTAGCGGCGTGCAAAGTATGGAAGAACTTCATGAGCACGCTTATCAAAAATTATGTGGAGAAGAATCTGACGCCCTTCCAGAAGTATCCGTTCGTGGAGAATCTTGGGAAGACTTTGTGGCGAAGAAGATGACAGATGATTTTAGGAGTGAAAGTGTGGCGCCACAGGCCCTCGAGCAAAACACACACCCCATAGACTCGCAGATCCGCTGGATATGCGGGTAAAATCCCGCAATGGATGGATCAGGACGAGCATGCAATCTGGTGGGACGCCTCCCCGCCATTTGTCAAGATCCCTGATGAGCGCGCCCGAAACTAGATAAAAGCGAGGTCATCTATCATGTCTTCAGGGGCCATCTCCTTTCCAAACCCCGTAGACGAGGAAGTGTCCCAGCGCCTGGTAAGATATCGAACTACCTAGTTTGTAATTACTCGATAACTTCATAGGAAGTGAAATACCATGTCGGGCTCTTGCAGGAAGCGCTGAGTACTGCACAATCTTGCCAAGGCTCATTTTAGGCAGTTATGGAGAGAAATATACTCTCCACGGCCCTGGGAAATAAGGAGCATCTGGGTTGCATGAGAGGCCTTGGTCTTTATGTTCCACGGAAATATGGATTCCTAAAGGACTCCGGGGCGTACCGGAGTAGGAAGAGAGCCAAAGCTGAGCGCGAAGCATTGCTATGAGAGGAGATTCGTGCATCCCTCAGAGAGGAGATGTGAGATGTCGCACGAGAAGAGATTCGTGCATCCCTTACAGAGGAAAGGCTTAGGGAAAATTAGTTAGAAGCCCCGTGCTCTACTGTGCTAGCTAGCCCCCCAAACGTCCGAGTAGCTGTGCATCCAACCATAACGTAGAAAGCGACAACAAATTTCCTGTTGATGACATCCTCGTAATAATTATTATCTCTGGAATGCTCGATCCATTGATAGGCCTATTGGAGTAGCTAATTTTGTATCGTTATGTAGGTGGCTACGAAGTGCAAGCTCCAAGTGAGATGTACCTCCGTTATCCTGGATGCTACTTGGGGCTAGGCGTATTCATCCGGTGTCGGGGCTTTACTGCACGGTGTAAATATAGCGTCGGGTTTCACAAAAGTGAATGTGGATGGTGTTTATGCCAATTTCGAGGTCGTCCAGCTGGAGATGCCCCCAAACGACGAGGTCGTGACTTTAGGGCAAGCCATTGAAATATTCATCCAGTGACCCAAGAGCGACATCTGCCTGGAGCTACCTACACCAAGTCAACTTCATAGGAAGTATCTGCACCAGAGCTACCTGCACTGATGCGGCAAGGACCCAGTGCATCAGATGCATCTACACCTCGTGCCCGGTCGACCTCTAAACAAAGAAGCCCGATGATATCCCCTTCTTGCCGTTCGCCCAGAAATTTGTGCATAGCGAGTCGTGGGTCGTCCCGGTAGAGCACCTCGAAACCCTAGGATTGGCTTCCCAGAGATTGCATGAATGGTACATGGAACATGCCAAAAAGACGGATGAACAACTGTGCTCGGGTGTCACCGTCAAGTTCAAGAAAATTCATTTTAACCACGAGCTTCAAGACTGTGTCTTCACGGTGACACTCGATGACTTGTTCTTACTCTTCAACCTCGACGCCCTCGACGCCTCACTCATGCGATGCTGGACACTGTAAGTGTATACACTCATGGTCTATGTTCGTGTAATACCAATAAATGTCATATATAACTCCTAGCTTTTGTACATATATATATAGATACATGATGGTAGAAACCACATCAAGTAAATCATCGGTAGGTTTCCTCGACTCACTCTTGGTCTCCATGCAAACCATCGAGGACAATACAAACTTCGTCGAGGATTACATGATGATGTTTTTGCTAGATCATTGCGAGAAGGATTTCATACTTTTGCCCTACAACCAGCAGTAAGTGCTGCACTAGTGGCTATACTTGTTGATTTGTACTTTATAAGCAACACAAACTTAGATTTAATGACCATGGCGACATACCTGTGTAGGTTCCACTGGATTCTAATTGTAATTATACCAAAATAGAACAAGGTAAGATACCTTGATTCCCTAAAGAGGTCCAATCACAACTTCACAGTTGTCCAAAACTTAATTGACAGGTAAACACATTACCTCTATAGATAACTCTATAGTAGTCTTTCCTTCCTTTGCAATGGCCAAGGCTAAGTTTTTGGAATCACGTAGGTCATTCATCATGTACTACGCAAAGGGAGGGAGATGCAAGGGAGTGAACCTGTGACACAATTTGAAATTCTCGGTATTTGCTAGTACACATTAATCTTATATAACACTTCGTAGTAATGCCTCTCGAACTAACCAATTCTATTTTTGTAGTGCCACCAGCAGTCGACGGGCAACATCTGTGGATACTATGTTTGCCAAAATATGCAACTCCTCCTCGATTCCACGATGACCAAAGATCCTCAGGTTTGCCAATCTTGCAATAATTATTTCATACTTATTAATTTATATATGCACGACTTTAATCTTCCTAGCGGCAGGTTGCGACCATCGCTGAAACTCCGTTGGAACAGGCCCAGCTCGAACACATTCGAAGACAGTTTGCAGCCTTCTTGATGCATGAGGTCATAAACCCAGAAGGGAAGTTCCACAATGTAGATTGAACTTGATTGGGATAAGACTGAACTTAATGAAACATATGTGTATATTTGTTCATGAATGGTTAATTTTAGTTCATTTGAGTTAATAGATTTGTGAAATGGACGTGCTTGTTTCTGAAATGCTTGTGAATTGGATGTGCTTGTTTCTGAAATGAATGTGAATAGGATATGTTTCTGCTTATTTCATAGGGCGTGACTAGCATTTCCCGAGGCCAGCCAATAAACAAAAATAGATTTAGCAATACAAAAAGAATATCACAGACGGTTCCTTAGGACAAACTGTCTGTGATACATCAGCAATCACGGACGGTTTCATCTACAAACCGTTTGTGATACATTCAGCTATCATAGATGGTTTCATTTACAAACCGTCTGCGATACATCATCTATCACGGATGGTTTCATCTATAAACCTTCTGTGATACATAAGCTATCACAGACAGTTTCATCTAAAAACCATTTGTGATAAGCAATTATCACAGACAGTTCTGAGTTAATAACCGTCTGTGATAGAATGCATCACAGACGGTTCGAAAACCGTCTGTGATGATCTTATGTCATTACTAACCCATAAACTCAGATGGCTCACGAAACCGTCTGTGATGACATTTTTGAACTGTTTGTCAAGACCTTTTCTATAGTAGTGTGCGGTGCCCGACACTGCGCTTGCATCTTTCTTGCATTTGTGCTTGGTGGAAGAGGACTGGAGGGAGGTGAATGGCAGGGAAGTGGGAATGGCGAGGAGGGGGTGTCCAACGAGCTCTGAATGGCCTTAAATAGGCGATGGGTGGAGAGTGCAAGAGGAGCACCATGGCACCGGCGGCGATACTTTCGGTGTACGGGCAGGATGGGTGAGTGGCCAAAGGCGTGAGCGTCTGGCCGATGAGAGGAAACCGGCGTCTTCTTGAGTTGGTGGGTCGGGGGGTAGGTGGTGGCCACGGGCGAGTGCTTGTGGTGGAGCCGGGCGCTATCACTCTGGCGAAGCTAATAGCTGTGTCTTGCCGCTTCGTGTGAAGAAAGGACCCTGCCAGTGGGGTCCACCGATTAGCGCGAGGGAAGAGAGAGATTAGGTTTCGTGAAAACCTCAAAAGGTTGAGTTTTTAGGAAATTATTTGACATAGAAATTTAGCTCTGAAAATTATGAAAATTTTAGGGGAGGGTTTTGACACTGTGTAGATCATTGTATAATTTTTATAGGGTTTTGTTTGTTGTATATTTTCCCCTAAAATTATTTTAAGCTTCAGATTTATTATTTGACTTGAGGATAGTCTCAAAGTATACTTTAAATATTTCCACATTTTAAATTCAGTACAATTATGATAAGTTTGGATTTTTAAATGTCATCTTTTATTTCAATTTGTTTTGATTATCAATTAGGTTTGTATTTGAGAATTGATGCTTAAATTTTATAATCAAACAAAACCTTGAATGCAAATCCAGAAAAACTGAATGACAAAAGAATGCATCAAAACTTTTAAAAAGTTTATATTTTCACATATTTAAAACCATGCCCAAATTTTGGGATTTTACAAACAAAATCCAAATATTTTTGCATATTCAGGTAGATCTCGATTTTAGATGAATTGATAAAAAATATTCATCTCATTTGGAGTTTGTATGCAAAAGTTATTAACATTTTAATTTGCTTCGGTTTGAAAATTCCATAAATTAGAAAAGTGCGGACGTCAAAGGTGTATTATCTGATGTTTATGCTTTCCAATAGAGAAAACGTATTTTCCTCTGAGTTCTACTAAGGTTTACGCTTTTATCATTTTTCCCGATTTTTATTAATTTACGTGTGGGGCCTACTTGTCAGTGACTCATATTTTTGTTTTATTGATTTTATTTATAAAACAGAGACGGTCCCACATGTCATAGACTCATTATTTACTAACTAATGATTAAACCTTATTTTCAATTTTAATTAATTGACTGCTGGGGGCCCACATGTCAGTCTCCCAGGTTTTAAAACGTGTTTTAAAACCGAGATTAGTGCGTGGTCCCACATGTTAGTGACACATTTACTAAAAATATTTGAAATTAGATTTTTGATTATCTTTTCGGATGGTTCCACTTGTCATCCATTCAGTACATTTAACCACTGTCATTTAGTGTTAACTAAATCCTAATCGACAGTGAGTCCCACCGGTCAGAGAGAGAGAGGTGGAAGGGAGCAGTGCTGCGTGCATGGCCGAGCTCCCACGTTGAGAGGCGGAATGAATAGAGGGAAGAAGGGCGAAGCCATGGGTGGTGGTGGCAGTGACGGGGATGGCTAGAGGCGTTATTGTAGCGGCGAAGAGCGGCGGAACTCCTCAGGCCCACGATGTACTTCACGTAGGAGGCATCTCCTGGGCTAAAGCAGGGGCGCACTGAGCTCAGTGGGTCTAGGCGATGCTAATGGACCGGGTGCGAGGACCTAGGGTCATTGGAGGTGAGCCGGCGACATACAACCGCGGTGGCGCCACGGGTGGCTAAGAAGGAAAGTACACTAGGGGCTTGCCCTTGGCGAACTGCCCTTGGTGAACTGATGTGCGCATAAGGATCAATGACTTACCACGACTACGAGGGTGAATCAAATGAGGTCGGGGAAGGGCTGAGGTGGCTTATCGACAATGAGAAGTGGCGTCGCAAAGGAGGTTCACAACGATAGCTTACCACAACAATGGAGGAGCTACAAGGAGCATCGTGTTAGGTCACTGAGGTGTTAGAGCTAGTGTAGGTGCAACCGCGCAAGGAGTTGGTTCGAGACTCACCAGTAACACCACTCGCTATTTGGAAGCCAAGATGTCACCTAAATACACTAACATATAACCACATTGCGGAAGAACTCGAATAAGATATCATATAAAGGCATAAATAAAACATCCAAAACATGGAGAAGGTATCCTTCCTTCACCATTTAATTTTATTTATTACAGTTCATCGTTAATCTAGATTCACAAGCAAGAATAAATCAACAAAGATCATGGAGAAGGTATCCTTCCTTCCCATCTAGACTTATTTATTACAGTTCATCAATAATGAATGAAAGATAGAACTAATTTATAATCTTGAACTTGAATAGGATGATGTAAATGAGTAGTGTGTGTCTACTCCTCCCAAGTGAGTCAACATCAATGATTACCTAAAAAACAAACAACGCAAGAATGAGTCCAAGACTCAAAGCAAGTACAGTGAATAAATAGAACATACCACAAACATTAACAAGTCAACATCATTGAACAATATGACGAAATCACGTAACAGTATTTGAATGAATGGAATGAATGGAGTGAATGGAATGGAGGGACTACACACATGCATATACTGGTATTGCTAGTGACACACCGTCGGTGTTCACTTAAGCCCAGATTTAACAAAAGGCGGGGATTCAAGCCCCGTATGAAGAACATTTCATACGGGTGTCCCAAATCGCCCACATTGGAATGGTGGGCCCACATTGGAATGGTGGGTCTTACATACCCATTCGGAATTGATGGGTCTTTTAATCCACTCCCGTGGATGGAACATGAAAAATGAATGCATGGAATGAAATATGTATATTGAAAAGACATGCTCTCTAATCATGGAGATAACACACATGTGGAAGGAACATGAACTTAAACATTATCATGGATCTTAGAAAAAAAACACAGGGTCAACATCAAGCATTCAACATTTCCCAAATATCAGAACATCAAGGTACTTGCCTTCCGCGATGCGACGCGTTATGAGGCAAAGGTGATACTCCTAAACCCGAAGCTTCACCGCCTAAACAAGTAAATAACTGAAATAAGGATACGATGAACACGACATTACTGAATAACGTTCTACAACGCTTCCCCGGCGATTCAATATTTAACTAGAAACTCTAAATCGAAAACCAGCGATTCTGCCCTAAACCGCCTCGGACAGCAGCACGGTAATTAACATATCTCATGATCTGGAACTCGAAAAGAGGTGAGCCCAGTTTCTATGGATTCTTAACTGACCAATATACAATACTCTAGTTGACGAGATAAACCAATTCGGCCAATAAAGTATGCTAACAGAAGGTTGAACTTTCAGAACAGAAACTGCCTAAAAGAACAAATAGCAGTATTAAAATGATCATAACTTTTAATCTATAACTCCGAATTGATCGTTCTTTAACAATCTGGAAAGTTTATAAAATTCTATACAAAAGTCTAGTTGGGTGAAAACCCATATTCTCCCAATTAAATTATCATATTTTACGAAATAGCAAAACAGATTAATCACGTCAGAAATCTGGACAGCAGATACTAAATCTATCATATCTTTTGACTCGAATGTCGGAATCAAGTGAACTAGGTGGCCACAGAAAGTTAAGAACAACCTCTAGATATCTCAAGTATATCAAAACTGTTGGTTCGGCCTCTAAGACGTCGAAACAGCCCGCGCAACATACTAGACAGATTTGATCTACAGCAGGACGAACTCGATCCAATCAAACTAATCTAATTTCGCATCTAAACAACATCAAAACAGCGGGGAAACGAATTGATACCCTTGGAGACGTGTGAAACGCTGAACAAAAACCCACAAAGATGATCTTCTTCTTCTCCTCCTTTCTTCTTCTCCCTTCTTCTCCTTCCACCATGGCCGGCGGCACCTCGGAGCTTCTTCCTCATCTTGGTAGAGCAAAGACGGAGGGGGGCTACTGACTGCCTGTGCTACTATGCGGTGCTATAGCAGAGGTTAGGGTTTTGGGGAAGGGCACCCCCCCTTCTTGACTCCACTACAAGGCCGCCCACTTGGCTAGGACGCCTTGGGCAGCCCAAGGTCCAATCCTCCCTCAAATCTTGAATTTTCTTTTAATTTTCCTCTAAACTTTAGTGCATTCAAATTTGAATAAATTTCTCTTCCTAATAATATGTTCTCTCTATTTGATATTCGGGTATTACATTCTACCCCTTAATGTAATTAGACCTCTAATTCTAACTATCGAAATAAACGAAAGAACAATTGCCATAGAAAAGAAACATCTATTAACATATGCCCTGAGCAAACATATGCGATAACGCCACGCATGAAAAACCAACTCCCAAGTAGCCTCTCTCTCGGCCGAGGAGACCACAATGTAAAGACTTAAAGCGATGTCCGTCCTAACACTCAACCCGGTATTTTCGGTACACATATCGAAATAAAATCGAACGTAAGACCCTACTCATTGGTCAACGCCTTTAACGATAACCCAAGCTCAAATTGCCCAGCATTAAACCCCACAACCGAAAAAAAACTAATGTACCTCGGCCATCTACCCTTTCGGTACAAAAGCACAAACACACACCGCACACATGGAACTCTTGTCCCACTTCTCAATCGATTTCTTCATCATAACAAAGACTACCTCCTTTAAACAAGAATGCACAATGAGTCAAGTTATTAAACCACCGATTCACAAAGAGAATCCAATCGAAATAGAGAGTTCTCATCGCATCCACGCAATACTAACTCTCCACCAAAGGGTAAAACCCGAATTTGATAATTCATCACTAAAACAACCCCACTTTCTAAATAGGCAGTTTTCGATTAAATACCACAAAAGCCAAAGGAGAAATCACTCGAATGTCCAAACCAAATACTTCTTTTGGTTTGTCTGAATTGGAAAGAATCAAACATGCCAACAAAGCGCCAACTCAAAGTGCGGAAGACACCACTCAACAACACAAAACTCAAACAAAAAACAAGAAAACGCTTCACCACCCGAGAAACATCCTTTTCGTAGTCTCTTTTAGGAAATAAACTGTCTCGAACCTTGGAATTGAATTCATCGCTTATCACACGAGCTTAAACCTCTTAATTAAACATCCTCAAATTATGCTCAAACTGAAATACATCATTCACACCATGGTGGAGAGACTCTATTGAATCCACCCAATACTCTAGGCAACTCCTCCCACCGACAAAATTAATTTGATAGAAGGCATCCAAAGCTTCACAAAAATAGGTCCCACTCATTCACATTACCTCCAATTTTTCGTAATAACAACTCGAAATCCTCAATACGCCCGCCATGAACTACATCGGGGTTCTATCAACAATCATTCCACTGCTTAGAATACTCCAGTTTTCTATCTCCTCTACACACAATCTTTGAGCAACCAAAAGATTAGCATAAAAATGCACAGCCCAAATTTAACCTCTAAGACCTCTACAACAAATTTCTCTTATAACAGATAGTGAAATCATCGGATTAAATCTCTAACATCCCCACAAATCTAACATACTCTCTCATTGACATTATCAGGAATCACCCACATATTATCGCAATACTTTCCAATTATGTTATCCATAAAATTGATCAAGGTTTCCATATCTTCGATAATCCCCAACCTTTCAACATGAACCAAGTTCGAATTTCGCTATACTATAGGTTCTACTCAACAGTAACAATCGCTCAGATTTACTTTGAAGCCAAACATTCCATTTGAAAGATTCTAACTTCAAGAAAGTTACTCATTGAAACCAAGTCATACCTGACATTAACTCAACATTTCCTACCATCACCAAAGTTGTCGTAACGACTAGAGTTCTCACAGTTCTATCCTAATTAAACGACACCAACACAATTCTTATACACAACCATATAAGGTACCCCATCATGGTACTCTCATGAACTGACCAATATTTCCCATACTTGTAAACAATCTCTAAGGTTCCACTTAACATGATCGAAAGATCTTGAACCACAACCACTATAGGTTCTATCAATTGCAATAATGCCATTAGTTGGCCCTAAGGACAAAACTTTTGTTTAAGTCAAACCTCGCCAAGGGTTACTCCAAAAATAAACTTATCACTTATTATGCTTTCAAATAACTTGACTTTCAAAGTCTCACAAAGTCTCTCAATTGATCACCACCAACCAAGTGCCACTAAACATTCTAAAGGGTTTTATAGAACAAATCCATAATTCATTTCTCAAAAGAAAAGACAATTGAAAACGATTCCCAACAGAAGAAAACGTTTGCCACTCGTGACTCAAAGATAAGACCAAGGGAAAATAGTCAATTAAGCAATGAACTCTAAATCATAAAGGAAGTCCACAATTGAGGCACAAGTCCCGCACGAAGAAACATCAAACCTCACATGAGAAGAAAGTGTTGCACTTAAAAATCGAGAAGCTCTAATGGCAAAAGCGAAAGTTTAGGCACACTTCAAATAGACCGTAAGTTACATAACTCTACAGAAATCTCAAATACTTCTACTATACTTTTGCCTTTAACACAAGAAATATTCTTCTTTGATTGAAACATCACTTTGCCAACTCAACTAAGGAGCCTTAAAGCTCAAATCTCAAGAATCACTTAAGAACCAACGAAACATGCAAATACATCGCTTTTGTTTGAACTAATCTCAGATACCACATAATTCATCAGCTCTAAAAGGCCACTAAAGCAAAACTTGAAATGTTCTCTTTTGAGCGATATCACCAATGGCGATCAAATCACTTTATCTCTGGAAGAATTAATATCAATCTCACATTAATGTCATTTTTAATAACATCAGTAACATACAGTAGTACCAAGAATCATCAAACTTTATTATACCATCCTAAAGCTTTTCAAAAGAAGCACAAGCCACAAGGTTGAAATAATTTTATTTTAACAAGATCATACTATGCAATAGCAATCTCGTAAGGTACGATATCAAGGCCACTTATGAAATTCATCCACCCAAATTGCTTCAGATACGCCACACCAACAACAACTCTCATTATCAATTGACAATTGCATTAATCATGTAAGAAGATATGGTGATACTCGATTCACCAACGAACTATCTAGACCTTTAATCGTGTTTCAACAGCTTTACCACATCAGGAATAGGTAATTCTAGCATTTATGAAAGATCATCAAGAAATTACCCAACTATGCTACCAAGGACATTAGTTAAGATTAACTATGCAACATGCCATTGACCCAACTTGGAATCCTATACATGATCAATTACCTTGTATTCTTACAACTTATCATTTAGCATAACAACCATTAGAAAAGATTTTAACACTTCCTTCAGAAAGAAAAAGTTCAACTTCAACACTTCAACTACCCCAAAACAAATAAATAGAATCAAAACTTTATTCAATGAACTTTGTAAAAGTTAACTCCTTTATCAAAAATACCAAATGATAACAAGGTCGCCTCTATCATCAAGAAGGGTAGGACTCTTATGAAAAGAACAATCTTTAATAACAACATTTATAAGTAGTAAAGAGAGTTCCACAGTCGAAAAGACAGTAATTGTTCTGAAAAAACAAAAAAGGGGCCAATTGAAACCCATACACAACTATTTTATTTGATTACAATATCTGACTTACCCACAACAAGACTTCACAAAAGGATTTTATCACTTTCCTTCAGAAAAGAGATGCACTAACTTCAACACTCGGAATAATCCAAAAGAAATACATAGAACCAATGCTTTCTCATGTTAACGAACTTGCAACAGAAAACTTTCTTTAACCAAAATATCAAACGAACAAATGAATCATTCTTTTCCAATAAGAAAGAAGAAACAATCATGGAAATATCAATCTCGACAATTAACAATGATTACAAGTAGTGAAAGCAACTCAACAGATGAAAACAATAATTATTTCAGAGAACAATTAGAGACTTAATGAAACCATCAACTACAATGAACCACGAACCCAAGAGAAATTCATCAACCATCACCGCACATGAATTTGCCAAATTTAGAAATCAAGGAAGAGAACAACTTTCTAAAGCAACTATGACAAATTGAAGAGTGGCCATGTTTGGAGATATGCCATTATGACAAATTAACTATGACTAATTTAATTACGACTAATTAATGATGACTAATTTAATTAGGACTAATTAATGATGACAAATTTAATTATGACTAATTAACTATGACTAAATTAATTGTGACAAATAAATTACGACTAAATTAATTAGGACTAAAAATTATGACTAATTAACTAAAACTAATTAATTATGACTAAATTAAGTATGACTAATTAATTGTGACTAACTAAATATGACTAAATTAATTACAACTAATTAACTACTTACTAATTAATTACGACTAAATTAATTATGACTAATTAATTACAACAAATTAAATATTACTAAATTAATGATGACAAATTAATTTCGACTAATTTATTATGACTAAATTAATTAGGACTAAGTAATTACAACTAATTAACTAAGACTAATTAATTATTACTAAATTATTTAGACCAAGTAATTACAATTAAATAAATTTAGCACCAATAACAGAGTTAATAAACATAATACATAAGAGAAAAATTACCTCCTCTTGATGTCAAACTTTCTATACTAATACAACCGCTAAGCACCGCTCCAAACACTCCTTAATTGGCAAATAAATCAAAACTCTCTCATTGTATTCTCTCTACCTCTCTACACCGAAAGGGAATGAGAATGAAAATGAGAGCGAGAGAGAGAGAGAGAGAGAGCGACGCCGGGTTTTAGAACCGCATGAACGAATAATTTCCGTCGACCGCGAAGCGACGGGAGGGAATCTGATTCCTTCCTGCAGGATTTTTTTTGCATCCGGGGGAGGCTTTGCATGCATGCAGGACATGAATGACGTCCTGTTGTGATGCGATGGGACTGAGGGAATCAAATCAATTCCATTCCACACGGGCGCGCACATGGTTTTTAGGGACACCGTAGAAGAATCTAGACCCGTCATTATGAGTTAATGGAGTATTTTGGTGATTAATAACAAATCTATATGTGAGACCAAGGTTCAAGAAAGCGCTAGGCGCTAGGCGGGCGGTGGCCCGGGGCCTAGCGCCTAGGGGGACTAGGCGGTGCCTAGGCGGTGACTAGGCGGTGCCCAGGCGGTTGGCTTGGCTACGGTGCAGATAAACCCACAACAGGAATAATTTGATGAATTGAGCAAGCATCAGGGCATCAAATTGAGTAAGATAGAAGGAAAATTACCTGAAGAAGCAAGACATGTGCAATTTGATATAGTCATGTATATTATCTCCCCTCCAAGGCTCCAAGAGCTTGATTGTAATCAAATAATGATGTAAACCTGCATATTTAATCAATGATGAGTTATTTTGCTATTGTGTTGTGTACTTGTGTGAAAGAAAGAAAGAATGAATCATGAATGAATGATAGTATGAAACATATGTAGCCACACATCTCAAAGACTTGAAATTGAAAATAATCAAAATATCATAAGTTCATAACATGACAAAGGCTAACTCCACATAGCAAGCAAAATACTAATATAGTTTTTGATGAATTGCTAAGATGACTCAATCATCAATCATGAGTTAGTGTCTTCGTCCTCCTCCTCATAATTCTTGGTAACAACCACTTCCTCTTGGTCGGACTCGAACTCAATGTCGCCCTCCCCTCGCTGACATCCTCTTCTAATTGGACGAGAAATCATCTTCATAGAGGTCTCTCACTCTTGTGCTCCTACGAGGTTGCATGGCTTCACTAGCCTCATATGCTTCATCAATGGCCTCAACCTCTTGATCATCATCACCACCTTCAATTATCCACCCTTGAGCTTGTGTAGCATCCGGCTAGAATGACATCGATGTTCTTTATATTGCTTTTCTTTTTTGCTCAACAATCTTGCATTGAATTGAACATAGACTAGATTGTTGAGACGTTTCACATCTAGCCTATTTCTTCTCTTTGAATGTATCTACAAATTGCAAAATGGAGTGTAGTAGTTACATAGTTGACATATTGAGAATGAGATAATTTATACTTTATAGTTGAGAGTTGAGACTTACCATATCAAAAGTGCTCCAATTTCTTTCACATCCGGATGAACTTGAGGTCAAGGAGAGGATTCTTATGGCCATTCTTTGCAAAGTAGGAACTTGATATCCAAAAGTAGACCACCATGTTGCTAGCCATTAGGAAAAATAGAAGGAAATTAGTACAAGACAAATGGTTAAATAAGAATGCATTGAGTTGAAATCATGATTGTGAGCACAAGTTTACCGATTAAAATTGCTTTTTGATATCCAAGTTTACGGTAGGTTTCAAAGACCCTTCTTGATCTTTAAACTTGTGCCAGTCCTCACTAAGCACTTGAGCTTGCATTTCATCATGATCATGATAAAATGTTTCAACACATTCAAATAATGCATCCATAAGATTTGTATCTTGCAAGATGATTTTATCGTTGTAACTATAATGTGGATTCGTATGGTACTGTCAAGTGCAATGAAGAATCAAGCCTCCCTGCCATCTTTACATCAATTGCATCCATGATCAATTTGTAGTTGTTGTCCAAATTGTTCAAGGCCTCTTTAATTTGCTTCTTTGCTTGTAGTATTTCTCCATAAACAAATGCCAAAGATGGACCATCCCCATCTACCATACGAAGAACTTTCACCAATGGTTCAAAAACCTTCAATCAATACAATATACAAGGTTATGAAATAGCAAACAAGGTAAGAATCACATAATAAACATCACATATTCACAAGGATATGATGATTAGCTATACCTTCAAACAAGTAGACACACTATTCCAAAAGGCTCTACTCATTAGTGTACTAGTTGCCGTCTTGCTTTTTTGTGTTTTAGTTTGAATGTTATCCTCCCATTCCGAACTAAGTGCCATCGACCTTAGTGCGTCCTTCTTCTCAATCAAACTTTGCAAAGTAAGAAAAGCCGATGCAAATCTAGTCACCCCCGGCCTTATTATATCTCTTCTCTTTGTGTGTTTCCTCATTAAGGCCAATGTCCTATGATGTGCATAGACAAATATGGTGAATGCCTTTGCATGATCGATTGTCTTCTTATACTTTGGCATATTCTTGACAATGGCTTCTAGCATCAAGTTAATGGTGTGAGTTGCACATGAGCTCCAAAAGATATTTGGTCTCTTCTCCTTCAATAATGTCTTTGCTCCCATGTTGTTGGAAGCATTGTCCGTGACTACTTGCACAATATTTGTTGGACCTAGTTGTTAAATGCAAGTATCTATGTACTCGAATATGTACTCACTTGTGTGTGCATAATCCGATGCCTCCTTTGATTGTATGAAGCTTGTCCCCAATTTGCAATGCACACACACATTCATGATGCTCCTCCTCTTTGATCGGTCCAAGCATCGGTCATAATGGAGCACCGGTCAAAGCTCTCTTCTTCATGTGTCTTCAACAAATCCTTTGTTCTTTCCACTTCCTCCTTCAACAACTTCTCCCGACAATCATATTGAGAAGGACCTACAAACCCCGTCCAAAGCGACCAATAGCCTCACACATTTGTTTGAACTCGTCATTGTTAATGGCATTGAAAGGGACACCTAAACATAAAACATACAATACAATATGAGGCTAACAATCAACAGCTCAACGAAAGGATATCAATCATGAGAGAATGAGAGTTGCAAAATATACCATGAGCATAAAGCCATCTCACAACATATTGTTTCACCTTATGATTTCTTTCTTTCCAAAGTGCATCTTTAATATTTTGTTGTCGGGTTGTCAAAGCAATGGAAGTATCAATAGGGCAGGCAAACTTATCCATTGGCCCTAATGTACGAGGTGCCGAGCCTCCAACAACTTCAAGATCTTCATCTTCATTAGGGTCATCTTGTTTTTCAATTGTCACTTCATTTCTAAGCTCTTGCTCTTTTGCTTTTTTGCCTTCTTCAATGCTTGTGCATCCTCTATAGACTTCCTACATTTCGCTTGTTCTTCTTGTGTGGACTTTGGACATCTAGCAACGCTCCCGCCGAATATGACCAATATGTTGTTTGAGCCTATACACCCTCCGTGAATTACCTTTTGACACAAGCTTACACTTCACTCTATCCAAGTTGTTTGGATCATCTAAATACCCAAATTCCCATCCTATATCTTCGGAATTCCTCTTAAGAACGCTTGAACTTGTTGGCGTTGTCGCACCTCCGGAAGCAACGGATGACATCTTGACAAAATGACAAATTAACAATAAGTCATAACATATATCTATATTTGCAAATCATCAATCATACACATCAATGTAATAAATTTCACTGTGAGGAAGGTTACATAATTAGAATTTAGAATAACATCGAATAATGCTCAAATATAAATAGAAATCCCAGATAGCAATATTTTAACTAATGCAAAGTGAACTCCTTGTTAGTATAAGTTTCCAGTCAGGACTCAGAGTAGATATTGTTGTACAGAGCTAGGTGTGATTGTGGGAACATGCATTTTGCATAAACAAGTTCTATAACGGGCTATATGGCATTTATGTCATGGTGGTAACTGGTAAGTCATATATTAATCCAGCAAAAAAATGCATGGTCTAATTGTCAGTTTGTAACTGCTCACATAATAGGGAAGCGTGACAGAAAAGTAAAGAATGTAACAGGGTCTAGGGCATTGCAGTATGTACAGCACAATGACGATTTGGTACACATCAACATATCAGACCGGTACCTTCCAATGGTTATAAACTGTACATTATGCTATTAGCATTTTCAATCACAAATAAGCATATACTGATATACATCACATCGTACAAATAAGCATATACATCAGATCAACATAAAATTTTCAGTTTCAGATTTCTATGATTGGGTTTCAGTTTCAGCTTCCGACAATGCCATCAAAAAGAAAAGGCTAGCATAAAAGTTTCATTTGACCATAGATTATCGATTTTCATATTGCGTGTTTCAGCTTGGGCCAGTTTGATTTGTGTTTTCATATTTCGGGCCATTTTACCTACAGGACCTAGTTCCATAGCACCAAGAAATATCCAACCCCAAAACAAGTTAACAGCCTACAGGACCTAGTTCCATAGCACCAAGAAATATCCAGCAAACAACCTCCCTTCAATTACAAGAAGCTGTAGCTCCCAACATGGCTGGACAAGTACCCGCAGCAGCATCAGATATGTAAAAGCAAATTAACACAAATGGTAGCAAATTAACATCAGACCATTCTAGTGCAAGTGTGCAACATGTATATGGACTTATGGAGTCACACCTGCAGCACCTGCTACCAGATTGCACCATAAGTCCATAACTAAAAGCAAGGAGCATTAATTAGGCAAGCAATCAAAGAAACAACTAAAAGCAAAGAGCAAAAGTTCATGAGCAACCAACTTAACAATTAACATTCAGGCTGTTATATTGCATTGCATACATGCTATTCTCATTTCTCACTTCTCAGTAATTGTGATGATCCCATCTCCAATTCTTCTCCATACAGATTCTTTGATACAACAACAACATAGAAGTCAATAAGTCATACAACTGCCATATTTGACAGGCTATGCAATGCAATCTATGGCATGCTATGCAATGTAAACTTCATACATTCAGGCATTCAAAGAAGTCATAAACCGCCATTTTTTACATGATAATATATGACAAGCATGGCAATGCAATGTGAACTTCATACATTCAGCAATCACCAATCAGCAATCCTTTGAGGCTTTGAGAGCAGAACTCACATCAAGAAGCATGAAGAACATGGTCAAACATTCAGCAATCAGCAGGGAAGGGGCAGAGCAGGAAGACTGAGGGGGGAGCTACGGTGGGTGCTATGGCGAGCTGGACGAGAGGGAGGGTGGAGCAGAGAAGGAAGGGGCACGGAGGAGGAGGGCGGGCGGCGAGAGAACTGAGAAGAGAGGGAGAAGGGAAGGCGGGCAAGGAGGGGAAGCAGAGAGCTGGAGGTGGAGCATCCCATGCGATGGCGGCGACGCGGAGGGGACCAGAGAGGAGTGAGAGCAAAGAGGGAGGTCGGCAAGGGGGAGCAGAGGGAAGAAGCGACGACGACCTTGATTCGATGGTCGATTCGGGCGGCGAAGCTCGATTCAAGGCGCGGCGAAGCTCGATTAGGGCTGGCGCAGCTCGATTAGGCGATGCAAGATGGCTTGAACCGACGCGAGCTCGACTTCGGGGGGAGAGGCCGAACCCTAGCTCAAGCAACGAGGTCGGGCGTCGGGCGCTGTTGGTTCTATGCTCCGCCTCGGCGCCGGCCTCGCTAGCGCCGCCTAGCGCCGCTTGAGCCCGCGGAGGACCGCTTGACCATGGAGGACCGCCTGGTCTTTGGCTTCACTAGCGCCCGGGAAGAAAGCACAACGTGAGAAGGGCGATTAGCGCTGTAGTCGGCGCCTAATGGCCGACTAGACCCGAGTTTTAGAACCTTGTGTGAGACTAACACTTTTGTTGATACACATATTGTTTAGTCTCATTTGGATAAAAAGGTGAAAATCATGGAGGTAATGATTCGACATCATATTCTTATATCTTGTTGCATTCCTCGGATCCAAAATATAGGTTGAACTCCACTAAAAGTTTAACTTGAATATGTGCATATGTTTTTATTATACATTTGTGTCTGCACACATTTAGGGGGAGTTCACTCTATGTTTTGTGGTTTTATTAGTATTGATTTATATTTCTTTATCCACTTATATTGGGGATCTCTAATTTGAAACATATCTTTTGAGTATATAAAACTTGTGTAGTTCATATATACTCATATTACTTTATATCCAATTATTTGCAATTGTGTTATAGGGCTAATATGCGTGCTGAGATGTTTTCAAGCCTTAGTCCCAGAGTTTGAATGATGACATGAAAAGGAAATGCAAAGATGATAAAAGATCATCATGGCTCAAGACAAAGGAGTCATGCTTTGCATTTTGAATAAGCTTCTGGAAGAACTTTAGTGAATATCGGTATGACCGTATTCTATGAGCGGTACTACCGGTGTGCGGTAGTGCTAGGTTTTATACGGCGGTATGTATTTTCCAGAGAGCTTGTTTTTAGAAGGTTTTCTTGAAACCCCAAATTCGGTATGACCGTAGTTGCTGAGCAGTATTACCGTAGGTCGGCAATACCAAAAGAAGTGGCGGTATGTTTTTAACAGAGAACATGTTTTTGGGAGTTTTTCTTGAAACTTGAAAACGGTATGACCGCAAGTGAAAAGCGGTATTACTGCAGGTCGAGTGACCAATCGGACGGTCCGATCGTGTGGTCCGAACATGTGGTCCGATCGGACATGAGGGCTCGTTTTCAAGTGTTTTTTTATTCTCTCTGAGAATCGGTTTGACCGCATTTCTTGAGCGGTATTACCGATGTGCGATAATATCGAGTTTTATTTGGCGGTACGTTATTTCCAAAGAAGGTGTTTTCTGTGTTTCTCGAACCTCTGAAAATCGGTAGTCAAGATTTAAGAAACAGTACTACGGAGAGCGGTATTATCGATTCTAGTTATGTAATACCGCACCTGTTAGTAATGGCTTGTTAAAAAGTAGTTAATGCAGGTATAACTTGGTAATTAATGTTAATCATTGTGGGACTAACATTTTCTATGAGTTGGATGAATAGGTTATGTTCCAGGGTGATGAAGACTTTGGATGTCATCATGAGTTGATCGTCATCAACTCAAGGTTCAAGAAGAGGATGTATCATGGGTTGATGCATATCAAGACAATGACCCAGACTTGAAGTGAAGATGTGCGTCATCAAACTTCAAGAGGATGCTCAAGGCAAAGGTATAACTAGCTAGGGCTAAGGATGTGTTCCTAGTCTTTTATTGGTCTTGGTGTTTAGTTGAAAGACCGGATTGCTAGTATAGGATTGCCGTACTATTAAGAGGGGTCTTGTCTAGTAGTTTGAGTCTCATCATGTGTTGATAGCCCAATCTTGCTTACTCTAGCTCTCTGTCGCATGATGCTATTATTTGCGAATGTGTTTTGCAAATAGCCGAGGCTTATGAGTTTAATCCTTGTAGCATGTGACTATACTTTGCAAATGGTTGAAGTCCATATACCTACTCCTTGTGGCATGATCTAAGTTCGCAAATGTGTTTTGCAAATTATTGGGATTCATGCATTTCCCCTTAGCATAGTGTAAGATTGCTTATTGCTATTTTTTTGGACTTAGACCATGGTAGCGGCTCTTTGGAGTTGTGCTTTTTGATATGATTAAATGTGTTTGAGATCAATCAAATAGGCATGTTGTGTAGCCCTCTGAATAAGCTTTCCATAAAGTCCAAGATCACTCAATTTCGACATCGGAGTCAAAAGTTATGACCTTTTTACCAAGTGTTGTCTGTGCTAAATTGGACTGTGGTAATACCGCCCGACAAGAGTGGTACTACCGTAGAACGGTAATACCGGATTTTGTAATGCAGTATTACCACACTAAAATCTTTAACGGCTAGTTTTTGAGCCGTTAATGCACCTGTTTCGACCGTTGAACAGTAAAAAACGGTAATACCGGGTTTGTACAGCGGTATTACCGCAAATCCTGAGTTTTGGGGATTTCTGCTCCCAACGGCTAGTTTTTGTATGTGGGCTATAAATACCCACCTTGGCCGGTTGGGAGGCAATCTCTGGCATCCATTTCACTCACTTGAGCTAGTGTGAGTTTCTCCACTCAATTGTGCATGTGTTGCACCTTGTGAGCAAAAGGGAGAGGTTTTAGTTGCATGTGTTGCAACTAGAATTAGATTGAGCATCCAATTGTACATGTGTTGCACTTGGTGAGAGTCAAGCAAGAGGCTTGGCTTATTACTCTTGGTGTTTGCCGACACCTAGACAACGTGGAGGCGTCGTGGTCCGGTGATCTTCTCAAGAAGGTTGTGAGAAGGCCCGACGTGTTGTGAGTGGCTTGGTGCTCGCCATCTCTGGGGTGGAGGAAGAGCAACCCCGAGTGGATCAAGGTGTTGGTTCAAGTTGTGAGCCGGTCCAATTCGTTTGGGCTTACCTCGGAGGTGTTTGGCTTAATTCGTGGAGCCGGTCCAATTCGTTTGGGTTTACCTCAACGTGGATTAGGGGAGACCGACAAGTCTCTGAACATCACTGTAAAACATCATTGTGTCATTGTGGTTTGTTCTCTTGTGTTTTACTTTGTGCAATTTACATTCCTTGTATTAAATTGCCTACTTGTATTTGTATAGTTGCTATCATTGTCAATAGTCTTATACTGTTGATGCACTTAGTCAAGACCAGTTGATTTAGGTTTTAATTGTGCAAAGCCGAACTATCTTTAGCTTCCGCACTAGAAAACAGTTTTAGCCAAAAGATTTTTAAAACCGCCTATTCACCCCCCTCTAGTCGGCTTTCTCGTTCTTACAACCGTGCCCTGGGGCACTAAGCTGGGTAAGACCGTGTAACATCCTAAACAATGGTTTGTGTTTCAAATGTATAAAAATGAGGAGAATTTTAAAATTTTGAACATCCATTGGTTTTTCTGGAGCTTTTGCATATTTTGTGTATTTGAAAATATTGAAATCAGGTAAAACATACAACTCAAATCGAAGTTCTAAAAGAAAATAGGAACAAAAACTTGTGATCATCTTCTAGAAACAATTTATTCAAATACTAAATTAGTTATCATAAATTAACATATTTTTTTCTAAATTTTTGGAACGTAATTCAATCCTCGTAAAATTCAAACTCAATGCAATGACCTACCCTAAGTTTGAATTTAAATTATACAAATTATATCATGAACAAGGGGTTTTAAAATTTTATATTGGTACTAGACCATCCCAGGAATACCTCTATTTTATTTTATATTTCTAGGAATTTTATTTCTATTTTTTTAGCCTTTGGTCAAAGTGGAGAAAACAAATTAAATCCGAGTCAAACCCTAGACCCAAACCAGTAGCACTGTTCATTGGACTCGGGTACGACTCGGTGAATTGACTCAGCCCAACCACCTAACCGCACCGCGCCGCACCGGACACACTTGGACCGTCCGATGGAAAATCAACGATCCAGATCTCTTGACCGTCTGGTCAATCTGACGTTCACTCGCGGTATAGACCGTTCGAACAAGATCGAACGGCCCACACGGACCCATTTCTTTTAGACTCACACGCGACGACCGAGTCACCGACGAGGCAGCCCACTTGTCACCACATCCTCCTCGCTACCAAGGCATGCAGACGCTGGCCACGCGCGAACCTTTGTGACACTCCGTCGACGCCGTGACCGCACTGCCCCATGCAACCACTCCTGGAGATCCTTCGTTTGACGCCGCCTCCACTCCGTCCATTTCCCGGGCTTAAGTCACCCCGCACCCCCTCTCATTCTCTCATCTTTCCTCCTCGCGGCTGAGGAAAGAGAAGCTCTCTCGCATGCACTGCTCAGGTAAACTTCGATCGGGTGGTTCCTCCTTGCTCTAGGTTCATCCCTGTGTCCATTTTTGCTAATGCGAGCTCCTCTCGTTGTTTGTAGCTTCCGGTCCATCTTCGAGCTCTCACTGTCTTCCAGAGCACGCACCCGAAGGCACCGCCGTGCCATTTTTGTCTACGGTGAGACTTGACCTCAATATACCGCGTCATATCGTGCCTCTAGTCATAAGTTTCAAAACCCCTAACTCTATTGAAACAATGCACTACAGAGTCTTGTTGATTTGGAGCTTTAGCCTTTTTGGCCGAGGAACAGTTCTTTCATCTCCCCCGGGATCTGGTGAGTCTTTTGTTGATTCATTGCTCTTCTAGCATCCCCATGCGATGCTTAAGCTGCTCCGACCTTTCAATTGTCACCATTTTGCTCCAGTCGCCTCCTCCGCGTGAAGCCGTGCCGCCGCTATTGTCTTCTCCGGTCCGGCTACGATCCACCAACTCAGAAGCCCGAGCCTCCCTACCGCTCAGGTAGCTTCCTTATATCCCCTAGGGCCTCAAGCACCTGCTATCTTGGACGCTGCGGAGCTCTATTGCTGCATGTGTGTTTATCGAAGTTGTAGCGCCGCCCCTCTCCGGCTAGCCACCGGTACGGGCCATCTTAGCTGCCGCCACCACTCGTTTTAGGTGCGTACTGTTATCGCACATCTATCCCTAGTCTTGGTTGGCTCCGCCATGGCGCGTAGCCTCGGCGAGCCGTTGGGCAAATCGCGCGGGACGAGAAATCCCATTGTCGTAAGCTACGACCTTCCTCTTGGTCTATTTACAAAGACCACCCTCTTGGTCTATTTGCAAAGACCACCCCTTTGGCTACAACCACGACCTCTGCTTGCTACGACCACTGTCATGTGGGCCTGGCTGCTATAAGTGCCATGCACTATTCACTAGGTCCCACCGATCGATGACTACGGCTAGCACAGCGGTCGGTAAGAAAAGGAGTAAATGATTTAGAAAATCCGAAATCTGTTTATATACACACTGAAAATTGGTATTAACATCTAAAATGCACAACTAATTCATTTTAACTCCTTTTTGGATGATTCAAATTTTGTTGGTTTCTATTTTAAATGAAATTTAGTCTAAAAATGGTTTGAATCATGTTGCTATTCCAGAAAATGTTTGTTAATAAAATAACTTTAGGTTTAGATTTATTTTGCACTAAAAATTGTTCAAACTTGTAAAATGCATAAGTATTTCTCTGTAACTTCTAATTGAGTAAACTCAAGCTTGTTGGATTCCTCTATTAGTGTAATTTATTGTAGGATAGGTTTTGAGTATGTTACTGCCTCTGAAAATATTATTTTACATATGAATTGTGCACTACTTTTATGACTTTGAAAAATCATAGAAAATTCATCTTAGCTCCAAATGAGGTGAATCAAATTGCATTGTTCATCTCATGTGGTGTTATGTCTACCATAAAAATTTTATATTCACCACCTCTCTGGAAAATTGTGCCAAAAATTTAATTTTGGACGAACAATAACTGAAATGAATTTTTCAGCATTTATTCAAAAAAGCTGATTTTGTTTTAGTTATAACTTTTGCATACGACATCCAAATTGATTGATTCTTATTGCTAAATTCATTTAAAATTATGCTCTTACTTTTGTGAAAATTTCATGATTTTTGGATGACTTTGAGTTTTTAAGTATTTTCGGTGATATTCGTTCTTATTGTATCTTTTCGATTCTTTTCGCTTGGTTCTGACGATTCTATTATATACGAGAGTGATCCTTTGTAGCAAGTCGAATATCTCCAGCATGGCAAGCAGTTGTTTTTTCTTTGATCATGTTGATCCCATTACTTTTAAATTCTATTATCTTGTTTGCAAAGTGTATGCATGCATGCTCTATTTTGATGTTTAAATTATCGTTCGAGTAGTTGCTCCCAAATAGTTACATAAACTGTAGGTAAATGTTCATCCTCTACTACTGAGCCTAGGTTTATATTCGTTGTGATTTAGAGCTCGATGGATGGGCTCTAGTCACTTTACATGTAGGATACGAGTTGATGTCACTTAGCAATGCTTAGAACAGTAGCTTGGGGATCATCGCTTCGGCGGTGATCATTGTATCATCACTTTAATTACTTGGGTACTCATGTATTTATTGTATTTGAGAAACTAAAACTGAAAATAAAATGATTTTAGACTTGGGCACATTGGTTTGATGGTGTGGTTATCGGGTGTGTATGGATGGTGCCCGAGTCAACAAGGACCGAGTTACTTGTGTCACTGATCCAAGCGTTATTGCGTGCATTCCACATGAGGGCCATATGGGAACCCCTCTTGACTTAGTACTTTGGCGTGTGTTAGCTCCGAGTCACAGGAGATTGTGTGTGTTATGTGAAAAAGGAAATAATCCAATTGTGTTGGGTGTGCGGTGGTGGAGTTCCCGGTAGGTTCTCCACCTCGAGGAGCATCAGTAAGTTCTCTCTCTGCCGATGACTCCGTCACAACATATGGGGGTTTCCATTCCCATACGGGCGACTCGTAGTTAATACATTATATTGGAAACGTCTCGTAGGACTTAGCCTTGCCGGCATACCTAAAGAAGTGTGCTCTATTGCATGGCGAAAATGCGGTCAAGCGTGTGGGTACAGTTGTACACCCCTGTAGGGTATAAACTATTCGAATAGCCTCATCTTAGGTTATGGACATGCTTGGTTAGGTCGTACAAGAACTAGACTACAATATTTTTGATAAAACTTGGATTCGGGTGGTACGAATGGGTAATTCGTGCTATGTTGTGGTGGCTGTTGGGAAGTCACTTCTAGGATGTTAATTATGTTTATAAATATTGTCTCGCTGTTATTTAATCAAATAAAAACAGATTTGGTAAATTGCCTTCAACTTATTACATTATTGCAAATGAAAAATTGCTTTATGCGTCAAATGAGCCCTATAGCCTTCTCCTTTGAATTCAGCTTGCATGTAGCTATGTATAGACTTGTTACCCGTAAGTCTTGTGAGTATGTTTTTGTACTTAGTTGTATTGCTTAATTGTTGCAGAGGAGGTTGACTTCAAGGGTTAATCTATTGTGAGACCGATCAGCAAGGTGATCTAACTAGCTTGACTACGTCGGCCTTGCTTTTGTGGGTAAGGGCAAATCGGTTGGTTTTTTTTATCACCATCTTATGGCTTTTGCTTCCGCTGCTACTTTAGTTATTTACCTTGTCTTTTGGCCGATCGGCCTTTTTTTGTAATAACTCTATTATATGTATGACTTTTGTGTTGTAAAATTGAAGACTTGGTAATGTAATCTTGTATGGAATTGATACATGGTTTTGTGATGTGTATGTGTACTGTTATTCTGGGAAGTACATATTCACCGAGAGTCGGGATATTTTGATTTGTAATGCTATGACCAATTGGATGGTTAAGTGTTACGAGTTAAATACCCCGGGTTCTCACAGACCGTGCCCTAGGGCAATGGACAAGCTTGCTCTAGCCCCAGGGGCACGGACTAGTCACGTGGTGCGCGGAGGAGGGGTTCGGCCCCCTAGGGCACAGATGAGACAAGTCCGCCCCCCTGTGGACCGGACTTGCCGATGTGTCGAGTAGCGGAAGCTCCACGGTGCTCATTTTCCTTTTGATGTCAGGAGAGGGCTACAATTGCTATTTAGGGCATCAACAGTGCCAGTTTAGCAAAAAAAAAAAACTCACACACTTTGTTATCTCTCTCAAAAAGAAAAGAAAATTGCTCTCATAGTCATAGCACTCTTTTTTTCCATTTTGCTACCATACCACTCCAGCAAGACCCTTTGTTCCAATAGCGCTGGGCAACATTTCAGACTGCTCTGTACCTCCGACCTTCTTCTCAATCATCTTCAATCTTCTTGAAAACAGGCGAGGTGGCGAGCTCGTGGGCGAGCGGCATGGCACCAGCGAGGGGGTATGGTGGCGATGCTGGTCAGAGATCCAGCCAAATTGAGGTTGATTTATTTCTCTCGCGGCCGCCATCAAGCAGGGTCGCCCTGACATGGCGCCACTTCGCCGCGACCGAGTGTTGCTGTAGCCAAGCTAAGCTCGTCGTGTTCCTCCACCACGGCTCTCTAGCCACTAGCTTCTGCTGTGTACCAAGCTCGTCGTCTTTGATCACGAGGGAGCCTCAGCTGGCTTGGCTAGTTGCTTCCGGCCGTCACCGCGAGAACCAACCACCTGCTGCGCTGGATGTCGCTGCTCATCAAGAACGTCACCTCGCCGGCTACTGTACTGCGCCGTGCTTGATGATGGAGGTTGGTCTCAGATCCAAATCTAGCCAATAGAGGTTGCACGAGGTGAGGGACATGGCGGTGGCGAAACATGCAGCTGGTAAGGATGATAGCATCCAGATCTATACAGCGTCGCCGCCTCGTCCGCTTGCCAGCAACTACGATGTTGGCTTGCCTGCTCGCCCCCACCTGGTTGGCGCCATGACCGTGCGATTGGATCTCAGAGTAGAGCCAATAGCGACGATGAAGAGGTTGGAGAAGAGGGTGGAGGAGAGAAGGGGAGGAGCGGAGGAGGTAGCGGCAAAAATGTCTAGAATGCTATTATTGTAAGCCTTGTAACTAAAAGAGTGCAACGAAAGCAATGTTGAAATTTTCAGTGGTATGTTAGCGAAGTAGAATTAAAAGAGTGTTATGAGACCAACATACGCAAAAAAGAAAACGTAATCAAATTGCGGTTGAAGAGATTATTGCCGTGCAATTAGCATTGTTTATTATTCTAATTTCAAACAGAATCATTTGTTATTCCCAGTTGCTCAACAGCACAATTCACACGCAGTTACATCCAATCACACATGAGACAATGATTCAGATTGGTGGGAGTCCTGCGGACGATGACGGTTTAGGGATGGATGCAAGGGTCGGGCAATTTCGGTATTTCAATTCCCAGAATAGGAGTCCCGCGGACGATGACGGTGGGGGAGCATGCGGGCACTTACGCTCGCATTCAGCCATTGTCGGGGAGCATCCAGCCGTGTGTATGCAGCAGTAGCAATCAGGGTGGCGGACCACAAAGCATTTCGGTTTCACTTCACCTATTAATCAAGGATAAGACTAAAACCATTAGTATATTGTATATGAAGATGGAGTGATTATTGCATAATATTCTTCCACATAAGTATTTTCATATAGCAGAGATCGAAACAAAGTGTCGGTTCATTCAAGAGAAGAAGCAAATTGGAGAAGGCGCATTCTTTTGATCAGAAACTAAATTAACTTTTTTCTCTTACATTGTGCACAAGTGGCAAAGCATCCGAGAAGAACCAAGAAAAGAACTAGTGCTTGGATGATGTGCTTCATAAAGTTCGCCATGCACACAAGTTGTTTGCGTTCTTCGGAGAATATTTGACCACCCGTTGCTTGGTGCCTTGCTTCATGCATGATTCATATGTGTGTATATATATATGTATATACATATGCAAATTGGGATATATTTATTATGATCACCGTTTGATTGCATCCATGCAGTTAATAATGGAAAAATTAGATATACGCCATCACGAAGTGCACGGTTTTGAAAATATGCCACTGAAGAGTTTCTTCTTTGAAATATGGCACTGAAGAGTGGCCATGTTTGAAGATATGCCATTACGACAAACTAACTATGACTAATTAACGATGACAAATTTAATTACGACTAATTAACTATAACTAAATTAATGGTGACAAATAAATTACGACTAATTTATTATGACTAAATAGTTAAGACTAATTAACTACAACTAAATTAAGTATGACTAATTAATTACGACTAAATTAATTAGGATTAAATAGTTACAACTAATTAACTATGATTAAATTAATTATGACTAATTAACTATGACTAAATTAAATACAACTAATTACTTACAACAAATTAATTTTGACTAATTTATTAAGACTAAATTAATTAGGACTACGTAATTACAACTAATTAACTACGCCTAATTAATTACGACTAAATTATTTTGACCAAGTAATTATGATTAAATTAATTGGGCACTAATTACACAGCTTAATAAACATAATGCATAGGAGAAAAAATCACCTCCTCTTGATGTCGAACTTTCTACACTAATACGATTGCTAAGCCACTACTACAAAAAGGCTAATATCGACGCCTCATCACGCATTTGGTTGACCAAACCCGCTCAGATAATATAATCATAGACGGTTTTGCTTTAGCGGCAAATGCGTGTTACTAGTCGGGCTAAAACCGCCTCGTGAAGAAGTAATATCACGCACGGTTTGTGTTGAAAACCATCTGTGAAGTATCGCGCATTTCGCTCAACAAGAACCGTCTATGATTTATTATCTTCATCACGACGGTTTGTATTAAAACCGTCTGTGATAAGTATTTCTAATTGTACCATGGCTTGAAATCACTAACTCTCCGATTTTACCATGACTTAAAATCATACTTATCACAAGCGGTTCAGATAAGAACCATCTGTGATGATATACTTATCATAGACGGTTTGTGATACGAACCGTCTATGATATGTCATCACAGACGGTTTTTGTATGAAACCGTCTTTGATTCGCAACGCGGGATTTCAAAAAAAAAATTGAACGCATGCGTGGGAGGCAAAATGTTTTGGTGTTGTCCTTATATATTATAGCCACCCTAGCTTTGTCTTCCATCAGTCTCTCCCTCTCCCCTCCCCACGCCGAGCTTCGGCGACCACCTCGATTTCCTTGGCGGTTCGGCTAGGAGACACAAAATGACTTATTTAGGAGGATGCGAGGAGCTCTTATCTGCCGCAGGAGGTAGACTGCTAGAAGGTATGTGTACACCTCCAAAACATACACAGTTTGTTGGCTGTTTGTTGTAAAATATGATCTTATTTTTGTGTTACCTAAGGTCAGAGCGCCACCGGAGGTTTTCAATCGTCTCTCCTTGCCGACGAGCTTGAGTTGAACTTGGACGACATGCAAGAACAACCGATATGTCATTGAGGTACAGAGAGAAGCAGTGTTGAACCAATCCAAGAAGCCGATGAGTTCTTCAGGAGCTTGGAGGCACAAATGGTTTCTAGCTAGTTTAACTTTGTAACTTTATTCTTTTTTCCCATTCGGAGGGACGCTAGAAACCTTTTGGTTTCCCTTTCCTATAATGTGTTTGCCATCGTAATTTTAATTGGATTTTAGTTGTGTTGCTAGATATTGCATATGGAAACTACCGCTCAGCAATTGATTGGTTTAGCTCAAAATCCGTTTTTTTGCAATAGAAAAAACTATCACGACGGTTCTAAACGAGAACCGCTCGTGATATTACTTATCACAGCACGGTTTTTGTTCGTAACCGCTCAGCGAAAATAGATTATCGCAGACGGCTCTTGTTTAGAACCGCTCATGATAGTACTATCACGAGCGAGTTCTTGTTCGTAACCGCCTCGTGATAGCTTTTTATAGACGGTTCAAAACCGTCTGCGGCCGACTCATGTCATCATCGACCCATAAACTCGCATTTACTCACAAAACCGCTCGTGATGATGTTTTTAACCGTCTGTGAAAACCTTTTCAGTAGTAGTGAGCACCGCTCCAAACACTCCTTAACTAGCAATGAAATCGAACTCGCCGTTGTATTGTCTCTGCTCTCTACGTCGAAAGCGAGAATGAGAATGAGAATGAGAATGAGAGCGAGAGCGAGAGCGACGCCGGTTTTATAGCCGCGTGAACGAATAAATTAGTCGACTAAATTAATTAGGACTAATTAATTTAGACTAATTAATTATGACTAATTAACTATGACTAAAATAATTTCAACTAATTTATTACGATGGAATCATGAAGCTTTGACGGTGGCGAGAGGAAGTTAGGGCTTTGAGAGAGGAGATTGAGGCACACGATATGACGCGGAGGGTGTTGCACTTAAATAGAGGGAGAGAGGAGGAGGCCTGGACTAAGAAGAGCACATGCAGGTGGAGGCAGTGGGAGTGGGGTGGGGGCTCGGTGGGCTGAGGTATTGGCGTGGTAGCGGCTTAGGCGGTCTTGCCTCGAGGAAGGCGCTAGGGTTAGCGCGTGGTGGTCGTATCTGGCATACAAGGACACTGCACGCACCAGAGTGAGAAGAGTGAGGAAGGAAAGAAAGAGAAAGGAAAGAGAGGAAAAAGGAGAAAATAAAAAGGGAAAAGATTTTTTGCCGAAAATTCAAATTGCAAAATTTGAATTTGGAATTTGATGAAGAATTACGAGTTGAGACGATAGAATTCAAATTTGAATTTTGGATTTGGAATTTAATTAAATGCAAAAACTCCAATTAAAAATCCAAATATTTGAATTAATTAATTAAAATTATTTTTTTTTGGAAAAATACCAAATTTTAGAATGTTACATCAAGGGAGGCGGAAGCAAAGGCAAGCCTATTGCTTAGTAGTGAAATATCGCTCAATCGAGCCTTTTTTTATTTTTTAATCCTTTTTTTATAATTATGTTAAAGATAGTCTTTTCCTAACTTTATTTTCAATTCTAACCCCCTTTGGTCACGTCATGACTCATGACGTGACCAAACTGTGTTGTCACACCACCGACCGCGGCGTGATCAAACTATACTGTCATACCACCGACCCCTTTGGAGACGTCCGTTTTTGGGCTTGTCACGTCAAGAGGAGTGGCGCCGTGACAGCACAGTTAATTTGGTCATGCCGCGGTCGGTGATGTGACAACATAGTTTGGTCACGCCATAAGACGTACCAAAGTCGAATTATAAATAAAGTTAACAAGATGTTATCTTTAAAATAACTTTTAAAAAAGAATTAAATAATAAAAAGAGCCCCTCGCAATCGGTAGACGGTAGCTATCAATGAAGTGACAGTATCTGTAAACTCCTTTTCTAACGTTGTATAGCTCGCATGGTGGACTGTAATTGACTGCTGTGGTTGCTTTCTTATAGCGAGAAGACGCGCAAGCACGTTGCGTTTTCTCGAAAAAGAAAGCTACAGGCCGCTGCATTCAGTTAAGGTGGTAGAGGAGATGATCACAGCGTCGAAGACATCAAGATGAAATGACCGAAGGGAAACAACAAGGAGTGGTGTTGTCATGCGGGATGAAGACGGCAGTTTGTAGCTGCTATTTGTAAAAAAAAAAACAACAACAATCTAGTTCATCAATGACCCTTTCTTAATAGAATTGATGGCATGCAGAGATGGGATCGGGGAAGCAATACACGGAGGTATGGCCCGTGTTGTCATCGAAAATTTGAAACTGATTGCCTCAATGTTACAAGCATGTGCAGCAAGGCTTTAGTTCCAACGTCTCTTCGGAGACATCCGATATTCTGAAGGAACTTAGGTCTACTTTAGAGGTTCAAAATTCAACATGTCTGGACGATCCTATTTGGCCAAATACCTAACAAAAAATTCCTATTTTCCTTTCATTAAGGTGCGAGGGCTTTTTATTCTACAAGAACGAAAGCACATTTTTATTCTTTCGTACCAGGGGTTTTTACTTGAAAAGACGATGCTCCATGCTGAAGGATTCGGGTCATAACCAGAGTTCCAGTGCACTAGATCTTGTAGCACTTAGCAACAAGGCCATATCCATTAGTATTCCAGGTAAGAAATCTATTATAGAAACTAATAAAATTAGACTAGCTCTTCATAGAGAGAAATGTAGATCAGGCTGCACAGACCTGCACCAAGAAGTCTCTTAGTATTGATAGTTTTTCTGATGGATGTTATTTGGACAGAGCTTAATCCCCTAGTGGATGATTAAATAAAGAGCCTTGACTTATTTCAAAATAAAGAAGTAAATAAATTACTGAAGATGTGCATAGTTGCTAGACGAAGGTGAACCAAACTATTGTGGTTGAAAGTTCTACCAACTAAAATTGTGTTGATATATTTAAGATTTCGACATAGTAGCTCAGGCTTTAGTCTTAAATTTACGGAATTACATCTTATTCTATTGGACAATCCCTAGCAATCTGAATATTTGATCAGTTGGAAATAAAACAAAAGCTATTGTATTTATGTGCATCTTGTCGTGCGATTACTCTTCTCTGCAAATTTGAGATCCTTCTTAATGAATTTTCTCTACTGTTAATATTTCATTCATCGTAAGATAAATTAAATTCTTAAGCTATAAATAGAATATAGTTATTCAGTTTCTTATCCTAGTTGCTACTATTGGCAGACGACAACGTTAATGAGCAAAAAAAAGGAACAAGATGAACCAATCGATGAAAAGGTATATATTCCCTTAGACTTGAAGTGTCTTCTCTTCCCTTGAAAGCTGAGGAGAGAATTATTATGTTTATGCGGCCATTGATCGTTGAAGGAGTTGGGAAGTCACAACCTACCTTACTTCAATAAGTAAGAGGTCAAAACATTTGCCAATTCACACTCAGCGGAAAATTGTAATTTTTTCGAATTTTGGCTAATTTTCGTTCTTCTCATACCTTAAGGAATCATCGTGTATACATACATGTCACATTACCTAACTTTTTTTACTTCAATTGCTTTTAGATGAATTCTTTAAAGTAGGATAGAGAGGGGAAACAAAACATGAAAGTAACTTATACTTTTAATAAGTTGGTCCAATGCAAGAAGAAAACAACTAAAACAAATAGTGTATGGTTTAAAAAAACAAAATAGTGGATGGTTGTCCTTTTGAGGTGTGAGTGCTTCCTCAGAAACAAATAGGCTAAGAGAAAGAAACAACAAATTTCCCTCCCCCTAGCAAGCTTCAAGATTCAAACAACCATTTCCTTCCATGTCAATAATTGCAATGTCTCCATGAACGTATACAAGGAATGCTATCAAATGTGTGTGCCCCATAAAATACAACATTTTTTTATGTTTGTAGTATACTAATTTCGAGAAACATTTCAAAAACACATGTATAATGGAACAACTATCAAGTAACTTCAGATTTAAGAACCATTTTCAAGAAACTACATGTTTAGGTGTAAAGTTTTGTAGAGATCTACGTGTTTAAGTAGTATCGTAATATGCAAAAGATCTTGATTGACAGGATCAACTTGACAGTATCTCAGTTCTCACGGGCCCTCCCAAATGTTGTACACGACAAATGCCACCCATGTGTGGCAACCCATTGACGTGCAGATGCACACGTGGCATCGGGTTTTGGGTGTGTGGAGCATCTAAAAGGCATAGTTTGAAAACTCGTACGGGTGACCGAACATGTTAGGCTACCGGTTCATCGGTCTAATTGCTGGTTCACTGGTTGGACCGCTAGTCCTTTATATAATAATATTCTATCCATTATGCATTGTTTTTCTGGCATATATTACGATTAATACTTATATTTAGATATAAAAAGGCACATACTTGCCAACATGAGAAAATATGCGGTCCAAACTCCAAACATAGATACTAAATTACTAATAAAAGCTTACAAGGACAACCAAGGGGCCACTACACCACAACACACTATTGAAGGCTGGAGACTGCTGGCAAAAAGTCGAAGCAACGGCAAACTCTCTACCGGAAATTATGGATATAACCAAGGACAAACGATTTGCCGGTGAAACGAGCAGAAGGGATTGATTGTCGATAATAGTATTTTTTTTACTTGCAAGCTGTGTGTCGGAAAAAAAATGCATTGACTGAATGTCTGTGGAGCATTTGGTAAGATTGTGATACCAAATTTCTAGCGTGGCGAGGGAAATCCCTGGGCACGACAGGAGTTCAATATTTGGACACGGCGAATGAAAACTCTAGCATGTTCGAGTAAAAATTGGGTTGCCCCCTAGAAACAAAATTCCCCAACCTCTCACGCTGACTTCCTCAAATCCCTCGACGCCTCCATCTCCAGCCCTCACCGTGCACTCCTCTTCAGCACCCGCGCCACCCTCCCCAAAATACAAAAATCAAACAAAACAGGTACTTAGGCAAATCAAGTGGTACAAGGCTACAACCTGGGTAAGTGAGCATGCGTGTATCAGGTACCAACGATGATCAAAGTTCCATTCTGCAAGTGTAGCCTATTGATCTTCACTAGTAGCGCCTCCAACATCAATGGATGAAGGAATTGGGTAGTCTTGAGCTAAATTTCCAGCTTGGGTATTTGTTTCTTCCCTTTCATCAATATGGTCGACATTGACATCATCCACACTGACACCGGTTGCATGGTTTACTAAAAAACCAGGCGATTCGACCACTTTTTCTAGTCTGAATGCAAGGACAATCTTCGAGTTGAACCTAACCAGCTAGATCGTTGGTCCTCACCTTTTTCGGTTTAACTGGTGGTCCGATCCGGCTTTTAAAACTATGCTAAAAAGAGCCCGATGGTGCCTCTCATTGCTCCACACCCAAAAGATGTGCAAAGTCTTTCTGAAACCAAAAAACTAGGCGTCAGGCGATGAGATGTATGTGAAGCTGTAAAAGGGCGGCCATGGCAGGCAATAAGATGTGATTGTTGGGTGGACTAGGTCTATCTGAGTTCTTAACCTATAGCTCAATGAAACAAAAAAAGCTCTGAATATATAATTCCTTGAAATAGGTTTTTAAATCTGTAGTTCTTTGAATTTATATCATACCTGTAGCTCTCTGTATACATATTCTGAAAAATGAGCTGCATAATGTTTTGGGGAAAATCCACTTTACATCCCTGAATGCTAGTTTCGGTTCATTTTTTAACTATGAACTCTAAAAATGTTTGAATCGAAACCTTGAATTAACGAAACCATTCACTTTACCTCCCTTGACCCAAACTGAAGTAGTTTGGACGATGTGGATTCGGTTTCGCACGCATGGCGTCCTATTTAGCAACATCACAAAATCACAAAAGTTTTTGACTCACGTGGATGCTAAATCACCCAACATCATCTATCAAAACCGCCGAGTCAGCAAATTAAAAAAGGATTGTGGGACCCAAAACCGCCAACGAGTCAGCAAATTAAAAAAGGATTGTGGGACCCAAATATCAGTGCCACCCTTTCTTCTTCTTCCTCACCCTCCCTATCTTCTTCTTCCTCTGTCTTCTCTCACGCCGCTCCCCTCCCTCCTCCACACCGCCTGCGCAGCCCCTCTTCAAGCCACTGCCCCTCCCCACCTGCCGCCACCGTTGGGAATGCCCTGCCCCTGCCCCTCAATATTCACACCGTCGATGCCTATCCTGATCTACATCCGGTCATCGCCACCCACAACCGCCTTTGCGCTCGCCGACCGCCGATGCCTCTGCACTCGCATCCCGCATCGCCGCCGTCACCGTTGAACTCACTGCCTTTCCCCCACCCTCTGCTCCGACTCTCACGTGCTTCCTCTCCCCCTTCAGGCTTCAGCGGGCGTGTCCCATCCGCCATTGCTGCCATCCCATGCTCGTCAGGGTTGATTTGAAGCCGGATCTAAGTCTATTTGAAGCCGTTGGGGTCACCAAGGTGGTGCTCTGATGTCCCAGCCTAGTTTGATTGAAGCAGTCGCCGGCCACCGGCCTCCCTCCCTCTTTCTATTTCTCTCCATTTTCCCCTCTACTCAATCTAGAGCTAGGCCGGACTCGAGCTCGTTGGCTACCATGCCTTGCCACCTCCTGTCGTTTGCTAGACCTCGCCACTGGCCACCACGCTGCCACCAAGCCAAGACCTCGCCGCTGGCCACCGCACGCTGCCAGCTTGCCACCAATCCAGAGAAGGAAGTGAGGGAGAGAGCGCAAGAAGAAAATGGTGGAAATAGTACAGGATGACATGTGGGCCCAGGAGGGTTAAAATCAAATCTTTGCTGACATGTGTTACTAGGCTTTGCTGACTAAGCTATATTTGTCCACATGGCTGCTACATCAGCAAAAACCACATGTACATTGGTGCCACGTCATCCAAAACTAAAGAGGGTAAAATGAACGGTTTCGTTAGTTTGATGTGACAATTCAGACAGTTTCAGAGTTCAAGTTCGAAAAACAAACCGAATTCAGAGTTCAGGTTAAAGAGTGGATATTTTTTCCTAATGTTTTTTACACATTAAATGTTAACTCTTTGGTAGTTAAACCTGGGCTGTTCACACGAATGGTTAATGTTGCGTATAAAACATTATGCAACTCATGAGACTTCACGATTCCAAGACAGAAGTTGCCGTTATTGGCAATTTAAACTACGGTGACTACTGGTCAGTTTTGTGCACCAAGTGGAACGCATTACGCATGCAACGACCCACCAACCGTAGTTTTGTTACCCAGAAGACATGAGCTCTTTTGTCCACATGTTTTCTCAGAATTCAATTTACCACCGCATCAAACAAGCATAGAGGCATATCAACACAATCCCGCAAACATTAGATTCCATCTTCTCAACATTATAGAAAGGTCAGTTTCACATGAACAGTTAAGCGAAGAAAACGACCAAAGTCTCCAAGAAACAATCAGCTCATACAGTGAAGCTGAAGGGTCATAATATGAACCTCCAAGCTGCCTCGTGGCCATGTTACACTTGAAACCATCTCCATCAGCATCCATGAGCTTCTCTCACCAAACGAACGTCAGCCACAGCCACTCTTACGTGTTTCACCTTCAGCTACTGAAAAACAAAAGGGCTCGCAGCATTTTCAATTTTATGGTCACTGTTAGCTACTCTTAGCCTGGAGGGGAAAAATGCTATGAAAAGCAACTAAGTTAATCAGCAATGGATGATTGCATGCTTCGTGGGGTTAACACAATGCTCCAGAGTTCATTAAATGAGTATGCCATGTCATGATGTCTATCAACTGTCCTTCCCTCATGAACATGCATGACATGATCATATGAATCCCCCAACATCCCACAATATCGAATTGTTAGTAATAATAATAAAAAAAAGTCGGTTATACTATTACAGCATGTCCAGATTGCAAAGTGACAATGGCATGAACATATGAAATGTTGCAACTGCACACTGGAAACTACATAACACTGCAAAGTATCCATGACGAATGCCAAATGCACATCTAGGAGACAATTCAGAATGGCCTTCTCAAACTACAATAGATAATATAAAGAAATTGACACCACCAACGATGATAATGGTGACAATGCAATGTCTACCAGATGATGATCATGTCCCAGAAACTCCACCTAATGAAGATGGTGATGTCACACATGATAGAAACAGGGCATTCAGCAGAAACATGCAGATGATACTTAAGTAGGATGGAGTTGCATGAAATCCATGATGGCATGCTAAAGTTCTAGATACATCCCCCTCAAGCAGGTATCAATTTGAAGGAGCTCCATTCAGAGTGCCCACCATGCCACCGACTGAATCCTTCCTTCGCCCAAAAGGATTCTTCGAAAACGTTCAAGACATTAAGGACTACCAAAAGGTCATTATAAACCATATACAGTAGAGCAATTTGAAACGTAAGTGCAGCATGTTAATAAGACTTATTTTACGAAAGAAAAGAATAAACTAATGAAGGATATTGAATCCGCATTCCACCACGACCAGAACTAGGAATAACAGCGCCCTGCAGAGTATGGTGTACAGCTGAAGCAGTACTCACATCCTAAAAATGACAGGCATCGAGACATGAGTAGGAAACAAAGGTAGTGACATGCTTATGATATAATTAATCCACTGTAACTACTAACTTCAAATTCAATAAAACAAACAGTGTTCCTGTCTTGACGTAACACTTTCATTTGTTTAAAACCGGGTTGCCTGAAAGGAAATTGAAGAAAAATCAGATATGATTGCCACAACCAGAACCAAACCAAAATCCACTTTTAAAATGTTTCTATTTGAACTGTGGGTTCTTACACACTGAAGAGACTCCGCAATTCCTCTTCAACAACAGTTTCACCAAGATTACCAATGAAAAGGGTATTGCAGGGAGGGTTATCTTTTGTGTTCTGCAAAAACAAATCAGAAGTTTTTATCAACGATTCTATCATTCATAATCTCGAGGGATATGAAACAGTGAAGACTGAAGATAAGACTCAGAACTATATATTCTATTTAAGTAACACAGAACATTTTTTAATAGCATTCTGAGTGACAAATTGAAAATCATTTACACCCTGTTTGGCTGCCACGAATTGAATTGGATTCATGCAATTGAATTCAAATTCTTATTTCTGTAGAATTTGAAATTAGTTCATGTCAATTCAAATTCGAATTTTTCTGTTTGGCTGTCCATTGAAATGGAATTAGATTCACTCCAATCTGCCAAGCCCCAATTTCTTCAAGTGGCTCCTACTTCTCTTGCTTGCCAATGGTTGTGGTAACTGGGACATGGATGGCCTCAGCAATAATACTGCCCATCATCATCTCTTCCGGTGGCTTGGCCTGAGTTTAACGTTCTCGATGTCCTGCATCCTGGCAGGCTGCAGCTCCATTCCCCTCTTAAACCAACTCTAGACGGAGATCCCCATCAAGAAACCAACTCCAAGCAGAGATTGTCGGTTCAAAGCACCAAATAAAAAAAAATGAATTACTCAATCTTAAGAACCAAACCTGTTCAAGCATTCTGTACTGCATCCAACAAATACACACTGGTACAATAGAACAAGCAGCATCTAGCAGCTGACAGAACCATGTAACACCAAGATGTACAAGGGAAGCAAGCGATCTCCAATTCAAGCAAATGGGCCTACCTTCTTGCCGCAGCTGCTTCCACCATTGCCACCGGTGCTCTCTCTCTCTCGCTGCCCCTCCCTCCCTCCCTCTCTGTTGAAGGTGATTAGGCGCGGCTCGGCGCTGGTGGGCAGAACGAGGACTGGATAAGGCGGCTAGTGCTAAGGTTGATGGTCATGCGGGTCGCCGCGCGTGCTTGGGAGTTGCGGAGAGGCTGAGGGTGGAGGGGGAAGAGAAGAGCTCCACGATGGGGGCGAGGCTAGTGTCACGAGAGACCGATTCGAGACGATTGATGTGGGAGAGGACGGAATTGGGCTTAGTTGTTGCTGAGGTTTTGGAATTGTCGATTGGAATCAGCGATTCCAATTCAAGTGGCACCCAAACACCTTTCTCCTTGGAATCAAATTCCAAGCCTAATTCTTGGAAGCCAAACAGGGTGTTAGGACTTTTTGGATATGCAGGGATTAGGCCCCATCCCTTTGGATGGACAGGGAATTTGAACTAAAATCTTTTCCAATCCAAATGGGATTGGGTCTAATCCCTCCCCATCCAAGCAAGTCCTTAAGGGTGCGTTTGGTTCACTGAACCAAACTGTCCAGGACCAAACGGTTCGGAAAATAGGGTCGTTCACGCGTTTGGTTCCCTGAATGGAACCAAACGGTCTAGCACCAAACCATCCCACTCAAGGGAATATTCCATTGATATGTTGTATGAGGTGATTCGTTGAAATCCAGTGAACCACACCATTCACCTCACCTCCTCCCAAGTCGTCCTCACCTCCCACAGGCCGCCACCCCGCCTCCTTCCCCAGCCGAAACCCGCCGCCGCTCCTGCCTCTCCTTCCGGCCACGGTGGCACGAAGACGCTAAGCGAGGGAGGCCATGGCGATCGGCGGCGAAAGGCAGCACACACTGCGGTACCAAGACGCTGTGAAGCGTGCCAAGCTCGAGCCGAAGGGCCGACGGCCACACCGCCGGGGCCGACGCAGTACGCTGGGAGAGCCGGGACGCAGCAATGAAGCCATTGGAGGTGGCGCCGGACCGTGGGCGCGCCATGGGAATTTAATTTGGCGGCCGGGAGGCCGAGCCGGGAGAAGAAGGGGGCGGCGCAGGGAGCTAGAGGAGGGACGCCGGGAGCTAGAGGAGGCGCTGCCAGGCTGGGACCAGGGCCGGAGGCGGCAGAGCCGAACGGAGGATTCAGTGAAAAGGGGAAGAACGGAGGATTCGGTGAAAAGGGAAACATAAATAAGAAGATTAGGTGAAAGTGTGATTAGAGTTAAGAGGATTAGAAAATGTTAGGTATCATCTCGTACAACCAACCAAACGCAATCTCGTATCATCTCATCCCACCAACCAAACAGACTGCTTGAACGATCCCATTCAGGACGATCCCATCCATATCATTCAACCACATCCCACCAACCAAACACACCCTAAGAAAAGCATCATATTCTAGCAACGACACTAATATCTTTACTCTCATTTCATTCAAGCCCGAATTTTTTTATCTTTAGGTTCTTTACTCTCATTTCATTCAGACCTAAAGATTTTAATATACACACATTGTTGTACATATGAATTGGTCACTTTGAGAAAACTTGAGAACATGAAGAGAGTAGGCAATGGAGTTTAGTTCGTTACATCAATGTTGATACTCCATTTTTTATGGGAAAAAATGTGCTGGGCTCTAAATGATGACTATCAGGAATTCTCGTCGTATTGGCTAAGATGTCGAAAGACTAAATCTTTCAAGACTACTTTAAAGCGTAAGTCCATATGCTATTTGGAATTGTTCAGTCAGTTCCTGCTTTCCACTTTCCTGAGTTTCCTCACAAGTCCCAACCAATGCAGGGGATCAGTATTACCAAAAGCAATTGAGTACAAGAACATCCAGGAAATGTAAAACTATAAATATCCTATTAACAGTTTTAGAAGTAAAGGTATTCAAGTGGAGAAAGCAAGAGTTGAGGGGTTGAAACTTGCAATAGATATTGTTGAAAGGTGCAGGGAGCCAGGGACATGAGCCATGATTGACTATTCTATACAAGAAAATATGATCTCATGATCTTATGATGGTTGTGGCGCGAAGTACTCTTGTGCAAAAAGCAAACAATGCACATTTCAGTACTACAGACTGAAGAAAAACACGCTTTAATGCAGAGAAGAAGCAATATGATAAGTGAGCGCAGATGCTACAGCATACTACTGGGCCTTTTTAAGACTAATTTCAAAATAAAGTCGTAATCAATGGTAGCGAAACACCCAGCACTTAATTTGTGCAACATAACTCCAAATTACCTGCACAGGAGCATAGGCAGTTGGACCTGGCACAGGAGAAGGTGAAGTCATTGCTACCGGGGGCACTGGATAGTGAGCATAAGGATTATAAGGAGGCGGTGCTGCGATATAACTGAAACACACCCAAAAAGACGCATGACAGAAGTCCATAAATGTATAATTAGTTGAGAGAAAAAACAAAAGATTAAACAATTTACCCTGCAGTTCCCCACATGGAAACAGCTGGTGGGGGTGGGTGAAACGGAGGTGGAGCATAAGGAGAATGAGTATAATCTCCACCAGTTCGCAAGCGTTTACTTTGGTCCATAGCATTTGCATCAGCTCCCACGCCTAAAATAGGTTTTAATTGTTTCAACACATAATGCATATGCAAAACATTGTATGAACCAATCCATGCAGTAAATATGTGTAAACAATAATTGAAGACATGGAATAAACTGAGGTGACAGCAGAATTGTTGCCAAGTTTTTGTACTAAGGTTGTAGTGAATCTTATCAATCACCAAACTCTCCAAACCACGTTTTTTTTGTCCTCGCCAACAAAATTTTAAAAAGAAATTAACAAAAACTTTGACAACATGAAGCTCCAATAAAAAAAGGCTCCACCTTGAATGTGCTTATGTCACAACACAGAACTAATCTCTCGAACAATTTTCTATCAAATAAAAAACAAACGCACTGCCGAAGCTACCTGAGCGTTGGTGAGATTTCTCTATCTGCGTAGATTTAACAAAAGATGAAAATGAACATATCATACATTAAAGCTCAAATAATAGGTCTCTTCCCCCCCCCCATTAATTGAAATTATATATAGGATTATTGAAAGATGCAACGAAACAGAACATAGATAAAAATTTCTAGTTACAGGTCAAATTTCCCCATTAATTGACATTCTGTCTAGGTTTAATAAACGATGAAAAGGAGCTCCTTCCACCTCACACAACGTTCATAAAAAGTAACAAATCTTTCTTCTCCCCAACCTCAATGTGCCAAACATAACAAGTTGCTTCCATTCTACTGAGGAAATCAGGAAAAAGTCCAGTTTAACCCCATCTACGTTCACAAAAGTCTGGACTGGACCCTCCACTACAAAACCGGTTATTTAATCCCCTCAACTTTGAAAACGGGTACAACTCACCCCAAAGGCTCAATACCACAGCACAGGGAATCTCAACCTCACCAATCAAGATATTCTTGGCGATCCCACTGCCCCGAAAACTACGTAGTGCTACCCCAAATTTACACACTATATCAGGCTGCCCCCCCCCCCAAAAGCAACACGCATATGCCCCTTCATTGTTCTATATTATGCAAGAGCAAGAAGAAAGCGTGCCCGCGTGGACAAAAAGCACCTCTCTTGACGAAGAGGTTCTTCTTGGCCATCTCGATGTGCAGCGCCGACTTGGTCTCCGCATCGAACACCAGATCCTGCAGAGGAAGAGAGCCTCGGGTTCACATCCATCCAAACCCTAATCCGCTATCGAGACAAGAAACCCATCCAAAACCGAGCCGAGCCGAACCGAACCTGCAGCGCGGCCCTGGCAGCGATGGCGTGGTGCGCGGAGGAGAAGAGCGCGAAGCCCATGGGCTGGTCGCCCTTGAAGTTGACCTGGGAGGCCTCGAATCCCGGCAGCCAGCGCAGCAGGTTGTGTAGCTCCCGCTCCTTGACGTCTACGGGGAGCCCCGTGATGAAGATGGTGCGAACCTCGTCGGCGCTGGGGCGGGCGGCTGCGTCGGGCACGCCGGGGATGGGGGGAGGCGGCAGGACGGCCGCTGGGGAGGGCGCTGCGGCGGCCGGCGGCCACTGCTGGTGGAACGGGTGGATGCCGGCGCCAGCCATGGAGGCGGCCGGGGAGGCGCGCACGAACTCTAACCCTAGAGAGAGAGATTGGGTTAGGGAAAGAGGAGAGCCAGAGACGGGGACGCCAAGACGGGGATGGAAATGGATCTGATCATTTTGTTTTTATTTTTTGCGAAAATGGATCTGATCATCTGAGTCGTGAAGTTGTGGCCGAGGCACGGTGGGCCACTGGGCCGTCAGGCTGGCAGGTGGCAGTTGCTTAGGAATTTTGGAGTTTTTGCTCTTTTTTTCTTCTTATTTAGCCTTTTTTTTCTGATGAAGTATCAAATGTCGGTAGCATGCCACGTGGTGCGCGGAAAGGGTGCGATGCGGTTTCAGTGCGTGGCAGAGGCCTGCTGTGTACGTGAAGCACGGTAGGGATGTTATTTTGTCATTTCGGACGCAAAGGGTAGAGGTGTGCATCCGGTTTATTAGGTTAATTTGGATCGGTTTTTTGGTATAAAAAAATCCATTTTTGAGATGTCACTGTCGAATTTCGAACGCGAAGGGTAGGGGTGCACGTGGCACCCTTTGCCAAGCAAGCACCCATGTAGCAAGGTCTTTGGCCACATCAGTGCCTATCATGTGGGCCAGATGGGTCAAAACAGTTGGTTCTAATGGGTTCTCAGGAGAACTGGGTTTTGTGTTCAGCAGTGCCTCAATACATGTGGTTTTGCGAAAACAAAAGAAAAACATATGGTTTTATGTTACCAATGCTCTAATACCTAGTTTTCTTTTTTTAAAAAAATACTATTTTATTTATGTAAATATTATGGGAGCTTTCTAAGTATATGTCAAATTAGATGGGTGGCTTGGCCAGGCAAAAATTAAGATGCATTTTCATGTTTTTTAAGACAAAATTGGCCACATGACATTGATATTTTGTGGCATTTACTTTCAGACATTAGTTTTTTGTGTCTTTGCTGAAACATATTACAAAATCGTGGATATTTGCCAGAAGACTCTAGAGCTATTAAAATAATATATTTGGTTGAGCATGAAGAAGAGAAGGGAAGAAGAAAAGGAGGGGGGGAGGCAATTTGGTCATATTTCATATTTTCTTTTTCCAACTCATGGGAAAATGATATTTTAATACTTCTAGTGTCTTCTGTCAAATAGCCACGATTTTATAGTGTGCTTGGGCAAAAGCACAAAAAACCAATGTCCTGGAGCAAATATCACAAAAAGTTCAGTGTCCTGTAACAAATTTTTCCTTAGAAAAATCATGTTCTTAGTTAAAAAAAAAAGATGCTACAAAGGAATAGGGAAGTAAGCATGCATTTGCCGTAGGCCTAGAAATTAGACTAATGGATTAAGCATGCATTTTCCATAGACTTAGACATTAAATTAACGGTAATAGATTCTATATCACAACACAACAAAATTGTTCGAAAAAAGAAGGCATGCTGGTGCCAAATCCGAATCCTTTGTAGTACTGCAGAGGTCCATCATGTGAACAGTGTTTCCAGAGAGAGTGAACAACACTCCGCCGTAGTACCGCGGCAACACTGTAGCAATAGTGGGAAAAACAAAAGTGATTTTGCTGCAACGAAAACACTGTAGCGATTGATTTGGACCTTCGGGTTTCGATCGGACGGCGGAGATCGCTCCTAATGTCGTGTTACTGTAGATCCTCTATATTGACTACTTCAATGCAAAGGATCCAAATCTGCTGGTGCCACCATCCCAACCCGACCTGACCGGTACGCCCCTATCCACCGTTGTTGTTGGTGCCACCATTAGCATTGCCTCCGCCTCATTGCTTGCCACCATCATATTCTATTTTTTCTTTATCGGAGCCAGAGTCAGACACGGATAGTGTACCATTTCTCCATCCCATATTTGCTCCGCGAGCCTTCAGTCGATTGGTCGAATGAAAATTATTCGTTTCTTTTGCACCCCTATAGAACATTAGACAGTAGGGGTGCAACCGGAGTGAACACAGAGAGACTAATCGCTGAGATATCGAAGAAAAAAACACTTAGTATCTCCTGCGTGCTTAGATGCGACAACCCACCTATCTTTATCCTATTCCTAAGTGAAGTCATAGCAGACTTTCCTCATACCACATGACATATGGATGCATACGAACGAATATCGTTCAACATGTATCCTATTCCATATTTTTTTCTCGGAGTCGGACACAGATAATGTCGGATACCCATTTATCACTTCCGTATTCGTTCTGTAAACCTTCGGTCAGCTGATTAGACAAGAATTATCCGCTCTGTTTGTACCTGTGCTCATTGCTTTGCCCCTCTCTCCCTCGCCCCCTATCGTCCCCAAGACCTAATTTGATGATCGCCCCGTCACTGACCGTCCTGAACCCACCGACCGCCTACCACCAAGAGAAAGCAGCATCTCGAGTGCTTGACCATTGTGATGTCTAGTAGAAACCTAGAGTTCTTTCGAGCGTTGAGCTTCTTGTTCTATCAAGGCCTACGGGCCTGAATCAACAAGGCTCATTTTAAGATGGCATTTAGCGGCACAAATGATCATTTGGGCTGGTTCACTCTTGCTAGCTTCGGTTGTTGTGCTTCTAAGCATTTGATTTGATCCCCCTCTCTCTCTAAATAAAGCATGTGATTTGATGCATGATTGCTCACACGACGGATATGAAAGAGGAATTTTTTAATAAACTATTTTTTATTCTGAAATACATTAATATACCTCCGATTTTTTATTTTACAGAAATAATATTGTTCACTCTACTGTTGAGCGACTTGAGCTAGTCGCCCAACGATTGTGCGCCTGGTGTCCTAATCACCCATCGGTTGAGTGATTAGTCCCTTCGGCTACTAGTCGCTCAACCATGGAGCGACTTATCTCATAGTCGTGCAACCGTTGGGCGATATCCCCTAGTCGCTCAACTGTTGAGCGACTAGGGGCCTATAACCTGCTCGCGCGTGCTTGCCCACGCCATTCCTTCGCCATTTCACCCAGCCGAAGAGCAGAGCGGCCGTGAGGAGAAGAGAGGAAGAGAAAGAGGAGAAGAAAGAGAAGAGAAAGGGGGAGAGAAAGAGAGGGGAGGGAGAGAGAAAGAGAGGAGGAGATGTCCGCGTATTGACGACGGTGAGTCCCTTGCACTTCTTTGTAGATTTACTTTTAAAACTATGGTAGGTTAGCAACCAAAATCATTAGATGTGTAATAGTGTAAATAGTGCAGTCGTAGAACTAACGCCAAATTTGTTGTTAATAGTTGTGAATAGTGTAGTCATACAACTAACACCAATTTAGTTGTAAATAGTATAGTCGTAAAACTAATGCCAATTTAGTTGCTAATAGTTGTAAATAGTGTAGTCGTAAAAGTAATGTCAATCTAGCTCTTAATAGTTGTAAATAGTGTAGTCGTAAAACTAACGCCAATCTAGTTGTTAATAGTTGTAAATAGTATAGTAGTAAAACTAACCCCAATTTAGCTTTTAATAGTTGCAATGCGGCTAAGACTAGGGGTGAAAATGGATCAAATAGTTTCTGACCGATCCGGACGAAACAAATTCGGATTATCTCGGATTAGATTTTTCTCGGATAATTTTCGGATCAGAAACGAATTTGGATTTTTTTTTTGTCAGAAACGAAAACGAATATGGTAGGCAAGCTATCTGGTGGATACAGATACAAATACGGATTATCCGAAAAAGACGAAGTCCAAATTTTGGCCAAAAGATAAAAATGAGATTTTAATTGATTTTTGAATTTCAGAAAATGCAACAAATCAAATAGCCTTTTAGAAAATAACAAATATAGTTAAAAAAATTCTAGATAAAATCAAAAAAATTCCTTGAATTATTTTGAACTTAATAAAATTAATTCCAGCTTAAAGTTGGTTTTTATTTTTGCACATAAATTATTTTTAATTTCTAAAAAATAGGAAAACCTTTTGAAATCCGAGAAAATTCAAGAAATTAATTAAAATTCCCTTTTCACTTTAAATCCAATAAAATCCCAAAAAACTCAATAAATTTTATTTTTGACATTAAAACTAGGAAATTAAATAATTGACTTTATTTTATTATTTTTCCTTTTTAACCAAGAAAACTCTTTTAAATCTAAAAAATCCAATAAATAATAACTTTATTAATTTTATTTTTGATAATATACTTTGGGATGTTACAGTCATTTACGATAGATTAACCATCCAAATTTTGATCAATGTTAGTGTGAACTAAGTTTTATATATGATGTGATGAACTAAGTGTGAATGCGTGATGACTTGTGACTTATGAGCGAAATATGGTAAATTAAGTGTTATGTTTGTGATGAACTAGTTAATACAGCTTGCTAGTGCCACTATTATGTGTGGTTACTGAAAATTTGAACAATTCATGAATGTTTGTATCAAATTTCGTTCATTTCTGGCATACAATTTAAGGGGTTTTCATGTTCCGAAAAATATCTGCGGCCATATTCATTTCGATTCTTATTCGCTCCTATTCGTATTCGATATTATTCGTATCCATATTCGTATCCGGGGTATTCATATTCGTATCTTGATCCGAGAAAAATATAAAAACAAATATGATAGAGTCATTATCCATCTGTATTCGATTCGTTGTCACCCCTAGCTATGACTATACCCTAACCCTAGCCCTAACCTCTTTAGCCCATACCCCATACCCTAACCCTAAACCCTAAACCCTAAAACCCTAAAACTGAAATACGATTATGGCTATATATGTTGAGGAATATGCGGTTTAATGCAAGAATGCAACTAAATTTTCAGAATTTTCAGAGCTACGCTATAAATAATTAAACTAATAATTGTGTCGTAATTCCTAACTTGAAATTGATTTGCAGGTATGACTCGCGACCTTGGTTGTTCTGGATCGCCTTTCGGCTCTGCCGGACTCTGGCGACGGCAAAGACCGCACGAGCATCATGTCCCACATCCTGAGGGCAGGGACGAGGCAACTGAGTTGGGGGTGGTCCGTACGCGAACACCTCGACGGGCTTGGAGACTAGACCCACACTGGAGAGACAGGTTTGTGTGCAAACTATGGCACTTCTTTTTATCATACGTCCGATATGTACTTACTTCTTCGTGCTTTGCAGGTTGAGCGATGCTGGTCTTCTACCTCTCGCGCGGACGGTGGAGGCCACCGACGAGGACGGCGCTCCGGTCGAGAACGACGAGGAGGTCCAGGCCGGCCCGGAGTGGTCCCAACGTTTCTCATTCGACTGGTCTCTGCTGACAGCTCTAGTGGACCGATGGCGGTCCGAGACGCACACCTTCCACCTCCCATTCGGGGAGATGGCCCCCATTCTAGAGGATGTCACGGTGCTGCTCGGCCTGCCTATCGTGAGATCTGTTGCCTCCCCGTCGGACGCTCCTGCCAACTGGCGCGACGACCTACTAGGCTAGTTTGAGGGGGTTCTTCCGGCCGAGGACACGGCAGCGTACTGCGTCTTCCCGGCGCGACAGAGGCATGGCCCGCCCCTGCGGTGGCTTGCGCAGTTTCGGGTATGTATGCTATCCGTTTTTTTATGTTTAGCGATGCACTATCCTGGCCATATGACGGGCTTACTAATTATTCATTTGTGCGCAGGTCGAGTGGATGGTCATGGAGCCCAACGAGTACCAGGTGTCGCGGCACCTCGAGGCGCTATTTGTGGCGTTCGTCGCTCGACTTGTTTATCGCTTACGACCCCACGGTGACTCCGTTGACGACCGCCTCATGCGGTATGCGAGGGCCATCGCCGACGGGGAGGAGGTGCAGATCAGTTGGGGATCAGCCATACTTGCTGTGACATACCGCGGCATGTGCGAGGCGTGCTGCAGGACGAGACCGACCTCTATCCTCACAGGCTACCCCCTTCCTGCTGTAGTTGTGGTCGTTCGACCACTTCCCTCTCGGACAACTAATGCTACTCGACACCAGTCTGTACCGCACGATCATGTACCAAAGGGGCGCGGTGGTTCGGCCGACCACAGGGTCCCTTTGGTGCCGTAGACGGGTACGTACTCTCCTGTACCTTTACTTTTATCGTATTACGGGTCATTCTTTGTAACCACTGTTCCAGCTTGCGAGCACAGTTTGCACACGTGCAGATCACACGTGTGTACGAGCACTTCGTCGAGCTGCTCGTCCGACTCACCGCCTCCTGTTACGCCGTAACCACATCTCTCTTCTCATCGCAGTCTCTGCCGCGCTTATGCGACTTCAGCCAGTGGATCGGCGACAAGATCCACCCCTACGATATTTGGATGCTGCTGTCATGGAAGAGGTGGGCCAGAGAGGACTGTGAGGGCTGTGAAAGGCACCTTGAAGAGTTGCAAGCTGAGATGGAGGAGAAGAATAGGCGGAAGAAGCTGCACGAGGAGCAGGAGCGCAAGCATGCCAGGCGATGCGAGGCGGAGAGGGCACGAAAGAGGGCCATCGCGACGAAAGCTAAGGAGTAAGGCGATGAGTACAACGTCGAGCTGGGCCGCAAGGGCAAATAGCCACGTTCCACGCAGTAGTTCGACCCTCTTCATCCATATGTCCTATGTATTTCTAATTCCCTAAGGCATGCGTGTACCGTTCTTGGTTAGTTCCATGGCGTGCCATGTAACCCCCTTGTTGGATCAACTGTTGTGCTGTTATCGTTGCACCATTTCTCCGAAGTTCTCCACCGTATATGAATTCCCTAGTGCATCGCAATATCACTTAACTTTCTATTTACGAATCATTGTTATCTCAAACGTCCTCACAAAATTCTTCAGAAGTTTACCGCACTACAACAACATACGACGATCACAAAAATGTTATTGTGAGTTTAGTAGATTTCGCACCCTTGAGATTCTACGAAAATCACGAACGGACCAACCAACCTTGTCACTACCCTTTTATTTCCAAAAAAATAACAACCAACAAACAAGATTTGCTAAATGTATTACCTACAAAAATTGCCATTTATTCTCTCATAATTATTTCCATCGGATTAATAAAATAATAATGTTATTATTTCAAATGAGCGACGGGTGGAGTAGTCACCCAACCATTGAGCGACTATCATAAGTCGCTCAACCACCGGACGACTACTCCACGTGTAACTCGACGGTTGGGCGACTTAGATCAGTTGCCCAATGGTTGAGCGACTAGGTCCAAGTCGTCCAACGGTGGAGCGACAGAGTATTATTTCTGTAAAATAAAAATATAAGGTATATTACTATATTTTAGAATAAAAAATGATTATTTTTAAAAAAATCAAAGATTGATGCTATCACTTTCAAGATTCATACATAAAATTCTTCCCTACGACACATAGGTCCTTCTATATGGTCTGCATCATTTCAAAACATTGCATATATACATATACAAAATCACATTTTAAACATTCTGTATTTAAGTAAAAAAGAACCATATATATGCATCTACGAATAATGTGGCACCTTCGAGGTAAACCCGTTTGTGCTTGTGCGAGAGGTTATAGGCCGATTTCCATTACGGGGTTTGCTTCCGTACACATCTTTTAGCTAAGTATTTAATATTAGGTGATAGCAAATCTTTATATGAGAAATAAATCAAATTGAAGATTAGATATAGATATAGTCTTGAATATTAAGTAGGGGCAAATCATCGATTTGATTTTTTATAGGTTATGCATATTTGTCCTATCTAATATTAACTATTTTGCTTTAAGATTTGTAAAGCTTTAAAAGTGGTGTACCAAGCATACCCAAAAATAAAAGGTGTTTTCGTTGCTCCAAGTACATATATCACCTCAGCAAAACATGCAACGCCCTCAAGTGCCTGTCTATCACCTCAAGCTTTTAGAGAAATGGGACGTACACACAACACCCCACAGAAACATGCATCATTCCCCTCTTGAAGTCTCTCCTCTCCTATCCTCGTAAGCAACACGTAGGTTGCACAAAATTTCCCCACGACGACGACGACCACCACGACGGCGGCGGCGGCGGCGGCGGCGGCGAACCGAACCACTGATGTGCGTCCACTTCAGTGCCCTTTCTGTGAGGGAGACAAGCATTTTCGTTCTCCTTGTCGATCGGTGTCCCTCGCTAAGGCGGCCGATTCCGATGTTAACATCACCAAATCTTGCTTTCTTGCTAGTGGCCAAATCCCACTCTGGCTGGCAACCCTACTTTGATCTTACTATCTTAACGATGTGGAACTCAAAAAGATTGACCGGATCCGCTATCTTACTTTGCTTTTTTGCTGTTTCGCTTTGAAAAGAGGCTTTTAGCAGCAACAACAAAAAAAAAAACTCCACTGTAATGTAGACGATTGTAAGCACAAATGCTCGTCGGTCATTTACCGATCGATTACGATTAGCAAATAGGAAACCTAACTAGATCAGGATATTTTGTTGGTTGGATCCATTTATATATCTTGGATCTTGACGTACGAAACAAGCTAATTAATGAATTTAGGACTCTTTAGAGATCAGATCGGTGAGCTCTATCTAGAGTAGATCAGACGGACGTACGTAGGTGTATGAACCGGTCGTCCCGAATTCAGAAATAGCGGGCGAAAAGCGAGCGGAAGATTGTCTAGATCACAACCTATACGCTCGACGCTATCCGGCTAGCTGGCCATTGCTAGCCAGGACCAGCGTGTCTTTAATTCCTTGGCGTTCTTGTCCCGTACGTCAAGCTGCGACGACGAAGTATTCCTTGATTTCCTACCGGAGAAGTCTTGCGCGGATTGACCCCCCTTGAAAGCGAATCTGGCGGGTCCGGTCAAAATCAGGCTGATTATTACTGTACTTGCTCAGGTAGAGGTTTGTTTCGAACAAAAGATTTTTGGAGGAATTCTTTTAGAAATTGATTCGTCTGGAAACTTTTCTTGTATGGCCCTTTGGAACAAAGGAACGAGCCCTTAGTATCCCTGCGAAATTCTTTTGGAATGGCTCATTCTTGGGGAACTTTGGAGGAAAACACACCTAAGGTCTAACCTCTTTGAAATTTTCCTCTGTCTTTTGAGCAAGTCTCTGCAAATTCCTGTGTGTTTTTCCTAGGAAGCATCCAAACAACTACAATTCATACGTTTTCTTTTCTTGTGGGATTTTATCGGAAAATCGATACTACATTTACATGCACCCGTATGCACTATTGTGACCCTTCGTTGTGCTCCGAGATTCGTGCACTCCCCTCCCACCACGATTTTGCAAAACAACCCTCCTGCATTATCGAATTCAAGTATTTGGGTGAAATATTTCTCTCTCCTTCGGATTCAAACATTTTCCAATTGAACGTTGACAATTTTCAATCGAGCCTTCAACTTTGAAACTTTAGCAGCGGCTCGGTGCATGGAAAGATGCCGATGTCGGGGAGCCAACGGGCGGTGTCGAGGGTGCTAATGGTGGAGGAGATGGCAGATTGGTGTTCTCGTCAGGGATATGGAAGAAGAGTTGGATTTGCGACAGGGTCTGCACGGAGCCTACTAAAACAAGAAAAAAAAAAGCTTAAATGACACTGTTTGCACGTGAAATAGCAAAACTAGTCCCGTCCAAGTAATCAACGCCAAAAAATGGCACCGCGGACTCGCCGACAGGCGACACGTGTCCTCGTCCGTACCACGGGTGCGCGAACGCCCTCGTCCCCTCCCCACGGGAGGGAACTTTCGACACGTGCATCCCTCTCCCACGCTCCTCGGGAGGGGACTCATATTGCTAATTAATTACGATAAAATTGATTGTGACTAATTAATAACGACTAACTAACTACGACTAATTAATTATGAATAATTAGTTATGACTAAATTAATGACGACTAATTAACCACAACTAAATTGATTAGGACTAATTAATTACGACTAAATTGATTAGGACTAATTAATTACGACTAAATTAATCTCAACTAACTAATTACAACTAAATAACTACGACCAATTAATTACAACTAATTAATTATGATTGAACAATTAAGACAAAATAATTACACAGGTTAATTAATTAATCCTTGGTTTAATTAAACCCATGTAATTAATAAATTAACTAACAGTATGAGGGAAGTCCCTACTGTGGTGCGGAAGATGATTAATTAACCCATGGCGCAGACTATCATTAATTAATTTAACCCATGTAATTAATTACGCGGTGGGGGGTTAATTACACGTCTACATAATTACATGGTGGGATTTAATTAATTACGACTAAATAATTACACAAATGAGGTTAATTAATTAACCTATGTAATTAATTAGTCATAATTATTTAGTTCGTAATTAATTACTTGTAATTAATTGGTCGTAATTAATTAGTCAAAGTTAATTTAGTCGAATTAATTAGTCCTAATAAATTTAGTCATGGTTAATTATTCATAATTAATTTAGTCATAACTAATTATTCACAATTAATTAGTCGTAGTTAGTTAGTTGTTATTAATTAGTTGTAATTATTTAGTCATAATCAATTTAATCGTAAGTTCTTGTTGCTCCAATGCTTTTCATACATTTTTAAAAATAAACATAGACAAGAATATTGTTGACGAGGATCTAATAATCCTCATTTAATTATTTATCTGTAATTCTTATTATGGATAATAATACCATCATATGGTTCTCGAACATACCCCTTAATATCCATAAGGGAGAAGCTGGAGTCGTAAGACTTTTTACGACTACCTCATGGTTGTAAGTTCTTCTATGACCACTCAATAGTCGTAATTTCTTCTACGATTGCCTCATAGTCGTAAGTCCTTCTACGACCACCTTATAGTCGTAAGTTCGTCTACGACCATCCCATAGTTGATTGAGCTTGCAGACAAGTATGCACAATTGATTAGGGCATCTAACAATTAGTATACGCTGCTATTCTCTGGAATAATTGCATCATTAAACTCTCTAGCCTGATGATAACCGCCTGGTGACGTGGGAATATTACTACTCTAGCAATAATCTCCAGTAACTACTTCATCATCTGAAGCGTTGAGACGCCCTTTGGACAGGAGAAACCACTGTCCACTTTGAGCACTATATAAAGTGTGGAATCAGCAGACGGCAGGGCGAGAGGCAATCATGAGCACAAGACATTAGACTTAAGTCCTTCTCTTGATCTGTAACCAGCATACTCAATATAGTCACACATGAGTAGGGTTGTTATTCTCTCCGGAGAAGGCCTGAACCTGTATAAAAATCCCCATGTCTTTCTCTCTACGTGATTTGAGTCTTAGAGGCCACCCGAATCAAACAATTATTACGTAAGATCGGTTCTAAAACACCGACAATTGTGATCAAATCTACTGGATTATCATGATGCGGAGTCTTACATACAAAAATCCTAGCACTCATTTGGAGGTTTAGGATAAACATTATTCGAAAGTAATATATCTAACTTCTGAAATACCAATATTTAATTATGCAACACAAGTAGATTATCCTTGCAGATGATATGAGGTAATACTAGTTGCAAAATCGTATGCCTTCTAGGTACAATTTATCAAAACCTTTAAGGGTCTTAATATTTTGTAACTATCTCTGGGTGGTTAAAGTTACAACGAATAGTCTGTTCTGCAAAACTATAAATTATAGTTGTACCACCCTAAGTAAAATATAACCAATCTTGGTTTTGGCGCTTAGGGGATTCATTGCCAATATCACCAATGTATGCCATACCTTCATGATATTAGAGGAAACCACCATTCCACTAACTTTTGGTAAAAGATACACTTTATAAGTGCTTACGTGGTGCACTTCTGGTCTTTATGTTCCTCATCATATTCTTTCAGGCCTTGATGGGTCCTTGTCCACTTATTGGGATTATATAATCATTGATGTGATTAAGAGATCGACTAGTAAGGTAATTTTTTTTCCTAGGGAGATGCTCTTCCTACATGCAAGAGACTATTAGGTATGAGCTTTATATATATTGCAATTTTGTTTCCTTTCTTACTAGGAATTTTGAGTCCTTCGATGATCTCATCAAGGATTTTCAAAATCCGTTGACTACATATTTTATTTATTTGTTCATACCTTTTGCTAGAATTATTATGCAACACAACATTATATCATTTATAATAGGAGAGTAACAATCTTTACTGGGACCTTTGAGCCATAGCTTCACCACTTTATTATATTCACAATGACCCATCAAGTCTAAACTATCTGGTTCTAAGACTTTTATTTAGCAATTTTGGTTCAGCCTCATATGCTTTTATTATGTGACCCGATATGAACTCTTCAAGCTCTCGGCCATGGACTTTGGTTTTAGATGCATATTCTTATAAGAGAAACTTTAGCAATTGTAGAGACATAGTGATTGTCCACAACTTTTCTCTCATATCGTCTAACTTGAGGGTATCTCAGTGTTAACTAGATCTTTGTTATTTCCCAAATAAAAGATTCTTGGTCGTTCTGCATGCTCAGCATTGTAATATGTGTACATCAAATTGCTGGGGCTTTCATCTTCATGATAAACCTCTTCACGAGGTATTTCACTTTCAAGGTGAGTTCTCTTTAAGAGAGTTAAAAGAGTGATTAATATTTGTTTTGACTAGTGTCATTAGATCTTAAACCCGCAAGCGTCCCCACAGATTTTAGATCAAAAACCAATAAGTCAATTTCGCAGATGTGGATATACTATTCAACTAGGGGTATTCCACTCTTAGCGACGTATTTACTGCAAGTAAACACTATATGATAACTCCTCCATAATTGGAAAGTATTTGGCAGGCTCCCCGCTTTTAACGCACAAAAGTATAAACTAAACCTTAAATTTAGCTTGACTAGTGTGTTTATCTTAGTACTAAAGATCTTTTCCTTCTGGAAAATACGACGGTATTCGAACTTTTGGGTATTTCTCTCCCCTAATGTCGAGATTTGATCTTTATTAATAGCATACCACAAAATTCCCCTGTCGTGGGCATATGATTGATTGAATTTCAGATCCAACATGATCTCCAACAACTGGTGGTGACCCAAAGGTGTATGCTACAGTGGTGGTAACATGTGAAAAATGTTTGATCTCTCCAACACATACTTATTTCAATAAAGGGTTTGATGATTATATACAGTGGAGCTAGACTTTTATCAATACAGTGGCAAGAAAACTGCATGATCCTAATATTTTGTAGGATATTTCAACTTCAGGTTGGTCATTAGTCTGCTATGAAGGTCCCATACGGGGGTCCGATAGTTGGTAGAGTTATTCTATAGACTAACTTCTTTATTATTTGGTCAAAGTTTTGATCCAATTACTCATGCGGTCCGATAGTTGGCAGCATCAACAATGTGGTATGGTCTTCTCCCGACTGCATTGGTAGCTGAAGCTTTTGCATGCCGAGGTGGATTGTGCTGGGCTTTGGGTTGGGGTTTATCTCCTATTGAGATGGAGACGGATTGCCAAGAATTTTATAACACGTGGACAAGTTAGCAATCTTTGCGTTCAGCTTTGCATGCAGTCCTCGTGGAGATTGAAGAGATGAGTAGCTTGTCGATGGATTTCAGGCTTTGCTTCAATCGTCGTTTGGCCAACACAACATCATATTTGCGTGCGAAACCGGCGTCGTCAGAGTTTTTAGGTCGTACCTGGATTACAACTTACAAGGGCTCCTGCTTTTCTTTCTAAAGGTATTCTTGATGAATGCACTGATTCATCGATAATTGAATAAAAGGAAAGCGAACGACTGATTAGAAAGAAAAAACCCACTCTGATTGATCTCGATCCATACGCAACCATGACCTTTTCAGAAGATGAAATGCAGAAGTATTTTTAACGGGCCTGACCACCATGCCAGCTAGCTTGGCTAGCCTCATACTATCAATCTGAAGAAGCCAAGATTATTGTAACTGTTTACTAAAGGAATCCATTCATTCAACGTACAAATCTAATAGGATGTCCACCCACGGGAATCGAATCCTCTGACATTGCTAAGCAATGTCACGGATGAATAGTTTCGTGACATTGCGTAACATCCGTTAGATCGAAAAACAATGGGCGATATTAAAAACATCAGAAGAAAATCTCGTTCACAAATCTTGTAGTGTGGCACTGCTCCACGTATCTTTAGCGATGATCCGGTTTGCAGATCAAACGGTCCATATCTTTCGAATATCATAGTACTGTTCATCAGAGACAATGTCAGAGGATACGGATCCCCACCCATGCGTGCATGACATTATTGCGTAGCAAGCTGGCACTTTCACCAACGGAGACCAGCTTTAACCCTTTAAGGCATTCAGGTCTTTTGGTGAGAGATTAGCGTCATCTAGCTAGTGGCCGAACCTCCGAGACGTATATAAATGGCGTACAAATGGGGACAACACCGAATTGACGCTGAAAATGATCAGTGAGACAGTGACCAACAACGACTTCACCGCCATGGAGTAGCTTTTAGCTAAAACAGCAAGAATAGTTAACCCATGGAGAAGACCTGCACCAAATTAGAAAGGGATATTTGATTATTTGCGACTTTAAAGATACGTAATTCATGATTTATCATTCTATGTATCTATAACGTGGATTCTGTAGCCATATGCCATAGACACATGAATGACAAATTCTGAATTACACATATTTTGACAGTGACAAATAATCAAATCTCCCAATTAAAAAAATACTCCACTAGTTCAAAAAAAAACAAGTCATTTTTTTACATCAACATGGTTTTCAAAATACAAATTTGACCACTAATTACTATGATTTGGATTCAAATCCCCAGGGTTTAGTTCAAAATTTTGGTATTCAAGTACATACGTCCTTGATTTATTTGCGCTATAGCTAGCTCTAATTAACCTAGTTTGTCTGCAAAATAACATTGTCAACGACGGCATGCATCTAACAAAAACTCCATTCCGTGGCTGCCTATTAATTTTGTGATGTGATCTCATCGTCACTTAGGTCATGTATAATGGACTTACATCAACTGTCTATAGTCTCTACCACGTAGAATTTAAGCTGATGTAGATGAAAGAGAATAAAGAGAGAGAAATGTAATGTCTATCTTGTAGCCGACTTTATCACCAGAACCAAGAAAAGCATTAAAAGATTGTGTATTGTCTACAATCCTATAGCCGACTGTATCACCACAACCCATTGTATAAATTGTTTTTAATGTTGTCTATATGTGATATGAAGAGTTACTATAGATAACAGCTATTTGTACTATTGTACATGCCCTTACTCGGATGATTCGCTCCTTTGTTTTGACTTTTGAGAGGCGCGTGTTTCGTTATTGCAATCACGGGAGAGTTGAACATACAATACATGCATCGTTGTTGCAGCTAACCATATAATTATATCGACCTCCTACGTACCTCTGGCATCTCCATCGAGTTAAAACGAAGATTTTTTCCCCCTCTTCTGTATCCTTTTTTTTACTCTCTTGAGATCTAGCTTCTGTTATGTTTTAGTGATGCATATATATTTGCTTGTGGAAATTTAGGAGAAAAGTAGAAAAATAAGTTTTTTTCCTTGCAAAGAAAATGAATATGAGTACGCCTCCTGCCTCCATCTTAATCTTTTTTTAGACGATAAATACTTCTCGTTTGATGTTATATATGTAGAGATAAGCACACATAAGTTCTATTTTGATAAGGAATTTGATATTTTTTCCTTTGTTTGCGTAAATTTTGTGTAGGAGAATATGGGAGGGACGGGCGTCTAAGCACAAAATATGCTCTTTATAATAGTAGACATTTTGCTTGTATTTTCAAGCCTATTATCAGATTTATAATGCATGATCGATGCCGTTACCAGCAAGGGTGGAGCTAGGATTTAGGGATGAAGGAGCCAAATAAGCTATACAACGTAATTATATTTGATAGGAGGATCAAATAGCATTAACAATAGCGAAATTCTTTGAAACATAAAGGATTATATTGCAAATTTGTCAAAGCATGAGGGGACCGCCCCTACCACCTCCCCTCCCTCCATCCCTGGCAAGTGGCTACAAGACATGGCTATAAACATGGTACCCCATTTGCTAAATCTCGCTTTCCTTCTATAATACCGCCTATATTAACCATCATACAAAACAACCCGCAGCATTGCATTTATGCAAGTCCGCCGACCTTTTACCCTAAAAACTGAAAACCAGCACATGAACCAAAACCACACAACCTCTACTTTTCCTTTAAGAAAAGTTGAAATGCACGCCATGCAAACCACCTTAACCAGTGATCAGCAACTTATATTACACTGTTACACTAATACAACAATGGAGTTGACAATTGAACTTTTTTATTGTTTAATCCTTTTTAAAAATATTTTAAAAATAACGTCTCCTTAATTTTATTTTAAATTCTGACACATTTGGCCACGCCACAACATGTGGCGTGGCAAAAACACGTTGTCACGCCACAGATCTCGGCGTGACAAACGAGTGTTGTCACATCGCCTCTCTTGGCGTGACAGGACTTAGCTAAAAAACAGACGCGTGTTGGTTCAGAGGGCTATCGTGACAGCTTTGACCACGCTATAGTATATAGCGTGATATGGTGTTTTTGTCACGTTAGATCAGAATTGAAAATAAAGTTAGAGAGAGGTTATCTTTAAAATATTTTTTAAAAATATATTACATAATTAAAAAACTTTTAACAATAAGGTAGTAAATATCTTCTTTTTCATACCACACAAAAATCATGAGTACTAACCTCTATAAATGAACTTTTTTTTATTAATTAACGCTTTTTAAATTTTTATTTTAAAGTTAACCTCCGACGCACTTTATTTCCAATTCTGACCCCCTTTGGTCACGCCACCGTGACGTGACAAAACAACGCTGTTACACGGTAGAATAAGTCAGCTAAATAGCACTTTTTGTCATTCCACTGGTCGTGGCGTGACCAAACAACACTGTCACGCCACAGGTGGTGGCGTAACAAGAGATACGGACGGCGTGACAGTGTTGTTTTATCACATCACAGGTAGTGGCGTGACCAAATAAATCAAAATTGAAAATAAAGTGCCCCGGTGTTAACTTTAAAATAAAAAATAAAAAAGAGTTAATTAATAAAAAAAATTCTCTATAAATTCCTCTCACGATCCTCATCCTTCTCTCCCTCGATTGCCATTTCCTCTACTCCAAGTCACCTCTCGCTTTCTCTCTCTCTCTCTCTCCAAGAATTGCTACACACACGCACAGAGCCAAGCCACACAAGAACAGTTTACGATCGAGGCCATGAGGCCGATAGCTGCGCCGGCGGCGCCACCACCGGCGGTCGTCTCGCCGTGGCACTCGCCTGTGCCGTACCTGTTCGGAGGGCTGGCAGCCATTCTGGGTCTCATCGCGCTCGCGCTCCTCATCCTCGCCTGCTCCTACTGGAAGCTCAACAGCTACCTCGGCTCCGGCCATGCCTCCTCCTCCGGCACAGGCGCCAGGGATGCCGACGGCTCTAAGTCGCCGGCGGCCGCGGCCGCGGCGTCTCCGGCTGTCTTCGCGGACCTCGTCGCCGTCGTCATGGCCGGGGAGAAGATGCCGACGTTCCTGGCCGCGCCGATTGTCCGCCGAGCGGGCACTGAAACCGGCGCCGACGCTGGGGAGGGCTCTCCAGAGACGACGGAGGAGGAGAAGAACCGCGCCAAGGTGGAGGGCGGTGCGGTCACCGCACCTGGTGGTGAGCGAAGCCAACGAGTTGATCAGGTGTGATCTGTGAATGGAAAAGAGAAAGTTTTAGGGGGTTTTGTGAGATTCTTGTACTCTCTTTTTCCAAATTTAATTTGGTTTTTTCAGCTCAGCCGGGATTGTAAATAATTTGGTGATAATTCAGACGAAGAACATGATTTATTATGCGAGGAAAATTGTTTGGGACACTGATTTGTCGTACTAATTCATAATTTATTTTTCCATCGTTTCATTATTTTTTTGCAGAAAAATTTAAACTAGGGTGCTGTTTTTAAGTTGTGGTACAAGTTTGGTATTATGGTGTACGTTTTAGGTAACGTTCATATGTAAAGGAAAACGTACAAATTAAACGAAACGTATGCAGAAACCATGGGCAAAGCAGGGTATTACGTTTGTACTACTTGCAATTATTTGGGCTTAATTTCCACTCAATATCTTTTTTTTGTAATGGAAAATTTGGATTTTGATGCAAGCAAAAAAAAAATCCAGGAAACCTGGAGAGATGAAGCGGTTGCCGTGTTTTTGGTTGATAAAGGTTGCTTTGGTTGGCAAAAAGACACTTTTGCCTTTGTCACGTAGAGAAGGAGTATATGGTTTAATTTGATCAAAAGAGGACGCTTCAATTAACATGCACGGGCGGAGCTAGGGGTGATGTGTGGTATACATTGGCACGCCCATAAACTTAGAAAACATACAGAAAATATATAAATATTAGGATTGAATTATTTGTTCCATTGAATCTTGATGATGATTATTGTACAAAACTTTAGACTTATGTAAAGCATGTATGTGTGAAACCTAGCAAAGCGTCTTAAAGTTGGGAGATATGCACATTGATTTCGATCAAATGTTTAATGTAGTACCTTTATTTTGAAATTTTTTACCTGACGGTAATCACCGAAAATTCCTTCGGGGACAAACAAGTCGTCTTTGAGAAAACATAGGTGTTTTTTCCTTCGAGAAAATCATGAGTATTCAAGGAAGATGAAGGTGCTGTAGAACAATGTTGATTGGAATTAAAGCTGCTGGCTCATTATTGTCCTCCTCTTAGATACTTAAACAGATCCCTACCACAACAGCATAATCCAGGAGAGAGAGCCATTGTAATTAGTCTCACTAGTTCACAGAAACGAGTTGTTTTAGACATCGATACAATCCTCAAAATACAACTTTAACCACTAATTACTATTATAATATATTTGTAAAACCTAGTAAATTTATAATATTATAAAATTACTTTTTGAGGCTTAATATACGTGATATGATTTTTATGTATTTAATCTAAATATTAAAAAAATATTGATAACCAAAATTTCAAAAGTTTGCATGCACACGTTCCAAAACGACGTGTTTTTGTAAACCAAAGTTAGTATCGCTTTGAAGCTATATTTTCTCAAACTTTCAATGTCACACACACACACACACACACACACACACACACACACATATATATATATATATATATATATATATATATATATATATATATATATATATATATATATATATCCATGCTGCGTGCATGTTTCTTTCTTTTACTTAAAGGAATAAGCTAGCCGTGCTTGCTACCGATTATTGCATTGCAAAACAAGCTCACGTGACTAAATCGCGCAAGCTTGCTGTTGCTAACGTGCGCTGTCTTTCCACTTCCGCTCATTGCGACGAGCTCTCTTTCAGCCAATAGGTCGTCGGTCGGAGTGGCTCCACACACACACACACACACACAAAACCCTTACATCGAGCTGTGAACACAAGACCTCCAACATTTCCATTAAACATGCCTTAATTTAAACACATCGAGCTGTGAACACAAGACCTCCAACATTTCCATTAAACATGCCTTAATTTAAACAAGTGGCATAACCTCATATTCCCTTTATTTTAAAATTAAGTGCATGTGCGTTGCTACGAAAATATCATGAATGTAATAGTTTATCCATTAAAGTAGATATAATATATCTCAATTCGTCAATGCATGCGGAGCAAAGCAGAGCACAAGAGCAGGGACAGAGAGGAGGAAGTGAGGCTCGTACATATCCGGCTGATAGAAGCGGCGACAGGGAGCGGGTGGAGGCGCGCGCGGAGCAGAAGAGCTGGGGTGGAGGCAAGGGCACAAAGGAGGAGGAATCACAGGCGTTGTCGTAGGCCATGCTAGGAGAGGAGTAGGGAGCGCATGATGTGAGATAGTTTGCTGATAACGTAGCTCACATGTCAGTAAAGAGAGGCAAAGGTGAGAGGATAGGGAGAACGAACGACCACCAACTCCAATTTTTAAGTAGTAAAGATTCACACGTCCCGCGCAGTACAGGAGACTTACTATTGCAGCGGCGGTTATACATACACACGGGTATCGAGCTTTCCATACAAGTACGACAATGATCCATTACGCCTACAAACAGGGACAGAGCCAGCCACGACCCAAGCCTCGGGTTATGTCAGCTGTTTTTTAGTCGAACTCGAATATTTAGTGATTTTCAAGAGACTATTATAGACTTTAACACAATTAAGATTTTCAAGCCTCGGTCGCTCACCCAGCCCGAGGCATGTATCCACCCCCACCTACAAATTATCTGCTTCTACCAAGGAAAAAGGAATTAGATGCAACTTATGCTTCATTTTCGTGAAATATGACAACACACCAGAGGGCAGCAGGCCGGTACGAGCAGCTGGCCATCATCGTGTAGATATGGGACCCCAAAACAAACCACCCAACCACATCGTGCGGCCGACAGTGGGCCGCAGGATACAGTAAGCCAGGTAGGTTGTCAGTGGGGAGCTAGCTTCACCAGCGCGGTTGGGCGGAGAGGGAGGCCCGCGCGGGGGATCGGCGGCGCGGCGCGTGCGTACGTGCGAATGGACGGACGGACTCCGAGATGGCAGCGCGGCGGCGGCGGCGCATGATGCGATGCTACTTTGCTTTTGACCTCTGCGACAGCGCAGCGGCAGCTGATTTCAAGCCAGCACCCAACCGATCAACCCAACTCACAGCACGAGAAAGGAAGGAGTTGCGTTCGCCGGCGAGTGGAAAGACCACTGTCCACTGGTGGAGAGTGGGTGGGCTGGGCTGCCCTCGATGGTGTTCGCCGCTCGCTCGGGCTTCGAAGAGAGAAACGATGTGGGCTTGGATGGGTTCCTCCGCGTACCAGGCAGGCCCATGGGACGAGTTTCTACGTCCACTGCGGATGGTCCACATAATTTTTTCCTTGGCAAACATATACCGAGTGATTGGACGACCCGTTGATTTCCAAAAGCAATTCTAGATTTTTCTTTATTTTTCTTCTGTCTTGTTTCCTAGGTCAATTTATTCTAGTTTTTCTTCTACGGTGAGTTTTTCGCATATTTTCTTTACCCTTGATGGGTTTTATCCGATGGACTCTGGATGATGATGGAGAGAAAGGATGAGAAGAAGGAAAAGAGAGGAAAAAAAAAAAAAAAGAAAAAGAAAAAGGTGAAGTCGGGCTGGGCGGGTGGTTTCGGCCCAGCCCGCACTTTTGGTATTTCAAAATTTTTTCTTTTCTTTTTAAACTCAGTTTGAATTCAATTTTCCGTTTTTGGTGTAGAGATTTCAACTAACAACTCAAAAATTTTAACATCGACGAAGCATCACAAAAAGGTTTTGAACACTTTCAAATGCACGGAATTTTTGAGACGTCACAACTCTGACCCAGGATGCCTAGCCTAGGCGTACGGCGCTGTGGGCCCCACCACATCGTCATGCAATGACCATTCCCTTCCCTTGTAAGTGAGAAAGAAGCTAAGAAACCTGTAAAGATGGGTCACACACGATCAGCATCAATAGTTGCCTCCAAGGAATGGAGAAAGATTTGGCACGGCCCTGTGTGTGTGTGGGAGCCAAATGCCCCATTGCCGCAGTAGAGTGTGAGGATCTTGGCCATGATAGCAGGCTAGCTGAACTTAGGCCGCTCCACTCATGCTTCCCTTGACTTCACTGCCAAGAGTGGGCAGAATAGGAGCCCCCATTCCTCCACTGCATGCAGCAAGTGAGCCTTTCTTTGCTTCCACACTAAACAAGCCTCTCCCCCTGTCTAGTCTCTACCAACCAGCATTACTCCAACCAGCATTGCACTGTTTGTTGTCCTACAAAACCCTTTCTAAACAAAATTATCAAATTCAGTTATATGCATGAGTTTCTGCAAATTAAATGGCATGGTTTGGGTTTTATGGTAACAATGTGAAGTCTGGTGCTTATTATAATTCCCTCCCGTCACAAAAGAGTGGCGTTTTTGACTTTTCAAAGTCAACAACTGCTACTTTGAACACTAAACTCTATTAACGTATATTCGGAAGAAAAATGTAAGCGTGCAATATTAGGAAGGTATTTTTTTTAATCACAAATTCACATGTATCATTTTTATATATTTAAACCATGTATTCTACACAATATCTTTGGTCAAAATTAATAGGGTTTGGATACACATATTTTAGGCCATCACTCTTTTGTGGCTAGAGAGAGCATGCTATTATTACTTACATGAGTTAGTTATTTTTGGTCTTTTTACCAAGTTAATTCGTGAAAAATGAAAATGTCTACACCGTCGATTGTGGTGGGTCCAAATTATAACGATCAAGATTAATCATATTTAAATATGAGAGCTGTTACAGTTGTATAAGAAATAAAATCGTATCTTCAATCAAACATATTAGAATTGTCTCACAAATACAAGTATATTTCCAAATATAAGCATATGTATTATAGTACCTAGCTGCACAATTGTACAAGAAATTCGGGTAGTTTTTTATTATCTATAAATCTCGAGAAGTTTTTTTCTCTTATAATATAGAGCTAGATAATTGGTGCGACCTATAAACCCCAATTGCACATACACCCAAGAATGTGTGAATTGAAAATATGCTCTAGTAGTTATATAGCAATATTAATCACTGAGGTGCTAGCTGATTCATGTAGAGACCATGTGGTGTGGTTTTAATCTAGGTGATGAATAATTGACATCGTTGTTGAGGAGTTTGGGGAATGAATTCTCAGCCTTGCAAATTGTTGGTCTGATGTTAGGCCCCAGATGGTTTGACTGGCCATAGGGGGTGGTAAGACCGGTGATGCAATGTTTGGAGAAATGGGCACCAAACACTTGTGTGGAAGTGTTTGGGGTATGTTTGCACTAGGTACCATTGAAAATAGAGACTGAACGCGAAACTAGATAGAGATTAACTGAAAAGTCGAGAGAGGGGTGTTTTCTATAAATGGGAAGTGGTCTGACCGGCCGTTGGTTGGCGGTCAAACCGACGATAGTCTGATCGGTCCCCTGTTACCAGGGAGTGTGGTCAAACCGGCCATAGGTTGGCTGTTTGACCGACCATAGTGAGTTCAGGCATAGTGAGTGTGCTGGATTTTAAGGAATTAGCTAAAGTCATGGGATTAGTGCATATGTTTTGGCTAACGTAGGTCAAGTTACGAATAACTTGTGCTTGGAATCGATTTTTTGGTCTATTATTGTGTAGGAAAGCTTGGAGTCAACTACAGTCAACGGCAAAGATGATCGAAACTTAGTTTAGTGAAATCAAGGTCCAGAACGATAGAGGATGCTGGGTGAGGTGGTTGGTCTCAAGCAAGATGCATGATGGACAAGAACAAGAAGTTTGGTGCAATGGGTTTCATCAAGTGGCTTGATCTGGTGCAAGTGTTAAGGCGGTCCAGTGGGAGGCGGATAGGAGAGACTTGCTGGTATGACGAAAGCCATTGATGAACCTACGTGTGGCGAAGCATGAGATTGCTTCACAAGATTGGACTCAGTCAAGGATGGAAAGATCGAGCAGGTGTATTTTGGTATCTTCACTAAATACCGGGTTGGTGACCTTGGAGAAACCGTGGCGCATGACAGTGCAAATGGGAAGCGGTTTAGGTCATGAGGAGGACAAGATCACGAAGAGATGAATTCAGTAGACTTGGATCGTCATCCGCTTTGAGAAGCGTGCTTGAGTATGAGACCCGATTATGTGTAGGCTTAACGGGTGCCAATTAGGATTTTCTCACTAGACCTAGCCTCCACTTTATAAGGAGTGATGCTGATGCAGGATTTGCACACTCACGTGAGCCAACCAAGCTTGGAAACTCTAATTTGAGATTTAGGGAAAGTGTAGAGAATAGAGCAGGCTAGGGTTTGAGAGAGATGTATTGAGAGAAAAATTATGGGATTGAGTGCTCATGAGTGAGTTTTTATCCTTCATGGTGGAGTGGTTGTAAACCTTCAATCCTTCATATCAATCCAATCAAGTTTGTAAACCTTCAATCCCTCATATCAATCCAATCAAGTTTGTGCAACGATGAGTTCTCTGTTGTTCTTGCTCTCTCTCTCTCTCTCTCTCTCGATTTTGGGGTTCTTGTCATCTAGGGGTTTTGCCTTAGCCTTTTGTTGTGATCTAGTTTGCTAGGACATGTGGTAGTTGATTTAAGGTCATCTTGACTATCTTTCATCCATGAGTAAGTCTTTGTATCAAATTTCCCCCCGGTTTTGTACCTTCTCGCTCTCAATCAAGAAACTCATGGGACATTGGCTATGATCATATCAATCTTCGATTGGAATATGTTCCTGACCTTCTTGTTGTCAAGTGATTTTGACCTCTACATCAGAAGTTAGGTTGCTTTGTGGATCCATCGTTGTGTTGTTTTTTTTGTCAGCATGGGGGAGCGGTCAAACCGCCAGTTGCTTGGCGGTCAGACTGACCGAGGTGTGTTGAAGTTTGATTTTTTTTGGTTTCAGCTCAATTCTTCCGCAGTTATATTGAAACCTTGATCTTCATAGTTTCACATAGCTATTATAGTAGCGAGAAGGGAGTTGAATACCAGAGAAGAAGAGGTGGGCTCCTATTCACCCCCTCTTATCTCTATTTTGGTCCAAAAACTCCCACGAAGATTTGCAAAACATCAAGTTCTGTCAAGAATTAAGCTCGCATCTGGACGGACCTGTTGCTTTCTTTGATAGTAAAGAGTATTTTTCAGACACGTGCAACTTTTTTGTGTTGTCATTACCATATGACTAGCACCAATTCTGTTGAAAAAAAGTGTCATACATAATTTGGGTAATGCACGGCCTGATTGTTCTCTAATGTTAAAAGTTGTTGATGTAACTTCTCAAACAGCTCCGTTTAACGGTTCAAAACTGAAAACAGTTGCTTTTCTAGTAGAACATTCCATCAAGCCAGTCAAGCATCCCCTCAATGGACGACAACATGCTTTACTACCAAACTAACCTTTATATAACTCAGTAACTCCCTACCAACTCGAAATGGACATACTAGAATGGATGTGTTTCTATACTATTTAGTATTTACTCCAAATAAAAAAGGACCATGAGTTCTACAGCAACCCTGATTATACATTTATACCACGTCAGCAAGTTTGTTCTTGATTTGACCAAGGTAATCTATCTATCCATTTTGAAATTTCAATGACATTTAAGTCCACCTTAAAACTCAAGTTAACAGTGCGGTGAGATCAAATCGGGTACCAATCCAAGTACAGCTCAAGTTAATAATACTGCATGATCTGTTGGCAAGACGAACACATTCGAACACAAGAATACACAAAAAAAAAATTTGTGCCGCCGTAACAAAAACTTTTTTGATTTTCTCTTGCTCTAGTGCTCTTGTTTACAAAATCTGATTACATGGATGTCCTTTTATTAAGAGCAAACGACTATTCGTATCCGAAAAAGATTCTACGTATGCTGAAGCGATACCACACAAACTCTAGAATCCGTAATGAATACTGGCCAAATACTGTAGGACTATGTAAACAAACTCTATGTAAAATCTAGATATATCATATGCACAAAAATTACTAACAAATCACTTCATAATATTTGTGCACTTACTTATTGAGACAGTCGGTCTCAACTACGACTTGCCCAACTGTTACTCAATACAGGACGACGAACACATTTCCTCAACATCCCGGACTCAACTCCACGGACTCGACTTAGGATGGCAAACACATCTTCTTAACATCCTAGACTCAATTCCACAGACACACAAATACGGCAACGTAACCGCCTAGTACCAACACAACGCTTTCACCTTGGTAACACACAACTCATCTTGTGTTTCACTGACGTGCACCACTACCTATTCCACGTGCACGCATGCATGCAAACAACTAGCTCAATGTGCTAACATGCACACACACACACACACACACATGACTCGACACTACTGCTCCTACATGCATTGACTCAACTACATGCATGCGCTCATCGATGAGATTGCGATGCGCATTTGGCGCTAGCTCCGCTATGCCCAGCGTCGCTGCCGACCCGTCGAGACTAACCCGCACCAAGCTGCCAGCCACACCGCGTCTCCGGCTACCCGTGCCCGTCGTGTAGATCCGTCGCGCTGGCCGCGTCTCGCGCCGACACGCCACTGAGAGCCGCCGTCGAGCGTGCTCCGCTCCATGGCACAGCCGGCCGCTACGCGGTATATGCAACCTTGGGAGTCGAGATCACACCTCTTGGGGCAGCAGTTAGGGTTTCGAACCTAGAGCTCTGATACCAATTGTTGGCCCAAACCGAAGACGAACACACGCGAACACAAGAACGCAAAAAAAAATGTGCCACCAGAACAACATTAATTTTTCTGATTTTCTCTTGTTCTATTGCTCTTGTTCACAAAATCTGATTACAGGGGTACCCTTTTATTGAGAACAAACGACTATTCATATCCAGAAAAGATTCTACGTATCTTGAAGGGATACCACATAAACTCTAGAATCCATAATAAATATTGTCTAAATACTATAGGCCTATGTAAACAAACCCTACGTAAAATCTAGATATACCATATGCAAAAAAAAAAAAAAAAAAAACTAACAGGATCCAATCAGAATCAGGTACCAATCCTAGTTTGGCACTTTGCTCCCAGCTCCTACCCATCTTTGTACCAGCACGCATCTTCAGTCCTAAGCAACCCCGATTTTTGTAATGCCATAGCAATTGACAAATGCTTCTGCTTCCACCCATGGTGGTCACCCACAGGGCATAGAGCTAGCTAATGGCCATCACTACCTCCAACTAACTAACCACCTTTTCACTGCACTGCCCTGCACTGCACTCCCATGTCTATCACCGTGTCATCCTTCCATGCTCCTACAAATCCCTGTCGTTGTCGTGGCCGTCGTCGTCGTCGCAACGAAAGGTGCCACTTGCTAGCGCCTAGTAGCTGAGGGAGTGGACGGAGGGGAGGTCTAGACAATGGACACCATTGAGGAGTGCAGTGATGGGCGTCACCTGCTCCTTGGCTCCAGGATACTGGTGGGCGTGCCGAACAACTCCCGGGGCTGCTCGGAGCTGCTGTCGTGGGCGATCAGGGTCGTCGCGAGGCCCAATGATTCCGTCGTCGCGGTTCATGTTCTTGGTAACTGAAATTTGTATATTTGTTTTGTTGTGTGTTTGTGATTGAATTCTTCTCCGTCTTGCTGTTGCATGGATCGTTGATGTTGTGTTGGTGTTTGTGCCAGGAGGGAGGGGAAGGAAGAACAGGCTGCAGAAGGCGAACGCGTTTGTGATCTACATGCTTGGGGAGTTTGTGGAGACATGTGAAGCTAAACAGGTGAAAATTTATCAAGAACACGCCCAATGCAATTTGTTTGATTTCTACCTATGTTCTTTTTTATTTTTGTAATTCATTGGTGGTTATCCTGTGATGATTTTTGGTGAATTGGAGATGCAAAGATGGTACCAGTGTTCAGTTCTTACTTTCTTTGTTTGGTTTCTTCTTGCATGCTTTCTTTCTTTTCTGTTGATTTTAGGTGCAATTATTTTTTCCCCTTTTGGTGAACACAGTGCAGTGGGAACTTGGAAGCAAAGTTTGTGCTCATTAGTGTTAGTTTGGTGCCCCTTTCTGTCAGGTTTTATCATGTCTCTTTTCAGTTGTTAGGTGAAGCTTGGACTAAAAAGTCATGATTCTTCATGTACTTGTCTTCAGTCTACATTGTTGGGAATTTGGGATATTGTACTGTCATTTAAACTTCTCAGGTTACTTTTAAGTCAAGCTGAAACCAAGGGTTACAATTATGCTGCGTTCTGAATTTCTGATACTAATCTGTATCCTCTATCTTTTTCTTCTTCTTTTTTCAGGTCAATTTGGAGGCTAAGGTGATTTGCAGCTCAAGCATTGCGAAAGCCCTGACCCTGGAAGCTACATTGACTGATGCAAACTTCCTTATTGTTGGAAGATCAAGAAATTCATATCACAGGTATATCTTCTGTTCATGTTTTTTTAAGTTTGCATTCATGTTAATGTAATATGTAGTTGGTATGCATCTCAAAAGTAATTCTGACAATACTTTACTCCAAGTACAGGTACTGTTAATGCCCTTTCTCACTGAAGTTTGAATGTTACAATTGTTACCATACCAGGAATCATTTTGAGGTTGCAAACCACTGCTTCATGCATGCTCCGAAAAACTGCTCAGTGATTGCCGTTGGAAGGGAAGGGCTACCGCAAAGTAGCACTCGGTTGAAGTCTCAGTCATTTGATGGTGAGAGCGTTTCATTTTTTTTTCTGAATTAAGCGACAAGCATGTTTTGTTCATGTGCTTATTTGATAGTGAAAGTGCAGACAGCAATATCTCCTCAAGCTCAACATGGAGTAGAAGATTTCCACCACTTCATAAGCTACTTAGATCAAACTCGATGCGAAACCAGGCTCAATCTACGAGCGAAGGCACCGAGGACAAGAGCTCACCAAGAGCGGTTCTTGACGGACCAGAGGAAGGGGAGCACCAAGTCACTGAAGAGTGCTACAGCACATCTAGCAATGAGGTGAGCCGGCGTGGCCACAGTGGCATCTGGAGGCGGTTGTCAGACATGAAGCTCTGGCTTCCATTCCTAAGGTCTATCGACGATGATAGCACGAAGGGCAGCGACGTTTGCTCGACTTATACTGAAGATCAGAAGCCTGCCTGGAAGTGTTACAGCTACCAAGAGATTTCAGTTGCTACCAATGACTTCCATCCAGGTAAATCTCTTCAATTGTTTCATGTGAGTATTTCAAAATTACAGTTCTGAATGATCTAAACAATTTATAGAATTTCATATCATGACAAATGTAACAAGATTAGTTTGTAAGATTGTAATCTGACTGATGGTCTCCCTTAGATAACATGGCGGGCAGAGGAGGCTATGCAGAAGTGTACAAGGGCATCCTATTTGATGGCCAATGTGTAGCTGTGAAGAGACTGGCAAAAGGCAAGCCCAGTGAGCAGAAGGAGAAAGAGTTCCTGACAGAACTAGGGATTCAAGGGCATGTCTGCCACCCAAACACAGCTTACCTTCTTGGATGCTGTGTTGAGAATGGACTGTATCTGGTATTCGAATTCTGCGCAAACGGAACACTCGCATCGGCTCTGCACGGTATCGAATTTCAGTCAGTAGTATTATTCAGAGCTGAGCTGGAGATTTTGTCAATAACCAAGTAACAACAGAAGATCAATTTTGCAGGGAAGAGTGGGAAAATACTTGAATGGCCTTTGAGGTACAAGATTGCGGTAGGCGTTGCGAGGGGCTTGCAGTATCTGCACATGTCCTGCAAACATCGGATCATCCACCGCGACATCAAGGCCTCCAATATACTTCTTGACAATGACTTCGAACCTCAGGTAAACCCATTTTTGCACAGAACATTGGTCTTGGGTATAGCTTGAACGAGAAAACAAGCACTAACTACAGTGCACAGAGTTTTGAATTGCGTGCTAATGAAATTAAATTGAATCAACATAACGTTATCTAAGAAAGATGAGTGATGTCTCTCCAACAGATTTCAGACTTTGGACTGTCAAAGTGGCTTCCCAAGCAGTGGACTCATCACTCTGTCATACCTATAGAAGGCACATTTGGGTAAGCACTGTATACTGATATCTAAAGTAGTACTACAAATACATTGTGTCAACTGAAAATTTAACAGGTCTATATGAATTGTTGGCAGGTATTTGGCACCAGAATACTTCATGCATGGCATTGTCGACGAAAAGACTGATATCTTCGCTTTTGGGGTTCTGCTGCTGGAGATTGTCACTGGAAGGAGGCCTATTGACTGCTCCAAGCTTAGCCTTCTTCAGTGGGTGAGTATTACTTGAATGAAAAGACTGAAATAGATTGAAATAGAAACTACAGTTACCAAAGAACAGTTCACATATAAGATTTGTTCTTGCTGTCTAGGCAAAGCCACTTCTGGAGGCTGGGCAAGTGACTGAATTTGCAGACCCGAACCTCGGTGATGACTATGACAAAGACCAGCTGAAGAGGATGGTTGCCGTCGCGTCGCGCTGCATTTTGCGACCCGCGATGTGGCGGCCCTCAATGGGCGAGGTACCATGCATCAACTCAATAGCTTGACCTGACAGAATTGTTACATCCTGTGAAATGTGAACTGATAACCAAATGTTGCCTTTCAGGTGCTGCATTTCCTGTCCACTGATGACTGCCTGAAGGAACCTGAGAAATGGAACATTCCGGAGGACGAGGTCGACGACATGGATGACTGCACCATGTTTTCTGAATCTTGTTCTCCGTAATAGGCTCTTATTTTATTTGGTGTTGGTATGGCTTCTTTTCATGGTATTGCTATGTGCTATCTTTTATGTTTCTTTCCTGGGTTTTGGTCTTTTGGAGCCTTAGATGCTTGGGATGCAATCATGTAATTTAGGGAGGAGATTTTGAAGATGTATCCACTGCTGGCTCGACTTTATCAGTTGAAGTAGAGTATGGATGAACATAAAAGATTCTTGAGTAAATTTGGGCCCATTTAGGGTTTGTCTGGATAGTTACACTACACATTAGGCCCGTCCGTACCCATCCAAACGAACCCTTTACGTAGCATAGGTCACTGTTTGTGATAAGTACAAACGCACGAGTTGCTCATGAACAGTAGTGCATTTGCTTACTGACAGTCTCTGACAACCTTAGTGCAAGTATTCCTGAACATTTTAATTAGCAGAGTCCAGCTACTATTTCTGAAGCAGTGAACCTAATTGAGAACTTCATACTGCCAAAAATTAAATGGCATCAATGAATCATCGTTTAGTGCAGGCTATGCATGAGAAGATGGCTATATAGACAGACGAACTACTTCAAAACTGCTACAGATCAGTTTTGAGGTTGCATCGAAATACAAGAGAAAGCGGCTAATACAAGATAAGTTTTGAGGTTGCATCAAAATACTGGAGATCTCACACAGATCAGTTGGAGTATTTAACTTCAGTTCAATCGAGACTCCAATGCCCAACCCATCTTTTTATTCTCTAGAGTCTGGATCATTGGGCCTAAGCCTATCCAGTGTCTAACTCAAATATTGAAAATTGATGATGCGATGGTGTTTGCAATTTGTAGAAATCTGAATCTATACCTACAAGCGTATTGTCGTGAATATAAACAGTCACTGAGAGGCGGATCTAAAACCTAGGGTAAATTTAAAGAAGGAAATATATAATTCATCAACATCCAAACATCCCACAAAAAATAAAAGAGCTACTCCCTCTGTTATTTTTTATTTGATGTTTTTTTTTTACTTTTTACGGTCTTTAAGATGCGACTTTGACCATTATTTATCATCACTTTATATTAATATATACTAATAAAATTATAATATTATGAAAGTGTTTTCATGTAGCCAATCAAGATAGTTTGAAACATATTGATAGTCAAACTTTAGAAAATTTGACGGTACAGATTTTTAGGACGTCAACTAAAAAGAACAGGCGAAGTATCAGCCTTCACTTCATCATCCCACTAAAGAACTAGAGGGAGGGAGAATATTCCCAAGAACAATTCCTGACGAGGAAAACTTCCCACAAACCCAAAACAGGCATAATCTTTACTATAGTTTGCATAATGACCAAACCAGCTAAACAAAGCAGCAATGATCGGATCACACCTCAAAACTCAACGAAAAATATTGGTGTCATCATGCTAGCTATTTGTTCATAAAAAAATAGCATAGATTTTATTATCTTAGACCAGGAAATTTAACCACGAAAGCTACATGTTAGCAACCCGCTGATGCAAATGAAATCATACCCATAAAAAACCCGCATCAACAGTTCAAAAAGTAGAGTGAATTTTCACCACCAATACTGACAAAACATGAACACTATTCTGGTACTATTCATAGGAAATCACACGGAATTTATTTATCTTAGCACGGGAAATTAACAACAAAACTACAGGCGAAGAGCTACACGAGCTATCTTACAATACATTAATCCGCTAGTCCCAAGATGGAAATGAAATTATACCCATCGAAATCCGCATCGTCAGTTAAAAATAGCGATGGCAGATTTTCACCACGAATATCGACACGAACACGATGGTGCCACTAGCATGGCGATATGGCATGTGCTGCCCTTTTCTTAATTTGTTTTAAGCTGGGCAGACGCCATTGCCACGAGCACCTTAGCCACCAAGGTCTCCACGGCTTTCTTTGCGAGGTTTCTGGAACTTTCTAGAAGCTTGGCACGACCCCGTAGGCAGCAGCGTCCACGTAGAAGCCTACGCTGTCGTCACGGCTGTCGTCGGCGAAGGAGAGCCAGAATTTGACCGCCTCGGCGGCGTCCGTGGCGCCGGCCGTGCTGTCGTCGTCTGGGGCGGCGGCGGCGGCGGCGGCGGCGGTGTCGCGCTTGACGAAGCGGCCCTTGATCCTCGGCCGCGCCTCGGCGTAGGCCTTGCGGGACGCGTAGCGGATGGTCTTCTGGAACTTGCGGTTCTTGCGCTTCTCGCGGTACCTCCTCACCCTCGCCTCCCTCTCCGCCGCCGCACCGACCACAGCGGACGGGACGACGACGGCCTCCGGCGGCGACCACGAGCTCCACGCAGCGGCGCCCGCGGCAAGGCCGGGCTGCAGCCACAACGGTGCAGCGCCGTGGGGGACCACGCCGTCTGACAGGTTGGCACCGGCGCCGACGCCGCCGCAGACCATGAGGTCGACGCCGGAGAGCAGGTCAAAAAGGCTCCGCTCGGCGCCGCTGTCGTTGGTGGAGCTGGACGAGCTGTTGTTGGGGCTGCCGTTCCCCTGCGCCGGCGTCGGCCAGGACGACGCCGCGGAGCCGCCGTCGTCGTCGGCCGCGAATAGGTCGTACACGCCGGAGTTTGCCGCAGCGGCAGCCACGGCGGCCGCCAGTGGCACGCGCTCGTGGCGGAAGGCCAGGGGGTTCGTCGCGTGGACGGCCGCGTCGCAGGGGACGCAGAGCGCCGCCGCGTCCGCCGCGCAGTACACCGCCGCCGCGCCGCCGCAGACCGCGCAGCCGTTGGGGCTCGTGCTGCCTTCGCTTCCCATTTGATTTGCCTCCTATACTCTCTGCTGAGATTTTTGCTTTGTTGGGTTAATGGAATTGAGTGGAGTTAATCTTTGTATTTGTGTGTGAGTGGGAAATGGAAGTGAGCTGCCGAGCTGTATAAATAGGGAAGCGAAGGGGAAGGGAGCTTAGAGAAGGTGGAGTTGGTGAAGGGCCTAAGAGGACACGTGGATCTCTAATGGCCGCAAAAACTTTGAGCTGAGGTGGAGTTTTGGAGGAATTGGTAGGTGTACCATGGTAGGCACCCTTGTTTTTTCGCCTAACTAAATTTGCATTTGTCCCGTGGCTGTTGCCTAAGGTAAATAGGTTACATATACTTGGGAACATGTTAGGAGATTATTGAAGCTATATTTTTCCTAATTAAAACTGATTTTTTTTTTGTAAACAACCTATAACATTGAAAATATATTTTATATAAATATGAAGTAATATTAGAGAATTAGTGTTAATAAAATACAAACAAAAAAAAGCGTTTGGTTTAGTGAATTTAGTACATATTTTAACTTACATTAAGAAGACAAGTTGCAGTATAGGAACTCATGCTTGTGCTGGTGTATGCTCCTTGCTAGGGGTGAGGAAAAAGCACGTTAGTGGTGCTCGTTGGCTCGGTTTAGAATTGCTCTAATTACACTCGTTAATTGGTAAAACATTGAAATAAGTCGATTTCGAATGAAATTGAATTTCGCTCTGACTTAGCTTGGCTTGGCTCGTTAGCTCAGTTCAAAAAAAAAAACTTCCAAACTATTGATAAAATCATATTAAATCAAATTATGTCAATTTTGGGAAAAACTCGATAAGACGAGCATCCGTCTCGATATCCACCCCCACTCCTTGTGATGGTTCATTATTTACCGGATAGGTGTTCTCTTTAAGAAAAAACATAGTAGGATTGAAGGTCACAATTTACAACATAGATGAATTAAATAATTAGACATAGATGTATATAGATAAATTATATATATATATATATATATATATATATATATATATATAGAGAGAGAGAGAGAGAGAGAGAGAGAGAGAGAGAGAGAGAGAGTAAATGAGCTTTTGCCATCTGTGTTGTATCAAATTATAATCAGCAAGAACTATTTTTGAAGATCAAACTATGTTTTAGTTAAAAGAACAATTCCGCGATGTGAATCTATGTAACAAAATGCTTCAAAACAAATTATCTCCATCATTGTAAAATCAAATTACTATCCATTTCACCACTTTATACAATCCATTTCTCAGTTTGTGAAGAATATTTGGTAATATGAAAAAAAAAATTAACTCCCAATGCCTTTGAAATTTACAAATTTACAAGAATGAGATTTGTTAATTATCTTCTTTTAGAGAGATAATAATCGATTAATAATCTTTGAATAGTTGAATCAATGAATGTAATTAATTAAATATTCGTTTTATATATTCAGCCACCAAAGCAAGATAGTGATATAAATTTTCTACTACTTTGTGAATATAATCTGTCAATAGTAATGGATACTTGATTCTAGACACATTGGTAAATGGCTGCGTATAGCAAATAGAAATAAAGTCGAGGACCTCTGGATGTGTCAGAACCTGTGCATACTAAGAGCGAATCACGCATATTTTGGCCGTTTGATCTTCTTCATTCGACGTAGATTAATGGTTGATATGAATCTATGGGAAGCAATCAAGTGTGGGCATCATTATAACATGATTGGCGAAAATAGTGTGGTATTACAAAATTTGATACTCTTGCATTGTATAGCAGTATAGATAAGATCAAAATTGATGCTCTTACATAAAATAGTCTATTTATTATATTATAATTATTGTGATTATAAAAATATAAATAATACTTTTCTACATTATGTATATAGTTCCTCTGTTTTGTTTTATAAGGACTATATAAGTAAATCAAATTTATTGTAAAATAAAAGGAATTAATATCATTTTAATGTTATTTTATGTGCCCTTATTTATCGCATCCTTCTTGCATTTTTTGTAAACACTACCAACATGATCTATCATTTTTATAGTAGCTATTGGAGATGTTATAGCTATTTATTTAGTTTTTTCAATCTTAGAACTCTGTTAGTCTTTGTGCGCATTGAAAATATATCCTGCAAAAATGAAATAAAAAAAAGCATATCATTGTTTTGTCAATATTTGGTGTATACTACAATGAAATAAGAAAACAATTAAGTGATACAATTAAGTGATCTGGTACTCGAGACTTACTTACTAAACGAATTGTGTACATCTATATATTTATGAACAAAAATGGATACTTACTTACCAACAGATATTAAATGTCCTTCTAGAAAGATGATCAAATATCATATTTTTAAGATATTTCAAATACAAAGTACAAAATTATTGTCTAGAAAAGAAATAGTAACATGAAGTCTTCCTACGTGGAATTGCTGGTGGCCGTAGCGGTTTCCTATAGTTTAGACCCGGTGGTTAGCTTAGTCAGACGGGCGGGGGAGCTGTCCATCCACTTGGTCTGTGCCGACGTGGGACCCGCCCGGCCCATACAAAACGCAGAAAATGATCTCGACGATGATGTGGCGTGTGCAATCGTCCGGGATGTTATTGTGTGGGGCCGTTAAGATATTCTAGATTAAGGGTTGATGAATATAATACTGAAACTGTCTTGAGTGGGTTTTAGTCCATAAATATGATCTCTCTGTACAAAGAAAGAGATTGATCAATAAATAAAGATGTTCCTCGTATTGTGTTTCTATTTGTTGTCTCTCTGTCTATTGTCTATTGTTTGGTAATCGGTTGATTGTCTCCCTACGACGACTATATTATTCAATAGGGTCTATCGACTTTACGGATCCATTAATTCAATGCGCATATAAAATACTGTGCTACTGGTGATCGGTTGAGTGGGAAATGAATTCTCTGCATTGAATGTTTCAATGTAGTAGTGTTAGAAAACGATCTCTATATCGTGATGGTGTCAAAAATCTATCTCTACACAGTGAGGATCTACTACATGGCATCAAAAATCAAAGGTTCATATCAATAGCCACGGTGTTTTTTTCGGTACAGTAAAATTGCTGCAACACATGATTCACTTTTGCTTCAGCGCACTGTATGTATTGTCTAAACAGCAATCCTCTGCATTATATTCGACGATGTAATGCAGAGGATCTAGATCCAGTTGAGCGATGATTGATGCTCGGCTTGCTCATCTGTTTACTGTTCGTAGTGGGGGAAAATTGGATTTGGCTTTCTCTTTCGACTGTTTGATCCTGCCGTACAAGCTAGAAACACTAGTGTAGTAGTAACTCCTTTCTTTCTAAGAAAACTAGTTTTGTGGACAAGGGAAAATAGATTTTCTTTGAAGATATACTATTCGTGAAATGTTAGAAATGCCATGTTCATAATGTACGCGGGTAGTCATCTCATGGAAAATGGTTTAGTTTGTTATGTTAAAAAATATATGAACTCAGTTGTGCAATTTGAATTCTAAGATATTGCCACGCTCCAACTATAGGTTGCAATAAATTCATCATAGTTACCGGATTCTCTGTGAAACCCTACGAATCGAGAACCGGATCCGTCGAACCCGAACCGGTTTAGGATACTGGGTTCATGTTCACAGTAAAAATTAAAAGAAAAAGTGGCGAACTACGCACCCGAATCACGTGTCGTGACTCGGACGAACCGTGTTTCTGGTAACTATGAAATTCATCAACATGTCGGAGCTCAATTCCACTATAAATCAAACCTGCCTTCCCATGGAATCTTTGGCTTCCAAGCCAATCAAGGAGAAAAGAGATAAAAATGACCTCGAGTCGAGCCCGATAAGTAGAGTTGCCGCCATTGCCCCTCCTTTCTCTTGCCGTTGTTGCTACTAGAGAAAGCTGTTGTCCGGTCGCCACCGCCTTCGCCAAATTCCCCCATCGACTATTTCACTGTCGTCTCTGCCCTATTAGGACACCGCCATTACCCGATGCTTTCGCCACTACCCCTATCGAAGAGTCCAATAGAGGTCTACTATTGTTCATCGCTAATTGGGGATCAGAAGTGCAAATCGAGTCCATGAATTTCATCGCAAGGCATCGTTGTGATGGACATTAGCTCAAGACAATTGATTCGAAAAATCAAAGGGAATTGGTAGGAGCATAATACTGAATAGCGGTGGTAGCATCCGCCACCGTAACCACGGTTTTTAGATTAGTTTGGCACAAGAAAGAATTTAAATATACAAATGAAACTCAAAATTATCAATATTATTTAGAATATGTTATGGCAATATACTATATCGCATGCTATCTGACATCCGCTGCACCGAAGCCAATCTAATACAATTCTGTTGTTCGCAATTTAGAACCATGAGTAGGAGGTATAATTGTTATACCCTGATACCTCTTTTTATACATAGCAGTCTCAAACGAGATATGAAATTAAGATGTTGCATCAGATGTACGATATCAAGAACAAAGTAGATGAATAATCCTGTAGAGAGAGCTGAAATAACGGCGACGAAATAACCATAACGAGAGAAAAGATTCGGTGAAAACCACCACAAATTTTTAAGCGCGAACTCAAAAGAGTAAAGTGATTTTTTTAGCGTCGGTACTCTCTCTCTCTTAGCCTACTACATGATAGCACATTTCATGCCATTGGAACTAGTATAAAGATAAACATTGTCAATAACGCCATAAGAGAACAACACGCTAATCGCAGACGAACTAGCTTATACGAAGACAAAGAAGGATCATTAGCAAACAATGTAGCTCCGGATCTGGATTAACTTCTTTTTTCAGCCGCCACTCGAGAGCATTTTGGTTAGTGGATGATCGCAAGGTGAAAGAAAAAAAAAGGCGCAGCGCACTCCGTCCATTATTGCGCCCATCCCTATCCAATCTCGTCGATCGTGCACTTGCAAGTCAACGGGGGTCGCCCGCGTTGACATTTCGTCTCGACGAAGCCAGCACGCCTCGTCGTGCTTCCGTCCCGCGCGCGCGAGCCACGTGTCCTTCTGGAGAGTTCTTCAAGAAACTTCCGAGCGTGAAGACAGCTAGCTGGGGGCGTCGCGGATAGCAGCGGCGCCGGCCTAGTGATACTGTCTGTGTGCCAGGTCAGACTGCTCCCGAGATAGGCTGGCGATGCTGACGTGGGTGACGCGCACTAGCGGATTTTTTTTTTTCATTTTCATTGCACCTGGTCAGATTGCCTTGTTTGTTTGGTTAATGGAACAAACCGTCCACGAGTGGATATTTGTTTCTCCTTTTTTTTTGGTTGGGGGGAGTCCTTCAATGATAGTGATTGGTCTGTTCGAAACCCACCGTGTCAGTGTTTAATTAGTTGAAGATAGCATGGTGCAGATGGTGTTGCACCGCGCACCACTAAATCAGTGTCTCGGATTTATATGGTTGGGCCGATATACCCGTAAGTCAAACCACAGAGCAATAACTAAAGGGTCTTAGGCTATCTTTCTCAAAAGACTAGCCTGATAATAGGGCTGACCACTGAGTCGGCTCGGCTCGATAAGCTAATGAGCTGAACTCAACTCAACTTGGCTAGATAAAAGCTCGAGAAGCTCGCGAGCCATGCAAGCCAAGACGAGCTGAGCAAAGCATCAACAGGATGGCACTGTTGGCACACATACAAGCAACAGGAGGACGATATAAAAGAAAATGTAGCTAATTATATAGCATACAAGTAAAACATAGGCAATTAACCAGGAGCCGATTAGCAATCCTAATAACTTCTAGTCCAAACATATGCTAACATGGTTACATGGACATACAATAATTTAAATATCCAACTAATTAAAAGCCTTCCACATCAAAAGTCATCACCCGCACACCTAAGTTTAATAGTCCAACTACAACCGTCAAAATAGTTAACAATACAAGCTTATAACAAGCTGACGAGCCAACTCGGCTCGGCACATTAAGAGACTGAGTTGTGAAGGAGGCTTGGCTCGGCTCGGCCTATAATTTTACGAGCCGAGCTCGAGAATCTCGCGAGCTTCGAGCTTTTCTGTCAGCCCCACCTGATACGTGGGTACACCCTCACCTTTATAAATCATGCTCTACCTCCTCCCACAACTGATGTGGGACTATCTCAACAAATCTCCCCCTCACACATCGAGTGTGCTCTCCGTCAACCGTGTGGCCTGAGATGTATCTGAGATACCTGGGCTCTTAAACCAATTGTTGTGCAGTGTCATCGGACCGCTAAACCAACGTCCGATAACGGGCTCGTTAAATCAGTGTCCCAGCCTCAAATCGTTGGCAGTTATACCCGCAAGCCCAACCATAGAGCAATAACCAAGGGGTCTAAGGTCATCTCTCCCCCAAAAGACTGGCCTGATAGGTGGGTACACCCTTACCCTTATAAATCGTGCTCTGTCTCCTCCCACTATCCCAACAAATCTCCCTCTCACACATCGGGTGTACGGCGCCCCGACAACCGTGAGTTATGAGATGTATTCGAGATATTTGGACTCTGATACCAATTGTTGCGTAGTGTCGTCGGACCGCTAAACCAGCGTCCGATCTCGGGCCTACTAAACCAGCGTCCCGGCCCCAGGCCGTTGGGTCGCTATACCAGCAAGCCCAACCATAGAGCAACAACTAATGTTTCTTGGGCGATGCCCCAAAAGGCTAGCCTAATAGATGAGTACACTCTCACCCTTATAAACGGTGCTTTGCCTCCTCCCACAACCGATGTGGGACTATCCCAACAGGCCTACATGGTGCCCACTACGCCGCCGTCTTATCGCTTCTTTTTATATGCCGGTGAGCACTCCACCCTCCGGCCTCCTTTGACTCCCGCCAGCTAGGGTGCCCGGTATGCACGATCACCCTTTTTTTTAAAAAAAATTATGTATATACCCTTGCAATCTATATGTTCCATGGAGTTTGGACTTCATTGCGATTTGATAAGACTCGAAGGAATTATATGCATGATCTCAATCGGGGGAAGGATGGATCGTGCGTATTTCATCAAATGATTGATAGAACCCACTGTATAGACTGGACGACGAGGGCGGGGCACCCACTGCTAACATTTCCCACGATCCTCTGTAGAGTAGTGGTTTTTATTCAGAGTAAATTTCACAGAACTACAAAGTATATTGGTGTAACTATCGAAGAACCACGTATCTAAGAACCCATTTCAATAGTCTATACATATAGAGCTCTTTTGTTTCGTGGAGCTATAGAATAATTTAATAACTCAACATATACCTGGGCCTACCTAGCAGCTTCACATATATCTCATTGTCTGGCGGCTAGGGTATAGCACTCCAGAAAGACTTGGCACGTCTTCTAGGACGCTTTGCATAGCATAGCTGGATTTATAGGGTGCATATCTAGTGCATATAGTGTATTTGGTGCACATATGCACAAACTTTTTATTTGGGTATCAAATAAGCATAAAAAATTATGAAAAAAATTCTAGATGTAGTTGATGGTGTTTTGTTCCACCCTTTAAAATTTCAAGTTCAAACTTAATGTATGTTAGAAGAAACAAAAAAGAGAAATTCACTGTGAATAATATGGAAAGAGGAAAGAGGAAAGAGAAAACGAAATGTTACTATTCACAGTGAATTTCTTTTTTGCTTCTTCTAACATACATTGAGTTTGAACTTGAAATTTTAAAGGGTGGAACAAAACACCATCAACTACATCTAGAATTTTTATTTATGCTTTTGATACTCAAACAAAAAGCCACAGATACGTACACCAAATACACTATATGCACTAGATATGCACCCGGATTTATAGCCTTTAAAACATCCTACCTTGATTGCAAATACTTGGGTTTTGCATTTCCTAATTGTCGAGTACTTGATTTCTTTTGAAGAAAAGGCACGCGTTTTTTTGATCACCTAATTTCCTCCAAGAAACGTGTGCCTTGACCCCGCGCAATCCTAGATTTCACCTTGCATTTAGGCACGTGGCAACAGCAAGGGCCTAGTGGTTGGTTGCAGCATTTAGGCACGTGGCAATAGCAAGGTCATAGTGGTTGGTTGCAGGAGGCGGTGGTGGGCGGTGGTTAGCTACAGGGTGATGACCAAGAGGGTAGGGTAGTAATCGAGCCAAACTTGAGCGAGCTCTCAAGCTCGGTACAAGCTCGCGCGAGTCTGAGTTGGGATCTGAGTTTGGATCTGGACGAGCCTCTCGGCTCGAGTAAAGCTCGGTAGCAGTAAAAAAGCATATATCAATTTTTTAAAATTAGAAAAGCTCGAGTAGACTCGAGCTCGAGCTTGAGGGAAGCTCGGTAACAGTTAACATACAATAATTTTCAACAAGATATGAGAGTTATCTGAGCAATTCTCAATAAGATAGGAGGGCTATTCGAAAAAAGCTCGGTAACAATTATATTTGATCTCGGCTCGTTAAGGCTCGTGAGTTATTCGAGCTCAGCCCGTTAAGGCTCACAAGCTTGAAATCAGGCTTGAGCTCGGTTCATTTGGAGCTAGAGCCGAGCTTGAATAGTTCGCGAGTCTCGAGCTTTTTTACAACCCTAAAGCCCACAGGTAATTTCGGGAGTGGCAAGGTGGACAAGATAGCACTACATATATATATATATATATATATATATATATATATATATATATATATATATATATATATATATATATATATATAGACATACACACTGATAATTGGGTGAATACTTAGTATATATAACTATAATAGATTTTAGCACACTCTCACACCTCCACCTCCCTAATTTGTATCAAGTATAGCGTGTCCCAGCCAACCAGCCCAATAGCTTTCAATCCATTCGGAGGCCTCTCTCTCGCTGTTAGGCGGCGGTGCCGCACGATTCCACGTGGTAACCTGGTGTCAGGTGAGGCAATTTGGTGGCGAAGCGAGTAGGTGAGGGCAACTCCTAAGCTTCGGCTTGGCCTCGACAACACGTCGGCTAGGAGGTAGAAGCAAGGCAACAAAAGCCAAACAAGCGGGTGGCAAAGAGTGCTGAATGGGGCCTAGCCGGGCCGCCTAGGAGCCAGAGTCCCAAGGAGGGAGTGTGCGGTAATGGCCAGGCCGACAAAGCAGACCGCACACATCAATAACAATACAAGCACGTCCCCATTCCCCAATTCCTAAGTCCCAGACCCCAATTTCCCAATTCAAAGTTCTTTTCTTCATTATTTTGTAATTTCTATAAGTTAGTTGAGATGTTGTCTCTAATACGAACAATTTATACTTTAATTTTTTCTATCATGGACTTTTACTTTTTCTATTGAACAATATTTTATTAACTCCGAACACTCATCTCAAAAATTCTGAGTCCACCACTGAGATATCATGAACAAGAGGGGAAAATAACCATGCATAATACCTAGACAATAACTATATACTTCATGTGTTCAAATTGCAGACGTATATCTAGACAATTTATTTATATTTCACATCTTCAAAATTTTACGTCACTTGGTTCCATGCTTAACGGGGAAAGGATGGCAACTAGTAGCAGTTTGGGAGGCATTAGTCAAACCTTGTACATTTTAGGTGTCTAATTGCATATCGCTTTACGAGCAAAACAGATTATTTGGCCGTAAAAGAAAACAACGAATGGAGAAGTTTACGACCTTATTTGGAATACGAGAATTCCACGTGATGATCATATAGAGTTCATATTGCTTCTTAAATTCCTGTGACATTATTACGAAATTGTGGTGTTTCAAACTGGAGTAGCCTGTACATCCCTTCTTCCTTCTCACTCTTCCTTTTTTTTTTCTCTTTTCTTCATGCCCTCACCTCCCCTGCTACTGAACTTTTTTTTATTAATTAACCTTTTTTTTGAATTTTATTTTAAAGTTAACCTTAGCACATTTTATTTCCACTCGACTTTCTTTGGTCACGTCACGGCATGGCGTGACAAAACAACACCGCTATCCCTAAAATAAGCATTTTTTGTCACGCCACCTACATGGCGTGACCAATAACACCGCCACGCTACTTCTAGTGGCGTGACAAGAGTTTGACCGAAATAAAATGGCGTGACAATGTTGTTTTGTCACGCCACGGCATGACGCCACCAAAGCGAAATGAATCGAAATAAAGCTACTTGATGTTAACTTTAAAATAAAATTCAAAAAAGGTTAATTAATAAAAAAAATTCCCTGCTCCCGCTGCGCCACCTGGCCTCCCCGCCCCTCCGCTCCCGCTCCCCTCCGCAGGCCACGCCACCTCCCACACCACCCGCGCCGCCCATTCTACCTTCGGCCTCTTCGCCCACACCGCCCCTCCGCTGCCTCTACCTGTGTACCTGGACGTTCCCGGACACCGTCGACCTGCCTCGCACCGCCTCCTTCCCCTACCTTCGGGAGCAAGTCGTCTGCCACGCCAGGATGGGGGACCAGGACCTCGACCACATGCTCACATGCAGCCCTGTGCTGGAGATCCTCGGGCTCGTCGTCACCTAAGGCATCCCCGAGCGCATCCGTCTCATCAACCAAAGCCTCAGGTGCATGCTCCTCTGGTTCTCCGTGGCCAATGAGCTCGCCATGGTGGACGCTCTATTGCCTGGAGCGGCTCATCATGTGGCACAAGTCTTTTGGTAACGATGATGATGAGTCTAACGGTGAGTTACCTATGAAGATCAAGATTGCTTGTGCCTCGGAGCTCCGGGTGCTCGGGTACTTGGAGCCAAAAGTACACGAGCTGCACATCGGCAATTCCGTCATCAAGATGTCATTCTGCCTTTCCGTGTCTGCGCCAGCGATCTAGATGTGTCAACGATCGTTGTGTGATCTTAATTCTCTTTATTGCTCTGCATCCGGTTGTGTGATCTAGGTGACTGTCATTTGGCATTTGCATCATCACTAGCACGCATCTGGTTGCTCTGCTGCATGACCCATCCGTAATTTAACTTTGCACACATTGATTTTATAGTCTGCTAAAGCTTATGAGCCTACTAGCAAGCTCCGTTTCAAGTTCTGGTGGTTGGTCAGCCCTGTCGAATGCGTGCAGTTACACATCAGGAAAGTAGTTTTCCGCGAGTTCTGAGGAGAGCGAAGTGAGTTTGCATTCCTTGTGTTCATCATGGAGAGAGCGTAGGCGCTGCGAAAGACGGAGATTGTGGTGGCCGATAAGAATCATGTTGTGATGGTGAAGAGCCAACTGAATGCTCTAACGCAAACGTGGCCAGTGAAGACTGCACAGTGACAATCGTGGTTGGTGCTTCCACACGACATCTAATGTTTCTGTTGATGACCCTTTTTACAGTTGAACTTGAAAGTGAGCTTATGTTTCATGATCCAAGCTAGGTCCGGCTAAATTATTTCACCATTACCGCCAAATACTCAGGTTGATGCTAGTATAAGTAATTGAGAATCGGAGACATGAGGTGATATTTTCATCACTATCTTGTCAACTTCATTTGGAACGTTCCTTGAAGATATGTTCCGATTGGCCGCACATTCTATACCCTGCAAATTGTGCATCCTCATTGATTATGTATACACCTCTGTCAAATCAATTATCCTCAGTCTGACAATCTAATTTCCTCTACTAGTACTAGATATCCATTTTGTTGTGCATTGGGAGGGAGGATGGGTGCAACTTGGGCTAGGTTGGGAGGGAGGAGGGGTTGATGCCGTGGTCGGCGGGGAGAGAGAGGAGAGAGACAGGGGAGAGAGGAGGATGAAGAAGAAGATGAAAGATAAGAAGGGTAAATAGATCCTTTCTTACACAATTTGACAGTCAACTCATGGTTGACCGACAGGTGTGACAAAAAAAGATATAAAAGTTAAGATCCGATGGCAATGAAGGGAAGAGCAATTTTGCTATGGTATTTTAGATATGTAACCAACTTCCATTGGCAAATAATGAATTAACCCTTCCTTTTTTTAGGGAGTAATCCAGTAAGTTAGTTAGCCTCATCTTATCAGGGAATTTTTGGATCATTTAGCCTCCTTTTGAAGTGAAATAACAAAATTAGCCCTTAAAACGAAATTACAAAAATGATACATATGTCGTGCGAAAATACCACGACAGGGAGACTGCCGCGCACCCAATCCACGGTAGGTGGTGTGCCACATATCCAAACCACAATAGACCATCTGCTGCTAGCTCAATCTATGTCAAATCACCTGCCCACGCCACCCGCCACCGACTGAGTTACCTTTCCCGGCACGCCCGGCCGGCTTAATCATCCAAACACCACAGTTCCTTTTTTTTTTTTGACCAATCCTGTAAGTTTGTTGGCCTTATCTTGTCCGGCTCATGGTTCCAGAACCTTCCGGCCTCCAAAGAAACAGGACTAGTCCAATTACTCCTGCCTCTTTCGGCATTCACGTTTCAGAGCTGTCGTCTTCAGCTTTAATCTCACTCACGTCGGCCCGGCCATCACAACAATAGATATTTCGCACTAGCGACTCTCGTCAAGCGAGTATTTCATCCGGTTTATTCATAAGAATATCACTACTTCACGGTTGTAGTTAGGAATAATCAGCTGAAGACTTAAGATATATCCATATATTCCGTAAACAAAACCGTACAGATCTTAAACCAAGCACCGTTGTTTTCTTCTGGTATCCAGATTGTTCTCGCTTCGCTTGTACTAGGTGCTATACCTCATAAGACTCGGGTTTTCTCGCAAAATGCGATGAATCGGCGGAAACCCTGTAGCATCAGATGACATTTCGATGGAAGTCACGCAAGTGGTAGTAAACAATTTAATCTAGGTCGAAGTCGTTAAGTATTTGATGTGAGACAGACAGCAGCTGAACAGTCGTTGCAAGACTACGAACAGGTCTGCCGTTCAGCACAAGCACCTTTGTTATCAGATGACGTCCCTGATGACGTCAATTCACAGATGAACGTCTTTGTTATGCTGGCTGGGTCTGTGCTAGGCTAGGTCTTTCTCGATTTTTCTTTTCGGCACGATATACATGCAGAGTAAATTTTTAAGAACATGATTGGATTTGGACGGGGGATTGATAACTTTTCTTAGTGAATTCTAATACGAAGTTTTTAGAAATAGAGTAACTTTCCGATTGGGTTCCCAACCGTTTGTAACACCAAAGTTTCATAATATTGCTTCTTTCATTCATAGACCGCAAATGGTAAGAAAAAGACGCTTAACACAAGGGGAAAATTAGGTGCGTTTAATCACTGGAAAAAATGCCACAATCGACGAGATTTAGGGGTAATGCCACAGCTTTCGAGTCCTCACAGTTTGCTCATCATTTTCTACAAACCTATTCTTGATCTCAATATGAAGGTACATCTAATGTTGTATCCCAAAACTTTAACAAGCACTTTACAGATAATTGATGGTGTAAAACTTCTGGAGTTAAAACAAAGAGAATGGGATTTTCGCGCAGACTTGTGAGTAAAAGGGTAGCACCGTCTCTATTCTTTACCATCATGCATTCATGGAAATTGAGGCTCCTACATTAGCTGCTTCCGGATTTCAACGCATTACTCAGCCTGCAGCAATAACCAACCAGTATCAATTTTAAATTGATCTAACATTCCTGAAGTTCGCATCATTTAGGGAATGCACAGGCATGTTGCCTAACTAATTACATAGAGATTACGTCTGATCATATGACACTTACAGGTACAGATAATCACTACAAAAAAAATCATCTTTTATGTGAACTGAGAATTAATGATTTACCAAAGACATCTCACCACTATTCGTATCTAACCAGATTGTTGGACATAGGCATCTTTCTAGAGTCACTTAACAAAGAACTTACCAGTCCAAACCTTCAAAAAGGCCCTCCCCTTTTATGGCAGATGTTTTAAAAATTGCCCATTGGCGGCTCTTAATCTTGTGAAGTTCTAATGATTCCGTTATGGCAGCATCATCAAGTGCACCTGGAAGATCCTGAATAAGAACAGACGTGACAATGTATGAATTAGGCAAGATACAACAGCCCATAATAGGATATGCAGCAACCAACATCCACAGGGAATCCAGAAATATAAATTCATCCGAAGCAAACATTTCCTTTAAAAAGAGCATGCAAGGGTGTCACGGGTTGCCCAATGACTAATTAAATATAATAATATGCAGTTAATGTATAGAGTTTATGTAAACTCGTAATGAGGCAGGCAGCTCATTAGTAGCAGAAAAGGGCCAAAAACATGTATTGCAAAAATAAGAAGACATTTCAAAAATGAAACAGGTATGATGCAAATCATAAATTATTTGTTGAATTTTGTATGCGAGGTTCTGGGAACAGTGTCAACGTCCAAGTGATCACATCATTTTCTATTAAGCATAAAAAATGTACCAATTTCAGAACAGTATATGAAATCTAAAATGCTTTGCCTTTTCACCTGTTTATTTGCATATACAAGGACAACCGCACCTTTTAGCTCATCCTCCTGCCAGGTAAAGTGCAAACAATCAGGAAACATACTCAATTGATGCGCAATCAGGTAAACTGTCTTGAAAAATCATCTACGACTTGGTTGTTCAATTATTAGTACATCTGGCTCAAAAGTCATGCTAATGAAACACTAGCTAGTGTTTCTATCCAAAAATATCAGAAAGTCAAAATAGATAGGGGCCCCAGAGAGCATAAACTACTACATGCAACAAACAGTCGAATACTCCAAACATGAAAAATGTTCAGTATTACATCAGGAAGCATACCCAAAGCCACTATCATGAAATGAAATAATGTGCCAGGTAAATTATTTGTGTGACATCATGCATGACAAGCATTGCATCAGGAAGCATAAGATACTTGTTATTTACAATGGAGCAATTGATGCCAAAATCAGCCGGTCAATCAAAAGCAGGAGGAAATGTCAAAAAACACAAGCTGTCCAAATAATATTCTAACCAGTCAGCGAAAATTTTCAACCCATTGAAACTTATTACTAATCTACTCAATCATTTAAAAAATAATGAACAAGTCTTTTCAACCCATTGAAATATATTACTAATCTACTCCATCATTCAAAAAATAATGAACAAGTCCCATGCTCCCATACAACAATTAGCATTAATAATAATCATACTATTTTGTTTTGTGATAAATGTCTGAGTTCCTGTACTACAGTTATGCATGCCAGGAAATGTATATCAGATTTCTCATATAAATCAGAGGTCTCATTCGCTGTGAAGCATACCTCAAGGATTGCATGAAATTCTTCTTTTGCAGTTACCAGCCTATCAGTATCACTTGAATCAACAACATATATGATAGCCTGGGTGTTTGGAAAGTAGCATCTCCAGTATGGCCTAAAAAACACTCACAAGGAAAATAAGATAATGGTAGAATTGGTAAGTGGATCGTGACAAACCTAGCCTAAGGCATTTCTCATTCTGCTAGTAAAGCGATGCAGGGTGGCATCGGAATTCTTAGCTCAAACTGTAAACCATTCTCTCTCTTAGATTTACAGTTTGATAGATTCCCCAAACAGAGAGCTAAATTAAGTTTTAACAGATTAGATGCCAAGCTTTTAATTTAATACTCGTCCGAACTCTGAAGAATGAAAAGGAGAAAATGAAACTATTACAAGACTAATACTCCTTAAACAGAAAGAGTAAGTGTACAAAACAACTAGCATCAAGATATGCATGCCGAAGTAGTTTCAATAGATGCAATTATGAATCTTGCTGAGATTCAACCAGCAAATGAGGAAAAACAACCACTAAAGCTTTCGACTGGAACAAAACCCTTTCAAAGATTGATCAGATCAACCTTATTTGGACTAAGCACCACAATGGAGATTTATATATTTTGTACCTTCCAACTATGTAATGCCCCAAGGCCCAAACCATATCAACTCTTGGAATCATACTAAATATCCATGTTCACATGGATTTTCCCTAGGAGGGCTATATCCCAGATAATACACTCTCCACAACTCATAGCAGCAGAGTTCCAGGCTAGGGATGTCAGAAACTACAGAAAGGAAATGTATTTCCAGCTTAATCTATAAGATCTTCTAAGATTCAGGCCTTGAAATAGTAAATGTATCTATTCTTACAACATCAAGATTTGGCTTCTAGAAATTGATGAGTGTAATAAGCCTATCTTACACAACGATACTTAGATCAATGAAAAAAAAGGTGGAATTACTGCAGGAAAGCATTTATCCAAAATGGATATAAATTGAATAAAATAATTTCATGATATGCATGGCTTTTGAAGTTGACTAGTGATCATAAAGATAATGTACCTGATGCTTGTTTGACCACCTGTTGAGAATAGAGTTCATGTTAAAAATGAAAGGTGGGTATTCTAAAATACAAGGGCATAAGATAACATACTAGCAAAACAGAAGTGATAGCCCTAGTTAAAAATGAAGCACACCAACTTTCCTCCAAAAGGAATAATATTAATGCAAAACATGACAATTAGAAACAAATCTCACCATGCCTTCAAATTTCAATTAAAGTACATCACTAGCAAACACAATACAACAGCCTAATTCATGAAGGGTGGGTGAATGTTGTGCTTGATATTTGGATAACCGCCCATATAAGCAAGAGTTTGCAAGCATAATATTTTGTACACCTTCCTACTAGATTTGAGTGACCTAGAGAATACAATGCACAATGTAGATCTCAAGTTACAGTGATAACAAGGAGGTGATAATTTCTGTTGCAAAAGTTGAAACCATGGTTTTAAGGGATTATCCGTGACGTTGATGTTCCATGGTGATGGCACTAGAAAATTTTCTCTACATTCACAATAGGGCAGTAGCTTCACAAGGAAGGTGCTTTAAAACAACAAACGAATGACCTTGTATTGCCTAGAGCGAAATCACACTTTTTCAAACATCAAAGCGTCAGTCAAAGCTATTTAGGTTTTGTATTTTTCCTTAGTCAAAGCTAGAGGCTGTGAGCTCTAACAATTGGATGAGTCAGGAGACTCAGGTCTGATTGTTCTTCTGCCATTATTTCAAACAACTTAAATGCTGTGGCGATTCAAAAACCTAAAGAATGTATGGCCGCACACTTGTACTATTATGTTTACACAAAAAAATTTATCACTTTATCCTTCACTAATTAACATTATTTCTTAGTGCGGTGTAGGACCGCGAGTGTCACAGCTGAGAACTATGGTCATGGTATTTCAAGGGGGACTGAATTTCCAAATGACAACCAAATGCCAACAAACTAAACTAATCAAATCCAAATATCCCACATAAGCATTTGGCACTCAAACTCAAAGCCTTTAGATCAGAAGGAAGTGTACTGACAATAAAGACATGGACCTTCTGACAAATTGCAACTACAGGCTTTCCCAATTGAGCTAAACATGCACTACAGCAAGTCATTTTAAAGGCTCCCTCTCACCGGAAAACACATAGGACAAAGGATATGTAAGACAGTAAGTTATTATCTTGACTAACATATGCCGAAGGCAACAAAATGACAATGAGGATTCCTCACTCGCTATGAAATATGCCAATATGCAGAACAAGTTTTTATCAGTACGCCAAATCTCTTGAGCACAAAAATTGTTACTTTAACTTGCACAGAATGTACGGAAGATTAAAAAATCAGGAAGGCTGAGTATTAATCTAAAGAAAGCAATGAGTGGGCTTTACTCGAGCAAGTTGAGCTAGGCAAACCAGTCCTAGGTTTTGCTTTGAAGTCCATCTAGGTCACTAGGTGATAGCAAAACAGCCACATCACTCAATGGAACCATATATATCCCACTTCTTTGAGCATTGCGTCTATCAAACTAAGCCCCGTTTTACTTGGATTAAACTTAAGATACAACCCTCTGGTGATATTCAGAAGGATAGACTTAGACCGTGTTGCCAACGAGACAACAGAACATGTCATTTTACTTCATTTTCCACATCCGTGAAGTCAACTAACATTGGCATGGCGAATCCTTCTCAACTTAAGCGGCTTGATCAATGTTAGTTCTGGACTTCTGGTTATGAATTATACAAGGGTTGGACTTTCGATATGTCTAAAGCAATTCGTTCATTCAAACGCAAACATTTAAATGGAAAGCGACGAGATCTGTCACTCACCGAGATCCCAGACTTGGAACTTGATGTTGTTGTACTGCACCGTCTCCACGTTGAACCCAATCGCTGCAGCAAAACACACAAACACAACATCACATCACATCAAATCCACCATCCCATCTGCAGGAAATGTACAAAGGAGCTGGGAATCAGAACCGAAACCCACTTGGGATCGTGGAGACGACCTCCCCCATCTGCAGCCGATCTGCGCACACCACACGGATCAGAATTCAGAACGGTGGCAAAAAACGCAGATCCGAGGCGGAGCCACGGAGATTCGTGGAGGAGGGGAGGAAGGGTCGGGGTCGCTTACAGAGGATGGTGGTCTTGCCGGCATTGTCGAGGCCGAGGACGAGGATGCGGGCCTCGCGATTGCCGAACACCGACGAGAAGAGCCGCGTGAAGACGATGCCCATGTCGGCCGGCCCGACCCGCGCGACGGAAGGGCGCGAGCGAGGGTTTCGGCGGGGTGGGGGGAGAGATCTGAGATGGGAAGGGATGGAGGGGAGGGAGAAGTGAGCTGGCGCGCGCGAGTACCGAAGACGACTATCGCTCGCTTCTGAGGATTATCGTCGGGGATTTTCAGGGGAAAGGGTAGAGGGTTAGTTCGGTTGTTTGGTAAGGGGGTTAGGGGAGATTCCAATTGAAATTACGGAGAACTCTTGAATGTCGATGTGGGGTCCACTAACCTTGTGGTTTTCTCTACTATGTTTAGGGGCACGTTTGATTCGAGATCTGAGAGCCAAATCTAAGAAAAAAAATAGTCTTGAAAGTAATTTCGAAGCGGATGATTTCGTCTCAATCGACAAGCATGGAAATATGATGTTTGGTTGATGATACGTGACTGAGAATAAAAATAAAGGAGAGAGAAAGAACGGTCCTAGGCCGAGTAGAAGACCGATTTCCGTATGATCACTATAAAGTAGGGTGGCCGAAAAAAAAAACCGCTTGCCAATTTTTAGAACACTGAGTGATAATAGTAAAAGGTATAAACAAATGTTTCATCCGTGAACAAATTGCAGAGAGATGCATGTAGCTTTGTCAGAGACCGTAAAACTCAGTGAAAATTTGGCTGAATTGATGTCACTCACCAATCACTCGATGTTGCTTGATGTAACTACAACGGTATAATCTGTTCCAATTGATTTGAGTCTCACCTGGATTTTCCCTTACTCCGCTACCACCACCTGGAGCACCAAAATTGTATATGAGAATCATATTTGGGTTCAAATAATACAGAAACAATTGAAAGACAGATCAACATGAAGATGCAATAAACATGTAATATCTCCTATAGGATGCCAGATGCGCAAAGCACGAAAGATAAAGATTTGTTTAGACATCTGACAGTACAAAAACTTCAGATTTAGATCAAACAAGCAGTGGTATTACATTTCATGAGCATGTAAAGCAAACCTAGTTGACTTCGTCCCAAAAGTTAATTTGAGCTTCTGAAAGCATAGAGGCATGATGAGATTGTGCTGAGACTGTCATGAATTTGCAAAATGTTTATACAAGTTTTGGGAGTTTAATAACATGGTCATGGAAAAAAGTGCATACACATACACAGTCAAATCAGAAACTTGGAGGTCTCAATTTACCGGTGGAATTTTCCTGTGCATGACGCCATGACCTCGTGATCTACAGCTGACTTGCCCTTTTCGACTTGCAGTTCGATTAATTTGTCTACGGAAGAACAGTTCATCGCATCACTTGCATTAGTTTGTAAACCTGGTGTCATTCTTCAAGAAAACCATTAGCTCAACCGACCTACTAGTCGATACTAACCCAGTCGACCAATCAAGCTTTTCATGCTCCTTAGTCCTTACTACAAACCAGCAGCATCTATTGAAAGTTTGAAACTGCACAAATCTGACAGTAATCAGAGGTTGATGATGTACTTCCAAAAAAAAAAGAAAGATGAACTATGCTAGATGCCTTATGACGCTTTTTTGCAACATTTGTGGATGCCCTAGGCAAACTTTTGACTTAACACTAGCTAAAAAAATAGTTGGAATGTGTAAGGATTTGTATCGTCGTCTTCTTCTCCAGGAAGTCGGAGAGCTTAGATGAGAGTTAAAGATCATACAAATCTCATTGGCCAAATAAAATATGGGGAATGTGTCGAATTCACTACACATTGCTTTGAGCATATACCAAACTAGCCTATTCACGGGCGACTTGGTTTTGCTCTCTCCTAATTTTGGCGATCTCTACTCCAGGATGTTGAGAACCAATCTCGGCATCATAAATGATGGCGCAAATTTCAAATCAGTCTGGAACCGCTGTGGTGGATTTGTGGCGACCCATTGTACAACCCGAATCAACAATGATTGACTTGTCAGTCCATCGATTTGCCAGCCATAGGCCTTTGTGGCAGAATTTTTTTTATTAATTAACTATTTTTTAATTTATTTTTATTGTTAACCTCCGATAGACTTTATTTCTAATTTTGTCCCGTTTAGTCACGTCACGGGTGATGTCGTGGCGTGACAAAACAATACTGTCACGTCAGCCTGTATCTTGTCACGCCACCACCAGTGGCGTGATAGTGTTGTTTAATCACGCCACCATCAGTGGCGTGACAAAAAGTGTTATTTAGCGGACTTATCCTATAACGTAATAATGTTGTTTTGTCATGCCACGGATGGTAACCTGACCAAAAGGGTCAGAATCAGAAATAAAGTTTGCGAGGTTAACAATAAAAATAAATTTAAAAAGAGTTAATTAATTAAAAAAAAGTTCTTTGTGGCACACCATGACCTAAGCCTCTTCCATGCTTTTTGCATACAAAAATGATGTTGGAGTGGTTTAACTTCATACCCACCCAGAGGTGCAACCCGGTCGGTTGAGGCACCAATTTAATGTAATTTTTTTGGAATTTTTTTTTAGATAATGGAAGTTTTTATTGAACTCAGCCAATTACATCAAGGTGATACAACCACACTGAGATCTCTCCCGGTCTCTGCATAACTAGGATGCACATAGCCAAAACACTCACGACACCCACAAAATATAAGCTAAAGAAGTACAGGAAGAATCAAGGGCCATCAATCCTGAGACTAGATCGCCACCCATGTCCCTGGGTAAAACACTCTCTGACCACCCGCTCCAAGTGTAGACACCCATAATAACCAAATCCGCGAACCCGAAGCCACGTAGTATAACCCAAAAGCAGACCAATAGATAATTAAATAAACCACCGCAAAGGAGAAGCAATAACTTTTCTATCAAAAACCATATCATTCTGCATAACCAAAGCGACCAACAAGTAACAAATAGCCCCTAACAGGGACATATAGTTGTAAATCCTACGGACTCCCTAAGCCAACCGTAAAACATGTGAGAAACATGATGAGGAGGTCTCGATCCCGCTAGCCACATGTATAATAGTCCAAACCGAAGCGGGCAAAATGACATTCAAAGAATAGATGTTTAATTGTCTCCTTACAATGACAAAAACAACAATCTTGATTGCCTTGCCAATTACGTTTTGCTAGATTATCCTTGGTTAACACCACTCCACAGCGGAGATACCAAAGGAAAACCTTAACCTTCAGTGGTACCTTTAGTTTCCAGATTCGTCTATTTATATTAGGGACATCACCTATGCACTAGTGCTAGGTAATGAGACTTCACAGTGAATTGCCCATTAGAGGATAAGTTCCAACGAAACTCATCTTGCTCCTGAATTAATTCTATATTAGCGATGCGTGGTAATAGGTTATTCCAAGCCACTAGTTTTGAACCAATTAGGTCCCTTCTCCATGAAAAATTTGGAGGGCCAGTCTGAAAGACTTCTGCAACAGATACCTGCTTTTGCCTAACAATATTGTAAAGGCAGTCTTTGTTCGTGAGGGTTGCATTTCCTAACCAAATGTCTTCCCAGAACCTAATTTGGGAACCATCTTTGATTATGAAGGATCCAAAACGGAAGAACTCTTGTTTCACCTTCATTAGACTTGCCCAAAAATGAGAATCCCTGGCCTTCCACTGAACCTGCGAAAGAGGCTGGGAGCCCAAATATTTATTTCGTATTAGCTGCTGCCACACTCCATCTGTAGTAAGCAACCTAAATAGCCACTTGCTAAGTAAGGCTATGTTTTTAATATCCAAATCATGGATTCCTAAACCCCCTTGATCTTTAGGACGGCACACTATGTTCCATTTAGCCAAACGATACTTTTTTTTTTTACCATCACTCGCCGGAAGAACCTAGAGCAAAAGTAGTTAAGTTTGTTGAGTACCCTCTCGAATCGCAAAGAAAGACATCATGTACATTGGGAGGTCTAAGCCTTCGAGTTAATCGAGTGAGTCATCCTCCTATGGAAAGAAGTTTCCCTTTCCAGCTACTGAGTCGCTTCTCAAATCTTTCTACCACTTCTTTCCAATCGACATTTCTTAGCTTCCTATAATGTATAGGGATACCCAAGTACCAAATTGGAAATTCACCTGTGGAGCAACCAAATAACTCTGTATATTCTTGCTCAAAATCTCTAGCTTTGCCAAAGCAGTATAATTCACTTTTATGGAAATTAATTTTTAGTCCCGATAGTTGCTCAAAAGCATAAAGCAATAACTTCAAGTTTCGAGCTTTCTCCAGATCATGTTCTATAAAGAGCATCAGATCATCGAGATCTTGTAGGATAGAGAGTCCACCATCAATAAGATGTGGTACAATCCCTGCAATTTGCCCATCTGATTTGGCTCTATTGATTAGAACAGCCAACATGTCAGCTACGATATTGAAGAGCATCGGTGATAAATGGTCTCCTTGTCGTAAACCTTTTTTAGTCTGGAAGAAATGTCCTACCTCCTCATTGACTTTGACTGCCACACTCCCTCCCGATACAAAAGACTCAACCCAAGTGATCCACTTGGACGAGAAACCTTTCATCCGTAAGGTTTGCATTAGAAAAGGCCATTTGACCTTATCATAGGCTTTTTCAAAGTCTACTTTAAAAATCACCCCATTCAAATTATTACGATGCAATTCATGTACTGTCTCATGTAGGACTACAACTCCTTCAAGGATGTTACGTCCTCGCAAAAAAGCAGTTTGTGTAGGACTCACCACATGGTCCATCACTGAATTAATTCTGTTTGTCGCGACTTTGGTGAAAATTTTGAAACTGACATTTAACAAACAAATTGGCTCAGATTCTTGAATTCCGTTTGCTTCTTGAACTTTTGGAAGGAGTGTTATTACCCCAAAGTTGAGACTAAGCAGGGAGATTTCGGCATGGAGTTCCTTGAAAAGATTCATCGATCATCCTTGATGATATCCCGAATTTTGATAGAACTCATGGAAAACCATCCGGTCCAGAGCCTTATTATGTGCCATTCCAAAAACAGCTCCCCGAACCTCCTCCTCCGAAAAAGGAGCCGTAAGGAACTCATTTTCCAAATCCGTGACCTGGGATATATCCTCTATAGTAGATTCATCTAGTGTAAAGTAAGAATCCTCAGGTTGGCCAAAAAGTTTCTTGTAGTAATTAGTAATGTATGACTTGAGTGCTGTAGTCCCTTCTATTTTTCCTTCTTCCTGATCAAGGCAAAAATTTAATTTCTTCCTATGTTTACCATTGGCTACCATGTGATAATATTTCGTATTATTATCACCCAAAAGGACATCAAACACCTTTGCTCTTTGGTACCATTTGATTTCTTCCTCACGGAGAAGTCTAGCTAACTGATCTCTTGATTGAGCGAGCTGCTCTCTCTCAGAATCAGTTAAGTCTCGTACCTCAGCAGAGATGTCCAAAGCATCAATGGTAGTTTGGAGACTAGCTTTCTGTTGCTTATATGAACCGCTAGTCTGAGCTGCCCAACCCCTCAGATAACTACGCAATGCACTCATCTTATTGTTCCATCGTTGAACGGAGTTGCGGCCTAAAACCGGCTTGTTCCAAATTTCCTTTACAAGGTCCCGAAAATCCTCACGTAAGAACCATCCTAGTTCAAGTTTGAACTGCTTATGGTTCCTTATTGAAGGCGCCTTTCCTATTTGAAGTAACAGAGGTGTGTGATCTGAAATACCTCTGTCTAGAGCATGAACCGATACCAGAGGATACTTGGATTCCCATTCTGTTGTCATTAGAACTCTGTCTAGCTTCTCATAAGTTGGATTTGGAAGGGAATTAGCCCAAGTAAACTGTCGTCCCGATAAAGCTATTTCTCTAAGGTCAAAGCTGTCAATTACAGCATTGAAAAGAAATGGCCACCGAGAACTATATCGATCATTGTTCTTTTCGTTACTGCACCTTAAAATGTTAAAATCCCCACCAATTAAGGTCGGAAGGGGGTTTTGTTGGCACACGTGAACTAACTCTGCCAGAAAACTGGCTTTGAAATCATCCTGCGCTGGCCCATAAATCGCCATCAGAATCCATTTGAATCTGTCCTCCTTATTTGTCAAATGAAATTTGACATAAAATTCGCCTTCGACAATCAAAAACAAATCTAAAACGGAGGCATTAATTCCAAGTAAAATGCCCCCAGATCTACCACGTGGGGGGAGACAATGCCAAACGAAATCTGCTCCCCCAGAGAGGCGGCTTAGACTCGTCTTTGACATGTCATTCTTCCTCGTCTCCAAAATTGCCACAAAGTCTAAATTGTGTTCCTTTATACAATCCGCCACATACCTAAATTTAGCCAAGTCCGAAAGACCTCTGCTATTCCAGTATATGCCTTTCATGAGGACACAACTCGAGAGGGTTTATTTTTAGCCGAACGGGCTTTCTGTCCTTTCTTTTTGCTTGATTTAGATTTTCTTGCAGAAACCATCAAGTCACTAATTGTAGTGCTCAGGTCTGCCTCATCTAAACCAACCTCTGAGACTTCGTTTACTAAGTGACCGAGTAGGGTACCGTCATGTACAGCATCCTCGTCATCACTAGCCTCAAAAGGATTATCTCCCTTAAAAGTTTGAGAATCAATTGGTCTAGGAACCACCTTTAATCTATCTACCTCAATATGTTTCAACTTATTAACCGAAATAGCAATATCATTACCAGTGGAACCCAAAGAAACTCCCACATTATTCAGCTGAGATAAAATACGATCATCAGGTAAATACCGAATTGAAACAGTATGTTTACCTTGTATGAGAGGAGTTGCAGGGGTACTGGTAGGAAAGAAAGGCTGAAAGGCACTCATCTCCTTTGGAGCCCTATCCAAATTGCGAACCGCCGTGCGCTTCACCGCCCTGCTCAACGAGTCCTCATCAGCAGCAGAGATGCCGTTGTTTTCCACATTCACACGGCTGCTTCGACAAGGCACATTGTAACTCTCCAGGGCTGGAATCATGGTGCTGCTCATCCCATTAGGCTTGGGTGTCTCCGGCGAAACTGCTAGCAAAACATTCTTGCCACACCGTTCCTTATTCCCAGACAGACCCATGGAGAGCGGACGCACCCCACTGCTAACTGCAACCGGGCTCTTAGGCAGCGACGATGACGAGACCTCCACTGGGCGGTTCCCAGCTTGTGACAAGATCACGGTGTTGACGGCATCCGCACTGCCCACATGCCGCGGACTCCCTGGTGAGGAGGAAACCACCGCAATACTCTTTTGTCATCGGCCTCCGGCCAAGAGGATGTCATGATTCTGATGGCAAATCAACAGCAAGCGAACGATCGGCTTGGTTGAGGAAGAAACCATGGCCACCTGCTGTGTGTTCTCAGCCGGCGACCGAATCCTAGGACTCGCGTGATCAGAGCTAACCGGCGAGGCTCCAGCAATCCTAGGACTCACGTGAACAGAGCTAACCGGCGAGGCTCCAGCAGTTCCTACAAAGCCCATGTCCATGACAATAGGACATAGTGGAGGAGGAGGCCTACTGTTGCCGAATGGAGTAAGAGCCAGCTGCATGGGAACTATACCGGTACCCTGTCCAGCTTGAGGCTCACCAGATGAACTGCCTTTGAGACGCTTGACAATTTGATGAGGAGAATCATCTCCCTTAGGACCTCCCTCTGTCTCAGCCCCATCATCATCACGACCCAATGAATCATCAGACATCGGCAACGAAGGTTGGAAACCTTCTTCCTCAAGGGAAAACGTGATAGAGTAACCGAATTTCCCAAACACCGTGTCAGTAGTGAGAGGTAAATCCTCCCGGCTGAGCAAACACACCTTGATGCGAATGACCCCCTTACAACGAAAAGTGAGCATATCCACATCTTGTGTAGCTCCGATGAGAGTCCCCAACGCCCAAAAGCCAAGGTAATGTCGCCATGGGTGAGGGACGCCTGTGACATGCACCCATACCTCGTCAAGCTGGTAGACTGGGGCTACATCCGAGGAAGGACGCCATTCTGAAATCGTGATGGAAACTCCATGATTCTTTAGCCTGAATTCAACATCATCCAACCGTTTCAGCTCCTCATCAGAAGGAAAAGTGACCAGGAAAGCATTATCACCATGTGGCAAGGCCTCCCAATTCCAATCAGAACGGATGAGACGAGCCAATTCCTTTTGCACCACACTAGCTGCAAGGTGACCACCCATGATTGTGACCAAAGCTGTCGGAACATCATTAGACATATCCATGTTCAGATCAAAGTCCTGAATTTTCAGAAAACCAAGCTTCTGTTCACCAAATCCAAACAAAGTCGCACTCGGTTTTGGCAACTTGAGTAAAGGACATTTGGCAGGAAGATGTGCATCTTTCTTGTTACAAATGTGATAATCAAGATTGACTAGACAACTATCCATCAAATGGCCATTCGTTTTACATCTGAAACAATGTGGTGGGCGAGTTTTTTTTAGCTTTTACCACTGTTTTTTCTACTCCAGCATGCCCAGGTTGCTCGGGCGCAGCCATCTGATCAAAGTCGTCGACTGCTTCCACTGCCTGATCACTTGGCTGTGTTGATTTTGTTGGTTGAACAACAGTAGTGGAAACAGATTGGGGCGCCCCAGCAGAAGACACATTCCCCTGGAACTACCGATGGAACCTGCCCTGAGGACGCCGGCGATAGCCACCCTGCGCATGATGTCGCAGCGGGTATTCCTCTTGATTGTGAGGCTGGCAATGAGCATAGTTGGGCGGCGGACGGTGGTAGTTGCGTTGTGGCGGAAAGTGTTGCGGTGGCTGGTTGTTTCGGGACGGCGGAGCCTGATCGCGAGCAGGTTCCCGCGCCGCCATCGACGCGTAGCTAGGGCGAGGACAGGGAGTGTTTGGTACAGGAGAAGTTGGTGGTCGCGTGGATGAGGAATACGAACTGCGTAAGTCCCCAATCGATCTCCCGTAAAGTCGTTTACTTGCTGGGCCCATCAGGCAGCCCATCACGAAAGCCTGTTTCAAATTTTGAAACGACTCCGTTGATGGCTCTCCTAGATCCGGAATTGTCTCTATCAGCTGCACCGATTTCGCCATCGGCAGTTTCGTCTTCATCAGGAAATCGCCAAGGACCGCCGGCTGCAAACGTGGACGAGAAAGAGGGCCTTTCCATGGCCGGATCAACCATCCACGTTGTTGCCGTTGATGACTATCCGAATTATGTAAAGTGCGGCGGCGAGAAACTAATTTCCAATCGCCACCACCATCGCAAGAAGAAACCGGCGACAAGCCGGAGGGGCAAAAACTAACCTGTTGCGGTGAGGCTGGAAGCTTGACCTGTTGTCTCTCCCACCACCTCGATGCTGGAGTTGGGTAACCGACCTCCGCCCAAAATTCTTGCACCGGGGTTGTCTCCTCCGTCCGCGATGCACCAGCGTCTACTGCCGACTTCTGTTCACCGCTGGCCGCAGGAATACCAACGTCTTCACCCCCAACAACTTCTGACCCTACCTGAGAGATACTCTCAAAACGCGATCCTCGTTGTGGAGAAGCCGGGCGAGGCGCCAGCGTGAGCCGGCGGTGGCAGTGGAGGCTTGCGTGCATCCGCCTGGAAATTGGCCTGCGTGCATCCCTTCCTTCTTTTACTGTATCATTTTTTTTTCAAGACACTGTATGAGTTTTTTTTTAGCTAGCGATGGCTTGTGACCCGAGCGAGGGCAATAAGGTGGTGTTGGATGCCTGGTGCGGCTCTTGGACCTGGTTCTGTGGATGCACTTTGTGGCCCGCCCGTTCCAAGTTGCGTAGTGGGCTGCTGGCGCTTGGGTGAAGGCTCGGGCGTCTCAGCACCTATATTTTTTTTGGAAGTACATCATTAATTTGTTTTAGATTTTTATGTTGATTTAGTGCCTCAACCGGGTTGCAGCTGATATGTTGCCAAGAAGAATTATAGTCTTCTCATTTTGTTCTAAAGTGGTTATATACTTATATACATTGGAGTGGGAATGTGTTAATTCAACACGATGTGTCATATATGAAATGAAAGAAGACACTCAAAACAATACAATTTACAATATCCTAATAAAAGAATGCACCCAGAACATTATTGTTTTGCAACCACATATAATACTTTCTTTGATACAAATATCAACAATCATGCATGTGTATATAATCTAGTCAAATAAGCACATTGTAGTAGTGCCGTCCTTCGTTAGTATGACTAGCCACACTATGGTCATGACAAGGCCGACCTTCAGTATCGATGTTAACTTGGTTTATATTCAAACTTTATCGTGACGCTAACTAATTACCATAATGAATAAATCTCATGATCATACGTCCCTGCAAGTTAATAACATTCTATCCTTGCTTCCTCTGCTTTTTCTCACAACCCCTCTCACATTCTCTATATTGCACTTCTGTTATAATTCCATCTCTCTTGCTATCAATACCCCACTTTTCTCGAGCCTTTTTTTTAAATTTTAATCCTTTTGTAAAAGTTATTTTAAAAATAAACTCTTTCTAACTTTATTTTCGATTTTAACCTCTTTGATCACACCATGACCCGTGGCGTGACCAAACTGTGCAGTCACACCACTGACCACGATGTGACCAAACTATGTTGTCATACCACCGACCCCTTTGGGCACGTTCCTTTTTTTGCTAAGTCCTGTCACGCCAAGAGGAGTGGCATAACAGAACTCGTTTATTACGCCGAGGTCTGTGGCGTGACAACGTTTTGTGCCACGCTACGCGTTGTGGCGTGACTAAAAGGGTCAGAATTGAAAATAAAATTAAGAAGATGCTATCTTTTAAAATAATTTTTAAAAATGAATTAAATAATGAAAAGAGTTCCTCTTCTCATCCACAATGGCTAGCATGTGTCGCCGATCCGTGCGACACATATCTCAAGATGTCAAAAGAAAAACTGGGACCTCCAGTTCTCAACATTTTGTTGTCATATGCTGACATGTGATATATTGTCGAAGATACTTAAGCATTCGAAGTTATGTCTTTTAATCCTAATTTTTAAAATGAAATTGGAACTACAAGTATAGCTAAGGCATATGTATGACATGGTTACATTTAGGAGATTAAACGGGCTCCTGTATCACCCAGATCGAAGAAGACTACCATTGTGTCATAAACGAGCTCTTCTACCATTCATGGGTTTACCAACAGTGATTAACATTAAACTAACAAGGTAAGACCGCTGTGATTTTGGGCCAAACCACTTTTTAAACTACAACTCAACGCTCAAACTATCTCAACGAGGGAGATAGAAACTCAAAGTTTATTTTATTCACACAATTTTGGTACAAGAGGACATACTTTCTTAGAGCATCTACAACAATCCACCTCAGCTGTTACTAAGAGGTTGCCACATCAGCTTTTAGATGATGTGGAGGAGAGAAGATGAGGAGAGAAGGTGAAGTTGTTTCTACATGAAGAAACTATCAGATTGTTAATACTAAGACATAAGAAACAACAAAAAACTCTATTGGAGGCTTAGTTGTTACTTAAACACTCATTTTGTGGGTCCTACTGTCTACCAACAAAAATCTATCGGATCTTGTGCAGCCCGTCTTCTTGGCTTCACCCGCAGATGATATGATAAATGAGCCAAAACATATAGGCCACAAAGTTGTACCTCATTATTGATCATCAAGAATCATGCACACTTGAAGCAATTAAAGTCTTAGATACAAACTTAAGAAACAATCCATTGGAATGCTTATTTCTTTTTATTAGATTGAGTACTCTCTCTCTTCTTAGTAACAAGCTAAGAAACAAACTATTGTAGATGCTCTTAGGTGTCTTACACTAATTCTATCTCTGGTGCTAGGCTGTCGTGTCACTCACCATTGCTTGGTTCAAACGAGGTACATCAACCTGTTTAAAGACTATGCTATACGTTGGATCTTTACCATCTTGCAACAGGCCAACTAACTAGCTGCTACAAGAAAATAACTGCTGACAATGTATGGAAAATTTTTCTGGCATAGAACTCTCGTGCTTTCAAGCCATTAAGCCAATATAAAATGTTATTGTTGTTTAGGGTCTAAAGTAAATAGACTATCTTCACATTTATGCTTCACTGCAACAATTAATACACAGACTTTTTAAATTAAGGTAACACTAAGGGCTAAAAAGGTCAAAAGGTTGTGCAACTCTGTAATTGAGGAAGAAAGGGAGAACTTGTATTGTTTTTTTTATAAAGAAACCACAAAACTTGTAATTGTTCGATGCAAAATAATTTTGTGATTTAGAAAACATGATTGGCTGCTAGATGAAGAGAGATGCAACAACAAAAGTAGGGATAGATCGGCTGATCCAATAATCCAGCAATATAGGCTAGGGATGCAGGGGAGGTATCTGGTGCATATGCCCTATTTGGTGAACATATGCACATAATCCATCTGGACCCTCCATTTTCAAACCAATGGTTGGGATCGAGGCAGCAAAAACCCACCAGGCCACCTCGCCCCCTTTGCCGTGCGTGACGCCCCTTCTTCCCACTCACGCCGCTGCACCGCCGCTCTTCCGTCATGGTTGCCGCCGACGGGCGCCGAGGTGGTCTCGTTCCTCGTGAGCATCGCCCATCACCGGGCGGGATCCGACGCCTCCCCGCTTCCTTCTTCCTCCACGTCTTTGCTTACGCCACCTCCGGTCATGGTCGCCGCCGACGCTTGTCTCGTCCTCCGGTGCATCGCCCATCACCAGCGAGGTGCCCAAAGAACCTCTGCGCGCGCCACCTCCTCGCGGTCGCGTCGGCGCCCTCCTCACCACGTCGCCGCCCTCCTCACCTGGCGGCTTTGTCTCCCTCATGCGTCGTTCGGTGCCCTCGTATCAGATGCCGCGCGCCGCCCTCTCTACGCCACGCCACCTCCCTCGCGCGTCGTCTTGCCGCTTCTCCTCGCCATGCCCGCGCCCGCGTGCGTCGCCGCCGCGCGCCTCCCTCACGCGTCGCGCTCGCCCCCCTGCTAGCATCAGTGGGAGGTGGGTTTTGGCTGCCTCGATCTCAGCCATCGGTTTGAGAATGGAGGGCCCAGATGAGCTATGTGTATATGTCCATCAAATGAGGCATGTGCACCAGATACCTCCCCAGGATACAGCCCAACAAAAGAAACAGTTCAAGTGACCCGTACGTAACCCCTCGTCCCCTCTCCTCTCGCTGGTGTCAGGTTGCGGCGCCAACGAGCGCGGTGTCGAGCTCGGCACTGAGATGATCTCTCCCGCGGCGCGGCTCAGTGCACCGCCTCCTCCCCTCCGACCCCACCATCCTCTGCCGCCGTTGCCTCCTCCTTCCGACGCTCCTTCCAGTTCGGTGAGCAGTCCCTCCCCATCCTCTGATGCTCGCCTCTCCCCAACCCTTTCGAGCAGTGGTTTCTACACCCTTGTGACAGGAGTAATTATGGGATCTTGGAGTTTCGATTCCTTGAACGATGCCATGGACGGGGAGTTGGATAACGTGGCCCGCACCTGTCATGTGACGGAGGATGTAGATGACAATGGCTAAGATTTTAGGCTGGATGTGACTTACAGGCGAGGCTCGACTTATAATGTCCGGGTAAGTTTGGATTTCTGTTCATCACTTCATTGGTTAAAGTAATCGAGTGATCACAAATCTTTTGCAATCTTGTTTTTTTTTTCTGTTACTGTATAAGTAATCAGGAATTTAGTGGAATGCACAAATTACTTTTTGCTGTATAGATGTTTGTCAAAATAGAAAAAAAAATGCTATTCTGATCCCTATTTCCTAAACATTAAATGAAAGCAAACCTACGTTATGAAAGGAAACCTTCTTCTGGAAAAGCATAAATTTTGTTACAACAATTGTTGGAGTTAACAACAATCTTAGCCATCTGATAGAAACCTACACTGAATAGCAAAAATACTGAGAACCTGTTCAAAACGATAGTTGTTCTGTTCTGACATTTTTTTTTGTTGCTGCAGTGAAAAACGATAACTGGCTAGCTTATTTTTTTACAAAAGAACTCTGACTTCAACATGCTTGAGATGGTTACCCATGTTCTTGTTGTATTGTTCTTTACTGCTAGTGTGTTACATGTTGTAATAAACTATCCTTGTGCAAATCGATTATTATAATCTCTTATGTTTTAACTTCAGATGATTGTATTTGTGCCCAACATCCATTGTTTCTGTGCCCATCACCCATTTCCATTCTATAAAAAATTGCTGCTCAAAAAACTAGCTGTAGTTTTTCTGTTGTTCATTCGCAGGAGGCAAGCTTGGTGTCATCGCGATCCCATTATTTTTAGTTGAGCATATCTTGATTGATTCCCTGTTGAAGACCTTTTTAGTTATATGCAGATATCAGGACAAGAATATAACTAGTTAATTCATTTGATGTAATGCTAATGAGAATGGCTGAGTTATATGAATTGTTATATGGTTGTGGTTTGTTATATTGCCCATTTATGAGATCAGATTGGTGAATGTTGCAAAAAGATAGCCAAGTTATGCTTTATCCTGATGTTTCTAAGTTTGTCTTTCGATGCCTTGTCCAAATATGTGCACTAGTTTGCTCACTACTACTTTCAGTCAACGCTTGTTTTGTTGTTGTAAATTGTGTTCTATGCCTTTGAGCAGACACGGGAACGACTCATGTGGTCTTTCGTTGGCCAAGGTACAGACTACAGAGTCTTTCACAGCCGCCCATGGAAAAAGTTAAACAAAGGAGTCTCCAAGACTAGCAGCCTCTGAAGAAGGCCTCCATCGGCGCAGCTTTGATGGCGAGCTCTGGCGGCGATGGGATCCAAGGACAGCCTCCGACAGTGGTGCAGCTCGAGGGGGAGCTCCGGTGGCGGTGCGACAGCAACAATCTCTAGATTATGGACCCGATTTTGTAGCCATTAATCGCGTTTGGGAGCCTTAATCATGATTTGTTATTGCAAGGCCACGGGTTCCTCACGCAAGGCATTTGATTTTGAGCGCCTCGTACGATAGACGTGCAAGGAAGAACCATGAGGGGGAACGAGGATGTGCAACACGGCAAGGACCTATCTGTATTCTACTGGCTTGAGACTAGATCTTTCTTTTTTTCGAGTGTTAAAGGACATGTTTAGAATGCATGCGTTTTTATAGGAAACCTATTAAATTCCTTCGTTTCCAAATGGGGCCTAAACATGCAAATTACTAGCAATGGATCCATGGAGCACAGTAGCTGAACGGACCAAAGAACATAGTTATCTCCATGGAACACAAGGACAAAATAGTGAATATTCTTGTTATAGTTAGTTACAAATGACAATACACTTAGTCCGGAATTACGAAGACCGCCCTAGGGAAATAAATATTCCTGCATTTGGTCGCAAATACACTCACAATCCTGCGTCGCCTTTCAGTGACTACAGCCCTCGGGAGGTCCGCTGACTCTACTCCAAGCTCGAATTTTGTTATTATTTAATTCTTTTTTTAATTTTATTTTAAAACTAACTTATCGTGAACTTTATTTTCAATTCTAACCTCTTTGATCACGTTACCATCAGTGGCGTAACAAAACAACACTGTTACGCCTGCTCGTATTTTGTCAAACTCTTATCACGCTACTGGTGATGACGTGACAGTGTTGTTTAGTCATGCCACTACTAGTGACGTTACAAAAAACACTATTTTAGCAGACTTATCCTATAACTTGACAATGTTGTTTTATCATATCACAGATGGTGGCATGACAAAAAGATCAGAATTAAAAATAAAGTTCGCGAAAAGTTAACTTTAAAATATATTTTTTTAAAATTAAATAATTAAAAAAGTCCTCCTAGCTCCGACCGAAAAACACACAAAATCCAAGACCTTCCCACCTCCTAGAACCCTAAACCCTAGCTCCCCCATGGCGGCCGCCCGCGCCACCGTCCCTCTCCCCCACCTCCTCCTCCCCTCCCCCTCCAAACCCCAGCTTCTCAAGCCCTTCCCCTCCCCTCGCCGCGGCGCAATCGCCGCCTCGGCCGCACCGTCGCCGCCGCAGCTCACCGCGTCCCTGCGCCTGGGCGACGTGATCGAGGCGCAGCAGTTCGACCGGGAGGCGCTCAACGAGATCTTCGAGGTGGCGCGGGAGATGGAGGCCGTGGAGCGGGCCTCCCACGGGGCGCGGAGCCGCGTCCTGGAGGGGTACCTCATGGCCACGCTCTTCTACGAGCCCTCGACGCGCACGCGCCTCTCCTTCTAGGCCGCCATGCGCCGGCTCGGCGGCGAGGTGCTCACCACCGAGAACGCCCGCGAGTTCTCCTCTGCCGCCAAGGGGGAGACCCTCGAAGGTGAGCTGCCTGAAAGAATCCTGTGTCAGTGATTTAGTGACCTTCACTTGGAGCGGCAAAATGGGAGTCCTGGGTAAATTTGGAGTGATTGAGGATTTGTGGTGGTTGAGCACATGCCAGTAGGTGAGGAAATGGGCATTTTGTGCCTTCTGGGAACATATTGGTTTTGCATTATGGAATTGTGAGATCTTAGATTGCACAATAAATGTGAGTTGGAGTTGCAAATTCTGGGAGGATTGCAATGGTTTTCGAACCATTTTGATTGGCTACACTGGTTCTTATTATTTTGTTCAGCTGTTTTTCAGAAGGTTGTGAAATTGAGTGACCAAGTAAAAATCTTGTATCATTTGGAGTAGATTTGGTATCTTTACTTACATTTTGGGATGCTTTGGAAAAGTTGGTAGGAACAACTAGTTGCAAAAAGTTGAAATGTTTTGATAGTTTGGGGGTGGCTCAAGAATAATTCAGGTGGGTATTGCCACTTTATTGAATTTGTAAAGTAGAAATGTTGGGTAGTTCATGACTCGCACACCAACAAACAGGAGTTCTCTGCCATCTAGGGTAAGGCCATCCAAGAAAGGTGAGCTGTCCGGGACTAGTTGACTGTCATGACTCATGATTAATGATTCATTTGTTCTTTGACTTGTAAACATATATATATTTTTGTTTTGGAATAAGGGTGATGTGTTGTATGATTTGGATTTGTGATGTGGAATGCTAAATAGCAATTATTGTGAACTGTACAGGTGGGGTTAGTAATACTAATTCAAGTAGCAGGCCGCATGGAACATTGTCGGTTGGCTACTGTATTCGTCTAGTTGCATCATTAGCTATCCCTTTGATCCCTACGGTATAAAGATATGGCCACCCTAAGGATCTCGATTTGCATCAATCTTTAAGAATCATGAATATGTTGTCTTGGATAATTCGAATGTGCATTGCCTGCTGGTTCACATGTTGGAACCACAGAGTTGATTAATCAGAAAATCGTGTGCTATTTTTATAGTGGAAAACACATTTCCCAGAATTCTCTTTTGATGTGGAGCTAACAATTCACTTGAAGAACTTTTACCAGCCTGATTCAAAATTATCCATGTTTCATTATCTTCTTGAGCAAATATTAGGTTACTAACCATGTGTATCCATGCTGCAGATACCATAAGGACTGTTGAGGGTTATTGTGATATTATTGTTCTGAGGCATTTTGAAAGTGGAGCTGCAAGGAGAGCAGCTACTACTGCAGACATTCCAGTTATTAATGCAGGTGATGGGCCAGGGCAACATCCAACGCAGGTAAATATTCTGTTGCTGACTCTTCTTTCCCCTCTTTTACTAGGAAAATAGTGTCATCATGTTTGAAACAGGATCATTCCCGAGACAAGGAATTGCCAGTTTTTACCTCAGGCTCAGGGTAGGAGCTAAAAACTGCATTTTAGTGATGGGTTGATGGTTGAATCAGCATCTGGAGTGCTGCAAAATTATTCATATGGAACAGTTTCAGTTTATTGCAGTATTATGGTGTTGATCAGATAAAATAGACTGTAGACTGATGTGGATCCAGATTTCCTTGTCATTAAACAATTTTTTTTGGAGCATGAGTTGTTGATGCATGATACTCCATGGCCCGTTATGATGATGTTTGTATATTCCCACTGGGGATTTTTATGCAGTATTTATTTTCATTGTTAGGATTTAGGAAACTGGCCAAAATGAATGGAGCAATATGCTTCTGTATCGGTGTTTCTAGCACTAGTCTGATGCTATCCTTAGTATTCATTGTATGACCATAGCATTGGAAGAATGAAACGACCAAAAATTAAAATAAATCAGCCATGAATTAGCATCTCCTTGGAACAGATCATGTAGTGGCCTCTACTTTGGTCTTTGGGAGGTTTCTATATAAATTGACTCCAACTTCTTTCTGATATGGAATAACCTGTACTTGCAAAAATTCTTTCTATCACATAATCCCTCCATTTATTTTATTGTAAGGCGTATTTTGACCGAACACAGTTATTAAGGTCATAAGACCAAGAGAATAGAAGAGGGAGATGACATTAATAAACCTTTATTAATGTCTCGGGAATAAGAGAGAGAATAGTTAGTGTGAATGTTTACTCATAGAGTGTTGGTGAGAGAGGGAAGATAAATGAGGGCAAAAGAGAAAAAACATCATCAAATTCACTTCACCTGCACGCCTTGTATTGTGAACTAGATTGTGTAAGCTATATGCCTTATATTTTGAAATGGAGGGAGTACTATCCAGCAGTGTTTAGCTCATTGTTTGTGGCCAGTTACTTATAAGTTCGTCCACCATTCCTCTTTATCTGCTGCATCACCTTGATAAGTAAAGTCAGATTGTGCTCATTGGAGTGTGCTTTCTGTTGTACAACTTGCTGAAGAGCCACTTAGGTATTCTTTGTAATTGATATTTTCATTCTTTTGTTCAGGCTTTGTTGGATGTATATACAATAAAGAGAGAAATTGGTACACTAGATGGGATCAAAGTTGGTTTGGTTGGAGATCTTGCCAATGGGAGGACTGTTCGTTCTCTGGCGTATTTGATTGCTAAATACCATAACATTAAGATATACTTTGTATCTCCAAATGTTGTAAAAATGAAGGTGCATTTCTTCCCTACAAATATCAACTGTGTTCTTTTGTTTTGATTTCTATTATAGCCTGACGGAATAAATGGAATGGTGCTTGTTTTCCTTCTGTTCCAAAGGATGACATCAAGGACTACTTAACTTCGCAAGGTGTTGAATGGGAAGAAAGTTCAGATTTGTTGGAGGTAGCATCCAAGTGTGATGTTATTTACCAAACACGCATTCAAAAAGAAAGGTTTGGTGAGAGGATCGATCTTTATGAAGCCGCTCGCGGTAAGTACATCGTGGACAAGAAGGTGCTAGATGTTCTGCCAAAGCATGCAGTCGTCATGCATCCCCTTCCAAGGCTTGATGAGGTTAACAATTGTCCTTTTAAATAAAACCATGTGGCAATATTCATTATTCAACATTATAATAGTATTGTGTACCAAATGAGATACTGTTGGTTGTGGTTGACACTATGTTGCATCTGCATCTCGCAATGTCAATCTAGTATGAGTTTTCGAGCGTCAAAGACTTAATACTTAACAGTGTTCTAAAATGTTAACCACCATTTTCCCTTGACTATGTGAGTATGCTTCGACCATTAGTTATGTCAAAGCCATTGTCAACTCAGGAACTGCTTAGCAGCAATGCTGGTTTGCTGATTCCAAGTGGTTCCTGAGTCTACTTGGCATGACTCCAGCTGGAAGTTAACCGAAAACTTTGGCGAAATCTTTGGAAGTGAGTCATGATTTTTCCTCTTTCTTAGGAGCGGTATTATGCAAATCTTTTTCATAAAAGAACAATGTGAACTTTAACTCAGCATATCATAGTGAAATAATTGTGGTCATTTCCGTGAAATCTGGGAACTAGCTGGCAGTTGACATGTTCTTGCTTTGATGGTTTGTACTATTTCTCATCAATAGTTAGTCTAATACCGATGAAGGTATGGTTCCTAGGTCTTGTGGCAGCCTGAAATCTAATGAGATTCAATGTTTTTGTTTTGCAGATCACAGTTGATGTTGATAGTGATCCAAGAGCTGCATATTTTAGGCAGGCTAAGAATGGCCTTTACATAAGGATGGCATTGCTCAAACTTCTGCTTGTTGGTCATTGACAGTTTTCCTAGTGCCTGAGCTGTGTGGCGTTGAGGGATCAGAAAATGTACTCGTAATCGTTGTGCCCCAAATTTAACTGCCTGGTGCAAGTTATTGAAGTTGGATCCTTACAAGAATTTAGCCATGTTTGCATGCACAATGTTGATGTAACAAAATGTTCCAAAGAAAGATTTGCTGTTGTCATCTGATAATGTGGAACATCATTCGCCGAGGATTGTATGCAGTGTTTTTGGAAGACCTTCACGTCAGAAAAACTTTCTGCGCTTTTGCTACACAACATAAAATCACTTGCTCAATTCAGGTGTGGTGTCACTTCCACTCAGTAGCCCTTTCCGCTCCTTCATGTACTGGTACATTGCGTTTTGGGAAGTGCTAGCATAATCTGTCTGCTGAAAGTGCGATAAATTTTACCCTCAGAATGGCTTTGTGCTAGGATGATGCCATTGAGTTTTCTTTCCCTGCTCTCTTGAGGCTATTTCTACAAATTAATATTCCTATCGTATTACTTTTCTGGAACTGGCCAAAGGTTTATAATACGGCTGTTTCAAAGGGGCTGGAAAAACTGGTGCCCGCTGCAGAATTTTCAACGAATAACACGGTTGTTAGTTGTCAGAGTACTAGATTCCTGAGTCCTGACTGAACCAAAATTCAGATTGTGCAATCCCAACTTTCCTACATCACTAGTCGGATGCTCGTGAAGCTCGTGACATAAAAAAAAAAAAATCAAAGTCTTAGGTCGACGCGATGGACCCTAAAGAGGGCGAGGAGAATGAAATCATCAACTCTAATTTTTATTTTTTCAATAGTAGAGATAATGAAACTGAAAATTTTATTTTTTCAATAGTAGAGATAATGAAACTGAAAATGACTCTTTCATGGCTGGCCCTGGCCAGAGAAGATTTCAGGTCAGCATGCTGACTCAAGCACAACCGTCCAAGGGCCAACACACATAATCCACGCCTTAGCCGAGTCAGGCCTTGACTAGTTTTTTTCCCCTTTTCTTTTTGCAATTTTCTTCACGCTTCACATTTCACATACATGTTTTTCCTTTGGGATTAATCGTAGTCGCGTGTATTCAAGATGCTGACCCATTTTGCGTGTGCTCATTCTTTAATGTACTATCACAAAGTGGGTCAAAAATAAACACTAAAGTTTCTTTCACAAAACAAAAATTGCATCAGCTTATCTCCAGATCGAATTTTCACGTCTCTGGTGTGCTGCATCAGAATCATTAGCGACTGACTAACCGGTTGCAGTGCCACAGTGGGTTACCGGTCATACCGTCCCGACCGGTTTCTTCCAAACCGGCTGGTTTCAGGAATATATTAATTTCGAATTTAAATGGCCGGGTTTGCCATCCGTGTCTCAAGCTCTAATTCAACAATCAACGTGTTTAGACAAAAAGAAGTGTCATTTTCAGTGATGAACTAATGTGATGTCAGAGTTCCATGATTCTAACAGTAAAAATATTGTGTCCTAGAAGCCTTGAAAATGACTCCTGTGACTTGTGAGTAATCTACATTACAATTTAGGTTGCCTCAATTTTCTTTATGGTGCCAAGTTTACATCATTTCTTGGAACCTGGTATTTTTTTATATACCTTTATTTATCCCTTACAGCTTGAGCTTACTACAAATTTCTTACAAGAAGCTCCTCACAGTTTGGTGTATATCGATGTCACAGATTAAGAACCAGACTAGACAATCCTTGTTACCTCCCTAACTTACCTGTCAACCTCTTCACACATTCAGATGTCATAAACAGATGTGCAGTCCTGGAACACCGAGCTGGTTTCAGGGGTGAAGTCCCAGCAGTTCACAGGGGGCTTGCCCTGATCATAGCTCCACCAGTCCACATCCCCTTGCTGCGCCGCGCCGCCGTCCATGGCGGCGCCGGCCCTCCCCCGGCCCCCCTCACCGTAGAGCAGCTCCTGAAGCTCGGCCTCGATGGCGACGACGTTCGAGTTCTCCGCGCTCGACGGCGAAGCCAGGCCGTCCAGCTGCCCGTTGAGGTGCCCATTCAGAGAGCCGGACTGTCCTTGTTCAGCTACTGTCACATTGAAGCCGCTGCCGCTGTTGCTGCTCTGAGTGGCCCTGTTTGGCCACAGCAAGGGGTTTTGGACGACGCTGAGGGGGTTGTGCAGCTCCTGCAGCTGCATGCAGAGCTGGATCCTCTCCACCGCCGACGCGCTCAGCGCCTGCGCGCACCGCTCGCCGTCGTTCGCGCTGTCGACGGACGGCTCGTTCGCGGCGCTCTGGCCGTGGTGGTGCGCGTCGTGGTCCTTGCGCCGGCCGAGGAGCCTCTTCTTGAGCTTGGTGTTCCAGTAGTTCTTGACGTCGTTGTCAGTCCTTCCGGACAGCTGCGCCGCTATGATTGACCACCTGGTTATGTCAAGCACGCACATGGTTAGCGTGGAGTTTAGCATAATAATTGCGCTGGGTGTTAAGGACAGGGAGTGGTTAATTTTGCTCTCTATGTATTGTCTACCTGCTCCCTATGCTAATGTAGAGGCTGCAGATGATGCTGTCCTCTTCTGGGGTGAAGTCCCCATGCTTTATGTTGGGCCTCAGGTAGTTCAGCCACCTCAGCCTGCAGCTCTTGCCACATCTCTTCAGCCCTGCATGCAATTGCCATGATCATTAGGACATTCATAAACTGAGCCAGACGCCCAGACAGAATGTTTGATGGTAAGATTGAGGCCCCGTCTGGAACGCAGGAATTCCACAAGAACTCTGCAGGGATTTTACAGGAACAATCTTGTCCCAGACGGTGCCTTAGTATTTTGGCATGTCTGAAAATGTCAACATGTTTATATCAAATGGAGAGGCTGCATCATTGGTGATGCGTGGAGGAGCAAGCTAGAATTAATTACCAATCTTGTGTGGCAGTGCAATCCAGTTTCCCACAGCGCCATGCTCCTCAATGTAGCTCTTGAGCACTGCATCCTCCTCCGGTGACCATGGCCCTCTCTTCACCGTTGCCTTGTCACAGCAGGGTGCCCTCCCCATCTCTCTCTCTCTCTCTCTCAGTGTGTCAGCTTGTGTTGTGTGTGTGTGCCTGTGTGGTATGTGGTGAGTTGGTTTGGTAATGGGAGGGTATGTGTGCACTGTATGTGCAGGATTTATAGGAGCAGATGGAAGGCTCTAGCAAATACGGATATGATTTGACTTGATGCTGATGCTGATGCTGAGTTGCTGACATGACACCGGCCGGCGCTTTAGTTCAGACATGGGCGTTTTGTTTCCTTGGCCACCTGTGCGGTGCATGCAGAATTAAAGGTGTGTGGATTATGGAATGGTGATATGTGTTGCAATGATTGTATGTGTTGTAGCGGTGGAGTTAGGATTTTATTGATGGGGTTGTAAATTTTTTTTTTTGCGATTACAAGGAAGACATATATACACACACCCTATCACACACATGCGTGGGTGCGCCTCATATCACATGTCTAGAAAGACGGAGGCCGAGAATAAATTCGTGACCTTACAAAATATTTACTGAAAGCGCACTCGTGTGTGTATAAATGTGCGAACTTAAATGGTATATTTTAACATAAAAGTTTAAATGACATAGTAAAGGTTGAAGTGGAATAAATTACATGTTTTTAGTACAACCGACATCACAAAATATTGCTTATATTGGTGGGTTGCTGACTATTAATTGCTGAGAATAACATAATGTAATTCATTGTATAGTATGTGTATTATACTAGATATATATACTGTATAAAGAGTTTGCATGCAAAAATTTTGGAGGTGCAACTGCACCCCTATGCTCTAGTGTGACTCCCTTTTGGAACACGGATTGGTGTCTCGTAACTGTTCTTTGCTCTCTGCACGGCAATAATAGTCGACTATGTTGTTCTACGTAGTCTGATTTGGATCAATTGTCATGGAGATTGGCGAAACACAGTGTTAATACTATCGAACTACTGAGGAAACCACTGTAAATAGATGCATTTGAAGATTTATTTATCGGCCCATATATCAATGAGACATCGAGGGAGAAATACGCAGATGTATCTATCTCGTAATGGTAAATCCTCAGATCCCCTTTTTGTAGCACGGAAATGCAGCTGCATCTAGGTTTAGGAGAGATTAGGAGTTCAGGAATCACGAAGAACAGTTAGTACTCTGCATATAGCCATCGCATAATGATCAACTTACGCTAGAACTAGGTACGCAGTGAGTCATGTGGCAGACGGACCTGTACGTTGAAATTGAAGACCAACTGCTGTGAACATAGTTAAATTCACTTAGGATTTAGGGCCTAGCTCAGCTAGAACGGCGCCTTTACTGAATCGGCTGAATCAATGAGACGTGCCCAAGGATAAGCATGCGATGCAATCTCCTCTTTTCCTTCTTGTCTTCACCCATCCATTAGAATCACATAGTAATGACATATGCATGATTGGTGGTCGATGTGGATCGATCCTTGGATGCAGACCTCAGTAAAACGGATGCGGATACTCTGCCGTAGCAACGCGCTACAACAGATGCGCACAGTAGAAGTGTGTTAGGTCTCATTCGGACCATCTAATCGCCAGAGAACAGCCTAGGTCAATGGTACTGTTGCTAAAGTACTAAAGAGTAAAAGCGGATGTAGCTTGTGGCATTGCGGTGATTTTTTCAAAAGCAGTTGTGTTTTTTGTTCTAATCTTGAAAATCAAAATTAGTTACGAGCACCTTTTTAGAGTCGTAACGTCAAAAATTGTCCCAAAAAATTAATAATAAAATTTGACTAGACTTGATAAAGATTCTTATAACTAACTAGATTTTATAGCATAGCGCAACACAACACAACACAACACAACAGTATAGCAAGCTGGCCCGACTAACTCCAGTTTTGACCATCATAAGCATGCCAATGTTCGAAACATTACCATCCGCTAGGATTTCTGGTAACAAGCTGTAAACGAACTCAGAGAGTCCAAACAACTTGTATTATTTTCAAAGTACTTCTTGCTCTCACAGTACATGTCGAAGTCTTAACTAAAGACTACTACAAAAGCTCCGTACGACAGAGGATGGCATCCAAATTCCTCTAAAAAGGAGAGAGAGTATCGTCGCCAATAATGTAAGTACTAGTACTTGGACAACACTTAGAGAGAGAGAGAGAGAGAGAGAGACGTCGCCAATAATGTAAGTACTAGTACTTGGACAGCAAGTGTACTCTACATGCGGCGTACAGAGCTAACAGGGTGACCACTGACCAGTCCAAGTCCCCTCCATTCAGTTAATATTGTACACTAGCAGTACTCTCCTCTCAAGTCAAGAACTCTAACTTTGGCCGGTCCGTGATGGAAAGCTGATACCAAACCAAGCTGCTGTAAGTAACTCCGCTAGGGACCCCCTAGCTAGGCTGACCTGCCAAAAGTCCATGGGCAGTTACAACTGACAATGCAGCAGCATCCTGCATGGTGTCATCCATTTTGACCCTCAAGGCTTGTCCTGCTGCCGGTGTAGCTTCTTTACTCATGATAATTGTTCCCCTTTGTCATGTCAAGTCTTATTTCTTATGTTTGCAATCATGGATAGTATGGTATTGGACTTGCATTCTGTTCTGTTTCTTCTTATGTGTGCTTCTCTTTGCATATGTATCTGATCATGGATGCCAGTGTTAAACAACACTGGGCAATGAGGATCAAGTAGGTTATGTATGGAGCATGCAGCTTTGTGTTTCATACTACTAGATCATTGACCTTTTCTGGTTTATGTTCTCCCTTTTGTTAGGGAAAGAGGTCATTGCATTTTGGGGTGGTTGGTTTTGGATTGGTTCTTATTGTATTGAAATCAACCACAATTTGGATAATAAAGTATAATATCAATGAGGTCCATCTAATGTAGTTTGATGATAATAGAAGGTGAACATTATGGCAAGAGAATAGTTTGATACCAGTTGGAGACAAAGCACTAGAAACTAAACTGGAAAAATATCATCTGATTTGTTGATCATAGAACAAAGAGAAACACGAAAAATTACTAAATAAACATATTCATTTATCTGAGTTATGACCGAGGCAAGCCGATTTTAATCCAATTGTGTTTGATAGTCTGATTTAGCTGAGTGGCTAGAGTTTGGATCCTTGAATTGTGTACTGTAAATAAAACACCTGTTTTGAAGAATAGTTGCCTAAAAGACGAATTTTCATAGAGAAAACTAATCAAGTTCCGATGCGTAATTTTTTTTTATCCAACCATTTTATAAGTTTTCAGTTGCTAGCTAGAGATGAGCCACTTGCTCTGTTCTGCTGATCAGCTGATCCTTCATTTTCCCCTTCCGTATTCTAAAGGATAGTACAATATGTGTACTGCTTGAACTACTAGCACTGGCTGCCTTATTAATAGGAAGAATGTACATCTGTTCTCTGTATACCATCTTGTTTGAATCCTCCTTGGTCAGAGAGAAGCAGGTCCGGCATTACAACGGAAAGAGGTACACTTTTGACGAAGTGTATGAAGTTGTTGCAGCTTCAATGTCCATCATGTATAGTATAGTAGTCTGTATCTTGCTAACACAACAAGACGCAATGAAGAAAATTGAAGATCAAAATGCTATTAGATGTCTAATTCTATACACTAAAGCAGATGTTAACTTTGATCAGGAATGCGTCCTACTATCTCAGTGGTATGAGCTGTTCTTGCAAAAGATATATCCAAGATGCATGCTGTTCTAAAATAAGTAGCATCAGCAAACAAAACAGGCCCTAAAAAAGGAGCAAAAGCTAGACAGAAAGAGGCAATGAATGATACGTCCAATTAACAATCCATGTTGGGGAAAAAAGATTGCATGGCCAACTTGCCATTGTGTCGAGCTCAAAAGAAACTTAAGTTAGTAGCAAAGCATGAAGCATCACAACTCTGGCAGTAGCCTCCAAGCAGAAGCAGGCTATTTCATCTGACACCATGGAGTAGACTCACCTAAACAACTTACAAAAATAAGGGCATTGGACCTTCACAAGTCTCTTGATTAATCTAATTAACTAATGCTATGCTGCCTCTTGTTTAATCTTTCTTTTCGATAAGGCGGGTTGACCACATTATTCAAGGATCTCAGCAGGAGTAACATAAGCTTGTAGTGGTGTTGTTGGCTGATCAAGTAAGCAAGCTTGAAGAGCTTTAGTATCTCAGTGCAATTTACTTCTTTTTTTTGTCCTAGGAAGAACATTATGTATGTATATTTTTTCTTGCCTTTTGACTAGTGTTTTCTTGTTCTTTCTTTGATTGTGGATGGCAAAAGAAAAGAAAAGAAAATTATTTGTCATGTACTTGCACCCGTGGATAGACCATGACATAATCCTGGATTTCTTCTGTCGGAGTTTCTTAACTAAATTAGGTGCTCTTGGGGGAAAAAGTAGTACCATTGCACATAGCTTTGCCAGCTGTTCAACACCTCTTGACAAGAATATAGAAGTTTCATGATAAAATTTGAGTGCTGTTTATATTAAATGTTTGGAACTTTGATTTGATCATTTAAATTTGGTGGTATGACGTCAGGTGATGAACGTTGGGAGCGAAGACGGAAGGGAAGGATTAGTTCAGGTGGATGGGGATTACGTTGGTACGCCATGGTGGACGGCGGCAAGGAGGGACCCTAGCTGCCGGTAGGGAATAGGGGGAATGGTTGGCGCAGATGAACAGTGTGCATGGGAACAGTAGAGATGACGCAAGGGGATTGGGGTAACAACCCAATCCTTTTGCTGATTTTCATTGATAGTATATGCTGCATATATAAAGGAATACAAACTAACTGACTTGGAAGGTATTATCCATTCCTAATGCAATACAAACTGACTTGAAATGTATTATTCTTTCCTAATGCAAACTTCCCTAATATAGACTTCCTATATTAAACTTTCCTAATTGCAACTTCCTATTTTGATAAAAGACTATTCCTAAACCGCCGCTAGGGCAATTGCATTTGCCTTTACTTACTACAGAACAACCCAAAAATCTATAAAGACAAAAATATGGGATTTTTAAAAACTTTTTGTGTGATAACTAATATTGTTCTTCTTGATTGCATTCTTGAGTCTTATTTGGGTTGCATCATATTTTTCTTGCCGACGTTAGTGGTACAGAGATCAGAGAATGCTAAGATAAGGAAATGCCAGTATTAAGTAAAACAACTCTAAACCCTAGCCTATTCTTTTCCCTGTTTACTGTTCCTCTGACTAGCTACTAGCTGAACTAGGTGCAGCCAGGATTTCCTTCGGTCGCTTTCTCCCTAGCGAGCCAGTAGCAGCTGCGCCACCCTCCCTCGCTCGGCGTCAACGAATGCACAGCTCGAGTGCCCTGTTGCAACCAGGGTTCGAGTGTGCTGGCAAATGCTGTCACTCAACCTATCACTCCGCTGCACTATGTTGCCAACCCTGTCAAATCGCCAACCATCCCTCCCTATCGGGCCATGCCGAATGCATCACCGCCCCACTGCTGATATATATACAGCAACCCCGAGCTCCTCATCACCTTCTCTGCCACACCAGTACTAGCCCCACTTCCTTCCTCCCTCAAGCGAGTTTGAGCTCTAGGTAAGGCTCGAGCACTCGCTTTGGCCAAGCGTCACCACAAGCCGCCATCGCTGTTGACCCCCGTCAGTAAGGCCTTTCTTCCTTGTATGGGTCCGTTCACCTTCCATGACCCAAGAGGCGTCTTTCCCTTACTTGATTTCACCCTTTGGTTTACAGGAGCCGCCATTGACCTCACTCTTCCTCCCCTCCGACCAGTATAGCCCTAGTAGTCGAATCAACCCTGCCGGTGTGGAATACTCTAAGACATCTCTTCAGGACCATCTACCTGCTTCTCTGGAGCTATCTTGAAGATCAAAGACTACTCTCCTCCCTCAAGCGATTACAGTAGCGTGGAGCTTCTCTCGCTGTCGCTGTCTACCGTCGCCAGCCCAGCTCCGGCTAGCTCGTCCCCTCCGTGTCGTACCGGTACGTTCCTAGTGGCCACCAGATGCTCATACCCCTCTCCAGTTGCATGGAAGCATAGTCAAACCTTCTATGACCATGTAGTCGAAACTTCTTCGACTACGCGCTGTCGAACCTTCTACGACCATGTAGTCGAAATTCCTTCGACTATGTCTGGTTGAATTTTCTACGACCACGTAGTCGAAACTCATTCGACTACGCATAATCGAACCTTCTACGACCACATAGTCGAAACTCCTTCGACTATGCGTTGTCGAACCTTCTACGACCATGTAGTCGAAACTCATTCGACTACGCAAAGTCGAACCTTCTACGACCACGTAGTCGAAACTCCTTCGACTACGCGCTATCAAGCCTTCTACGACCACGTAGTCGAAACCTTTCGACTATGTCTGGTCGAATTTTCTACGACCACGAAGTCGAAACTCAATCGACTACGCACAGTTGAGTCTTCTACGGCCACGCATAATCGAAACCCCTTCGACTACACGTAGTCGTACCGCCTCCGATTGTACCTCTGCCAACTACAGGTAGTCGTAGCTCCTCCGGCTACTCCTAGTCGTGCCTCCTACGACTACACCCAATTGTACCTCCGACTACACGTAGTCATACCTCCTTCGACTGCATGTAGTCGAAAACCCTTTCCGATCAGGTAGTCTAACCACTATGTTTCGATCACTGTTTTGAGCACAGTTTTCAACCACAGTTTCGACTACTATGTTTCAACCACAGTCTCGACCACCGCGTTTCGACAACTGTGTTTCGATCACACGGTTTCGACCATTGTGTTTCGACCACTGTTTCTCGACCACACAGTTCGACCACCGAGTGTCGACCACTGACTTTCGACCACTTAGCTTTGACCACTCAATTTCGACCACTGAGTCTCGACCACTGACTTTCGACCACTTAGATTTGACCACTCAGCTTCGACCACTGAGTTTTGACTACTAAGTCTTCGACCATACTGGTCTATGCCTTTGACCACACTGGTCTATGGCTTTGACTAGATTATTTAGACCACACTAGTTTATGCCTTCGACTACACTGGTCTAATACTTTTGGTCTAAGACTTTGCATTCATTTGGAGTTCGTTTGAATGTTTGTATGCGATTTGAAGTCTTATGTGCTTATTTGCATTTTCGGTTGTTTCTATGTATATAGAGGCCGAAGCGACCGAAGACCCTCCGGTTGATCCAGAACAAGATCAGCAGAACTTTGACCAAGGTGAGTCAATACTTTGATCATATTGCACATAGTCTTTGCAAATTATGTTGCTTTAAATTATGAAATTGCATTGCTATGTTTTATATAACTATATTGGTCCAGTTTATAGTTAATGCTTTAATAATTGTGTATAAACTAACAAACCTTGAACTTAGACACTATCATTTGTCACTCTAGAATTAATGGATTACATACTAGTTAATAGGTTTGTATCTAAGTGTTATGCTTAGCCTTGCTTAGATACTTGGTTGTGCGGGCATTAAATTGCCTGACAACAATCCTTCTAAGCATAAAAACTTGGATTTGAGCAGTCGAGGTTGGAGCTTGTCTAGTATGTTGAACTAGAAGTTATTTTGAAAATAAAGAAAAACCTGAAAAACTTGTTTCGACTTGAGTGGCTGGAAAGAGTGGCTGGTGCCCGGGGGCACGAGAGAATATTGGTATGCGGATGTACCACCAAAGTCAATTAAGGACCGAATCAGGTGATGACCTCTCATGTAAAATAGTACAACAACAAGTCGGTAACACTTACAACCTGGCTAACTAATTTGTTTCGCCTCGGCGTGGCTTCGCCATTGGTGGATGCGGGTGGGTAGTCGGGGGAGAATGAAGCCATGAGAACTGCATAGCGCTAAAGGGAGACCTTCTGAGGACAAGTTGGAGAGTCCGAAGGAGGTGATACCTAGTAGTGCAAAGTTGCAAAGAGGAGGGACATTGTAAAGGCCTTGTGATAATCAACATTAGCCGCACACCTACGGAAGTGTGTCAGGACAGTGCGAGTTGATTTATCTCTTGTGGGTAAAGTGTACAAACTCTGCAGAGTAAGAAAACTATCTAGATAGCTGCGCTCACGGTCAAGAGCTGTGCTGAGAACTTGCTTGATATAACTTTTCTTTTCATAAAACCGTGTGTGTGTGTGTGTGAAATGAAGAGGATGGGTTGGAGCCCAGCAGCCGGAAGTGTGGGGCTGGAGCCCTGAGAGTTGAGAAAGCCTGGTCGGGGACCAATGGTAAATACGGGATAGCTTGAGCATTGGGTGGCCGTAGCCACTCAATGGTATAGGAGATGGATCTCCACTAGTATTTTACAACAAAACTCTGTTTCTCAAAACTTGTGTTAGTAAAATGCTAAGTCTCAGGATTTTCTACTACTTAATCTAATTCAAAACATAGCATTGTGCAAACAAAAGAACTCTAAACTTCCCTTGGCTAGCCTTGCATCTATAATGCACTTATCCCGAGATAATCATGCACGGAGCACCTTGGCTGGTGTTGCAATGACTTGACCGTGAAGAAGAGGAGGTAACGGTGGTTGAGCTTAGGAGGAACTTGAGGGCGTAATGATCCGTGCAGACCTTGAATGGACGCCCCACAAGTAGGGCTGCCAATGGCACACGGCCTGGATGAGGCCAATCAATTCACACTCATATGCCGTGAGCTTGGCATGTCGGGTGGCAATCGGGCGACTAAAGAAGGAGACGGCGCCGGCGCCTTGGTGAAGGATGGCACCGAACCCAGTGCCCGAGGCATCGCACTCCACCACAAACGGCGCGTCAAAATTTGGCAACTGGAGCATCGATGCCAAGGTTAGCGCCCCTTTGAGGGTCGTGAACGCCGAGTCGTCCTCTGCCGACCACACAAAGCCCTCCTTGTGAAGAAGGCGTGTGAGGGGGCGCCGCAATTGTGCCGAAATCTTTGATGAAGCGCTGGTAGTAGCTGACTAGCCCCAAGAAGCCGCGAAGAGCGCACACCGAGTGGGGGCGTGGCCAGTCCTAGATGTCCACCACCTTGGATTGATCCATGGTGACGCCCTCGGCCCGGATGACATGGCCAAGTTACGTCACCGATGTGTCTCCAAAGAGGCGCTTATAATTCTTGAGAAAAAGCTGCTGTTGTTGAAGACGTTGGAGGACCGCCCGAACATGCCGCAGATGATCCACCCACAAGGAACTGTAAATCAAGATATCGTCAAAGAACACAAGTACAAAACGACGTAGATATGGCCGCAGAACCTCGTTCATGAGATCCTGAAAGGTGGTCGGGGCGTTAGTTAACCCGAAAGCCATAACCAAAAATCCAAATAAGCCCTCATGAGTACGAAAAGTGGTCTTCTCCACATCTTCAGGGGCCATCCGGACTTGGTGATAACCTGAGCAAAGGTCCAACTTGGTGAAGAACCGTGCTCCCTTGAGCTCATCCAGGAGCTCCTCGACCACCGGGATCGGAAACTTTTCCTTGATGGTTTTATCGTTCAAGGCATGGTAGTCGACGCAGAAATGCCAAGACACATCCTTCTTCTTGACCAATATCACGGGCGCAGAAAATGCCGAGCTACTACGCCGAATGATGCTCTTTTCCAACATTGCAGAGCGTTACCGCTCTAGCTCATCCTTCTGAGTAGATGGGTATCGGTACGGCCGAACCACCACTGCACTAGTGCCCAGGAGGAGGTGATGCGGTGGTCACTACCGCGTGGAGGTGGGAGTCCCTGAGGTTCGTTGAAGACCAAAGCGAATTCCGCAAGTAACTCCTCCATGAGTTCCCTTATGGCCGAAGCTAAGTGGAGGTGTGGCGCCAGCCGGGATGGTGCCGCACCGTGCTAAGTGATCTCTCGGCCTTGGCGTTGGTAGCGCATCGTTAGGAGGCTGAAGTCCCAAACGATCGGTCCTAGGGAACGGAGCCACTGGACCCTAAGGATGATGTCGAGACCGCTGAGCGGGATGGTGAGCAAGTCGAGGATGAAGTTTTCCCAATCGATGGAGATAAGTGTCGCATAGCACACCCCGCCGCTTGCGGCCTTGTTCCCGTTGGCCACGGCTACAGAGAGGCCAGTGCATGGCGCCATATGCAAGCCCACCTGGGTGATGAGCTCCGCGGGGATGAAGTTATGGGTGGAGCCGAAGTTGACTAGGGCCATCAAGTGGACACCATTAACCATCATCAGAAGTTGCATCGTTTGGGATTCATGGATCCCGGTGAGGGCAACGAGGGAGATGGTGGCGTCTGTGTCCACCTCGATGTGGTCCTCCTCTGGTTCCACCTGCAACATAAAGATACATTGGCTAAAACGCTGGTGGTCGGGTACAAACTTCTCATCCCAATTGTAGCAAAGACCCTTGCTACGACGTTCCTCCAACTTGGTGGGCGTGAGCCATTGGAAAGGCTTGGTCGAGCCCGACGCACCCATGGTAATCGTGGAGGGTACCATTGAGGTGAAGCTGGATGTCGGTACCCCAGACGCTGCTGCTCGGGGCATGAATGGTTTGGTGCTGGCGGCTTTGGAGGATGTTGAGGGGGGTGGGGGGGGGGCTACCGGGGCCTAGGGCAAAAGGATTAAGCGTTCATACGCTCTAGCGAGATCCATGGCTACTTCTAAGTTGTTCGACCGTTGGAGTTCGACGTGGGTCTGTAGGGGCTCGCCTAGCCCGGCCGTGAAGAGCATCACTTGCTATTTCTCATCAAGGTGGCCGTAATGAGCTAGCAGGTTTAGAAAAGTTTCGGTGAAATCAACCACCGAGGCTGTACGCCGAATACTCGTTAGTGCGCCCAACAGATTGTGATGTTGGTGTTCCAAACCGACGATGAACCAGGTCAGTGAAGTGCCGCTAGTTGGGCATTCCGTCCATGCGCTCCACCCGCATGTACCATAGGTGCGCCACGCCTGACATGTGATATGTCGCGAGCCACACCCTATCATCCATGGGCGTTTGCTGAGCATGAAAAAATTATTCACAGCGGTTGATCCAAGGCAGTGGATCTTCCTTACCGTCAAAGGACAGAAAGTTGAGCTTGATGTAGTGCGGCGGGTTCTGTTGGTGTCCGGTTCCTAGAGAAGTGAGGTGTGATGGTGGCTGGTGAGGAGGAAGCGTCGTGGGAGTGATGCCCGAGCCTTCACTGGGGGGGGGGGTGCAGGCTCGGCGGCAGCTCCCCGTCGGTCCCCATCTGTGCGGCGGCATCTCTGTCTTCACCGCCCTCCTTGCTGGAGGGCCGTCCTTCCATGCACGCTAGAAGACGATCGTGCCGGGCTAGTCGATTGATGTTAGTCTCAATCAAGCCGGCATGCCGAGAGAATTGGTCATTTATGCTAGCAAGGGATTTCGTCGTGTCCTTGGCGAATTGGCGCATCACCTATTGGAATTCTTCATTACCACCATTGGTTGACATGTTGGATGAAGCAACAGTTGGCTCTGATACCAAGATATTAGGTGACGAACGTTGGGAGCGAAGGCGAAAGGGAAGGGTTAGTTCAGGTGGATGGGGATTATATCGGGACGCCGTAGTGGGCGGCGGCCAGGAGGAATCCCAGCCATTGATAGGGAACAAAGGAAAGGTTGGCACATATGAACAGTGCACAGATGAACAGTGCACAAGGGAACAATAGAGATGGCGCAAGGGGATTGGGGTAACAACACAATCCTTTTGCTGATTTTCATTGATAGTATATGCTGCGTATATAAAGGAATACAAACTAACTGACTTGGAAGGTATTATCCTTTCCTAATGCAATACAAACTGACTTGGAAGTATTATCCTTTCCTAATGCAAACTTCCCTAATGTAGACTTCCTATACTAAACTTTCCTAATTGCAACTTCCTTTTTTGATAAAAGAGGGTTCCTAAATCGCCGCTAGGGCTGGCTGCACCTGCCCCTTACGGTACCGGCCATAAACGCGGCTCCAGATGACATATGAACTTCAATCTTCCAAAAGAGGTGATTAAAGAGTGTGTAGGCATTTGTGCAACTTCTTGTGAGAGGATTGTCTATTTATGGAACACAAAAAACATGGATATCTACGCTCATCAAATTGGGTAGAATGTTCTGCAACAAAGAATGGGATCTCACCTTCGAATCACACGTCCTACATGCCCTATCAACACCACTCTTTGATAATTGCCCCCTACTACTCTCAAATGATAGTGGCCCCATGCCCGAGATCCTTAAAGTTCGAAATTTTTTGGATCAAAATGTTGGGTTTCCAAGAAGTGGTGAAAAACGATGATATGGGGTGACCCGATCTTCTCGAGTAGAACCGTGGATAAATAGTACATGACGATGAACAACGCTCAGCTGTACACCACACGCTAGTGCACAGACTTGCATCTCTATGGATATTCGCCAACATGCACCAGGATGATCGACGCCAGACCACGAATGGAGATCACCAAGCCCTCAATTCCCAGCGGAAAAGCAAACTTGATCTTGTGTCGCAAAACAAACAACGAATCGCCTAATTCTCTCTTAGAAATCCTCGGATGAAATTTTGGTATGAAAGAACAAGCAAGAACTTGTGTTCTATTCTTTAACTCCAAAAGTATGGTCTGCCGTTGCTTGAACACCCGCTTGATATTTTAATGGACAAGCAATCGGATGATTGAGAGAGCCGATTCTCTTTCCAATTCATTGGTTAATTATTACTAAAATAGAAGCTAGGGTTCATCGCGAGAGTGAGCGAAGTGTTTCACTTGGGGTCACAGGCTCGGACTATGCGGAGGGTTCAGGATCCGCCGCCACTGCGACGATCATTTGTCGAGGTAGTTAAGGTAGGGGTGATGGATCGGGGAAGAGGAAGATACCCTCGGCGCTTTGGAGGGGGGGGGGTCCTCGACATTGGGTAGGGGGGGTAAGAGAAGCGCCCCCGATGAGTGGATGGAGGAAGTCAATTTGATGGGAAAAGACGATCTCAAAGAGAAATTGACTAGAGATCAAGATCAGAAAAGGAGAGTTCAAGAGGATCATCAGGGGGGCAACATGAAAGCAGGTACGTTCCAAAAATCCATTACTGCAGACAGATCTGGTTTTGGGGTTCGTCCTTCGGGGGTGTTCGATAGAAATCCTGCTTCACAGAACAAGGATTGGGGATTTCGTTGAGATAAGCAAACTAGAGGGAATATTAGAGGAGGCTTTAGATCCAGAGGGGGTTATTCTTGGATGGATCAGCACAGATCTGCCCCTTGATGGGATGATCCTGTGAACATTGGCAAAGGGGAGGATTCGAAGAAAGGCTGGGGGGATATTTGGGCGAATGCAGGGGTCCTTAGATCTGAAGACAAGGGGACTTGTTTCAGATGTTTACAAACTGGGCATCATCAAGCTCGGTGCTCTAATCCTCCTGTTTGCTATAAATGCAAGAAGATTGGTCATATGACCTCTGGATGCCCTGATGAGAAAAAGATTCATGGTCTTAAACTTTTTGGTTTTGGTATTCTAGGTTAAGGTTTTTATAGCCTTCAAGTTCCTGGTTTGAAGTTAGAAGAACAACAATCTACTTATGGGCTGATTAATATCAAAGAAGGGGTGGCTAATGTTCAAAGGATTGAAGCTGAACCGAAGCATCTTATGTAGGCCAATTGGGATTGGAAGATGAGGAAAATATCAGAAAAGGAATATTCTGTGGTCTTCCCTTCCAAATAAACTTTAGAAACTTGGTCAAGAACAAGAGGGGTGGAATTGGCGCTACATTCAATAAAAGCTAAAATCGACAAATCTACTCTAGACCCTAAGGCCTCTTAGGTTTTGTCGACAGTTTGGGTTAGAATGTCTAGGATCCCGCTACCTGCAAGAACTACTGAGATAGTCAAAGAGATAGCAAGTACTGTGGGGGAGCCAATTGAAGTGGATGAAATAAGCTTGATGAGGGTTGATCCTATTAGGGTTAAGTTTTATAGTCGTGATCTTTCTAGTATCAATTGCTTTGTGAAGATTTTCATCAATTCAGTGGGATATGAAATAAACTTTGAGGCAGAGGGGGTTGCGACATCCAAGAAGGGAGAATAATATAAGGGTTCCAAACACAACCCCAAATATGATGGACATGAGGATGAAGAAGATGAGTCTAATGTAAGCAATCATAAGACAGAATGGGAAAAAATATCTGAGAATTTGGAGGTGATATAAATCAACATTGTGAGCAGAAAAGTGGGGGTGATAATACTAAGTACAAGAGTAAACATCAAAAAGGGGTGGAATCAAATGAGGAGGCAGCTTGTACTGATATCATGCAAGTTGACATGGGGGATGCTCTCCCAATTGTGCCTCTTGCTTTTAGCTTTCCTTCCTTTGATAAAACTGCTTCTGAATTTGTTCAGGAGGGATCTGGTAAAAAAATCTGATGAGGGTCTTGAGGATTTTGATCAGCAGAATGAGGTGTCTTTTGAACCTGTTCTTATTCCTCCTAGGGCTATGGTGGTTCATACTGGGGAAGGTCCTACCCTGATGGATGCTACTTTATTTCCTTGTCTGAGGACACCTTTAAAGGGTACTAACTCTGGGTTGAGTTTACCTTCTGCAAAACATAGTGAAGAAATTAGTGAGTCTAGGGAAGTGAGTTTGGAAAAAAGGTGATAATCTTGAAGAAATAGTTGGGGGGGGGGATTTGCTTCAAGGGGAAGAGACTGATTTTGGGAGTTCAGAGGGAGTAAGTGAGGCTAGAGTGGACACTACTGATGTTACAAAAGAGGTTGATGGTTTTTGCAAGAGCCACGATATGGGGGGTAGGTGGAGATTGGATTTTATCAAAAAGGAAAGGGGGGAAATATAAATTTAAAGAACCTCAGGTTGTTGTTAGGAAGAGTAGTAGAATTCAGGACCAGGGCATTCCAATGCAAAAAAAAGTTATTCTTCTTAAATCCATTCAGAACCTGGAGACTCAAGGTAAATCTAAAAAAAACCCTTTTACTATTCTTAATAATGCTTTTGTTCATTATTTAGAGAATGTTGCTTCTTCCTGTGATATTGTTCTTGGCTCTCAGTCTCAAAATGCAAAAGAAGTGATCTCTGCTATGCAAGCTCAGGAATTAGTCAGGGCAGCTTTGGCCAAAGTAGAAGCAGACTTAAAGTGCACATCTGTTCAAAAAGGGGTGAAGGTAAGTGTTGAGGAAAACAGGGGTGATGATGTTAGCCTGAATGTGGTGGATAATGAATCTAGAGGGGCAATGGGTTTTAGACTGAATAAAAAGATCAGAAGCAGGATTCAACCTGGCAGAGGTCCTAAAAGCAAAAGTAGAACATGAAATTTCTCTTCTGGAATATTAGAGGCTTGGGTAAATTTGCTAGGAGGAGACAGCTAAGAGAGTTGATTTACCAAGAAAAACTGGATGTTGTGGGTATTCAAGAGACTTTCAAAAAAGATTTTTCTAAGAATGAGCTGGATACCTTGACAGGAGATCAAAGTTTTGGTTGGAATTGGATTCCTGTTGTTGGTCACTCTGGAGGTATTTTACTGGGGGTGAATAAAATTGAATTGGAGATTGAAGGGGGTGATCAAGGGAGATTCTTTGTAAGTTTAGTAGTGAGACATAAGAAGACTAACTTCAGATGGGAGCTACTAGTTGTTTATGGTCCTTCTCACCATGACCTGTCTTAGGAGTTTTTTTTTGGGAGAATTGGACAAGCAGTGTCATGATTTTGGTTTACCTGTGGTATTAGGGGGGGGGGTTTAATTTGATTACAAAGGCAGAAGACAAAAGCTCCAATGGTGTCAACTTTTCCTTGATTGACAAATTCAATGATTTTATTGCTGATAATAAACTATTGGAAATTAAAGAAAGGGGTCAAGGTTTACTTGGACCAACAAACAGAAGTGCCCCATTATGGTGAACACAGACCAGTGTTGGTTTCTCTTGTTGGGAATCAATTATCCCTATGTTACATTATTACTTTACCAAGAGTGGGATCTAACCATAACCCCATATGTTTGACCTCAGGGGAGGAGGAGATTAAAAGAAGTGGGAGATTCTATTTTGATAAGAATTGGTTGAATATTGTGAACTTTAGAGATGTAGTGATCCAAAGATGGGGAGATATTTGTGATAAGATGCCTGATTTGATTTACTCTTTGGACAATTGGAATGGGGGGGATGGCCTCTTTAAGATAGTTTTTAAAAGGTTGAGGGTGCTAATGTGACTAGGCAATACAGGAAAGACAAGAAAAACCTTTTAGACCAGATTAGTTTTTATGATAGAAAGGCCGAGGGTTCAACATTAAGCATTAAGGATTGGTTGGCTAGATACAAGGTTGAAGAGGAGCTGGAGAGAATTTATGAGATTGAAGAAAGAGATTTGCAGTAGAAAGGACAGGTAAAATGGATTACTTAGGGTGATGCTAATACCAGATTTTTTCACTGCTGTGCTAATGGCAGAAGAAGAAATTTTTTTATTTACATTCTGGAGGATGAAGAGGTGATCTCATCTGAAGAAGGGGTTATTAGAGAGCACATCTACAAGTTCTATAAGAATCTCTTTGGTTATTAAGTGACTCAGAATGTTAGGTTAGCTCCAAACTTTTGGGATCCAAAAAGTAGGGTGTCAGATGCAGATAATGACAGCTTAGTGCAAATTTTTTCTAGGGATGAAGTCTGGGGTATTATTAAGGGTTTACCTGGTGATTTTGCACCTGGGCCAGATGGCTTCTCTACTTGTTTCAACAAAATTTTTTGGGGGTCTCTGAGGCATCAGTTCATGAACATGGTAAGAGATTTCTTTGAAGGGAAGTTGGATTTAAAGAGATTGAACTATGGGGTGGTTACTCTGATTCCTAAAATTAAAGATGCTAACAACATTAAGCAATTCAGGCCCATCTATTTAATTAATGTGAGTTTCAAAATCATAACCAAGTTGTTAGCTGTAAGGCTGGGGAGAATTGCTAATAGCATTATCAATGTTTGTCAAACTGCATTTATCAAGGGGATAAACATTTTAGATGGGGTGTTATCTCTTCATGATTTGAGGGAGACCAAAAAAATCAGGGATTGTGCTCAAATTAGATTTTGAAAAGGCTTATGATAAAGTCCAATGGAGTTTTCTGAAGGACATTATGATTGGTAAAGGCTTTTCTCACAGATGGATAGACTGGGTTATGAGTTATGTTCAGGGAGGTAAGGTTAGTATTAATATAAATGGGTCAGTGGGTCCATATTTTACTACTCGTAGGGGGTTGAGATAGGGGGACCCCCTATCTCCTTTACTGTTTAATCTGGTGGCAGATGCACTTTCAGCAATTGTTGATAAAGCTCAAAGAAATGGTTTGATTAAAGGGGTGTCCTCACATTTAATTACAGGAGTTCCTCTTTTACAATATGCTGATGATACTGTGCTGATGTTAGAGTGTGATGACACTTACATCTTGAACCTTAAGTTTCTTTTGTACTACTTTGAGTGGATGTCTGGCCTGAAAATTAATTATCATAAGAGTGGGTTTTTTGTGCTTGGGGTGGAGAGATATGAAGCCGTTAGAATTGTTAATATGTTTAATTGCAAACTTGGGAGGCTACCTCTTACTTACTTAGGTATTGAGCTTGGAATGAGGAAGGTGAGTAAGGGGTATGGAGAGAAGATTCTTAACAAATTGGACAGCAGACTAGATAATTGGAAAAACAACTTACTCTCTTCAGGTGGGAGATTGATCCTGGTAAGCAGTTGCTTGAGTAATCAGCCCATGTATACAATGGGCTTTTATAGATTGAGTAAAGAGATTCATGGGAGGATGGATACAATTAGATCCAAATTCTTTTGGAGATGAGCAAATGATAATTTTAGATATCATATGGTTAAATGGGAGGCTATTTGTAGACCTAAGGACTATGGAGGGTTGGGGGGTGTTAAATACTAGACTCATGAATGATTGTATGTTGAGTAAATGGATGTGGAGGTTAAGTGGAGCTAAAGATGAGCTTTGGTTTCGGATATTAAAGGCTAAATACTTTTCTAAAGGTGATTTCAGAGATTCTTTAGACTTGAGGGATTCTTAGTTTTGGAAAGCCCTTTGTAGGGTCAAGCATCTGTTCAATTGGGGTGTTTCCTATCATGTAGGTAATGGTAAAAGTATCTCCTTTTGGAAAGATGTTTGGTTAGGTAACTGCCCTTTTTATATTAGGTTTAACAGATTGTATACTATCTGCCTTAGTCCTAATATAAAGCTTTCAGACTGTTTGGTGAATGGAACTTGGAATATCATGTTTATCAGGAACTTTGGTGTTGAAGAGGAGGTGATTTGAAAGAGTTACTGCAAGGGGTGGATCTTAATGAGGGCAATGATAGGGCTGTCTGGTGTCTAGAAAAATCCGAACATTTATCTATCAAATCTCTCTATAGACATCTTGTGTTTGGGGGTATTATAGATAGGAGACTGCAAAATATTTGGACTAGTAGAATTCCTTTAAAAGTAAAGATTTTCTTGTGGCAGACTTATTTGAATAGAATCCAAACTACAGATCAACTGGTGCTGAGAAAATGGAAAGGTGATAATAATTGTTAGCTCTGTGGGGTGGCAGAAGATGCAAATCATTTACCTTTTCAATTCTTAATGGATACAACCACTTGAAGTTGTATTCAATCTTGTATTGTGTTTGCAGCGATGGCGCATTCTTCTCCGAAAAGATGATCAGAAGAAGCTAGAAGATTTGTTGGGTATGTCGGTGGCTTGGTTGAGAAGTTTTCGAGCTTTGAATGGATTTTACCGGTTTTTTGACTTTGTTATTCTGGTGCTGTTTACGTAAGTGTTCAATATCATGTTTTGTAATCGGTAGTAATGTTGGGTGTTTCTGAGGAAGCATGTGTTCCTCCCTGCAGTGGTCTTTCTTTTGTTGCTAGTATCTCCAACCTGTAATTTCTTTTGGACATGGCTGTATCTCTCTTTATTTGCTTTCTATAAAAGTAGGGTTTATCCTTTCTAAAAAAAGCTTGCCTATTGTATTACAAACCGAGCCACGTGGATTCGGTCAATGCATGGCGCGCTGGCGCTGGCCATCTCCAAGTCCATACGTGAACTAGCTTTAATGCAGGGCATGCTGGCCAGCTCCAAGCAGTGGCAGAGCCAGGAATTTAGTGATGGTGGTGCACACTTCAAGGATTAAAAAAAAATCTTGTACAACATATAAGTAATTTCACAAGTCCAACACAATTAGACAAAAGAGTTCGAAATTAGTTAATACTGCAATACAAATAGTTCAAATAAAATCTTACATGAATAAAAGAGTCCTAAATAGCTAATGGAAATCACAATACCACACGACGCGATCTCATTCCTTGGAAACATTTGATTATATCATCATCACTAACCTTCGAGAAGATATCTCGCTCTATAAAGGTGACTAAACAATCATTCAATACTTGATCGTCCATACTATTTCTCAACTTGTTCTTCACAAGATTTATCGCCGAAAATACTCTTTCAACGCTCGACGTTACTACCGGTAGGAGCAATAACAATTTGAGAAGCAAATACACCAACTTGTAAATATCATGCTTCCTTGTTTCAACAAGCTTAGTAGAAAGCTCACCGAGATTCTTTGGGCCCTTAAATCTATCATCGCTTCGCATATCATCAATGAAGTTATCAAGTTGGAAAGAAAGTCTCATTAAATCCGTGCTTGAAAAATCATTGGGATAAAAGTTGGCAAGGCTAAGCACTTTGTCCCTATCATAAGAAGCAAATGAATTCATAGGATTTAAAGTGGACATGCAAACAAGCAACTCCATATTAACCTTGTCAAACTGATTGTCAAGCTCTTGGAGAATATTATTGATGATGCCATGATACACTTCCCTTCTAAAATGATCATCATTTGTTTGTTTTGGGTAAAAATGTGACGATCTTCCATAAGACACATATCTACCAGCCGACTTAGGAACTTTGATGACATATTTAGTGCAAAATGATGTTACCTTTTCTTGAAGGAATTCTTCCCACCCATCACATCTCATTCGTTGCATTCTATCCTTAACCAAATTAACAATTAATAATATCTTGGTCTCTCTTTTGCAAAGACTGAGACAACTCATCTTTGTATCCAAGTATAACAAGCATCAAGTGTGCATTAAAAACAAAGTCAAATGACTCAACGGCTCCTACCATAGCATGTATTTTTGGCTAATCATTCTTCTGTGATGGGTCTTTTTCAAGCCGTATGAGTACTTTGCAGATTGTTGAATACATACTAATAATGTGCAAAATAGTTCTATAATGAGAACCCCAATGAGTGTCACTCGAACTAGCTAACCCCATCTCTTGATTTAATCAACGTCTACTTTTATCTCACCCAATTCTAGTGCTTTCAAAACTTCTTGAGCTCTAATATCTCGAAGCATGTCATGATGCTTACAAGAAACTCCAATAATATTCAACAAGTGATAAACTTGTTCAAAAAACCACACACAATCAAAATTACCCTTGGCAACAGCTATGAGAACTAACTAGAGTTGATGTGCAAAAACAATGGATGTAATAAGCAGAAGGAGACTCTTTCATAACCAATGTTTTCAGCCCTTTAATCTCGCCTTTCATGTTGCTAGCCCATCATATCCTTGCCCACGGATTTAAGCAAGAGTCAACTTGTGATCAACAAGTAAGGACACAATTGTATTCTTAAGTGACAAGGAAGTGGTATCAGCCACATGAATTACTCTAAGGAACCGCTCACATACCCATCCTTCTTTATCAAGATAACGCAAGCAAAGAGCAAGTTGTTCTTTGTGGGATACATCACTAGACTCATCAACTTGAATTGAATAGTGATCATCACCAATTTATTCAATAATGTGCTTGGTAGTTTGGATGGCTCAACAATTAATTATGTTTGTTTGTATCTCATGGGCAATTATCTTATAATTCCCAGGGGCATTGCTTAAGAAAACCTTAGCAACCTCCTCATTGTTGTTTGCAAGCCATTCCAAAAGTTCAAGAAAATTCCCCTTATTGCTAGAATTTGCACTTTCATCATGTCCACGACATGCTAGTCCTTGACGCAAAATAAGCCTCAAGCATCTAATTGAATAAGTCAACCTAGAAATATAAAGTTGTTTGTCCTCTTCGGTTTGCTTCCTAAGAGCTTGAGTAATTGATGTTCTAGGTTTAACAAAGAAGTTGTATTTCTCTTGAGCTCGATTATGGACACTTCTCATACTACCCACATGCTTGTCAACTGAGTCATACCTATTCCAATTTCTAAATCCTCCTTTAACAAAACTATCGCCTCCCACATTTTTTTCCTTGAACAAATAACAGACAAAGCAAAATGCAGCATCCTTCTTGACACTATGTTCAATCCAATTGTACTTATCAAACCAACTAACATTGAAGCGACACCTTTTACCTGATATTTCCATTACAGGAAAATCATGTTGACGAGGTTGGCATGGGCCTTTAAGGATAAATCCTCTTCGAACCGCATCTTGATCATTGATAGCATATCTCATGATAGGTATCCTTTTGCTAGGATCATGTGGAAGAAGCTCAACATCATAACACAATTCATCACTGTCATTGCCGGTTGCTTGTGCTTCACTTTGCGATTGGGGTTGAGATTGAGATGGTGCATTCACAGATGGAATCTAAGAAGCCACAATCAAAGCTAATTCATTTCTAATTATACTTGCTTCAGTTCCTCCTCCTTGAGTTTGAGTAGTTTTCGCTTCAACAGATTTTTGGCTTGACTGTCTTGCCATCTCAAAAGAAAGAAATGATATCTCTATCCCTTTTCATTTCAAGGATTCAACTTGCCCTACATATACAAATCACAGGAGTCAGGAGACATTTAAGAACAAAACAGATTGATGGCATAATGGCATTTAGATTGGGGCATTGGGCAATTGGCTTTGGGGGAGATTGGCCGGCTGCTGGGCTCTCTTTATGGAGCTTCACTTTGGGGGAAATGGAGCCACCTCTGGCATGGCTCCCTCTGCCTGCCGCCTTGGCGCCTCGGCCGCCACGCCTGCCCGGCTGGCAGTGCCGTGCCTCCCTCTGACCCTAGCCCTGCTGCCGCCCCTCCCTCCCCTAAATCCAATCCCAAAGGCCGGATCCCCCATGTTTACCGACAGACCACATCACCAGTTCACCATAGAGAAAAGCATCCTCGGTCGACGACGGCGGACTGGCGAAGGAGGAGGAGAAGCAAGGAGGTGCTACCGGCTGCCCTACCTTCATACCTTGGTGTTGGTGGCCTGGCCTGGTGATGGGAACCACCGGCCGGCCCGTGCCCTGCGAGGCCCGAAGCCGACGCTGAGCAATGGCCTCTCGATGACTCGACGCCGGACGCTCTCGTCATCCTCGATGACGGCAGACTAGCGGAGCCGCGGAGGAGGAGGAGAAGCAAGGAAGCGGTGTCCTCGGCGGCGGTGGATTGGCGGAGGAGGAGCTAGGAGGAGAAGTAAGGAGGGGAGGCGGGCGGAGTTAGGAGGAGGAGAAGCAAATAGCAGGGAGCCCTGGCCTATGCTGAGCTGTGTGCCTCTAGTGGCTGAATTGGGTTGAAATTGGGCATATCTAAAAAAAATTTTGCACTTTTTTTTGGGGGTGCTTGTGCACAGGGGCACCCCCCTGTCGCCGTGCCTGGATCCAAGCCACGTAGTTAAAGCTTCATGTTTTCCTTTTGGCGTTGGCGAGAACATGATACGGTGGATACTTTCCTTTTGGCAAGAACAGGTTACGGCCGAACGCTTCTTTTTGATGATCTTGACGCATAGACTCGGGATAGCATCCAGCCCATCTCCCACCTTGTACTCGTGCTGGACTCACCAATAGGCACAGTGGCGCCGACTCCTGTACCACCTGCGACAACTCTTCTCCTCTTTTCTCAAACCTGAGAACAAGTAAAGTACAAGCATTAGGTAGTATAAAACGCGCGCTCATCAGAATTAATAATATGCTCTTTAAGAAACAAGGTCACTTGATCATGCATCTTCTTAGCTCGAGCTCGAGTGATAGGTCCCGGAGGCAAGTCTATTATAATATCGTCATCATTAGCTTGTGTAGGAGGAGGCGAAGAAGATGGAGTGATAGGGATGCCCTCATCAAGTGGTGAAAAAAGCTTGGGCTGAACCATCCACACACACTGAGCTTGCCATGTGCTTTTTGAAAAACTAAGCGCAACAACAAAGCATCTTAGAATTTGGAGCAAAAAGCTTCTCTGATACGAAGTTACAACTGCAAATGGCCCTCGAAGTCATACTCCGCTTAGACATCGCCCAAGACTACTGGAGCAACGGGAGCTGAGCGCCAAATTTAAAAAGAGAGTGAACATACATGTGCATTCGAAACTTCGTTGTTGTAGTAACTTTCTCCCCCCTGAGGCCTCCTTGTCGTTCTCTAGGGTGACACCGGGGGATAGCTCCATCCGCCCGAGAACCCCAACCACCTTCTCGTCACTCCTCACTGTTGATGGAGGCTACGGCGGCGGTGGCCCCCTGCTCCCTCTCCCTCTCCCGTGGCCTCCTCCTAGCAGCAAGTAGCAGCACATTTGTCAACAGCAGTCATATTCCTTCGCTGGTCTTCCTCATCGTCTCCAGCCTTGATTTAGTGTGGATTTGCTCATCTTCATCGTCGACGGCCTTCGATTTGTCGTCGTCAAGCTCGACCTGTGCTGGATCCGGGCACCCCGCCGCTAGGAGCCCTCGTCCTAGGCATTGTCTTCTCGGCGACCCTCTTCATTGTTGACGTCGTCCCCAGGCTCCTCCACCAGATTTGGTCGGATCTGGCCAACCATATGAGTTCTGAAATCTACACAAATTTTGCCACATTTTATTAGTTATGCAAATTTCATGATTAAGCCGTCTAATCCATCGATTTCAACCCCGAAGGTCATTCTATCACATTACTGAATAGTGTGCTTATCAATTTCATATTTATTTTTCTACAACATAAAATTGACAAACCATATCACTTCTGGAAACTATCAAATATTATCTAAGTTTTCCAGGTTATGATCATAATTTAATTCGAGCATACATTGTACGTAATAAGGCAAACAACACAGTTGCTACCAACAGCGATGGAATTTTGGACAGCAATGCTCCTGAGGCCATAATCTTTACATCACTCAACCAAATCCAGTGTTCTTGTACTCTATGGAAATATTAAATAATAACTTACATTATTTGTAATATATAAAAGCTACGAAACATGATGTAGATAATTCAAAACCCCATCGCAAGGCTTAATAACGCACTAAACTGAATCATGGAAATATTCAAACCACCTATCTCGTAACCGACCTACCTTAAAACTTTGATAAAACACTCTTCTAATATTGCAGTAAAGATTATTAGGTCGTTACCCCCGAAATCAAATGATGTAGACGAAAGGAACGCGAAACCCTAATTTCCCTTCTTCTTTTTTTCTGCTTATACCTCTTTCCTTCTTCTTCCTCCTCTTTCTTCTTCCCTGTAGCCTATTCTTCCTTGTCGCTAGTTTTTCCTTCTTCCTGGATGCCCTCCTTTCTCCTGTCCTGCTCCTGCCACAGCAGCCGGCGGCAGCAACAGCAGCACGACACGGTGGCCGACAACAGAAGCAGCACAGCACGCGGTGGCGAACAGCAACGAGGGCGACCGCGTCAGCCTAGCTAAGTTACCATGTATATTCAGACTAGTTTCTGCATAATGCAATGTATATTGATTGAGCTACTAGCAAAAGCTCCGTGACTGGCTTCAGCCTTTGCGAGAAGTATGCATGATCGCAGGACGAAAAACATGAGCCTACAGATTCCTTCTTGTAGACTCGTTCAGCTTTCATGCTGCTGCAACTTACGGCCACCAATTAGTAGTTGGAAGCAGTGTTTTTGCTACGGGAAAAAATTTTCGGAGGAGACCGATAGGCCTGGTTACCGGCGGTAACTGGTTTTTTCGGAAAAAATTTCGGCCAATTTCGGATTTTCAATTTGAAATTTTCGGATTTTAAATTAAAAAAATCAAATTCGAACAAAATTCAAGCAAATTCGAATTTTTTTGGACAAAATTCATCAAAACTGAAATTTCGGAGGATGGTTTGAAATTTATCGGCCCCCGCCGATAACGCCGGTTACCGGCAATAACTGGTGAAAATCGGCCGAATTTTTTTTCCATGTTGGAAGTAATCTTTTTGTATTAGTTTCTTTTTGCTTGATGTATGAGTCCGGTTCAGAGTAGAAACCGAGTAGTAGAAGTTTTTTCAGCCTTTATAAGGCAGCTCGAGTCTTGTAAACTGTGTGAGTCGAAGTAACGCGAGAAACAATGTGAGGCAAGCAATAGAAAATGTTGTATTGTTGGCAGAACCAAAGATCTTCCAGAGCGTCCTTGTTTACATGTGCGTGTGTTGATTCCAGAGAGATCGTGAGCGTGACGTTTTTCTCCGATCGGTTGAATTATTCTGGAGTTGTTCTAACAATTGGAATCAGAATTATAATAAAGAATAGGTGGCTACTACACAACGTTTTTATTTTGGCAACGCATAACTCGTCTTATGTTCTATCGACGTGCACCACTATTTTGATTGCCTATACTACATAATTGCTCTTCGTAAGCATCGAATAATGCAGCGAGACAACAGAACTCTCATTTGCTATCGTCATCGCACCCGCCTAGTACCAATTCAGAGTAGAAACCGAGTAGTAATAGATTTTTCAGCCTTTGTAAGGCAGCTTGAGTCTTGTAAGCTGTGTGAGTCGAAGTAACGTGAGAAATAATGTGAGGCAAGCAATAGAAAACGTTGTATTGTTGGCAGCACCAAAGATCTTCCAAAGCGTCCTTGTTTACATGTGCGTGTGTTGTTTCTAGAGAGATCGTGAGCGTGACGTTTTTTTCCGATCGGTTGTCTGCGCTAAATTGAAGTCGAGTGCAAAATAGCAGAGTACACTTGATAAGTAAGCGCACAAAGATTAGAGAGGAATGTTAGAAGTAATCTTTGTTTAGTATCTGTTTTGGCTGCTTGTTGTTTCTATTTCTGTTTCGCGGATAGAATCCGAGTAGGAGTCCATGTCTAGTTGTGCATGAGTATAAAAGCCAAGGTCGGCTCCCATCCTTCGTTATGACTCTTATACTAATTGTTGAAAATAATATGCTCGTATTAGTTTTTTTTTGCTTGATGTATCCGAGTCTGGTTCAGAGTAGAAACCGAGTAGTAGTAGTTTTTTCAGCCTTTATAAGGCAGGTTGAGTCTTTTATCTAGGTTTGAGTCGAAGTAACGTGAGAAACAATGTGAGGCAAGCAATAGAAAACGCTGTATTGTTGGCAGCACCAAAGATCTTCCAGAGCGTCCTTGTGTACATGTGTGTGTGTTGCTTCAGAGAGAGCGTGAGCGTGACATTTTTCTCCGATCGGTTGAATTATCCTGGAGTTGTTCCAACATTAGTATTAAAGGAAGAGTGTTAAGCATGAGAAAAAAATAGAAATATACAAATGTTGCAAAATGACGTGTGTTGTGCAAGCAAGTTTTAGAACTTGTCATTGTTGCTATTCGAAACCATATTTGCATGTAGAGCTGGCCAAACGGGTCGTGTTTGTCGGATCGGTCCGAGGCATGACACTGTAGGCTTGGCCCAGGCACGGCACGACCTGTACTGTTCACAGGCCATGTCGGCCCGGCACAAAGGCTCGTGCCGTGCTTGGGCCAACACTCGGGCACGGTGGGTCGGCCCGGCACGACATGAACAATCTTGGGTCAGGCTAGGCACGACACGAGCCCTGCACGACCCGAGTGGCGTCGATCACGCCAGGCGAGGGCGAGGAAGCCAAAGCGGCAGAGCCGCAGAGGCCCAGAGGAGCCGAGGAGCCACCAGGGCCAGGCCAGCGAGGCGGCGACGATGTCGACGAGGGAGGGAGGGAGGATGGCGGCGCCGACCGCCGGCTCGGAGCAAGGGGATGGAGGCAGGGCCGGCTCGGGACATAAGGAGAGGAGGAGGGCGGCGCGGCCGGCTCAGGAAGGGAGGAGGCGAGGAGCTAAGGAGGGTAGAGGAGGCCGGAGGGCGCCCCGAACCGCCGGAGCAGAGGGAGGAGGTGGAGCCGTGGTGCATGCCAGGCGTCGCTCTGATCTTGCCGATGGAAGGAGACCGAGGCGAGGGCACCGGAGCCGGAGCGAAGAGAGGAGGTGGAGCACCGCGAAGGGAGGCGACGACGAGACAGGCTAGTGCGGAGGGCTGCAGGCCTGCGGTAGTACGGTGCGGCACTACCTGTGCCGCAAGCGACACGTTCGAGCAGGGGGTAGGGGGAGATGAAGGGGGCGCACAGACAGGGCAGGCCGGGCAAGGGCGGGGGCAGCCAGGCCATTTCATGCTCATGGGCCATGCCTGGCACGACATGGCCCGAAAAATCCGGTCGTTAGGGGATTTTGGCCCTTTTTTACCGTTGGGGTCTTTAAAAATAGGACAAAAATTCAAAAAATCCCAAATTGTTTTTTCTATAAATAGCCACCATGCCCCCCTTCATTCAGCACCCCTCCACCACTCATTCTCTCTTTGAAAGTTTGTTGTGCAAATTCGAATTCGTGTTGAGCTAATTTGGCAAAATTCAAAAAATTTGTGCCAAAATTTGGGAAATTCAATTTTCGGCAGCAAGTCAGCGAAAGAGGCACAATACTATTTTTTGCATATTTTTATTGTTAGTGTTTGTTATGCTAAGATGAAAGTAGTAATAGTGTTAGTTTCGATTTTGCAGTTTTCGTTATGGACAGTCCTTACGACAACTTTGCTCTTGATGATTACGGACTTTCACCGGAGGAAATTGCGTCCATGGAGGCAGCTGCGACTACCTCAAGCCAACCGGAGGTTTCACCAGAAGAAGGGCAAGGTGGAGTTCCGTTATTAGGCTCCACAACAACATTAGGCTCTATGGAAACCGGAGCAAAGAGGTCAAGACCATCTACATAAGGAGTGTGAGAGAATTTCAACAGGACTACCAAGCAAGACGCAGCGAAAATGAGGTACCATATGCTATTTGTAAAATTTGTCGTCATGAATTGTCTGCAAAGTCTACAAGTGGAATGAGGCACTTGCTTAGACATGCTACAAGATGTCGAGCCAAGCAAGGATGGGTGATGTGGCAGACGCAGCTGCAATACAACCCCGATGGTACGGTATGTAGCTGGGACTATGATCCTCAAGTAGCCCACCTATCTCTGTTGTTTAATTGCTTATGAGGATTTACCGTTAGGCTTTGGTGAGTCTGCTTCTTTCCAAAATTACATTAGGGCTGCACATAATCCTAGATTTTCTTTTGTTCCTAGACAAACAATAATTAGGGATCTAGTAAAATACTATAATGAACGTCATAATAAAATAAAGGAATTATTTAGTACATGCACATTTTCGGCCATCAAATGAGGAGGTCAAGGCGTGACCTATGGCCCATTCACCAGGAGGAGAGGGCCAAGGTCCATCTGTCAGCGAGGATCAAGGCCCAGCGGTTAAGCACAAAATTAGCCCATGCGGAGGAACCGGAAGGAAGCCCAAGTCCGGAATGCGTGAGCAGTACCCCAGCGTGAGCAGTGAACAACGCATAGTCAATGGGCGGATGCCATCTATGACTTCGTAGTCGAGGGCACTTGTGGCATGTGGTGAAGGATTTCACCTTTCGATGTGGCATGGTAGCCCACCTATCTCCTCCAAAAATCATGTTGTTGTTTAATATGAGGATTTACCAGGCTTTGGTGAGTCTCGCTTTTCCATTACATTAGGGCTGCACATAATCCTAGTCTAGTAAAATACTATAATGAACGCTATAATAAAATAAAGGAATTATTTAGTACATGCACATTTTCGCCATCAAATGAGGAGGTCTTAGGAGGATACTGATAGTAGTACCAAATAGTTCTTAGGAGGATACTATATATTGAGGGGTAGAACCCTATTGTAATGGCGGACCATACTTTTGATATAAAGAATAGAACACAAGTTCTTGCTTGTTCTTTCATACTAGAAATTTATGTGAGGATTTCTGAGAGAGAATTAGGCGATCCGTTGTTCGTTCTACGTCACAAGGTCAAGTTTGCTTTTTCGCTGGGAATTGAGGGCTTGGTGATCTCCACTCGTGGTCTAGCGGCGATTATCCTGGTGCGTGTTGGCTCCATAGAGCCGCAAGTCCGTGCATTGGCGCGTGGTGTACAGCTGAGCGTTGTTCATCATCAAGCACTATTTATCCACGGTTCTACTCGAGACGATTGGGCCACCCCGTATCATCGTGGTATCAAATTTGTCGGTGTTTTAGAATCGAACTTACGTAAAGATTGTTTGATTTGGGGGGTTCTCCTAGGCTCAAAATCACGCAGAGAGGGAGACACGGGGATTTTTATACAAGTTCGGGCCTTCTCCTGAGAGAATAACAACCCTAATCTTGTGTGTATGTATTGAGTATGCTGGATTATAATATCAAGAGAAACACTAGAAATATGCACCTTGTGCTCTTGATTTTCCCTTCCCTGATCCTTCTGATGATTATGCCTTTTATAGTACTCGGAGTATGCTGCTGTTATTCCAGTCCAAAGGCCGCCTTAATGTTCCAGATCATGGAGCTATTACTGGAGGTTATTGTGGGAGTAGTAACGTTCCCACGTTGCCAAACAGTTATCACCATAACAGGGAGTGGTCGTAGAAGAACTTACGACCTCCAGCTTTTCCCTTATGACCATTAAGGGTATACTCAAGAGTTATATGACGTCATTGTTATCCATAGTATGAATTATAGATAAATGATTAAATGAGGATTATTATATCCTCGTCAAGATTCCAGGCCACTCGGTAGAATCTCTTTTTACCCATAATTTAGTAAATTATTTTTCAGTCCTATACACCAAAAAAGCCACAAAAACAAATATATCGTCTTTCGCTGTAGTTTAAATCAGTATTTTTAGTGCGTTTTGTTAGATCTTAATCCACTTGTTCATCATGTTTATTTGCTGGTCGTGTTCCGTTCGCGTCTCTTTTTGTTTCCCCTTCAACAAATTTTTGTGCTCGTACTTGATTCCTGTTTTTGTGAAACTACACATCACTTATATCTAGTGGATTGCACATTGTTTTTCTTCATGAACCCATCTATCTATTCGCGAACCTTTCGTACCTATTGAGACTAGCTCGTTGTTGTGCTCGAGGATCGCTCTGAGAATTTTTGGGCGCCAAGTTTTTCGTGTAAGCGCCTTTGTTCACGTCTTGTACGAGAAGAAAAAAAAATCAGCAAAGCTGATCAGTATTACTAGGCCGTGAGAGCAAAGGAAAAAAAAGAGTGCTAAAAAAAGGCAGAGAACAAAAAAAAGAGGAAAAAGAACAAAGGCAAAATTTTCGGCCATAGTATTATATTCTTTTGTTGGAGCATTTTTATATATTTGTCTCCGCTACTGTTCGCGTACTATAATTTTTTAGCAATCTTGTGCCCTCATATCCAATTTTTGAGCACTAGCTAGTGTCACTCCTTAAACTATTGCAATACGATCGTTTGCCTCTATACAAAATTGTTCTTTTATCGCTCATTCATTTTATTGCAATAGTCCCATTATCGTTGTGCGTGTGTTGCTGTCTACTCCTCACTTATATTTATCGATTAGCAATTAGGCATTGTGAGTTTCGTTTGGATTGCTACCTAGCTCGACAATCTTTAAATTTTGAATTTGTTAGGTTGTTTTCCTCACCTAGCTCCACCAAAAACATCCGTGTCACGTATTGACTGTTGTTCTTGATATTTGCTTGCACAATCTTGGTTGTTCGTTCGTTGCTACGAGCGTAAGTTTTTGCTACTCTTAATTTACTTCGGAATGGTACAACTTGCTTTGTTTCAGAACAGTAGTTGAGAGATTCCCACTTAATTTCCATATATATTGTCACTTGGTATTTTTGCTACTGCACCAATGTTAGGAAGCGAGTAGGACAAGGATCTGGACGACAACCTTACTGATCCAGTCACCAAGATGCACTACCATACACTTCGTGCCACGCTCCGAGATGAGTTTCGAACTGAGGTCAACTAGGTGCGTAGCGACCTTGGGCGTGTCCAAAACAATTTGGACGACCTGGGGACAGATTTCCAGAAGATGTCCGTGATCATCAACGGCAACCACAAGGTACGGCTCAACGCTATTGCCAAGCTCACCGCTTTGATGCAGCTGGGTACAATTTTGTATGGAGGCGAACACTCGTATTGTAACAGTTCAAGGAGAGACGCTAGCTAGTGCTCAAAAATTGGATATGAGGGCACAAGATTGCTAAAAAATTATGGTACGCGAACAATAGCGGAGACAAATATATAAAAATGCTCCAACAAAAGAATATAATACTATGGCCCAAACTTTTGCCTTCGTTTTTTCCTCTTTTTTTGTTGTTCTCTGCCTTTTTTTCAGCACTCTTTTTTTTCTTTGCTCTCACGGCCTAGTAATACTGATCAGCTTTGCTGGTTTTTTTCTTCTCGTCTTGACGTGAACAAAGGCACTACTAGCGTGAGCAAAGGCACACACACGAAAAACTTGGCGTCCAAAAAATTCCTAGGAGCAGTCCCTCGAGCACAACGACGAGCTAGTCTCAATAGGTACGAAGGTTCACGAACAGATAGATGGGTTCATGAAGAAAAACAACGTGCAATCCACTAGATATAAGTGATGTGTAGTTGCACAAAAATAGGAATCAAGTACGAGCACAAAAATTTGTGGAAGGGGAAACAAAAAGAGACGCGAACGGAACACGACCAGCAACTAAAGACGATGAACGAGTGGATTAAGACCTAACAAAACACACTAAAAATACTGATTTAAACTACAGCGAAAGACGATATATATTTTTTGTGTGGCTTTTTCGGTGTATAGGACTGAAAAGTAATCTGCTAAATTATGGGGTAAAAAGAGATTCTACCGGTGGCGGCATACTATCTGTCTTCCTCTATGCTGAATTGCGCGTCGCTAAATTGCCCCTCGGATGGAGCGGACTTGCCCAGCTGTCCCGTGTTGTACGGTGGTGCCGTGCTCGTTGAATAACGCTGCCGTGCAGCATACTTAGCATCTTCAATTACCTACTTCTCAGCCTCACGTGCCTGATGCATCAACTCAACCATGTTGTCGTATTGATGATGATTAACGATCCGCCGAATAGCATAATTCATCCCAGCAAGAAAGCGAGCCATGGCTTGTTCCTTATTCTCGCATAGATCTGCATGTATGATAATCTGCTCCATCTCTTTATAATACTCATCAACTGATTTCAATCCCTATCGCAACCCAATCAGCTTCTCATGCAGCGAGCGCTTGTAATGTGTAGGTACAAAGCGTGCGTGCATCTGTCGCTTCAGCTCGTCCCATGTAACAACACGTGGCTCGTGTCGCTCCATACGCTGTTGCACACATCGCTCCCACCATGTAGCAACATATCCGTCCAAAGCAGCAACGACAAGATCCAACTTGCGCTGATCAGAATAGCGGTTCATGCGGAACAACTTATCAACTTTTAGCTCCCATGCAAGATAAACCTCCACCTCTGTAGTACCCTCAAAGGACGGCATTGTGAACTTGGGCTTTGCCACAAGATCATCGGCGTCCTCATCGCACCGATGATTGCATGCATACTGATTATGTTGACGGCGCAACAAATAGTCGTCGAACACGGCCTCGTCACCGTCGTCGTCAGCGTGGCGGTTTCCACAGCCTCCTCCACGGGCGCCATAGTAGGCACCCCCGTAGGCGTCGTTGTGCGTGCCTCTATAGGCGCCATCGTGGACGCCATCATTGGCGCCCAGGTGGGCGCCGCCTCCTCCAGCACCGTTGCCACAGCCGCGCCCTTGTGCAGGGGGACGCGTTGCGACCTCGGCGATAGCACGGCGATGTTGCGCCACCTCGCATTCACGCACCTGTTCGTCGAGTTGTCGTTGGCATGGTTCATCCTCGTGCTGCCGTCTAGCGGCAGCCAAGTGGCGGCAGCCTCCGCATCCGTCTCATCGCGCGGCTCGTATGGAAGGTGTACACTCCCCGCATCACCACGTGTACCCAGCTGCATCAAAGCGGTGAGCTTGGCAATAGCATCGAGAAATACTTTGTGGTTGTCTTCGACGGTCACAGACAGCTTCTGGAAATCTGTCCCCAGGCTGTCCAAGTTGTTTTGGATACGCCCAAGGTCGCCGCGCACCTGACCGGCCTCAATTCGAAACTCGTTTCGGAGTGTGGCACGAAGTGTATGGTAGTGCATCTTGGTGACCAGATCAATAAGGTTGCCGTCCAGATCCTTGTCTTGCTCGCTTCCTGACATTGGTACAGTAGCAAAAATACCAAGTGACAATATATGTGGAAAATAAGTGGGAATATCTCAACTACTGTTCTGAAACAACGCAAGTTGTACCGTTTCGAAGTAAATTAAGAGCAACAAAAACTTACGCTCGTAGCAACGAACGACCAACCAAGATTGTGCGAGCGAATATCAAGAATAACAGTTAATATGTGACACAGATGTTTTTGGTGGAGCTAGGTGAGGAAAACAACCTAACAAATTCAGAATTTAAAAATTGTCGAGCTAGGTAGCAATCTAAACGAGACTCACAATGCCTAATTGCTGATCGATAAATATAAGTAAGGAATGAACAATAACACACGCACAATGATAAAGGGACTATTGCAATCAACGGAATGAGCGATAAAAAGAACAAGTTTGTATGGAGACGAACGCTAGTATTGCAACACTTCAAGGAGAGACGCTAGCTAGTGCTCAAAAATTGTATATGAGGGTATAAGATTGCTCCCAAAAAAAATGATGGTACGCAAACAGTAGCGGATATTGTTCCTTTTTTTCTCTGTTTTTTTTTGCTTTTTTTTTTCATGGCTAACGTTGTTGTCTGTTTTTCCTTGCTTTCACGGCCAAGCTTGTTTCTCACGGCCAAGCAATACTAATCACACAAGCCTTTTTTTTGTGAACTCACACAGGCAACTGAACCCAAATCGTGAACTGCACACAAAAAGTAAAAAGTGAACAGTACACAACAATATGAACAGTGCACTACAACGTGAATAGTGCGCACACACACACGAAAAACTTGGCGTCCCAAAAATTCCTAGGAGCAGTCCCTCGAGCATAACAACGAGCTAGTCTCAATAGGTATGAAAGGTTCGCGAACAGATAGATGGGTTCATGAAGAAAAATAGCGTGCAATCCACTAGATATAAGTGATGTGTAGTTGCACAAAAACAGGAATAAAGTACGAGCACAAAAATTTGTGGAAGGGGAAACAAAAAGAGACGTGAACGAAACATGATCAGCAACTAAACACAATGAACGAGTGGATTAAGACCTAACAAAACGCACTAAAATACTGAATTAAACAATAGCGAAGACAATTTTTTGTGTAGCTTTTTCGGTGTATAGGACAGAAAAACAATCTACTAAAATACGGGTAAAAAGATATTCTACCGAGTGGCCTAGAATCTGATACCACGATGATACAGGGTGGCCCGATCTTCTTAAGTAGAACCATGGATAAATAGCGCTTGATGACGAACACTGCTCAGCTGTACACCACGCGCTAGTGCACGGATTTGTAGCTCTATGGATATTCGCCAACACGCACCAGGATGATCACTTGTAGACCACGAGCAGAGATCGCCAAGCCCTCAATTCCCGGGAAAAACAAACTTGACCTTGTGACGTAGAACGAACAACGGATCGCCTAATTCTCTCTAAGAAATCCTCACATGAATTTCTGGTACGAAAGAACAAGCAAGAACTTGTGTTCTATTCTTTATCTCAAAAGTATGGTCTGCCGTTACAATGGGGGTCTACCCCTCAATATATAGTCTCGGCCTAAGAACTATTCAGTACTACTGTTCATGGTGGGACTATTCATGCATCGATTCTCGTTCATGAGCGGACTCTTCGTTCACGGGGCAAGACTTTGTTCACGCATGGAGTTCTTTGTTCATGTCGTGGACTTGGGCTTCCTTCCTGGTTTCTCCACATGGGCTTTGTGCTTGACTACTTGGGCCTTGATCCCTGGCTTGGCCGCATGGACCTTGGCCCTCTCCTCCTTGGCCGAATGGGCCATAGGCCAGCTCCTTGACCTCCTCATTTGATGGCCTTTCTTGGATGACGGCCGCATATCCTTCATCTCCGTCCATCGCTGAATCTTCAAACCTAAGAACAATCAAAACACTATTTTTTGGTAGTATAAAATTCTCGTTAAAATTAATGACATATTCATTAAGGAGCAAGTTCACCTGATCTTGTAGGTTCTTGGCACGTTGTAACACCCTGGTTTTCTGAGCCTTTTTGAAAATTTTCAAAAGAAAAAGAACCATTTTGTTTTGATGAGAATTCAAAGCTTAACTTGATATTTTTAGAAATTGAAGTGTTTAAAGTGACTAAGCTAAACTTCAATTAATCCAAAAATTTGGTTCTTTTGGGTTTTACTCGAGCTCTCTGGAGCTATCTCTCCTTTTTCTTGGTAGGATCTCCTTTCCACCATCCTGTTTGGACCTTCTTTTATGTCCAAACCTCCCCTTCTGTTGGCCTCTGGTGTTGCTCTTCTTCTTGTCCATTAGGATCTCCCTTTTCTTTGGAAATCCCTCTCTGTTGAGATCTCCCCTTGACTCTGACCACTCTAATGATCATATTCGTGATCTGTTGTAAAGATTACCCTTCGGGTCCAGATCACCCTTTTGATCAGGACTTCCATGTTGTAGTTTAGACCTTCCGTGAGGTTTAGACCCATGTTTGTAAACTTAGACCTCCTTTGAAGTTTAGATTTCCCTGGGGACTAGACCATCTCTGTGGTTTTGACCCTTCCCTTTTTATTTGGGTCACAACCACCCTGAGGTGTTCCAACTCAGGTTTGTGTTTCAACCATCCTTGATATTTGAAATTCTACCTCAAAGTGAATCCTCACCCTCTGAATCTCTTTCTCGTTTAACCTCTTTCCATTCCTTGCTCATTTGAACCTCTTTAGGTTCATTGGAATCTTTCCTTGTTCATTCGAACCCCTTTTGGGTTCACTTCAATCCTTCTCAGTTCTTTGGACCTCTCCGTGGCCATCTGAACCTCATTTTGACCTCCCCGAGTCCGTAAGGACCTCCTGTGGCTTCATCTTGACCGTTGAGACCTTCCCCGTGTTGGTCTTGACCGTCGAGATCTCCTTGATCTCCTTTTGACCATCGAATCACCTTTGAGTTTATCCTGATCATCAAGACCTCCTTTGGACCACTTTTTGTGGATATCCTCCGTTGGATCCCTCTCCCCTTGAAACCCCTCCGTCCAGGCCACCTTCGTCTGGATCTGATGGTCCAGACCTCTCCTTCGTTTGGATCCATGGGTCCAGACCTCCTTAAGTCTAGACATTCCAAGCGTCTGGACCTCCTTTGACCCGGACCTCTCTCTGTGATGATTCTCTAGCTTAGATCCCCCAGGTCTAAACCTCCCCCATGTTCATTTGAACTCATTCTCTGTTCTGTTGCAACTTCTCCCTGTCTATTTGGACCTTCCCGTGTCCTTCAGGACCTCTCCATATCCTCTAGGACCTCCCCTTTGTTAGATCTGGCCGTTAAGACCTCCCCTTTGGAGATCTTAATCGTCCAGACCTCCCCTTTGTTAGATCTAGCCGTTAAGACCTCCCCTTTGGAGATCTTAACCGTTCAGACCACCCCTTTGTTAGATCTGGTCGTTAAGTCTTCCCCTTTGGAGATCTTAATCGTCCAAACCTCCCCTTTGTTAGATCTGACCGTTAAGACCTCCTCTTTGGAGATCTTAGCCGTCAGGACCTCCTTTGTTAGATCTAACCGTTAAGACCTCCCCTTTGGAGATCTTAGCCGTCAGGACCTCCTTTGTTAGATCTGACCGTTAAGACCTCCCCTTTGGAGATCTTAACCGCTCAGACCTCCTCTTTGTTGGATCTAAGGGTCAGGACCTCCCCTTGAGAATCTAACCGTCAGGACCTCCCTGTCCCTTGGACCCCTTAGTCCTTTGGACCTCCTTATAAGACCTCCCTAATAGGTCACGACCTCCTCTGTTCGGCCATGGTCTTCCCTCTGGCCGTGACCACTCCCTTCTTGACCAAACTATTCCCAAGTTTGACTGGTCCTACTTACCAGTCTTACCCATTCTTATTTTCTATGCCACATAAGTACCTTGTGCATTCAATGCATGTTATGTTGCATTAAATGCGGCCATGTATGTGGCTGCTTACTCTGAATGTAGTCACTTAGTGGTACCATTGTTATCTTTCCTTGTCCCTTCCCTTAACAGCATACCTTGTCCTGTTCATTTGTCTGTCACCAAATTGGTGATGACACCTGCCCTGTCACTTACCTGCTTTTGACCTATTTCTCACGTTCATCGTGACACGTATGCCCCTAGTAATTTCTTTCTCTACTTTGGCTATAATTAGCCCAGGTAGCCTTTCCTCATCACCTTTTCCACATTTAGCATCCTTGCTCTTGCTCGGTAGCTCTGAGTTGAAGCCCTGTCATCAAGAACTCCGCCAAATCCTTCTTCGCCGGCTTTGTGTTGCCGGCGACCTCACCCGAGCTTTGGCGACGTCCTTGCCGCCACCACCAGCTGGGTCACCGTCCAGCTATTGGACTAGCTCCTTCATCTTGTCCTCGAATTTGTTCTTGGCCTTGGTGAGTGTCCCTGTACCTTGCTCCTAATCCTTGTTTCGTTCAACCATGTTGCATGGACGTAGCCTGTGCAGGACCTCCTCCTTCAGATCTCCAGAGGGTCCTTCTTGCAGGTGCGACCTCCTTGGTCATGTTGCACAGACAACCCTCATGGTCGTTTTGCAAAAGATGCCCCTTTTCGGCCTCTTTGCAAAGACAAACCTCTTGGGTCCTTCTCTGGACCTCCTTCACAAAGACCTCCTGACCTCCCGGGACATCCTTCTCGGGGCGTCCCTTGAGCCTCTCGGGACCTTCTTTTGTAAATACAACCTCCTCGATCTTTTGCAAAGACCACCCTCTTGGTCTTTGCTGGCCTCTTTGCAAAAGATCACTTTCTTTGATCTTTTGCAAAGACCACTCTCTCCAGTGGACCTCCCCTAACCCATTGGACCTCCTCGTGAGAACCCTTTCCTAGTTCTTTTTAGTGTCTGTTCTTTGCTATTTGCTTCTAGTTCGGTTTATTGGGAGTCCTTTTGGATATTATTTGATCTTTATTTACTTTGCTTTGTTCTCGTGTAAATCGCAGCGTAACCTGAGAGCTAGAGCTTTGTGGAAGAATAGATTCTTAAGCTTCCAAGCAAGAGGCAAGTTACACTCTTGATCATATTGCACCCATTATTTCACCCTATATATGTTCTGTTTTAAACACTAATGCATGCTTACTTTACTAAGTTATTTCAATACCCGTCTTTAAATTCCTAGCTGTACCTAAATCCTTTGTATGGCCCCGGTTGACCTTGAATCGAACATATTGTCACCATAGGAAAACCTGGTTGCTACATTAGTGAGAACCAAGAGCAATTGTGAAATCTTACGCTTAGTCTTGCTTAGACCAAAAGTATTTGATTCGGAAAAATTTTACCAACATGACCAATACTGTCAAAATAATTTAAAACCATGGCATTGGGTTGTCATGGAGGCTTTGTAAATATTTTGAAAAACAAAAGAAAAGGAAAATGGATTTGGACTTGGGCGAAGTGGTTTGCTTGGCTGGTGCAATGTTTATGCACGGACTCAATCCTAGGTAAGGTTGAGGTCCAGGGGTTTGTAGTGGTTGCCCAAGTCAATTGAGGTCCGGCCTTTGAGCGATCCTTTGCTAGGCCTATAATGGGCTATGCCTCACCGTACAACCACATGTCTCCAGAATGGGGCGTTGGACCTGGCCAACTAATTTGCAAAGTTCTACCATAGTTGTTCGGTTTGGATGTGTGGGAGGTCTTCTATGGCCTATGGTCTTTCATAACCTATGTTTCCCCCTAGCGCAAGAGGGGGCACGAATCCGGTGGACTTGCAACCCATCCAGAAGCGAAACCTTAGCGAGAAGGGGCTATGGTGGAACAATGCATTGTAAAGGTCTTGTCATGAACTCTAGACCTCTTACCTTCGGCAGTGAGAGGTGGCATTGACGGATGCCGAGCAAACTAGAGGAATCATGTCGTGTGGGTAAAGTGTACAACCTCTATAGAGTGAAAACTATTCGAATAGCCGTGTCCACGGTCATGGACGTGCTGGCAAAAGACTACTCAAAGTTAGACTTGGTTTTGTTTTCAAAAGACTTTGATAAACTGTTTTTTTTTTATTTCCATCCCATGGGTTTGGGCAGGAAGCCTTGTGAGAGGAGGGTATCCTGCTCTTGTAATTGGTCCAGGGGGCAACTTGATGAGTATATCTTGAGCATTAAGTGGCAGAGAAGAAGGTGTCATAGGGATGCCCTCATCACGATGATTGTACGTTCAAGATAGTTTGGTTTGGATATGGAGGTAAGGTGGAAATCTACTTACCTCATGCTTAAGAATCTTTTACCATACAATAATACTTTTTCTGTTTTTATTCAAACGCACTATCAAAGCGCTAATGGTAGTATACTATTGACTGAGCAACATTGGTTCGTTGCTGAGAAGATACTAGGGTTCACTACTACGTAAATGCTATCTCGACGCCGATCACGCACGGTTCGCCAAACCGCTCAGTATAAACACTAATCTCGAGCGGTTTTTGTTACCCACCGTCGTGTTATTCTCCGCGCTAAAACCGCTGCAGGAAGATGTCATATCACGAGCGGTTCATGTTTGGAACCGTCAGTGATACTTCACGACGGTTCCGCATGAACCGTCTGTGATATTACCCAATATCACGAGCGGTTTTTAAACCGCTCTGTGATACTTCACGAGCGGTTCCAAACATGAACCGTCGTGATATTGCCCAATATCACGCACGGGTTTTGTTAAAAACCGTCCGTGATAATTAACTCATCACAGACGTATATATATAACTCCGCCTCCCCGGCCAAAACAGATATAGTCTTCTTGATCTCCATATCTCTGGCGCTACGATAGGTCCATCGCCGTTCCGTGCTCGGTTTGAGTACATTGCCTCACCTCACTGAGCCGGCCTGGTCCATTTCAGCTGTATATTGTCACCGAGGAGCTTGCCGCCGTCGCCTCTGTTCACCGATCGACGACCCAGCCGCGCCTTGGACCTTCCCCGACTTTCATTGACACCTTCCTCGTGATCGAGGTGAGATCTTCAAGCATAAGCATCCTTTAATTTGAGTAGTTTGAGCGTTTACGCCAAATCGCTAGTTTCAGCGCCTCATGTGGGACAACACCGTCGGTTAGCCTCGAGCGAGACCTTAGGGCCGAGAGCCACGACTATATAGCAATGCGATGTCACCCTAAGCCCAGTTTGAGCTTCAAATTAATTCTACTGCTTTTAATCATTTAGTTAATAAACTAACGAGTCTATGACATGTGGGATCGCCATAGATTTTATAAATAAAATCATGAAATAAAAATGAGTCAGCGACAAGTAGGGCCCACATGTAAGTTAATAAAATCCAAAAAATGAAAAATGAAAAAATCGTAATTAAGCCTCGGAAAATACGCTTTGAAAGTCATCACCCTTTTATTTATTTTCGTGGTTTTCAATACGAACCGTGTGATGGACCGAAGTTGGATGTACTTGAGAACCGTGTGAGTGAAGAGTACATTAATGGCGTGTCTGCTTTTACAAGAGTGCCGAGGAGGATATGTTGAATAAGGGGCGGAATATATGTATTGTCCATGCATTGATCGCGAGAATCAAGATGTTTAACAACCGAGCGCAGATCGAAGCACACTTGATTCAAGAGGTTTCAAAAGGGTTATACATGTTGGACGATCACGGTGAAGAGCATATTATACTGAAGTCAACGATATGCATATTATACAGAAGTCAACGATATCTGCCGAATGATGTCGATTGTGGTTCCGATTCGGATAAGTCGCGATGACAATCTAGATCGGATGCTTCATGATGCGAAGGAAGCGTGATGAGAGGGAGTATGTTCAATTCGGGCGTGATGGAGGACTCAGAGAAACCTTTGTTCCCGGCCGCAAGTCGGAATACACAAGGTTGTCATCCGTGCTTAAACCGCTGAAATTGAAGGCAAGCAACGGTTGGTCCGACAAGAGTTTCACTTGAGTCATTAGGTCTCTTAGCGGACATGCTTCCGAGAAATGAGTTGCCCAAAACCACCTACAAAGCCAAAAGGTTCTTTGTCCATTGGGAATGGAAGTAGAAAGAATACATACATGTCCGAACGACTATATCCTCTACCGTAACAGTATACAAACATGCATGTATGTCCGGTGTACAACGATCCCGATACAAGCGTAAGAAGCAATCGGATGACGACGAGGAATCGAGGTGAAGAAAGGACCTCCCGCTAAGGTGGCGTGGTATCTTCTGTAATTCCCGTTTGAAGCGGTTTTTGCGAACCCAAAGAATGCAAAAGCTAGATTGGCACTCAGAGGAGCGTAAGAATGACGGAAAGTTAAGACACCTGCGATTCCGCCCGGTGGAGAAACATCGATAGGAGGTTTGCGGACTTGATGTGGAACCGAGGAATATAAGGTTTGGATTGAGTATGAGATGGAATGAATCCTTTCGGTAACATGAGCGGTGACATAGCACTTGGCGCGTGGCGCTCAGTATCTACAACCTTCCTCCTTGGTTGTGTATGAAGCGGAAGTATATTTTGTTGTCGATACTTATCCAAGGGCCAAGCAACACAGGAATGATATTGATGTGTACCTAGCACCATTGATGGAAGATCTAAAAATCTTGTGGATTGAAGGGTGCGAGGTTTGGGATGCGTACAAGCGAGAGAACTTCACTTTACGTTCCTTGTTGTTACGCACCATAAATGATTATCCCGCCTTTGCTAATCTGTCGGGCCGAGTACAAAAGGGGCCAAAGCATGTACTCACTACTTAGATGATACCGAGAGTATGTGGCTGAATCACTCGCGCAAAACCATGTACATGCGTCATCGTAGGTTCCTTCGAAGGGCTCACCCATACCGCAGGATGAAGAAACAATTCAGCGGAGAGAAGGAGGGCAGTTCACTTCCAAGGCATTTAAGCGGAAAAGAGGTCTATGATATGGTTAAGGATTTAGATGTTGTGCTTGGAAAGGGATGTAAATCGAGGACAAGTAAGAAGAACATGTGGAAGAAGAGATCAATATTTTGGGACTTACCTTATTGGGAGCACCTAGAAGTTCGCCATTTGCATCGGCGTCATGCATGTAGAGAAGAATGTATGTGACAGCTTGATTGGTCTCTTACTAAACATTCGTGACAAAACAAAGGATGGTGTCAACGCATCGGCTTGACTTGGTTGATATGGACATCGGACTGAGTTAGCACCAACAAGGACCGATAAAGGACGAACGTACCTTCCCCGCTTGTTACACTCTGTCCAAGGCCGAGAGAACCGAACTGCACGGTGCTTGCATGGCGTGAAAGTTCGTCCCTTACTCGCCAACATGAAGAAACTTGTTTCGATAAAAGATTTGAAGTTAATTGGCATGAAGTCTCATGATTGTCATGTGTTGATGACACAAATACTCCTGTTGCAATTAGAAGTATTTTGCCGATCAAGGTCAGAGACAATCATGAGGTCGTGTTATTTTTTAACACAATTGCTCGTAAGGTCATCGATCTCGAAGGACTAGATGCTCTGCAGGACGAGGTGGTGACGACACTATGTGATCTTGAGATGTATTTCCCTCCGTCGTTTTTCGATATCATGGTCCATCTCATTGTTCATATTGTGAGGGAGATAAAGATGTGCGGGCCCGTGTTCCTACGTAGCATGTACCCGTTCGAGAGGTTCATGGGAATTCTCAAGTCATATGTACGGAATCGATCTCGGCGAGGGCGATCGTCGAAGGTTATGCAATCAAGAGGTCATTGAGTTCTGCCTCGATTACATGGCTCAGGTCGAACCGATAGGTGTGCCTCGATCTCGCCATGAGGGGAGGCTCGAGGGTATCGGGACCATCGGAAGGAAAGCAATCACTCCAAATATGGATGCGTATGCTCAAGCCCATTTCACGGTCTTGCAACACATGGCTGAAGTGTCCTCAGATATCGACCAAAGACAAGGGGCGTGCTTGACAATGAATCCGCCGCGGCGGATGTTTGGATCACGAGACAACACAATGTATGGTTCAACCAATGGTTGAAGAAGCGACTTGCTAGGAGCTCGTCAAGTGATATCTTGACATGGTTGGCAAAAGGGCCAACATTTACAGCTTGTAACATGGCGAGGATCGACATAAATGGGTACACATTCTATACGCAGCTTAGGATATAAAAAGCACTAACGGTAACGGCGGTGTCCGCATAGATGCATTCAATGCCGATGGGTGAGGAGCTCCTACTATGGGCAAATAGAGGAGATATGGGAGCTCGACTCGTGCTTTTCAAGATCCCCTATTTGGTGCCATTGGGTCCATCTCCCACAGTGAAGGTCGACAAATGCACGGCGTCACTACTGTGTACCTCGAGCGTGTTTGGATACAAAGGCGAACCATTCTCTTGGCTAACCAAGTTGTTCAAGTCTTCTATGTTACCGACCAAGCAAATAAGAAGCGCCACGTAGTTCTTCATGGAAAAAGGAGGATTGTCGGAGTTGAGAATGTAGTGGGCGAGGAAGAATACAATCAATTTGACGAGTTGCCTCCTTTCGGAAGCGGCATAAGGGTCGAGGAAGAAGAACATGACGAAACTAGCTACATCTGCGTCGATCATCATGAAGGGCTAATTTTTAAAGATTAATTGAACAATGTGTGTATATGTATATACATTCGATGAATGGTTAATTTTAGTTCATTTGAGTTAATTAATTGATTTGTCTTGTGAAATGGATGTGATTGTTTCTCAAATGAATGTGAATTGGATGTATATACATGTACTTGTTGTCTTTTACGCTTGTTTGAGAGGGCATGGCTAGCATTTCTTGAGGCTAACCAATAAGCGATCGATCTAGATATTAATAAATACAAAATAATATCACGAGCGGTTTGAACTACGCATCGTCTCACATGTATATCATGCAGACGGTTGTTTATCAAAACCGCTCATGTTACATATATATCACGACGGTTGTTTATTAACACCGCTCGTGATACATCATATATCATGAGCGGTTCTAAGTTAGAACCGCTCGTGATATATCACATATCACGACGGTTGTTTATTAAAACCGTGCATGATTCATCACATATCACGACGGTTGTTTATTAAAACCGCTCGCGGATACATCGCATATCACGAGCGGTTCTAAGTTAGAACCGCTGCGGCGATAGTATATATCCTGAGCGGTTCTAATTTAGAACCGTCTCGGATGTCCATCCCTATTTACATTCGGACTCTAGCTAGGGTTTGCCGCGCGCCACTCTCAAACGATTAAGTTTCTCAACTCCTCTCGCTCCTCCTCCCCGAGCCCGTCGCCACTGTCCTCGACGCCGCCTCCTCGAGCTTGGCGCTTCTCCCCCGATCCGTCGACGCCGCCTCCTCCTCGGCCCGCGCGCCTCCCCAGCCCGCCGAGCCTCCTCCTGACCGGCCGCGCCTCCCCGAGAGCCCACGCGCCTCTGTCCCGAGCCCGCCGCCTCCTCCTCTCCCAGGCAAGCCCTTCGCCGCCACTGCCGCCCCCCCCTCTTTGCTCGTCTTGCTCCTGCTTTCGTCGTCGTCGGCCTAAAGGTAACCATTGCCGAAGTTACCGATCGACCCCCCGCCCCTTTCCCTAACTATTTCTATCAATAATCTGTATGGTCCTTCATGATAATTGTACATGTTTTAGGAATTTGTATTTGTTCTAGTCGATTATTCATATGGTATTTGTTTTGATCTCGCTCATCGAATACATTGCAATGATAATTCTATTTCTTGTGAAGATGTCTTCCGCTCATTCTGAGTCATCGCCGCCTCATGTGTCTGATGATGCACCATCCTCTGGAACAATATCCAACCGCGGTAGAAGAAGAGGAATATCGAAAAGGCCCCGGGCCGATTTACCATCACGGAGGTCGATCGATCGGGGACCCTATCAATCCTCGCCGAAAGCGGCGTCGCATTCGGAGAATGGTCGAATAGTTGCACGGGAACGGGTCAAGATCACCTATGATTCGTGGAAGGTGGTGCCCGGACCACTGAAAACTTCTGTGCTGGCGGAAATTCTCGCATCGTTCGAGATCCCGGAAGAACTCCTGGACTCCGTGCGACGACACGCGTTACTCTGCGTGCAAAGCGTGGAAGAACTTCAAGAGCACGCTTGTCAAGAACTACGTGGAGAAGGATCTGGCCGCCCTTCCACAAGTATCTATTCTTGGAAGAGTCTGGGCGAGTTTGTGGCGAAGAAGACGACAGATGAATTTAAGAGTGAAAGTCGGCACACACGCCCTCCAGCAAAAACAAGCACCCCCACGGACTCGGCATCACTGGGTATGCGAGTAAAGCCCGATATGGAGGATCAGAACAGCAGAAAGCGGTTTGAATCTCTCCTGCTATTTCCGAGATCACTAATGTGCGCGCGACGGTGGTTATTTGCAAGGTTATGTATTCGACCTCGGAAGTGTACTTTCCAAACCCCAAGACCGTGAAGTGTCCCAACGCTGGTAAGATATCGAACTACCTAGTTTGTAATTACTCCATAACTTCATAGGAAGTGAAATGACATGTCGGGCTATATTGCGAGATAACGTTGAGTGCACAATCTTCCCAAGGCTCATTCCAGCGAGATAGGGAGAAAGATATACTCTCTGCGACCCTAGGAAGCAATGAGCATCCGAATTCGCACGAGAGGCGCCGTGTTTTTGTTTCATGGGAACAATGGTTCCAAGCGGACTCGGATCGCATCGGAGTAGGAAGAGAGCCAAAGCCGAGCACGATGCAAAGCTACGAGAGGATCTTCGTGCATCCCTCGAGATGAGCTCATTTGAAAAATTCAATCGATCCTTTGAGGAAAGGATTCGTGCGTTCGAGCAAAAGCAGATAGAGACCTTTGAGGAAAGGATTAAGGGATTGCAAATGCCAAGTCAGTTGGAAGCCCCTACCCCTACTATACCGCTAGCCAGCCCCACCAAACATCCGAGTAGCTGCGCGTCCAACCCTAACCCTACCACAATAGGTGATGACAGATTTTTCGTCGATGATATCCAGGTAATAATTATTATCTCTGGAATGCTCAATCCATTGATAGGCCTGTTGGAGTAGCTAATTTTGTATCGTTATGTGCGTGGGTGGCTCTGAAGTGCAAGCTCCAAGTGAGATATGTCTCTGTTGCCCTAGATCTTGCTTGGGGCTGTGTATCCATCCCAGTGTCGGAGCTTTGGTGCACGTGCAAATCTAGCGCCGGTTTCGCAAAAGTGAATGTGGGCGGTGTTTGTGCCAATTTCGAGGCCGTCCAATAAAATTCCCCAAAGCGATGAGGTCATGACTCTAGGGCAAGCCGTTGGAACATTCATCCGATGGCCCAAGGAGGACATCTGCACGAGCTACTGCTCGGTGTCAACTTCACGGAATGTCTGCGCAACGGCATCAAGTCCACGGGACTGGCTGCACCGGCTACTTCACTGCGACATGGCAAGGGCCCATTGCATCACATGCATCTACACCTCGTGCTCGATCGACTCTTGTGAAGTCGACCTATACAAAGCGAGGCGGCAAGGGTAAGGGCAAATCGAAGGCGATCGAGTCCTCTCCTAATATCCCTTCTTGCCGTTGGCGGAAATACAAGCCAGCGAGCCGTTGCTCGAGAAGTTAAACTGACCCTACCCTAGGAATTTGGATTGCACGGAATTGCATGCATGGTACATGGAGCAGTCCAACAAGCGGTTGATCAACGATGCTCGAGTGTCACCATCAAGTTCAAGGAGCATCATTTTAACCACGTGTATCAAGACGCAGCTGTCTTCACGGTGACCTTCGACGACTTGTTCGTCTCTTCAACCTCGACGAGCTTGACGTCTCAATCATACGATCTTTGGACAATCGTAAGTGTGTACAATCACGGTCAATGTTCGTGTAATATCGATAAATGTTATATATAACTCCTAGCTTTTGTATAATAGATACATGATCCGTGAAGCGAAAGAAGGAAATCACCGGTAGGTTTCTCGACCCACACGTTGTCTCCGAGCAAAGCATCACGGCGAATGCAACATTAAATAAGAATTACGTTATAGATTTTTCATGGCTCACCGCAACAAGGAATTCATACTTTTGCCCTACAACCGTAAGTAAGTAGTGTTGCACTCTGGCTATACTTGTTGATTTGTACTTTATAAGCAACACGAACTTAGGTTTAATGACCATCTTGACATACCGTAGGTTCCATTGGATTCTAATTGTAATTATACCAAAAGCGAAATCGTAATATACCTAGATTCCCTACAGAGGGCTACTCACAACTTCACGACTATTCGGAGTTTAATCATCGGTAAACACATTTCCTCCATAGAAACTCTATTGTAGTCTTTCCTTCCTTTGCAATGGCTAAGGCTAACTTCTTGGAGTCACGTGGGGTGTTCGACGTGTTACATGCTAGAGGATGGAATATCAAGGGAAGGACGCCGCACATGATCAAAAATTCCGGTACTTGCTAGCTAGTACACATTAATCCTATATAACACTTCGTAGCAATGCCTCTCGAACTAACCAATTCTATTTTTGCGGTGCCACCGGCTACGGCCGGACGCGTCTGTGGATACTATGTTTGCCACAACATGCAACTACTCATCGGTTCGCGATCACCAATGATCCTCGGGTTTGTCAATCTTTCAACAATTATTTCATATATACTTACCAATTTATATAAGCCCTAATTTAACCTTCATATCGACAAAGTTGCGAACATCGAAAAAGCTGCGTTGGAGCAGAGCGAGCTCATAAAAATTCGATCACACCTTGCGTCATTCCCGAGCAGACGTGTCATAAATCCAAATGGGAGTTTCCACAAAGTGTAGCAGATTGAACTTGATTGATATAGATTGAACATAATGGTACATGTGTGTAAATTAATGTACATTAATGGTTAAATTTAGTTAATTGATTTGTGAATTGGATGTGTGCTTGTTTCAAATGAATGCAATTTTGATGTGCTTCAAATGAATGAGAATTGGATGTGCTTGTTTGAGAGGGCATGGCTAGCATTTCTGAGGCTAGCCAATAAGCGTAAATAGATTTAGCAATGCAAAGACTACCACAGACGGTGCAGTAGATGAAACCGTGCGTGATAGTTGATTACCTGAGCGATGCGTATATGAAACCGCTCGCGTGATAGTGAACTATCACGCACGGTTTCATATACGTATCGCTCGGTGGTAGTCGACTATCACGACGGTTTCACCTACGGCACGTGCGTGGTAGTCGAATATCACGAGCGATGCAGATGAAACCGTGCGTGATAGTCGATTACCGCGAGCGATACGTATATGAAACCGCCCGTGATAGTCCACTATCACGAGCGGTTTCATATACGATACGTGCGTGGTAATCGATCATCACGACGGTTTCATCTGAGGCATCGCAGTGGTAGTCGACTATCACGACGGTTTTATCTACGACCGTGCATGGTAGTCGAATATCACGACGGTTTTATCTACGGGCAAATGCGTGGTAGTCGATTATCATCATGACGGTTGCATCTGAACCATCTGTGATAGTATGTATTACGATTTCGTTCGAAAACCGTCTCGTGATGACCATTAGCATTCTTGACCCATAAACTCGGGCGGCTCACCACAAACCGCCTGATGGCGTGGCGCTTGAACCGTCTGTAAAGGCCTTTTATGTAGTAGTGGTTTTTAGAAATTTTTTATGAGGCCATTGTTGCTTTGTCCGCTGTGTACTATCCAACATCTCCTATAATCGTGCATAGTATTTTACAGATTGCTACTCAATTGAAAATGTATGAAAATGACATAGTTTTACGCGATGCTATTATTTTCATGAAATCTAAATACCTTAAATCCCTTACCTATATGCATTTGCATTTCTTTTAGATCCTAGGGGTAAACTTGATGCATTTTGTAGTGTACTTGAACTTCTTAGTGATGCTACATGCCTAGACTATATTGACTATTTTGCAGAAGTTCGTTCTCGGTTATACAAGGTTTACCAAAGATATGAAAATAAGTTCCAGGAGTCCGCTTGCAACGACCTCCAGTAGCCCCCGCCTCAAGTAGCAAGACAAATATGTGGGGCAAGATCTTCGGTGCCTCTTCCTCCAGGTCTAGATCTTCTTCTTCTACACCGCAGCCTGCTCAGCCAAGACCCACAAGGAGCGGGGAACTATCCACCTATCTGGACAGCGTTACAGTGGATTTTAACTTAGAAGGCTTCGATATCTTGCAATGGTGGCAAGCACATAAGTTAACATATCCCGTACTATCCATACTTGCACGTGATGTGTTAACTGTTCTGTCTCGATGGTTTCCTCCGAGTCTGCTTGCAATGGTGGCAAGCACATAAGTTAACATATCCCGTACTATCCATACTTGCACGTGATGTGTTAACTGTTCCTGTCTCGATAGTTTCCTCTGAGTCTGCTTTCAGTCTCTCTGGAAGAATATTGGAGGATAGAAGAACAAGTTTCACAAGTGAGATGGTGGAGATACTTCTATCTGTGAAGGACTGGGAACAACCTGATTCACGAACACAACACTCTGTGAAAAATCCAGAGTTGTCGGAGGTATTCGAAAATATGTACTTAGACAATGATAGTAACACCGACATGTAGAACAATGATATATTATATATGTAGAGCTATAGGTTGTACTCTTTTTTCTTTGTCAAGATTTTCTCATTTTGAGTTTTTACTTGGAGAAGGTTTTAACAAGGTAGCCAGTTGGACATTAATAAAGCTCTTTACTATATTTTCAATATGATTGTCTTATTTTTTTTCAATTTTCATGTCTACCTCTGAATTCTACATATTTTTCTATTTTTTGGATTCTTTTGGATTTTTTTTCATTCTGTCGGGCCAAACGGGCTAAACAGGCCACACTTGGCCCGATGGGCTAAACGGGCTCATGCCGGCCCGGCACGACACGAATGGCTGACGGACCGTGCCTGGGCTGCCACCCCGGCACGTGGGCCGACCCGGCATAGCACGAATAGTAGCCAGGCCAGAATGGGCCGTATTGACATGGGCCCGTGTCGTGCCGGACCGGGCTGCCCATTTGGCTAGGTCTGTTTGCATGATACCCTCCTTGGTCGATAGACCATAGATGCAGCCACCACAAGTTTGTCCACATCATCCTCATCGCTTTGTGGCTTCTGACTCTTGATGGATGACACCACCAATCAACTAGTTGGCGTCGTCGAATCGCCATCTTTGTTGGGCTGGCGACAACCCTTTGCGAGAGAAAACAATCACAACAAGCACACAAAAGACACATGAATTTATTTACGAGGTTCGGCAAAGCCTACGTCTCCGAAAGCCGAATTGCGACGGCTCCGTCCATATGAGAAGTTTTCTTTTTCTTCTTATTCGGGTTACAAGAGGTTGACGGTATATATCTATACCCTGATTACATGTTCAACTCAAACACAATCCCTTTCTTTCACCTTGTCATATATAAGCCATACACAACACATGCAAACCAAGCACTGAAGTTCAAGTATGCAGAGATATTCTGTTCTTCCTACCTCGGCAAGAATTAACCATTCCTGACCAAATATGGGTTTGTGGGAATGAATTCATCGTTCTGTTTACCTCTAAAAAAAAACACACACACACACACACCGTTCTGTTTCTAATACAACCATATCGTTTGATCCTAGATGCTATGATTGCTGGTGAGCGGGAGATGCTAACATTCTTGATAGCAATCAGTTGATCGATCAGCTGAATTCCAACAGTAAAGACATAACAAAAAAAAAAGGGAGATTGCATCGTGATTATTCATCCAATTCTCTTTTCTGCAAGCTCAGTTTCCCACTAAGAATACAACATTGCATCTCGATTAAAAAAACAGCAAAAATCACAGATTGATGACTAGATACTGTGTACGTGCACCTCGATATCCACCTCGTCGTGTTGAAGATGTCGTGCAGCCACCGGCAGCAGCGAGAAGAGGTTGAATGGCCAGGCCAGCTACTCGTCGTCTACGAGCTTTTAGTAACAAGCCCCGGAGACCACCTATCCCTGCTGCAAGAACCACACATTGAAATGCGACACTGGTTTGGTTTACTCCAATACCAGTACCTCGTGACAATCACATATTTGTTTCACAACTCTATGACAACTGTGTTATTTGAGAGAGTGTGGAGATCACGTGGACATGATCATAATTTTAGTGTGTTGAACAATTAGCAATAGCGTCGAGGTGTTTAGAGAAACTCTCGTTTTTGTCGAAGTCCTGCTGCTTCTCAGGCATAGACGGTCTGACCGGCCTTGGTGGCGGTCTAATTGATCGGGGTCTTGGTGGTCAGATCGACCAAATGAGACGGTCTGACCGGCTAAAAAGGTGAAAATATGAATTTTGGTGATCGGTCAAAAATCACGTGTGAAGGGATGCTTGATAATATGTTTGCACTTGGTCTCATTGAAATTGGGGTTTCGAGTTGAAACTAGATAGAGTTTGAAAATTCCAGAGAGGGTGCAAATTTAAAATTTGGATTTTTGTATAAATGTCGATGCGATCTCGACAAGCTAGAGGCGATCAGAGATCGAAGCTAGCTAATCGATCGAACCGAGGGTGGCGATCGACCGACTAGAGTGGGTTCATGCACCGGGAAGGCGGTGAACATTGAGGGTTAGGTCATATTCATGAGTTTCATTGTATAGATGTTGCATGATGCATGTTTTGGCTAACATAGGTCAAGTTGTGAAGAACTTATGCCCGAAAATGGTTGCTTGGTCTATTGTTGTGCAGGTGGCTTGGAGTCAACTATGGTCAACGGCGAGGAGTACTGGGACTTGGTTAGGAGAACCAAGATCTAGAATGGTCGTGGATGCCGGGTGAGATGGTTGGACTCAAGTAAGGTACAAGATGGACAAGAACCATAGAAGGTGGAGTTTGAGCAAAGGACTTTGTGAAGATATGTGCTCATGCCTCATCAATTGTGTGAATTGATGATTGTGTGTATCGTGCGGTGCTACGTAACGATTTGCTTGTTTATGATGGTTGTAGGACACCAGAGCTAGGTCACGGTGAGACGGACATAATTGATGATTGTGCGTATCGTGCGGTGCTACGAAATGGTTTGCTTGTTTGTGATGGTTGTAGAACACCAAAGCTAGGTCATGGTGAGACGGACTAGATCGGGACTATGTTGGGAGAACCAATGTCCAGAATGATCGAGGTGGTACCAGAAGATGATTGAGGCTAGCGGAGTGGTCGCAAGTCGAGAAGACAAGGAACCGGAGCGGGAGCTACTGGTGATGAACATGACGGGCGGTGGCAAGGTGGACTGGGACTAGGCTCAGGGAGGAGTTGAGGTCCGGATTAAGGTCACGGAGGTGCTGAGGTCCTGAACGGTCAAGGAAGCTAGGTGTAGTCATGTTGAGACATGTGGTGCGCCAAGTGACATGATCCCAATTGCAAATGAGGACGTTTCAGTGGGATCCAGATGCATGAGAGGCTTGGCGAGAAGTCATTGGGGCCACATGGATGATGATAGAGCATGAGAGATGCTTCGAGGCGAACGAATAGCTAAAGGTCGATAGAGGGGCATTTTGGAAAATTGCCCTATATCGAAAAAGTGGTAAGTGGTGGTGTACGAAACCATCTTCTTGGCCTTAGAGAAACCGCGATGCAAGGCGATGCAAGGAGATACGGTTTAGGTCAGAAGAAGATGAAGATGACTCTTTGAGAAGCTTGCATGAGTGAAACCCGTTTATGTGCAAGCTTAACGGGTGACCGTTTGGGATGTCTCTCTAGAGCTAGCCTTCACTATAAAATAGGATGGTGCTGGTTGTGCACCTCCAACCCTTGTAGCCTAGAAACCCTAATTTGTGATTTAGGGATAGGAGAGGAAAGTAGAGATGCTAGGGTTCATAAGAGATGGGTTGATTGAGTGCTCAAGTGTTGAACTTTTGTTCTTCATGGTGGAGTGGCTATAAACATACAATCTTTCTAATCAATCCATGTAAGATTTGTCCTAAGGCGAGTTCTATCTTATTCTTGCTATCTCTTTTATGCCTTTGGGATTTTTTTTTGTGTTTCTTACGTTTTTATTTGGGATCTTGTTGTGATCTTGCTTGCTGGAATGTGCGGGATATGATCAAAGGTCATCTTGATCGTCATCCACCCACGAGCAAGCTTTTAGATCAAGGTTTGATTTTGCCCGATTTTGGTGAAAGAAAGGGTGATTTTAGGGGTTTTACTCTTGAGAGATTCTGGCTTGATTCTTCCTGTGATTGAGGGTGCTAGGACATATGAGAGACCATACTTAGACATTTTGGATTGATTCCCCTCACGAAATCCTCTCAATCAACGTTTTTTGTATTTGGCTTGGTTTTGGAGCAACCTTCATGCAAACGAAAAAATGTCAGAAATCTAGCAATGATCTTCATGTGCTTTGATTGGAATAAGTTCCTGACATCATAGAGAAGGTATGTTTCAAGTTTCATGAAGTTTGGAGTTTTTGGATCAAAAGCTGGATCAATTTGTGACTTTGAAATCATGCTAAAATTCAGTTTCTGTGCTGACCTCACTGTTCACCAGTCTGACCTCATTGTTCCCAGTGGGGATTTCGATGAGCTTTGATCCTTTTGTTGCCTAGTTCTTTTTTAAATGATTATATCTGATCTTTATACCTTCACATAGCTATTGGAGTGAAAGAACCTCAAACGTCTTGAGACAAAATATTTTAAAGACATCGTTTTTGTACGTCGCTTATTCAAAGAAACGACTTTGAGAGTACTACATAATTACCTAATTTAATAGCCGAAGGAATTCTCCCCTCCTCGCGCTAGACACGTCACCAAAACAACAACATCCGTCCAATCACCCCCGCTCGCCTCCGCGTCCGCCCGATCCGCCCGGTGCGCTCGATGGGAAGCTTGTCGGCCTTCAGCATCCAGTCTCCCCACACACCGTCGGCCTCGCTCCTTCTTCCCTTCCTCCCCGCCACCACCACCGTCGCGCTCCTCCCCTCGCACCTCGCTCCATTCCCCCGCCTTGGCCCCTCCTCTTCCTTTCACCTTACATTATTGGTTTCCCTCGCCAATCGCCGCCGATCGCTCCGTCTTCCCCCTTCCTCTGCCGCCGCCCCCTCGGTCTACCTCCTCCCCCGCCGCCCGCTCGACCTACCCCCATACGCAGCCGCTCCCTCCTCCCCACACATCATCCTAGTCTCCCCGCGCTGACACTGCAGGCACCGCACAGGTCCGCCTCCTCCCTCTCCTCTCCCTGGGTGGTTTGGATTTAGGTGGGTGATCGCCTCCGCCTTCGTTCACGGCCGCCCGATTCAGCCCGGTGCGCTTCGTGGGCGCTGGTGCGCCCACGTCGTTCAGCGCTCACGCGGACACGTCTTGCGTCGGTTCCGTCAATCCCTAGCTTTCGCTCACCTGCTTCCTTCTCCCTTATCCCCTTTTGTGCCGCCACCTTTTTCTTCTGCGCCCTCTGCTCTCCCGTGCGCGACAGCGCTTGCCTACACCCCGCTTGCCTCCGGCCTCTTGCCCACTTCCTTCTTCCCGAGCGTCTCACCGACGCTACCTCGCCGCCATCGAATCTTCTCTACCATTTGTTCGCCCCTCCATGCTCAAGTTCCTAATGTGGGTTGTGTTCCTCACCTGGGCCGATTCTGATCATTGCAGTCCTGGCGTATGTGTACATCTTCGCCTTCCCGAGTGATCATGAGGAGTAAGTATTTTTCGTTATGTAGTTCTGAGAATTATGAGGGGGAATTTGGTGGTTTTGATTCATTTATTTAGGGTTTTAATACGAGAAATCGTGAAGTTTCAATTGAGTCCCTTTTTTCTTTTGAATTGCAAGAACTGGAAGAGTAGTCCAGTCTAGAATCACTGTTGATGGACAACTGACACTGAACATTCAGACTGTTTTTTGATTCAAGCACTTAGTATTCTTAGGATAATTTTGTCGAACCTTGCTATTGTAGTCCAATTCTCTTGGGTATTATTGCAGCTTCTGACATAATTACATAGGTGTGCTCATTTTATGTGAAAACCAAAGACAATGAATTCCAATTCTAAACCATATATTATTCTACAAAAAAAAAGCTAAACCATATAAGTTCATTTTCCCTTTGATTGCTATAAGAGTGACCTCCTTCATGCCTGTGGCTCATCGTAACTTGCTCTTTGATAACAGAAAGAAGAGGCTGAGGTCACTAAGTCGGATCACGCCCGCACGCCCGAGATCGCATGGAGGGAGGCCCTCTCTGGCGGTGGGAATGACTCCTCTCGCGCGGGCCACATTGCCCCGAAAAAAATGTGTTATGTTCTGTTTAGGATATGTTAGATCGTACAAAAAAAAAGGGCTAAGCAGCATTACTTCATTTCGAGTATCGTGTTCAGTCTTCGCTGTGCCACGCTCTCTGACATTATACGCCATTGCAAAATCACATGCACATTTCTCCTTACTTAGCTATATGTCGATGACAGATACTGAATGCTGAAGAGGTACTTAGATGGTAATCCAACGATCTTTAGGAAATTCTTTTTAGGATTGCTAAATTTTACACACTTAGTCATTGTGTTAACAACATATTAGTTCAGTATAGTATAGGTTAGAAAGAATCATAAAACATTAAAACAGAATGCTTGCGCTAGGCATATAGTAGTACGCCTTCAAAAAGGTTGTCCGTTGTGTTTGTAACATATGAGTTCAGTATAGTATAAGTTAGAAAGAACCATAAAACAATACAAGAAAACATCTGCGCTAAGCATATAGTAGTAGGCCTTAAAAAATACTACTCAGAGGATCACTTGCCAACTTGGACACACTAATCATTTAGAACAGAGATACATAATTACAGATCTTAGAGGTATAGTTATGAATCATTTTAAATAGAACACACCAGTTGAAATAGTCAGGTTGGTGGTATAAGTTGTTGCCCTTTGCAAAGGTGCTTGCAGTATCATAGGTTTCAGATAGGTTACTCATAATATCAATATGCAGGAATAAGAGACTAACTGGGTAGGATAGGTGTTTTTTTTCGTGTGGTTAGGTGCCATGCCTATTGCCTTTGTCGTATATTACTTATGTTGTTATGCATGTATTTATACTCTTTGTTTTCCTCACGTGGTTTTGCATGATCCTCGGCCTAGCGTACCGACATCTTTATTTATTCCGTTACGATTGGATTAGCGTGACGGTTCTCGATTCTTACATTTTTGCTCCAGCGTACACACTATATTATTCGGTCTTTTATTCTTTCACCATAGCTTTCATGTGCTCCTTTCTCTACCATCTCGATCGTCTATCGATCATCACCACCAGATGCGTTGGTTGGATAAAAAATAGATACTCGGCTTAGCTGCTATATATTACCAATCGGTGTATCTTTACTATTCTCTTACCCTTTTGTTTCCTGTTTTCCAGGACTTGACAATATAACGTACAATGCTAGGTGCATTCAGTCATTCACAACAAAAGTGGATAGAAGGACAATAAAAGTCAAAGTGTTAGGACTATGGGATTCTATTGATCTGAGCTCCACTCAATTTATGAACATGGACATGATTCTACTACATAGTATTTTTTTATTTCTGATTTTGTATCTTTATTTTTACACCTTTTGACCATGTGTGATGGACTTTTCGCATATAACAGTACATGGTCACTGTTGGAATAAATTTGTTGTTTTCCTTTGGCCCTAGCAATCTATCATTCCTTTGGCCCTAGCAATCTATCATTCAGAACCACACATTAGTCTTTTTCTTTTCTTTGCTTTTCCCTTTGTCATGTGGTTGGATGGAAGGGAAAGATTGTACCTCGAGCAAACTCTTCGGAGGTTGGTTGATTCTAAACGGTTATTTTTAGAGTTGTTTGATTAACAAGGGGAATGGATTTGTCATTTCCTCAAATTTTTTTTCCTTGAGAGACCATTTCCTCATATTTGTAATGACACTTTATGTTTTCCAGATTTGCAATAGTCGGTTAGATTAGGCTACATGTGTATCTCGTTCTTCTCATCTTCTTTCTGTATTTCCAATTGTTCTAATTAGGGAAGTTTTATTGTTTGTCAAAATAACAAGAATATATCAGCACTGGCTAGAACATTAGACTGTCTCATAAAACTAGTAGGTTTTGTTACCCTAGACAGAAACTGAACGTTAATAAATCATATCCTCTTTATCTATTTTTCTAGTTGTGTTTTGAACCTTAATTCTTTTATCTTCCTTTTTTCGTCGCCATGGACAGCTATCACTTTTGATGAATAAAGAGCAGTGTGCACCGTTTGTCGCTTTCCCAATTTCTTATTCCATGGAAAAGTATAGCTTGCTTTCGGTGATACCTTAATTTTGTGTTCTCCATGTCCAGAAGAATACGATTCTAATAACATATTTACATTATGCATAACTCGGGGACAGTGATATTTAAGAATCATGGAAATATGCTAATTAAGGACCAACTAATCAAGGGTCGGATGTTTTATTTTCTAGATGAAAATTCCTTTTATTCTGTCTTTTTAGTTCTGACTTTTGTCCACGTATGATGATTTTTTTGTGAACTAAATGAACCATCTATCTGAAATTATGTTTTGTGAACTAAATGAACCATCTATACATAATTGTGAATAGCTTGCTCCCATGTATGATGTCAAGCTCATAGCTTGCAAGCTGCCTTTCGCTTTTATAACCCCTACAGATGTTTTTTTGTGGGTCAAGATAGTTCAGGTTGACGTGTAGTGCATACATGAGGATCCAAAGAAGACCAGTTCCAGCATGGACATCCACGTATGCAGAGCTTAGATAGGTATATTTTCTATTATTCCATTCCAAATTTAGTTACCTCCTGCCTCTTCAATCAAAAGTTGTTTCTTGCATGATGTTACTGAGGTAGTAGGATACTTTAGTTAGAAAAGATGGACATTTCTTCCGTTAAATAACCACTTTAGTTGGTTTTGTTTTGCGGACCCTTTCCTAGAGATATGTTTTGTTATTGTTGCTCCTGTGTACATTCTGTCTGAGCTTCTAAAGAATACACTACACATTTATTTTTGTCTCTGTACGAATCTCTGCTTTTTCCTATTTCAGATTTTCCACTGTCATAGCGTTCAGTGTGTTTTTTTTTGTTAGTTTCGAACATACGCTACACTATGTTTTTTAGATATTACAGCTTTTTATTCCCTACACTAAAAAGGCTCTACGTTTTCTCTCTTTATTTGTCGGTATCTTTTTTAATTCCTTTAAATTCAGTTGACATGATTTGAACATGCCAGACGATTAATCACCATCTTATGCCAACCATTCTAATGCTTATTGCTTTTCCCGATTTGATGTCCTCATATTGTTCGATCATAGAAAAAAACAATGCATTGTCTTTATGCGTTACATGTTGTTTTCCTTCATTTTCTTCATTTAGTTTACGGACTTACAACGCATGAAAAACAAACCAGACAAACGGTAACCTCTGTTATTTCCCATAGATAATCGCTTGCTAAAAAACATGCTCACCAGAAGACCTAGAGAAACACGTTCTCCCTCATCCCTACCACCGGTCGTATCCGCACCATTGGCGCGAGTTACCTTCTAGTTATTTCTAGAGCAAGATGTTAAGGTCCCTAGCTACACCATTTATAAAGGCTGCTGCATCTGGATACCATGGCATCCTGTTCTTACCTTGTAGTCATGCATCTATCATTACTCATGCTTTTATTCATGTGTTTTGTTTTGTTTTTGTTTTTTTGCAAACGTGTTTTTCTAAAGGAAGTAGTACTTGCATGCTAACCAAAAAGATGCGTGGCATGCTAGCTATTAGGACATTTCGTCAGAAGACTTCTGCACATGTTGTACATGTAAATTTCATGCCATCATTTGGACAACTTTAACATTAGACCAGATATCTTACAATTATCGACAGCAATTATTCCTTTTATTATTTCAATAAGAATTGCTAATCTGTATCAGTTCAATTCGCAATAACAGAAGGCAAATGACAAACCTAAATAGTACGCATATATGTAAATAGGGGTAAATTTTGCAAAACTGCACCCTTTTTTTTTCAAAATTGTCAAAAACCTACATATTTCACAAAACAACATACATTTTAGCTGATGATAGGTGGGCTCCACGTGTCAATTGCACTGACAGGTAGGTTCCACCTGTCAGATTCCGTCGCATTTAATGGGAATCAACATGCGTGTAGTTTATCGAGATGTTATGCTAAAGTATGTGTATTTATTTGAAATATAAATCGAAATGTGTACTTTTTTTGTTATACTAAAATATGTATAGTTTTATGAAATTTACTCTAGAATTCTAGACAGCTATCATTCCATTTATTATTTGAATAAGAATTGCTTGTCTGAATTAGTTCAATTAACAGGAGTAATAACAACGTACTTTCTACAGAAGCTGAGTGAAAGTACATATATAAGCATATTACAAACCTGGGTAATATCTATCCCTCAGGATCTCAGATATGGTACCTTGCAAAGAAAAAAAAGAAGATCTCAGATGGTACACTGTCTAGCGAGGTGAAAAACTGGAGGAGAAATAAGAAGTTTAACCGAAAATCAGTGAACCGCAAATTGGTGAGGACGCCTTGCACTGCTCCGAAAAATATGATATTATTTTTGGGGAGGCTGCTTAGATTATTAGGAACTCAGGTAAATTATTTGCAGGTTTTGACCAAGCTTTCATTATTTTCTAAAATTCAAAAACAACTCCTGGAAATTGAAAACCCTTTTAAATAAATGCAGAACAAAATTTGAAAATCCTAAAAAATTGCATAAATGATGATTTTTAAAATAATAACTCTGGTTTTGAAATTTTAGGATGTTACATTAGGCATCGTGATTCACAACGCCTCTAGAAGTTCCACTGACCACACCTTCCTTCCGCCGCATCCACCAGCTAGTCGGCCACTTCCACCATGTCCGCTTCAGATGCTTCTTCCATTGCTACCTTCATCCAATGACATTACCGCTTTGGTTGATGGTTCGTGTCTTTCTTCGCCAGATGGGACTGGTGTCCTTGGGTATGTTTCTGGTGAGGGATCTGATGCCGGGTATGATACTCGATTGAGTCATTTATTCCGGTTATGCTTGGTTGATGGTATTTTGGACCTTCTTTTATGAAACTTTTTCTTCAAATGAATATAAAAGTTCCTTTTTTAAAAGCACGCAATAAAGACCGTTTTAATTTGCTATGGAATCTAGTTTTCTGTAGAGAATATTTGGATTGCTCTTTGCTGTAGAGAAATCTTTGCTGGTTCTAATAAGGTACTGTATGCCTCTAGAAATTCGGTTACAATTTTATAGCTACAACAACTAGTAAAATAAAAAAGATTTTACGAGCCACCACGATGCCAAACACACGCTGAGTACGCATAGTTGATGTACTTATTTTCCATCGATATTTGAATGATGTGCCCATTGCTACCTACTGGATCTTCCTCAATGAACCTTATGTAGAATAATGGCCATTGTAGGATCGTTAATGACAATCGAGAGGGTGAATGATTGTAATCAGTAGTGAAAGCTTTTTTCTCAAATCTACTGTCTTCTGATTTTCCAACCCAAGAAGAATCGGTGAAGGATCCTAGCAGAAGGCGACACAGCACGCGGCGATTCTTGCTCTGTCGTCTCAACGAAGCCCAGGCTTTTGCGCAAAGAATTTTGATCTCCGTTCAGCCACGACCCGCTTAGATCGAGGAAGTAAACTATCCATGCGACGTGCCACAAAAAGCCGACCAGGAGAAGCAAAAGGCTACAGGCAAAAGCAATTAACAAATAAAAAAAAAGGACTCACCTACTACTTCTGCATGCACACACTTTTCTTTATTCCCTCAAAGCAAAAGCACGTGATGGCACATCAGGACAATGGTACCATCCAACATTGATTTGTCTGGAGCTCTAACACGACTGCTACCAGTCCTACTTTTTCGTTCCTGCAGACTCGCCCCAAAAAGCCGAGGCCGCCGCCTGCTAATTTTTCAAGCCACGCGTTTCTGCCGCAGCCTGTATACATATACATATATATACGCTAGCCCCTAAACATGTCCTCATCCGACACGGTTTCATAATTCTAATCCAATCCTAACAAGCAAGGATTTCCTAATTTCTCCTAGCTTTCCAATTTTGAACACTTCCAAAATTGTCACATATCGAAGCCTCCGGACCGCATCTCCATAGCTCCAACACACATCATCCATCTTTGATCTCCCCGTGCCCTAACTCGAGCCCGACCGTCTCCTCCAGCATCCTCGACCCTCTGGACCATGACTTCAAGATCAAGCCATCTCCGGTCACGCCAGAGACCACGATCGCCTCCGAAGTTACCTGCGCATGCAAAGACCAAAACACCATATTTTCCCGGCACAAGTTCTTTCCAACTTGACCGACATAAGTCCACACACCACACGCCTCAAATAATATCAGTACCCAACATTGTCAATTATTCATCAACTAAAATATATTAAACCTAACCACATGGTCTAACAGCCACTGTTGCAAACGTTGGTGAATTGAGGCAATTTAGTTTGCATAGTTGTAGCATGCTAGAACAACTGCGATCAATGTGTTTCCCAGGTCTGCAAATACTTGATATCTTTATTAACTTACCTTTACGTAGCAATTTGTAATTACGGTTGAGCCAGGATCTGAGGCAACAATGATGCCATCGTATCACGATCATCCCTTAGCTAACACAGTAATGTGTACTCATCATCTTCTGCTCTACTCATTGGATGGACTTCGTCCTTGTTGTTTGCTTTGCCCATGGTGTATACCCTGTCGTTTATTCTGGCGCAAGCTATGCCTAGGGTTCTTACAGATTCAGTTAGGAATACCTTCCCTGCTTAATTCATCATTTTTAATTTAAATCTGAAGTTTTCCACATTGAGAGTTTTCTTTTCAAGATTATCATCGGATAACTATACCAGTGGGATCCTTTTTTAATCCGAAATACAGTAATATATCTGCGTTTTTTTTTTTACAGAAATAATTCTCTGTCGCTCCACCGTTGGGCGACTTGTATAAAGTTGTCCAATCGTTGAGCGACTTCATCAAGTCATCTAACAGCTGCGTGACAAGTGTAGTAGTCGCTCAACAGTATAGAGAGTAGTTCCAGTCACTCAACCATTGAGCGACTTAGCCCTAGTCGCCCAATCGTTCGACGACTTGGCAGCAAACTCAGACCAATGTGTCGGTGAAACGTTGGACCTGTCAGGTCGTCCAATGGTTGGGCGACTAGACGTATAGAAAGGCGCACCTGGCCCCCTCACGGTCTCTTTCGCTATTTCTCGGGGAGAGAACGAGAAGAGCTAGGGAGAGGAGAAAAGGGGAGAGAGAGAGAAGGAGAGGGGGAGAAGGAGAAGAGAGAATGACGGGGGGAAGTAGAGGAGCTCGGGAAAGGGAGAGAAGGAGAGGAGAGGAGCTCGGGAGAGGGAGAGAAGAGAGAGAGAAGAAGGAAGCTCATTGATTAGGAGAGAAGATCTTCACGTGAAGGTAATAGTCTTATCTGTTCCCTTGGCATGGTCTAAGATTGCTTATTGCTATTTCTTTGGACTTAGACCATGGTAATAGCTCTTTGGAGTTGTGCTTTTTCATTTGATCAAATGTTTTTGAGATCAATCAAATAGGTGAGTTGTGTAGCCCTCTGAATAAGCTTTTCATAGAGTCCAAGATCACTCAATTCCGACATCAGAGTCAAAAGTTATGATATTTTTACCGAGTGTCGTCTGTGCTGAAATTGGACTGCGGTACTACCGCCCGAGAAGAGAGGTACTACCGCAGAACGGTAGTTCCAGCCATTGTACTGCGGTACTACCGCACTAAAGTCTTTAACGGCTAGTTTTTGAGCCGTTAATGCACCCGTGCGATCGATGAACAGTAGAAAACGGTAGTACCGGAGTTTGTACGGCGGTACTATCGCAAATCCTGATTTTTAGGGATTTCTGCTCCCAACGGCTAGTTTTTGTGTGTGGGTTATAAATACCCGTCTTGGCAAGTTGAGAGACAACTCTTGGTATCTCATTTCACTCACTTGAGCTAGTGTGAGCTTCTCCTCTCAATTGTGCATGTATTGCACCTTGTGAGCAAAGAGAGAGGTCTCTAGTTGCATGTGTTGCATCTAGAGGTGGATTTCGTATCCACTTAAGCTTGTGCATTCGTTGCACGTGGTGAGAGTCAAGCAAGGGGATTGGCTTGCTACTCTTGGTGTTTGCCGACATCTAGACGGCGTGGAGGCGTCGTGGACTAGTGATCTTCTCAAGAAGCTTGTGAGAAGACCCGGCGTGTTGTGAAGGTTGGAGCTCACCTACTCGGAGCGGGAAAAAGCTATCACTAGTGGAATTGTGGTATTTGGCTTAATTCGTGGAGCCGGTCCAATTAGTTTGGGCTTACCTCAACGTGGATTAGAGGAGACCGGCAAGTCTTCAAACACCACAGTAAAACGTCATTGTGTCATTGTGTTTTATTTCTCTTGTGTTTTACTTTTTGCAATTTACATTCCTAGAATTAAATTGCTTATAGTCTTTGTATGTTTGATATCATTATCAATAGTCTTATATTGTTGGTGCACTTAGTCCAGACTAGTTGATTTAGGTTTTAATTTAGCAAAACCGAATTGATTTACAATTCTGCATAAAACTCGGTTTTAGCCAAAAGATTTTAAAAACTACCTATTCACCCCCCCCCTAGTCGGCCTTCTTGATTTTACAAGTAGTATCAAAGCTTGGTCTCTTATTTTATTAGGCTTCACTGCCTAGAGAGTAAAGGATGGTGACTAGTGATATAGTGCATCTAGGTGAAGCACCTTTATTTGATGGCACAAAATATGCTCATTGGAAAATCCGCATGTCATGTTATTTTAAGGCCATGAGTCCTAAAATTTGGCGGATTGTAGATAGTATTAGGAAGTTGAAGTACTTCAGACTACTTGATGTCCTTTCTTAAGATTGATGTGGGTTTTTTTTACCATATTCTTCAAACCAGGGTAATGGCTGTAATCATGAATCTGGTCATACATCAAGTGATGAAGGCAATTCTTCTGAGGAAGTAGATGATAGCCGCTCTTACACCGAGTTTGCGAAGAAGAATCATGTGCAATTGTTTTCTCTGTCTTTTAGTGTGTGCGTGTTGATGTGACATAGAGGGAAGTACCAAGCTTTAGAATGTTCTCTAAATGTGGCGCCAAACTTTCTTAACTTTTCAGGGGAAAAGCAATGGAAAAATCTCCTCTGTTGATGGATAGGTACATTTTAATCATCTGTGTTAGTGTTCTAGGATTTTTCTCCTTTATTCCAATATCATTTATTTTTTCTAACTCAATGTCTGAGGAAGGGATAACCGTCCAGTGTCCACTTCCAATAACAAAATGTTAAAAATCTCAATAGGAAAGTGGAATAAGCAGTTGATGTGAGGCCGAGTTCCCTGAGTGGTCATGAGACTGTTAATAAAAACTTTCCTGTATGCTCTTGATTTAAACACAGGCCAACTAACCTTTGCACATAGACCAAGGAGGTATAGATTATGGAGTCAAGAAAACAATTAATAAGATTGCACCATACTTACCCCTATTGAATGGAATAATCCAACTACTCAACCTTCTCCGCAGCTTAAAAAAAACATAGACAAAGTGGGGAAAATGCAATAACTACGCTCTTGATTTCCTGCCAAATTGCAATTCCCAATAAAATGGAAATATGGTTTTGCCTATTAATATCTGTTCATTGTTGGATAGGAAGTGAGCCGGAACGTTTGGTTGTCAGTGATTGCTTGCTTCTTTACAATTGTTTCTGGTTTTCTCTGAATTCGTTATCCTCTCTAGCTTTTCAAGACTTCCTAAGGTGAGGAGCAGATGATGACATGCGTTGTTTTGATTTATGTTCTTATTTCTTTCCCCTTTTCTTCAGGTTATTTACAGTGTTATTAAGAAGAGACAGAAAGTTCTAGCCTTTTTTTTTGGGTTTCGTTCTCCTTAATTTGGTTTTTTCCCTTGGTTACTCGAGGTGGTCTTCTACGGCTGCATCACTATCTGAGGTCTTGCCTCAGATCAGCGCCCCATCGAGGTCGTGTCCATTGTTGATGCCATTGCCAAGCTAGGAAAGAGGTGTAGTAGGAGGGGGAAAGGGATATCTCATTGCGATGGGTTATTCTTGGATTCTATTACTAAGGCTCGCTCTGAAGATAGCTGGATGAAATGTGGTACGTCACTTCTCTCGGCTTTTAGTGTATCAAGCATGATGCAAAACTTTACAACATTGTCATGCAAAGGCCTACTGGTAGCAGCATTTCTGCATTTGTAAAACCTTAGGCTTGCCATGTCTGTCAAAAGAATCTCAGATCATTCTTTGTTTGATTTTTTTTGTTGTGTTTGCTCATCCGTCGTCACAAATTTATATTGTTTTCAGTATTTGGTAATGTCATGGATTTATTCATCACGTTTCTTGATGTTGCAGGCAATCAATAAAAGTCCGTCAGCTCTTAGCGATGTTATCTTTGCTATTGCAAAAGGAGATGACCATAGATATACCCTTCAGGAACTGAAAACTTACATACCTCTTGCAGGTGAGTGGTTTGCGCAAAAGGGGATAACCGTATAAACTTGCAATTTCCGTACTTCATGTCAAATAAATTATTGTATTAGCTTTACATTGCAGCCTTGCCTTGGAGGAGACGCGAAAACACTCATGTTTGTCAACATTGCACCGGAGGCATCGTCTGTTGGGGAGACAATATGTTCTTGAGGTTTGCTTCAAGGGTTAATGGCTATGAGATTGGAATACTAAGACTGCACACACAAGCCCAATCATTCGAATGGCGATTTATGTCACTTCATCTTGATGTGCATCATGTGTCACCTTGGTGTCCAAATGACTCTATATCTATCTACATTGGCCAAAAAAATTAGTTGTACGTGTAAGTTTGTCCTTTCTCTAAATTATCAAGTCCAAATGTGCATATGCATACAGTGTTTCCACGATTTGTCCCCTACATATTCATTCTGCTAGATTGGTAATTCATTCTACTAAAATGGTAATAGAGAACTTTTGGCCTTTGTAAACTCGTCATGCCATCTTTTCTCATAAATTATATGACAATATCATTGTAAAATACGATAATGGCAACTGGCTATGTCATACTGATCAGCATTTTATTTTCCTATATTTAGGTTAGGATTCTTGAATTATGCGCATATTTTTGTTATATAATCGTAGTTATCTGCCTTTCCTATTTCACATAAAAATTATTTGTTTTCGCTTCCACAATTATCGCTTTGCTGTTTAGAGTGCTTCACGCATGCATCCTTCATATCATATAGGCTTTCTGCGTACTTAATTTTTATTGTGTAGTTCAACACAACCTCACCGGCGCGGCGTAGCACGCGCTTTCCTCCTAGTCTCATGAACACAACCAAGATCTGCAACTAACCCAGTCTCCCTCTCTCACTAGCTAGAGATATTCCATAACAACAATTAAACCCTTCGCGACTTAATTTATTTCCCACATATCAACATCTGAACAACATAAATAAATGGAAAACACAGTCTGTTTACTTCAAATTAGCATGTGTAGGGTGGAGCCATATTGCTTCATGCAAATTGTCCATGTCTTTGAGTGAAATTGGCAAACTAGGCTTGTTCTTGCTGCTGCTGTTGTAGCTGCTTCCTCAGCTCCTTTCGCAGGATTTTGCCTGACGGCGCCTTGGGGATCTTGTCGACGAAGAAAACCTTGTGGATCCTCTTATAGTAGATCACCTGAAATCAGTGAAAACAAAACAATACAAACGGTTACAGCTTGAAAAAAAGAATCTATTACTACTTCAGTACATTTTTTTTTTACTGAAGACCAATTACATGCACATAGATCCTCTTTCTAGTCCATCATGTGAATAAGGGATTCCGGTTCGTTACTGTTCTTTGTGCTCATTAACTACAGAAGTATATATAAATTTCATCTGTACAAATGAGTTGAGAGAGCCAGATCGAAGGCTAAGTTTTCTTTTCTATGTGTCACTATATACGCAATCGATAGTTGTTTCTTTTGCCCTCCATGTATTTAGAGGTTTTGAGTAGAAGTACCTCTTTTGATACGAATTGCTTGATGTCATCTTCGCTGAGGTCGCTCCCTTCAGTTTTCGCCACGAAGGCGACTGGAATTTCTCCAATTTCAGGTTCAATTTGTTTCCTGCAGAGATCATGCACATTTCAAATTAATGCCATTTCAAGAACTACGACTAGAACCATAGTGCAAACCAAGGTTGTTCGTTCTTTATCAAGTTAAACCTTTTGCAGTGACACTATACGTTCTTCGGAACAAGAACTTACCCGACAACGGCAGCATCAGAGATGCTTGGGTGCGTGATGAGCAGGGCTTCGAGCTCAGCGGGGGCCACCTGGAAGCCCTTGTACTTGATGATCTCCTTGAGCCGGTCGACGATGAAGATCTCATCGTCATCGTCAACGTACCCGACATCGCCGGTGTGTAGCCACCCGTCGGCGTCGATGGTGTTCTTGGTGGCCTCCGGGTCATTCAGGTACCCTGAACAGAAGCAAAAGTGTCATTCTTTTCATCGTGCGAATTTACTTGGCAGTTGGGTACAAGCGATTGCTGTTTTCAAATGAGTGCAAAAATTTGCCATTCTGATATGATTTGAAATCTCAGAATTTATATGTTGAATTTGTAAAACTCAAAATACTATGACTTATTTTTTGGATATTTTCAAATTTCAATTTTTTGATATCATTTTCCAAAGTTTTGAAACTTTAACATTTGAAATATCAGAAATTAACTTTTGATATTTCAAATTATACAAATTCTCCTTTTGAATTTTTATAATTCACATTGAAAATTCAGATTTGAAATTTCCATATTTTAATATTATCAAGGATTTATTTCAAAACTTAGAACAAATTGATCGTGAAATTTTGTAAATGTAACATGGGCAACGATACTTTGGTTTTTTCAACAAAAATATCGGTTGAAAGTTATAGATACTGTCATGCTAAAAAAAGTTAAATGATGCATACAAAATAGGCAAAAAAAAAGGGCTAGATCCAAAATTGCATAATATGGTACATAAAAAATCCTTTAATTTAGCATGCATCGCACATGCTACATTACAAAAATATACTTTCGATTGCCTTTGATATTTCTAATATATGTAGTTCTGAAGTACAATAAAAATCAACCACGTCAGGAATTATACGAAAATGTAAAAGGAAGAAGAAAGATAAACTCTAATAATTGTAATTCATGTGTTATTATCACATCAGTAATATTCTTCCACTTACCACCAGAAGAATGCAAATATATAGCAGCAGAATTAAAACTGGTCAAATTCAGTTTCAGAGAGAACAGTTCAACTGGTGAGTGATGAACTAATGATAGAAAGTTAGAAACCATGCATGGCAGCATACATTTCACGACATAACGTAGCATATCTCTTGTCATCCTAAATTTCGAGCTAGACATCAGAATCAGATACACATGTCGAGACCATTGGCTAATTAACCCTTGCTTTTCTCGAGAAGCATGAGAACTTAGCTCTCTATTAAAAGAATATTGACCTAATAAATAGTGTCAACTGCTAAGCAACCATATGATTCCCAACCTTCATAAATACTCCCACTACTTAGGACATCACCACACCAGTCTGTGTAGAGCTACATTATTTGTATTTTCCTTTTTTTCATTTCTAGCTACTATGTAGTATTATAGAAGCCACATAAGGATTTTTCGCTGAAGGTCCTTGAACTTGGACGGATTCATCTCGTGTCCATGTCTCGAATACATACTCATTGAAAAATATAAAAACATCTACAGTGACCTAACTGAAAGTGACAACATTTGAGGACACATTTTCTGGTTGCCATCGCCATTGATGCTGCAAACAGCTGCAAGCCAGAAAACAAACATTGCTTCAGACCCCACGGCGATTGACGCACAACACAACACAACACTTCATTCATGAATATGGCCTCACGGGCACACAGCTCACGGAATTTCATTTCCATAGACTGAAGACGACATGTCAGTTGATATGATTTATTTCGGTTGCCTAACTCGCCACACGCCCTCGTCATCTTCAGACTCGTGCTTGTTCCACTGCAGCTTAATCGATGGATGATATAGATGGGTATATATATATATATCTATCTATCTGGATATGGATCTTCTGCAGTCGGTTAGCAATGAGGAGGTCCTGTTTTGAAGAGGGAATTCCAAAGGATTTTCGGAGAAATTGTATTGGTTCTTGCAAAATTCCTATTGGATTCTTCTGTTCTAAACCTGCCCCGAGTGTTATGCAGGTTGTCGGATCGAATAAACTATTCCGATCAAACATATCGAAGAAATATGGGACATTTTTTATTTTTTTTCAAAAGGTGGCTTGGTCTGAACTATTAATTGCACATTTTGTTATTTTTGTCTTTGATAGGTGTCTCGATTTTAACCGTTAATCCCACGACTGGACGGCTCCAAACTTTTGTGATAACCCTGCAGAGATGCAGATGATCCATTCGCATGCATTGAATATATCTATGCATACTTATCCCGATCTGGACATAAGTTATCTGAGAATGGAATGGCTCACATCAACTTTGCAGAGGGTGACGTAAGAAAAGAACCATTAAACTATAAACTATCGGAATAAATGAATGTTAGCTCTCTTACTCCTTAACTCGTAAATACAAAGCTAAAATACTTTATATTTGGTATTACTTAACTAGGATTACAGAGGACCCTACCTACCATGGACTTGTTGGCAGAATGGACCCATGAACACGCAACAGCGTCTTTCTACATCCTTTTTTTTATCTTCCAACAGAGCCACTAGTATACTTTTTGTTGACCAGGATTTATTTCACATTATCTCGAGAACATAGTTTATCAGGGTTCAGGGATTGAGAACTAATGCCATGTAAATCAGTGTAGTTGGTTATCATCCACTTGTGCAAATCATGTGTTTGCAGGTCAGATTCGATCTATAGGGATCCAGGCCAGTGAAGTCAACTGTGTGACATGTCAAGAGTTCAGGGATGCTCTGTACCTTTCATGATCTGCTGGCCCCTGATGCAGATCTCGCCGGGCAGGTTCCGGCCGAGCGACTTCCCGGTGTCAGGGTCGACGATCTTCAGCTCTGCGTTGCGCACCACCGTCCCGCACGCTCCGGACTTCACCTTGAAGGGCTCCTTGGCGAACGCCAGGCACATCGACAGCACCGGCCCGGCCTCGGTCATGCCATAGCCCTACACGCCACATAGCGGACCACAGGGATTATTGCCAAAGCTTGTATAGTGTAACATATAACCTTTTTTTTTAAAAAAAAAAGAGAGAAATGGTCATAAGAACTAATGGTGTTTAGTCCAATTCTCCGATGAATCACTTGTGCATTGGAAGAATAGGAAAATGGTGCCTACTTGCTTGTATTGGAGAATATGAGTAGCTATTATTCCTTTTGAGCAAACGCTTTTTAAAAGAACCTGCCATTTATCTGGAAAGAGTCTAGGTGATGAGAATATATGGTCTAACATGCTCACTCTCTTGGCTGATGAATAAGCACCGTGGGCGGATCTGGTGGGGGTGTATGGGGTGCAGCTACGTAAAATCAGGTATATGATAGGTATATTACGTATATAAATACCCGTAGATCGGCTAAATACTAGATATTTACACCCCTCTAATATTTTCAGCCCATTTCTTCCTACTGCTAGTGCGCGCGCGCTCTCTCTCTCATCGAGCAAGGAGGAGGCGGAAGGTAGTTTGGGCGACCGCGATGTCGTCTACGAGTACCGCAGGCGGTGGACGCCGGCCGGGGAGGCGGGGAGTCGCCGGGAGACTAGGGGCGTAGGGATGGGCTAGGCGGCACCGTCGTCTACGAGTATCGACGGCCACTGATAAGCATACGTGTGGGAGACTGGGAGTGGTGCTCCTCTCCCTTTCGCACACAGAAATGCTGACTCTGAGATGTTGATTAACAAATAAACGTTTTCAAGAACACGCTATATGCTACCTTATAAAGCAAACCATCCAAAACCACCTTAAAAAACCAAAGAAAATAGGGGCAACTTACTTATACTTTAAGGCTCGATAGACCACGGAACACTCCGACGTTGCGCACCCAAATGACAGCGGATTTCGCACGCTAAAAGATTCCAAAAACCAACAAAGAAACATAAAAAAGGAGGCTCCTTGGACATCACCACCCAACCACCGTACCAAGTTATCAGCTAGCTCTGATTGAGGTACCAGGTAGTAGCTAGTACTCCTGCATCGGTTATGCCCTTCAAAAGTCAAACGTCGCAACAACTGGATTCCTCTCTCTCTCTCTCTCTCAACAATTTCTCACAACAAAAAGACAGCTAGAAGCCTGCCTTATTCGTCGGCTTTGCACTTACATTCAATTGATTGTCGGCACGGCCTACATGCCCAAGTTGACATACTTTCCCAGGCTTCCTAGCATGTGAATGCCTCCATAGCTGTTGGATCTACCGTACAAATGGACGGCATAGATTAGGCGATTTGGCCTTGATAGACATAAGAGAGACATTTAATCTAAGTCACCCACTGAACGATCCAACTGTGGCGGGACCTTATAATGATTGTCCAATGCCTTCGCCGCCGCCGCCGCCACCGTCACACTAGTAGGTAGGTGCACCTAGCTGTCACGTCAACATCTATCCGTCGGTGGCCCATCAGACGGCTGACAAACTCCACAGCTCCAAGCGCTCCCCCAAGACAAAATGGCCACTCAGCGAGAACCAATAGAAACAGAAGAAAACTTCCAAAAAACACAATTTTTTTTGTCTTCCACAAGAAGAAGAAGAAGAAGAAGAAGAAAAAATGGCAAGTGGCATTCGGTGGGCGCCCACGCAGGTACGTACCTGTCCAAGCACGGTGCCGGGGAGCTTGGCCATGAACGCATCCTCGATGTCCTTCCCCATGGGCGCGGCGCCGGAGAGCACCATCCGCACCGACGACAGGTCGTGCGCGGCCGCGGCCGCGTCGTCGCTCTTCGCCACGGCCACCACGATCGGCGGCACGAGCGGCGCGATCGTGATCCTGTACTTCTCCATGAGCTCCATCATCTTGGCGAGGTCGAACCGGCGCATGACGACGATGGCCGCGCCGACGCGCAGGCCGCACATCATGATGGTGTTGAGCGAGTAGATGTGGAACATGGGCAGCGCGCACAGGATGACGTCGTCTGCGGTGAAGCCGATGTTGGGGTTGTCGCCGTCGACCTGCTGCGCCACGCTGGTGCTCAGGCTCCGGTGCGTCAGCATCACGCCCTTGGGGAGCCCCGTCGTGCCAGACGAGTACGGCAGCACCACCACGTCGTCGGGGTCGAACTGTCGGTCGGCGTCTTCGGTGAGCGCTTCGTCGACGTTGTCGTCGGTGACGCCGGCCATGAGGTCGTCCCAGAAGTGGAGACAGCCGTCGCGGTGCTCGTCGATGAGGACGACCGTGAGGCTGCCGTCGTGGGCGGGCAGTTTGTCAGCCGCGAGGGACTCGGTGAAGACGACGGTGGCGCCGGCGGCGGCGAGCTGGTTGGCTATCTCGTGCGGGGTGGACATCGGGTTGGCGGTGGTGACCGCGGCGCCGACGCGGGACGCAGCGAAGAACGACAGCACGAACTCGGCCGAGTTCCGGAGCAGGTTCATCACGACGGCGCCGCGGCCGAGGCCCAGCGGGGAGCGGCGTAGCGCGGCGGCGAGTCGGCGGGACAGGCGGTCGACCTCAGCGTAGGTGAGGACGGCGCCGGTGGCGCCGTCGATGAGGCAGGGGCGGGCGGCCACCTCCGGGAGCCGCTCGAAGCAGTAGCGGTGCAGCGGGAGGGTGTTGGTGATGGCGATGTCCGGGAGCTTCGACCGGAAGATGGTCTCGGTCTCCGGTGACGCCGGCGCGGCGGCGGCGATGGGCTGCGGCTGCTGCTCCTTGGACTCCATCGGTCAGTGTAACGGAGGGGCGGGCTTGCGGCGTGTGTAGGATTTCGAGCGCGGCGTGCTTTATCGACGAGTACTTATTGTCGTTACGAGGAAACGATGATGAGGCAGGCGAGGGAAATGCGATGGGAGGAGTAGGGGTGGTTTGTAAAATGTGATTTTTTTGGAGGGGGTTGAATAGAAGAATATGAATGGGAAATCGTTATCGGAATTGCTAGCTAGCATTCGACAGTTTTTGGACTAAAAAACTGTCACTTTTTTAATATGTGAGATCACACACACTTCCAGTAACTCCAATTTGGCAGCTGTGGCAGCAACATAACATGCCATTTGGACGATTAATGTTGCAGTTCGTGCTTGGGACGCTCATCTTCGTCAAGTTCGACACGACGGGCGTGGCAACCATCTCGCGGTCGTACGCCATCGGGGTGGTGTTGTGCATCTGATGAGGTCGGAGATCGAGCCATGCATGCATGCATACTTGCTTCTTTGACGTATACATGAGACCTTAGCCGCTTCCAGGTCCGGGTGGTCGGCGCCGAGCTCCCTCACTACGGAACATAACGAGTTCACCATATTGCCGTATTTTGTTGGTATATAATTTTATTTTTTGTTTTTGTTTTTGCTTAACCTCTCAAAGTACATGTGACATAACGGGTTCACCGTATTGCCGTATTTTATTGGTATATAATTTTTTTGTCTTTGTTTTTGCTCAACCTCTCAAAGTACATGTGAAGAACATAACGGGTTCACCATATTGCCATATTTAGTTGGTATATAATTTTTTTTGTCTTTGTTTTTGAATCATATGATGGAAATATAAGTTATTAAGACTTTCAAGAATAATTACAGTGACCAAGAACTAAAATTATATAAATAATTTACTATAATTTATGTATAATAGAGTTGTAAATAAACTTTCAAAATGTGACAATTTTTTACTGAGAAAACTGTCACATGTTGTATAGTCACACCCCTTCGATTGGAAGTCAATGTTGGAGGTTATGGTATAAATAACTGTGTATTAGGTATGGTCCTAAAATATGATTTAGAGCATTTTTTATATAAAAAAAACTAGGATTAGGAAGAAATGAAATCGGGGTTATACGGACGCACGTAACTTCCTCATCTAATGGATGCGGCTCAGAGCCGTAGGATTAAGCTTGTGAGAGGCTCAAATCGTCGGATGAGCGTCCGCGCCGGAATCAAGTCCGCATATCGTTTTTGGGAATTTTTATTTCACATGCTCCGATGTATATCACTTGAGTTGGCATACCAACAGATCTAGGGGCAGACCAACAGATCTAGGAGTGCAAACGGAGTGAATAATTTTCGTTCACTAATCGACCGAAGGTTCATCGAGTGAAAACAAAATAGAGAATTGGGTATCCGACTCTATCCGACTCCGACTGGTTTATTTCACCATTACTTTCCCATTTGTCATTCCCTTCTAGGGATCTCGCGAACATCGAGGTGCCTGCCGCTAAACCCAAATTGAAAATTCTCAAAAAGATGAACCAAAAGCCTCAAAATTCAAATGGAAAGTGCTCAGAAACTCTAGTTGGAAGTCCTTTTCAAATTTGAGTTCAACAAGAAGATAAAAAAAAATACGAGTTCAGAGGAAAACGGGGAGAGGGAGAGGCGTCCGATGCCAAGCCAAGCAGCAGATACCCGCATGATAGTTGTTCCTCGGAAGAAAAATACACATCTACAATGTAAAAAGATTGGGTATTGATAGTACACAGACGCCCGATGTACTCAGATGATTTGAGATGTTGCAACCGATGTCATGAAATGTTGCAGTAACATACGATTGAGAATGAGATTTTTTCCAAAAAATTTTTGAATGTCGTAGGATGTTGCATAAATGAAATCAAAATATTTCATTAAGTTAGCCTCATAAATTTTGTTGCAGGTGTTTTGCATGTGCCCTAAAAAATATTGCATGTTGCGGTTATATGATTTTTTTTGTTACATCAAATGATTTGAGATGTTGCAACCGATGTCATGAGATGTTGTAGTTACCAAGTAGCGTACGGCGCTAGTGTTCGAACCGTATATTTGAGCGCTAGTCGCACCCAAAAAGATTTGACGAAATGATATGAATAGTTCACTTGCGCACATGTGAGCATGTGTACATATGGTTTGTTAAATTTTATGGGAGGAGACGTAGAGGCTCTCTTGCATATACATTGACTTCATGATAATGTAGTCAGAATTTTATACGGCAGACAGGCAGATAAACATCTTAGCATCATGTCTAGGTGAAAAAAAAATATATCAGAATTACATCGAAGCCCTCGTGCTTTGCTATTATTCTTGAGACATGCACTTCAATTCCTACCAATTGGAGTGGCTAGTAGGGGTGCAAGCGGGACGGGCTCCGGATAGCCCGCACCCACCGCACAGACCGCTTTATGTTTTGCAGGCTTCTACGGCAGAGACCGCACAGACCACTTTGGGTTTGGTGGGCTCGGTGGCTGAGCCTGCAAGGAAAAGTGCATATGCATTGCGTAGAAGTATGCCATTACCGCCTGAGACGATAAGTGCACGAACCACTGGACTTAATGTGCTAAGCGAGATCACGAGATGTAGCCACCACCGCTCCTGCTTGCCCGAGGAGGAGCCCAAACGGCGCTGGTGGGCGGCCTGGCGTAGTGGTCTCGGCGGTCAGGAGGCGTGGGGCTGCAGGAGGAGACAGGCGAGGAGGGACGGCGTCGGTGAACCGATCCGCTGCGAACCCACGAGAGGAGGTCGTTGAAGAAGAGGGTGTAGCCATCGGTGCGTCGGGAAGCGGGCGAGGTAGAGGGCCCGGAGGTCGAGGTGGGCGTCACCGAAGAAGACGCTTGGTGGCGTCGAGGGCGAAGCGCTTGAGCGACTCTGCGCGACGGCGGCGAAGAGGGCGTGCCGTCACCGCGCTGGGGACAACGAGGCAAGGTAGAGGGCCAGGCGGAGGCCGAGGAGGGCATCTTCGGAGGAGACGCGACTTACGTCAGGGCCGAGGGCGAGCGCCTTGAGCGACTCCTGCGCTGGTGGCAGCCAGAGGGGGACACCGCCGCGAAGGACGACGGGGAGGAAGGGCAGGATTTGAGCGCAGGTCATCGCGCGCCTTCATCTCTGCTCCGCTCTGCTTGTTGCCTTGTTGGTCGTCTCCTCCTCTCGGCCTGACTGGTATCAAGCAGCGCGGCGGTGGTGGCATCACCGTCACGTGGTGGACGCTGCTCGGCAGGTGAGGTGTGACCCAGCCGGCAATACGGGTCGGCCTACTTTAGAATGCTAGTGATTTGGCGGGCTGCTGCAGACAGTTTAGTGGGCTGTTTTTGCGGGGCGGACTAGCAGTTTAGCGGACAGGCCCGCCCCACTTGCAACCCTAGTGGCTAATACAATTTATAGAAGGAAATTAAACTGGCTGGAGCATTATTTTATTTTTATATTTGGAAACAACTGGCTGGAGTATTATGCTCTGGTGCGTCATGCATGGATATGCCTAAAGATTATGGGAATGCAAAGTGCGAACGGAAGCAGATAATCCACTATTAGTACGCGAATCCTGGTGAATACGGTACTCTTTTACAAGATACGAATCCGTTTGTGATGGAAGCTTCCGTTTTGATCTTTTGGTGCTCAAATTCTGGCTTCAAGGAACACGTACAAGGCGTTGAATTTGCCCAAATGGCTATGTTCGGACAATGATCGGCGGGAATGGCATCGTCGGCTGGAATGGCATTGTCGTGGCGTTATTTGCAATTTTGGCATCCAAAATCGTTCAAGGGAGGGATGGACGGCCAGGATGCCGTCACGTCCGTGGGACGAACAACCTCATCCGCCCCTCTCGTGCTGAAAATAAATTTTATGGGACGGGGCCTCAGGAGAGGCCCTATGAATCTACCGTTTATCAGGAGAGAGAGGAGGAGGAGATCGAACAGTAGAGGGAAGGGCCTTACAGTAAGACCTCGTCCATAGAATTTACTTCCTCTCGTGCACAAGCTGCCCGTTACCCACCACGTCGCGCTTCCCGCCGCGTCCGTCCGTCCGTTCCGCGTGCGATCTGTCCCTCCCACCTGCGGTCCATCCGCCAGTCGCTCGGACAAAAGAGCGTATGTCCCGACCGCGCCTTCGGTCCTTCGGACGAGCTAGTAGCTAGCTCAATAAATCTTATTGCATCACCATTAATTCACTAACACTGGCAAGAACTACGTGCAAATTAAGCACTGAAAAATGAACTACGCAAATACGTAGTCTGAACTATAAAACATGCTCGTGGCATGTACCAGCTACTTAGTGTGTCCAATTTACTGCAGTTAACAATTTGTTCAGTCGAAGGAAAGCGAGTCTATCCGCCCGTCCAACGGACACCGCGCAAACTAGACATGCGCGATGTGACAAATATCTCCTCTATATTCCCTTTCCTTTCTATCGTCTCACTGTCTTTCAATTGCGTCCATGCGCCCGCGTAAAATGAATCCCTCCCGTCATTAGCGGCGCACGATTTCGTCTCGCTCGTGCTATAAATTCCGAGGAAGCGAGCGAGACTCTTCGCTCATACTCTTCCTCGCTCGCTTTCATTTTCGCAGTCTCAGTCGGTTCATTTTCGCAGACGATTAAAGATTGTTAAGTGCCGTCATTAGCGGTCATATTAACAGGTAATTTTTTTTTCTCGTATGAATTGTCTTTATTAAATGTGTAGTTAATTAGTTGTAGTTACTTAGGTGTAATTAATATAGTCCTTATCGTTTATGCGTTATTAAATTTGTGTTATTTAGTTAGTTGCGATAAATTAGCCTGTAATGAACTAGTCGTTGTTATAATTAATTAGTTGCAATTAATCGGTTGTAGGTAATTAGTCAGTCGTAATTAATTTAGTTGCTTTAAGAAGTTGTAACTTTTTCCTAATTCATTTGCTGTAATTAATTAGTCTGAATTAATTAGGAGGTTAGAATTGATTAACTTAATTGTGGCTACTAAAGTACGACTAATTAACTACAACCGATTAATTGTAACTAATTAATTACGTGTAATTAACTAACTGATTAAAATATGTACGATTAATATAACAATGACTAGTCTATTACAGGCTAATTTATCGTAAATGTGGATATCATGAGGATATGCTCACGATCTTAGTATTGTTGGACCGAAAAGACGACTAGAGGGGAGTGAATAGGAGTATGATCACTTTTTCACCTTAATTGAATTCAATACCAATTTCACCCCGGTAGCTATGAAGATCAATAAATAAGCACTGTGGAAGACTTGTATTAAATCTAATCTAAACTCCAAAGCACAATCTTTTTCTCAAAAACCACAGTCTTCTAATACAGTAAGGACACAAAAACAAAACAAAAAGAGAGCGAACCGGAACCAAAAACCAACCGTCCCGATTCAGCCGCACGAAGCCCGTGTAAAAGCTAAGCTGCAAACAGATTATATATTCTCTATTCAATTCGCTCAGCCAGAGCCTCCTCATGCATGAACCAAAAAGCGCCGGCCGCTAGCACATCAAAAAACATCGACCGCCGCCATGGCTAACCATGCCCAGCCGCGCGCTAGCAAAAGCAAAACAGTCGTATGCACAAGCAATAAACAAATTCACGCACAGAAATCAGCAAGACCCAGCCGCATACACAAGCAATAAAGAAATTCATGCACAGGAATCAACAAGACCTCTTTTCTTAAGCACATGCTCATGGAGACACCTTTTTCTTAAGCACAGCCTCCAGTCTCATGCATAAACAAACGCACAATCTCCAGCACCAGAAAAAGTCGCCGCTTGCCCCATCCGATTTCTTTCCAGCCGCCGGCAAAAACCCTAACAAGTATGTTCGGTTCCGCACGGTGCCAGATGTCCCAACTCCGGATCCTTTTATACGACAGCCACCAGTGATGGAACTAGGATTTGACAGAGTCTCAGGCCCAAAACTAAAAGACTATAAGTCTATAACTAACATTGAATACTATCAACACTGAGGTATAACAAAAGTATAACACAAATGCACGATCGAAATAAAATTTGAATTCGATGTTTAACGATACGACAAAATAGATAAAACATAGCAAAAAAATAAAAAAATGTAACATACCATTAGCATGAGGTAATTTTTGCTTAATTAATAAAGATTTAGTTCATTTGATCTTATCATATCTTCATCAACAATAGTACGAGAATCTGAACCTGTAAACATAAAATTGTATATGTAAATCAGGGACACAAGACCGCAACATTATTTTTAATGCAAATTACGAAATAAGAATGTAACATACCACTAGCATGAGGTAGTTTCTGCTTACGCGTCTTCATACTTTGAAAACGTTGTAAAATCTTGTTATCATTGATGCTTACAAATACATCTCGCTCAATATATATAGTATATCATGCAATCATTCATGTTAGATTACTAAAGTTTCAGATAGAACGTTGTGGTAATCTCAGTGCATGATCGGTTTGGTTGTCACTTGTCAGATGACTAAGGTTTCAGAATTCAGATAGCACAAGATTTTGGTATACAATTTACTCGTCCAAGCAATAGCATTTTTGCCCCCGAAATGTATAGAAGCTGAAGCCGGCACAAAGGGTTTCATCTCTCTAGTAATACTTATAGGAGCTGCTATCTTTTAAATGCGAGGATTCTATACCTAAGATTTTGATTGCATAGCACGCCCATGTTGTAACCAAAGTAATAATACACTGTAAATTTCTAGTGTAAAAGTTTGATCTGGTATAGTGTAATTCCTGAAGCCGTGCTACTTATGCAAGAGAGGCTGCGTCCCTTAAACCAAATACCAAGTTAGTTTTAGGCGTGCAGAGGGTATCGAGTTAATTCAAAACCCACCTAAAAAAGTTAATTCAAAACAGTTGTGGAAGAGCATCAAGTTGAACCGTAACATAAGTGAGTAGGGTCCAAATTTAAACCAAAAATGTTATTTTAACAGAAGAGCAGTCACTCGGCAACAAGGTCATATTTGAATTTGCCAATTCTCTGCTTGCCTGATTCATGAATTTGTGAAATTTTCTTCTACTGGGATGCTTTGTGCCTACTGGCGATTCTTACTTAGGCAGTTAAGCCGATGAGTATCTGCAGATAATTTGCTAGTGCTGTTACCTCTACTTTCAAATCTCAACTATCCAGAAGGCATCACATACATATAGGTTGAGCAGTAACTAACATCTTACATCTCCTCTTGTCAAGAGCATCCTAATTTTCTTCTATGCACTGCAGACCAAGATTTCACTAGAACTGGGCGGCCGGGCCAAACTGCCAAAGCCGACAGAGCAGCCACAGCCCACAGGGGAGCCGGGAGCGGCGAGGGAGAAGGTCAGCTGGAGTCGGGTGGCACGGAGCTGGAAGGGGAGCTGCGGCCGGAGGGGACACCGGCGGCCGGGCGCAGATCTGGCTCTGGCCGAGCCGGGCGGCGGTGCTAGAACTCTGTGGGAGGCGAGTGGTCTGAGGCGCCGGGCCGGGCAAGGCGGGAGGAGCGAGGCGGCGGCCGGAGGAATGAAGGCGCGCTGAAGCCTGAAGGGGAGTTGAGGCTCTGGGCGAAGCGGTGGCCGAGGCGCGAGGCCGGGCGCCAGTGGGAGGAGCCGAGGCGGCGGTGGCCGGAGAAGGAGGCGGTTTGAAGGAGCAAGGCACCAGATCTGGGCTAGGAGCAGTGGGAGGAGGAGGAAAGAATTTGAGATTGGAGGAGAAAAGGGATTGGGGAAGGAGCTCCACTGGTCCGGTGATTGTATTCGGCCGAAAGGGAGGGGCGCTCCGCCTGGGACGCTCCACTCCGCGCTGGCATCTGGGCCTCTTTGTTGGGCCGGCTGCCTCGGGCCGGTCAGTAAACCTGGGGCCTGTCTACTGTGCATTCATTTTTATGGGTATACTTACAAAAAATTTCCACTGATATTTTTTCTGGGCCTCGGGCCGTTGCCCAACCGGTCCAAGGCCCATCTCCGCCCCTGACAGCCACCAACCCTAAAAACCTTTTAGTATTGGCACTCAAACACCCACGTACGGCCCACTAAAATCTTAGGGCCCAATACATGGGTTTTTACACCAGATTACAAAACCAATTTTGGACACATCAAAATTATCACATGTCGTAGCCTCCGGACCACACCTCCGTAGCTCCAACACGCATCATCCATCTTTGATCTCCACGCGCCCTAATTCGAGCTTGACCGTCTCCTTCAGCATCCTCGACCATCTGGACCATGACTTCGCACCAAGCCATCTTCCGGTCCCCGCCGTAGACCACGATCGCCTCTGAGTTACCCTGCACATGCAAAGACCAAAACACCATCTTTTTCCGGCACAAGTTCTTCGCAACTTGACCCACGTTAGTCAAAACATGCATCATGCAACACATATGCACTGAAACCCATAAATATAACCTAACCAAACAATCATCACCACTCATGGCCGGTCTGACCGTCACTTGCCTGACAACAATTGAACTTTGACGAAAACACGTGATTCGACAAACCTTCAATGTCATTGCCAATTGTATCATCATCCTAAGATCACGAGCATATCCCCATGATATCCACAAGTATGATGATAAAATTGGCAATGGCTCTTAAGGTTTGTCGAAACATTTGTTTTCGGGTTTGTCGAAACTTTTGTTTTCAACAAAGACAGTATTATTGGTAGTACCGACAAGTAAGGTGCAGTGCGACCGCAACACAGTATGACCGCAATGGTAGAGCGGTAGTATCGCAAGTTGTGTGGAGGTACTACCACAGTGCGGTAACACCGGTTGATGGCGATATGAATTTTTCAGAGAACGTGTTTTCTTGGATTTTTGGTCTTCTGTGAGAATCGGTATGACCGCAGTTATTGGAGCGGTACTACCGCAGTGCGATAATACCGGTGATTACATGGCGGTAGTACCAATTGCGTTCTGAATGTCGGCTGACTTGGTGAAATGGTTTTTCGTTAAGTCAAGTTCATGGGTTTCAGTGTATATGTGTTGCATGATGCATGTTTTGACTAACGTGGGTCAAGTTGCGAAGAACTTGTTCCTGAAAACGATTTCTTGGTCTATTGTTGTGCAGGTTGCTTGGAGGTCAACGACGGTCAACGGCGATGATGATCGGGACTAAGCTTAAGAGCTGAGGTTCAGAATGATCGAGGATGTCGGGTGAAGCCAATGGACTCAAGCATAGCGCAAAATGGACAAGGATGACCAAACGGGCAGTTCGGTGCGACGGGTTGGATCGAGCGGTGCGGGGGTCGGTGCAAGTGCTATGGTGGTTTCGGTGGGAGCCGGATGGGAGAGACTTGCCTACATGAAAAGAGTTGTTGATCAACCTACACGTGGCGAAGCATGGGATTGCTTCACCAAATATGGACTCGGTCTTCGTAGAAGGATCGAGAAGGGGTATTTTGGTAATTTCACCTAAATACCGCCTTGGTGACCTTTTGACTAAACCACGGCGTAAGACGGCGCAAGGAGAAGTGGTTTAGGTCACAAGAAGATGAAGACAACGCTTTAAAATACGTGCGTAAGTGAAACCCGTTTGTGTGTGGGCTTAATGAGTGCCCATTAGGGTTATTCTTCTAGAAGCTAGCCTCCACTATAAATAGGGGAGGGTGCTGGCCTACACCTCCCAACCCTCATATCTAATACCCTAGTTTTGTGTTTTAGGGTTAGGAGAGAAAAGTGGAGAGGTTTGTGTTCTAGAGAGTTGGATTGATTGTGTGCTCAAGGGTTAAGTCTTTGTCCTCCTTGGTGGAGTGGCTGTAAACCAACTTCAATCTCCAATCAATCAAAGCAAGATTTTTCAAGATGATTCTCTCTTTGTTCTTGCTCTCTCTCTTTTGATGATTTTGGGTTTTTGATGATTTCTTGGTTTTCCTTTGGTTTCTTGTGGTGATCTTGCTTGCTGTGATATGTGGGAATACATCTAAGATCATCTTGATCATCTTTTACCCACGAGCAAATTTTTAGATCAGAGTTTGATTTTGGCTCGGTTTTGAAGCAACCTTCACTCAAACGGAAAAATGTTGGAATTTTGGCCATGATCTTTACGATCCTTGGTTGGAATAGGTTTCTGACATCCTAGAGAGGGTATGTTTCAAGTTGCATGAAGTTTGGAGTTGTGGATCAAAAGTTGTGCCGATTTTTTATTTCGTTTTCAGGCTGATTTTCCTATTCATTGTCTGATTTTACTGTTCATCACGTAGTACCGCACTGTTCATGGCGATAGTTCCAATTTTACTATTCACCAGCGCATTTTTATGTTTTTGGTTGTTGCGCTTGGGGGGTTTGAATTGGATTCAGTACAAGTCTTCCTCTATACTTATATATTGATCTTCTTAGCTCTCATAGCTATTGGAGTTAAGATCATGTTGAATCCGATCAAAAAAAAAAGATAGCGCTCCTATTCAACCCCCTAGTCGCCGTTTCGGTCCAATAGCAACTAACTAAATAACACAAATTTAATAACGCCTAAACGATAAGGACTATATTAATTACACCTAAGTAACTACAACTAGTTAACTACACATTTAATAAAGATAATTCATACGAGAAAAAAAAATTACCTGTTAATATGGCCACTAATGGCGACACTTAACAATCTTTAATTGTCCGTGAAAATGAAACCGACCGAGACGACTAAAATGAAAGCGAGCGAGGAAGAGTATGAGCGAAGAGTCTCGCTCACTTCGTCGGAATTTATAGCACGAGACAAAATCGCGTGCCACTAATGACGGGAGTGATTCATTTTGCACGGGCGCATGGACGCGATTGAAAGATAGTGAGGCAATAAAAGGAAAGGGAATAAAGAGGAGATTCTTGATCACATCGCGCGTGTCTGGTCTACGCGGTGTCCGTCGGACGGGCGGACAGACGCACTTTCCTTCACCTGAACAAACTGTTAACTGTAGTAAATTGGACACACTTGGTAGCTTGTGCATGCCACGAGCATGTTTTATAGCTCAGACTACGTATTTGCGTAGTTTATTTTTCTGTGCTTAATTTGCACGTAGTTCTTGTCAGTGTTAGTGAATTAATGGTGATGCAAGAAGATTCATTGAGCTAGCTACTAGCTCGTCCGAAGGACCGAAGGCGCGGTTGGGACAGACACTCTTTTGTCCGAGCGATTGGCGGACGGACCGCAGGCGGGATGGACTGACGGACGCGGCAGGAGGCACGACGTGGTCGGCAACGCGGGAGGGACGGACGAGGCTGTCTGTCTGTGGGTGGGACGAACGACGCTAACGTGGCGGCATCTCGGCCGTCTATCCCTCCTCTGGACGGTTTTGGGCGCCAAAATCGCAAATAACACCGCGATGATGCCATTCCCGCTAATCCTTGTACGAACATGACCATTTGGGCAAAAAAATTCCAAGACGTTGCATGCAGCTGGACCTGTTCAAACGATGGGTTGGACCTGAAAATCCCAGTCTTGAACGGTAAGGTCTGAGCCCGGCCAGAAAAACACATTTTTTATTTTAAAATATCATTTTTATTTTTTATTTTTGGAATTAAAATTAAAATTTGATTTATTTGAAAATTAAAAATAGTTTTTTTATTATTTTAATTGCTTTTGATCGGGCTTTTAGGCCGGAATTCAAGTCCTGAGCCCGTCTCAGACCGGGCCAGGCCGCTCGTGAACAGATCTACATGCAACATATCAAGATAGAGATTCGTTAGCTATTTATCGTGTAGCTGATTTTTTTTTTCATATCTGCACCTAAAGTGCAAGTTATAGATTCGGATCCTCTGTAGTACTACATAGGTCCACCATATAAACAGTGTTTCATGAGAGAATGAACAGTGCTCTACCGCAGCATTGTGGCAACAACATGAAACTACTGTAGCAAACATTGTAGCAAAAATATTGTATCGCTTGATCTCGTCCTTTGATTTTGATCGGACGGTGGAGATCGCTCCTAATGCCTATGCACTATAGATCATCTGCATTGACTCCTTCAATACAGAGGATCCCAATCCGTAAGTTACCAACGTGAACCAGACCAAATTTTGGTAACACCAATAAAAATTGGCTATCGTTTGGTTTGCTACCAATATTTAGTAATGCCAACAAAAATTTGGTAAATCCAATGTCACAGGTGGGCAATCCGAGGGTGAGGAAATCGCTCACCTAAATTTGGTTTGGCCGCAATCCAAACAACGTTCACCAAAATTTTGGTAACGGCAAAACCTGTCTTGGCCGCAATCCAAACAATGTCCATTTTGCCAAATTTTATCTTTGCCTAAGTTTTGACTATACCAAAATTTTGACTTGATTTATTAGGGCCATAAACAAAACAACCCCTAGTTTAAAATCAAACCATGCATGTGCATCAATATTATTGTGCAATAGTTCACCGTGAGGTGCGATGCATAGACACACGAATTATTCGCACAGCAGCTAGGAGAAATAAAGTACAGGTTGCCGGATGAAACCTGTACTTTACAAAAGGCAAGATAACAAAACTAGAGATAGCAACACGGAATATAGTATATACCAAGTCATGAAAATTTAATTGTTGATCTTTAATTTCTAAGATAATTAAGTAGGGATAGTGGAATACTCTTTGTAAGAATGGCAATTTCGCTCATTGCCTGTTTACACCTAATTAAACATGGAATTGGTGTATCTGCGCAAATGGGCACATAATTAGGGTAGGCAGGGAAAGTGCCAGAATTAAACATCTTGTTTTGTTTACACACGGGGTCGCTGCCCCTGCAAAAATCTCTGGATGGGATGAACATGGGTGAACCCAACTAGGTGAAGAACCTGCATTTTGGAGGGTGCCCAGGATTTCCAGATGGCGTCACAATAGGATACCATTGTTGCACCTTGGCACTGCAGCATGTAAGCTGACCCTGTTGAGTAGGTTCCATTGGCCACGAAACGCCAAGTGACTTGATCCTGAGTGCCTGCCACCGGTTGCACCGACGAGTCTAGTGTCCAAAGCTGGATATGTTCGTGGAGCATGGGTGGAAGGATGGCATGTCGTTGACCCACTTGTTTTCGTTCAAGGCATCTGCCACAGTCCTATTTTTTGGCGGCACAAGATTTAAATTTTTAACCTTGGTGGGTGAAGTAGTCGTACACCCACAACTCTACCACCTCACCAAGACATGGTTTCCTAGTTATTTATGTATACTTTTCACTATGATTTTCCAACCCATATCATGTAGTAAATAGAGATGGCCCCTAAAAATAGAGATGGTGATAAGAAGGCATTCTTGAGACTAAGAATTTACTTGACGGTGTAACCAACCCAATGGTATTTAACATACACGAAACTGCAAATAAAACGCGTCCCAAGAGACCTTGGGCCAGTTATCTGCAAATAAAACTGCAAATATCACAAATACCGCTGCACCTTGGTTCAGTTATCCCCGAAATGTGTTGAAGGCACAAGTCATGGTGTGCAATCCTACAACACCAAACTTTCAGAATACAAATAGAAAAATAATCACCACATAGCTAGCCATTGTATTGGATCTTAGTCTAAGCCAAGGAAACTCTTCTGCTTTATCAATCAGTTTACTGGCCTGTCAGGTTATGATAATATTAAACTTTCGTGGAGCTAATGATCTCAGCTGGGTGGTTGGGTGACACCGGTTGACAAACTGAAAACATTCTTAATGACAACTGGCAAGCATGAATAACCGAAACTCATTTCGTCTTTAGGGCATGTACAGTGGGGTAACATCAGCAGTCTATAATGTTTGCCACGTAAGATTTTTAATGATGTGGATGAGAGAGAACAAGGAGAGAGAATGAAGCTATCTGGCATGCAGCAGAATGATCTATAAGACTTTTATAGGCGATTGTTTCTTTGTTGTATCCATCTTTATCGCAATGACATGATCTATAAGACTTTATAGATGATTGTTTTCTTTGTTGTATCCATCTTTATCATGCAGTTTGTGGGGTCATATATACATAACTTAAAGACAACCCATTGTATGAGTTGTCTTTAATTTTGTCTATAGATGACATGAAAAGTATTACAGACAACGATCGTCTATACCATTGTACATGCCCTTAGGGCATGTACAGTGGGTGACATCAGCAGTCTATAATTTTTGCCACATAAGATTTTTAATGATGTGGATGAGAGAAAACAAGGAGAGAGAATGAAGCCGTCTAGCATGCAACAGACAGTCTATAAAACCCTTATAGACAACACATAACACCATTGTATGAGTTGTTGTCTATAACAAATATTTTTTCCAAGCAAAAGCTAAAAAATTGTGGGATCTCATATAGACAACTTAACAGACAACTCAATATATGAGCCGTCTTTAGTGATGTCTATAGGTGAAATGGATAGCTGATATAGACACCCACTGTCTGTACCATTGTATATGCCCTTAGATATATGTAGATTGACTCTTAATGTTCTCAGCGAGCCAAAGTCATGGGATGGGCTTTTGTTCTTTTAAAGCGGAAATGCAGGCGTCAGAAGCAATTCTACTACACATATCACTGAGAAAAAGAAAGAATACATTGGAGAAACTAGGTATCTTTTTTTATTAAGAAGAAATGTATCCAAATCTGAGCCGAAGATGGCTCGAAACTTGAGTAGTAGTGATGTACGATGTACACCTTACACCTCGCACCAGTTGGCTAAGTTACTCACATATCAGCTAAGTTACTCACAATTAGCCAAAGGGGCAGACAGACCATTCAAGCGAGCTCGGGCGGCTGACAGCAGCAAGCATATTCAAAAATTCGATGGCAAATCGTTGCATATGCAAAGTTAATGCAGGCCTATATTCTTTATGTTCAACCTTCATCTTTGTATGTTCACATGTGGATTCTACTCCGTGATTTCTTTTAGCGTCCTATATATATTTTACATGAATGTAGCATGGCTTGTGTATGCTTGCTTTACTACCAGTAGTGGTCCACACCACCATACTTAAAGATTTAATCCTGCATCTACTTGCCACTGAAGCCAATGCATGGTAGGTCAAGTCAATAGTTGCAAATAAACTAAGTGAATGCACAATTATATATCTAGAGGAGATATTAGGTGAAAAGGAGTGCTTTTGTTAAAATCATGCAAATTCCAACCGTTTGTGAGATACAAAAAAGATAAATACGGTGTCATTAAGTTTCTTGAAATTTTGCAAGGATATAGATCATACACTTACCTATAGCTAACAATATTTTAAGATTTTTTGAAAACTTGTATGATACACGTACTCATACACCCGTACATGTACGTAGTATATATATTTCTGAATTGTACGAGGGTAATATGCAATGATTATCAAGGTGCTGATCATTGATTTAGGTTCAAATTAGCACTAAAAAATCTGTAAATTACCGTTTATTGTTGTGTGTTCGACCAATTATTGTTGTGATTCGATTGATTTTTCTTTGTATTATTCGTGTCGTTGTTTGTCAGATCCCATGAGCCCGTGAAGAACTTTTGAGCCCGTGGAGAACTTTTGATTGTACCGGACTTGTTGGATTGTAATGGAACTAATAACTATAATTCGTATAATGTAATGCAACCTCATAATTAGGCATATACGTGTCAGAGCTCTATTATGGATTCAAACCTTTTCTTTCTAGGTCAACAATTATGATATGGTATATTTGAATTAGTCATATATAGATGCCAAAATACTATTTGAAGTACGATGGTAAAATCTAAAGGATATTTTAGACATTCCACCTTTCAGCCACATCTCAAGAAGCCAACCAACCAAAAAAAAAAATCATGACTGCCAAACAATTTGGTTTGGCTTAAAACTAAGCTGTTTATTTGGTAATCCAATCTTTTTTAGAAAGATCCTTGGATTTATATTAATAACCGGTAGATAAAGTACACAGGTACTAAACTTTTTACATTGAAGGTTATAGATGAATAACATGTCACTGTCAAGTCCTTGAGTCGATAAATGTGCTAGACTTTTTTTATCTTCCTCACCAGAGAATCCAGATCTTGCAACGGTATCATGACTGCCGATGTTCACTGCAACGGGAAGTAGTAAATTGTTAATGATATCTATTGATGTGTAGGACCAAGCCTCGATAGCAATGTTGTTTATTGAAAGAAAATCAAAGGAGATTTATTTATACCCAACTCCGTCAGATGTCAATCTCCGGCATAAAGGTCGCCATCGTCGTTCTGATGAGTTAGTCCAATAAAACCCATCACAGGTAAAGAAAATATGGCTAAGAACTCAGAAGAACAAACTAACGACTTGGTCTAGGGGGAAAAAGAAAAAACTAAATAAAAGACCACTTCTGGAGATCAACAGGTTCCCAACCACTCAACACCGACGAGAGCGCCAGAGAAGAGCGGAGAGGGGCTACCGGCGGATCGATGGCCGTTCTCTCTCTGGTGACTAGGGTCCCTGTTTATAGAGAAGGATGTGGGCACAGCACGACAGCATCCGTCGACAACATATCAAGTACAGAACTGCAGACCCACTCTTCGCTTCGCTTGGACAAATGGATTTATGGGCTGTGGGCTGTGTCATTCAAAGATGGGTTGCGGCTGTGCTCCGTGTGTTGGCTCGCGGGCTGACTCTACGGGGTGACTGCAGTGCTCTTCCGCCCAAAACCCGGAACCCCCTCTGCTGTCCCGGAGAGAAGCGGCGGCGGGGGAGCTGGCCGCGGGGGGTGAGGTGGTGGTGGTTCGCCGCCGTCTCCCTTGGAGGAGGCCCCCCTGCGATATATACACACACAATATACCTATTGGAGCGCAAGAAGGTACACAGTATATAGATACACACACACTATTCGAGCGCAAGAAAAGAAGCGTAAGTGCGATATTTTCTTGTTCGTGCAAGGTTCGGTTCCAGGGATTTGGTTGTTAAGCCGTATTTAGTTCAGTACTTACGAGCAGGACCAAAAAAATGTTTTTTCCCTTTGGTCGGAGCTGCGTTAATATTGTGCTTGAGGAAGAAGGGAGGTGTCAGTGAAAAAAAAATGATAGGAAACTTTCTGGGGAATTGGTAACTGTAGGCTTGTAGCACACTGATATGCAGCAGTAGGGAAATGCTGGATTTATTTAGCTGAAACGGTTCAATATATTTTGTTGATGGCACACTGAACTTTTTTAAAAAAATTATTTAATCTATTTTAAAAAAATATTTGAAAGATAACATCTCCCTAACTTTATTTCCAATTCTGACCCCTTTGGCCACGCTACAACGCATGACGTTGTCACGCCACTGGCCTCGGTGTGGCAAACGAGTGGTGTGACGTCACTCCTCTTGACGTGACAGGATTTAGCCCAAAAACAGACGTATGTTAGCTCGGTGAGCTACCGTGGTAGGTTTGGTCATTCCGCGGTCGATGGCGTGACAGCACAGTTTGATCACGTCACGGGTCATAGCGTGACCAAAGAGATCAGAATTGGAAAAAAAGTTAGAGAGAGAGGTTATCTTTAAAATGTTTTTTAAAAGCGTAACATAATTTATTTAAACAAATGCAAGAAATGCCATAATTTTGATGTATTTTGTCATTGCTAACAGCACACAAGGGATATTTGTGCAAATATCACATTCCTTGTCCATTAGGGGTTGAGATAGGATATAGGGTTTATTTTGTCATTGCTAACAGCACACAAGGCATATTTGTGCCTGAATAGTTGATAAGTTCGGGTTTAACTGGTTTATTTAAGAGGCGTTTCTTCTAAAAAGTTAGAAAAAGGTTGGTCCTTTCAGCATAAAACTATTTTCTTCTCTTTAGTTCTTCTCTTTAGTAGTGCTGTATCTGGTCAAGTTGGATAGGTACATAAGTGGCGAGGAACAAAAGCAAATGTTATCTATTTGTATGTGGTGGAAATGCTGAAATGTTGACGTATGCTGTATGGTTCTTTCATGTCTATCAGGTTCGTGGTGAAAGACTAGTCGCTAGTGTAATTGTAGTTTCTGAGTGACATCTTGGTGTGATGTTGGGATGACAAATAGTTTTAGCTTCGTATGTTTCTCATGTGGATATCTTCTAGCTTGTAATGAGGCTCCAAAATTTCTTGTCAGAGGTCAGAGTGGTATGAACCATATCTGTTTATTTTCTTGATAGACAAAATCATTCAAGTCTCATTTGTGTTGGAATTTTCTACAGATAAGTTCATTTCTTCAATAAATGCAGAGAATGTTGGACAGTAGGAATCTACTCTTGGTATTTCAAGTTCCAGTCTCATGTTCTGCTGCTGATGCCTTCAAATTTCTGGCTCGGATGATCCAGACTGCTAGGGTAGTCCATCTGGATGAGGTATTCCATATTGTGTTTCTCATTAGTGATTTGCTGAGACAACATGAAGGCTCTGGAGCTTATTCATTTACCAACTTAACAAATTAGTTGTGTTAATTTACTGCAGCTAGAGCTTTATTTTGCTGGAGATGATGATTTCGGTCCATTCTCTGCAAGGAATGAACTTGATTCTCTAAATCAGCTGTTCAAAATCATGAAAACATTACTTCTAACTGCAAATGATCGTGCCAAGGGAGTATTGCAAATACTACAGGATGAGATGGTTGTTAGGCTCAGGTTGCGGGATTGACAGACTATGATCATGAGTGCTCTGTGCTGCATTCTACCAATTGAAAACTGGGAAGATTTATATTTTATTGTTAGAAAATAGAATTAAGAATTTATGACACCAAGTCTGGATGATATAATCTTTCTGTGTTTACTAATGTTTTAACTTTCTGTTCGTAATTGTGTTTGCGTAATCAACAATTTCTAATAGGTTTTTAAAATGTTCATCTTATTTAGCAAAAAACGATGATAATGTTTATATTAATGTGAAACATACTACAGTACTATAGGTTGCATTGACAAACAATCAAGTAATTGAGTTAGCGGAATTAGTGGTAGATGTCATAGAAATGCTAGTGAGAAGTTTGTTCGCCGTATACTAGGATTCTCAGATATTGTTCCTTATTTGTTTGTTCATCGTAACCTCACTTGAATTAACTATCGATTTCTTTGTTCATAGATATTTGTTGTCATAATTATACCTATTTTTATCTGATTCCAAAAAATTTAGTTTTCTAAGGAGCTGGGAGAGGAATGCTAGCTTTTGAAAATATAGGTGTGGGCGATGTCACTCTTGAAATTCTAGAGTCCATTATCATATCTGAGGAGCTTCTCTTTCAGTTTGACATGGTATGATATTCCTTGGTAATCCCATTTCCACGCTTCATAAACATCCACATTCCTGTCTGAGGACATAAAATAGTTCTGGCTAGCATGGAACCCTTAGGGAATTTCAAAATTGTATACCTATTGCAGTTAGATGTTCAGCATGAAGTGAATCTGGTTCTAGGTAAAAATAATATACATATATGCTTGGCATATTTTATGAAGTGCAGACTACATGTTCATTACGGCCAAAGTTTTTGCCTTTTTTCACAGATTGATGTTCCAACATTTGAGTTGCTGGTTCTTCATTTAGAATTTTTTTCCCATGCTTTGCAGTTTCCCGCATTAAAAGATTTGAATAGCATCACCACTGAGACTATGCTATTGTTGTGGAGCATGAGAGAGCAGTATAATCTGTCCTCAAAGTTTAAGTTATACTTTGAGACACTCCCAGAAAATTTCAATACAGGTACTTGTAGTTCATTCTCTTCTGCAAAGCAAGTTCGTATATTCAACTTAAAGGATTATTTCATCGCATGCATTTCCAGGCTTGAGTTTTGGAATTGATGCACTTGCTGCATTAGAAGGAACCCATCTTTTTTACGAGTTAATGCAAGCTAGGCAGGTAAATACCATTGCAACACTGTTCTATTGATCCTGTAAATCACTATTCAACTGGTGTGAAGCAATTATTGATTCCTTATTTCAGCACTTGTGCCAGCAATATCATGAGTTATTTCCAATGCTGTACATGAATTTTCATGAGATATTCAAACAAGACATATATACATGGGATACTTTTCTATGGGCATGTGAGCTATCGCATTCTAACAGTATGATGTTTTTTTTTAAAAAAAAAACAAGGTATGATGGTTGTTTTTGTTAGAATAGGAATTCTTATATATTTCCTTATATGCCTTTTGTATTTCCTTATATATGTATGGCATATATCCCCTTGTACTCTCTTTATATATTGTCTATTGGGTCACTTGAATACACACAATATTCATAACATGGTATCAGAGCAAAGGTTAAAACCCTAACCTCCAACTGCTTCCGCTGCCCGCTACCCCCGGGAGGAGCAATCTTCGCTCCTGGGGGCGGCCACATTAGCCGTAGTCCTTTCTCGTAGAAGCAAGTAGTAGCAGCATCGCCCCAGCAGTCGCCATCTTCCATCGACGGTCTGCGTGCTACGCCTTGGTCCCCGTGCTGTCGCGGATCGGGGCCAGCTGGGCGACCTACCGGACTGCCTCCTACATGACATCCCCAAGCTCGTCGGCTCCAGGCAGGCCGTATAGACGAGCGCGTTGTCGCGGTGGTGGAGCTCCCCTGCTCACGCCGTCCGACTGCCGCACGCCGTCCAACCCCCGCCGCCAGATCCCGCCACCGAATCCACGCCGCCCGAGCCTCCCGAGCTCCAATGCTCGAGCTTCTGGCTCCCTTGCTCCTGGATCCACACCGCCGTTGCATGGCAGGCCTCCTCCTCATCGACGTCGCCTCGCCATCGCCTTGAGCTCAAGTTCCTCTGCCCTGAGCTCTCGCCGCCCCCTCGAGATGCGCCACCTCCGGATCCACACCGAGCTCGGGCCCCCTTCTCCCACCGCCGCTCTGGATCTGTGCCGCCGCCCTGGGCTCGATCCTACGCGCCAGCCTCCTCTAGGATTGTTCATTTTTGAACCGAACCGAACAAACCATACCGTACCGGTCAACTCGGTTTGACCGATATTCGGTATTCGGTACAGGATTCAGAAAATTGGTTTATTGGTATTTCGTTTTTTTTTTGGTAAAAACCGGCTGAAAACCGAAAAAAACCGAAATCTCAAAACTTACGCAGTTATGCTCTAGTTCAGGGGCGGTCTCCGGCACTCGCGACCTCGCGCTCGGCCTATCTGATCCACGATCTGCGCCTCACAAGCCCATCCACGCTCGGGCTCGGCTGCTGCTTTGCTTTCTGCCAGACCTGCAATGCTACGCCACTTACTTGCTGCTTGCTTTCTTTGCGACTGCGATCTGATGGTATTTGGATCTTTGGTAGGTGGTGGCGGACCTGGCGGTGGGTGTTGGCTGCTGCTGTGTGCTGCCAGCCTGCCTGCTTGGCTGCTTGGGCCTTGGTGCTTGCTTTGCTACTGCCTACTTGCTAGTTAACTAAGTTAAGTACTTAATGCTGCTGCCTAGTCATTCTGGTGCAGTGCTGCTCTCGGAAATATCCTATGGACTATGGAATAATCATGTATATTGTTTGTTCATTCTGCTTCTGAAACTTTGCAAGGCAAAAATAATTCCTGTTGGCATATGACTATAACTCTGGGATATCGTTTACCCTTGAACCTTATGTTATACTATTATGCATTAGTTTACAGCCCCTAGTGCCTGGCTGCCTGCTGCGGCATAGTGCTGCGCTATATGCAACGTTGTCGTTTGCAATTCGCGTCAACTTTGGTAAATATGGTATTTACCGATACCGTACCGAAAAACAATGGGATTTACCGAAACCGAACCGTATTTTTAAAAACACCGTATTTACCGAACTAACAATACCGTATTTACCGAACCGAAAAAACCGAACGAACACCCCTAGCCTCCTCCACCCCCGCTCGGATCCGCGCCTCCTTAGCCCATTGTGAATTGTCGACAATCTCACCCGGACTCGTCGCTGTTGGCGGGGCTGGAGGAGGGGGTCGACGAGGAGAGTTGGTCGGCACTGATGCCCGACCTACTCAAGGATATCTTGCAGCGCGTGGATGCCGGTGCCAAGAGGTGGCCGCGGCGGCATGATGTGGTGGCCTGCACCTGCGTCTGTCGCCAATGGCGCGCCACGGTCGTCGCCATCGTGTGGTCACCGCTAGAGTCTGGGAGGATCACTTTCCCCTCCTCGCTGAAGCAGCCTGGACCAAGGGATGCACCAATACAGTGTTTCATCAAGAGGAATAAGAAGAACTCGACTTTTTATTCCTGGTACAAACGGGTATCCGACTGCATGTTGCTAGTATCTACTGCTAGTTATCATTTGAGTCTTTTCATTTTTTGTGTCATTGCTTCCGTTGCGTTCATCTAAGTCCGTACCACTCTATCTTTGAGTTTGTCTAAGCTACGCGAATCCACAAATTTATTGTCAGTCAGCTGATTGCTTTGCTAGCCACAATCTGTCCTCTTAAATCGAGAGTGACACTCTTCTTTCCCTTTTGTATGGCAGCAGTCGTCGCTCTTCTCTCCGAGCCGTTGCACATCGTAGAAATTGTTATAATGTCACCGCTCTCTCTGAGCCGCCGTCCTAAGCTTCTAAGGCCGCCGCGCTTTTTCTGCACTGCGCCTTCACTGCACTTCTTGTGCATTGCGCCATCGCCGTCTTGGGTTTCGATCTGCGCCGTCACGCTTCTATCTATTATTCTTCGGTTTGATTTGACAGTTCTCTCTATTCCTGTTAGTTTCATCATTTTTTTTGTCATATTGCCGCGGTCGAGTTTGCTCCCGCTTGCCTCTACTTTCTTAGTCCCTACACCTTGTGCTTTATGGGCTATTACACGACCCCGGATGGGAGATCTTTTGATACTCGACATATTTTCCAAAAGTTACACGCTACGACGACATTATCAAGATTCAGACTTGAGATTTTTCCCTATTTTAGTATCAACCATTTCCAAATGCAATGTTATTGTATACGTCTTGCATTTTAGGGGGTGATAGAATAGGAATTCTTATGTATTTCCTTATATGCCTTTTGTATTTCCTTATATACGTATTACATATATCCCCTTGTACTCTCTATATATATTGCCTATTGGGCCTCTTGAATACACACAATATTCATAACAGTTTTAAGTAGTGGAAAATTAACAACTTGCTTGATTCCTGTTGCTGGACTTCTGAATCAATTGATTTCTAAATCTGTCCGTGAATTTGTTCCAAATTTTTTTCATTGGTCTACTTATCTCATTGTCATGTCTTCTTCCTCATTTTTTTCTGTAGGTATCTCCACACATTCTTAACTACGGCCGGGTGGATAAAAAGACAAATTCTTTGAAGTTTCCTTTGTCTAGACGTGTGATGCAGGGGAGCAATGTTTTCTCAGTTATGGGAAACATCCAGGATCTCATCCTATTACCTTGTTTTCTACCAAGAGGAGACAACCCGGCCTTATGATGTTATACCTTTAGGTAATGTTTTACGGAAGTGTTGCTCCTTAGCTATGTGTGGATCTCTAAGTAGAGAGGTTACCGTTGCTTTATCTTGTCAATGTGATGGTGGTTGGGCGGGATCTCACGACACTAATTTACTCATTATGGGCCTATTTGGTAGGGTTTCGCTCCTCATTTTTTAGCTCCTAACTCCTGATTCTCAGAGGATCCACTCCTCTGAGAATTTAGAGTTGACTGATAGAAGCGTTTGGTAGGAGGATGGCTCCCAAAACTTTAAAAGAGGATTTGAGGCAAAAAGACTATGTTACTCTTGTTTTAAATTTTAGAGATATATGTATAGTGTGTTATTCCCCATTGTTATAAGGGGTTATTTGCATATTCACCTCCTGTACTTTGTATATATATACTGGCCTTTGGCCTCCTGGAAATACAATCGTTATTCATAACATGGTATCAGAGCAAGGTTAGGGTTTGGATTTCCTCACGTGTTTTCTCACGTGGCCGACGCCGCCACCGGTTGTCGCTCGCCACCCTCGTTGCCTCCGCTCTTCGTCTTCGTTCGGTGCTTCATCGTCGCACAAGACACCTGCGATTCGTCTGCTGCTTCTTTGTCGCTCGTCGCTGGTCACCGGTCGCCGGTTGCTCAAGCTCGACATCCACGTGCTCGTCTCCGCCGCCGCCCGCGGCTTCGTTGACGTCGGCCCGCGCGTCTCGTCCACGCGCTCGCCTCCGCGTCGTCGGAGCGCCTGCTTCGTGTTGGTCGTGAGGTCTTCCGCCGCCGTCGGGTCTTCCTCCGCCGGGGCTACCGCCGGAGAGCCGCTCAGGGTCGCCGCCGCTTGTCTCCGGCTCGATCCGCCCCACCGTTGCTTTCTCCGGCTCGATCCGCTCCGTCGCCGTGTTGTTCGGTCTGCTGCGCTGCCGCCGCCGCCGAGGGAACCCTAGTTCCCCCGTGCGCGTGCGTTGCTCGCAGGCCGTGTGTGGATTAGTGGGCCGAACCCCTTTTAGCCGGTTTTAACCAGCTCAGGAAGAATTAAAAAAAAAGAAGAAAAAACAAGAAAAACGACGTTTAATTGTCGCATTGTCGGCGTCGCTGTTAGACCGTTGTCTTGGTCGCCGTGCCACCCAAATACCTACCAATGGGTCTTGTTTAGTTCCTCGTTGCGGTGATCTTCGATGGTGTTAATTACACCGACTTCGTGTCTCACATGCGCATCCACATGCGTGGTCTTCGCCTCTGGGCGTCCTCTCCGGCGATGTCACTGCTGCCTTGCCTACTCCTCCGACAGAGCCTCGCTGTCGCATTATCCCAATGACCAACAAAGGCATTGCTAAAACCGCTTCGCCTTCGCGATGATGAGGTCGCCTCGCCTACCAAGAGGCTCGGATTCCTATAAGGATCGATGGACCGCCTACGCTCGGTGAGTACGATGGCGGCGCTTCGGTTTCTTTGTCTTCATCGCCAGTGTCCAACCTTAGTTCTCTTCTGAGGTTGTGGGACTCCCTTCGGCTTTCGAGATGTGGACTCACCTTCGTCAGCGCTACGAGCCCTCTGGTGATGCCCTCTACTTGTCCGTGGTCCGCTAGGAGCATTCTCTTCAGCAGGGTGATGCTACTGTTGACGTTTTTTTACGCTCAGAGCTCTGCTATCTGGCGTCAGCTAGACTCTCTCCGCACTGCTGGCTGTCGCTCCTATCCGTGCTGACTGGCTGTACGTACTGACCTGGAGTTTCAGCATGTCTACGATTTTCTTACTCGCCTTCGTCCTGAGTTTGAGCAGAGGCGTGCTCAACTCCTTGCACGCCACCCTCGTGTCACTCTCCTGGAGGCTCTTACGGAGATACGCGCAGAGGAGACTCGCCTGAGTGGTGCTAGTCTGATGCCACTCCCCTCCGTGCTCGCTGCTCGTCCACCTGCTACACCGACTGCTTCACGCTTGACCTGCACCGCCTCCTCCGTGGTGCCACAGTGGTGGTGGCCGCCCTCCATCTGGCGGTGGCCGTCCTCACTGTTCCTACTGCGACAAGGTCGGCCACATTGGGTTCCAATGCTATAAGAAGCAGCAGCATCTTTCACGCCATTCTTCTACTAGCACTGGCACTGGTGCTTCTACTTCGACATCTGCATCGACTCCTTGGCAGTTTCTCTCCGAAAGAGAGATAGCCATACTTGACGCTTTGCTTGCCGCTTGTGTTCTCCTCGATAGGTTACAGAGGTTCATTCTTGACTCTTGGTCTTCTTGAAACCACCCTACACAACGGTACCTCCTGTGGATTCTTGATTCTGGAGCATCTTTTCACATGACTTCTAATTCTTCCACTCTGTCTTTCATTACACCTCTTGATTCTCTGTTAGTGTTCTTCTTCGATGGTACCTCTCTTTCTGTCTTTGGTCGAGGACCTCTTAGCAACTCAACTTTTTATGTTCCTTCATTGCTCATGTTCCTCGCCTTACCATGCGACTTCTTTTCTGCAAGCGATTACTAACCTTAGTTATCGGTCATTCTCGACTCGACTCTTGTTGTGTTGAGAACCGCCACACGGAGCTCTAGTTGGTTCGGCCCTCGGCGCCTTGACTCACAAAGATCTCTGGGAGCTTGGTAGCTTCACCTTCCTTTCGCTGCCACCGTCGCCGCCAGTCTCTCTGCTTCTGCCACTCCGTCTTCCAGCTCTTTCCAGTAGTGGCATCACCGTATTGGTCATCTGTGTGGATCTCGTCTGTCGTCTTTAGTTCCTCGTGGCCTTCTGGGGTCTGTCTCAGGAGATGTGTCTTTAGATTGTCGTATGTAAGTTAGGTAAATGATTGACTTCCTTATCCTCATAGTGAGTCAGTGTCTCAGCGTCCATTTGATCTTGTTCATTCAGATGTTTGGGATCCGGCTCCCTTCATTTCGAAAGGGGGTCATCGATATTATATCATATTTATAGATGATTTCTCTCGCCACACTTGGATATATTGCATGTCTTCTCGTAGTGAGGCCTTGTCTATCCATAAACAATTTGCCACTATGGTTCGCACACAGTTCTCCACTCCTATTCGTGTCTTTCGTGCTGACTCTGCTGGCGAGTACCTCTCTCGTTACCTGCGTAGCTTCCTTGCTGAGCAGGGCACTCTCGCTCAATTCTCTTGTCCTAGTGCTCATGCTCAGAATGGTGTCGCTGAGCGCAAGCATCGTCTCCTCCTTGAGACGGCTCGTGCACCGATGATTGCCGCCTCTATTCCACCTCACTTTTGGGCCGAGGCTGTTTCCACTACCACCTATCTCGTCAACATCCAAATTTTTTTCTCGCTCTTTAGGGTGCGATCCTGTTGGCGTCTCGTGGTCTTCTTCCGACTACTCGCCCTTCGTGCTGTTTGGGCTGCGTTTGCTCGTTCTCCTCGTCCTCGAGAACACACCAAACCGACCTTTCGATCTGTTGAGTGTGCCTTTACGGGATCTGATCTGCGAGCACAAGGGCTATCGGTGCTGGGATCTTGTTGGTCGACGGATGCGGATTTCTCGGGATGTGACTTTCGACGAGTCTCGTCCCTTCTACCCACGTCCTGCCTCTCCTTCGGCTTCCTCTGTGGAGTCTCTTTTTTTACCTTTTCAGATACACCTATATCTGTCTTGCCCTCGTCCACTCGTCCCACTGAGTCTCCACATATTCCTAATGTGGCCTCTCCGCCGTTGTCGCCGCCTGCTTCGTCTCCTGCGGCTCCTCAGGCTCCTCCCACTACAGTACCTTTTTCCCCTCTCTTCTACACTCGTCGACCTCGTATTGAGTTTCTTCCAGATGAGCCATCTTCTCCTGATGTTCCATCTTCTCCTGATGCTCCATCTTCCCCTGATGGGTCATCTTCTCCTCGCTACGCTCTCCTCGATCGCCAGTCGATTCGGCCTCCTGCCCATTTTGGTTTTACTGGTGCAGTGACTCACGAGCCTGTCTCCTACCGGGATGCTGTTACTCACCCTAAGTGGCAGCATGCCATGGCCGAGGAGATTGCTGCCCTCGAGCGTACTGGTACTTGGGATCTTGTTCCTTTTCCATCTCACTCTTGTCCCATCACGTGTAAGTGGGTCTATAAGATTAAGACTCGCTCTGATGGCTCTCTTGAGCGCTATAAGGTGCGTCTTATTGCTCGTAGCTTCCAGCAAGAGTCGTGACTACGACTAGACTTTTGCTCCTGTGGCCTACATGACCACTGTCCGCACTCTTCTTTCGGTGGCGTCTATTCGCCACTGGTCTGTTTCTCAGCTTGATGTCAAGAATGCCTTTCTTAATGGCGAGTTGCGTGAGAGGTCTACATGCATCCGCCACTAGGTATTCATTCACGAGGGCATGGTCTATCGCCTTCGTCGCTCTTTCTATGGCCTTAAGCAAGCCCTCGTGCTGGTTTGGCGCTTCTCCTCTGTAGTCATCAAGCATCGGCTTTTCACTAGTGATCATGATCCGCGCTCTTTGTCCACACCGTCTCGTGGTCGGACTATTCTTACGTATGTTGATGATATGATCATTACAGGAGATGATTCGAGTACATTGCCTTTGTCAAGGCTCGTCTTAGTGAGCGATTCCTTATGTCGGATCTTGGTCTTCTTCGTTACTTCCTTGGGATTGAGGTTACTTCCACTCGGATGGTTTCTTTATGTCCCAAGAGAAGTATATTCAGATCTTCTTGATCGCGTCTCTCTCATTGATCGGTAGATCTTGTTGAGACTCCCATGGAGCTCAATGTTCACCTCAAACCCTCGATGGCGAGCCTCTTTACGATCCGGCTCGCTATCGTCATCTTGTTGGGAGTCTTGTCTACCTTCTTTGTTACTCGTCCGGATAACACTTATCCATCCACATTCAGGTCGATTCGTCTCTGCTCCCACTCGGGTCCACTCTGACCACCTTTTTGAGTTCTGCGATACCTTCCGGGACTATCTCTCGCCGTCTCTTCTTTCCACACTCTAGCTCGTTCTGACTTGAGGCTTATTCGGATGCTACTTGGGCGTGATCCTCGATCACCGGTCTATCTCTACTCTTGTGTTTTTCTTGGTGGTTCTCTCATTGCTTGGAAGACGAAGAAAGCAATTGCAGTGTCCGTTCGAGTCGCAGAGGTGAGTTGCGAGCTATAGCTCTCTTGACAATGAGATTACTTGACTACGGTGGTTACTTGAGGATTTTGGTATTTCGTCACTCTGGCAGACTCTTCTCTTGTCGACAAAGATAGATGCTATCAAGATTGCCCGTGACCCTGTGAAGCATGAGCTCACCAAGCATATTGCCTGTGACCTTGTGAAGCTATTTTTATCGCACTCCTTTCTATTCGTACACAAATTTTGGAAATTTCTTTACAAATTTTCCATGATTGATTCAATTTGAATGTGATATCCTACTCAGATACATCAGTTCATAGCAAAAGCATTATCCTTTCAGATACAAATACTCGCAGATCGATACTAATACTACTAGTACTCATAGATCACAGGACTACAAAAAAAGTAATATCATTCATCCCAAAATGACCATCAGTGTCTGAATTATCCAAATTCCATTGAAGCTGAAATTAGTTGTAACAGTGTGCAGGAACCAGTAACAAGAAATTGATCACATGCAAGTTGTGCTCTGCATCACAATATTACAAGGCAACAACTGAATATCATGCATTGTAAGGGCTCTCAAGCAAGTGTAGAAGACAGTAATGTGATATTTAAAGGTCAATCGGAAAACCAGTTCATCTACATTGATACATCCAGGCTATGTATATTATACACTCACAGGATTTGAACTTTCACCAGGTATTTTGCAATTTATCACCAAACACAAATAGCAGTCAGGATGCGCATGTACAGTGAAACCGTGTCTGAACTTGCTAGTCACAAAAAAATTCAGACAATTACAAGATCTTGTACAAGCAGAACAGTAATAATTCAGACAAAAAAGATGTAGCTAGGCAGAATCGCTTTCACTGGATGGCGTAAATCAAATAATTACAGAAATCTCCATGATCTCCATGAGCAAATCAGGCATAAACATGATCTCCATTATCCATACAAAAGAATCAACCACAATCCGATGGGACATCCAGTAGATCTTAAAAGGAACATCACAACATATCACAATTCTTTCCCATTTTTGCTGTTTTGCAAATGACATCAGGACTATTCTACTTTTTCTTTGGTTTCCATAAAGATCACTACAAAAAAAGGGGAAATTCTCAGATACCAAACTAACGAAACAATGGAGGAATAGATCATAAGACCGCCGCCGCCCTAGCCGTCCCTAGCTGCAGGAGGAGTGGGAGACGACGACGACGAGGTGAAGGCTGGGGCAAGCGGGAGGTGACCTTCCAGTGGCAGAGCCTTGCGTCGGGGCATGCGGTGAACGGAGATAGGGGCCTGCGGTGGAGGGGACTGAGTGCGGCGTCGAGGGGGACAACGGCGAGGCGCTCCCGGCTGGTGAAGATGGGATCCCGAAGCGGCGACGGCGGCTAGGGCTTGGAGACCACCGTACGGTGGACGGAGATCTGGGCCCGTGGTGGAGGGGACTGAGTGTGGCGTCAAGGGGGGCGACGGTGAGGGGCTCTTGGCCGGCGAAGATGGGATCCTGAAGCGGGACCGGCAGCAATGTCCTCCGACGAAGGTGACTTCGACATCAAGGGAAGCAAGACCAACTGCGATGAGCGACTCTGGTGGCGACGGAACTGCACCGTTGTCAAGGGTGTGAGGGACCGACGGCGACTTCGGGCCAGCGGCAAGGAGATCCGAAGTGACGGCGGCTAGGGTTTGGAGAGCAGCATGGGGGCGAGAGAGAAGAGTGAGAGGGCGATGCACATCTGTTCGGGAAATGAGGACAAGGGGCAAGCCGATGAGGGGTTATATCCAGTGGCATTTGGTGGGTAAATACCCATCAACTTTAGGGGCAATTTGGTAACGGAGATGCTGCTCCTTGCGAGGAGTTGCCCTAGGGTCACTCCTTCGTTTTCAACTGTGAGGGTGCACTACTCTTCAAGTGATCCCGATTCTGAAAAATGAGGTGTTGGGGCGTTTGGCTAGGCTCCAACTGCTCCGGTTGAGAATCTGGGAGCAGAAGCTCTACTAAACAGGTCCTAAAATGGGCTTAGCCTGGTGATCTTAAATTTAATCCAATGACCTCCTGCCTTTCAATTGCTGAGGGACTGGGCACAATTTTGATAAACGGCAAGCCTAGGCATCTGGCCTATAATAAATTTTGGACGCATTTTCCTTCTCTGTCAATCCAAGTAAATATACAAAAGATGAAAAGACCATATTGTTGATGTATGATTGTCTGCAGATCTTGATACATCTATTGACGAAGACGATGGTACAGCCCACTCTGTCAACAAGACAAACCACTCATATGGTTCGTGGGGCATGGTTGTCCAGATCTGGAGTACCTCCCTCGTATGGCCTGCCTCAGCGCTTGCTGTCTCATCTCCATGCTGTTCTAAATTGTGATAATAACGAATCCACTGCGGAGGCTGATGTAAGAATGCTGTTGTTTTGCTTTCATGAACGATGTGTGAAGCTTGTCATATGCTTGACAAATAGCTGAAAATGAGATCCGCAGCTAACCACTACCTTTTCCCTGCACTCAGATCAAGGAAAATGACAGGATGGTGCTGGAAACACTCCTGTCCATATTTAATCCCATGCTTGAAGGATTAGGCGAGCCAGATGACTTAAACCGACCGGTGCAACTTCATTATTTAAATAACCATTTTGTGTCACGCCTTTTGTGCCGGACATGTGCGTCACTTACCCAGTACAGTGTATTTGATTTCTTGCAGGGAGAACGCCAGTTGGGACGTGAAGCTAGCACTGGATTAAAAGATCTGCAGAGAAGGATAATTTCGTCCATTGTTATCTCCTGTACCTCAGGCTTGGCCATGCTTGATTCCTAGTTGGAAGTGCTTCGTTAATCGACTGTGCAAGACCACGCTGGGAGTATGTTGGGAATGCCTTAGCTGACATGTGGATGCTGAAGCTGTTGCAGATGGGTTAGCTGCAACTGACTGCAATTTGTTCTCTCCTGGATAGGGATCCAAGGACTGGCATGACGCTTGACCCCCTCTCCTAACCGAAGATGCTCCAACATCAGATGTTTGATCCGACGATTACGCGAAATTCGATCATCTGTTTGTGCCCCTGTGGCTTGAGATTTAAGTTAGTTGCTCCTGATTGTTAATGCAAACTTGCTTTTGGTGGAAGAAAGCCACTTTTGAACTAATTTTTTTTGGGATGGAGTGATGTCGCCGACCGATAAGGCCGACTTTTCAACTTGTTTATCAGATGGGCATATTACTGACCATGGTCCTGGATATGGGTTTCTGCTAAATTAATTTCTCCCATGTGGTCCATATGCTGAAATCACTGAAGAGTGCCTATAAGGATACTCTTGACGCTGCATATTGGATTTGCTGCTCTTGAAAAAGGGGGGAAAACAAGTCGCATACTCGACTTGCTGTTCTTGAAAAAAGAAAAACACAAGTTGATGTTCTTCAGAAAAGAAAAAAAATTTGGGATCAAGCACTTCTGGCAAAGACTTGTCGTGATCCAGAGTTATTGTTCTTGGTGAGGATATTTAATGGCAATATTACTTCGTTTTTGCCATTGTACAATCCATTGGGACATGATTCGGATGGGCACTTTCGGTGATCCAGGTTTTGTGTACACTATAATAAATTGCATATCATGTCCTTTTTGGAAGTCATAATTCTTTGGATGAACAAAGCATATTATTGCCTTGTGGTCACAATTTCTAGTTGGTGGTATGATAGGTGTCCTCTCAAGTATGGTTGTTGTTGTCTTTGTCATTCACCACCAAGGAAGTATCCACATTTTTACATGCCGAAATTACGAGAAAAGAACTCATTCCAAACAAGTTAAGTGTGTCTTGGATATCAAAAATCAATCCAAATTTCTAACTGAACGGCAATGAATAGTTCGAGATCAGATGAACTGGCGCATCAGCAGGACAGGTCACCAGTGTGTATTTGGGATGTAAACAAAGGCAGACAGACTAAGTTGGCTGGTGCCTCCAAAGCACAAACTGATCACACGATGATTTCTGATCATGGCTCAGGATTATCTCTTGGTTATATCTAATGATCAAATCGTGCCAGATTGCCAGCCTTACAATGACATGATTATGCAGATTAAAAACACCTCTTTTTTGACGGATGTAGTAGTTTATACATAGCCTAGATCGCTAGATATGAAGTCAAGTTTTTAGCTAATATAACACTGCTGACGCGTTTAATAGCAAATTTAGCCCTCTTTGCGAGCTAAAACCAAAAATAGCACCGCGGAGTCGTTGACGGGAGACATGTTGTCTCATTGCGCCTGAGAAGTGCAGTGCAGTAAGTCCGTCTTGCCTGGCGGACTCATCGCGTCCCCCCCCCACCCACCCCCCACCCACATTGTGTGCCCGTTATTTCATGTGAAATTGCCCCAGATTCCTCTGCATACGGACGGCCGTGGAGGGAATCGATTCCCTCTAGCCCTGTCACCGGTCACATCGGCCCCACCCAATTCTCGTTGTCTCTCGTATGCACACAAAAAAAAAACCAGGTGTGGTAGCCATCGGAGGGAACCCGATTCTCTCTCGTTAAACCATGATCGGTAGAACTTCGTTCGCCGATGCGGATATAAAACCCGACACGCCGCTCTCATTATCCACCCCCAAAACCGAGCGCTTGGTGTAGAGAGACAGAGAGGATCAAGTGAGTGAGACGTATTGCGATCGGCCGAAATTAGTTCCGATTTCGCTGCCGATTTAAGAGTGTTTAGAGCAGTTTTTAGTAGTCGTATTAGTAGAGAAAGTTCGACATCAAGCGAAAATCTTCGAAAGGTGGTATTTTTTCTCGTATGCATTATGTTTATTAACTGTGTAATTAGTGCTAAATTAATTAGTTAAATTAATTAGTCGTAATTAATTACTCGTTGTTAGTTAGCTATAATTAAAATAGTCCTAATTAACTAGTTGTAATTAATTAAGTACTAATTAGTTAGCTGTAATTATTTATAGTCCTAATTAATTAGTCGTAAATAATTTAGTCATGATTAATTAGTTGTAATTAATTTACTCGTAATTACTTAGTCCAAATTAATTAGTTATAATTACCTAGAAGTCATTATGTTGGTTAGGTAGGGAAGTGTACTTATTTTGGGAAGGTAGGGAAATGTAGGCTAAATTGTGTAACATGTTTATTTGATTGTGTATAGTAAAGAATAGTGAATTGCTCGTAACATATGCATTGGGTTATTGTGGCTTTATGTAATGTCCAATATGCAAGACTTACTTGTGTTTTATGACGACAGTCTCGTCTGAAAGCGAGCCAGGATGGGTTGGACTGTTGAGATGCCAAGATAATTGCATTTACAATCGACGCGAGATATGACATTATGACAACTAACATGTCTAAGGTTTACAACAGCGTGCTAAAAGGTGCGCGATGCCTCTCTGTCACCGCGATCGTTGAGGAGACCTAGACTCACATGGTCGGTTACTTCGTAAATAGAGTCACCGCAGCGAGGCGGCAGCTGGAAGATGGGAAGTAGTGGTCCGAGAACACGCATAGGTATATGGACTAGAAGATGCAGAAAGCTCATATGCACGACATTTGGGGTGATCGATGACCTGAGGAGGTACGAGATCCGGCTGAGTCAGAAATATGTCCATAGTCATGCCGGGGAGGGGGGGGGAACCGTGCTTGCACCCTCGGTGATGTGACTACATGCACCTGCAATAAGTCAAAGTTTCTACACAAACCATGCTCGCATGTGCACAAGGCATGCGTGCAAATCAGGCAGATATCTACGCTGTACATCTCCGAGTACTACAACATGCACCATCTTTTCAGGACATGGAGTGTTGAGTTCCACTTGTATGATGTGGACATGAACTATATGGATATTTAGCCGGAGATGATGAAATGGGGCCAAACAGAGCCTTGAAGGCAACTGGGAAGGGACGACGGCAGACATGGCGCTTCCAAAACAACATGTATGACATCCAGTGTGGGGACAGAGGCGCGCAAGGAAGTGTCGGATATGCAAGACCTATGACCACTCTACGAAGGATTGCCCTAACAAACCGAGCTCGTCTTGGTATCATTATGTGTCGTTTTAGTTCCACTGTTTGCATGTTGTAATGCCGTCATGAAAAATGTATTATCACACGCATGAAATCATGTGCTTTTCTTGTTTACCTGACTTTCTATGTATTACCACATGTACCAAAAATGTATTATCACTTCTACAAAAATGTATTGTCACATGAAAATCGTACGGTAGGGGGCATGCCCCTGGTGCACGGATGCGGCATGCCCGGTCTAGGGCGCCGAACTTCAACTCACCACAGTGTCCTTAAGGCTACAGACGAGGCGGCGTGTTGCCAGCGGCATGCTCCATGATGCTATTTTTGGTTTTGATCCGCGTCAACAGTGCTATATTAGCCAAAAACCCGGTCAAGTGTATGCATGCATTGAGCATCTGGGTTTCTTTAAAGAAATAAAAAAAATACATTAAGCAGTAGTAGTAATTTATACATAAATTTGCCAATGTACTCGTACAAAATACACATCATTTGGTTCTGACAGTAGTACAAATGTAAAAATACAATGCAATAAATAAAAGGAAAAGAACATTCTTTTCAGACAAGAATACTAATGGCAGAAGATACAAGAAAGGACAAGCTCATAGAATAGCAGGGCCCACGTTTCAGTGTAACGAAGGTGGCTGGCACATCAGCATCCAACGAGCCAGGCATCCCCATTGATTGGTCCCACGAGTCAGGGTCCCCACAGTCACCATCGAAACCAGCCTCTTTTCTGTTGCATCCCCGTTTTGCCCCTGAGGCGCTGGCGCCGCACCTGCCACCAACAGCCGACACTTTATTTACTTGCTTAATTATTGTTATTATTACTTTTATTTGTTGTATATTGTTTGTACTTTTATTTATTTATCTTTGCATCCTAGAACTTCATGAATTCGCATACGAGTCCACGAATCTCACTACTTGCACTTAATTGATTATACAGCTCTGTAAAACATAAGTTAAAGAAATGGTAGCAACCTTGCACTTTTCAGACAATTAAATAAGTTTTATTACTTTTCTGCTCCAAAACCCATCGCTTCTCTATAGACCGGTTCATGGGCACCCCGGTCTGGCCCGACCTGACCTGATTTTTTTAGTCTCGGGCCCAATTTCTAGTCTGCAAGCCCGACCAGAAGCCCGAAAAAGCCCCATTACATTAAATAAATGATGAAAAAATATTTTTATTCAGAAAACAATAATCTTTGAATTTTTTAATCGAAAAAAACAGGAAAATCAGCCTTTTTTTGGGCTTGGAGCCAGGACTCAGGCTTGAACTATGTCGGCCGAGCCGAGTCTCTGCCTAGCCATTCAAGGTTTGTTTTTTCGAGCTCGATGCACATTTGAACAGTCTAGCTCTCTATATGGTAAAAAGTTAGAATTGGTAAAAACATTTATTATTATATATATATATATATATATATATATATATATATATATATATATATATATATATATATATGGCCAATGGAAAAGTATAAAAAATATTTGTCATAAAAAATGTTGATATAATAGTTGATGGTGAATCTTGGAGACTACTCACAAAAAAAAAATTAACAAGCTATTTTAGTAGATGCCTAGATGGTGTTGAAGTGTTTTATATTCACCTCTATCTTTCCTTTGAGAAATTATCAAAACAGAGGAAAGCATTCACATCGGTCCTATATAAAAAATCATGAGAACTCTTGTCCGACATTGAAAAAGATCATGACGAGATTCCATCAAAATATAATAGCATAAATAAACACATACAAAAAATTAAGGAAAAACTTTTGCTAGAAAGAAGGTAGAGGCTGGCAGGGCAAAAACGAAACAGAGATCGCGAAGGCACCAGAATGAAGAAGCCAAGAAAAACAACGCCAAGGAGGAGAGGAGGCCAACCAGAGAAGGAGAAGGCGAGGTAGTTGGGAAGTAGTTCACTTCCCTCTCCGCCTCCTCCTCCTCCTCCTTTTCCTACTCCTCCTCTCTTTGCCACTCTCACGTCTCCCTCCGCCTCCCGCTTCCTCTCCGTGAAGCAACGGGGAGGCCGGGAAGGGGGACCCCCAAGGAAACGCGGCCGAAATCGCCGCTTTTTCTTGGTTTTGCGCGGTTTCTTGGTCGGTCTTTGAGATCTCGCTTGCTGGCGTGCGAGATAGGGGCAGCTGGAGTTGCGGAGCTGGGAGAAACGCGGCTGTTCGTGGCGTTTGGAGGCGTCTGTTTGTTGATTTGATCTAAGGTGGTGGTGGTGGCCGCCATGGCGGCGCCGGGAGGGTTCGAGCAGTGGCAGAAGGATGGGTTCTTCCAGGCCGCCGAGGAGGTGCAGGAGTCGGCAGATTTGTGAGTGCCTTCTTGGCCCTTTCTTTGGTTCTCTTCGAAGCATTGGTTATTTTTAATTCGATTTTGATGCGTATTTATCAGAGTAATTTGTGTGTTGCCATTAATTTGGCCTCTTAGGATTGTTTTTGAGATGTGGTTTGGGTGAAATATTGGATTTCTTATGCGTGTTGTTCTACTTTGCGAAGATGTGATTTTGGCGCATGTTTTAGTAATAATCTGAGTAAAGGTTGGGTTCTGTGTGACTCGATTTTGATTAGTTACTACGTGTTACTTGGGATTGGGGGTTGTCAGTTGGATTTAAGATAAGATTTTGATGCTTGTTTATTGGTAATGTTTGTGGTATGTGATGCTCAGCTTGGATATTATGTGTGTGTTTTGATTTGTGAGCTGCTGTTAACATTGTATAGTAGTACTCTTTTTTTGTCTCTGTTTTTAGTCGGGGGAATTCATTATTTACCTTCCTCTTAGACCCGTTTGCACTGAACTGAAAAGAACAGCAGCATTTCATCAGGGGGACAGAACATCATGCCGCCTTTCAGCTAGGGATTAGATTCAGAAACCAGATTAATGTATAGTAGTAAACGGTGGACTTAATACTCAGGATTACCAACGCAAGATGACTACATCGTTGACAGATTCAATCTTCATATGTTACAAAAAAATTGCATAAACACCCGATTCGCACAAATTCTGCACATTACTGATCCAATCTACGTTTTCTCAAGTTCATAAGGAAACTCCTCATCGCAGAAACACAAAAACATCGGGAATTTGTTCAAATATTGCAGACCGGGACATAAATGCTTTCCACAAATTCCAATATGAACATATGAGAGAAGTATCATGATGAATCATCTCAATATAAAATCGGCCAAGAACCACGCAAGAACCCAAAAACTTTCTCCAAGAAGCGGCGAAGAGCTGACCTTTCCCGCAAAAAGAATCAAGAAACACGCTAATCGCAAGAACTAGAGCACCTACCATGCTGCGACGCCATGAAGTGGAGGAGAGGGTGGAGGCGGAGGTGGTGGTCGAGGCGGATGTGGCATCGTCGCGCATGGCCAGCTAGAGCCGCTTGAACACGAGGTGGTTGCGGTACACCGAACCGGGAGGTGGCGTCTGCGCGGGCGCGCACCCACGCCGCCGGAGCGTGGCCGAGCCACCCCCGCCAAGCACGAACATGAGCAGCCCCGAGCGCCGCATGGCCTTGAAGCTGCCCCCGCCCTCGCCGCGCATTGACAGCGTGATGGACATGAGCGGTCCCAAGCTCTCATAGTGGTCTTCTCCGTCTCCGACCGGGAACCCTGGCGATGAGCCCGCTAGATTCGGGTGTGACGAAGGACAGGGGCACGCTGGGCTCGCCGGATCCAACCAACGGGGGCGAGGGAGATGCCGGATCATGCCGTCCCAGGCTAGATACAGCCGCCCCGACCCCAGCCGCCATGAATCCTCCGTCCGTCATTGTCGCCGTCCATCACCGTCAACCGCCCGTCGCGGAAGGAGAGGGAGAGGAGGGAGAGCAGGAGGAGGCGATGGCGGTGGAAGGAGAGGGAGAGGAGGCAGAGCAGGAGGCGGCGGCGGCAGCGACAGCAGAAGGAGAGGGAGAGGAGGGAGAGCAGAAGGAGGCGGCGGCGGAAGGAGGGGAGAGGAGGGAGAGCAGGAGGAGGAAGTGGCGGCGAAAGGAGAGGGAGAGTGCACGGGAGGTTGGAGATAGCACACGGTAAGGGGCAACAAACTAAGGGGCAAAAATGTCTTTTCGCGTGCATATAACGGGGAAAACCGCCGGATATGAATAAAATAATGAAAATAGGGTATTTAATCAACCAACAGACTAAGAGGAGGGTAAAATACCAATTACATCGGGAAGGAGAGTAAAATCCCAAAACACGTCTAAGAGGAGGGTAAATAATGAATTCTCCCTTTTTAGTTTAGTTCACATAGTGATAATTGGTGATCTTTTGGGGTAAAAAAGCTGGGCCTTTGGCGGCATCTCATGTGGTGTTCTATGTTCAATATGAACAGATTTTAGTTCTTGGTTGGTGATATTTTGTCTGTACTTACGATGCTATAAATCTGTGTTGATTTACCATATTGGGTTGATTTATGTGGCTTTTTTTGTATTATATGCTTGGTGGTAGATCTGCCCCTTTCCAGTGAAGTTGTTAATTTGTTCGGGTTGATAATTTGTGTTCATCAATTTGGCCATCAAGCTTTAATTGAATTTTTACAGGAATTATCAAATATGAGTTGTTATTGATATAGACATTTTTCCTATTTTGTAATGTCAAGTTCTTGATTTTGGTGAATTGTTCTTTCAGGATGGAATCTGTTTATAGAACTTGGATGCATGAGCGCAATAGTGGAGTTAGTTCTGAGGAGGTAAACGATTTGCAGAGGGAGCTTCAGACAGCTTTAGGGACTGCAAAATGGCAGGTGTGGTTTCCCCTAAAATTTAGTTGTTGACTTATTCGTACATTCATTCATGTGGTAGAATAGTTTTTGTATTGTCTTGCTAATGATTGCCAGTGGCTGTGACGCAGTTGGAACAGTTTGAGAGAGCTGTAAGTTTGAGCAATGATAAATATTCATTGGAAGAGGGTACAGTGGCGAGGCGTCGGCAGTTTGTTGTAGCAATAGAGGACCAGATTTCTCGAGTACAGAAAGCAATAAATGATTCTTCAATTGACAGTGGTAGGCGAGGACTCAACTGGGTGAAGTTAGATGACGAGGAGCGAGATGATCTCGTGGCTTTCCTTTCAGCACCTGCACAGTTATCTCCAGAAACGAAGAAAAGAGACAATAGTTACAAAAGTCTGTCCAGACAAAAGAATGTGCTAATTGGTGCAAACGATCACAGGGACGCGGCTGTGGTCAGTAAAGACCGACATAAATTTGAAGTATCACCCAGGGAAATTTCTAATGTTGAGAATGAAGCCTGTGGTCTAACTGAGCAGCTAAATGGCCACAGAATAAATGTGAGGTCTAGTGATGATCATTGGAAGATCGATATTGATGAGAAGGATGGTGATAAAAAATTGTTCCCAAACAGGGTTGAGGCATCAAGTCAAACTACTACTTTATCTGGTATCCTGAAAAGCACAGAATCTTTAACAAGAGTGAGATGGTTCAGGAATAGCTTGTGGAAATCCAAGAGTGATGAGCATCTTCCGTTAAGAAATGACATGCCAAATAACCTCGACTTCAGGGGTATAACCTTATTAGCACAGGTATAACTACTAACACTGCTGTATTACACATTTACACTATTGTATACAAAAGAAATATAAAAGATGCTAATGATGTCCGATTTGATTTATCAGATACATTAATTAAACTAATGGATTCGAATATAGTAATTGTGATCCTGCCCTTTGCTATTTACATGTTACACCTAATTGATTTTAACAATCTCAACTTGTTCGAGAAACTGTTGTGTTGTTTTCGCTAATTTCGAACAACTCGTTATGCTTTTACAGCGATTTAATGGGCTAACTGAAAGAAGCAGGAGTTGTTTCAAGAGTTGGAAGGAGAATTCTAGAATTTCTGGAAGGATGGGTGGGCCTCATATACAAGGCCAGCAACACAACACTCAGTTTGGTCGTTCCATTCGGATCACCTTCTTACTGGTGTTGAGTATCTTTCTGATTGGTTAGTGTCAAACTTGTCTACTTTTCTACTCTTGAGAACGTATCCACATACAGGATAGGAAAGAGGAACATATATCTGTTATGCCGTACATGATAGGAAAGAGGATCATAGATCTGATATTCTTTGATAACATTCTTCTATCCTATCCTGTATAGATGCCTCCATGGTGTGCATATTTTACATGTTTGTCATGGCTTTGTTTATTACCATAACGGCATAAATGCTTATAGCATATACTGCTGCTACATCCATATATTAGGATGGTTCTGTTTTTTTTTTAAATTTCCTTCTTTGGTTCTCCGGTCACAAAAGAGTGATGTTTTGGACATTGACAGTCTCCAAAACCCAAATTTGACTACTATGTTTTATTGTAATATATTTATAAAACCTAATAAAATTATAATATTTTGAAAATATTTTTCGAGACAAATACGCAGATACCTTTTCATATGTCCAATATAAATATTTATAGCAATATCGATAGCCAAAGTTTACAAAGTTTGACTACACATATCCCAAATTCTCTCTCTTTTGTGACTAGATGGAGTAACATGTAACATGCACATGAAGTGTAGCTCATGGCATGTGGTTGCATATCTTGACATAGGAAGATATCAAATTGTCATGTACTTATACCCCTGGCAGGGCCATTGATATTCAAGTGAATGGACTATGTAAACAAAGTATAAAAGCTTGCTTAGATACTTTTGGTTCCAATGAATGAACTAGGTAGCTTTTTATAACATATCATATTGACATGTATTTAAATTGTACAATTGGGAAACCTTGGCAGGTGCAACAGACATGAATGTGAATCGCTGTTCAGGTTTCTCCATTCTAATAATCTAATTATGTGTTTTGCAGTACCATTTCTCGTCTACTCTGCATGACAATGCTCAGATTGGTGTTTGCTGGTGAAGCAGCATTGGGACATTCAAACATGATTATGCGGTTCAGGAAAGCATTCATTATTGTACTACAAATCACGATTGGTGTTATTCGCATGCTCAGGCGAACTGAGCAGATCAGCAGGTAAATTACACACAGGGCTGCACATGGGAGGAGAAAAGGAAGCACAATTGCAAGGATGTTATCTGTGCGATACAAAATTTCAATATCAGAAACATAATGTCACCAGCACAAAATCATCCTGAGATGAACCAAAGTTATGGTTAGTTTGGAGACTGGTGTGATGGATGATTTCTGCCAATAGGGGGTGGCACTTCTCCTTTCTCCTCACCACTATGCCCCACGAAGGCAATTGTAAAAAGATGTAGAGCTGTTGGGAAAAAGGAGAAAAAAAAGTGCTGAATGGTTTCTATGATTTGTGTAACTACGAGTTTCCGTGAATTAAACTGTTTGAAGGATCTGAAGGTTATTCATACTACTGCATTTGTCGCACTTTTGAAGCATGTATGATTCTTTGTTCGCAGGTGCTTGTGTAAGTGCGAGAAAGTGTGGGTTACCTGCTTTCCTATTTAAGTTCTAGCCCTAGTTCTCTTTTTTTCCTCATATTTTTTCGGCACTTGAGCTTGTTTATATCAGTATATCACCCCCTGCTTGGAGTGGACTACCAATATGGTCCATCATCAATCTAAAAAAAACAAGGTGCATTATTGTGTATATAAGTGTATAACTGTACAAGAACATGAAAATAATGGGTAGAAATCGACAAACCCTTTTCTGCAGTGACCAAAGTCTCACCAGGAAAGCACGCACAAGGGATCACTTGATCAGGTAAGATTGTCCAGTGTACAGCGGGACATGACTGTCAGTAGCTTGGCCTCCACATAAACACATAATAAAACTCTACCTCAACCTTTCGACATAATAAAACTCTACCACCACCTTTCCTACAGATCCCATTTGGAACATACGAACCGAATTAATCTTTACTACCTTCCTTTCTACCTTCTCCATGTATAAGCGCATACAGCTGCGGATTTTAAAAAAAATGGCCTAAAACCTCACTTGAATTTATGAAGTAACATCTTGTATAGATAATGTGTTATCATGAATTGTGCATAAGATCGTCGGGGTCATGTGACTTCGGCCACTACACTTGGATCCGGCGCATACCATTCCGGATTTTTCCTCACACGCGCTATTCACACAGACTATTGACGCATTACAATCACAACCATTCAAACTACTTACAGGGTTTATTGGAATACCGTGAGCAAAACCTATGTGCAAGACCACCATATCACTCCCATATGTTCAAATTAAATATCACCCTTTAATTTCTTTCTCCTCCTTTCAAGCCATTTAGAAAATACCTACCTTGATTTTATCCTCTAATATGGCTTCCAAAAAAAATAAAGGAGACAAATCACTAATCTACGGGCGCCCATGCAAGCCTAATCCACTGTCAATTCTTAGCTCCAAGGGACATCCGCTCATGCTACACACGTGTGGGCCTGATGCCGGCATGCCACACGTGTGGGACGAGGACGACGACACTCGCGTCGTATATGATGCATTCACACAAAGCGTCCTCGCGCTTTTTGTGCTCTGAAGCTTCCTTACTCCCCTTCTTCCCTCCAAACCAGGGGCGGAGTTGGGCCTCGGGCCCCTGGGGCAATGGCCCGAGGCCCAACTAAAAATGACAGCCCAAAAATAAGATGCCAACATAAAAAATCAGTTCAATTTGTGTTTTGGGCCATAACACGCTGGGCCAGGCCCGAGGCCTGGCCCAGCGCTGGCTACGCCACTGCTCCAAACCCTAGATGCCAACTGCCTCGGCCATACGCACTATCGCCTTGCTTCCTCGCCGACAAGCCCCTTCGATGGTGCGCCATCGTAGCCAACCCGCCATTCTCGGAGTGGGCTTGAATGTTTGCGAAATTTGCAAGGTGATAGTCCAATCTTTTTCATTTTAAAGTTTTAAATTCGCATTGAAAGTTTGGAATTTTGAGTTGAAAGTTAAAATTTTAAGTTGGAAGCTAAATATCGCAAGTCAAAAGATGATTTGTTTGAGTTCAATGTTTGGATTTTTTCCGATTGAAAGTTTGGGTTCTTAAATGAGAAGTCTCGTGTGGCGTCGGCGAGGGGAGCAAGCGGCGGCTAGGGTTTAGGTGATGGAGTTTTTGTGCTTTTTGTGGCTTTGTTTACAAGAAGATAGGCGGTAGTAAATTAGAATCCCCATAAACGAGATACCACATTTAGATATTCGTCTCTACCTTCATAACTAGGTTTCTACACCAAAACTATACACACACACACACACACACACACACACACACAACCTAAAATTCGTGTCGTTCTAAAATTTGTCTGCTAATATATTTAAAACTATCTAGATTGGCTATATGAAAATTATATCATTAGGTTTGTCGTTAAAAAAATTGTCATAACATTATAATTTTATTAGTACATATTTATGTAAAATTATAGAAATTAATAGTCAACAAAGTTGCATCTCGGAAGCCGTGAAAAGTCAAAACTGTAAAAAAGAATGAAGGGAGTATATACAAGATTCTTGTGAAAAAACATAAACATTACAATATTCCAAACCTACTAAGCATTTCAGGGTAGGGTACAATCAGAGCGGATACGGTACAATATAATGATCAATCAACCATGTCACATGTCCAAAATAAAACTATATTAGCATTTCAACAAGCAAATTTGACCCTCTGTCGGTTTGCCCATCATAGGGACTATAGGATCACATGAGTTGACGAGTAAGCTGAGTAGCACATAGACATAGCAGTATAAAATATATCCAAAATACAACTACATCACAGGCCAGTATTTACCTTAGCATTCATTAGTTATACTTCTTAAATTCAAATATTTCTTTTTAGAGAAAAATTCTATTTTTTTCTATGATGTATTTCTTTTGCCTAGCTGACTTGGACTTCAGCCTACACTCTATCTAGGTTGTACTCATCGACCACAACCCATCTAATCGGCCTCCCGGCTAGCCCGTTCTAGTACTAATACTACTCTATCTCAATGGGATCTAGATTCTCTACATTACAGTAGAGGGTCACTATGTGAACATTGATTTGTGTGTATATGAATAGTACACGGCAGTGGCAATGTAGCAAGTACTGTACCAACAGTGGAATATTCATTGTAGCGATTTTACTGTAGCAAATAACACTGCAAATATTGATCTGGACCGTTGTTTTTAGATCGGACGGTGGAGATCACCTTCTAATGCTCAACACACTAGATCCTCTGCATTAACACCTTCAATACAGGGGATCCATTTTTGCTTCAATGACTTACAAGAGACAGGCACCAGTACTACTTGTCTACTACTTTCTCTGTGGGTTCCTCATTCCTATGGTCCTCCTCTCTTCTACACACGTGCACATCTACCGCTAACTAGTACTCCTACTTCGGCCTCCTTGCTTCCTCCCCAATTGCAACACATGCACATCGTCGTCGTCCAAATCCACCACCAAGGACAACAGATCTCGTCACCGACCACCGCGAATCAGTTTCTCGTGCTACCCGATGCTCTCGTGTGGGTCTCCCCTAACCTCGGATTGGGCTCATGGTGCGGTGGTAGTGCTGCCCCAGTGCCCTGTGGTCTCGCCATCCACTTCTTGCTACTCGGTGCGGCGAGGGAGGTGAGCGGTGGTTGTCGGGGACCAGCGAGGCGCCAAGGGAGGTTGGCGACGACGGCGTCCCCTCTCCTAAGTGGGGTCAATTTGGGGGTTAGGGCAGTAAGGGCGAACAGGGGGCTGACTGCCGAGGGATGAGAGGTCAAGTGGTGGTCGGGGGATATTGAGTCATGGGCCTAACGCTCACGAACGTGATCACCGGGCAGCTGGGCCTAGATCAGTGAATCCCAGATATCCGATGAGAGTAGCTCCAACTTCGATGGATACCTCTCTCCTGAATCCTATCCCATATCCGAGACAAACTATCCGGCTTCGACTCCGAATTCTGATGAAATTCCCAGATATCCATTTCCTCGTTCCGAATTAGCTCCGAAGGTCTTTGGTCACACGGTCGATTGAGAACTATCTGCAACATTTGCATCCCACCCTACATGAGGGGAGTGTAGGAGCCAACTATCTGGCAAGCTAGCCCATCAGAGTGCTTGGAGGTAATCGAGAGCCCGAGACCGCTTCATCAAACAGTGGTAAGGTAGCCAACACATGTGTGCCCAAAAGATAACAACCCGCCTCGAGAGCTGAGCAAATCCCATGTTGAAGCCGAGAAAATGGCTGCAGACACGTTTTTGTGGGCCCTAATATGTGATCTGTCTTGCCCCCTCCCCTAACCATTTTTCTCCTCCCACAGAACTCCCCTACTTCTCACTCTCGTGCTCTCTCATTCCGAGTTTCCAACCAGTGGATTACATCAGCGCCATCTAGCCCTGGAGATCTCTCCTCCCTTGCTCTTCCTCTCCCCTTCCCTAGTGAAAGCACTCTTTCCTCCTCTCAATTTCAATCCCAATGGATTATCGTCCACCAGACAAAGAGGGCATACTATGACAGAGTACCTTCATCAATTCAACTACCTAGCATGATATGCCCCAAATGATATTGATTCTGAAGAGAAAAAGATGGAGAAATTTTCGGAAGGATTACAAAAGTCGCTGAAATTTTATATTTTCTGCTCTTGATTTCAAAGACCTTTTAGCTATGGTGAATAAACTATTAATGTTAGAAGAAGCCAGAAGAGAATTAGAAGACATCCGAAAAAGAAGAGCAATGCAGATGACACCTTCATCAAGTGCACCCAGGGGTAGAATGATATCAGCACCGCCATTACTATTTCAGCAGAGACCACATACCAATCCCACTCCAAGACCACAATACAATATGAGTTGACCAGTCACAATTCAGTGTCACACTTGTGGAGGAAATCACTACCAGAGGGAGTGTCCGCAAAAAATCTTCAAACTGCTGCCACTATGGGCAACCAGGCCATTTCAAGACTCAATGCCCAATGAGGAATATGTCACCAGAAACAGCAAAAAACTCAAGCAAAAAAGTCAACTACAGATCAACAAGACGACGCCAATAATACAAGATAACAAAGGAAATAGCTACAACCCAGAGAACAACTAAGAAGACCAGGACAGAACCCAGGAGAAGGAAGACCAACATCAGGATCAGTACTGGGGAAAATCAATCATGTCGCAACCAAGGAAGCAACAGAGGTCACAGATGTCGTTATCGATATGTTTTTTTCTTCATGCAAGATCAGCATTAGTTTTATTTGATTTAGGAACTACCCATTCAATTCTTTTTTAAAAGAATCTTGTGACATAAGAAGCAACATGGAAAAAGGAATCGAAAATACAGCGTGATTTTTCCAACCTGTCCCCTGGCTTTGAGTGAATCTCGAGGTCGAGATTCTTTTTAGGGGGAGGGGATAGATTGAAATAACCCGAATTGCTAAAAAAATGAAGTTTTTGAGTTGTTTTGATTTGAGGTTGAATTCTTCCCCAATTCGGCAAATCTTAAGCCATTCCCGCTTTCTTTTTTCGTCTTTGCATTTTCCTCAGTCCAAAGGCATCTTTTCCCAAGGCGTTTCTTCCCTACTCCTTCCTCCCCCGCGTCACACCACCGTCCGTCGCCTGCGCACTGCCTCACTTCACCGTCGCTTGCACTCACGCCGAACCGCCACAACACCCGCCACCTCCCTTGCCACCTTACAACACCACCTCTCCGCTAACTTCCCCCTTCCCCGGCGCAAATTACGCGCAGCCGTCCACGCCGCCATCCACGTGCTAAGCCCGCCGCTGCCACCTCTCCGTGCGTATAAAGCCGGAGCTAGCTGCACCTCCATCTTCCTCCCTTCACACCATCCTGCACTGAGGCCATCTTCTTCTTCTCCGGCCACATCGCCCCAATCACCGACGCCCTTTTCTTTCCCCTTCCAATGAGCCGCCGCCCAATTCCTCACATCCCTCCTTCTCAATTGAGCCCACCGCTAGAACCCCTTCACCACCCCGAACTCGTCCCCGAGCTCCAAGCTCAACACCGTCGCCCTCAGCTCGCTGTCACCGTGTGCCATGGCTCCGCCGCCCATGGCTCATGCCACCTCGGGCCACCCCAAGACCTGCCACCGCCACCGTTGAACTCCCCTCGCTCCACTGATGCTCAAGCCCCGACCAATTTGGCCAGAGCATCGTCGGAGCGCCACTGCCTCGTTGCCTTGTTTCGATCGCGTGCCACCACTGCCGCTTGCCCTTCGCTGGACCAACGAAAAGCCCCAAAATGGGTTGCCTATACCTCGGGGTGCTTGCCGCACCACCTGGTGCTGCCGCCCTTTACCACCGTCGATGAAATCCCCCCCGCCGCCATTTTTTCTGCTCGGTCGCCATACAGAGCGAGCTTTAGCTCGCTTAAAAATGAGCTGGGCTGCATGCCGTTATTGGGCCACCAAAACAGGCCGCCAAAGCCATCCCAAATAGCCTTCAAGCCTGGCAAGTCAAGTGGGTCGGCCTAACACTGTTTTCCCATTATACAGCCCATGACTATTCACTTTCAGCCTGACACTATTCATCGATGCATGATACTATGCAACCTAATAGCAACCACCCCAAACCATTACTATTCATCAAACCTAACCCATGATGAATAGTGTTGACCTGATACTATTTACTAGACCCGTTACTATTCAACCCAAACCCGATAATAGATAGAACTAAACCCGGTGTTGTTCACCCGAACTCGACACTATTCATCCTAGACCCAATAAGACATTAATGGTGTGTTCAGTTGCCTATATGGGGTTGGCTCGCATGAGTAGATGCAAGTTTTTGGGTGTTTGGTTGCCTAGTTGGGTGGTTGAGCCTGACTGAGTGGATGCAAGATTCTCTCTCGGGCCAGGCCCAAGGGAAACGCTCGATTCGAGCTTCCTCCTCGGTCAGTGGCCTTGAAGATGCAGTCAAGCCAGAGTCTGTTCACCTTCTCCGCGCCAGATCTGAGCAACCAAACAACATCTCAAAGACACCGCCCAATGAAACAGCAACCAAATAACTCATCATTGCATCCACTCAGCCTGGCTAGATTCAGCTTGGATGATACATACGAGCCAGGCTGAGGACATACAGACAACCAAACACACCCTATATACCTATATTGACCGTTTCGAGTATGTGAATCCCAATTTCAATCCCGTTTAGCTAAATCAAGCACCCAATAAATTCTAATCACTCACACCACCATTCTTTATATTCTTTTCGAATTTCTTTATTTCATGTTGTTTCCAGCTCGCTCCTTGTTGAGCCTGGATATTTTATTTGGATTATTTTATTTTGCGTTAGGTCCCGACTTCGACGACCAGGCTTCGGAAAACGTTGGATAAAACGCAGGAGAAGCAGAGATTTTCGAGGACTTTGAGCAGGGAGGCATGTTGCACCCATTTGATCATTTTGAGCCTATATTTTATATACTTTTATTATTATTTTCATTACCATATTTATAACAATTACTTTAATATTGAAATAATACTTTTGAATGCCATGATGAGTAGATAAATTCCATCACTCCACATACACACCACCTATTCCTTTGTAGACAATATTCACCTTGACAAGTTTATGTTACATAAAATAATAACTATTGTTCGGCATTGTCATACAATGTGTTATTAAATACTGAAAAATAGTACTAGTTAGCCGCCAATGGTTTAGTGGAGAGTTGAGGGTTGAGACTAGGAGGTTGGACAACCTAGTAGACTTGATAAAAGTGAGTCGAAGGTGGGGCCAAGGTGGGTAGGCACAAGTTGATTGTTAGTTCACCTCCCCACTGGAAACGAGTAAGCACTAGAACCTTGTGCCAAATAACAGACACAAGAATCGCTCAACTATGGGTTTAGTATATCCAACTTGGCTTAGTACACTGCTCTTCTGATTGAATATCTACAGGATGACACCTGCTCTTGTGTACAGAACAGCCACGGTTTGGGGGTGGGGCAAGAGTAGAAACAGATAAACACTCGCTGGTCTACACAATGGTAGGTACCGTCTGCATCGGACCGTTCATTCCACTGTTGGCCAGTGGTTTCTCGATTGTTGTATGGTCCAAGAACCTACTGGGTAGATGCTAGAAAGGTTGAGCAGTGAAAAGATTTTGTTATTTCAGCTTAGTCGCACACTAATGTGTTGCGTGTTTATGGCCTGACATTGTGAGTTTGAGGTATCTTGTGGGTAAAGTTGGGCAACTCTGCAGAGCATAATCAATTGTATTCGGATACGCCGTGCATCCGGTTAATGAAGCTATGTTCATGAGTGATTCCAGTATATGAGGCATAAGTAGAGATTTTGAGATGTTAAGATGGAAATCACAATTATTGAGTAAACCCCTGATGTTAATTTTATTGTTTTAAAGATAAACTACTTTAACTCAAATGATGCATCCACATATACCTGATATGGTGAACCCTAAACAATCCATTGAACTTCTAGAATGTAGTTAATTAGTTTTTCCATGTGGCTTGTTGAGAACAGTTGTGTACTCATACTTGCTAAATCAGCTACAAAGGAAACCTGAGAGAACTCCGAGGATCCCAATGCGAAAGGTTTTGGTGGACCTCTGGATGACAATGATTGCTGGTATTAGGTTTTGACCGTGCTCAAGCGTGCCTGTGGTTTGGAAGTTCTTTTGTCTTGTAATATATTAACTTTGGGATTGGATACCCATATTTGTGTCAAAACTAGCTGATAAGCCTTATCCTTGTGTAATAAAAGTTTAGCTTTTATTATAATCGAAAGCTTGCTTGTGTTGCTATTCCTTACTTCACAACTGCACATTTTAAACAGTTATGAAAAGTTTGACGGACCTAGAAATAGGTCTGTTTCACATCCGTGCTCTCCTTTGCTGGTGCATGAGCAAACCATGTCCTCGCCACGCTTTTTCTCAATAATTGCAGACACCATGGCTAAGAAAGATGGCGAGGAAATGGCAGAGGTCCAACTCTTTCTCTTGGCCGAGAAACTTAAATCTGAAGTACTCACACCTCAAAGTGAAGCCAAATAAGGAGTCCAAATTGCTAGAGAAGTACATGCAATTTGATGATGGCCCAAACACTACGGATTGGTGTGACGCTAGGGGGTTGAGGTGAGGGTAGTGATGCATTTGGGAGAAAAGATATTTGGCTATTTGCTAGACATGCCAGGTTAGGTTGCCATGTGGACAAATCTGACTAGAACAAGTTTGGCTCTCAGATTCAATTTCCTGTCAAGATCATCTTTTTACTATTACGGGGCAAATTAGTTAGTAATGCTACAATATAATGCAAGTTTGAAAAATAACATCGGCATGTTACTGACCTTGGCCCTGTCAGCATCACATGTATTGATTGTTATTTTCCAATTTATAATGTTTGTAGTCTTACTGAGCTAATTTTCTCTATTCTTAATTTGTGCCTTTGTTTTCTCCTTCTCCTTGATTTGATTGAAATGTTAATAAAATAAGATAAGTAGCTCACCAGTCATCATACTCGAATTGAGGCATATTTGTGGTGCTGGTTATTTCTTTTGTAAAAATGGGAATGGCTGAATTTTGGGTAATAGTTCAGTTGAGAATTGTTAGTTTATTCTATAAAAACACCAAATTCCTAAAGTGAGCTAACTAATCTCAATGGAACTATGTGCCCAATAACTAGCCATTGCCTTTTTTTAGGAAAGAGCCGGTGTTGATCAAGCTACCCAGCCTCCGGTCGGCTGCCGCAGCGGCTCCCACACCAGTGGCATCCCTCTCCCCCCTCCTGAGCATCCCCTCCTCCTCCTTCCTTCCCTCTCTCTTCCTAATGCGGCCACCGGTCGTCCATGGGCTCAGGGGCGCCGACGCCAAGGAATCCGTCACGCGTGGAGCCGTCATGTCTTGGCATGCGCCGGGAGGTTCCCTGTGGTCCCCAATGCTCTACATCGGGGAGGTCCATCACCCGGCGGTGCTGCCGTCGGCCGGTCGACGTGGCCGTGGGATCGAGGGCGCGGGCCTCGAGGAGTCCGTTGCGTGTGGATCCACCTTGCCCCTGCTTCTATTCTTCTCTCTCAAGCTTGTGCTAGGACGATCCTCTTCACTAGCCGATTTTAACCAGTCTGAAGTTCCAGTGAGTTGGTTGGGAGGTGTTCCCCCTAGCTATGATGTGTGTGTTCAACATAGCTGGTTGGTGTTAGGGCATAGTTAGGATTTGCTAGTTAGTGACCCTAGCTCTGGTGTTGTTGCTAAGGTATTGCGAGGCGTGCCCAATTACGGATTTCCTCCCGCCGCGGGTGTTCCCTCATCGGGATGTATCTTTTTATCTTGCATTATCCTGCTTTATCAATACAAAAGGCAGCTTCCTGCCTCTTCGCTTTTTTTAAAAAAAGTTTCTTGCCTGAGAGAGTTTTACACCTCTATTATCGTCGTCTCTTGCAATCGTTCTTAGCCATGGCCTAGGGGATTAGTGCGTGGTTCCTCCGCTCAAACGCAGAATTTACTCGGCTCCAAAGCTGGCTTGTCATAATTAGCTATCTTATCAACGCTTGATGGAGCGATCTCGTCTTCAACCAAGCGCCCATATGGGCAGAGCTGGCTGCTCGGCTATCTGGAGCCTCGCGGCGATTGCGGCTTGCCCACCTCAGCTGCACCCAAAGCTCTCCAGTCCAGTCCCTACACCCAGTTCACCGCTCGTCGCGTGGACCGTCTCCTCCCTACTTCCCACTCCCAAACCATACTCCCAGATCTCACAAAACCAGCTCACCTCTCTCTCTCAGATCCGAACCCTAACCCTAGCCCCAGATCCGCCTCGCCGGGGACCTCGCCGCCGCCTGCTGCGATGGCGTGCCTCGCGATCTCCCTGCAGCCGGTGAACGGCCCCGACATCCTCCTCCAGACGCGCTCCTGGTTCCCCGTCTCCCGCGCCCTCGCCGCCGTCTCCGCCTTCCGCCTCGCGCGCCTCCACCACGCCCGCGGGAAGCAGAAGCCGGCCGCCGCCTCCCCCTCCTCCCCCTCGCCCACTTCGCTCGACGCCATCGGCGACGACCCCCTCGCGACCGGATCGGGGCAGCTCGTGGTGGGGGTGGAGTCGCAGTACCGCGTCGTCTACCGCCTCGTGAACTCCATCTACGTGCTCGGTGTCACCACCTCCTCCGACCACGCCTCCCCCGCCGTCCACGCCTTCGCCATCGCAGACGCCGTCAACCAGGCCGTCTCCGTCGTCGTCGCCGCCTGCCGCGGCATCGACGTCACCCCTGAGAAGGTGCACCGCAAGTACCCCGAGGTCTACCTCGCCCTCGATCTCGTCCTACACGGCGTGGGCTCCGTCCGCCTCTCCCAGATCCTTGCAACCATCCATGGCGACAACCTCGCTCGCATGGTCAACTCCTCCCCTGACGCTGAAGCCCGCGCTCGTGGTGCTGATCCCTGGACCGCCGTCGAGCACCTCGCCCACGACCGCCATGCCGCGCGTGATGCCTTCACGGGTGCCTCATTCGAGCTCCCCCAGGAGACCCTGGCTGCTGGTGACGAGTTCTCCGCATCTAACATCGCACCCACAGCTGCTGCGACCACTGGGGACGAGGCACCACCTGAGGAGGCGGCTCCCACGGAGAAGGACCCCTTTGCAGCCAGCGAACTAGTTAACAAGCCAGAGGAGGCATTGGTGGGTGCGTTCAAGAAGAACAAAGAGACTGCCCTTGTGGTTGCTGATCCTGCGGCTGCACTTGCTGGGTTGGAGGTCACGACTTTGCCACCAGCTGAGGCGACTAAGCCGACATTTATTGGGGTTGAAGGGTTTGAGGGCGACTATGGTGGAATTGAGTTCGGCAATGAGGAGGCTTCACTGGCTGAGGCGTTTGAAGGGTTCAATGCGCCATTTGGGGGTGGGCTGGATGCTTCGGAGTTTGTTACCACAACGAAGAAGGATCATAAGGATAAGAGCATCACTGGTCTTGAGCTGCTAGCCACGAGTAGCGGGCAGGCACCAAATGCTGGTACACCGTTGGAGAACTTGTTGGTCACCAAGAGCACAGAGATGACCGCCCCTGAGTTGTCAATTGTGGAGGAGATCAATGCGGAGTTCAAGGAGTCTATTCTTGTGCGGGTTGGTTTGAAGGGTACAATCTTTTTGCGGACATTGCCACCAAAGAAGGCGGCGGGGAAGGAGACAGAGTTCTCGTTCCGTCTTGAGGGCACATCTGGAATGAAGAGGGCCGCTCTGCAGAGTACTGTGTTGAGTAACCTCGAGAATGGGCTGTTCCATGTCAGGACACCATCAAAGGAGGAGCCCACCCCCATCATGAAGTACAGCTTCCTGCCCAAGCACTCACCTCTCCCTTTAAGGATACGCCTTGTGAAACGCCATAGCGGGACATTGCTCTCAGTGATGATACAGTATGCATCGAACCCAATGTTGCCGCAGCCGCTGAGCAATGTTACATTCATTGTTAAGCTTCCTGTGGATCCAACTCTGCTTAATGTTTCACCCAAGGCTGTGCTGAACCGGGCAGAGAGGGAGCTTAGGTGGCATATCCCAGACATTCCCCTGAAAGGTCCTGCTGGACAGCTGAGGGCGCGCATGCCTGTAGATCAGGACTCCAAGGATGGTGAGCTAGAGGTTGTTGGGATGGTGAAGTTTGCTTACCAAGGGCCATTCACATTGTCTGGTATCAAACTCTGCCCAGCCACTGACGGCATTGCCCAATTTAATGAGGTTGGCCACACCTTTTCCAGTGGGAGTTATCTGTGCATCTGATTGGTACCTTCTTTGTATTATAGCTGTTACTTTATCCATTTTTTGGGTCCGTTTGCTTCTACAGCAGGGTGTGAAATTCCTATTGTATGTAGTGATGCTTGTTTGTTTTTGTGAGGCTGGAATTTATATCATGTTTTTGAGTTGTCTCTTATTTTCTGGATATGGTGTCTGTGATTATTCATCAACGTTCACTATGTATACAAAGGAACAATATACTTTTGCTGCTCACTTTCGGTCACGCACTATTGAAAGATATCATTGCTTCTATTTGAAAAAACATGCCACTGGATTTAGCTCTTGCGACTAGTTGCTTTGTATTGTTATTCTAAAAATGTTGCAGTGGCTTGTATTATCTGTTTTTAATGTATGTAATCCCTTGCTAAAGTTGTTGACACCATAGTTATAAGTTAAAACACCTGTTTAGCAAAATACCACTCTAGTTTACCTTCAGTCACAAGTTCACTGGTGGATCCTTTCTCCAGAAAGGAAAGATTTGCTGGTGCTGTTAGTTAACAAACTAAAGACAGATCAGCGTAACTATATGTTTGATCCTCTTGACAAAAACTTCGTTGTATGTATGTCACTTCTGTACATATCCATCAAAAGATTGATATCTGGGAATTGGTCCTTGTGTATTATGTACTATAAATTCTATGTCTACTCAATGACAAAGATAAACTAGATACTTGTTTGTAACCTTCTGATTCATTAATATGCAAAGTTTAACTGAGATCTAGTTCTACTGCTAATAGTCATTATCGTAGTTTCAATGTTGCATGCAGTCATGCTTTTAGACACTAGTTTTATTAATGTAAATTGTGGATAAGATGTAAGTTTAAATATATTGTTTAACATTTATTAAATTGTAATACATTGCTAAAGTTATTGACTTGCTATTTGTTTGGACTTCAAATGCACAATTTTTTTAGGCGCCTAATTTATAGTTTACCTAATTACCTTCCAGTCATAGTAGACGGACGCCTCCGTGGTTCAAAGCCATGGTTGAGTCTTGAGAGATGGAGAGAGAGATGGGCTATAGAAACGGTCAGCTTATATGTTGCTAGTGTTTCAAACATTAATTTGAATATTTATAGAATGTCGATGCCACGGTTTTATCTCATTACTTATTGTTGGACACTAGACAGTGTTACTGCTGGCACACTAGAATACTAGATGAATATTGGTCTCATGGACAGATTTTTACACTACATCTGCATTGCAGAAAAACTAAACTACCCCAAGCTGTTCATGGACAATTCAAATCCAGTTAGTAGTCGTTTATTGCATTTATTTCATAAGTAGTTCGGCTCACTGCATCTTTCAGTTCAAAGTTATTAGTTTGATGGTCATTTAGTGCAGTTGATGTGTCATGGTGGTCGTCAGGTAGCTGTCTTTGGCAAAACTGTACCGTACATAAGATTCTGAATAACAATTGGTTATTTTACATCTTTTAAAAATGGATTTGATTTCAAAATTTCAATCAACCAGAAAGCAAATAATGTTTATCCCTTCCTTTTTAGACCACTGTGTTTTACATAATCTTTTAGACGATGTCAATGTGTTTTCCTATCTGATTCTACTTGATTGTTTCTTCTCTGGTGTACCTATACCTTATTGGAATGTTAATCCACTTCACTACCCTAAAAACTGAATTTGTTCACACTTATTGACTATCATCTTTCTCTTCATCTCAATACTAGTTCCAATATTCACAGCCCATGGAATCATGGTTTTATCATATGTTTCAGACATGCTTATTAAGTCGTTGACAAGTCGGTGGAGTAGAGCCGACTGGAGCCGGTGACTCGACTTACGCCGGCAAGTCGAGCGACCAGTCAACTAGTCGACCGGGCGGTGGCAAGTTGGGCGACTTGGGGAGGGGGGGGGCAGTGGGGACTAGTTGTCAGAGGCAGCGGACAGAGAGATAGAGAGGGTGAGTGATGGAGCTGTCCAGTGAGAAGGGGGGAGGGGGTGAGTGAGGGAGGACACCGAAGGGACTTCGGGAGCTCACGTGCAAGCCCAGATCCACTCGCCGCCACCCTTCGTCGCCCTCGGAGGCAGCTCCCACTGTGTCGCCGGCTTTCGTCGCCCTCGCCCTTCGTCGCAAGCTCGCAGGAGCAGCTCTCTTCACCCTTTGTCACAGCCCCCTTCGCCCTCGCCCTTCGTCGTAGCTCCCTTGCCTTTCGTCGACTCGTCGCAACTCCCTTCGCCTGCGGGAAGAGGTCCAGGCCATAGCTCCCGTCGCTCCCAGGTATGCCCTTCTCTATTTCTCCTGTCGCCCCAGCTCTCTGTTTTTTCTCTGTGATTCTGCAAAGGAGAGGATGGATCTGCGATTTGGGGTTGAAGGGGAGGAGAGGAGGGATCTGCGAAGGTTGGAGGGGAGGAGAGGAGGTTGGAGTTGGGCTTTGCCATGCGATTTTGCGAAGGATTGGAGGGGCCTATGAAGGAGATATGCGCAGAGAGTGCGATTGAGAGAGTGTTGACTGGGAAAGGGAGATATGCAGAGAAGTAGATATTTGCGAAGGAGATATGCATATGTTATGTGCATAATTGCATATGTTATGAACTAAAGATAGCTCTATGTTCTGTGCATATGTAGGCATTATGGCAGAGCAATCTTCAACTCCAACTCCAACTCCAACTTCGACTCTAAATCCGATAGCGGGCATCGAAGGGTATGATTTGGCTAATGATCCTAAGCGGAAGGTTAAGTCTAATGATCCGGGGTGGAAGCATAATTAATTAACCGTAATTAATTAGTCATAATTAATTAGTAGTAATTAAGTAGTCCAAATTAGTTAGTTGTAATTAATGTAGTCGTATATATTTATCGCTGTTAGTCGTAATTAATTAGGCTTAATTAAGTAGTAGTAATTAATTAGTCCTAATTATTTTGGTTAGGTTGGATAGTTTGGTTATTTTTCTAGGGTAAGGAAATGTAGACTACGTAGTGCGACCTTTTGTGATATTGTGTATAGTAAATTGGGTTGTTGTGACTTTAGGTAATGTCGAACATGCAAGACTTGCTTGTCTTTTATGGCGACGGTCTCGTACGGGGTGGACCCGATGGGTTGGACCTGTCGAGATGCTAGTACAAGGTGGTCCGGGCGGAGGGGCTCGATGTGATTAATATTCACGAACTGAGGAGCTGCATCCGAGGGGAGTTCGACACGGAGGCAACGACGAAGAAGCTTGTCATCGAGGGGATCACTTGCACGAATAAGGGAGGGCTATGTGAGCTACTGAAGGTGAATGATAGCGTTGTATGGGCTAGTACATGTAGATTGCTGCTAAGCCCGAGGCGGTGATATACGGAAGCATCTACTGGTGGAACGACGTGGAAACCCAGTGGTGCATAAGACATCTTGCATCGAACTTATTCACGCGGTTCCACACTCAAGAACTAATGAATACGTTCAAGGCATTGTGCATACACAACCAGAGGCGGAAGTTTGAGTCCATCTGGAGAGACCTCGAACATCGGACTACGATGCATACAACGGAGTGCTCTCCAGAGGTGCAGGAGGGACAACAAGCTACGAGAGGGGAATCCAGGAGCCCCATCAGTTTCTCCGAGTGGATTAATCTCCACGCTTTTGAGTTGGAGAAATGGTCCCAGCTGTATGACATCGACGGTGCGAGGTACTGTATTATGACTACCAACATGTCCAAGGTGTACAACAGCGTGCTAAAAGGTGTGTGGTGACTCCCTATCACCGCGATCGTTGAGGAGATCTGGACTCGCACGGTCGGTTACTTCGTCAATAGAGCCACCACAGCGAGGCAAGAACTAGAAGAAGGGAAATAATGGTCCGAGAACATGTAGAAGTATATGGACCAAAAGATGGAGAAAGCTCGTACGCACGACATCCGAGTGATTGATGGCCTGAGGAGGAAGTACTAGATCCAGCTGAGGCAGAAATATGTCAACAGTCATGCCAGGGGAAAGGAAACATGCTTGCACTCTCGGTGATATGGCTACATGCATCTGCAACAAGACGAAGCTCCTGCACAAGCCATGCTTGTATTTGTATAAGGCGTGCGCGCAAGTCAAGCAGATATCTACGTTGTGCATCTTCGAGTACTACGACATGCACCATCTTTTCGGGACATGGAGTGCTCAGTTCCACTTGTATAGCGTGGACATGAACTATAGAGATATTTGGCCGGAGAGGGTGAAATGGGGCCCGAATATAGTCTTGATGGCAACTGGAAAGGGACGATGACAGACGTGACGCTTCCAAAATGACATAGATGACACCAGCGTGGGGGCCTAAGCTGCGCGAGGAAGTGCCGGATATGCAAGACCCTTAGCCACTCTGTGAAGGATTGCCCCGAAAAAGCGACCTCGTCTAGCCGTCATTCTATGTCGTAATTAATTATATTGTTTGCATGTTAGGGGACCGTAATTTTAAGTAAACGGGTAGTGTTATAATAATTGTGTCTTTGTGTACGTCATTTTATGTTAACGAGTATGTATTTTGGCATTTTATTTGTTTCAAACTGACTTGCCCTTGTTCTATGAGTTAGAGCATAACATTAGGTTGGCCTTAGAGATGTTCGACTCATCGGACTTTGATGTGAAGATGTTGCGGAAGCGCAAGTAGCTTGTCGAGAGGGCCAAACTCCACCCTGATTGTTCTATGAAGGATGCATCAGTACCACCGGAGTTTCCACGCCCGCAATGTGTGTACGAAGAACCGACGAAGATCATTCAATCCATACACCTAGCGACCGCCGCCCAAGCGTGCTACATGTGCGGGAACATCCTCGTAAGCGAATCTTACACACACATCGATTTTTCACATCTTACGTTGCATTTCACATATCCCTAACTTCATCCGCGCATAATGGCAACCGGAGATGCATTGCAACTTCTTCCAATGGATCGACAGCCCGAACATGTACAATAGAGCGTTCATCGAGTAGAAGTACATATTCAACTACACGAAGCGAGCCGAGACCTTCGAATGATGGAAACCTTACGTACCCGACCCTATTGAAGAGGCACCGAGCGATAAGGGGAAGGCTTCTGCTAGTGAGACCGACGGTCGTCCTAGCGCTCCTCGTTGCCCTGGCACTCTGGATCGAAGAGGTAAATGTTGTTCAATTTGCATCCTAATTATTAATTTCGTCTTACGTTCTGCTAACATCATTCAATCTTCCAGCCCATCTCGCAGAATACGGTTGCCTTCGAGACTGGCTGCCGTCGTGGGCAGTTAGGAGACAAGGTGAAGGGACCGATGGGTCGGCAAGACTAATTTCATTCCTCTCTATTTTTATTCCAAAAAGGTGCACATGTATCCTGTGTGATTTTCGGTCAGCTGATCCGTGCATGCTGTCTTTTCTAATGCGCATAATCAAGCCTTGTGCGTCATGCATGCTTATTAAGGCGTCGCCTACGCTTAGGCGGTAAGGCGGTCGGCAACGCGTCGCCTTGCCAAGAAGGCCTAAGGCGTCTGCCTCAAGGACAAGGCGTCGCCATGGCGTCGGGAAGCTCCGAGGCGGCCGCCATATGCATGAGGGGAGGAGATAAAAGAGATGGGATGAAGGGGGGCAAGCGGGAAAAACTCGTCGCAGATTACTTCGCGTGATCGCGCGAAGTCAACGATCGAAGCCCTAGCGCCGCCTCCATCCCCGTGGTGCCAGTGCCACCATCCTCGAAGTGGCGCGCCGACGACCATCTGTTGCACCACCGTCCCGCCTTCATCCCCATCGCGGTGTCGCCTTCTCCGCTCTAAATTCATGTTTGCTCCATCCCCTCCCTCCTGGCCTCCACCTCCACCTCTCTGCGGAGGAGGCGGCGAAGCGGGAGGCGGTCGGTCGTGTGGCGTCAGACGGCGAAGTGGCTGGCGAACAGTGGAGCAAATGCTAAAATGCATTGCTTTATGCGCTGAAGTGCATTGCTTTATGTCGCTTTATCAGGTCTTTGAGCTAACCGCTCTTCGGTTATTACTTCTCGATCTCTCTAATGCGGTTTAAAAATGGCAAGTGCAAGTATTGCATCATCCAAGGCCAGGTATGATCCAAAGACCGATCCAAAACGAAAGGCGGGATCTAATGATCCGGGATGAAAATATGGCTACCGACCGAAAATTGGCAACCGAGATAAGGTGATGTGTATCCTTTGTAACACCCCAAGTACAAGAGGGATTAAAAGGCCGAAGGAGCATCTTGCGGGTGGCTATTTAGATGTGGTAACGCGTCCCAATACTACCACAGAAATAAGGAAAGAGATGGGAGATTATTTTAAAAAACAAGAAGAGTAGACCAATCTTCCTAGATGATGATGATGATGAAGGGGGAGGTCAAGATGTGGAGGTGGTAGCACATGGCATCTGGTCCCAAGACTCCACTGTGAAGCCAAGTTCAAGGATAGCTGCCAAAAGAAGGCATGCTGTCTTTTCATTCAAGGTCAAGGCAGAGGCAAAGGAGACCAAGTCTGTTGCTGGTATGCTTCGAAGAACACCCGAAGATGTTATAGATCAAAGACGTTCTGGGTCTTTTCAAAGCACCATGGAGGCCAGCACAAGGACGAAGGATGACATGCATTATGTGAATAAGCAATGGGCCTTGTGGTTCTATGAGTGTGGCATACCATTTAATACCACAAACTCAAGGTAGTTTGAGATTGCTTGTGAGGCCAGTGTGCAGTACGGTTCCGGGTATAAGCCTCCTAGTTTCCATGAGCTGAGGGAGCCATTGCTTCGGGAGTGCGTCAAGGAGACAAGTACTTCAAGGGAGGAGCACGAGCGGGCGTGGAAGCAATATGGTTGCACACTTATGTCGGATGGATGGTCCGATAGGAGGGGACGCCACTTGATCAACTTCCTTGTCAACAGCCCGGAGGGGACTTACTTCTTGGAGTCTGTTGATGCATCAAGTGAACAACATGATGCAACTATGATAACTAATTTGCTAGAGGAGAGAACTGAGGCCATTGGAAAAGGCAAGGTTGTTCAAGTTGTCACTGATAATGGTGCTAACTACAAGGTAGCGGGCAAGCTTCTAATGGAGAGGATTCCTACACTGTTTTGGAGTCCTTGTGCTGCACATTGTTTGGATCTTATGTTAGAAGACATTATGAAGTTGAATGAATTTAAGAAGCCTATTGCACATGCCAAACGTGTCACCGCATTCATTTATAGGCATGGGAGGCTTCTTAGTGCAAATGAGGGAGAAGATATATGGGATGGATCTTGTGAGACTCGTAGCCACTTGGTTTACCACATCCTTCCTTACTTTGAAGAGCATGCACAAGCACAAGGATGTTTTGAAGTGTCTATTTGTGAGTGAATCATGGACTAGGATCAAATTGTCAAAGACGGAGGCCGGCATGCATGTGACAGACATTGTGCTCTTTAAGGAGTTCTGGAATTCAATTGAAGATTGCCTAGAGCTTCAGCCCCACTTCTTATTGTGCTTAGGGTGGTTGATGGTGATGAGAAGCCTGCAATGCCAGAGGTTGCAGCATTAATGGTTCATGCAAAGGAGAAGATCAAGCTTAGCCTCTCTACCCAAAACAAGCAATGTTTGCTCAAGAAGATCATTAACATTATTGAGCGACGTTGGGTGAAACAAATGGATCATCTATTGTATGGGGTTGTACTCTATTTGAACACAGGGAAATTCTTTGCCATCCAAAAGAGTGGCGATGATACCTATGTTGGGGAGCTAAGGAGTTGCTTCAATGATATGCTTGCAAGAATGGTACAAGATGAGAATATTCGAAACAAGATTGATGAACAAGCCATGCATTATGAGGACCAACGAGGAGATGTCTTTTCAAACAAATTGGCAATCCAAAACTTAGAGTCAAGAAGCCCTAGTAAGTGTTGTTAATTCCATCATGTTTATTTCATTCTTAATTCCTAATATATGCGTGTATTTGCCATTCTAGTTGATTGGTGGCGTTCATATGGTGGGCGAGCCATTGACCTACAAAGGTTTGCTAAGCGTGTTGTTAGTCTTTGTGCTTCATCATCTGGTTGTGAGCGAAATTGGAGTACCTTTGAATTTGTGAGTCAATTTGTAGCTTCTTTGTGTTTATTTTCATCTACTCAATTTGTAGCTTATATGTGCTTACTAATTTCAGCAAGTTATTTATTCATTTTATTTGCTTTGCTTGCCATTTGTGCTTTTATAGATCCATACAAAGAAAAGGAACCGGTTACTACACAAGAGATTGAATGATTTGGTTTTTGTTGCATACAATCGGAAGATGAAAACAAGGTTTCAAATGATGCGGGAGAAAGCGGGCAAAAACTATGACCCTTTGATCATTAAGGATTTTGATTGGGACAATGAATGGACTGACTAATTGGTTGTACCACCTCAAGGTGGTCGTGAGTGTGACCTTACATGGGATGATGTTGATGAAGTCATTGGAGCATTACGCTCGCTTCGAGGTCACAATATTCCAAGGCAAGCTAATAGGTATAGTCATGGTGAGCCTACGGCCTACCAAAGGCGTGCAAGATCTACAACAATGGTGATTGAAGAAGATGGCTTAGATGAGCAAGGGCAAGACTCGGATTCGGGCAATGAAGAAGATGAGGAAAAAGGTCCACATGTTGATGCGGATGTGAGCGATTGTGACAAAGCTCCCAATACTACCGAAGATGGTGGAGAAAACTTGGATTCTACTAGCAATCCCAATGAGTTCGATGATGGATATTAAGAGTTGAGAGAGTTGGATTATGCTACTTTTGTTTTGTGGACTACTATTATGCCATTAGACTACTATAAGCTTGTGGACTTATCACCTATGTTATTTGCGTGGACGTATGTCACTTATGTCGTGCTTGTTAATTTGTTATGTTGTTCATATTTAATTCTCGGATTCACTTAATTGTTATTGTGGACTTATGTTGCTCATCATTCATGTACCTTGTTGCTTAGGAGAAGTGATGAGAAGAGAGATTGTCAACAAGGTATGTCACTCAATCCGTATTTACTCAATTAATTGGAATACAATTTGTATCTATTACATTTATAACAATCTATATGTTGAAACTTGCAAGGGGGATGGATGCTACATGGGAGAAGAGCAATTGGAAGGGGGGGGGGTGCTACATGGGCTCAAGAATTGGCAACAACAAGGTACATGTGCTGCTAAAATGCTCATTTTATTCGGTGCCTTAGCGCCTTAGGACGTGGGTAAGGCGTCACCTCGCCTCGTGCCTTACCGCTTAAAAGGTGTGAGGGGGGTGGGTCGCCTCGCTTCACCTTACCGCCTTAATAACCATGGCGTCATGTAATTGCAATGCACTTACGTAGGAGTATGTATTCCTTTTGTAGCTAGGTAGGGTGGTTAATTTCTCGACTATTTTCAGGCTTTGATCTAACTAGCTTCATGTACTAGACGTGCACGCGACAGGAGAGGCGCCATGTCGATGGTCCTGGATGCCTTCGTGTCCTACCTCGCCGACCTACTCGCCTAGGTGACGAGAGAAGAGGTGGGCATGCTGTTCGGAGTCTTCGGCGAGATCGGCAACCTAGGGGACAAGCTTGGGGACCTCAAGGCTTTCCTGGCCGACACTGAGAGGAGGCACATCACCGATCAACTCGTGCAGCGGAAGGTGAGGGAACTCAAGGATGCCATGTACGACACCACTGACATCCTCGATCTCTGCCACCTCAAAGCCATGGATCAACGAGGCGCATATGTGGACTTGGGGTGCTGCAACCCTTTGCTCTTTTGCCTTCGGAATCCCCTCTTCGCCCACAACATCGGCAACTGCATCAAGGCGCTCCACCAGAGGCTAGACAACATCAAGGAGCGGAGTGCCGCTTTCATCTTCGTCAACCTCGGTTCCTACAAGGACCGTGGCAGAAGGGCTTATTCTTCTCGCCCAGCTGCCAACCGCGAGAACACGGGGGAGCCTATCTGGTCAGGTGTGGTCGGGGAGAAGATCGAAGAAGACACAAGAGCATTGGTGGAGATGCTGACAGAAAAGGAGGGCAACAGCAACATCATGGTGGTCGCCATCGTGGGCGTCGACGGGATTGGCAAGACCACCCTCGCCCGGGAGGTCTTTGTTGGACCGAAACGACGACTAGAGGGGGTGAATAGGAGCTATACTCATTTTTGACCCTTGATCGATTTCAACTTCTTCTTTTCCTCAATAGCTATAGAAGCTATGAAGACCAGAGATCATAAGTACAGCATAAGTCTTGCGATGAAACCGACTAACCACGGGACATAGATCAAAAATACCAAAAACCTCATAGAGGCTAGTCGACCACGACCATAGCTTCGGTCGACGACTGCAGTCTGCTCGCTCGATCGTGCATGCACGGCACGGTCAGTCGTAGGGCAGTCCTAACTGCAAGAGGCAACAGTCTTACCGCTAAAGCCCTGTTCAGTAGCCCGTCAAGAACACAAATCGATCTAACTTCTACACCAGTGAACCAAATCCTCTGGAACTTGAAACAAGGCTCATCAAGAAGGTCATGAACCTATTCCAATAGACGATCGTGAGAATCGAAGTCAAGGTTCCATGAATTTCTTGGATGAGGTCAAGAAGGCACAAAAAGCGCTGAAATTCAAACTTTGATAAAAAAAAAACTTGCTCATAGGAGAATGATAATCAAGACAATCCTAGATGTATTCCCGCATGCCCAAGCAATCTAGATCACAACATGAAGATCAGGAAAAAAAACAAAGGAACAAGCAAAAACCCAAAATGCATCAAAGAGAGAGCAAGAACAAGAAGAGACTCATCTTGAGGAAATCTTGCTTGGATTGATTTGAGAAGATTGTTGGTTTACAGCCACTCCACCATGGAGGACAAAAGCTTAACATTTGAGCACTCAATCAATCCATCTCTCACAAACCCTAGCCTTAACTACTCCACTTTCCACCAAATCACAAATTAGGGTTTTCACTTGGAAGGCTTGAAGAGGGCAAATCCTGCACCTCTCCCTTTTATAGTGGAGGCTAGGCTTAGAGAGAGAAAACCCTAACGGATACCCATTAAGCCCACACAAACGGGTCTACACTCACGCACGCTTCTCAAAGCGGATGATGAACCGGGTCTTCTCGCGTCCATTTCTTTGTGAACTCCGTCTTCTCTTGACCTAAACCTCCTCTCCTTGCACCGTCTTGCACCGCGGTTTTGCCAAAGGTCACCAAGGCGGTATTTTGGTGAAGATACCAAAATACTCTTTCTTGATCCTTCTCCAAAGACCGCGTCCAATCATCATGAAGCAATCCCATGCTTTGCAACATGTAGGTTGATCAACGACTCTCTTCATGTTGGCAAGTCTCTCCCATCCGGCTTCCACCGAAACCACCATGACACTTGCACTGACCCCCGCACCGCTTGATGCAACCCGTCACACTGAACTTCCCGTTCGGTCATCATTGTCCATCTTGCGTCATGCTTGAGTCTAATGACTTTATCCGGCAACCTTGATCGTTCTGAACCTCAGCTCTCCTAACGTAGTCTCGATCATCCTCGTCATTGACCTCCAAGTCACCTGCACAGCAATAGACCAAGAAATCGATTTTGGGCACAAGTTCTTTACAACTTGACCCACGTTAGTCAAAACATGCACCATTCAACACATATGCATTGAAACTCATGAAATTGACCTAACACACGAGGTTCACCGCCCTCGGCGTGTGAACAACACCACTGGCCGGTCAGACCGCCGCCCAGGCATGTCTGACTGCCACTTGGCTGGTCAGACTACCGACCATCGGTTAGTTAGACCGCACCCTAATTCCTGGAAAACAACCTTTCTCGATATTTCGAAAAAACTCTTATCTAGTTTTGCCTCGAAACTCCATTTTTCGTGAAACCTAGCGCAAACACACTTCCAAACACTCCCACATAAGTATTTGATCTCATTAATTAAAAAATTCCATTTTTCAATTTTCGGTCGATCAGATCGCCACTCTGGCCGGTTTGACCGTTGGCCACAGGCCGGTCAGACCGCCTCCTAAGGCCAGCCAGACTGCTTGAACTTAACAGTCAGTAGGAACTTCGCGAAAGCTGAGAGTTTGAACTCCAAACACCTCGACACCATTGTCAATAATTCAACACTAAGATTAGGATCATACACATGATCTCCACAGTCTTCAACGACGGCAACATAAAGGACAGGTTCAATAAGATGATATGGTTGAGCGTCAACCAGGACTTCGACAAGGCTGAGCTGCTCCAGACGGCCATCACCCTTCTTTGGGGACCACTGTGGTGAAAGCGATGCTCAGGCTTGGGGCGACCCTTCTCACGCCTTATGGGGGGGGGGGAGGAACTCTTGCTGGTGATGGAGGATGTGCTTGAAACACCATTGGTCAATGCCACAACTCGAGGTAGCCGAGTCCTTGTTACCACAAGAGATGAAAGAGTTGTCTGAGGGATGAATGTCGTGCATCCCTACCATCGTGTCGACAAACTAGGGCCCCAAGATGCTTGGTCGTTGCTTAAGAGGCAAGTCTGTACGATTTAACTATCATTATAGTTGTATAGTAAATACAAGTCTACTTTTTAAATGTAGACATATATATGGTAGTATCTAGCCGCATAACTGCACGAGCAGTTCTACTAATTTATTTATGGGGTTGTCTAATGCTCTGGTACCTAATTTTTTCTTATATTTAGTCAAAATTTTCACTACTAGATCAATATCCAACAACTCAAGGCTATTGCTTCTTTGTGATGTGGTTTGATGTGCTTAGACAAATGTTAAAATAAATAATTATTCTAACGTAGACAAAAAAATAAATTTAAGTTTGGTGAACCCCTACAAAATACAAAAACAAAACAATTCTAACCTAGACAAAAATAAAGTAAGTCTAGGTGAACTATAAAAATACAAAAACAAACAGAACTAAAAATTGCAGTAAAGCCGTTCTAAAATTGCACATTACTTAACACTGTAATTTTAGGTTTAATACTGTGCAATTTTAGGTGACTGGGAGATGAGAAAATTTCAGGCGCCTACGGAATAGCCAAACCGTTTATTTGCATGTATAGATATGATATTCATCGATATTGTACTGTGTGAGCTAGCTACTAATTATGGGACTAGCTTGGTATGCACAGAGGGGCTATATGCAAATCCGGGACTCGGCACAAATGGATCGCCAAATTTTGGCAAGGCCACTAGACCCTGCTGACATGGCATCATTTGGTTGCGTTAAATAGTTATGAAGCTTCAAGTGCCTATATCTCTCAAACCAGACATCCAATTTGTAATCTTTTTGAACTATCGTATTCCTGATTTTTTTAAAAAATAATACTATTTTAAAAGATAATTACAAAATTAAATAGTCGAAAAAAAGAATTACAAAAGTAGGTGTCTGTCGCCATTTGAAATGGCAGCATGCTCTTGTCACCATTTCAATTGGCGATAGGGGCCTTGTCGCCAATTGGAACAGTGGGGGGTTCTTGTTGCCAATTGAATTGGCGACAGAACCCTATCGCCAGTTGACATGGTGACAGGAGTCCTGTCGCCAATTGAACTGGCGGCATGAGAGCTCTGTAGTTTTATTTATTTATGTGTAGAGTAATTTTTTTTAAAAAAAATTAGTAATACGTTGAAGTGTTCGTGTAGTTCGAAATGCAAAATCGGAGAAGACAATGTAACGTGAAGTAGAGAATGCGTGTTCGGCTGCGCAATGAAGGTTCGATGCCTTTTCAGTAGGGTCAAGGTCGGGTACGTAAGGTTTCCACCGTTCGGAGGTCTCAGCTCGCATCGCATAGTTCAACATGTATTTCTGCTGAATGAACGCCTTATCGTACATGTCCGAGCCATCGATCCATTGGAAGAAGTTGTGTCGCATCTTCGGCTGCCATTATGCGTGGGTGTAGTTAGGGATTTGTGTAATAGAACTTAAGATGTTAAAACTCTATGTGTGTGCAAGATACGCATACGAGGTGGTATCCGCACGTGTAGTATGCTCGGACAGCCATTGCCGGGTGTGTGGACTGGATGATCTTTGCCGGTTTTTTGCACACACATTGCGGGCGTGGGAACTCCAGTGGTACCGACGCATGCTTCATAGAATTATCCGGGTAGAGTTTAGCCCTCTCGGCAAGACACTTGCTCTTCCGTTGTATCCTTGCGTAGAAATTCGCCGAGTTCTCCATCCCCTTCCTCACAGTTGTGTGAATCGGGCTTTGGTGATGTGTTGGGTGTGGTGGTGTAGTGTTATCCTGTAGCTCTCTTCTCGTCCACTTCTCTTCGCTGTCCTTTTATAATGGGTTTTTTTGTCCTGAAAAGGGGTGTGGCCTAGTTTGGTCTATTCGGTCTGAAAAGGTGATGTCGTAGTGTGTTGTCATCTCAATTTGCAAAAGTGGTAGCGTATGGCGTGACATCGTACGGTCTTTTCGGTCCGAAAAGGTGGTATGGTGGAGTGTGGTCTTATCGTTCTGAAAAGTTTGCGTCGTAGTGTGTTGTCATATCCATCTACAAAAGTGGCAGCGTGTGGTGTGATAGGGAATGGTCTTTTTGGTCTGAAAAGGTGGCGTGGCGGAATGTGCTCTTGTCGGTCTGAAAAGTTATCGTCGCAGTGTGTTGTCATATCGATCTGCAAAAGTGGCAGCATGTGGCGTGACAGGGTGCAGTCTTTTCAGTTTGAAAAGGTGGCGTGGTGGTGTAAAGGCTACAAACAGGGTGGTGTGGGGTGTCATGATGCTGACTCCCTCACATGGTCGCAGTGTGCACGCAAACAAAATATATTGAAACACGAGACTAGCATAATATAAGTAGTACATAAATTAATATTTACATGACATGACTGATATTTACAAGAACAAATATGTACTCATGGCCCCTCTTAGGGCGTACCCCGCGTGTCGCCCCTAGCCTCGTCCGGGGCGGCTGCGGGCGCTGGTGCGAGTATGTCAAAGACTCAGGCGGCTGAGGTACCCGGCCGACGCGAGTAGCCTGAGGGGGTGTTGTGAGGGGGTCTTGCGTCGGTTGGCTCGATCTGGGTGCTTCGTGCAGCTGTGAAGCCCCCACAGAGACCTAGCTGCCACGCTGGTCGAAGTCGAAGTCCCCGGAGCGTGACTCCTTGTGCGACACCACTGGCTCGTCCCAAAGCGGTGTACGACCTGTGAAATATTACACTATGCATTTAAACATGGCGAAAACCATGAAATAGTACGTTGTGCATGCAAGCAAGATAGTTATACCTGGTCGCATGAAGCCAGAGGACATGCATGCAAGCAAGATAGTCATACCTGGTCGCACAAAGCTAGAGGACGGCTCCGCGTACACCTGCCCTGTGTGCGGGTGGAACTCAGGACCTGTCAGGGAAAATTGTCGTTACTAACTAGTGGAGTTCGAAATAAAGAACCAGACGTGAGTGTTTCATGTTGACCTGCAAACTATGCCGGGGTACACCCAACACGGTGCTCCATGACTGCTCTGATGTCCTACGCCGTCATGTTGAAGCGCTCTTTGAGCGTCAACTGATGCACGAAGGTCGCCAACTCGTGCACTTCCCGGTGTAGATCGACATGTACACATAATTAACGAGTTAAAAACCAAAATCTTGCGAAGCAAATAAGAAGCACGGACCATTCAATACGTACGAAGCGGTGGAATGTTGAGTCCGGTTGGGTGGGGTACGTGTCGGATGTCGCAGCGTCGTGTCGTGGTGGGTCGAACACGACCCGGACGCAGCAAAGCCTCGTTTGACTGGCGTACCACTCTATGTACTCCTCGTACATCCTGGGGTTGTAGGGAGCATCCTCCTGGACGAGGTCATCGTAGACCCTAAGCCAAGCCGCAACCCAACAGGACATCTTGTCCTACCAGGAGCCCTTGCCACGTACTCCCTTCCTAGTGTACCTGCGGACGGCAGGACAATTATTTGGTCAGCACATAACACACATTGTACGAAAGAAGTAAAGAGTGAACTTACACATGGATGTGCGCCGGCACCCGCGTCCCCCCTGGGGCTGGGACCTCTTATCGCAGACTGAACTAGCGCTTGACCCGCTGCACCTGGTACTCCATGAAAACATCGTGCACCAAGGATCTCTGTGTGTACTAGTACGCGTAGTCTCGCGTGCACAGGCTCGACAGTCCTTCGGGCGTGCGCGCGTGCACCCTCTCCTGAGTGTACGATGTCCATATGACGCGGTCATCCGTTAGCTAATCGAACATCGCAACATACTCCAGGTAGGACCCCTGCGAAGCGATCGGTGTGTAGATCACCTGTGGAGATTTTTTTGCTCTCCCCCTTGATCTTTCAACCTCCCTTTTTCCCAATTTCTCCCCCTTTGGCATGAAGGACCAAAAGGAATCACTCAAAAGGAGGGTGGAGACTAGGTCTGAATTCTTTATGAACGGAATTGTTTTCAGTGAAGAAGAAGCCAAGTCTATGCTCAATCAGTTGCATTATGTAAGGAGTGTAGAATATGCTGTCCTCTGTATCTCTTATCTGGAAAGACATCTCTGTAAGGATAAAATCCACGATGTCAAACTTAGTCCCCTTCAGAATGTGCCAGATAAGATTCCAAGTCCTTCGATTGACATCATCATTATTGCCTGCTCTGGGATAGGTCTTTCTCATAATTTTATTTATGATGTTTAGCAAGTGCAAGAGTCCGGTAGTTTTTCCAATCTCAAAGTGTTGAGAAGTATCATAGAGCTCTTCAATTTGAGTTAAGTCCCATGGCTCCTCCTGATGTACTTTCAAGACCCAACCACTCAGAGGTGTAGGAATCTTCCAAGATTCTTAATAGTCTTCTTTTGATGCACTTAGTTTTAGAGAACTAGTCATCCAAGTGATGGAATCATAACCAGGAGACACATATAAAGTGGCGTAGAACTGCTTGATTGTCATGGTGTGATAATCTCTCTTTAGAGTCACAAGGCTATCCAGTTTTACTCTAGAAAACTTGTAGAAGAGTCCATTGAGATAAGGATTCTGATTCAAATATTCCCAAGTCACATACTGATAAGGGGCAAAGTTTTTGTGATCATAGATGTGATAGAAGATATTCTCTTGAAACTTTGTATGAAAATAAGGATCAACTGCATTCTTTGGTAAGAGAAATTGATTTGCATGCCTCATTGTAGTGTATGTTTCTCCTTTGATCTTCCTTGGATCAGCAACAAAGAGTGGAGTGTTGTTTGGTAGATAGTCTTCATAACTAGTGTCGTTATCGGTTGAATCTTCTTCATAATCATCTTCTGATTCATACACAATCTTCTCCTTTCCTCTTGACGATGAGGGACCAGAATTACGAGACATAGTTGCTAAGATAAGATAGGAACAATTAGAACTAGATTGAAGGGATTGAAGTGAATAAGCATGATAAAATCAACTTTTGTTATGCAAAAACGGTAGTACCGTAAATGAACACCGGTATTATCGATGAACAGTAGTACCACAGTTTATGGGCGGTATTACCGCAGTTACAGAACTGCTTTAGGGCTTCGATCGATTTTGCATTAAACAAGTATTTCGCATGAATCAAATCATGGGATAGACTTTAAATATCTTCAAATACTAGTTCTAAGCAATTTCCCCAAAAATAATTGACTCAATCATCCACATTTCATCAAACCCTAAAAATTAGATAAGTGCCAAAAGGATGAGAAAGAGAGGGATTCAAGGGAAAATACCTCAAGGGTAGAAGGGATATGACTTATAGAATCAATCCCAATCAAAAGCTTCAACAAAAATCCACAAATCCGAAGAATTTGAGTGGACATTTTCTGGAGAAGAGAAGAGGTGAGAGAGAGGCACGGGTTTAGCAGTTCTGAATAAGTGGGGAGCCCCCAACCACAAAACTAGCCATTTGGAACATATCCCTGAACTTTTTAGCATTTGCGGTAATACCGCTGTACAAACCCAGTATTACCGATTCTCCTGATCAACGGTCGGAATAGTCACATTTAATGCTCTGAACTAGCCGTTATCGAAAAAGTGCGGTACTACCGCCAACTACAAATCGGTATTACCGTACAGCGGTAATACCGCTCGGCTAGATCGGTACTACCGATTTCCAGAGGATCAAAAATAAAAGAAAAACACCCTCTCTGGAAATAATGCACCGCCATGTAAAACTCGGTATTACTGACTAATACCGCTCAAGAGTTGCGGTCATACCGATTCTCAAGGGAGATCAAAACTCCCAAAACATACTCTCTATTAATTACATACTGACATATATATTTTTGTATTACCGACCTGCGGTAATACTGCTTTTCAAATGCAGTCGTACCAATTTTAGAATATAAGAGAAACTCCCAAAAACATGTGTTCTGGAAAAAAAACATACCGCCAACTAGTTTTCGGTACTACCGACTTGCGGTAATACCTCTCATCAAATGCAGTCATATCGATTTTGGGATTTCAAGAAACACTTTCAAAAACAAGCTCTCTGGAATTTTCATATCGTTATCTAGATCTCGGTACTACCGACTTGCGGTAATACCGTTGATCACTTGCGGTCTTACCGATATTTCTGAACAGATTTCCAGAAGAGAAAACAAATGCAATGCATGACTTCTAGTTGATCAATATGGCACTTTGATGGATCCTCAAGCTACTAGCTATGATCCCTCTTTGTAGTACGACATCTAGCCTATAAATCCGGTCTTTTCTCTGAACACCGAGACCAGCAAAAACAACAACAAAAATCCTTAGACTATGTGATACCTTTGCCTTGAGCCATGTTGATCTTTATCACCTTTACATTACTTTTTCATATCATCATTCAATCTCTGGGACTAAACCTTTAAACATCTTAACACACATGTTAGTATCACAAAACATTGTTCACATTAATTACCAAAACCATTATTGGGGGCCTAGATACTTTTAGCAACAGATAGAGCTTACAGAGGGGGCCCACTGTCAGTTGCCTACACACAGGGAGGGAAAGTGAGCACAGAGAGCAACAGAGAGGGGAGAGCAGAGGCAAAAACATGGGAGGTCATTGCGGCGCTCGAGCGGCTTCCAATGCCGGTGAAGGGGCTACAACGACTATAGGTGAGGGGGGAAATGGAATCGGCCGGGGAGGGTGGTCCCAACGAGGGTGGTGTTGCTGGTCGGGCGGCACCGAGGCGGTCGGGTGGCGACATGCTGCGGACGACCGTGGGAGAGGAGATGAGGCGGTGGCGCTAGGGTGGGAGAGGAGTAGACTATGGGCAAGCACAAGCACCAAGAGGGTGGAGGGGACTCACCGAAATGGACGAGGGAGGCCAGCACGGCCGGAAGGGTGTTCTTACGGAGGCCGTGGCGACGCCAAGAGCTTCAGCGTGTGGCGCCATCTGGGGAAGAGGGACCAAGTGGGCGATGTAGAGAGGTTGGGGGAGGTGAGGGGACACTCCTGGAGAGATGAATCGGATCGAGACGACCCATGTGGAAAATGGCGTTGGTGGCGATGGCTTTCGACCAGAATGGGGGAAAAAGCAGGCGGCCCAAGCTCCTGTGGGTAAAACCCAAAATTGGGTTAAGGGGAAAAGTAGGGGAGGTCCTGGAACATGTTTCGACACAAAAGGATTCGCATGGCACTCACTGGTTCGGCTGGGACGGCACGGTGGAGGCGGCGGCTGGCGTAGACAGAGCGGCGATGGCGTAGCCGTTCTGGGAAACTCCAAGCGAGGGAGGGGAGAAGAAGATGGGTGCGGGGATGCGACTGTCGAGGCGATGTCTATGCGCATGGCGGGGATGGCCGGAGCTTGCTGGGTCAACAGCCGAAGGACCAAGGCTCATGCCTCACTCTCTACTGCTGCTGGATGAAGGAGGGAGGAGAAGGAGAATGGGGAAGGAGGGATGGTGGAGGGAGGTAGGGGCGCTTGCTAAGTAGAGGGAGGCGGTGGATGATACATGTGGTTGGCGTGGGCGTGGTCGGCCGCATCGTGGGCACAGAGCGGAGCATGGGCTACGGCTCTAGTGGCAAGGACAAGACGGGAGTTGGAGGGAGAACAGGGGAAGAAGAAGGAAGTTGCGAGGCTGGCGGTGTCACGTCGATGGCCCTGTGGTGGTCGGGACAATGAGGCAACGCACAGTGATGCGGCGTGCGACGAGATGGTGGCGGTGCAGCACCACTTGCGGCATGGTGCTAATGCGGGTGCTGTTGGGTGAGGAAGATAATGGAAGGAAGGAACTGGGGTGCTAGCAGGTGAGCCTAGGAGGAAAAGAGAAAGGAAAAGGAAAAGAGAAAAAGGAAAAGGAAAGGGAGGTGTCGGGTCGGGTAGTTTTCGACCCGGACCACCCTTTCGGGGTTTTTATTTTGTTTTGTTTTCTTTTATTTTAAACTCCGGTTCAAATTATGTCGAGATTTCAAATAACAACCGATAAATTCAAACATCGACGAAGTGAAATAATTTTTTAAGAAAATTTTCACATTTTTAAACGATTTCAAATGCTCAGAATTTTTGTGATGTTACAAAATTGCAGAACAAAATCACCAAGTTAAGAAAATAGATTAGAGGGGCTAGACATTGCAGTGTAAGGTGGTCACTAAATTGCAGGGTTAGGGTTTTGAGGTATAGAAAAGTTTAGGGTTTGAGGTGAGGCAGCATCCAAGATGGGAGGGAGGGAGGGATTGCGAGAGGGAGAAGAGCTAGAGGAGGAACGGTCGCAATAGGAGGAGGGGGATTGAGGGAGGAGGACAGGGTGTTGCTAGAGGAGGAAGAGAAGATGTAGGGGTGGATAGAGCACTTCCTAGAGAGGAGGAAGAGGGAGATCTAGGAAGGGGAAGGGGGAAGAAGTAGGGAGGAGAGGGCATACCTAGAGCTGCCATGGGAGATTGAGAGAGCTCTGGGTTTGAGAGAGACTAGGGATGGAAAGGAGAAGACACGAATGAGCAGAGGAGATGGGGTGGGTGTGGGATCGAGTGGGAGTGGGCGTGGGCGGCCAATACCATGAAATTCGAATGGGGCCCTGAATTGAGTAGGAGACCTTCTAGTTATGCACGATTTTGACTGGAATTGGACCACAGATTAAATTCAAATTCAATGTTGTATCCAAACACCCAATATCGGCAAAGTTCAATTCTAATTCCACAATTCCTAGCTCATTTCCAGGAGCCAAATGGGGGCTAAGAGAATTGTACTGATTGCTCCTGCGATTTGGTGTTATCTACATTTTAAAAGGCGATAGTTTGCCTCTCGGGCTTTCATCACAGGTTGAGCTTGTCACTGGCTCACAAACGATGCAATTTACGAAGTTTGATCCACTACTACTACATCTGTAGCCACTTGGCATCAAGAGAAACATTTATAGAGTGGCTTATGTGTTTTTTGTGCCTATTTTGGCCCTTCTTATTCTATTTCTAATAACGAACCCTATAGGAAACTAATTCTATAAATGGCACTTTTGATCAGCGCCAGCACAAATGTCGCTGGCGGATAACAGGTCAGCGCCAGCAGGTGTGACGTTAACATTTGAGCCTCGTTGGCATAGGAGGGATGAGCAGGGCTAATGTGTCTCTGACGTGGTAGGCTCAACGCCAAAGATGTTTGTGCTGAGGTGGCATCCCAACACTTAGCCAATTTTTCAGTGGCAAAGTTGTGGTGCCTCTCTGGATAACGAGGAAAACTGGCGCTTAGGTATTATACCTCAGCGCCAGCCTCATTAGCGCTGAGGTCATCGTCAAGGTGGAGCAAGGCATGGGGGAAAGGGGTGGGCCAGGTGGGCTCGGTCCAGAGAGAAAGTGAGGGAAGAGTTGGGCTTCGACCCAATGAAATCATGAGAGGGAAATTCAAGTTGCAACATTTGAATTTTTTATTTGAGTTTTGAATTGAATTGAGATTGACGATGGAAATTAATTTGAAGTTGAATTGAGATTCAGATTTGAATTTAATTGCAAAAACTCCAAATAAAAGGCAACACTTTGAATTACTTAAATTAAATTATTTTTTTTATAGAAAGGCAAAATTGGGATATTACATAATACTATCTACTACAACTCTGTTATCCCCTCGAAAACAAGAGAGAAACAAAACAGAGGGACAAGACAATATAGATAAGAAAAAAATTGTATATACACTTCTTTTTTAGAGGGTAGGAACAATTGCCTAGTGCGATCATCATAAGGCTTACAATCCAAAGGTCACATGATCAAATCCCGAGGAATACTATTGGTCATTAGCAAGAGAAACAAATGTGCCACACCGCTAGACTGTGCTACGATTGGCCAACTATATCTACACATGATAGTTGCATCCACTTATAGTTCAGACATTTCGAACTACACACCGTATACATGTTTATCTCATCTTTGGATTTTGTATAGATAATTTGGAAAATTTCATGATACACAACCTTAAGATTGTTGTTTTGTGAAATGGCACTAAAGGATTGGTTTCATAAAATGCCCACTGTGAAGAGGTAAATAGTCAAGGTATGTCACTTCTAGTGTATTTCGACCTATTACATTCATTTTTGGGTTTATACCCCACATGAAAATACCAAGATGCCCTTGGCACCTTAGTTTGTTGACTTTATCAGAATGTGGTAAAGTATAAAATTATTCTCATTTACTTGTTATGCCCAAGGTTTAGGTAATCGGAACTGGGGCAAGTTTTGGAACCTGCCCAGTTCCAGAAACCATGAAGCTTTATGGACTATATATTTTTCTTCTTAATTTTTCAAATTGAAAATGATTGAAACATGTTTAGGCCCTGTTTAGAACACGAGAATTTTTCCCTATTCCTGTGGAATTGAGTTGTTTTATGTGAAATTCCTGCAAAATTCCTATGTTCTAAACGGGCTCTTAGGGGCAGAACAGAGCCTTGGGTTGGGGAACTAGAACAATGCAGACCTAAAGATTTTGGAGGGTTAAGGGTCATTAACACAAGGGTGATGAATGATTATCTTATAGCCAAATGGATTTGGAAAATGACCTCAGCCAATAATGATCTTTGGTTTAAGGTCATAAAAGCTAAGTACTTCCCTAGGGGGGCTTTCAGAGATGCCAAAACTTTGATCTCACTTTTGGAAAAATGTGCAGAAAGTTAAAATTTTGTTTAATTGGGGTGCTAGCTATAAGATTGGGAATGGTTGCAATATTTCTTTTTGGGGTGATGTTTGGATTGGAGATTGTCCCTTAAAGGTCAAGTATAACAAACTTTTCAACATTTGTCAGTTTCTTGATTTGAGTGTTGCTAATGGAATGTTAGGAGACATATGGAGTATTACTTTTAATAGGAATTTTGGTGAAGACGAGGCAACCCAGAGGGAGAATATGAAAAACTTTATCAGGGATGTTGACCTCAATGATGATCAGGACAAAGTGGTGTGGTGTCTTAAGAAATGTGGTGGTTTTTCTGTCAAGTCTTTGTACAACAAGATTTTTTTGGATCTGTATTAAAGAGGTGCTAAGCTGGGAGCGTATACCAGGATCTTTAGAAGATTTCTAATTGAATTGGTTGGAGAGTAGGGGGGGGGGCTAATGATTACAATCATGTTTTGTTTAGTTTTGCAGTTTCGGCTTGGAATCTCTGGAAATTTAGGAATAAAATGGCATTTGAGAAGAATTTTCCTAAGCAACCAATATAAGTGATTTTTAAATTTATATCTTATTTGTAGCATTAGCGTGTTCTCATAAAAAAAAGGATGATCGAAGTAAGATGGAATGTTTCTTGACGGTAGTTGAAGACTGGATTAAAGTTTTTTGTGCTTTGGACAATTCTGAATTTCTTCCCATAATAATCTAGTTTGGGTTGTTTTTTATATACTGTCCCTTGTTTGTAAGCTAGTGCTCCCAGCATTTCGGTTTGATCTCTTTTGTATGAACCTTTTATTAGCCTTTTCTTTTATTTGCTTTCTATAAAAAGCTGGTTTCCCTCGTAAAAAAAATTGTTTGTAAAGTTTGTACAATGTTGGTTTCTCGTGTGTTTGAGTGAGTACGGAAAGCCTGAAGTGTTATCACTAAAAGGTTGTTAGTGCGAAGTGGCATACCATCAATGAATAGTTCAATATCAAATATTTAATGAAAGTTGCACATATACCACTTAAAAGCTAGTTGTTTGCAAAAGTGTCATTGCAAACTAGAGACGAGCAAATACTCCACTTTAAACTCATGTTGGCTAGCTCAAAAAATGCCACCACTATTTTTATATGGCAAAGTGGGATTTGGCCAAAATACACTATATATCGAAATGCATAAATATACACTTGCTCTTCAGATTTGATTTGACCTTTGTGTTGGCGGCATGCTTAGATCTGTGATACGGTTGTAGCATGCATTGGATGTTTCGCAAGGAAGTAAAACACATTGTGACCTATACGCTGTCAGCTTTGGTGGTGAGGTGTAGAAGATCACTGCTTAGTAGTGCCAAAAGAGGAATTGGTCTTGAAAAATTGCCCTGGTAAAAAACAAGGAAGCAGTTGGCAACACGAAATCAACTGAATGGAATTACGGCAAGATGACATTTAGCTAGAGAAACAATTGTGCACTCAGAAAATGAAGAAGAAATATGCTGACCCCAACATGTAGTCCTGGGCCATTTCATGTTCTCTGTGAGAACCCGAAAAATCAGACTAATCTAAAACAACGCTAATCGATAATTAGCAATAAATTAAAAAATTCTAAACACGAACGAAACATAATTTCAGATTAATATTAATTGCATAGCCAAACAATTTTCATCTAAAATAATATTATCTAGAGTTCATCAACAAAATTTAAAATATAAATTATTGCCGTAAGAATAAATCCTTGATTAATCTCAGAGTTATTTACAATCATTCTTTACAAGCAGAATAAAATAATATTGCAGTCGTTGAATTAGTTACACAAATTATTTACATCAAACCATAATATAATTACAAGCTTCGAGTACAAAAGATTAAAAATAAAATTATTGCTTTGCACATAGTCAAAACCTCCCCTAATTAAAACCTTATCTCACTTCATAGCCATTCACAAAACAGTCTTGCTAAAGTCGTCTGAAATTTTCTTAAGTTTAAATCACTTATTGTGACCATTAGATTTATGTAGAAATTGATATGTTATATGATTAGATATTGATCTAATGGATAAAAAAATAATTTATACTTAAAAAATTTTCAGTCATGGTCCTTCACAAAATCCACGGTCTCTTTCTCCTTCGCAGCCAACTCGACCAAGCAAAATCCACGGTCTCTTCTCCTTCGCAGCCAACTCGACCAAGCAAACTATCCTAGCCCATACTCTCAGGAAAGCTTTTGTCTGTGGACAAAAGTCAGGAGCACAAAAGTCAAAAGTAAGATAATGTTGAGTATGAGTCAGTATGAGTCAGTATGAGTCAGACATTAGATAAATCAGGCATCAGAGAGAGCATTTTCCCACTGACATCTAAAAGCCATCAGTTACCATCGAAACCATCGCCCCTTACCTTATTAAGCTACCTGCCGATTGCCCCCTTCACAGCCTCCACCACCGAACCCATCGCCACTCTTTGAGCCACCTTCGCCTCGCTGCCTCCCACAGCGCCCATCACCACTTCATCTCTTCTCAAGCTAGGAGTCCTGAAGGCAAGGAGGAGGAGCAAGATAGGAGGCCACAACCTAGGAGGAGGCCATCCCAGATCAAGGAAAGTAACCGACAAAGTCAAGAACTGGTTCTTTCCGAATCAAGGTAGTCACATCCCATTCTCTTTGCCGTCACGTTCATGAGGCCATCCCAGATGCATCACAGCCATAGCAGCCCACCTTCCTCACTTTGACCATGCATAGTATAAATCAACCCTGCATCATAAATGAATCAAGCAAACTCGAGACAATTTAAATCAACAGAAAAGGAAATAGGGGGAAGTGAGGAAGAGCCGGGGTGGCAGCACCAAGAAAGAGAGGGAGCACCAGGCGCCGGAGCCAGGGCCGGGCTGGGCCACACGGGCGTGGTGCGGGCCGAGGGCGAAGCGCTCGGGGCCGGGCGCAGGCCGGCGAGCCGGAGGAGGTAACCGGAGGAGTGGCGCCTTGAGCCGAGCCGGGGAGAGGCAGCGACGACGCCGGGCCACCATGGAGCACCAGGAGAGGAGCCGAGGGGCGCACAGGCGCAGGCGGCGCCGAAGCGGTGGCGGAGGAGACGCAGGGAGCCGGCGGCCGGCCGGAGATGGCTCTGGGCGGAGTCGGTGGAGGCAGCGGCGCCGGGAGCAAGAAGAGGAGCCGGAGGCGGGGCCGAGCCGGGCGACGCGGGCGGCGCCGGCAGAGGGAGCAGCGGCACAGGGAGCGACCGGAGGCGCCGGCCATGGCGCCATGGAGAAAGAATGGGGAGGAACTAGAAAGGGGAAGAAGAAAGGAATGGCGCCTGGGTGTGTCGGCCGGGTGTATAAGAAAGAGAGAGAGAGTAGACTCAAGAAAGGAAAGGGAAGCAAATGAGTGGCCATGGTTTGTTGACTTGTTCAGCCGAGTGAGGAGAAAGATTAGGGGTAGGTGAGAGGAATTAAGAAGGTAAAAGGGATTCGGTGAGGGATGAGTTAGGATTAGCGGTTAAGTGAAGAAGGATCAGGAATAAATGAAAAACTAGGTAATTAGGTAAATTTTATTGAGGATTAATCTAGCAGTAAAATACACACTAGTAAAATTAATTATCGGCGCGATATAAATTTTTTAGACCAATGTATTTAAGTAAGCCGCGTACGAGTTTAATAGCAGTAAGCCAACGGTAGAGAATTAGCGCAGGATAATTAAACTATAAAATTAATCGTAGTATATATAACAACATGAATCGCTGCATAAGATTAGACTAATTATATGGAGCATTAGAAAATATTTTAAGCAAGATAAAATAATTAGATTAAATAATATCTTCCTAGAATCTATTATACATTTAATTGCACGCGCACAGTTTAGCATACTTAGTTGCATACAAGATTCGTTAGTATTTTATTCTCGTACGTTAAATGCAAGATTAAGCAACATCGATCCTAGAGCCGTCAGGCTAGAATAACCGTTGTTGGGGAGTGCTAACTTAACAGTGGATCCCAAAAATGCTATTAAAATTAAAATCTGCTAAAAAGGAAAATCATCTTACTACTGTACGCATAATAGCTCCTAAAAACACTTACTAAAAAGGAAAATCATATTACTACTGTATGCATAATAGCTCCTAAAAACACTTAAGTATTTATTTATTTATTATTCGCGCTGCCGTACAATTGCAGAAGACGAGCCAACGCAAGCAGGTGTAATTGATCCAGATTTCATCGACGCATATCTTTTCTACGACTACGAAGGCAAGCTTACCTCTTGATCACCAATCTAGTTATTTTAAATGTAAACCGTATATTGCTATATTATATATGTATTGCATCAAAACTATGTTTCAAAAATCAAATCGGGTTAAAGATGAAAACGAGATGAAGATAAGAAATGAGAATGAGAAAGAGCAAGAGAAAAGAGAAAAGAGATGATAATTATATGGCCGGTAAAAGGGGCCGTGGCAGGAGAAAGCGATGATGATGATGAGAGAAGAGGTGGGACCTCCTTTACATATAGCTAATATATAAGGACCAATAAAACTCTTACTCGGATATGAGTCCGTAATTCAGTGCCAACTATTTTCCCGTTTCGTCGGACAGAAAATGCTACCTTGTTACGTAATTATGCTCTCCACATTAGGTAAGTAATATGTGTGAGTGTGATGGAGGAACCCAGGACCGGTAGGAGAAGTCCGGAAGTGAGGGATCTAAGGCGTTATAGTGCTAAGGTGGAGTGTTGAGTGCAAGATAGAAGCTGTCCTAACTAGGGATGGCAATTGTACCCGATTACCCATGTGCCTGCAGGCGAATACCATAATGGAGATGGGTATGAACGTCTTTCTTTGCCTACAGATATAGAAATGTGTATAATTCTTTACCTATCGGGTAAACAGGTGCGAGTATAGATAAGCTCCACTCGTATCTGTTTCGCCTCCCACTTCCAGCCGTTAGATCTCAGAAGCCCTCCCACTTCCCATCACTCTTCCTCCCCAACTAGATCTCCTACCGGCCAACGGGAGAAAATTTAGTATTTGCCACTGCAATCAAGTCAGATTTAGTGATTTGCTTGCTGCGTGTGTGTGACATCCTGGCCCGGATCCACACGTCACACACACAATAAATGTAAATCCTAAATTACCACTGAAAGTACAGTGGCAAATAATTGAACCTCCCGGCCAACTGCGCCTCCCGTCCCCGGCCGTCCTCCTCCTGGCCAACCGCGCCTCCCGTCCCTGGCCGTCCTCCTCCCGGCCAGCCGCCTTCCTCCCGGCAGTCCTCCTCTCCTCTCCTCTCCTCTCCTCTCTTTTTTCTCCGAGATCCAAAAGCTCTCACTCCCCCCGGAGCCTGTCAGATCCACCACCTCACCTCCTTCTCCGCGGTCGTCGCGGCCGAGATGCTGACCAAGTTCGAGACCAAGAGCAACCATGTCAAGGGCCTCAGCTTCCACCCGCGTCGCCCGTGGATCCTTGCCGGCCTCCACAGCTGCGTCATCCAGATGTGGGACTACCGCATGGGCACCATCCTCGACCGCTTCGACGAGCACGATGGCCCCGTCCGCGGCGTCCACTTCCACTCCACGCAGCCGCTCTTCGTCTCTGGAGGTACCCACACAGGGGATCCCCGCCTCCTCTGACCCCTTCCTTTCCAGGGTGGATCTGGCCGGTTCCCTAGTTACTTATTACGAGGGCATACTCGTATTGTCACCCTGTCTATCCTCCACCGTATGCTTGCTCACTCGGGGAGTCGGGGTGGATCCTGCGAGTTGTTCCGGTCCCAAAACGGACCATTTGCCTGTTCGGATGAACTAACATTTACTACTCCCCCTTCACTCGTACCGCTGCTATCTATATGCTTTTCAGATGTTCTTTTAGCACCTAATCTATACTAAACAATATACCGTATTGTTGTTGTTTTCGATAAAAACATATCTGTATGGTTGCAATTAATCCAAACAGAGAATAAACATAACTTCTGAAGATATGCTCCCTCAGCTACATAATTGAAGGATGGCTCGCTGCTACCTAGCAAGAATTCTGACATGGTAACATCTAATATCGGTGCTCCCCTCATGGTTCATTATGACCTAGTGAAACTACAATATACACTTTGGAACTTAGGATTATGTGATTAGTAATGCAAACACATTTTTATCCTCCCAGGTTTAACAGATTATTTTCTTGTTGTTTATCTCTAGTATTAATCATGGAAGTTCTTTCGAGCCTACCTGACTCTATGTGTTACTCACCATCCTGGGTTACACAGCCATTCATAAAAAGAACCTAAGTATTGACGCTCAAGCTATTTAGACACCGCCTTTGAAAGTGGAAACATTTGCATGTCAGAATTCCACTCAAAGTCTAGTACCACAGTATGCCTGCGGGCGATGGGTACCCATGGGCGGCAGTGCATTGTTCCCTAGTAAACGGGCACCGCCGCCTCTCCTTCAACTCTCTTGTTCCTCTTGGGCGTGCTTCGCTTTGTCCATCCACCTATACCGAGTTGATTTCGAGGAACTACTCCAACCTACTAAAAAAAGCCGATGGAAATTGTTGTTTGTTGATCAAGAAAAGGGCGTAAGTTTCCAAAATCTCACTCTGTTTATCAGATCTGACTGTTAAGTTTCTTAGATCTAAAGTATCTAAGGCATGTCTATCATCGTAGAGCTATTGTTCAAACCTTCACGACGAGGGGGGGATTCAACTCCATACGGGTAGGTTAGGGTAGGGTGAAGAGCAAAATGGTGGCAACATGTCTTCCTCTTCAAATAATGATGTTTTCATTCTTGGTCTAAGGTAACTTTTTTCGGTACGTCTAGGAGTTTGTAGTCCTCTTTAGCCTTTTGCATGGGATTTTACTATACTTCCTAGATCAGATCTGGTTGTACTTCCTAGGCCAGGTCTGACAACTGGTGTTCAAACCGGGGCAGAGCCGAGTTTCGGTTTGGGTCTACTTTAGGCCCCACTTCAAAGAGCCCGGTTCGCGCCAACTGCTTTGAGCCCAAGCATAGGTCAAAGCCCAGAAAGCCCAACCTTTAACGCGTGTTGGGTATGTGCCTGACAGGCTTAGGCTTGTGGGCTTTAAAATCAAGGCTTGAGCCCGACCAATCTAGATTTGACCGTGTGGGTCTTACTTTTCAAAGCACCATGTTTTTACCCTTTTTTTTAGAGGAAGCACCATGTTTTACCCTTTTTCCGTGTTGTCATTTGCTTGTACAAGAAATCATATATATATGGTTGTAGCCGAGTAGCGACTAACAAATAGCGTTAAAATCCCTTAACCTTTTGTTTTTCAATTTCGTCAATAATTTGTAATCCTCTTTGAATTTTCTATATTGCTATTATTTCTTTTTTGTGGACTGCTAATTTTTGTAGACCTTTTTGCACCCATGGTTATCTGCTCTGTGCCATGTCTAGTAGGTTAGGTCCGATCACTCATTGGAAATCTTAATCGATCGCGACCGATCGCATTTAAAAAATTCTCCATTTTAGATTCTAAATCATTCTACTTTCTAGAAGTATCGTGTCCAAAAAAAAACATTTTTTCCCATAAACTTATATTCCAACATTCATATGTAATATTACATTCAAATGCTCGTTCTATGGTTAGTCTGTGTATCATCGTTATACCGTCAGTAGCAAGCAAGCCATCAATAGCATCAGCCAACCATCAACAGTTTAGCAAGTAAGCAGACCGCGCACGGAAGGGCCAACGTGTCAAGGTGATAGCCGAGTCGGAGGCAACAATGGCGTCGAGAAGGGGATATAAGGATTTGCCACAGTAAAAAAATGTGCCTTCGATGATTTGACATTTCGGCTCTAGAACCCACGTGTCAGTGAGACATAAAGTGACAAATTATTAAATACACATTTATATTGGGAAATTTCTATGTAATTCAAGCGGTCTCACTAAAGTCAACACAGCTGGCCCCACTGGCGCCATGTCAGCCATGCACGCACATGAGAATTCCTAGAAAACGCACCACTCCCCCTCCCAAAACCAGTTTCCAGTCTCCCCTCCCAAAACCACGACGCTCTGCGTCGCCGCTGTCCGCTGCAATGGCCGCCGCCGCCACAGGTGACCCGCCGGATCCATCACATGGTGAGCGCTCCCCGCTGCCTCATCGTTCCCCTCACCATCGTTCTGATCGTGTGGTAGCTTCGGCTCCTCCCGTGTGACGATTGCCCGGGATACGGTTTTATCTTTCATTTGTGCGTGGTGGAAATGCGGGATCGATCATTAGGGGGTAACGGTGCTGCATTTGGGTTGTTGAGCTAGGGGTTGGTTGTGAATCATGTTGGGTTTGGGATCTAGGGCTTTGTTGGGCTTGATCGGGGGTGGAATTCCTTCCAATTTAGTCCTACCTTATGTGTGTGTAGGTGTTGAAGCAAGGTTGCTCTTTTGTGCATGCACGCAAGTTGTTCGATGAAAAGCTTGTGAGAATATAGCTTGCTCATTTGAAGTGTCTCTGCTGCCCCTTGCACTCACATTATGCCTTTTTTGCCTTTTAGATCATCTTTTGCCGGGTAGTCTGTGCATGATTGAAAGGAAAGAACAGTCTTTGAGCTTGATCTGGGATATTATTGTAGGTCATACGGCTATTGTATGGCTACTAACTTTGTACAAAACAAGCTTCCTTGTTTAGTGTTGAATTTGGTGTAACAAGCGAAAATGTCAGGTCTCCACAGTTCACACCAAAATAAGGAAACAAAAAAATCTAACCTATGAGTGATGAATAATATTACCTGTTTGTTCGTCAATTACTCTGCTTGTTAAATAAGCAGTGGCTTCTTGTTTTCACTGCATTTAGGCTGGGGTATTATACTATTATTAGATTTATTGTTCCTCTTCTCTACATGAAACCGCTTGCACTTCTACTTAAAATTACCTTGTACATGTCCTAACATTTTTCTCATTCACCTTCACTGCGAAGTAAGCATTATGTTAACAACTAGAAAAGTTGAGTTTCTTCTAATTAACTTGTGCTATTAGATACTTTCATACAGCTAGAACTTTTTGAAAAGGAAGATCGCATTGTATGTTTAACTTATTATAATGCTTGTGTTTTTCATGGAGATATAGAAGGTAAGCAGAATTGCCACTTGATGCAAATTTACCTGGTATCTCCTGTGACATGTAATCAATCTTCTCTCTGTGTAGGCACATATTACCGCAGGCAAGAGAAGGCTTCTGAGCCCAGCAGCAGTGTACTTACACCTGGAGTTGCATTTCATGGAAATATAGAAGGTAAGCAGAATTGCCACTTGATGCAAATTTACCTGGTCTCTCCTATGATATGTAATCAATCTTCTCTCTGTGTAGGCACATATTACCGCAGGCAAGAGAAGGCTTCTGAGCCCAGCAGCAGTGTACTTACACCTGGAGTTGCAACTTGTTCCGGCTGCCTTGCACTTCCTGTTGCACTTAGGATTTGTGGTTGTGGATACAGCAGTGCTATCAAGGACTGGGAAACTTTTCGTTTCTGCAAGGTCCAATTGATCCTTTCCTACTCTGTCATCCCACTGGAAGTTCTGTGATAAGTGGTAAAATGGCAGATCCTAACATGACCAATCGTTCTATGAAGCAAACATCAAAAAAGGAGAGAACAGTTATAATAATTCTTGATTCAGATGATGAGGATGGAAACACTGCAGGAAGTAAACAGTTGTCAACTGTGAAGAACGAACAACTGACAACATCTGAATTGGCTGGAGACAAAAACACTCAAATTGTTCCTTACGGTCAAAGTGCGGATTCAACGAATCAGCTTCCTTTGCAAACCAGCTTGCAACCATCTATTGAGTTTGAGAGAATTATGTTGCAGAAAAGACCTGATGAGGAGCGTATTCAAGATCTAGTGGTATGTAACTTTCACTTGCAGTTCTTGAACTGAATATTCACTTTTACATATTGGTAATCTTGTTCCTTGTTCTACATACCTGACTGACTAACCAGTAAATAGTATCAAACCTTCTGGTTGTACTTTTGGTCTATCTGAAGACCATTGTGATCCTTTTTTCAGTGTCATTAATTTTTGTGTGTTCATCTAGATGTTATCAAATCTTGTGGTTGTACTTTTGGTCTCTCTGAAGGCCATTGTGATCCTTTTTTTCAGTGTTATTATTTTTTGTGTGTTCCTCCATCTAGATGTTCAATAGAGCTTGGTTGCGCGAAATAGTCCTCTCCCTTGTAGGGAATGCTGTAACGGAAATGATTGATGTTTGTTGAATATATTCCGATTGCAAGCAGAAAGACTTCGTATTCCAACTGTAACTCGTGTTGCTCACTGTAGGCTGAGAGGAAACGACGGAAATCAGACCACAGCTCCCAGGTGAATGGAGACGCTGCAACCGCCCCAAGACAAAGAAAAAGAAAAGGCGAGCAGAATCCAGCAGCAGTTGATTTCCCCTTCGGTTTACAACAAACTGATAGCCCCTCAGAAACCTACAAGCCTATGGAGAAAGAGGAGAAACCAGGAAAAACAAGTGATCATCTTGAGGATCTTTGGAATGGTTTTACACTGGCTATGGAAAGCTCAAAGGTACAAGCTAAAACCGCAGAATTTTGACTTTTGTTGCTGCAGCATTCTAAAATATTTGGTTATTTTGCCTGTTGACTGCTAGTTGTGCTTTTAAATATATGCTGTGTCGTTCATTATTTCATTTGAATATTGAACAGTGAACACTGCTTTGCACAAAGCAATTATCATGGCTAGTTTATTTCGTCTGCTTGCCTCGTCGAGGAAATATATGGGATTATATAAAAGCTAGAATGTTAGAAATGCATTCATTTGTCATTTTAAAGTTGCACATCTATCATGACAAATTTGCATACTTGTTTTTTAGTTCGATTGTTATCCAATTTGTGTTGTTGTCCCTTAATGATTTAGTTATATTTGTTGGCCAGCTTGACACATCTGAAGAGGTAGCCAATGATAAACAAGTGGACAATGAAAAAGAGGTGGACAATGACTGCAATCATGACATTCGTGTTCACGAAGACCTGGGCCATGTATGTCGTGTCTGTGGTATGATTGTGAGAAGTGCTGATTCAATAATTGATTATCAGTGGAAAAAGGTTCGTATTTTGTTTTTAAGATATGTGATGCTTTTGTAACTCCTGGTTCATTTAGCAACAAAAATGTTCTGTAATGTTGTTTTAATTTGTGGAAATTATGAGCACACACCCCAAGTTAGGGAGTTTTTTTATAGAAAAAAGCCCTGCAAGTTAATTTTGACTGGAATCTCCCTACATGTCCCTCACAGTTTCAACTTTGAAACACCCCTACTGTTAGCTTATCTGCTTATTCCCGCTTGCTACACGCTAGTTCTATCTTCTTTGCCTCATCCACGTCATCATCGGGTCATCCTCACCTCCTATGCGCACGCAACAAGTTGCGAGGCACTCCATGCCTACAAGGTCATTACAGTGGAAGAGGGATCGCAGTCAAGAAGAGTTTGTGAACCATATCGTGATGACAATGCCGACTAACATTAAACAATAAAAGCTGGATCTTTTTGTGGACCTATAGGAGACTTCTTATTTTCTTAAAAACTTCCTAACTTGGGTGGGTGGGTGGATTGGGGGCGCGCCGAGGTGGGGTTTATTTTTGTCATTATCTCTTATCTCTTTTGTTATTACTGTAGAGGATTTAGTTAATAGTCTCTTTAGCAACGATATGGCTTTATTGATTTACATGGTAATCATGATATTTATATTTGCATAGAAGATAATAGAAGTTGGATAAATAAGTGACCTTCATGTTTTCCTCATATCAGGCTTCAAGGAGAAGACCAAATTTCTATGAAGCACGTTCAAAGGATGATGATCAGATAGACTGTGGCGCAGTTAGTGTCTCTGAAGATTTCATAGTTTCAGATGTTGCCATTCATCCAAGGCATGCTAAGGAAATAAGACCACATCAGTTGGAGGGATTCAACTTCCTGGTTAAGAATTTGGTCACTGACAAACCTGGAGGTTGCATTCTCGCTCATGCCCCAGGCTCAGGGAAAACATTTATGCTTATAAGTTTCATTCAGGGCTTCCTGACGAGGCATCCCTCTGCAAGGCCCCTTGTTGTGCTTCCTAAAGGGGTATTAGGTACATGGAAGAGGGAATTTCAACGGTGGCAAGTGGAGAACATACCACTGTATGATTTCTATTCTGTTAAGGCTGACAAAAGAGTAGAACAATTGGTAGTCCTCAAATCTTGGGAAGCCCAGATGAGTATACTGTTTCTTGGATACACACAGTTCTCCCGAATCGTCAGCGATGGTGGGGGTGGCAACGTTGCAGCTGAATGCCGGGACATGCTGCTTATGGTCCCCAACCTACTGATAATGGACGAGGGTCATACACCTAGAAATCGGGAGACTCAAGTACTAGAATCACTGAAGAGAGTGCAAACATCACGCAAAGTGGTCCTGTCAGGTACACTTTTCCAGAATCACGTTGAGGAAGTGTTTAACATCTTGAATCTTGTACGCCCAGAGTTTCTCAAGATGGAGTCATCCCGTCCTATAGTTAGACGTATAAATCAGGCAGCAATATCGAGTAGCAGGAGTTCAAAAGGGGTTTATAATAGCACATTCACTGGGTTAGTAGAAAATACCTTGCTGAATGATGATGACTTCACGAGAAAAGCTCATGTTATTAGAAGTCTTAGAGAACTAACAAAAGATGTGCTTCACTACTATAAGGGTGCTATATTAGATGAACTGCCTGGCTTAGTAGACTTCAGTGTGTTCTTGGAGCTCACTCGCAAGCAGAAAAAGATTCTTCACGAGATTGAAGACTATGAGATGTTAAAAAAAAGAGCAGTAGGAACTGCACTGTACATTCATCCTTGTCTAACAAAAATTTTAGAAGACAATTCTGTGGATAGGGCTAACAACTTGAGGGATGCCACTGTTGATAGTTCAATCGAGTCTATCAACATGAGAGATGGGGTGAAGGCCAGATTTTTCATTAATATTATGTCGCTTGCTGATTCTGCAGGAGAGAAATTACTTGCTTTTAGTCAATATATACTTCCCATGAAATTTTTGGAAAGGCTGTTGGTTAAGATGAGGGGCTGGCATGTAGGAAAGGAGATCTTTGTGATATCTGGTGATACTAGCCCAGAAGACAGAGAATTGGCAATGGAAAAGTTTAACAGCTCTGCCGATGCAAAAGTTCTGTTTGGTTCCATCAAGGCATGTGGCGAGGGCATCTCCCTTGTGGGCGCATCGAGAATTGTCATTCTAGATGTTCACTTGAACCCGTCTGTTACCCGTCAGGCAATTGGGCGCGCATTCAGGCCTGGACAGAAGAAGAAAGTGTTTGTGTACAGGCTTGTCGCTGCTGATTCTCCAGAGGAGAACAACCATGAAACTGCATTCAAGAAAGAAGTCATACCAAAGCTGTGGTTTGAATGGAGCGAGCACTGCACTTCTGAAGACTTCAAACTGAATCAATTTGATATTGATGACTCTGGGGATGAATTGTTGGAGAGCAATGCCATGCGCCAGGATATCAAGGCTTTGTATAGAAGGTGAACTCCTCGCTCTCTCCATGCTATTTTTGCAAGTTAGTGTTGTGGTCAAATCCAGAATTATGTTTGTAGGTAACAAGTTGGCTGGCTGCTGTACACCATGTACATATTGCAATGCTGATCATCTCACATGACATTGCTCTCAAGTATTTGTGGTGGCAGGCCCCGAGTTCGCTGCAAGCTAGGATTTTCCATTATTCAAGTCTTCTTCCATCCCATGTTTACCGAATGAATTCCTTTGTAATATATGGTGATTTGGGACAGCGATTAGAGAGCTGATACTCTCGTCTCATTCCTTTGGTTATTAGTTCTAGACAGGTTGGTTGTTTGGTTACTTGTGCCGCGGATACTGAGCCATTGCTCTGCTACCCTTCAGTAATTGGAATTGATGCATGTTCCACCTCTTGGGTGTTGGTGTTTGTATGCTTGGAGTTCATATTTAGTTTTTTATGGTCTCTTACTGAAAACTAGCAGGGTGTCCCGCGCATTTGCGTGGTTAGATTTGTTTTAAAGTTTTTAATATCAAATGATATAACTTAGATGCTTGAAAATATATTTACGTATCTCGTAGCTATTTAGATTTTTAAGATATCGTAAACATTAGAAATGATAATAGAAACTTGAAGAAAAACACAACTTGAAGAACGTAACTGATGTATGAGTTTTGATGGAAGAAAATCTCTAGCATAATAAATTAACTGCTCTTCATCATGTATGCATTATGTAGCTGTATGCTCTTATTTTTTTATCTACTGGTTACTCTTTTCCAAAATATTTGCATGCACATGTACCTCTGTTAATCTCAAGCAATATGTTGATTATATATACAACAAATTATCTTATTAGTTTACATGGTATTAGAGTACTTTGCCCACGTATACACTGATGCGCTATGGGTGACCTACCTTGAACTTATCTTCCCTCACGTCGGTTGCCCTACCGAACCGTGTGTCTTCTATCTCTTCTCTCCGTCACAGTTTTTCTGCTTCAATCTCCAACAGCAAGCCCAATTCTTGATCGATATCTCTCAGCTGCTACCCTTCTGATACAATACTCTACCACATAGTTATCTTCTACTTCTCTCCAATTATTGTTTAATACTAACTGTTGTGACATCAACACGCACACGTGCAAATGCCGCTAATCCTTACCGTGGACACCCTTCGCACTCTCTCTGGTGGCCCCGAGCTTATTCCTTATTATTGCGCCATCTCTACTTTGAGCTCTTTGCTCCTTTGTTTATGTACGCTCGTATTTATATTCGTATGGAAGCATGCATGTATATACACATGACGATATTATACTTGCTCAATGTCTTCTTCTACCATGTTGGTCGCTCCTCTTCGGCGTTGTTCAACTCAACGATGTGGCTTCCTTACTAACGGCTATGACCTCTCATCTTCACTGATACCGATATGTCTGCTTTAGTCGCTGTCTAACGATATGGATAATCTTTTCACCATCGCCGGCGACGCCGTGTCACCAACGATGGCAGCTCCTAGCTACGTGATAACCCCATATCGTCGATAGCTCTTCTTCAATGTAAACATTCATCTCCTCTTTGCTAGGGCTTCCCCATCTTCAAGCTTCTTTGGCCACTGACTTCTTCAACAACGCTGATGCTCACCACTTATCGTCACAACATTTGGCTCCTTCGACTCCGGCCTTTCTCTTCTGTAGCTCCAGCGAGTAACATGACATTGTCCTCGTGGAACGGTTAAGGTGAGCAGTATGAAATTGTTTTTATCTTCGTCGTCACTATCGCAACTCATCGTTTCCTTGTGGATTAATGTCTTCTTGTAAGACAGATCGACATCATTGCACTCTTTTGTGGTCTCATCCAACACCATTCGTGGTATCCTCATTATAACTTATATTTAATTTATTCGAAATGTTAGTTATTCAGGGATTTTCCTTTGGAATTCCTATGGACATAGAATTTCAAATTTTCTTTTTTTTGTCCCTAATTTAAGTTATTTTTTGTTGGAATTCATATACTAATCCAATTGTTAATTTTTATGCTGAATTAAATTTATTTATGGATTTTAATTTGGAATTCACATCAAAATAAAATTGCCAATTTTAATTTACTTTTATTCCAAATAGCGGTTATTTTTTGTTGAAATTTGTACAACGATCCAATTATGATTTTTGTTTAATTTTTATTCTGGTTATATTTATTTAGGATTTTACTTAGGAATTAGTATGTAAATCAAATTGATAATGTTATTTTTTTGTTCTGAATTTTAGTTATTTAAATATTTTACTTTAGAATTCATATGGAAATCAAATTGCAAATTTTCTTTTTCTTTTTATCCCAAATTTCAATTATTTTTTGTTGGAATTCAGTATACTAATCCAATTGCTAAGTTTTTATAAAAATTATTCCAAATTATAGTTATTAGGGTTTTTATTTTGGAATTCATATTGAAATCAAATTTCTTATTTTATTTTTAATTCGAAATCTAGGTATTTTTGTTGGAATTCATATACTAATCAACAAAATTATTTTCAATTATATATTTTTAGAATTTTACTTAGGAATTCGTAACAAAATCAATTTGCTATTTTTATTTTGTTTTTATTCTGAATTCCACTTAATATTTGTTGGAATTCGTGTACTAATCCGATTGCTATTTTTTTTATATTTTTATTCGAATTATGTTTATCCAATGATTTTACTTAGGAATTCGTATCAAAATTAAGTTACTGATTTTATTTTATTTTTTATTCCAAAATTCAATTATTTTTACGTTGTACTTAGAAGGACTCTTATTTCTATATTGTACCAGACATAGACTCTTTCCTTTAATCTAGATCGTTATAATCTAGACCCACCATAATCAATAGTGTGGTTGTTTCCCTTTTTTCACCGATTAACGTGGGAATTTGTAGCTCTTGAGAGCAAATGTGGTGGCTTCTTTTTCTATTAATTTGGAATTCGCATCAAAATAAAATTGCCAATTTTAATTTATTTTTTTTCCAAATAGCAATTATTTTTTATTGAAATTCGTACAACAATCCAATTGCGATTTTTGTTTAATCTTTATTCCTGGTTATATTTATTTAGGATTTTACTTAGGAATTTGTATGTAAATCAAATTGATAATGTTATTTTATTTTGTTTGTTCTTAATTTTAGTTATTTAAATATTTTACTTTGAAATTCATATGGAAATCAATTTACAAATTTTCTTTTTATTTTTATCCCAAATTTCAATTATTTTTTGTTGGAATTCGTATACTAATCCAATTGCTATTTTTTTATAAAAATTATTCTGAATTATAGTTATTAGTGTTTTTATTTTGGAATTCATATTGAAATCAAATTTCTTGTTTTATTTTTAATTCAAATCTAGGTATTTTTGTTGGAATTAGTATACTAATAAAAAATTATTTTGAATTATATATTTTTAGGAATTTTACTTAGGAATTCGTATCAAAATCAATTTGCTATTTTTATTTCGTTTTTTATTCCGAATTCTAGTTATTTTTTGTTGGAATTAGTGTATTAATCCGATTACTATTTTTTTTATTTTTATTCCGAATTATGTTTATCTAGCAATTTTACTTAGGAATTCGTATCAAAATTAAGTTACTAATTTTATTTTATTTTTATTCCGAAATTCAGTTATTTTTGCGTTGTACTTGAGATGGACTCTTATTTCTATATTGTTTCTGACATAGACTCTTTTATTTAATCTAGATCGTTATAATCTGGACCCACCATAATCAACGGTGTGGATGTTTCTCTTTTTTCACCGATTAATGTGGGAATTTCTAGCCCTTGAGAGCGAACATGGTGGCTTCTTTTTCTATCGCTTTAATAATATAATAGATGTAACAAGCATAGAAAGAGGGGGCAATTCTTTATTTGCCAAATTTTCATGATCCCAGATTTATCATCCCTTGTCTCACTGACGTGCGTTCAGATCCCACATGTCAGTGACATAAGGGATGGTGTATCCGGGATTTGTGCAATTTGCAGTGGCATGCAAAAAAAAATCCCTAGAAAGAGATATCAGGAGGGAAATAAGAAAACTCTCATTGACATGGGTCTAGATCCCACATGTCGGTGACACAAGGGATGATGTATCCAGGATTTGTGTAATTTGCAGTGGCATGTAAAAAAAATCCCTAGAAAGAGATATCGAGAGGGAAATAAGAAAAATACAAAACCACACGTACATTTAGTTACGGACACTATCTTAGCTCTGCAAAGTACCTCAAGATTTGTGCAAAGAATATTACAATGATCGAAAGATGGTATGATGGTTTGAATTTTGAAAGCTTGTTGTATCACTCTCGAGGTATATTTGATGATGCAGATAGTACATTTATCCACGTATATATCTGTGGACAAACCATATTTGGGAAATAAGAATGGATCCCCAGTCCAAAATGAAATGTTATTTGATGGCCTTAGTTCCTAACACCAAAACGAACATGACATTTGAGGGGTCACTCGAGTTTAAGGGTGCCACATATTTCCTTCAATAAATGTCCACAATTTTAAAACACATGAAACATACTACCGGAACAAAATTAATCACACCACATAAACAAAATCAAGCGCAATATCACGACAAACTGAATTGTTCCGACCGGGGAATTAACTTGTTCTAGTGGTTAAATTGAATTGTTCCGATTGTTAAATTGAATCGTTCCAAGCGTGGAATCGAATTGTTCTGAGGGTTATATTGAATTGTTCCGAACATGGAGTCGAATTATTCCGATGGTTAAATTGAATTGTTCGGAGCATGGAATCGAACCGTTCTGATGTTTAAATTGAGTTAATCCGAGCGTTGTATTGATTTGTTCCAAGATTTAGATTGAATTGTTATGAGTGGAATTAAACTATTCCAAGAGAAATTGCTCCCGACTGAAGTTGGAATATATGTAATATGGGTCTGTTTTTCGTTCATCTCGTCGTAAGGAACAGAATGGTTCAAACAGATTTAAAATGGAATAATTGATTATTTGTCACTGTAAAAGGGTGAATTTTATGATTTGCCACTACATGTGAGTATGACATATGGGTCTCAGGACCACATGTCATACTCACATTAGTGGCAAATAATAAATTACGTGTGTTTGGTAGTGGCAAATAATTGAATCTCCCATTTAAAATCGGACACTTGGTTTGACCAAGACAAACACTTTCATGGAAACAAAAAAAATTCATGAGAATAGATTGCTGATGCCATCGTGGGTCCACATTTTTCTAGAAAAAGGAAACCATGAACTCAGAAAGAAAATTCTCTGGGAGAGGGTCTCACCGTGAGACCCTCCCCCCCCCCCCCGAGCCGTATATCCGGGGGTGGTATAAAATGAACGGTAATGGAGGAGGGGCCTCCCCAAACCCTCCCCATAATTTTTTTTTCGTGGGAGGTGCGCGCGCACTGGATAGACGCTGTCCAGTCACGCGCGTGTGCGCTTGAAGCTTGCCTAGCTATCTCAAAGTAAAAATAATTAATTAATTAGCTACTTGCAGCCACTCCTCCACTTGCATTGGCTCTCCAAATGCAAGTGTGTGAGCAACAACTACCTGGTTGAACATATATCTAATTACTTGAAGGGCAGCCGCGGCTGGCCCCCTATCGATGGTCTGCTCATGATGTACCACTCTAGCATTTTTAGTCTAGTCGTGTCCAGACAGACCTACGGCTAACCGGTAACTCGGCATTCGGAAAGCCACAAGCATATAAGTAACATCTTCTAAATTTTTATCCTAGATCTACCACTGTCACGTAGCATGTTCACTGGTTCTTGTACAAACAGCACAGATTGCGAAAATAATCTCATCGCACGAAACTGCAAATATATACCCAACGCAAGCAATACAAATTACATGTCGACATGCACATTTCTCACAAATTTTATCTTGCTGTATTTTGTACAGAGAAAAAAGGGATACCTATGTTGCTTCCTTTGCTTGCGAGCGAGGACAGCATCAAGTAGAGCAAGAAGCTTGCAAAGGAGGGAGACGCATCCATCCACGCACTGTTGGTTTCACTTCACCGCATGCTGCTTTCGGCTAGCTTTTCACAGGGCCAAGGGTGACACGGTGAATTTTCTTTTCTTGTTTTACCCTCTGAATCTTGCTTTCTTTGTCTTTTCCCTTTCACCTTCTCCTTTTTTTTTCTTACCGCTTTCCCTTTTCCTCTGACAAAGCAACGCTTGAAGCCGACTGGATGCTAGAATGATCTGCTCGAATCTTATCTCGACCATATCGGGAAAATTTTATCGGACTCCAACGATAGAACCGATAACCCTAGGCTTGAAGACGTAACCCACCTACGGTAGAATCGATCGCGGTGTGCCTCAATAAGCATAGCAGATACGCGCGTGCATACTGGTTCATAAAAAAAATTCCCATCAAGTTTGATTAGAAGTTTGATTAGATGAGTAGAAAGTTGGATGGTTTAATTTGTTAACAGAGCTAGAGGCTGGGGCTCACTCAGGCGAGAGGCTTAATTATCCAGCCTAGTTAACCCTAGGCTTTATTATCTTTTCCTCGAGACGCACGGACGCGGCACGCATGCACAAATGCAAATCCATAAGTCGATCTTAACAATCCTAATTGTCCATTAATTTCTTTCTGAAGTATATTATTCGTAATCTTGGATATGGAAGGAAAGAAGGCACTGAAAATACTGAAGAAACCATAAGCTTCATTACATCCCAACTACTTATCATCTACACAAGAGACCAAACATTTTCATGATGAACTCCAAATCCTATTTCTTATTAGATTACTCCTAGCATAATACAGACACACACATATATAAATCATCCAACAACTATAATATACCAACTAATCCTAAGATTAAACCCAAACTGAAAGTGGAAAAAAAAAACTAAAAACATTTATGACCACCGCTTCCCTCTCGTGCCTTTCAGCTCCCAACCAACCTGCGCGCCACCCCCGTGACGCCACCATGCACAGCACAGCTACCTCACCGGCCGGCGCGCGCCGCCCTCCGTGCGTGCGTACCTACACGAGCCTCACCGGCGCCGCTGCGGCCTCCACGGCGACGGCCTCGACACCCTTGCAGCTCAGCGACCGTATCAGCCTCCACGGCCGGCGCGCGCCGCCCTCCGTGCGTGCGTACCTACACGAGCCTCACCGGCGCCGCTGCGGCCGCCACGGCGACGGCCTCGACGCCCTTGCAGCTCAGCGACCGTATCAGCCTCCACGGCGCCCACCCCGCGGTGGCCGCCGCCGTCTCGTCCCCCCGCCGCGCCTGCAGCCGCTTCCTGATCTCGCGCATGTCCATGGCCGCCGGCACGCGCACCGACCCGAAAGCCATCTCGTGCCACCTCACCCTCCGCGCCCCCGGGAACGCCGCCGCCTTGGCTGCAGCGGCGCTCGGCGCTCGGCGCGCGCGCTGGGGCGGCGGCTGGGTGAGCACCGCGTGGGCGGTGCCACGGAAGGTGGTTCTTGGATACCCAGTGCGCGCGCCGCGCCGGCAGCGGGGGAGGAGGGGCGTGAACTCGAAGTCGTCGTCGCCGTCGCCGTCTGAGGTGCACGGGTATCGATGCTCGTGGGCCGTGGTGGAGAGGTCGGCGACGGACGACGGGGAGAGAGAAGCTGGCCGGCGCGGCGAGGTGGTCCCCATTTCTTTCTTTCCTTCCTTCTTTTCTTCTCGATCGAGAGAAAGAGAGAGACGGCGTGTGTATGCTTGCTTTTGCTTGTGTATATAGTAGCAGTCTGCCCTCTTGAGCCGGGTGCTTTGGAGAGAGAAACTTTCTAGAGAGAGAGAGAGAGCAAAGTGTCGTGATGTCTGGCTTTTCTCTGGGCTCGTTGTTCATAAATCATCATGGGATGCTTTAGTTCTACGTAGGCAAAGTACCCTGTTCTTGATGGGGCTACGGAAGCATCGATCGGCACACATGGAGATTTTTTTAAAAAAATTAAGTGCAAAATGCCCAGCGAAATCAATGGGAAACTTTTGTACCAGTACGAAGGAGCTAATCGTCGAATAGGGTAATAAACAATAAGGTGCTAATCACAGTAGACTGGTTTTGTTTTTGAACTTGGAACAAGCTTAATATATATATATATACTCTCTGGTCACAAAAGATTTGATGTTTTGGACATCGATACGGTCTTTAAAACCCAACTTTGACCACTAGTTTCTATTGTAATATATTTATAAAACCTATTAAAATTCTAATATTATGAAAGTATTTTTTGAGACAAATCTACATGTTCCATTTTCTTTAAAACCCAACTTTGACCACTAGTTTCTATTGTAATATATTTATAAAACCTATTAAAATTCTAATATTATGAAAGTATTTTTCGAGACAAATCTACATGTTCCATTTTCTCTAAAACCCAACTTTGACCACTAGTTTCTATTATAATATATTTATAAAACCTATTAAAATTCTAATATTATGAAAGTATTTTTCGAGAAAAATCTACATGTTCCATTTTCACATGTCAAATCTAAACATTTATAGAAATGTCAATAGCTAAAGTTTGGAAAGCTTGATTGCACGCATCCCAAAAGCTCCAATGGCGATAAATAGAATTAATAACTTGTGACATAGTTAAAGAAAATCAATGTATATTGGTTAGTGACCTAGCTAGTAACACCTAAATGATGCTTGTCATGGCAAGTATACATTGTGATAACATTTCTTAAACGACTATTAGCAAATGGTCGAATACCGCGTTATTTGAACCACCCATCTCACTACACGGTTTTTATTTGTTAGTTACACAGTTCTTTCAGAAGGGGCCGGGCATAATTCTTGTCATTCTTAGCACTCCTCATATTTTTCCTTCCCCGTATACACCCTCCGTTCTTTTTTATTTGACACCTTAGAATCCGTGCCGTCAAAACTTTCCAAAGTTTGATCACCAATATATTTAAAACTATATGGATTCACTATATGAAAACTATATTATTAGATTTGATGTTAAAAATGCTTTCATAATATTATAATTTTATTGGTATATTTTAATATAAAGCTATAAAAATTAATGGTCAAAGTCATATCTCGGAGACCGTGAAAAATAAAAAACGTCAAATAAAAAAGAACTGCGGGAGTAATTAACTATAACAAAAAAAGAATAAGTGCATGCCAAGGGATTACTGTGCTTAATTTTAACATGTACATACGTGTGCATTAAACAAACTGTTATTTCAGTTTCAATGGTTTCTAGATGGTTTGACAAGTCGAGAGAGTGACCATGCTGAAAAAATGCAAGGCAAATTAAGGAGAAAGAAGGAGAGCAAGGACAGCACAACTGGTACAATTTCCTTTTCATGAAGGCTCTGGATAGTCGTCTTCCAACTTTGTTAAGGGGTAATGTACCATTTTAAACAAAATATCACGAAAAAAAATAAAGAAACACTCATGTAGTTCATATTCTTTTCTTTTGCTGTTATTTTCCTTTTCGCTGCTGTTATGTTTCTACATGTATAAATTATGATATAGTCAACTTGTGGTGATCGTACATATGACAGCCACCAGTCCATATATTATCTCTAGATGGAACACACAAATTACTAAAATTTTGACTTGTTAGTTACAATTGGAGTACTTGACCTTCTCTTCCAGAGGGAAACACATCTTTCGACTGAGAAGTCCTCTAGAAGGATGGCTATTAGCCGAACGCGGTGGTTTACCAAGAACCCTGTCATAAACATCACATCATGAATACTACGGGTGTATCTTGAATTAAGGATTGAGAAGGGCCAACAAAACGATTTAAGAATGAATAAGTTCACTATCCATTAGAAGACACATGAGGGTGTTCATTTCCACCACCTTAGGATCGACACGGTGTGTCTTATTTAATCAGAGTACACACATACATATGTTTAGTGAGAAAGTGTATGTTCATATGGCCTTGGAGCCTCCGCAAAATTACAAACGTCTAAAGTGGATGTACACGTGTGTATGTGTGTGTGGCATGAGTATGGTGTGCATAGTTGTATAGTATATCAACTATCGCGAATTGTCAAGTCTAACCATCATCAAAAACAATCTCTACCGTTGGTGTTCCCTAACTTACTAACCAGTAAGGAAATACTCGGTCTGTTTCACAATATTCTTGGGTTTATTTGTATTCGTCACTTCAAAAAAGCTAGCTATTTATTGGGGAAACAAAAGTAAAAAATTTCCTAACCTGAGCTGAGTGCTTACAAACTAAAAAATTGGCAAGTTAAGATGGCTCTCGGTCTCTCTCTTCTTGCTCAACTTTTGTGCATGCGTAAGAATGATCATGAGTAACGATTAGAACGATAGAGATTAATTAAAGATCGAAAAGCTAATTAACGATAGTCAATGCAGGCCTCAATCTACTTCCGTACATGCAATGCAAAGATGATTGCCACCTTATGCCTATCAATTGCTTTATGCTAGCTTAATTCTTGTTTAATGACTAATATATCGAGTGTGCGCTTTCTTAATTTGAAGGGGAATTAACGGGGGACCGATATACGGCGCCGTTGACACAAGCCACTTGAACCCCGGCCGTGGGCGTGGCCACCTCTCCGCCATGCGCGCCTCCGGCCAACTTCCCCACCGTCCTCGCCCGCCCGCCCGCCCGCTCTGGTACTACCACCTGTAACGGCGAGGCGGCGAGCGAAGGAGACACCTATGACCAACGGCGGTTGCCTCGTAATTGGAGCCGAAAATGCGCTCGACGGACGTGTGTGGTGGGAGCAGAAGACAATGCAGCGGTCTTAGCTCAGACGCCTCCGCGGCCATCCGCCGGATATACAAGAAAATATACGGAAATCAAACGTTTTGTTTGCATATATATACCCTTTTCTATGCAAAGGGACCCTACTCGTACCATATAGCATGACTATGTGTGAACCTGATTCCTAACTTGACAATGATTACAAGCCCTGCAGGCTTGGAAAGAATCTTCTTCCCTGCCCAGTCAGAGGGATCGAGGTGGCATAGAGCATGGAGTGACACTTACTCTACATATGAACTTATTTTGCCATCCAACAACTGATTTTTTTTTTAAAAAAATATTAATCTAAAAAATAATTACAAAAATAAATAGTCAAAATAAAAAATTACAAAACTAGGCGCATGTCGTCAATTGGAATGACGACAGACTCGCCTAGCCACTGGCGATATAGGGCTCAACATTACTCAGAGCTCCCTAACATCAGTTGTGTAACACCTTAGCTTAGCAAAAGCCAATATGTAACCTATAACTACTATCACTAAATCACACTACAATTTTTTTTTTATCAAATCAACATCTACTGACAGCTAGGCTTCATAACCAAACGTTGCTAATAACAAGACTAACATACATTTCAGCAAGGAATTAAATACCGAATTCACAATTATTACAGTTCAAGCAAGATCAACAGCATATGAATAAGCTTCAAATAGTAAAGGTCATCAACTAGCATGGATAAAAACTGATGGGAACTATTGGAAGCACAAGATAACCAGTTATTACAATAAAAGTTTATAACTGGATTATGGTAACATAATTAATATTTAGGTGACATGAAGTGCAACAGAGTGTAATCATTCCGTGAGCTATTTTCACCCGATGCAAGTCAATCCTCATTGTTCACCTAAAACAATAAATGGCAAGAGTGAGTCCAAGACTCAGCAAGTACAAATAAACAACATATGAAACATTAAATCAATAACAGACCATTCTTATTATCTCAAATATATATGTAAATGTCATGAATGCGATGCAAATCATGCACATGTCTCCACTTCCGCATATACCGGTATAGCTGAGTGTAACACACGTCGGTGTTCACTCGCCCGCATTCTCAAATGCAAGGATCTAGTGCCCGTCCTTTTTCATACGGGGATCTCATTGCCCATATCTCAAATATAGGGATCTCTTTGAAATGAATGACTTCCATATTTTCCAATATGCATCATCAATTAACGAAAGCATATAAATAATTGAAAATATTCATACTTCACATGAATACAATAACAACAGTCATTTAGCCAATTTTGCACCACCAAACATCCAATTTACTCTAACATGTACTTGCCTCAATCGTGTGATGGGTGACGATGAGTAAAGGGCTCTAACCCCGGTTTCACACCACCACCTGGCATTCATAAAACATACTAATAATACCATCCAAAAGCGCACCATATTGCAATAAAACTAAATAAACAAATCCGCTCCTAATCGCAACCCAAAACGATATCATTCATTCCCGAACACCATTCTGTCCAAAACATGATAGTCACCTTAGAAGAATCATAATGTTTGATATATAGTTTGAAAATTCATGAACTCAAACTTTTTGGAATCTACACGCATATATCCATAATTTCTCAGATGATCGAAAGATCATATTATTTCATCTAAACCCTTGTTTTTAGCTCTAAAGATAGATCTGTCATCTTCAGTAATATCGACTTAGAAATTCCACAACTTTTAATTGGTTTATCCAAAAATAGTGATCTAAGACATTCTGGAATCTACAAGAAATCAGCTACCATAATAAATTTAAGCAAATTTTTCTATCTTGCAACAAAATTTCGCTAACTTAACATTTTTTCCCCGAATGTTCCCAACAGAAAGTCATAACTGAATTACATAATTTGAAATTCCATAACTACTATTATACTTGTCCAAAAAATATGTTCTTGGACTTTCTAGAATCATTATAAAGTCATCTATCTATTTACTGAAGATAAAAAGTTCAAATTCGTCAATTTTCCTATTTTAATTTATATAACCATGCATGCTGCCCGAAACCATGGAACTGAACAGCAGTCACCTAGCCATCCAATTATCATACACAAATACTCTGTGGAAGCTATTTGAATTCTCTACTTATCTCTAGGGGGTGACGAATCCAAATTTCGCAGTTACAGAAACCAAAACTACAACGCAACGGAAACTGCAGATTACCGACCCACTAACAGTTCCTACCGATCAACGAACTAATAATCCAAACGGAGAAGAAACGAATTGTCACCCTTGAAGATTGTGATGAGAGCCACTGAAATTCTCTACGAGATCAACCTCCTCTTCTTTCCTTCTTCCCTTTCCTCCTTTCTTCCTCTCCTTTCCTCCCTCTCCTTACTTGGCTGGCAGTAGCAGTTGGGACAACAGCTAGGGCAGCAATGAGGAATGCAAGAGGATGGTGGCGGGGAGGGATAGAGGTGGATGCACAAGGGAGGAAGGAGGGTGGCGGCTGCTGGGGAGGAGACACCAGGGGGGTACTACAGTATCTAGGGGCCACGCTACAGTACATGTCTAGGTTTTCCTCCCTCTCCCTCTTTCGTTGGTGGCCAGCCCACCTCTTAGGTATGGGCTGAAGGCCCATAACTATTTTCCCACTAAATTCATATTATTAATCCATTTCTAATTCATTAAATACTCATTTAATAAAATGGGATATTACAAGTTCAATTTGCAACAGGTCCTTGTTGCCAACTCAAATGGGGACTGGGATCCTTTTTCATTTTAAAATTTGGAAAACCACTATTTCAAATGGCGATAGGGATCCCGTAAGTCCCTGTCGCCATTCCAAATGTCGGCACAATCTTCCATATAAAAGACCCTCGAAACCCTAAAATTCAGAGAAAACTCACTTTTATTCTGGAAAAAAAAGAAAGAGGGGAGGGAGAGGAGAAGACAGGAGGAGAGAAGTTAGCGAAGCGCTGTCCGTTCGGTCACCCACCTTTCAGATAATTTTTTTTAACCGAATGGATTACATAGTTTTGGATGTACGGTTACGTAGTGTAGTATGTTGTACATAATCTTTTTCGGTGGGCAATCTAGTTTTAGATATGTGGTTAATCGTGAAAATATTGTTTACGGTGTAGTGCGTCAAATATGTCGGGCGTCACCAATTTCAAAATTTACTACGACCAGGGGACTATTCTTGAGGGCCTTGAGGGGATTGATTTGTGTTATTTCCAATCGACGACCGTGCCCCTGCCAAGAGCAGAGCAGCGTACATGGGCCGCTATGATGCGGTGGTTATTTCACTCATTCAAAATGGACCATGTTGTGTATTATCAGAGATTGAGTTGTCTTGCCCCCCCCTCTTAGCAACACAGCACACATATTGGAAGTTAATGCAACTCAAGAAAGCAAAGGTTATGACAATCATGTGTACGCATGGTGATGGAGGAAGGGTGTGATTTGGTCCTTCTAGCCCAGGCTTATGCCAAACCCACTCCTGCATCGGCGGCTAAACAAGAAGGGGGTGGTGGTGCCGAAGAAGAAGTTGGGGACTCTAGCCACAGCGCGACGCGCATAATGGCCGAAGTTCCCGGAGTTGTTGATGCTGTCGATGAAGACCCTGCGGAAGTAGCTCTTTCAGTTAGGCAAGCTAGTGGGCTTGTTGATGAGGGTGGGGAGCTAGAACCCTAGTGCAAAGGATGGATCTCGAAGACCGGGACAAAATAGCATTGTCAAAAGATGAAGGATCCAACGATAAGGATGATGTGGACCAGTGGGCGGTTCCATCCGAGTGGAATACATACCAGTTTTATAACCTCGTCATTAATGAAGGCTCCCGTGTGCCGTGGGAGTACGACCAGAGCGAGGTCTGGCAAGGAGCTATGTACAAATGCAAGGAGGTCGTGCAGGAGGCGGTCAAATTCTGGGCCTTGTCGGTGCAGCGTACATTCATAGTCGTCAATTTTAACCCACTATGTTATGACGTGAAGTGCGACATAGAGAGATGACCTTGGTGAGTGCACGCATTCTTGCCTAAGTGGGACACCTACTGAAAATGCTCTATAGTGGTCCCTCGCACATGTGTCGTCGCTGAGTCAATGCAGTCCTATAGGAACCTGTCATCAGGCTTCATCGCCAACCTCATGTACGGTGAGATCGTGGATAAGCTAGATTTTGAGCCACGATCCATTATTCGGGCTATTGAGGCAAGGTTCCAGTACAGAGTCAGCTATGCCAAGACGTGGAGGGCAAAACAGAAGGTGTTGGCATCAAGGCTCATTACGTTCGAGGACTCCTACCACAATCTCCCCAGGCTACTCCGAGTCATACAAGATAGGAATCCCAGCACTTATGTCGACTTTTAAGATTATACGCATTCGAAGTGAGCCAATAAGAGGGTACTGCAGCGAGCATTCTTCTCCTTTGGTCCATGCATCAGTGCATTCCAGTATTGCCATCCAATCTTGTGCGTAGATAACACATTCCTAATTGAAAAGTACAATGGCCAGATACTGACTGCAATAGCGACGGACAGGAACAATCAAGTTTTTTTCGTGGCATTCGCTTTCGTTGAAAGCGAGAACACGGATAGCTGATTGTGGTTCCTAGGGAATTTGAGGATTTCTGTTGTACAGGATCGTCCAAACGTATGCATCATACATGATCGGCATACGGGCCTACTGAGTGCAATAACTCAACTATAACATGGGGAGAACGAACCACTTCCGTTGGCGGATCTGCAGAACAGGTGTTGCATGAGGCACCTGGGTGCAAACTTTTACAAGTAGTTCCACAACAAGGACTTGATGAACATGTTCAAGCGGCTATGCAACCAGAACCAGCAGCGAAAGTTTGAAGCACTTTGGAATATTCTGGATGAGCGGAACCAAGCGCACAGAAAGGAGGCAGCGAAAAGGGCCACCCCAAGCGCTGACCAGGCCCCCGAAGCATTGCCACAGCTACCCACAGATAGTCCCAATGTGATGAGGAAGATAGGAGCGCAGGTGAAATATTTCTCAGACCGAATTGAGCACGAGCCTAAGGAGAAGTGGTTGCTGCTACATGACTAGGGTGGTGCTCGATATGGTGTCATGACAACCAATCTAGTTGGGGTGTACAACTAGGTCATGAACGGTGCAAGGTGCCTTCATTTGGTTGGTATTGTGAAGGCAATTCCCCGTGGTGCCATAAATTACTTTGTTGACAGAAGCAACAATATGTTGCTCGCCATGGCAAATGACAGAGTTGGAACCTCTGCCAAACACCATAAACAAAATTATAAGAAAGACCTTCTATCCCAGAGTAGGCAATAATGACGATGTTAATCAAAGGACTTGGAACCTTATCTGGCACATTCTGAAGGGGACTAAGTATGACATCGTGGGTTTTATCCTGACAGAGATCTCCTTCTAGATGAGAGATACAGAGGCAGTATTTTCTATGCTCCCTATATAATGCAACTGATTTGAGACAAGCTTGGTTTCTTCATCGAAAGCAACACAACTCATACCGAGTTCAAACCAAGCATCAACTGTCCTTTTGAGTGATTCCTTTTGGTATTTGATGCCAAAGGGGGAGAGTTTGGAGGGAGTAAAGATCAAGGGGGGGCTTGGCAAGATATATTTTGGCTATACACACACACACACACTATTATCTTTGCTGGAACAATGTGTTTAATTATATAATGTCTTTATGTTATTTGGACTTATTGGTTGAATGCTTGTAATAGCTTAGTTGAACTTATGTTACTACTTCATGACATTATTATTACATTTTCCTGTTAATGTTATCAAGTATAATTGTCATGATTACAATCTTGTTATATCTTTAAGCATTTTGTTATTATTATCCTTTGCTTGAATGATGGATAGTAACATTGTTCCTCATGCTCAATAAATAAAGGAAACTCCGTCAAAATTTCAAATGATCTAAACATGTACATGATAATCACTTCATGAACCTTATGCACATATTTAGGGGGAGTTTTGTTTATTTATTGATTGACTTTGAAAACAAGAATTCTCCATCTCTTTTGAACTCAACTCAAGAATTCTTGCAAATCAATAGTCAAATCTAGAATATACAACTTAGTGTATATTCAAAACCTTTCAATTCACTCATATTATGTAAGTTATCATCAATTACCAAAAAAAAGGGATATTGAAAGTATCTAGGCCCCTAAAAGTGTTTTTGGTAATCAATGATAACAATGTTTTAAGGGACTAACATGTGTGCTAAGATGTTTAAATGCTTAGTCCCGGAGTTTGATTAATGACAAGACTTTGGCAATGCAATGATGATTAAAGATCGACATGGCTCATAGAAAAGGTATTGTATAAACCTAAGGATCTTTTATAGTTTTTACCGGTCTCGGTATTTGGAGAAAAGACCGAATTTATAGGATAAATGTCATACTATAAAGAGGGATCATGGCTAGTAGCTTGAGAAACTATATTTGTACAATCTTGATCAACTAGGGTTCATACATTGAATTTAGAATAGCTTCTGGAAGAACTTCAGAGAAAATCGGTATGACCGCACTTAACAAGCGGTACTACCGCAAGTCGGTAGTACCGAAATCTAGTTGGCGGTATGTTATTTCCAGAGTGCATGTTTTTGGTGTTGTTGATCCTCTCTGATAATCGGTACGACCGCAAATGAACAGCGATACTACTGCAAGTCGGTAGTACCGAAATCTAGTTGCTGATATGTAATTTACAGAGAGTATGTTTTGGGAGTTTTTGATCTCCCCTTAGATTCGGTCCGACCGCATTTGTTGAGCAGTCTATCGGAGTACGGTAGTACTGAAATTTATATGACGGTACGTTATTTCCAGATAGGATGTTTTCTTGAGTTCCTTGAACCCCTGGAAATTGGTAGTTCCGTTCTAGACAAGCAATACTACCATTGTGTGGTAGTACCGGATTTTAGTTGGCGTTAGTACCGCATCTTTTTATAATGGCTAGTTCAAAAATATTAAATGCAATAGTTCCGACCATTGAACAGTGGTTCCGGTAGTACCGGATTTCTTCAGCCGTACTACCGTAAATCCTAATTTTTTCAGAAGTACGGTTCAAACGACTAGTTTTGTTGGTAAAGGCTATAAAAAGAAAAGGTTAATAAATCAGTTGACACAAACATATGAATTCATGAGATTTGAAAGCATATTTGAATGCACTTGATTCGTAAGACGAATCGCTAATCTGTTGTACAAATCAAATAAATTACGGTTCTTAAAAAAAAACCCCAAGGTTTCCATTTTTCAGCCCTGGAGTAGACCAAAGTAAATTGAGGCAAACTTGACCAGCCCGAGCGCGGGATCAAAACCGGACCGGGTTCGAAAAAACCAGGCCCAATTCCTTTGCCTACCCCTGTGGCCTCGCCCGGTCCGGGCTTACCCTAGCCCGAAACAACAAGTCTGAGCACCGGTCGGCCCGGATCTGTGGTCCGAAAAGAACTGGGCCCGTAGGGTCGGTCCAAGATTGGGCCCGGCCCGACCAGCCTGCGATTACTTCTGCCATGAAGGAGAACCGTACCGTCGGCTGGACGCGCACACCAATCACACAAGATTCCCTCGAAAAAAATCCCCAGATCTCTCTCGCTCAGTCGCTCTACCACGCGCGCGCCAATGGCATCGGTGGACGCCGGCGAGGGGCAGACGGCGGAGTCCGTGGCGGCGCCCAGGGCCGCCATCTCGCACGTCATCTTCGACATGGACGGCATCCTGCTCGGTATCTCCTGTCCTCCTCCCTCCCATGGCGTATTTGCTTCCCTGTTCCCTGGGCTCCAGATTGGTTCTTGGGTGAAGCGTGGTTAAGTTCTTGGGGGGGCGGGGGGGGATGTCCTTGACCCAATTCTATGGGGTTTGCTGACGGTGCTTCGTTTACTGTGAGCGCAGACACAGAGGGGTTCTACACGGAGGTGCAGGAGAAGATCCTCGCGAGGTACGGCAAGGTGTTCGACTGGTCCCTCAAGGCGAAGATGATGGGCAAGAAGGCCACGGAGTCGGCGCGCATCTTTGTCGAGGAGTGCGGTCTCACCGGCCTGCTCACCCCGGAGCAGTTCCTCGAGGAGCGTGAGAGCATGCTTCAGGAGCTCTTCCCCTCCTGCGTTCTCTTGCCTGGTGAGAACGACTTCCTCTCCCCTTCGAAAGATAGTCTTGTGTTGTATACTTGTATTTGCATTGTGATGTGTCAAACTTAGTCATTTGTCAGTTGGGGGCTTGGGGCAACCACACTGCCAATTTAACATGACTTGATTTATTGTAGTACCATTCTATCTTTGGTAATTCATTAGGTCGTCAGGTTGCTAGACAAAAAAAAAACTAAAAGAAAGGAATTTGAGCTGCCAAAGAAGTTAGTTAATAGGAAAAAGTCCGGTTTACTCCCTCGAACTATCAGAAAAGTCTGGTTTACCCTGAACTACAAAACCGGTTATTTAACCCCTAAATTTGCGAAAACCGGTCAATTAACACCCCACGGTTTAGAAGCGGTGGTTTTCTTGACGCGTGGCCACATTCGCCAACTCGGCATATGATGTGCGCGCCCACCCGTTTTCTCCTCCTCTCTCTCTCGACTCGTAGGCCCTTTTATCTGTCGAGTAGTACTTGAGCCCGAACAGCTCGAGATGATGGCGGATCATTGGACGCCATGGCAAAGCGAGAACCGACAAGACCGACGCCACGTCTGGCTGACCGGCATCTTGAACGTGATCGATGGGTGGCCCAGACGGTGATGAGGAGCACAATGGCCACCGGGAAGCGGTAGCGACAGCAGACTGGGTCGAGCGCCTCGAGGTGAAGTCGACGGCGACGCAAATAGTTCGAGATCTTGATGAGGACACGAAGGTGGCGATCTTTGCGTTCTTGAGTACCCAATGATTCGCCGATCGACCCATGTTGTCGATCGCCGTGAGGTCGCCACCACATTTAACACCGCCGCCGTGAATGAAGCGAAGCCCTTGAGCAAGTCGAGCATGGCGCCGTGGCTCTCTAGGAAGTTCTTAACGCGGTGACGAGCGCCCGGTGTTGGCGAAGCATGGGAGTTGGCACCGACGGCGATGTAAGCGAGATAAGCCACAGGGGCAATGTAGAGGCGGATGTGGCCGGTGACGAAGAGGTAGACCATGAGGTATCCCCCCAGGTTCATGGCGGCGCCGATGGCGAGGACAAGCCAGGGCGGGTCGACCTCAGCGACGAGGCCAGCGTGGATGCCGATGTTGGCGCCGACGTCCTTGAAGAAGCCGGCGGTGTTGAGCTACTTCTGGGGGGGAGAGAGAGAGGCGCCGGGGGTGATGTAGAGGCGGATGCGGCCGGTGACGGAGAGGTAGACCATGAGGTATCCCCCAGGGTTCATGGCGGCGCCGATGGCGAGGACGAGCTAGGGCGGGCGACCTCGGCGGCAGGCGGCGTGGATGCCGATGTTGGCGCCGACGTCCTTGAAGAAGCCGGTGGTGTTGAGCTGCTCCTGGGGGGAAGAGAGAGAGGCACCGGAGGCGGCGGTGGAGCCGAGCCAACCGGAGGAAGGGGGAGGCAGCGCCATGCACCTGCTGGGAGAGCGCCATGGGGGATTTGGGCGGAGAAATGGAGATAAGGTGGAGAAATAGAGAGAGAGAGAGAGATGGAGAAGAACACGTTCACACTGGTCAAACACATGCTGACTTGACAAAACCAGCCATGTCAGCAAAACAACTCATTCAAACCGCTGTGGGGTGTTACTTGACCGGATTTGACAAATTTAGGGGGTTAAATAACCGGTTTTGTAGTTCAGGGGTAAGCCAGACTTTTCTGATAGTTCGAGAGAGTAAACCGGACTTTTTCCTAGTTAATATATCAGCTGTAATTGCTTAGGTTGCTTTGATGACTTATTTCTAAGTTTTCTCTTGCGGAAATATACTATCTCCATTACTGATATGCTGCCAAACACAATATGCTTCTTGCGCTGGCTTGGGCTACGTGCTATAAAATGTCATGCTGCATTCTCAAACCATGTGGTGTAATGCTACCTTCTGTTGAAGCGGTGTGTTATTACCTTCATGTGCTGGAGAGTAGGGAAGAAGGGAAGGGAAATTTGTGTGGACTTTTAGGGAGTTAATTTTGGTTGTCATTAATTTAATAACAGTGTGGGTTGCCTTAGTGTTTTACGTTTCATAACAGTGTGGGTATCCTTAATTTCATAACAGTGTGGGTATCCTTAATTTAATAGCATCTTTAGTGTTTTTATTGTACCAATTCTTCTGTTCATGTATACTGGTGTTAGTAGCCATTAATTATTTTATTTGTATAGTTAAAGAAACTATTTTGAATGTTTCTTGTTGAGAAATATATGGAAGTAGAAAATGAACATCCCAATTTGCATGTAGGATAATAGAAAAGCAGAATGCGGTGCAAGTATTTGTAAAGTGAAGCATGATAATTCTCTTGCAACTTGGTTCATCAAGTCCAACTTGGTGTCCTTGGCGCTGTACAAGGAAAAACCTATCTGAGAGTCGGCATGAAGCATGCTAACAGAGTAATAGGATACAAGCAGAAAAACTGGAAATCTGAAAGTGCAAATGGGTCATATTTACATTTCTTCCTCTTGAAACAAACTCATACCTCCCACTAATAGGATATATTCAAGGTATCTCTCCATTGGAAAAAAACTCAATATTTCAACACCATTGATTTCCTTACACACTGATAAATTAAGTGTAATGTGGTTGTCTTTTGTTATTTATCTGAAGTGTTTTTGCCACAGGAAATAACTTCCCTAGAGTAGCATGTCTGGTTAAATATGTGTATATGGTCTTGCTTATGATGTTAGATAAATGAATCGTTTGTCTTGTAGGGGTACTACGTTTGATCCATCATCTCCATGCAAATGGAATACCGATGGGTGTTGCAACAGGGTAATTTCTCTAAATCAATCCATTTGGCCTTGATTTTTTGCACCACCATTTTCCCCATTGCTCTTTGTTCTTTACTAAATTAGAATAATACCAATGATTTGTCTTTGCGGTGGCTTTCAGATCCCATAAACGTCATTTTGCACTGAAGACACAGAACCACCAGGAAATGTTTGCTCTGATGCATCATGTTGTCATGGGGGATGATCCAGAGGTGAAGACTGGCAAACCATCTCCTGATATTTTCCTTGCTGCTGTGAGGAGGTTTGAGGTATTAGATTCAAGCATATAGAAACACTTGTAACTACCATCACTGTTTAGAATATTGTGTGAACTATCTTTCTTTTCCCCTGATGCAATTGCATTGCATTTTTTTCCAGGGCAATGTAGAACCCAGTAATTGTTTGGTTTTTGAAGATGCACCATCAGGTGTAGCAGCAGCTAAAAATGCTGGAATGTAAGTGGCCATTATAGTTACATTTGTGCAAACAAGCGTGCTTTTTGACTACTAAGTACAAACGATTTCTTCCTTTGCAGGTCTGTGGTGATGGTCCCAGATCCAAGGCTGGATGTTTCATATCACAAAGAAGCTGACCAAGTTCTCAGTTCGCTGTTGGATTTCAAACCTAGTGAATGGGGCTTGCCGCCTTTTAAAGAGTAGACAAGTTTTTTTTTAAGAATTAGGAGGTTCTAATGAATAATCAAAATGTGAAGAAAAAAATAATATGCTCCGATCTACTATGGCTAGCAAAATCTTCCGTGTCAGACTGTTAGCCCTAGGCTAGTAATGCTAGCATAGGCAGGCATTAGTTGACATTGTGCTGGTTTTGTTAGATTGGGGCATTTCAAAGTTTGTCAGTCCTACTTGCATTTTAAAACTTTTTGCCTTTTTTATTTATTTAGCAGAAAAGCTGGAATTGGTGTTTTAGGGTTAGTGGTAATCAAGGATCAAAGAACTGTTACCGGGCCAAATCCCGCTCGGGGCCCGGTAACGGTAACCGGAAAACCCGGCTAAAAACTGGCCAAAATTCGCAGCGCCTGATTTGAACTCGAAATTTTTCGGCGAAACGGACGATTACCATCGGCGATGAATCGAAAACGGTTGAAAACCGTAAAACCGGAAATGGAAGGAAATTTGGTAAAATCTGGACAAGAAGGAGGAGGGTCACATGCTGTCTAAAGCATCCAATGTAGCAAGAGGGGGCAGGAAGGAGGGAATCTGTTGTCTGCACAAAGGGGTGCTAAATCAAGGCAAAAAAAAAAACAAAATCTAAATTCAAACTAATTTTGGCCGGGTTTTTTCTCCCGCCCGCGCCCCGGTATTCGGTAACCGTCGGTTACCGGCTGGGATTTTGATCCCTGGTGGTAACACTTTGAGCATTCTTGCTGCCTCTGATTCTGTGACAGCAAACTACTAAATACTTCTCTTCAATAAAGAATCTCCCATCACTGTGATGTGTGCTCGAAGAAAAACCACTTTTGAAATCTGTGTATTTGCTTACTGTTAGAGGGAGGTTAGTGCAGCTGTGTCGAGGGTTCTGCATTCTGCAATGCTCCTTTCCTCTCTTATTTTGAGGAGGCAGACTGTCAGTGGCTACCAGCTGCAAACTGCAATTGACAAGGAGAGGTGTGACTGGTTGGTGGCCATTGTCGCTGTGGTAGACAGTGATCAGCTGCAAGGGCTGGTAAGCGACTGCGAGGGGCAATGATCGTCTGTGATCTTCATTATATGTAATTTCATCTTGAATTTGTTTCTTTTTTTTTGGACATAAAAGACAGAGAAGTCTCTACCTTGTGACCATTATATTAAAAATGGTTGTCAGACGATACAAAGTATGCGAAAGGAAAGGAAAAAGAAAGAAGAATAAGAAGAAAAAACTATACAAACATGGATTTATAAAAAGAATTCACAATAGGAGGTGGCTCCACTGTCGAAATGAATCATAATACTCAGTTTTGGTCCTATAAGCTCATGGTGCAATGTATTCCTTGATCTGACGTTGCATCTCGGTTACTCCGGTGTCATTATTTTGGAATATATGTTTATTTCTCATGAGCCATAATGTATAAGTGCAGACTACAAAGCATATGGGCCAAATTTCACGGTAGTTCAGTGATTGTATTGATACCCTTTTCACAAATTCGAATATGTCTTTGGAGGCAGTAGCTACTACCGATAATCCTAGCTTTTTCCATAGATGATCCGTAGCTTTACATTGTAGTATGATATGATCAATTGTCTCCAATGCCGGGCAAATGTCACAGTGCGGATTCTGAATCCAATGTTTAGTCATCATATTATCTTTAGTGTTAAGTTTTCCCCTGAAAGCTAGCCATAAGAAGACTCTGTATCTGTGTGGGATTGATCTGTGCCAGACATAATTGAACGCTCTCCATTTTAGACCATGGAATGACAGGGTTCTATATATTTCTGATATGGTTATTTCGGCCATTGTCGATACGATAACTCTTCGGTCTAAAGTTCCCTGTGCGAGTTGTTGCTCGGACAAAGCCTGAATCAAAACCTAGTATTCCAAGAGTGCCTGCTAAGATAGCACCGGGTGAAGTGAAACCACCCAGGCGTTATCCACAAACTGTGAGCTGACAGTGCAATTCCGATTAATTGCATAAGTGAACAGAATGGGAAAGCATAGATATAATCTTCCTGTTGAGGTTCAATGGTCTTTCCAGAACAAAGTAGTTTTTTCATCCCCGATTATGACTTTTGTCATTTGCGTAGTTGTCTCAATAACAGCTGCCAACGTTTTCCAAACTGTTTTGTCCCCTTGGCGGGATTGCACCGGTATGTGACCTTTGATATATTGACATCTTAACTAATCGAAGCAAGGTTCGGTAGAGTTCGATAGTAACTTTCCTGTCAACTTCATGATCAATGCTTTGTTATGAATTCGTAAATCACGGATCCCTAAATCTCCTTGCTCTTTGGACAATACCACTATGGTACAGGCGACCAAACATTGTCCACCTTGAATCTATTTATCTCCCTTCCAAAGAAAGGTTCTCCTAATTTTCTCCATAGCTTATATGCTACGCTCTGACCATTGCATGCAACTCATATAATAAGTCGGTATTATTGACAGTACCGAGTTTATCTTAAGACTGGCGATAATACCTAATCTCGGTCATGAAACCGGTTGATGCTCGAATGCTCGTTATATAGAACGTCCTGGGACTGAATGGTGGACCTGAAACCTAAACTTCAAACTGAACAGAACATGGTGAGCTAATTTTTAGCAGGCTTGAATCTGAGTTCAGTTGTGGGGGGTGGGGGGGGGGGGGTAGAATTTCTGTAGAGCACTTTCTGTTATGTAGCGCACTTCTAACAAAATCATCGCATTAGGGCCAACAGAGAGCTTGCTTACAACTATTAGAATGAATTGTGCTTCAGTTTCTTGATATGATTTATGCACAGTGGGAGCCTAGTAGTGCAGGCAACTGAAATTGCCTATCCGTATACTTCAGGTAGTAACCATTTGGGGAAACTTCAATAGTATACCTGAATCGTGAGTTTGTGCAAGGTTTCTTGCACCATATATTGCATAGACCCAATCGAGAAAAATATCAAGAAATCCGAGATACAGTATAGGAAATCAAACTTTCTGGTTAGGAGTTTGGACATGTGTGACTATTAAGGCTAAGCTTGATCTGCTACAGTGAAGAGGATCTTCAGTTTGAGCTTGTTGTAGACAGTGTAGTGATGAAGTTACATTTCACAATATTGATGTGGCAATCAATGTGATGGCTCAGGCTAGATGTGCCCTCCAAACCATGCATCTGGCCAACGGCCATATATAGAGTTGGCCAAACGGACGGCCCGGCTCGGTATGACACGGGTCTGTGTCGGCACGGTCTGTTTAGGCCCGCGAGCTATTCGTGCCATGTCGGGTCGGCCCATGTGCCGAGGTGGTGGCCCAAGCACGGCCCGTCGGCCATTCGTGCCGAGCCGAGCCGGTATGAGTCCGTTTAGCCCATCGGGCCAAATGTGGCCTGTTTAGTCCGTTTGACCCGACAGAATTAAAAAAATCCAAAAAAAATCCTGAAAAATTAGAAAGATGTGTAGAATTCAAAAGTAGACATGAAAATTGAAAAAAAAATGAGTCGATCATATTGAAAATGTAATAAAGATCTTTATTAATGTCCAACCGGCTGCCTCATTAAAACCTTCGCCAAGTAAAAACTCAAAATGAGAAAACCTGGGCAAAGGAAAAAGAGTACAACCTATATCTCTACATACATAATACATCATTGTTCTACGTGTCGGTGTTACTGTCATTGTCTAAGTACAGATTTTCGAACACCTCCGACAACTCTGGATTTTCCACAGAGTGTTGTGTTCGTGAGTCAGCTTGTTCACAGTCCTTCATAGTTAGAAGGATCTCTACTATCTCACTTATGAGACTTGTTCTTCTCCCCTCCAATATTTTTCCAGAAAGACTGAAAGCAGACTCATAGGAAACCGTAGAGACATGAACAGTTAACACATCACGTGCAAGTATGGATAGCACGTGATATGTTAACTTATGGGCTTGCCACTATTGCAAGATATCGAAGCCTTCTAAGTTGAAATCCACCGTATCGCTGTCCAGATAGGTGGATAGTTCTCCACTCCTTGTGGGTCTTGGCTGAGCAGGCGATGGTGTAGAAGAAGAAGAAGACCTGGATCTAGACCTGGAGAAAGAGGCACCGAAGATCGTGCCCCACATATTTGTCTTCCCACTCGAGGTGGGGGCTACTGGAGATCATTGCGAGCGGACTCCCCGGAATTTATTTTCATACCTTTGGTAAACCTCGTATAACCGAGAACGAACTTATGTAAAATAGTCAGTATAGTCTAGCCCCGTAGCATCACTAAGAAGATCAAGTACAGTACCAAATGCATCAATTTTAGCCCTAGGATTTAAAAGAAATGCAAATGCATATAGGTAAGTGATTTCTCTCTAATATTTAAGGTATTTACATTTAATGGAAACAATAGCATCGCATAAAACTAAGTTATTTTCATACATTTTCAATTGAGTAGCAATCCATAAAATAGTATGCACAATTATAGGAGATGTTGGATAGTAGACAGCGAATAAAGCAGCAGTTACCTCATAAAAATTTCTAAAAACGTCAGTATCTTCTCAGCAACGAACCAATGTTACTCAGTTAATAGTATACTACCATCAGTGCTATGATAGTGCATTTGAATAAAAACAGAAAAAGTGCTCTTGTATGGTAAAAGATTCTTAAGCATGAGGTAAGTAGAGTTCCACCTTATCTCCGTGTCCAAACCGAACTTTCTTGGACGTACACCCATCTCCCTGCAGAAGTTCTTATATTATGCTATTCTTACATTAGAATTATTCAAGAAAGAAATCGTATCGCGAAAAGCTTTAATATACGGACTCAACCTCTTCAAACCACTTTTTTTTAAATTTTGCCGAATTAGCTCAACACGGATTTGAATTTGCACAACACAATTTCGAAAAGAGAATGGAGAATGAAGGGGTGCTGAATGAGGGGGGGTATGGAGGCTATTTATAGGAAAAATTTTGGGATTTTCGGGATTTTTTTGCTATTTTTTATGATCAAAACAGTCAAAAACGGTCACAAAAAAGGGCAAAAAAAACCCCAACGGTCGATTTTCGTCGGGCCGTGTCGTGCCAGGCATAGCCCACGAGCCCGCCACCACCCCCTTGACCGCCCGCCCCTTCTTGTCCCCCGCCTCCTACCTGTGTGTGCGTGTGGCACTAGCAAAGGCCGCAAAGATCGCCGCCTTCGCGCCTCCTCCGCAGCCGCGACGAGCACACTGCACCGCCTCCTCGTCCTGGCCTCCTCGCCGGCTCGTCGCACCACCGAGCACCGAGCCGCCTCCTCGTCGCACTATCTCCACGCCTCCTCGCCTCCTCATCCGCACCGCAGAGCGCCCAGCCGCCTCCGCGCCTCCTCGCCTAAGTCGCTTCCTCGCCACACCGCCTCCTTGCCATGTCGCCTCCTCCGATCCTCCCTCACTCTCAACACCGGCCCACGCCGTGCCGCCTCCCCTCCGGCCCTCCCCCTATTCCTCTCCCCCTCTCTCTGCCTCTCCGGTTCTCCCTCTCCCTCTGCTGCTCTGCGCCCGTCGCCCATGCTGCCGTGCCTGCTCTCCCTCACTGGCCAGCGCCTCCTTCCCTCTTCGTCTCTCTGTCTCCGGCTCTCCCTCTCCCTCTCCCTCAGCGTCGGCGTCGCCTCCTCTGCGGCCTCCGGCAAAGACGTCAGGCAGACAGATGGGCCATGCCGAAGCTCGTCTTGCGTGCTCGGCATGGCTCGACATTGTTCAGATCTTGTCGGGCCGCCCACTGCGTTGTAGCGGCCCGAGCATGGCACGGGCTCTTGTACCGGGCCAGCACGACTCATAAACAGTACGGGCCGTGCCATATCTAGACCGGGCTTACAGTAACATGCCGTGGGCCGGCCCGACGGGCACAGCCCATCTGGCTAGCTCTAGCCATATACCACACCACAGCAGTGATCAAGGGAGGAGGGACACATTACTATATAGCCTGTCGAACCAGCCAGCTAGCTCTGCAAAAATCACAATCATGAAAAGTACACCTGAAATCAATCATCTCCACCACATTGCAGAAATGAACATTTTATTCACATCTATAGGGAGTGACTTGTATATGCTACTACACTCGCAATCAAATAAATTATGGCGCCAATGTAATAGGATAGGTACACTGAAGTATGTACAGTGACGGAGCTTCATGCGAAAAACTGAGGGGGTCGGTCTAGAGGATTGCAAGAAAGAGAGAGCATACCGCATACGTAGTATTATATCATACTATAATTTCCTTGAGCTTAACAAAATATTGGAGGGACCATCACCCAGTCCAGCTTACACTAAGCTCCGCCAGTGAGGACGTGGACAACGTTGCTGAATTGCTACCACATTTCATGCATTTCCACATATCGATCAATCAATCTTGGCATTTCATATACAGTGGCCAGACACCACCAATTATAACAGGGCAACTCGCTCTAACCGGAAACACCGAAATGGTTTCATGTCCTGTAAACAGAAAAAAATCATCACTCAAATTTTGGATCGCTCAGAGATGCGTGGAAATCTAATGTAACTGAACTAGTTAAATGAGTTGGCAGCAGAGACGGAATCAAAAGCACATGAAAAATCTTTTGAAAAATAACCAAAATATATGAGTTTGGCCTAGGAACAGTTAGTCCAACTCAAGGTTTGGGTCGTGGCTGGCTCCGCCCTTGATTGGCTGTACTCCTCCTGTGCTTTTCAAATAAAAAATATGTTTACACGTTTAATAGATTGAGTTACAAGTGTATTAGCCAAAATGTGCTTCCAAGACTCTTGAACCGGAGGTGGTAACTAACTCGGGCATTGGACGCCTTTAAATCGCACACAACAGCTTAACTAATTGGTTCGATGAAATTCAGCTCTGGCAATAAGCGAAGTGCGAAATCGAGCCTGCTATCTCCCGGCAACGGTGGCCATCACGCACGTCATCTTCGACATGGCCGGCCTCCTGCTTGCTCGGTATCGCTCTATCTTGTTAGAATTGGGTCTATAAGTGTGAAGGTTCATTTATTTCTAAAATGTCAAATCATATATGGTTTAGTCTTATATTGCCTAGTCAAGTGGTGAGAAAGCTATTTATAAAGTGAAGTTCATGCTACCCATTAAAACATATAACACATGACATGAGGTAACATGAGGATGACTATAGCTAAAGACACACACGCACGTATGCACAAGCGCGCGTATATTCACGTAGCAATTTTGTAACCTGTGACTTGCGACTCGCAACCATGAACGTGTCGTGAACCTAATCCACTTTTTTTTGCTAACCGTGCATTTATCTCTCTCTCTCTCCTTTTATAAAATGGTCAAAACCATAAACCAATGTAGTCGAAACACTATGGTCGAAATAAAGTGATCGAAATATAATGGTCGAAATAAAGTGGTCGAAACCATATATCAGTGTGGTCGAAATAAAGTGGTCGAAACACTGTGGTTGAAATAAAGTGGTCAAAAAATAGTGGTCGGATCCATAGACCAGTGTAGTCAAAATACACTGATTGAAACTGTAGACCAGTGTGTAATCAGGATATGATAAGTACTGCTTAATTACTATTAATTGGTTTTGAATTAGCAGTTATCAGTGGTTTAATATGTACTTTATTATGCGGTTACTAAAGAGTAATCGTCTCGAATCCAGAGAAGATTGGATTCACTTCTATTTTCTTCTTCTTCCTCTCTGTTCTAGTGTGCTGGAGAGTTGTGCTGTTGAATTAAGCCATCCCTTCTCCTCGGCATACACCAGGAAGGAGGGTGAGCGGGTATCTCTGAACTATTATCGTAGAGTTCACATGCACGGGGCGGTAATAAGGTTTCTGGGCAGCGCATCTGCGCGACCTGCTCGCTTTACTGCTTCGAGTCTACGCTGCTTCCTGTTATTCATCATGCCCGACTGTAAGTTGGTTGTGCGACCAAACTATTATATTATAATCCTATAATTGTGTATATTTAGAAGTGCAATGAGTTGTCTGTTGTTAGTGTTGCTTTATGCATCTCTAGTTTTATGTGATCTTTGCCTCATAATAAAATATGGAATTAAAATATTACTCATATTTCCAACAATCTAGAAACCTTATTGTTGACATTTTCGTGATTCAGCAATGGCTGGTGCTTCTAATGCTATGAAACGTGAGATGTTTTCTAGTCAGAACTTTCGTAGATGGCAGACAAGGGTCAAGTTTTAGCTCATGTCTTTGGGACTGTGGTGGGTGATCCATCCACAGTATCCATTTACAATTCAACAGACCATGTGGTTCGACACAGATAACAACACAACCCTTAAATGCATATTGACCATACTGGCAGATCAGCTCTATGATGTGTACATGGACTTTAAGTCCACCAGAGAGTTGTGGGATGCACTAGAGCACAAATATACGAAAGCTGAGGCTGGCCGCTGGCTCTACATGTGCGAGCAATTCTTTGACTATAACATAGATGATGCTAAGTCAATAGTGGCACAAGCTCTTGAGCTTCAAGTACTGGTCGGCGAGATTGCACATTTGGGTTGCGTTTTGCCTCCTAAGTTTGTGGCTGCGGGCATTGTTGCCAAACTTCCTGCTTCATGGCGGGATTTCACTACTAGCCTAAAGCACAAGTGGGAAGATATATTTATTGAGAATCTCATTGATGCCCTTGATGGGGAAGAAAAGATAAGAGCAAAAGATGTACCAAGCACTCTAGTCAGAACAATCAAATCAATACAAATGTTATAGAGAAAAGATATGGCAAGAAAAACAAAAGCTTTAAACCAAACAAGATAACTGGCTTTAAGAAGAAAAAAACTGAGAAGAAGAACATGAGGAACATCACTGCTTTGTGTATGGGAAAAACGGTCATACAGTAAAATATTGTCGTTTCCGCAAAAACAAGGATACTGAACTACCAAAGAAAAATGTTGTCAATATAATCATAGGCGAGGCCTCAACAGGAGGGTATAATAATTCACCTGTTGTTTTTCAGCATATCAATCCACTGATTGGTGGGTTGATACTGGAGCTAATGTTCACGTATGTTCTGATATTTCCTTGTTTTCTTTTTATCAAGCAGTCGGGGCTTCCTCCGTCCTAATGGGGAACGGGTCGCGTGCTTCTGTTGTTGGTGTTGGTACGGTGGATCTGAGGCTTACTTCAGGGAAGATTGTCCACTTGAAGAACGTGTAGCATACACCAACAATAAATAAGAACCTCGTTAGTGGTTTTCTCCTATGAAGGGATAGTTATAAGCTAGTATTTAAGTCAAATAAAGTTGTGATGTCTAAGTTTGGTAACTAACTCGGAGGTGGTAACTAACTCGGGGCATTGGATGCCTTTAAATCACGCACAATAGCTTAACTAATTGGTTCGAGGAAATTCAGCTCCGGCAATAAGCGAAGCGTGATATCGAGCTTGCTAGCTCCTGGCAATGGCAGCCATCACGCACATCATCTTCGACATGGACGGCCTCCTGCTCGGTATCTCTCTATCTCTCCCTCTCAAGTCTCGATTATGGATGTGCACATGTCGAATGTGTCATGTATCGGAGATAGCTTGTGATTTAACGAGAATCTGGTTGTTCGATTAGACACGGAGGAGTTCTACGTGCTGGCGCGGCGGCGGATCCTAGAGAGGTACGGCAAGCCGTTCGATTGGTCGATGCGGGCCAAGATGAGACCGGCCTCAGCGGCGTGCTCACGACGGAGTAGTTCCTCCACCAGGGGCGTACCCACCTAGGTGTATGGGTGTTCAGCTGAACACCCAAAATTTTTGGGCAAAATTTTAGTATGTATAGGCTATAATACATGTATATATTAGAAGTAGAGTTCAATCAGCGTCTACGCCTCGCAGTCTCGCCAGGGCACCATGCTCATGCTTGCCGCTCGCGCAGTCGTGCCTCGGATCGCAACTGAGCCCAGCCCACAATGGCTTGGGCGCTCAGTGCGTCGGTAGCACTCGGTAGTTGCCAAATGCCAACTTGCCATGCTCAAATTAATGGTCCATTCATTCATTCAATATCCCAATTCGCAAGGCCCAAGCGGCGAGCGGCATCCCATTTCTGTATCCCTAAGCTCAAACCCTAAAATCTAAATCCCCAATCTAAATCTCTCTCTGTCTCTCACATGGGGAGAACTGGAGTCCGGAGAAGGGGAGGATCGAGCCACCGAGGGGCGAGGAGGCAACTGGCGATTGGCAAGGAGGCGAGGCGAGGACCGGAGGCGAAGGGATGCTGTGGCGGCGGTGGCGCGACGATAGCTTGCTCGCCGGCGCTGCTGCTCCGAAGCGACGGGCGAGGGCGAGGCGCGCTGACGCCTGCTGCCCGACCTCCGAGCGGCAAGGCGATCACGAGTGGCAACTCCGGAGGCCAACTGGACTCCCTCACTCTATCTCCGACACTCTCGGAGACTCGGACTCCCCGTCGACCGTCGTCCTCGTGAGGTTTGTCTTTGCCATGACCCGTCAAATTTATCTCGGCGTCTTCTCCAGAGCTCGAGAGTCGTAATGAATGAGGTAATCCCAATTCCTAAATGGCTAAATTGACAAATCCCTAATTCCCAATCTTGTATGTATGCGGATTAAGGTGAATTGCAGTCCTAAATGGCTGAATCTTCAATGATTCAATCTTGTATGTATGTGAATTGTAGATATTAGAGCTTTGAAAAATGGAGAAGTTTGTCGATTTCAAATCTTTGTGGGAGAGAGTTAGAAAGAGACTAAAGAAACCATCCACCTCAACGCCATAACTGAAACCTAGTGAAAGCCATGTTCAGAACCAAATAGAATCTCCTTCCAATGAGAACTAGATAGAATTCCCTTCCAATGAGCTGCAGTTGGTAGTGCACGCACACAATGATAGTGACACCCCATGGACAGAACCGGTCCAACCGGAGATAGGCGCAAGCACAGAACTAGAGATAGACTCAGGCTCCCCATTATCCCCAATAACAGAAGACATAGAAGATGAAGAAGCTATTTATGATATTGATTTGCTTGTGCATGATCCCAGAAAGAGAATTCCCATCACAGGCTATGATGTTAATGAACATGATGCAGTGAGAAGAGGATACATTGCATTGGGGCCATGTCAACCACGGGCACATGATTTTTCAAAAATAAATATTCAAGGTATGCGTGGCTTCTTAGCTAGTTGGTTTGACCAATATAATTGGCTTGAGTATAGTGTGGAACGAGATGCTGCTTTTTGCTTCTTATGTTATTTATTCAAGGATAAAACTGATTATACTGGCGGAGATAGTTTTGTGAATGGAGAATTTAGAAATTGGAACCATAAAGATAGATTTGACAAACATATTGGTGGTATTAATAATGCCCACAATGAAGCTCATGAGAAATCTCGCTGAGGGCTTTGTACAAATCTCGCTTGACATATTCACTTAAGTGCTTGAGGTTTCTTTTGCATCAAGGGTTGGCTTGTCATGGACATGACGAAGGTGAAGACTCACAAAATAAAGGAAAATTTCTTGAGCTTTTAAATTGGCTGGCAGAAAATTTTGAAGAAGTTAACAAGGTCGTTTTAAAAATGCTCCAAAGACTAGGCTAGTTATAGATGTCCTTGGTGATGATTATTTTGCAATACTTGCCGATGAATCTAGTGATGTGTACCAACAGGAACAATTGGCTCTTTGCTTACGTTATGTTGATAAACAAGGAAGAGTTGTTGAGAGGTTTCTTTGCATTGTCCATGTTGAGAACACTACCGCTTTGACACTTAAAACAATAATTGAGTCTTTGGTTATGAATCATTCATTGAGCATGACACGGGTCTGTGGGCAGGGATATGATGGAGTTAGTAACATGAAGGGTCAAGTTAATTGTCTAAACAAACTAATTATGGATGAGTCTCATTCTGCTTATTATATTCATTGCTTTGCCCATCAACTCCAGTTAACTCTTGTTGCTATTGCTAAGGAGAATGGTGATTGTGTTGGGCTCTTTCAGCAACTCGCATATTTGTTGAATGTTCTAGGGATGTCTTGTAAAAAGATACAAATGCTTTGAATAGCTCAAGCTCAACGGATTGTAGAGGCATTAGATTTGGGTGACATTGAAACTGGCCGGGGTTTGAATCAGGAGATGGGCCTAAGTAGGCCAGGTGATACTCATTGGGGATCCCACTATAAAACTATTATGCATGTCATCTCTTTGTATCCTTCAATCCGACGAGTTCTTATAAAGATTGGGGAAGATCACACTTCAAGCACGGAGGCTATACAAGCTCAAACTATGTTGACATCATTTGAGTCATTTGAGTTTGTTTTCATGGCACACTTGTTGCTAACCATATTTGGGTACACAGATGACTTAAGCAATGCTTTGCAAAAGAGGGATCAAGATATTGTTAATGCAATTGATCTCATTTATTTGACAAAGACTCAATTGTAGTTATTGCGGGAGGATGATGGATGGCAAACTTTTCTTAATGATGTCACTTACTTTTGTGTGAAGCATAGCATCAAAGTTGCTAAAATGGATTGGTTCTATAAGCCGGTTGCAAGATCTAAAAGGTTCTTCAAAAAAAAAATCAAGAATCTCCATCGCTTCTATGTTGAAATGTTTTTAAGTGTCATTGATAGACAACTTCGAGAGCTTAATGACAGGTTTGATGAGGTAAACACAGATTTGCTTCTTTGCATGTCTTCATTCAATCCTGTTGATTCATTCACTATTTATGACAAGGAAAACTTCGTTATGCTTGCTCAGTTTTATCCTAAAGATTTCTCAAGCACCGAATTGATGCATCTTCCTTTGAACTTACGCACTTCATTACTGATATGAGTAGAGATGAAAGGTTTAGAAAAGTAAAAAATATTGCCGAGCTATCAATTGTGCATGTTCAATCAAAGAAGAGCCTCCATTATAAAATTGTTTATAAGCTTCTCAAATTGGTGCTAATTCTTCTTGTAGCAACTGCTAGTGTTGGGAGGGTATTTTTTTCAATGAAGTATGTGAAGAATAAGCTAAGAAATAAAATGGGTGAGCAATACTTGAATGACTGCTTGGTCACATTTCTTGAGCGAGAATTTTTCCTGCAAGTTAAGGACGATGACGTCATATCTCGCTTCCAAGGCATGAAGCACCGTTGAGTTAAATTGTAATTTTCTTAAATATTTTGTAATTTCTTTGAATTATTTGAGAATTGAGATGTTATCTTCAGTACAAACAATTAGTACTTCCATTATTACTATTGTGGATCTTTATGTTGTGTTCTGATCAATATTTTTGTAACTTCAAACACCCATCCTGAAAATCTTGGGTCCGCCCATGTCCTCCATGACCGTGAGGAGATGCTGTGCTACCTCTTCCCCACCGCCGAATTCATGCCCGGTACTCTTAAAACCCAGCCACTCTCTTCGGTACGTTAGATCATCATCCAATGATTTCTGTTTTTTTATGTTGAAAAATTCTAAACTTGACAAAAGTAAATCTAGGTGAACCCTACAAATACAAATACAAAAACAAATAGAACTAAAAGTTACAGTAAACCTGTACTAAAATTGCACGTCATTTGGTAATGTAATTTTAGGCTTAGTACTGTACAATTGTAAGTGAATGGGTTTTAAGAAAATTTCAGACGACTATGGGCTAGCAAAAACGAATTAATTAAACCTACGTATGAATCCATCCTACGTACAGACCTGCATGTCTCTCTGCATGCAGGGCCATCCAGCTAATTACTCCCTCTGTTTTTAAATACATGACGTTTGACCAAGCGTGCAGTCAAACTTATCTAACTTTGACTAATAATATATGAAAAACTATTTAGATTGATCATGAGTGAATAGTATCATTAGATTTATCATGATAAATATTTTCATAATATAATAATTTTTTAATTTTTTACTAACAAAATCATATAAAGAGTGATGGTCAAAGTTATATAAATTTGACTGCGCACTTGGTCAAACGTCGTATATTTAAAAATGGAGGGAGTACTAGCGTACTAATTTTTGCAGGGGTGAAGCGTCTGGTTGGCCACCTCCATGCCAATGGGCCGATGCCCATTTTGCGTTGCGACCGGGTACGTACTAGCTAGCTAGAAATCTAACATATACCGGTCACGATCCTTTTACAACTTGCCTAAAAAAATTCCTTTTACAACGACAACAAACCATCTTTTCCTCGCGAAAAATGCCCAAAAGATAGTACATCTTTAATATGAAAGACAACAAACTATCTTAACCGCTGTTTGGGCTGAAATGGTGGTCGCAACATGAGACAACAGCGCAAGCAAAACACAACAGATCAAGTTAAACGGCAGTAGAAACTGAGTTAAGGGCACCTACAGTATATAACATGTGTGTTTTTTAGTTGGTTGTATAATTCATGTCTTGTTTTTTTTTTTTTTGAGAGAGAGAGAGGATGACATGTACTCTATAGAGAGTACATGAAGAAGAATGGAAAGGGTGGTAAACACCCTGTATACCCGTTGTATTGCGCATCTAGATCTGTTCTAGTATATGTGATGCGCTTTAGTGTGACGCGATTTGCAACTTTATATTGTTATAGATTATGGAACAGTGAATTCCTGTGCAGGTGTGGGTGTGTACATATTTGTATGCTTAAAATTCTATTTGTGATTGCATTCCACCCTTTCCTGATTGATGCATCTTCCCTTTCAACTTACGCACTTCATTACTGACGTAGAGATGAAAAGTTTAGAAAAGTAAAAAATCTTGCTGAGCTATCAATTGTGCTTGTTCAATCAAAGAAGAGCCTCCATTATAAAATTGTTCACAAGCTTCTCAAATTGGTGCTAATTCTTCCTGTAGCAACAGCTAATGTTGAGAGGGTATTTTCTTCAATGAAGTGTGTGAAGAATAAGCTAAGAAATAGAATGAGTGAGCAATACTTGAATGACTGTCTAGTCACATTTCTTGAGCGAGAATTTTTCTTGCAAGTTAAGGACGATGACGTCATATCTCGTTTCCAAGGCATGAAGCACCGTCGAATTAAATTGTAATTTTCTTAAATATTTTGTAATTTCTTTGAATTATTTGAGAATTGAGGTGTTATCTCCAGTACAAACAATTAGTACTTCTATTATTACTATTGTAGATCTTTATGTTCTGTTCTGATCTATATTTTTGTAACTTCGAACATCCATCCTGAAAATCCTGGGTCCACCCCTGTCCTTCACGACCGTGCGGAGATGTTGCGCCACCTCTTCCCCACCGCCGAACTCATGCCCGGTACTCTTAAAACCCAGCTACTCTCTTCGGTACGTTAGATCATCATCCAATGATTTCTGTTTTTTTATGTTAAAAAATTCTAAACTAGACAAAAGTAAATCTAGATGAACCCTACAAATACAAATACAAAAACAAATAGAACTAAAAGTTACAGTAAACCTGTACTAAAATTGCACGTCACTTGGTAATACAATTTTAGGCTTAGTACTGTACAATTGTAAGTGATTGGGTTTTAAAAAAATTTCAGGTGACTAGGAGCTAGCAAAAACGAATTAATTAAACCTACGTATTAATCCATCCTACGTACAGACCTGCATGTCTCTCTGCATGCGGGGCCATCCAGCTAATTACTAGCGTACTAATTTTTGCAGGGGTAAAGCGTCTGGTTAGCCATGTATTATCCAACCAACTAAAAAAATCCTTTTACAACGGGATACCGATTTTGCGTTGCGATCGGGTACGTACTAGCTAGCTAGAAATCTAACATATACCGGTCACGATCGTTTTACAACTTGCCTAAAAAAATCCTTTTACAACGACAACAAACCGTCTTTTCCTCACGAAAGATACCTAAAAGACAGTACATCTTTAATCTGAAAGACAGCAAACTATCTTAACCGCTGTTTGGGCTGAAATGGTGGTTGCAACATGAGAACAGACCAAGTTAAACAGCAGTAGAAACTGAGTTAAGGGCACCTACAGTATATAACATGTGTTTTTCTAGTTGGTTGTATAATACATGTCTTTTTTTTAGAGAGAGGATAACATGTACTCTAGAGAGTACATGAAGAAGAATGGAAAGGGTGGTAAACACCATGTATACCCGTTGTATTGCGCATCTAGATCTGTTCTAGTATATGTGATAAGCGTTACGCGGTTTGCAACTTTATATTGTTATAGATTATGGAACAGTGAATTCCTGTGCAGGTGTGGTGTGTACATATTTGTATGCCTAAAGTTCTATTTGTGATGGCATTCCACCATTATTTCTATTCAATGGTAGAGGGAGGGGAGACCGACAAGGGCCACGACTCCCCTCATCCTATCATAAGAGTAGAACTCTACGAGCTTCTAATCTGAAATAACTTTAAGTGTGCATACGATCTCTTCTAAAATATACGTGTTTAAAACATGAAACACATATACAACATCTTTCAATCATGTGTATTGAATTTCTTGTTCAACTGTTCTATTGGTCGTACCGTAGTATGGCCGAACTCCAAGTGATATATTTCACCAGAAAAGCCGTGAGCCGTCTAATTATCCGCGTCAAGATCGGGCAGCTACGGAGCCCGATGCATGACCTGATCACGTGGTTAGATTCACATAATACGTACTTTCCTACGTGCCGTAATCTCAGCATGTAATTTGTAAATGAAGCAAAGTTGAACAACCCGTTTGTTCTAAAAAAAGCTCATTTGATCCTAAACTCCTAATCCAGTGGTTTGATTTTTTTTCTCTCGAAGAGGTGTAGTTGGCCATCATAGTCACCCTTAGGACTACAACTGAGAGCCGTCAACTAGTTGTCTAACCCCAAAAATTCCACAATAAACCCACCCAACATGTAGTTTGTTGGACTCGAACCGTAAATGTCAGCCACAAAACAAGTGTATCTATGGTTGGTGGAAATCAAACTCGAGTCATCGCACCCTCTTTCACACCCACTTTGAGACATCAGCTAGAATCAATAGCATGACATTGCCATAGGGTTATTGCCAAAACTATCCTCATTATAAAGAATTTATAATACAAAGGTGAGAAAACCCTCTTATGAATCTACAAAAAGAAGAAATGAAAAGGAAGAAGAAAACACAGAGCCACAAAAAACATTTTGATCTAGAGTCCATTGCCAATACTCTTCCAGCAATAGTTGTACTCCTGTAGTATGAATGAATGTTGTGCCCCATGAATACCGGGTGTTCTCCGTGTCCTGAGGGTCGCCTCTCACCACACATCCCTCAGATATCTACCCTCCGTTTGGAGGTTCTTCACGAAGCTCTCGGCCTTAGAGCTGTCAAGCGATCCCTGCAACGGCAAAACCATCGAAATTCGCATGAGAAATGAACAGATCGCCACAGAATGAAGCATTTTGTAGAAGTATGCGAAGTGTTTTTGATCCCAAGAACATGAGGCCTAGGAGAAGTACCTGCTCCTGAACAATGGTGTGAACAACTTTATGTACATCTCTGGCCATGCCTTTGGCATCACCGCAGACGTAAATGTAACCACCCTGGGAGATCATATGCCAGATTTCGGATGCCTGGAAACGGTCAAAGGTAAGAAAGATGAGCCACGGGATTAGGACTAAAGACTTGCAGAAATTTGTCAGAAAGGCAGTGGTTCAATTACCTTTTGTGTCATTTTATGTTGCACATATTCCTTAGTAGGGCCCTGACGGGAGAAGGCGAGAACCAGCTCGGACAATGCTCCTTGCTCAAGGAAGTTGTTCAGCTCATCCTCATAGATTAAGTCCTGCAAGGTCACAATTATGCCAGCTACAATAAAGAACCCTCTGGTATTAAAAGATCTTTGCTGATATGTGGAGTGTGTTTGGTGCGTACCATCTTGCTGTTTCTGCATCCAAAGAATAACACCGATCGACCAAGCTCAGCTCCAGATTCTTTTTGAGCCAACCTCTCCTGATACCATGAATCCAATTTATACATTAGTAATTTGACAGAACAATAAACATGGAGATGCAAACTATCATCGAACTACAACGAACCTGCAAGAAGCCGCGGAAAGGTGCAAGACCGGTTCCTGGGCCAATCATGATAATTGGCACTGAAGGATCAGCAGGCAATTTGAAGTTTGATTGCCTCACAAAAATCGGAGCCCAGCTGCACTCCTTGCTCTCTTCCGATGGAATAGCCTTCTGCAAATTTGATTGCAATGGTAGAGCTATTTCAGATAAATGTGTGTTATGATTTGACAGATTACTTTGGACTCGACTGTTTGAATTTTATTAAACTTGGACATGATCACCACAAAAGTCAAGCTTTGGTAGGCAAGTTCTAGGTACAAATAAATTCCGACAATGGCATTATAGGGGGGAACTGCCAAAATTATACAACATTCGCACGAGTAACTTTTTGGTGCAAATAAAAATAATCAATTGATTACTATTCACTAACCAATCTTAGGAAAACAGCCAAAATTGTCATCTAATGTACAACCCCTTTCAGTTGAGAACACAGAGATCAAAAGTTTAAAGCACTCATATCAACCAATATCCAGGTACAGAAAAATAAAGGGTGTTTAATATCCTCGATAAGTTACCTTGATCCAAGTTGAGCAGACTCCCTTATGTACCCTTCCAGCAGGAGTTGTTTCATGCACAAGCGCACATGTGACATGAATCCTAGTTGGTGACATGCTGATGAACAAAAGAAGGAAATGTAAATCAATAATGGGAAGAACAATTTGGAAAGAATGAGAAAAAGATATGAACATGATCATTCACCTAGGTGAAGACGAAATTGAGTAGTATCTTGGTTGAAGACGAGGAGCAACGGCTGCAAAGAAGACTCCTAGTGGAGGCTTTGCAGAAGGGAACTCTACCATGACTTCCAATAGGCTCCTCTGACTGGCAACAACCCATTGAGCGTACTCATCCTACATCGTGAACATAAGCGTGTTAAGACTTCAGTCTAGGTATTCCATAGAATGAAGAAAGCTTGCACAGATTTTTGAGAGAAAGAAACTGACCTTCCCAGCAGGAGAGGCCAAGAACCTTAGACGGTCAGCCTCAGTAGGATCCGAAGCATAAGTAGCTAATGCAACCAAAGCACTCTGCAAATCATACTCAGCATTTTAAGTCAGAGATACTTTCATTAAATTTTCAAAAACGTGTAGTATTGTGAACTACTAAAATGCTCACCTTCTTCGGTGAGTTTAGAAGATCGGCATATCGAGCCAGTGCATTCATCACAGTGATCGGGGAAGGGAAAGGAGGAGCAAGAGAACCACCACCTAGTGGTGTACCATCCTCTTTGTCTGCATGGATGGTGAAAAATGTATCTGGCGGGTAGCCTAACAGCCTCTCTGCCTCCTCTACAACCTCGGGGCAGTTCTCTGTATAGACACCAACATGGTCACCTGTTTCATACCTGATAAGAAGAAGCATGGTGAAATTTGTTAGAAACAATGAACAAAAGGATACGAAGAACAAGAATTTCATCAGTGTGCTCGAACTATGGTTTCAATACGCACTTTGCCAAGCAAGCCAACTATGGTTTCAATACGCACTTTGCCAAGCAAGCCAAGCATTTGAACAAAGCAGGGGATGTAGCCACATTAGCACATTATTGCATTCCGATAATTTACAGATAAACAAAATCATATAACCAATTTGAGTATTCAAAATATTCTGCCCCCTTCCGACGCTTGTATAAACTAAATAATTTCATAAGCAACATTTCTACTTAATTTTGTTAAGAGAGCCTATTTTTGTCTAAAATGATAATGGTCATAACATCATATGACTTACATAAGACCGGTGCCAGCAATGTCAAACTCCAAGTGAGTGCATGAACGATCAGAAGCAGGAGTGTGAAGCTCCCGTCGCACCGCCACATTAGCCCTAAAGATGCATAGAATTTTGCAACTTATTAACATTAACTCCACCATTACAGCCAATCTTGGGCCATTACAACAAATATTGGGAATTTATAGCGCCATTCTTACCGGCAAGGATGTTGAGCATCATGGACTGCATGACCATTTGCAACGCTGAAGTTTCTCTCCAAATGAGCTGCCTCTTTGGTCTCAACGAATTCAACCCGGTATTCAGGAATGGCAGCTGTGTATGCAGTGCCAGTTGAAACATCATTTTCATCCCGAAGTAGTTGATCCAACTCTGGCCAAAGAGCTTCTTTCCTGAAGGCAAAACAGAGTTCAAAAAGCAACATAAAAACACTGAAGCAGCAAAACGCCAAAAACTTTCAGCTTGAAAGAAATAGAGAATGTATAGTTATATACCATGCATTGAAGTCATCCTCAATGCATTGGTCATCATCTCCAAGACCAACTGGAACAAGACGCTTGCCACCTAAACAAACATGAAACGCTTAAGACAAACTGAACAGAGCAGTTAATGAAAAAAATGTAAGACAGGATAGTCACGAGGCATACCTTGCTCAGTTAGGAGCTCATCAACTACCTTGGCAACCTGTAGTCAGATTCAAAGGAAGAAAATGTTACTGTATAAGAGCATAATAATATTTTACAAATTCATGTACTCCCTCTCAAAAAATACATTTTACAAATTGGGCATCAAATATTAAAAAGTTCTGATACGTGATATGTGCAACAGCACAAGTACCTTGTTGAAATGCTCATACTGCCGATTGCCAAGGCCAAACACAGCATACTGGAGGTCATTCAACCAGACGCCCCTCTCATTTCCCTCTGTAAACCATTTGTAGAACCTGGCAGCATTGTCAGTCGGCTCACCATCTCCATACCTGAAATTTTAACCAAACTAATATTACTAAGGCTTCTACAATATAATATGCCAAAATAAATAAATAAAATAGAAGTAAAAAATGTTGAGATCCTTATGCAGTGTACTCTTAAAATATAATATTCAAAACATTAAAATACAAAAGATGCAATCCAAAGAATGAATGTCTTACGTTGCGACGAAGAACAACGCTAGCTTCTCCTTCTTCATCTTTTCCTCGTATTCATCATCCTCTGCCGCGTAATCATCCTATAAAAAAACAATCATTTGAGCATAAGAATATAAGATAATCTGAGATGATGCTCTGTTCGATTGATCATAGCTTCTTGTATGATTTTGAGGTGTCGGCCTTTTCTTACCAAGTCCGCAACTTTGAAGATTGCCTTGTCGTATCTTGCCTTTGCCTCCTCAGCGAGTGCCTGTCATTTAGGAGAACAATGATTAGAAGAGCTTGACACTGACAAGGGGGCCAAGACACAAAAGACAACTGCTTTCCCCCTCCCAATCTACCAAATAATTCCCAAATAATCGATTATTCCTTTTTTCTTCCTTCGTCTTTCACATGACAGGAGCCTCCGGTGACACGCGAAATCGAAGAAAATGATCTGATGAAAGGGCGCGGCGCCCCAGAAAGAAGGTGGAAGGTTGCTTAGCCCACCTACTCCTTGACAAGACCATAATTCTCTCTACTAGATGCTTGTAAATATTAGGTTTGGTCAACATTTCGCTATCGCACATGTTCTTGCTGCTAGCACATGAAAAAAAAACTGTACTTCCTTTTTCTGAGACAAACAAGTGGGATATCTGGGTTAAACTACACCAGAAAAATCTTTTTAAAAAAAACTGCATTTCGTGGTGTTAAATTCTTCAAATATCGCGGTAATTTCCACGGACTCGTGTACCGCGAAATTTCCGTTCCCACGAAGCTGGGGGGGCGCGCAGCCGACATGAAAATGATGGAAAAAATTTAAAAAACCGTCTCCATCACTGTTCATCAATCAGGTCAGCAACTAAGCAACCCTTATTATTTTCCCTTCTTTTTCTAAAAAAACAAATGTTTCCCTTCTTTTAGGACTCCCCCCATACCCTTGGAATTATTTTCTAAGGTAAAAAAGAGAAGCGATTCACCTAACCCCAGGGTGGTAGCTGCACAAAGTGACAAACATCACAACAAATTCCAAAAAAAATCGATTTTTTTTTAATGTTTTTAGAGCCAAAATGTATAAATTTCAGAGAGAGGAGAGAGGATTGGTTGCTGAACCTTGGCGAAGCCCTCCGCGGTGCCGGTCTGCGTGCCGAAGAAGATGGCGACCCTCTTCCTCCCGTCGTCCCTGGGCTCCTCCTTGGCGGCCTCCCTGGACTTCCCCTGGCCCCCGACCGCCGCCACCTTCTCCGCCTCCGTCTTCCGCTTCTTCCCGGCCGCCGCCCGCCGCCACAGCACTAGCAGCGCGCACCCGAGCACCGCCACCGCCACGGCCGCCACAAGCGCCCTCGTCTCCGCCCCCTCGACCCCCACAAGCTCCGTCGGCGTCACCCCCCGAAGCAGCGCCGCCACCAGCTCCATCGGCCCCGCCGCCGAGTCCATCGCCTCCTCAAGATCGATCGATCGACCGGCACGGGCCTTGACGGGATTGCGTGTCTCGTGGGTAGGTGGGGGAGCGGTGGGAAGGCAATGAACACGCGACGCGGCGCCAACGGCAGCTGCTACTACTACTAGTCTACTGCTACGGTGCTACCTGAGAGGTGGGCGGGGGAGAGGGCGGGTCTATTTATAAAAGGGGCTCGTGGGCTTGGCGCACCTAACCCCGTGGTCAAACCACCTGCCAGGCTACCGCCGCAGCGGGGACGGGGAGGAAGGGGGCGAAGGGGACAACAGGATGCGTGAACCCGGTGCACTGGGCTCGGTCGGGGTGGGCTGCGTTCGGTTTGGGCCCGCATGTCTGTGACTCTGTGAGCGTGAGTGCGTGTTCCGCGCTTTTACATGTTTTTTTGTGGGAAATTAATGCAAGAATAGAATGTTCCGCCGTGTCGCGAAAGAAAATTATGGGTGCCAAACATGCGCTGGAGTTGTTTTTGTTTGAAATGTGATAAGTTTTGTTTTCTATTCCTCCAGGAATTAACCTGTTTCCAACCAAATTCGTTTAAATTCATATATTCCAAATGGACTATTCAGATAACTCCACCACGTAACAAATACCATGGGATCCGCATTGTTAAAGCAAGTCACTTGCTTCCTAGCCATCGGATAAAAAAAAAAAAACAAAGTCTAACATCGGTTTGCACTGTGGCAAGAGAACAGCACCAACACAGACTGTAGTTGTGGTACTGTACTGATCACTGTAGCATGTGATCCAGCTGTCTAATTTTCTAGGGGAAATTAGCTACAGGGCACTGCAAATTCGCGTCATTTGCTATTAGACATTCAAAAATCGTGCCTTCGCTAAAAGACACTGCAAAAATATGTAATTTTGCTGTTAGACACTTCTCTCATTAAAATAATATATCTGAGTGATTAGGAGAGAGAAACATGGTGAAATGCCCTCTGGCCGACGCTTTTCTTTGCATTAAATCGCATTGTTGGGCGCTCCTCACGATTCAGTTCAAGCAAATTATTTCGGCCCGACGAGCAAGAGCGCGCACACCTCCTCTGGTCAAACTCCCAGACCACGCCAAGGCGTCCACGGTCTCGATTAGCGGTCTCGCCAGGTAACCGCCACACCCATCCGCGGTGTTGGCGTTCTTGCTCCCACTCCTCCTTGGTCTCCTCCTTGTCAATCGGCCGCTTCACGCAGACACCTCGAGCACCACCACACCGTAGTGAACACGTTGGTTCCGCTTTGGTGGCCTTGCTTGATCTGCAGTACTCGACGCGATCTTTGGAGGCGGCGGTGTACATGCGGCGAGAAGCGTCAGGCTCACCGTAGAGCGCCTTGTCCAGGCTGCCGTTGGGCATGTACGTGTACACAAGCTACAGCTCGCCCTTTTCGTCGCACCAGCCCTCAAGCTCGACCAGGTTCTTGTGCCAGAGGCAGGCGGTGACGGAGAGCTCGACAACGAACTCGCTCCGGTTCGATGACGGTGAGCTCTATCAGCTTCTTGATGGACACCCAGGCGAAGAACACGAACGCAATGGCGAGCGTGACGGGGCCAAGGATGCCAATGGCGAGCCCGACCCTCTTCTTGCGGACGGCGCCGCTCGAGGCCGCACTCGGCACCACCTGCTCGGACACGTTGTTGGTGGCATTGGAGAAGGCGGCTGGTGTTCCACGTCGCTGGCTCCGGGAGTGCAAGCCAAGAAGAGCGGCGAGGTTGCGATGCCGCGGGCGTACAAGTTGGCGTTGCTGGTGCTCACCTGCGTGCAAGGCGTTGGCTTCGGGATGTCGTGGGCACCGCTCATCTGGGTCATCCCTGGCGAGATCTTCCCGGTGGAGATCCGGTTGGCGGGGGTAGGCGGTGAGCGTGTCGACCACGCTGGGGCTCACGTTCGTGCAGACGCAAACATTCATCGCCCTACTGCGCCGCCTCAAGTACGCCACCTTTGCGTACTACGCCGACCGGCAAGCAAAGCGAGCCCGAGCCGGTGGAAACCCAGTAGCGGCCGAGCCGAGGATCGCGAAAGGTGAGACGCAGAGGCGAACCGAGGCGCAGGGTGTCTTGTGAGCATCTGCGCAAGCGATGGCCAGCCCGGCGTCGTCGGACCACCATGGTGCAAAGAAGGATCTTGGCGCTAAAGCTTTCGGCTGAAGAATTGAACATGAGACTAAGAAATGGGGAATGGTTGAGTGAAGAGAAGAGGAAGGAGACGAAGGGCAAAAGGGACATTTCGCGTGCTTTCTCTCTCCTCTTCCACCCGAAAATAATATAATAATTGTCTTAGTGTCTAACAGCAAAATTACACATTTTTGCAGTGTCTTTTAGCGAAGGCATGATTTTTGAATATCCAATAGCAAATGACACGAATTTACAGTGCCCTGTAGCCAATTTCCCCAATTTTCTATCCAACGCCTGGGATTAGAGCGAAGTCACTTTCACAAAGTCAGAGGATCGCAGTCCAATACCATGCATACAACTCGGTCCCTTGCCGTCACCATAAAAGTCCATTTTACAACCTTGAACTATTCGAAAAGTCTGGATTTCAACCCTAAACTATAAAACCGGGTATAAGCCAACCTCCAACTATCAAAACCGTTTATTTTACCCCCCTCAACCGAAACAGGGCGGTTTTTGGTGATATGGCGCTGACGTGTCAATGGTTTTGACACGTAATATTCTTTTCAATGACATGGCAACCACTTAGCAAATAAAACAAAAAAATATATTTAGAGGCCCTCATGCCATCATCTCATTTCTTTTTCTTCCTCTCATTCTCACTCATCTCTCTCTCTTCACTCTGCAACCCGGCCACCTCCACCTTCGCCGCGCTGCCGCCGAGCCCAAGCCACCATATCCCGCACACCCCTCTCCTTTTTCTTGCCACCCACCGATCCGCCGCCGACCGCCGCCACCGCCATGCCGATCTGGTGCCTGCTTGTGACATGAACCTTGAGACCTCGCAGACGGTGTTCGCGGGCAGTACCTCACCAAGGACTACAACCTCTTCAATGTCGGCCTCATGGCCATGCCCGTGGACTGCGGGTTCGCGTTCGGCGTCGAGATCGGCCGTGTCATGTCGGTGGTGCGCATGCTTTCGGGAAGCGCTTGTGAGAGAAGCAAGGTACTCATGCGTCTTGCGGCGAGCCAGAGTGCCTCGTGGACTCTTGGATCTTTGGAGACGGTGCGGGAGATCGATGAGGCCACGGCGGGCGGCGCGCGCCACGCACACATCGAGGACGAGGAGCTCGGGGCTTCTGTTCAACTTTCTCTTTGTTGCCCAGACGCCTCCACCTCCTCCCTCTCTTTGGGCCGTCTCCGCCTCGACTCCCCCGGACGTGCTTTCGCTGCGTCGAGCCGAGGTGGCAGCGTTGTGGTCGCCGGAGTTCGGCAAGCCCATCACCGCCGAGAAGATCACGGAGATGAAGTACACCCAGCGGTGGTGCGCGAGGTGGTCCGAGATCGCCCCCGGCGACGCTGGTGCCGCGACATCGTCGGCGAGCCGTTCGGTGACGGAGTGGTACACGATCCCCAAAGCGCCATCGTGTTCCGTCGGTGTCGAAGTCGTCGTTCGAGGCTTCCGGGCCGGACGCGTTCGACCGGGCGCTTCTTCTTGGAGGCGCCGCAGGAGGACGTGGTGTACAAGCGCAACTTCTTGGCCTTGGCCAGACGCACCCGGTCGTCGGGCGGCCTTCGCTACCAACCACTGGTCTTTTCATGGCGCTGTTTCATGTTCGTGGCCGACTTCCAACGGACAGATGGAGGGTGCGACGAGCGGTGTACATGCCGACCATCGTGCCCGAGGGCACCGCTGCCAGTGTACCTAAAGCAAAGATCTTCGCCAAGTTCCCATCGTTCGAAATGGTTCTTCCTCTTGCCCCTTTCGGTTTCCTTCTCGGCTCCTCTCCCATTTCCATTTGCTCTTTAGTTTTTCTTTTCTTCATCTGATCGGGTCGCTGCTGCGTGATGATTTGTAGGCGCTAGTGTTTGTTGTCTTGCGGGGGATGGTCCATTCATCAAGTACTTTGTTTGTAATTGGGTTCGGTTGGGTCCCTGTCGAAGGAGGAAGACGAGGTATAAACAGTGCAACTTCGTTTGGTGGCCACATGTGTGATGTTACTGGTTGGGTTTGTTGGCGCGTCCCGAGGGGGCAGCCCTCCTGCAGAACAAGCAGGACATCTTCGAGGCGCTGGCCGCCATCCACCGCCGCGACGGCGCGCGGCTCAGAGAGAGATGAGTGAGAATGAGAGGAAGAAGAAAGAAATGAGAGGATGACATGTGGGCCCGTAAATGTATTTTTTTTGTTTTATTTGCTAAGTGACTGCCATGTCATCAAAAAATAATATTACGTGTCAAAACCATTGACACGTCAGCGCCATGTCACCCAAAACCACCCCTGTTTCAGTTGAGGGGGGTAAAATGAACGGTTTTGAGAGTTAAAGGTTGGCTTATACCCGGTTTTGTAGTTTAGGGTTGAAATCCAGACTTTTCGAATAGTTTAAGGTTGTAAAATGGACTTTACCCTATAGATTATATTGTACCCTAACCACCCTTAACCACCTTTCAACCACACAAGGATTTCTTCCTTGCACAATCAAGAATGTAAAAATACCATATAGCAGCAATTATCGACAGGAGTTCATTTGGCGTTTAGAGTTATACCATGCATGGTATATGGGCAAATAAACAGTACAAAAATCATTATCGGTAAAGTCATTTTTGCCATAGTTTTGCATAGTTAAAATTATTAGCAGAGCATGATGCATGTATTTACGCACCACAAAACTAATTTTACAAATATAAAACAGACTCTACCGTGAATCTGCAATACTAATAAATGAAATTTTCACCGGCAAACTCACTGCATCATTGTGAGAAGGCTTGATCCTTAATAACACTTGACATTTGGGTTTGCGATCTTGGGCTTCAGTGAGGTCATTAAAGCTTTCAGTAACATGGCCAAATCCGATGTTTTTGTATCGTTTTAGCACCGAAGTTTTATCTTCACGCTATATCATCACCATTGTTACGGTACTATTTCTCTGCTATTTGCAACCTTGGTAATAATAGCAATGAAATTAAGTTACATCTCGGAAATTCGGACAGTTAAGAACGTCACAGAACGTCACATTTCTCTTCAAAAAAAAATCATCGCGTTTCATTTACTTGTGGCACAAGAATGTAGCTCATGCAAGTTGTACTGCTTCATTCATGCAAACATTGCTTCATTCATGCAAACATTGTAGCTCACCTTCTTGCACATGAATACACAATCCATTTTTTTTTACCAGAGGTTATATAATCCAATTAGTACTTTTCTATGAGTAGATCGGACAACAAAGAATTGGCTTTCTCAGACAACAGAAGATGGCAAGCGTCTGGGAATTGAATTCAGAAGTGACTTGGAAGAGAAGGCCTTCCAGCTCCAGACGGCAGTGATGACCTGGTCGATCTGAATCAGACTCGCTCAAATGTGACCATATGTAAGGACCAAATTAATGTGCTGCCTGTCCAGCTGTATGAATACTCCATTCGATCTGTAACAGTCCAAGAAAATGCCCAATTTTTTTACATACCATCTTGATTGATTCATATGTTCTTTCTATATACATTGGCTGGGATCATGTTAGGTGATTTTGATCGTTCAGTTTTGTCTATTTTTTGCATAATGGACCATGAAAATTACTCTTTTGTATGGCTACAGTGTAGTTGATGTATGCTGCTAGCTACAGTTGGGGACAAAATTAAGCCTATTCTGTCTAAAGGTGGGCATCTAAGCGAATTTTAGGGTATATTTAGAACACCGAAATTTAACAGAAACAGCGTAATTTTCGTGCAAAAATTCCCTGTCCGCAACTACCCTCTTGACGCAAGAAAAGTAGTGCTAGTTCTGGTTGATAGACGCGGTTAATCACGGTACTTGGCAAAGGATAATTCGGTGCGGACGCTTTCCCAAAACCGGCTCATTAGGACACTAGGCTTATTAGCGTAGTTTAGTCACATATAGCTTATTCTATTGGGATGGTGAACATACCTGGCCTATATAAGGAGTGATAAGGATTGCTCATTATACACACATCCAAGATATCAATAAGGGGAGAGAAGGTTGTATGCGTCTACATCTTGTGTTCTTGTTCATCTTTTTCTATGTTTGTTTCACGTCAGCATCATGCCAACTATTTGGGAATCGCTGATCCTTCGACAGTAGGTTAATTGTTTCATCTGATCTAAGCATCCGAGGCTTAGACCGGGACTCGGTCGGCGGAGAAGAGAAGTGATTTACGTACCCATCCAAATTAACATCCCATCGACTTGGTCGTTGGAGATCTAATCTGACAAGTGTGCGTTCGCGCGTTGTGTTGGCAGATGTGCGGTATCGTCTGAGCACGGTTCGTCTTCCCCGACGCCGACGCCGAAGTATACTCCAAGGGTTGCAACAGTGCTTTAGTTCCGGCTGCACCGACGATGGATCGATCCGCCGCTGATGTTACATGTTTGTTCATTTGGAATTCATGAACGAAACCTAAGTACGAAGCTTAGGCTACGCTTGGAACACGTGTACTTTTCTTAATTCCTGTAGAAATTGAATTGTTTCGTGTGTGTGAAATTTCTACGGACTCTTATGAAACTCGTGCGTTTAAAATGAGCCCTTGGTTTGAACCGTTGTTGACTTTGCGCGCGTGGTCGAGTAGCTAACAAGAGCATGTGCAGTTCCTGCATCTATCAATGAGAATACATATATCCAATGGATCAGCGTAGAGCCAAGTAATTGTATGGAATCGATGTTTTTTTTCCATTTAGTAATCGATGTGGTAAAGAATACGAGATGTCAAAATCGACAGAACTGTGCTCTGTATGATCAACGGGTGATCCACATTCATCGAGACGTGGCGAGCTCTGTGCCACCACATTCCTTGCTAGCTAGGTTGGTTGCACCGTCACCTTCATTATAATCTTCGTCTGATAGCTTTTGATAAGCCGCCATCGTCAGAGTGCAATAGACCTGCTGCACAGGAGCGAATCCAAATAAGGCTGAGTAGAGTAGCCTAATGTCCAATTATTTTATCTCCGCTCAGCTTAGCAGAGATACATCTCATTATTTGTGTCTACTCAGTCCGACAGAAATACTTCAACGATCTACTGGTATTATTTTATTTTATTTAACAAGCTCCGCCCCGCTGCTGCACCTGTGTTGCATCTCTCATTCGTTCGAGAGATTCTACCGGATAGGATGCTAACCTCTAGCGGGTGAGAGGTCATCGACCACGTCATCCTGGGGAGGAGAGATGGGCCCACATGCGAGTGACCGAAAGTTTGACGTTTGCTGGCCCAAGTTTTGTGCGAGTTGCGGCTGCCACGCGGAGTCAAGCATGGAATTTTATTAAAAAAATAATCATTTTTTATTCGAAATTACAAAATTATACCTGCAATTTTTTTTTACAAAATTATACATTTGTCGCCGAACCGTTAGGCGACCGCCTCCAGTCGCCCAACGGCTAAACGACACTAAAATAGTAGTTGTATCGTTGAATGACAGAGATGAAGTCGGCCAATGGTCGGACGACAGGTTCTGTCGCCCAACCAGTAGGCGACTGCATCCCTGTCGCCCAACGGTTCGGCGACAGGAGACTGGTTTTTTTATTTAATCCTTTTTAAAAAAATATTTGAAAGTTAATCCCTCTCGAACTATCCATAACTTAAAAGTAGATAATCTATGTGTATACCATATATAAGACCATCCTTTTAACTGCACGTAAATACATATATGGACTGGAAATCTTTTTGTGGATTGATAACCTTTGACACTTCAGCGTATATATCTTTCATAAACAACTGCACAATATTTCCAAGCCTTGCCCCAGAAGTGATACATATTGTTGAATGTCTTTATAATGAAGCTGGGAATAACACGAAAGAATTAAATATGAAAAGACAAGGAGATTTGATGTTGCGAATTAAAATAGACTTTATAATGAAGCTAGAAATAACACGACACATAGAGTTTGGTTACGTGCATAAGAAACAACATCATGCACGATACAACAAACCGAAGTACTCATACGATACATATGCGTCTTTTTGGAATAGAAATAGATTCGACCTTCGACGGGGGACTAGTACAGAATGGCCCAACCAACTGCGTGGGCCATTTTCCATTCCTTGCTAGCTCGGCGTTGAACTCCTCGTTGGCCTCTTTGGCCTTGGCTGCCATTTTCCTCTTTTTATCGCGCTCCCTCTCGCGAGCCTCGCGCTCCCTACACCTGCACGCCTCGAGATAAGCTTTCGTCTCCCGACGTATGCGCTCATTTTGCTCGTCATTGCGGCGCTCCTCCTCTCGGATCTCGTGGTATGCACTCGTTTTATGGTATTTCTCGGCGTTTCCAGAAAATGAAAAACATTTTAAATGAATAAAATAAACTTCAATTAAATTCGATGAAATAATCGGGCTTGCATTCTCGGGCAACTGAAATTTCACTTGTGTCACTTACGACTGCTCAAATATAATGAGAATTGTCAGAATTACTATTCGAAGGGTAAACTCATCATCTCTAGTGAGAGGGTTACCATACTCACCTTCATCCATCAAACCAAATACCAACTTGGACCATCCTGGACAAAAAGATGAAACTTTATGAAACTCCATAAGACTTGGGACGAAACTTCCTGAAACTTAATGAAACTGCATGAAATTGGATGATACTTGCTCTACAAAATATGTGGAAACAATGATATTTGATGAAACTCTATGAAACTTAATGAAACTTCATGAAATTGGGTGAAACTTGCTCTACACAATATGTAGAAACAATGATACTTTATGAAACTCCATGAGACTTAAGACGAAACTTCATGAAACTTAATGAAACTATATGAAACTGGGTGAAACATGCTCTACAAAATATGTAGAAACAATGATACTTGATGAAACTCCATGAAACTGGGTGAAACTGGGTGAAACTTGCTCTACACAATATGGAAAAACAATGATACTTTATGAAACTCCATGAGACGTGGGACGAAATTTCATGAAACTTAATTAAACTGCATGAAATTGGGTGAAACTTGCTCTACAAAATATGTAGAAACAATGATACTTGATGAAGCTTAATGAAACTGCATGAAACTGGGTGAAACTTACTCTACACAATATGGAGAAACAATGATACTTGATGAAACTCCATGAGACTTGGGATAAAACTTCATGAAACTTAATGAAACTGCTTGAAACTGGATGAAACTTGCTCTACAAAATATGGAGAAACAATGATACTTGATGAAACTTCATAAAATTTAATGAAACTGGGTGAAACTTACTCTACAAAATATGAAGAAACAATGATAGTTAATGAAACTCTATGAGACTTGGGATGAAACTTAATGAAACTGCATGAAACTAAGTGAAACTTGCTCTACAAAATATGGAGAAACAATGATACTTAATGGAACTTAATAAAACTGTATGAAACTGGGTGAAACTTGCTCTACAAAATATGGAGAAACAATGATACTTGATGAAACTCTATGAGACTTGGGATGAAGCTTCCCACATTCCAAGTCACTTAAAATCATGAAACCCTACTTTCCGAAACCTTTCATTCTAATTTTCGAGACCTAAATTCTTAACTTCTTGAGACAATTTTAGAACATATAAAATTATGAAAAATTACACAATAAAGTCCAGTGTATGAGGAGCCTGAAAAAAAAAGCATAATGTTTGGACCTCATTTTCCATATTAGAAAAGTCCTACAAACAGTATACTTAAATGAATTTTTGAGAAAAAATCAGAACAGATAAAATTTTGAAACAATTACACAAGTAGGTACACTGTGTCGGGAAGCTCCACAAAAAAATTCATAATTTTTTTAGCTTATTTTCTATATTTAGAAATTCCTCAAAAAAATATACTTAAATGAAAAATTCCGCTACAGTAGGGTTTTTTCATCTGTCCTCGGGCACAGCACCTAGCTGCTGCCTTCCCCGGACGCAGTAGGTGGAAGGAGGAGGCTAGATTTGGAATTTTCGGGTAAGGGAGACTAGATTTAGAATTTTGGATGAACAAGGACCAATAGTGTCCACATTTCGTTGTTCCTTGGCCACACAATAACACATGCAAGTAACAAGTAGCGACAACCCTAATGCAATGCCCATATGCAATGCAAGAAGGCAGTACATGCAAGTGCTAGCTAGCAGCAATACACGCGCATGCACACGCAGCAACTAGCAGCAATCAGAAGGGGCTAGGCAAGCACAACAGCGTGCGTGCATGCAGTAGGAAGCACACGCATGAAGGGCTTAATGCGGATGCATGCAGCGCAGGGAGAGGTGGCTGGGCAATAGGGCTAGGTCTGGCGGCTGCAAGGGGGAGGGCAGGGGCGGCTGACCGACTAGGGTTTTAGGGATACTGGCTCCTCCCTCTTTTCTCCTTAAGGGCAGCCGGCATACTTGTCAATATTGTACCGGAGGCCATACCGTTTTGGTTCTTGGAATAGTACATTTTGGTACCGGTCCATACCGATGTACCGTTTCGGATTTAATATAATAATACGAGTATATATATATATTTATAAGCGTATATTTGTTTAATTATATGCACACCAAATATCACTTGTAGTATTATTCCAAATACATAGTAGTACTATCAAATATAACATATAGTTCAATAAACGGTATTATCAATTCCACCGGTATGGTCGGTATCGAGCCGGTATGGCCGGTATTTAGGCCGGTACGGTACGTAAGACTACTTTGTACCGGTTTAGATGGTGGTATGGTACATACCGGTCGATATAACCGGTATCGGTACGGTATTGATAACTATAGCAGACAGGCCCCCTCTTGGGCCATGGGCCTAAGGCCTAACTCTATTTCCCCTCTAATTTTTAAATTAATTCTTTAATTACTTTCTCTAATTTGTTAAGTGCTCAAATAATTAAACGGGATATTGCAAAAAAAACCCGGCACTAGACGGCGGACACTGTTTGTTTCACCCCTAGTCTAGAGTTTCAATATCTGTATGACCATATATAGCTATAATTACTAGAAAAATAACACGTGTTCTAACAAGGAGAAAAGAATGGCAAACATGTGATTTGAGATCTGATCAAAATTCAAATCACACGGGACTCTGCAGTCTGCACGCATTAAAAATACCACGCACTCCATATATTCTCTCATCATTGTCGGAATTGACTGATCATTTCCACATATTTAATGCGTAACACAACGCACACAAATGCACAAGGGGTTTTTTTGAAGGACAAATGTGGAAACTGTTATATTTTCTAAAGGCTATTTAGTAATTTCTCCTTTTGAGAAAAGATTAAATGGAAAAGGAAGGAAATTAGAAGAGGACCCAGTTGTCATAAGATTGAGGCGAGGATAAAGTCATGCATCCAGTTCTCCATCCAAGAAAAAAAAAAGGGGATTGGGGCCTTTTGTCCTGGGCTAAGGCTGGTGGCGCAACCGTCTAGGGAAGGAGTTGGATTCTTCGGCTCGTGCGGGGCGTGCGCCTTCAGTTGGCGGTGATGGCGACTCTTCCTTCTCTTCATAAAAGGCTGGGTTACCCTTCTTTGATTTGGACTGAAAAAAAAAAGAAACAATTGTGGGTTCCAATTTTATGCTAAGTGCTTCTTCCTCTTCAAGTTTGATTTCAGTTCTTAAGGAGGATTTAGAGCCTCTGCTCTGCCGTGGTGGATCTTCCGCCATCAGTGGTGGGCTCCTAATCTTCTTCCCTGTGCATCCCCTTTTTCTTCTATGGGTGTTCAGCGAAAAGCCGAGCTTGTGCGCACGAGTGCCTTGGTCTTTGACCTGCTGTGGGATTGATCTCGGTAAGGAAGAGGAACTTCCATTCAGTTATTGATATTTGGTGGCCGGTGCACTTCGGTGGGTCTTGTGCGGTACTATCCTGTCCCTCGGCTTCCTTCTTTGGTGTGATTCCGAAGAAGGAAGTGTGGTATTGTATCTCCGAATACTTCGTCGCGGATCAACAAGGCGATAGTTTTTCTGGGACAGCATCTTTAAGTCGCGCCTTGCCTGATATCTTCTGGTGGTTTTGATTACTATCTGTGCTGTGAGTATTTCGGTTTTCATCCTGTGCATTACTATGCATATATATGTGGATTGTGCTGATCTCATATTCTGTATAAGGCTTGGTTCTGGTACTGAGATATTGCAAAGTGCACTATGTGGGCTTGTGAATTCTGCTCAATGATGATAATGGTCTAGTTTTGAAATTGTCTTGATAACTTATTCAGTTTTGAGCTCTAATAGACTTGCTTGTTGTTGACATATTGTCTTTAGAGGCTCTGCCATTTTGTGATACTTAATCTGATCACTTGAATAGATATTCAGTTGGTTCATCTTACAACCGAAAGGCATACAAGCTGAATCTTGTATCATTCTCTGAGTTCACTAGTTTATTGGCTTGAAGGTTGGAGTAGTGAATTATGTGATTCTTTTAAGGTGACCTGTTGACAGAAAGCATAATTGTTAACATTTAGGCTAGAGATAAATATTATCAATCTAGTCAAAGCTTTGTTTAGAGCTCAAAATCTGTTTGCTAGTTATTTAAGCCAATTTGTGAAGAGAATAGATCTTAGTGCTGAGATGGTCAAGTTTGTATCTTGTGCAACTCGCCATCTGAGAGCTCTCATTAACTTCAAATATTTGAGCCCTATGCTGATTTCTTGCATATACATGTGGTATATGTTTAGCATTTTATTCAGTTTAAATGACATGAAAGATTTAAATTTGTATATGTTTATTTGGTTATCTGGTGGTTTAATGCTTTATTGTTTCATAATTATGCTGGAGTTGATTATGATTATTTGCTAAAACTGCACTGTACTCAACAGAAATTGTATTAGCTAGTGAGACATACTACGCCTCCGGTTCACAAAAACATATCGTTTTGCGATACCTACAGCCAAAATTTTGAAACTTTATCTATGAATATCTTTTTAAAGATTTAGATTAGATACATGAAAATCATATATGTAGATTTGTCTCGAAAAGTATTTCGGTAATATTATAATTTTATTGGGTTTTATGAATATATTACAATTGAAATTATTTATTAAAGTTGTGTTTTGGAAACCGTGCCGATATTGTCAATTAGAGGGAGTATGTGGTTAAAAAAAACAGAATGGCTGTTTTCACTGCAGGATGTGTAGTTTGATGTATACATACTGTACTTGGACAAATCAGGATCATTTTCACCAAAACCATTATAGGCTGCAGAAATCAGATCTAGTTAGTGATGAAGAATTCAAGAATGAACTTTTGGTTACTGAACCCTGATCAAAGCTAGCCACAAAAAAGTTTCTTACTAGATTTTCTCTCTCTTCCTGAAATACCCATTCGATGCTCAACTGTTCTAGTCCACTCGTGCCCTAGCTAGCACGGTTTGCTGAGGTGGTTCTTCTCCTTTTTCCTTACTTTCGCAAGGCGATCTAGAATATGTGCTTTTGAGTTCCCATAAGCACCACAATACTAAACGGAACATTACCCCAAAAAAACAAAAAACAAAAAAAAAGAGAAGCTGTGTCTTATTTTCGTGTGGGTTGAAAATCAATTAATCAAATAGAATCTTGCAAGAATTTATTATCAGGTGGTGTGTCAAAGTTCAGATAATTCTGCAGCATTGCAGGACGTACGACTTCCCTTTGAAACCAACATTTCAGGACTTGTGCTAGCATGCATGCACGAAGAATTTTCAGAAACATTGACTAAAAGTCTGAAATATATAGTACTGGTAAATCAGCTGATTCGACCAGGCATGACTATTTGGACCAGGCCAGAATCTTGGTCAACTCACGTGGTATATTTTTTTCCATTGTTATTCCATCTCCATGTCTCTGTCTCCCTTCTTCATAAGCTTAGCGAAATTTCAACGTAATTAACGTATGTGTGTGTGATATTTGGCCCTCTCCACTATATGGAGACACGAGGAAGAAACATGCATGATGCACGAGAAATGTGATGTACGAAGTACAAAAGTAACATTTTTGTCCACTTAACTGTGCAAGAAAATTACAAATGAGGAGTCGCTCTCCGGACTACAATAATTAATGGTTAGTCATATTTCTTTGTGCTTTGGGCTGGTAGCAATAGTCAAAGAAGAAGCTCAGGCATGGATTTTTAGCGGGGCAAGCAGACTGGCGGCATACCTTCCCTCGGGCGACACAGCGCTTTCTTAACCCAGTTTTCGAGTCCCTTGTGTCCTTTTGTTGTTTTTGTTGTTTCTATTTTATCCTTATTTTCGTTTCTCCATCCTGGTTTTGGGGCATTTTGTAAATATTGAACCTTGGTTTTTTATCCGCCTTTAATGCAGTGTTGGCAGTTCTCTTGCCACGCCTTAAAAAAAATTAATGGTTAGTCACAATCACGTACTCGCTCCATTCACAAATGTACGACGTAGTCAAACTTTCTTAACTTTGACCACTAATACAAAAAAAAAACTACTTGGATTGGTCATATGAAAATAATATCATTAGATTATATAGTCACAAAAATATTTTCATAATATAATGATTTATATTATTTTACGAACATAACCATATAAAAAGTAATGATCAAAGTTGCATGTTGAAAACCGCGCTGAACACATTTTACAACGGCATACGAAAATTTTAACTTGTAACGGTAGATCCAATATTACAATTTTTTAATGACATTTACGAAATCCACCCACCCCTTTTGATTTAGCACCACATCAGAGTCCCACATCACCTGTGTAGATTAGACAAGGACATATAACAGCTCGTTCAAATTAACAATACCCTAAACAATATGAGGCGCAAAGGTTTTATCACGTAGCTCTCATGATCGACGCCGACAGATTAAAGTCCATGGTAGCGAATCCTAGCCTCTAAAGACATACGTAACCGTGCAATTAATATGTGGGGTACCTGCACGCGAGAGGCTGCCACGATAGGGCCCCAAGAGACAACCAATTGATTAGAACACCAACCCTAGCTAGTTAGCGACACAACACAACCATCCGTGTCAACTACCGCCAACATGGCCGAGCCTTCCAAGTTCCAACATACACAACGACCACATCTTCATCGATTCCAGTCCAGCCCATTGTTTGCATCCCAAAAACCATGGGACCTGGGGCCCACCTCTAGGGAAAGCGCGTCCTAATTCCGAGGAGCACAGTGACAAATAGATTAGATCGAGTGCTATAATACCTAGAATTTTTTAATTAATTAACTATTTTTTAAATTTTATTTTAAAGTTAACTCTAATGACTTTATTTTCATTCGGCCTCTTTGATCGCGCCACCACCGCAGGCGTAATGAAAAACAATTGTCACGCCAAACAGATCTCTGACAAAGCTCTTGTCACGCCACCACCAATGGCGTGACAATGTTATTAATCGCTGCGACACCTATACGTGACAAAAGTCTTATTTAATGCGAATTTATCGTCTGGCGTGACGGTGTTATTTTATTATGTCTTATGGTAGTAATGACGTGATGAAAGGTTAAATTAAATAAAGTTCGTTATGTTAACTTTAAAATAAAATTTAAAAAAGAATTAATTAATAAAAAAGTTCCAATACACAATAAAATTAGAACACAAACCCGAGAATGAGATTGCGACGATACGTCCAGGAGCTTCCAATACACAATAAAATTAGTACACAAACCCGAAAATGAGATTACGACGATACGTCCAGGAGCCAGCCAATTAGAACACAAACCCTACCTAGCTAGAGACCAACCATGCATGTCAACTACCACATCTTCATCAATTCCAGTCCAGCCCATTGTTTGCACCCCAAAAACCATGGGAGCTGGGGCCCACCTCCAGGATGTTTGCTTCCATTGCAGTGTGACCTTTCCATACAAGTTCACGGTGTTGACGGTTAAAGATGACGACCATCATCCTACCTAATGTAAATACAAGTACATTGTGTCATTAGATTCGGCTTATCGCATTGTTCCCATAGAAGTCTTTGCCAAAGACTTACTGCTAAGCTTCAGTTTAATTAGGTCGGTGAAAACCTTGATTTATTTCACTTTCTTTGTCTAGCGGTTCACACTCAATTTGTTGTAGGTTAAGGTTTTAGTGGATGCTACTGGTTCTTTTTTTATCAGAGGATCTGATGAACCTACCAACCAGACTTTGTTTGGAACATAGAAATTTTAACAATTCAATTCCCGCAAAAATCTGAAAAGGTTCCTGTGTGTCCAAACAGTGGCCTAATAGTATAGTGCTACAGTGTCTTGCCATTAGTTGCATCATGCAACCGTTGAGCACATTAGAAGAAGAAAAATAGTTATTTAGAGACATGCCTCTACATAGTGTCCAGTTTTGATATATGTCACTGCAGAGTTCCGGATTTAAGATATGTCACTACAGAATGGCTGATTTTGTAGCTATAGCATTATAGGTGAAAGTATCCCTGACTTCTTCCTTTCTCCTCCACCCCTTCTATTCCCAACCTTATCCACCCCCTCTCATGGCCGGATAAGTTAACCGTCCTGATCCACACCAAGCACCATGTTACTACACCAATGTCCTCGACGCGCACTATAGTGATCACACCGATCTCCAGCAAAGGCAGAGGCGGTGACGATGGGCCAGGCAAGGGCAGCGGCGATCGGTGTTGAGAAAGACACATACAAGAGGCTAGGTAAGAGCGGTGGTGACGACAGGCAAGACAAATCTAGGAGAAGTCATTGGGGTCACCATAGGCACATTGGGTTCACCATGGGTATGAATTAGCTCGTGAATGGATACGGGTATGCTACACTAGCTAGCAATTCAAAAATTATACCATGTAAACAAGAAAGTCATGCAAGCAAGAGATCATAGATCATTACCACTAGACGCACAGTGTAGCAGAAGAAGAGTTGAATGTCGGGACCCCGGATATGCAACTCCGGGACCCTCTGTGCATTCTGAACTAGTCCCATAATCAGTAGCTAGCTCACACAGTTGCAACATCGATGAAATCATATCCATACAACAAGATAGCTAATGAAGCAGACAAATTAATATTACTTAGTAACAAGGGACCTTATGGTCAGGTTTTACAGAGTTTGCCACGCAGGGCTTAACGATAACAGAGTAAACTTGCAGCGGAGAATAAACAAACTCGTGGTAGCCATCTGACATGCCTACGGGCAATCAGGTGGAGAACGCATCATAGTTCGCATAGTCTTCAAAATATTCATCATAAATCTCTGTATTCTCTGGTTCTTCCTTTGTGACTGTCCAACAATAGCGTAAAGCCGTGAGTACTTTAAAGTACTCAGCAAGTCGTAGGGAAATTTATGCAAATAGTATTCATGCAAGGCTTGACAAGGATAGCTTTATGGCTATTTTGCAGAAAGTAGTATTGACAGTAAATACAATAATTAGATTGAAAATAATAATTTAAAAGATTAATACATAGGTAAACAAGTTTTTTGAAACAACCAGTGAACACCATGTTCACTTCTCAACCATCAACCAACATCCACATCGCTTCCCAACCAAACTATTCCAATATTTTATGAAAATCTACCCCTCGTGTGAAATCACCAGGCATTGTCCATAACCGGGGACACGGCTATTCGAATAGTTTTAAACTATGCAGAGGTTGTACAATTTTACCCACAAGACATGACTTCTCTAGTTTGTTTGGCATCCGTCGATACCACCGCTCACTACCTTAGGCAAGCAGTCTAAAGTACGTGTCAAGGCGTTTACAAAGTTCTGTTTTGATTTGGTTCTGCTCGCTAAGGTTTCGCCATTCTGGGCCCCCTCTTGCGCCAATTCGTCCACTAAAACAGAACCAAATCAAAACATTGCTAATTAGTTGATCAAATCTACCCCGTAATAGACTTGTGGTTGTATGGTATGGCCCAGATCAATGGCGCACAAAGTTAAGTCCTTAGAGACTACTCAGGTGAGACAACCATATCCCAAAATTCTCCCTCTTTACTGCACGATCATTCGGCTGAGTATGAAATCATTTTCTGTTCAACCCAACCAAATGACAACCCTTGCCATGGCACAACAAATTTTAATAACAGTGGCCACTCCACAATTTCATATTTTATTTAGTCAAATTCAATCATTCTTTGAGTATGTGATCATGAATCCCATCGTGACTAAGCATGACTAGGCATAAAACGATACCCATGTTGGTACTACAATAATTTTCAACTAATAATTAACCATCCTATGGTGTCCAAGGATTTATGTCATTCAATGGTACATATCAATAGTAATTATCCAAGGAGGCATAATAACAATTAGGCATTTAACTATTCCCGAAAGCATTTATTATAAACTTACCAATGCATTTTGATATAAATCAATATAGTTTTATAAAATAGGTACAACATGATCAAATGTCTATGATTTGCCTCTGTTGAAGGCTTGAGATGCTTCGGCAGACGGTTTCAGGAGTTCTTCAGGAACGCCGAAATCTACACGCGTGAAAAGAGCCAAATAAATACAACAATCCAAATAAAATACAAAAATTACGAAATTAGTAGCGATAGGAAGAGGCTGGATTTAGATGAATTTAGAACCAAGAATCGATTGAATCGGATTTCGTATGAAGGAGAATGAATATCCAGAAGTTTTCCTTCACATGAAATATAGAAAATCATTAGACATGAATAGTGCAAGCTCGGACAAAAATGATGTCGCCGGTGAGGGAAAGGGAGGGGGCGGCTGGCGAACTGGCAAAATGGAGTCCCGGGAGTGAGACGGACCCAATGGTGGTGGTTGCGTCGTCGGCGGAGGCTCGATGCGGCGGCGGCGTGCAAAAAGGCGCACGGAGGAATAGTGGCATCAGTGAACCGGAGATGCTTCGGAGAAAAGGAATGGAGCACGACGTAGAATGTCGTAAGGCGAAGCTAACAGCAATGACGACATCGTCGGGGGATGATCGACGACGCCAGAAACGATGACGGAAGGGTGTTCGGCTGATAGCGGTAAAAACTCGATTGTGGAGAAAAGAAGCCGAGAAAGTGGGGCGAATTCGGGGAGATGGAAGAGGAGATCAAGGCGCACGCTGTTACGTGGTCAGCTCGGGAAATGAGTGACCGAGGAGGGAGAACGAAGGGGGAGGAGCTTGCTGCAGCTGTGTGGCACCCTGATTTTTTTTCAGAACCTTTTTGAAATTTTCAAAATAAAAAGAACCATTTTGTTTTGATGAGAATTCAAAGCTTAACCTGAAATTTCATAATGGATTTAAGTTGACTAACTCAAACTACAACTAAAGTTCCTTGTTGGTTTGCTGAGTTGTTGGAGTTTTGATGGTCTTTCCTTCTCTGCTCGTCTTTTACCCGCTTCTGGTCTAGACCTCCCTTCGTCTGGGATCTAATGGCCCAGACCTCTCCTTCGTTTGGATCCAAAGGTTCGGACCTCCTTTGTGTTGCCCTCCTCTGGTCCAGACCTCCTTGGGTCTAGACTTCCCAAACGCTTGGACCTCTATGTGTCCTTCAGGACCTCTCCATGTCCTCTAGGACCTCCCCTTACCTTTATTGGACATCCCCATGTCCTTCCGGACCTCCCCGGGTCCTCTAGGACCTCCTCCTTGCCTATTTGCATCTCGATTGATTGTGAGTCGTCCAATTTGCATTGGACGGTTTGATCCTGGTGAGACATTCGGATGGTCCGAACGTCCCACCTTCCCTGAGCCTTAGATCATTCTGGGCGGTCCGATCGAAATCCAGCGGTCTCGATCTCCCTCTTTATAATCTGGACCGTTAAGACCTCCCTGAGATCTTAACCGTCCTGCACTTTTTAATAATCTGGACCGTTAAGACCTCCCTGGAGATCTTAACCGCCCGCACTCCTTTAAAATCTGGACCATTAAGACCTCCCTGGAGATCTTAACCGTCTGCATTCTCCCTTTAAATCTGGACCGTTAAGACCTCCCTGGAGATCTTAACCGTCTGCACTCTCCTCCTTGTAATCTGGACCGTTAAGACCTCTCCTTGGAGATCTTAACCGCCTGCACCTCCTCTTATATATCTCGCCGTCAAGACCTCCCTTTGGAGATCTTGGCCGTCTGCATTCTCCTTTTTGCGATCCGTCGTGAGGACCTCCCCTTGGAAATCCTAACCGTTCAAACCTCCTCTAGATTTGATCCTACAGCTCTAGACCTCCCTTGCGGGTCAGGTTCTCCTTTTACCTTTGCAGACCTCCCTGTTTGTAATTGATCTTGACCATTGGATCTCCCCTTTTGGAGATCCAACCGTTAGGACCTCCCTTGCGGGTGAGGACCTCCTCCTAGCCCTTGCGGACCTCCTCTGGTACACTTAATCTTGGCCGTTTGGACCTCCCTTTGGGAGATCCAACCGTCAGGACCTCCCCGGTGGGCGAGGATCTCCCCATGTTCATTGCAAGACCTCCTCAAGGCCATTGCAGGACCTCCTCTGCGGGTCTTGGCTGCCCCATTGGCCAGTCACACTCCCAGTTTCTTTACCTTTGACTGTGTCCTTGGGCAGGGAAGTCTTCACCGCATTTAATGCAGGTTGTATCACATTAAATGCTCTCACATTTGCAGTACTCATGTCATACCGATTGTCACATTCCTTACCTACTCCCATTGTCCTATTTACCAACTCCTGATGACCCTATCCTGGGTCATGTGCATTGGCTTCCACTATATATAATTTGGGAAGCCCTCCTTTCTCACTTTCTTCTCCATTTCTCCTCTCTGTCTCAACTGAGCACTCTCTGGACCTCCTCCAACCGGTTCTTGGACATTCTCTCTTGAGTCCTAAGACCTCCTCCATCAAGCTCATTGGACCTCCTCCCGACCTCCCATCCTCTTTGTTGGTTTTGTATCTAAGTTTATTTGGAGTCTTTGGAAATCTTGTTTGAACTTTATTTGAGTCATTTGGTTTTCACGTGTAGATTGTCAAGCCCGTGGGGAGCCCGAGTTCAGTGAGGGAGAGGAAGCAGCTCAAGACCTTGAGCAAGGCAAGTTACACTCTTGATTATGTTGCACCTAATACTTCAAGTTACTTACGTCGTTTTCAAAGATGTATGCATGCTTATTTCACTAAGATATTTCAATGCCTACCTTTAAATTCGTAGTTATGCCTACTGCTTGGTATGACCACTGTCCATGTTGAATCAACCCCATTGTCACTCTAGATAAAACCTGGTTCTTGCAATAGTGAGGACCCGTAGCTCTTGAAAAATGGAATGCTTAGTATTGCTTAGACCAAACTCTTGATTTGGGGAGTTTTGACCAAAAATATCTCTTAATCAAATAATTTGGGCCATGGCATTGGTGTGCCATGGAGGCTTCGGCCATGACATTGGTGTGTCATGGGGTTTTATAAATGGCCATGGCATTGGTGTGCCATGGAGGTTTGAAAAGCAAAGTAAATGAAAAATGGATTTAACTTGGGCGAAGCTGGTTGTTTGGTTAGTGCATGTCTATGCACGGGGGATCGTGTGATCCGATGCTCTAGGGTTGAGGTTTGTCGCCCAAGTCGGTTGAGGATCAGTCTTTGAGACACCACTTGCTAAGCCTATAATGGGCTACGCCAAAATTGTGCAACCACATGCCTCCAGTATGGGGCGTGGGACCTGGCTAATTAATTTGCAAAGCTCTATCGTGGTTCATCCTGTGGATGCGGTGGGTTTGTCATGTTATGACTAGTTGTAGTCCCACCTGGCATAAGAGGGGGCACCTCAATAACCCGGTGGGTTTGTATCCAAAGGGGGGATCTGCGAAACCTTAATGTGGGTGGACTGCGGTGGAGCAATGCAATGTAAAGGCCTTGTCATGTGCTCTAGACCTCTCACCAAAGGAAGTGTGAGGTGGTATCGACGGATGCCAAGCAAACTAGAGAATTCATGTCATGTGGGTAAAGTGTACAACCTCTACAGAGTGTAAATCTATTCGAATAGCCGTGTCCACGGTCATGGACATGCTGGCAATGTCACTCAAAGTTAGCTCTTGATTTTGGTTTCAAAAGAACTGTGGAACTGATTTTGGTGGTTTAACCAAATTGGGTTTGGGCGGGGAGCCATGTGCAGGAGGGTATCCTTCACCATCTTCATGATGAATGTTATCCAACTGAAAATGGATTTCACAAAAATGAATTTTGACTATTGTAACCTGCCTTGAAACATTAATACTTGTATTTGAAATAAAATTGGCTTTATGCAAAACAACCCTAATATGCTTTCCCTTGATATATCCCTATGCATGTCATTACATTAATTGGCGGGTGTAACTTGCGAGCACGGTTGTTGTGCTCACTCTTGCTTGATTCATGAATTGAGCGAGATGAAGACTCTATGATGATGAAGATGATCAACTCAATTAGGCCGCGCCTCCACCCGATCACCAGTGGTGTAATGGATGGACCATGTCTTTGTTTTCATTGCGTTTGTGTGCTCTCGATTCTTTGGAGCTTGTAAGCAACTCTTGTAATCAAACCTCCTTTTGCTGTTAATAAAGTTCTGTGGATGCTTTTGTTGTCACTTGCTTGCTGTGAGAATTGGTCGATGATCTCTGGGGACCAGTTCGGATCGCAGTGGACTTTAGGCTTGTCCTCAAGCCCCACGACCTCCTCGAGTTGGCTCCTCTCGGACCTCCCTCGAGTAGCGCGTGGAGCTTGAGGAGGTCTGAGGTCCAACGACCTTCTCAGGTCGGGACCCCAGGCCTTCGGGTGGTCTATCGAACCTCTCGGGAGGTCTGGAGGTCCTACCGGGATGTTCTCTCGGGACGCCCTGGGAAGTCTCTTGCGGACCTCCCAGGAGGTCCTGAGGGACCTCTCGGGACGTCCTGGGGGTTCCTTTTTGGACCTCCCGGGTGTGCCCTGGGCCGGGTCGTGGCAAGCTGTTGGAAATCATTCATGGCAACAACTATTTATACATGAGATGAACATACTAACTAATCAACTCACGCCGCTGCCCTGACCGATCTCACTCATGCTAAAACAAACTAGCACTAACTACACTAACCATTAGCTTGACTCCTACATGCAAGCCACTTAACCACACGTGGTCAAGCACTAACAAACTCCCCTTCACATGCTGAGCTCCTAGACATTGCTGCATGCACTCCATCATGCTCCTACCAGCCAGGATGACTAAGTATATGCACAGCTACATGCAGACTAAGAACATCGGCTGCACTACTACAAGACTCATGCACATGCACTTCCTAGACACATACAACTAAATGCAAGCCAAACACCCACTACTGCATGAAGAAGAATTACTAAGCACTAGTGTGTGTGCTTGCATTTTGGTGTTGATCCAGGGCTTAAAACCAACAGGGGCTTCGGTTGGAGCTCACTACCGGACTTGGAGAAAAGGAATGGAGCTACTGCTGGGGGGCTTCAATGAGGGAGAGCCGCCATGGAGAGCTTCGGCTAGAACAAAAATGGAGCTCTAGGAGTTTCTGTTTGTGTTTTGGCCAAACCAAAAGAAAAACCCTGGGAGGGAGAGGGAAGGAAGGGAGGAGGAACCATGGGGCTGCTAGTTTTTGAAGAAGAAAGGGGGAGGAGGGAGCAGCACAAGGGAGAGCTGGCGCTGGCAGCAGGTGGCATGGGAGCTGTGGCTGCTTGGTTTAGAAGAAAGAAAGGGAGGAGAGGGGGAAGGAGGAGGGGAGGAAGAGGAGGCGCTGCTCGGTTTTACAAAAGGAAGGGAGGAGGGAGCAAGCAAGGGGAGGCCAGCTGCACGGCATGGAAGCTTCTGATGGAGCTCCAGTTGGAGTGGAGAGGAAGGGAGAGGGTGGAGGAGGGAAGCTGTTGCTGGCTTGTTAATGTAGGGGAGGAGGGAGCAAGGGATGGGGGGAAGAATCGGTGCTGGCAACGTGCAGCAGCAGCATGGCTATGGTAGCACGGGATGCATAGGGCATGGGGCGACGGCGTGGGGTGGCAGGCGGCAGTTGAGGGGCAGAAGGGGATGGGTGGTGGTGTGGGGGTGGCAGAGGGCAGGCAATGGGGCAAGGGATGGGGTCGAGCCTAGTCAAAGGGGAGGGGTAGTCACGCATGAGAAAAAGACAGCTATGCTGGAGGTTGAAGAAAGGAAGAGAGAGAGGAAGGAAGGAAGAAAAAGAAGAAAATACAGAGAAAAAAATCCGAAATTTTTTTATAAAATACTTTGGAACTTGAATAGATCAAATAAGATAGTTTTGGATTTTTGTAAAGTTTATTTTAGCCAATTAAAATATTTTTACTTCAGAGATTCAATTTAAGCATTAAATTAAACCGATAAAATCCAAACGATTATTTTATTTTCAAAACTTAAAAATAAATCACCACTTTAAATTAAATAATGTAAATTAAATTTTACAACAAATAAAAAAAATTTGGGAAGACAGAAAAGAATTAAAGCAGATCGGGTTGCAAGAAACAGCACTCACTTGAATAAAATTCAAGAAAACCCAGAAAATCCAATAAATTTATTTTGTATTTAATTAAGGTTTGATTTAATCATTTCGAATGTTTTCATTTTCTAAAGTTTCAATTTAATCTTTACTTAATTCAATAAAATGTGAATGGTTCATTTTATAATTAAAGCTTTAAAAAGACTCTGCAATACAAAAAAAGCTAAAAAGAAATAAAAAGAACTTCACGGAAAAACAACCGGGTTTTGGAAAAGGAATTCCAAGATAAAACCAGAAAATCAAATAAGACAATTTTTATTTAATTGAAGTTTGATTTACTCACATTAAATTGTTTTAAATTTATGAAAATTCAAATTAAGCTTTAATAACTTAGGAAAAATTCAAATGGTTGTTTTTATTTTAGTTTTTTTTTAAAAAAGGCCTAAAAATTGGGGTGTTACAAACCTACCCCCACTTAAACGGAATCTTGACCCCGAGATTCGGAGAGACTAGAAAGAAAGGTCGGGAGACTCGGCTCTTGGTTTCTGGGTTGCTTTCTTTTTTGACCGATTGCTTCATTGCTCTTCGCAGACATTACGGTCTTGTTCCAGGTATGGCGTTCAACTTCTTTAGAATTTCTGTTTGGATACCCCTGCTTGGTGAGATCCTTCTTTCATTCGGCTTTCTTCAGATGCAACTGTTCTTCAGGTATCTCGAGGCATTTCTTCTATTGCGGCACGAGGTAAAGATGTTGTACACCTCTGACAACTGTAGTGGTAGCTCCAACTTGGTAAACTGATGCCAAACTACTGGTTCACAACCATGTATTGGAATGCCAACTAAGAAGCTATTAATTTTGTCTTCCAAATTGCTGGATCCAATTCTCACTATTATTGAAATTCACCATTCTAGCATAACATAAAGTCACCTAATTAAAAATCAAATCATTCAATTAATCTCACATTCTATCGATAAGACAACATAATTCACAATCTTTCTTGGGCATAAGCTTAAATAATCCAACAAATTTACCACTTTGATTGCATGATTTCTTCTTTGCATAAATCCATAAAAATCTAGTAGCAATAATCACATCTTCCAATCCGATAAACTCCAAGATCACGCTAAATTTCACCATATCAATTTTTGAAACGAAAATTCTCCCAAACATTATAATCGCGCAATTGTTTTCTCCAAAATTCTTAACTAAATCCATGACACCATTCACTTAATTTCTCAAGCATATCTATCAATCGCAACCCCCCAGAATTTCTTTATATAAATCCAATATCTTCATTATAGAACCTTCCAAAAGACTGCTTGTAATCCATAAATTCAAATTTAATCTGCCAAATCATTTTATCACCATCTATCCAACAATTATTTAGTCCAACTCCAACACCAATAAGATATTCATCAATCCAATAATAATTCAATATCTAACAATTATACAATTATATAATCCGATCAAGACATATCTCTATAATCCAACCAAGATTTCTTTTAACTCCAACTTCTCTATTCAATCATATCCAATTAAATCCAATATGACCAACATACCCAATTAATTCCATACTTCTTGATTCAACCTAATCCACTAAAATCAACATCATGAATTGATAATCCTATAATCCAATCTTCAACAATCATATAATTCTTTAATCAAAACCCAACTGTAATATATTTCTATAATCTAACATTCAACAATTATATTTCTATAATCCAATCTCCACCATTATATTTCTACAATCCAATCTAAAGTATTGTAAAAGTCTTGTGGTAATCATTTAGTCGCACACCTTTGGAAGTGTGTCAGACGGACATTATAAACTGATTATCTCTTATGGGTCAAGTTGTACAACCTCTGCAGAATGTTAAAAACTATTCAAATAGCCGCATCCCCGGTTATGGACAATGACTAGTGATTTCGCACGAGAGGTAGATTTTCATAAAATGTTTGGATGATAGTTTGGTTGGGAAGTGAGCATGTAATTCACCAGATGTTTCAAAGCACTTGTTTATTTATGTATTTAATCTTTTAAATTATGATTTCCAATCTATTTACTGTATTTACTGTCAATACTATCTTCTACAAAATAGTCATAAAGCTATCTTTGTTCAAGCCTAGCATGAATACTATTTGTATACATTTTCTATGACTTGCTAAATACTTTATGTACTTACAGCTTTGCGCTATTGTTGATCAGTTACCAAAGAAGAACCAAGGAACACAAAGTTCTATGAGGAGTACTTCGAAGACCATACGAACTAGACTGCGTTCTCGGCTCGATTGTCTGTGGGCATGTCTGATGGCTACCATGAGCTTATTTTATTCCGCTACAAGTTTACTTTTTTATCTTTAAACTCTGCGTGGCAACTTTGTAAAATTTGACTATAAGGTCAGTTGCTACTAAGTAATAATAATTTGTCTTCTTCTTAGATATTCGTGATTTGAATATGATTTTATCGATGTTACCACTGTGTGAACTAGCTACTGATCATGAGGCTAGTTCAGGAAACACATAAGGCTAGGATTACATAAGATCACATGATCAACGGCGGATGCTCTGGCATAGTCAAAGAATAAGTTTTACAGCTTCTGTTCCAGAAACAAGTGTATCTTCTACAAATGGAATGGTCTTCCATACTTTCAATCCTAGTGGTATTGGACCATTTTCAGAACCTGCAACATGCACCAACGAATAATGGAGAGACTGAAAGAACGAGATAAGTAGATAACAGTTTGTCCTCAAGCTGAAAAATCTGCAATACAAACCTGAACTTGTTGAGTCGTCCTCTATACAAATTGACATGTAATGGGAACTATTCAGTTCTGCAAGTGCAAATTGCCAATTCTCGGACAGACAATCACAACCAGAGTTAGAATCCTTGCATACTACTTTTGGTGCCTGGCAAGTTCAATAGAAATCAAGACAGATCAATCAAAATGTTCAATTGCATTCTTAGAATAAAATGATTTACTGTTAGCTTGCAACAGTGGAACAATAAAGCTCCAGAGTTCTGCCATGCATAAAACAAGATGCTTTTCCTTTTGAAATTTGTGTAACATCAACTGACGATGGGGCCAAAACATAAGCATGGCAGAACTTGTGGCGTATGTTGAAGACAACAAGAATGGGGAAAGGTCGAAGCTGCATACCTTAGAAATCTGAACTCCATTACTTGTTTCCAGCAGGATTGAAAACATATTGAAAGGAGCACCTGAAAACCCCCTTCCAAGGGCCTTTACATATGCTTCCTAAAAATTTAGACATCAACGATAGATCATATATGTACGCAACGTCTTTTGCAACATCATATTAGGAACTCAGTATTATTAATCTCTAAATTATATGGGTAATTATCCTGTGAAAATGGCCTAAATGTTGCAAATGCGTGAATATCAGGTGGGGAATTAAAAAAACTCAAAATATTACCAGATATGTTGTGCAAAGCTATCTTTGGTGTTAACTTGCTAACTCTTCACACGAATCATTGAATGAGATTTCAATGAATCAGATTCAAAGGGATGTGAGGTGGTATCCATCATAAATAATTCCTTGATCTATCGAGGGGCTACTCATAAAACATCTCCAATTTGATCCATCTAAATCGCATCCAACGGCTGGCTTACGTAAGGAGTTGGCAAGTTAGCATCTTAAATGATTTGCACTAGATAGATATTATGAACTTGCACAATGAAGTCAGTTACAGTGTGCTTTAGGCGGTCATATTAGATTAAGTGACTGAGTTGATAGACTCTAGCGTAGTACTATAAAATACCATTAACGCTAAATGTTCTAAAGAACAGTAAATCAGCACCATGTATTGATTGCATAAGAAAGTTATATTAAGTAGAGGACCAAAGAGAGACTCACTAACTTTAAGAGTCCATAGTTTTATGAATTCCTTTTGCTGAGCATCAGAATCAGAAATTTTAGCTAGATAATCAACTTCAGAAGGGGTGAAATAACGACGAGCAAGAGATAAAATACTCTTGGCTGTCTTTCGCTTCTTCTCTTCAATGTCGATGCCAATCTGAGACAGTAGAGAAAACATCAATATCGACTGAATAACTTCCACAGCAATAGAAGTATGGATATTTCTGTTTCTCTCACTTTTGGTAGTCATAAGGAAAAGGAACATACAGGAGAATCCATGGCAATGCCACAGGCAATCAAAGAAGATGTGTGCGAAATATTGAAGCACAAAGGCCACTCCATACTGCTATCATCAGATCGCCACAATATCTGATCAAACATGGAAAGCAGTCAAAGGTATGTTCATTGCAAAGCTTTAAAATGCAGGAACAGAAACACTGCAAAGCTTAAGCTCTTACCTCAGGTTTGCCAAATTTGTTCTTCTTAAACTCAAATGATCTTGGATCAATTTTGCAATCGGTATCTAGTCTAGTCCAAACAAATTAGCATTAACCATATCAGTAATCCTGTAATGCTATCCCACGATATGTTTGATGCTACGTAAAACAAAACTAGAAACAAGAATGTATGCTTATTGTTGGCAATATAAAGTTCCAAACTCCAACATGGAGCAACATGCCAAAACTTCCATGTTACATGTTGAATTGCTGATAGTTCTCATTCTCCTCTTTTAAGACTAGTTGTCATTGATGTGTATGTTGGAAAATTGCATATGCATTGGAAAACCATTGCAGTGTGTGACTACCAGATCATGAGTACTAGAAGTCTAGAATACACCTAGCAGACCGTAAGCTGTTACTTTTGAAAAAACAAATGAAGCCATTAGTTGATACAGGAGGTTGAAAGCTACATGATTAATCATGATTCATGAATTATATATTTGCATATGTATATACAGGACAGATGAATGCATGAAAAAATTTCTTGCATCTAAAAACTAATAATTGCATCAAACAGCTCAATCTCTGCATAAAAAATATTAAGCTATTATTCTTCCAAAGATACCCAGTTTTCCACATCATTACTAAAAATTACTAGTACATAGTCAACTACTTGCACATAGGGTTACCACCACCCATGGGTAGAATTCTATGTGCTGTCAGCCCTAACCAATGTCACTAATAATTCTAATATGATCAGTCTATTTTCCGATTAAAGAATTTCTAACAACTAGAATACAGACAACAAACTTCATTAAATGATAGTACCAGGCATGTAATTAAATAAAATGTGATCTACAGTTCAATAGGCAGTTAATGGTTACATACATCTTGAGAGGGTGGTGCGCAACAAAGCACGCGATAACATAGCATCTTTCTGCAACCTTGCTCCGTTCATAGACAAAGCATTCTTTCTTTCAGAAGGAGAAAGGAGTTCCGCGTACATCTTCAATTGGGAGTGATCATTCAACTCATCAGGGCAAAGATACCAAACATGCACCTCTCTACAATAGAAATAAACCCATCAATTAATGTCTTCAAAATGTTCTGGTGCGCCAAATCACTATTACAAGAAAGAACAACCAACCATTTTCAAATGTAAAAGATACGAGTTATATTCTCATTAAGTACAGACAATGCCCAACCCCAAAGAAAAATTACAGGCAAGGCCCAAGAGCTATATCTTCAGTTGATTTCTTGAGTTGTTCGTTCATGCCCTAAAAATTTCGAAATAATAGTGTTGCATCATTTTGTCTTCAAAAGGCAAAGGTATTGTTTAGTTGATTTCCATGACATTTAGCATAAAAATTCGCCCCAAAACATGCACCATCCAAGATACCAAAAATACAAGTCTCGTCTTACACATGTGTTGTTAGTCATTTCGGAGCACACAAAACGATTTGATAAAAATCCTCTAGTTTCCAGGCATTTTGTAAATGTGAGACAAGTTAATACACCGCTGACGTACACTCCAGCTGTTGCAGGAATGGATCAAATAAGCTCAGCCTAATTCTAGAAAAGGCAAAGGAGCGATAAAGAACAGTTAGCGGGCATACAATAAAGTGATTCTAGTCTAGTAACTTGAAAATGATTCTAAGAAAAAGGAAATAATTATTACCAACAACTCAATTTTATAGCTAACTGCTACCATTAAAATCCCCTTGCAAAAAATCATCTCAACTTATTCTAGTTGTTCAGGCTACAAAATGTTCAAATTTGCCACATTGCAGTAGCTGTATTAATCACACTGGTCTGGCCTGGGCAAGAGCATACACCAATTAGTGACAAACTCCCAGCTCATTTTGGATCACATGGATCACAGCACCCCACCAACCTACCAAATGAAGAAGCTTAAATCCAAACCCCCCAGCATTCATCAAAAACCATGCTCCATTTCCCCGTCGGCACCCCCTACCTTCCCCCCAGATCTACAAGCGTCCTAACAGGCTCCCAAGAATCAGGACTTACAAGATCAGGGAGGGAAATCAAAGAAGGGAGAGGGGGAGGTAGGAGGTACCTTCGGGACTGGAGAGGGGGCGGGGGCGGGAAGGAGGAGAAGAGGCGCCCGCCGGCGACCCGCGGCGTCCTCGGCGGCTGAGGGGGTGGCGGGAGAGGCATCGCTCGGCGGAGGAGGAGGCGGTGGTGCATGCGGTGCGGCGTCGCCTCCGTCCGTCCGTCCCAGTTCGGTTTATAACGTGGGCTGTCGATGGGAACGAGGGGCCGGCCGGGCTGCTGGTTTCTTGAATCCAACGGGCCTGCCAGTGCCAGATCTACTAGCTTGACTTGTCCTCTTGTCAGACTAGAAGGGCTATCAACGAGCTGAGCTCGAGCGAGCCCAAGTTGGGGCTTGAAGCTGGGCTCGAGCGAGGCTCGGTAGCTCGAACTCGAGGAGAGGGGTCAGTGTGGAGGTCCTTGTCGGCAGCTACGAAGGAGAACGAGGTGTTGGAGCCTTAGAGCCAGGGGTGGCGATCTGCAAAGGAGTGGTCGGCGGCGGCTCAGCGCGGTTGTGCAGGAGGAGAAGCAGCGACGGTGGAGAAGGGAAAGGAGGTGCTGGAGCCTTGGAGGGTTGCTGCGGTTGGCGGAGAAGTGGGCGTCAACGGTGCGGAAGGAGAGGCGAAGGAAAAGGGAGGGGCGCAGATGAGGCAACTGTTGGTGGCGCGAGAGTGAGCAAGAGAGAAAATGTGAGAGATGACATGAAACGAGGTGTATGGGGTGTCCTCTGTAAACCAAGGGTAATGTTATTAGGCATACGTCCGTAAGAAGGACTAAAACTTGGACGCTCCTATTTAATAGCTCCATATACTCCCGCTGCTCACTTCACTCCCCGCCCCCCCCCCCTCACTCATCTTTATCCCCATTCCTCATCCCCTATAGCCTCCCATCCCCCCTATAGGCCGTCGGCGCTCCCCCCCCCCCATGGTCCCTCGCGCCAAGGGGGCCTCGGGCCGACGACGTTGTTGAGTCTGGGGAGATCTTGCGCGTCGCCTCCATCAGGCTTAGCCTCCTCCTCCTCCTCTTTGGCGGTGGCGGCAAATTCTTCAGTCGGCGCCATCTCCTCATCTTCTGATCGAGCGGCGACATGGATCTCTCCTGCGTTGGCGAAGTTGCCGACTCCGTCCGCCTCCTCCTTTCCTCGCCCTCTCCGTCCTCTTCCCGCCCCGAGGTTCCTTATCACTCCCTCCCTTCATCGCCGCTTTCGTGTACTAATGTTGTGACCCGTTGATAAACATGTTGCATCCCGTTGATAATAATATTGCATACTATTCTTTGAGATGTTGCATATGTAGAGAAAAAATGTTGCATCTATAAGAAAAAAGTGTTGCGTCTGTAGAAAAAATATATTGCATACTATTAATAGTGATGTTGCAATTTTTTTCAATGTGTTATTTTTTCTCCAAATGCTTTGTTTTTTTTATTATGGATGTTTTTTTAGATGATTTTTCCGTAGTGATGTTTGGTTCACGCCCTGCCTTGCCTCCTTTGCTCCTCTCCTGCACGCCCAGTAGGCAGGCCTCCTGCTGTTAAAGCCTCGGCTACGCCTCACTGCTACTACGCTTGGACCGACGCGGGTGGGAGCTCCTTGCGTCGTCCGATTCCTAGTATCACCCATAAACCAATAATAAGTCCCAAAAAATCAAAGCCACGTGTACATGCAATCGCATGTACTATCCATACCACACTTTAGCTTTGAGATTGGTGTGTCCCTCTCCTTTCTCTTCCCCTTCCATTCCCCCTTTCCCCAGTGTAGGCAAGCCGTCACCGTCTTTCTTGGCTCTGACGGAGGCAAACAACCATCGTCACCCCCGAATACACGCTGCCGCAACCACCCCTAAAAACCTCTCTCTCGGTACATCTTTAAAACCCCACGAAACCACAAGTTTCAAAGAGTCTTGGGTTTGGCCGTGTTTCTAGCGGGGTACAAGGTAAGGTTTCCGGCGAGGCACGGCTGAAGGAAGAGGAGGTGCGGTGTGGCTCACCGGACGTGGTTGAAAAAGAAGAAGAAGAGAGAGAGAGCCAGCCATGAGATAGAGAAGGAAGAGAGTAGAGGGAGTTACACGAATCTCGAAGCAGGATGAACAGCTCAGATAGTGCACGTACCCGCATGTACACCTGGGAATCTGCACTCAATAAGTCCTCTAGGAGGGTGGTCTTAGGGTTTCAGCAATTTGGGCTGGGCCGAGGGTAATAGGGGGAAGTATGGACCATAGCAAAAAGGTTTTTGGGGGTCGAGTCCAAGTGGGCCTTTGCATGTGTTTCCGGCTGGTCGAGCTCGACTCGTTAAAAAAAGGCCCGAGCTTGGAATCGACCCTGGATTGGAACCGAGCTCGAGTAGCTCGTCAGGTTTGAGCTTTTGATAGCCCTTCGTACGGTCAATGGGGGCAGCTTTGTAGTAAATTTCTACGTGCACATTATCATAAATGTATTTTAGTATAGAACTGCAAGGGTGCAGAACCCAAATAAATTGAGGGTTTGTTTGGATCTTGAGTGGACTTGGTTGTTTGAATTGCAGCCCGATTCTGCTGAAAATGGAACTAGATGACAATTCTTTTTTTAAAAGATTAACTAGACAACAATTATAGTTATTCTGCTTGGTTAACAAGGGAAATCTATCTTGGAAATTGAATGTTCCCCATTCAAATTCTTGATTTGTTGCCAAACAAGCTTTCTAATAAACTCGTCATCTAGGCACCACGCACCGCTGACCCCCCTCATTGCTTTCAAGCACCACCACCGTCGCGTACCTCCTCTTCCTTGGTGTTTAGTGTCGGGACCTGGATTTACACATTAGAAATTCTCTGTGTATTCAGAATTAGTCCTAGATAAGTAACTAGCTCACACAGGAAACATCGATGAAATACCGTACATTTATCGATTTAACTAAAAAAAATCAAAATAACAAATAGTAGTAATAATTAGGTCTTATGGTCAACATTTACTTAACTTGACTTGCAGGGCTAAAGAAACAAATAAACTCTTGCAGTGGAACGAAAACCCTAGAAAGATCAATCAACATGCCTATGGGCAATTGAGTGGAGAATGTATCCCAATTCGCAAAGCCTTCAAAGGACTCCTTTTTGTAGAACTCTTGAACAGCTTTATATTCTTCAATTGAGCAGCAAAGTTTAAAGTCGTGAGTACATAAAGTACTCAATAAGTTGTATGGAACAGTATGTAATTAATATTCATGCAAGGCTTGAACAAAAAAAATAGTTGTATGGTTCTTTTGCATAAAGCGGTATTGACAGTAAATACAGTAAATAGATTGAAATACGTAATTTAAAAGACAACAAGTCAATAAATAAATAATTTCTTTGAAAACAATCAGTGAACTTCTCATTTACTTCTCAACCAAACCATCGAGTGAACATCTCATCTACCGAGCGAACATTATATTCACCAAGTGAACTCCCTATTCACCTTTCGACACATTTTTATAAAGAAACTCTACCTCTCGTGTGAAATCTCTGAGCATTGTTCGTAGTCGGGAACACGGCTGTTTAAATAGTTTTAACTCTACAGAGGTTGTACAGCTTTACCCACAAGAGATAAATCAACTCAAAGTGTCTAACCACACTTTTGTATGTGATTAAGTGATCACCAGAAGACCTTTACAAAACTCCTTTTTAACCCAGTTATGCCTGCTAAGGTTTCAACACTGGATGTCTTTCCAACCAGACAAGATCCCCCTCTTATGCCATTGTGAGTATACGTCTATCCCATAACTCACACTTCTAAGATAGAACCGAAATTAAGACATTGCTAATTAGTTAGTCAGGTCCATCCCATACTAGACAAGTGGTTGTACGATATGACCCAGTTCAATGGCGCACAAGATTAAGTCTTTGATCATTACCCAAGCGAGTCTACTACAACCCAACAATGTGTTAACCACACCCCCTTTACTGCACGATCGCTCGTCTGAGCGAAAGTCATTTTGTTCAACCAAGACCAATAATATATCATATACACTGTCATGACAAACACTTTTTAACAATAGTGGCTACCCGTCACAATTCTATATCTCATTAAGTCAAATTTAACATTATTGAACAAGTAACATGAACCCATCGTACAACTAAGTATGAGTAAGCATCTCTATGATACCCATGTTGGTGATACAAATATATCCAACTAATAATGGCCATCCTATGATGACAAATGATTCATGGTATTCAAATAATCAATAGAAGCGTGGTGACAAATAGGAGATTAACTATTCATAAAAGCAGCTGATATAAAGATAGCGTGCAATTTGATATAAAACAATATAGTTTTAAAATAATAGGTTCAATATAATTTTATATAAAACAATATAGTTTTAAAATCATAGGTTTAATATGATCACAGGACTATGACTTGCCTTGGCTTTGCTTAGTTACTACATTTGGATCTTTAAAACTTGCTTCTACTCCTGCTCCTTGAAACAAATCGTCTAAATGAAAGAGAAAGCAAGATGCGAAGCATAAATAAATTCAAATAAAATCTAAAAACAACCAAACCAACTCTAAAATAAAGAGCTCGATCTTACATGAATTTAGGAATTTGAACAGACTGAAATGAAGTTCGAACGAAGGAGAACAGACCCTTAGAAGACTTGCCGGAATGAAAAAAGAGGGAGAAGAAAGAATATTCATGTAACATTCCTTCGGATTAAAAATAAAGAAAATCCTTAAAGGCTAGTAGATGGGTCCCATGGGATTTTTCTAAATTTTCGAATAAAAAGAAAATCCGAAAAAAGGTTGGAGAGGCTGACAAGTGGGCTCTGGTCTATGGACCAAGTCCACGGGACTAGCTCGGAGGTGGTAGCTACATCGACAATGACGGCGGTGGTGCTTTTGGACCGAGGGCTCTAGCGAACGGCGGCGAGGAAGCTGGCGGCAATGGGCAAAACGGGTTGCTGGCGGCATGGGTATTCTTTTGGTGGTGATGGCACAGTAAGGTCAGCAGCGATGACTAAGGTGGAGCGGTGGCTCGGGGTGTGCGGCTGTGATGGCGATGCAAAGGCCCCCGAAGAGAAAGGAGTTGAGCATCAACTTGGTAGCGGCGCAAGGAACATGGAGGGCAGCTTGAGACGGGACAAAGGACGATGAGAGCAGCGGCGCGACGGTGATGGCCGACGACGGAGAAGATGACCGGCTGGAGGGGGGCATCTCAGCGACGGAGAGACAAAAGGAGAGAGGGGATCGAAAGAGGATGGTAAGGCAAATGAGGTGACGCACACAAGAAGGCTAAGGAGCTCACCGGCGGCGGTGCGGCTAGATTTGTACAATGATGGTCTATAGGCTACAACGATGAGGAGGAAGAAGCAGTGGCGGTGACAAGGCAGAATATGTACGGCTTCGCAATAGTACGATAGCACTTACGAGGGGGTGGCGGTGATGATGTGCCCTGAGAGAGCGAGGATCCTGAACCTTGTCGAAGAGGAGGAAGAAAGGAGGAGAGAAGGCGAAGATGAGTTAGATCGTGACAAAGGAGAAACCAAACCAGATAAGTCGAATGTCGCACAAGCTAGAGTCGTGCCCCTAGATCGTGCTCTCGCAGATGGGCTCATAGTCGCCCACCCAATAGCAAATAATAGGTGGAATTAACCCTTATACATTCCTGGAAGAAAGGCAGCCCAACCGTGCCATCTATGTCACCCAGAAAACGAAGGTCGTCCGATCGCGTCCCAGTCGCCTCCGTACCATCCGATTGAATCCGCTCGCGTGCCTCCCGTCTTAGCTGTCGGATCGCATCTTGGTCATCTCCGGTCCGTCTGATCTTCTCTGCCCGCGCACGTCCCGTTTCTGTCGTCGGATTGTGGCCCGATCGTTTTCGGGCCGACCGATCTTTCCTATGCCTAGGTCGACTCGCGCATGCCTCTTCCCCCCCAGCTCCCCTTCCGCGCCGCCTCGCCCCCGGCCTCCTCTCTTCCGTGCGCCTTCGGCCCCCTCGCTCCGCGTCGCCTCCGGTTGCCTCGCGCCGCCTCGCCTCCAGTCTGTTCCCCGCCTCCAATCCTCGGTCTCCTCCTCTCCAATGCCTTCTCCTCCCCGCCGCCGCCGCCATCCTCTTCGCCTCCTCACCCGCGTTCCTCTCTGCCTCTTCCTCTCAGCCGTTTCCTCATCCCCGCCGCCGCCATCCTCCACCGCCCTTGCTTAGGCACGGAAGGCCCAGATCGGCACGCCCAACCTCCATGCCCCTGACCCTAGGCCTACCCCTCCCACGCGTTGCACTCGCTTGCCTCTCTCCCTGCACCCCATGCCCTAGCCCATCCCCTTCGGTCGCACCACCCCTGACGCCCCTTGCTCCTCTTCGCCCGCACCGCCTACGCCGCCTCCACGGTCAAAGGTGCCAATGAAGATCCATGACAACACAGATACATGGCAGCGGCACAAGACCATGGCGGCGACGCATCCAAGCCCTGCGCTAGAGTTGAGGGCCGCACCAACTGAGCCGCAGCAAATCCCCCTGAACCATCGCAGGTCTCTCTCTCCCTCTCTGGGTATGTGTATTTAGTTCAATTTGTACCATCTAATTGCTAATTTCGTTTTGTTGCTTTGTAGAAACAGATCGATTTCTTCATATGATGCGTGCGAGGTCAACCGAGCTATTATTTTTCATCTGTGCATGCCATGCGGTCGACGAGATGGCCAGGTGATAATATTATCGTATGGTTGTCGTTGCTGCTGAAAAACAAGCTAGCAACCATTGGACAACTCGGTTTTTGTGCTTTTCTATGGTGATTTACTTAACTATGTATGGATTACGACCACTCTCATTGTGTGCATATGGTTGTCGCTGCTGGTGAAAAACAAACTAGCAGCCATTGAACACCTCAGCTCTTGTGCTTTTCAATTACTGTATGCATATGCTTTTCTTAGACTGGCCAATAGATTTGTGCTCCAATTCTGACATGAGTTTGGATTTCTTTATGCTAGGTTTATAATTCATGAGTCTGTCTCAATGTTTATGTTCGCATGTTAAAGTTTAAAAGTTATGAATCCCTAGCTAACAGAATCAGAGTGCCATTTTTTTATTAGTAACGTAAATCATATCGGAAAGAATAGATGCAACATCTTCAGACGACATAGTTGTATTGCAAAAGCTTTCATGTACCCTTTAGTCCTTGGGTAAGCTTTTCATATATCAGATCAATGTATTGCTTCAACATGTTAGAACAATTGGGAAACATATAAAATGGTTTATGTGACTATATTGACTGATATGGATATCTGCATGTTACAAGTCTGATATGGTTATCAAGGGCCAAGTAAGATAACTCTCATTTATGACTATTTTAGGTTTTCTGAATTATAGTTAATAGAATCAGAGTGCCATTTTTTTTATATTAGTAACGTAAATCATATCAGAAAGAATAGATGCAACATCTTCAGACACAAAGTGTATTGCAAAAGCTTTCATGTACCCTTTAGTCCCAGGGTAAGCTTTTCATATATTAGATCAATGTATTGCTTCAACATGTTAGAATAGTGGGGAAACAGATAAAATGGTTTATGTGACTATATTGACTGATAAGGTTATCTGCATGTTACAAGTCTGATATGGCTATCAGGGGCCAAGTAAGATAACTCTCATTTCTGACTATTTTTAGGTTTTCTGAATTATAGTTATTATGACTGCATCGAGTTTTTGATATGTCTAGGGTGCTTTACTATTCTGTTAGATTTTTCCTTCAACAAACTTTGTACATCTATGAACTTGTTTGATAACTTTATAATGACGGTTTTAATTTTAATCAAATATTGTGCCTATGTAGCGCATTTTATAAAACATCGATATTACCTTCTACATATATTAGATTTCTATTATTCTCTAAGCTTTAGGATACTATTGTGATCTAGGTTTGTATTATACATCAAATCGAACTAACTGTTCCTGCTAAAAAATCACAGTATAGCAGTTCATATCATTACTTTTACATGCACTTTAGCAATAGCTTTCATAACACAATTACTATTAACAATACTTCGTAAGTAACACATCAATTCAACAGTATTGTCAGCATCATACTCCAGCATTTACATTTAGACCATATCTTAATTGTTGTAGCTTACGATTTCGGAATGTGAACTATCATTTCAGCCATACATACATCTGTATGGACACCTTCATTTAAGCTTTCATTAATATAATTTAATCTTATCACCTAAAAAAAATATTGCAACACCAAACTATAACATTAGAATGTTCTTTTATTTCATGCTACTCCACTAGCGTTTAACAGATCTCTTAGTTGCTGCACCTTTCATTTCCAAGAAATGAAATATCATCTCAGACATATAAAGATTTGTATATACATCTTCACCTAGCCTTTTATTAATGTAATTCAATCTTAGCCCTTCTAAAAAATACTAAAGCAGCAAACTATATCATTGGACTGTTATCTTAATTCGTACTATGCATATACATTACTACTACTATTGGTCATCCTCAGGAAAACCTCAAAGATCGGTATTTATGAAGTCTCTTTAATGATATCTTTAATAGCAACATCACCATTATAAGTGTTTCGATTTACCCTTTCCCCTTTAGCATTATTGTAATCGATATAATACATTAAATTTACTTAATAAAGCCTTTATTAGTTACATTTGCCTTTTTAAATATCCCACCTCTCATCCTATCTCCCATACATCGAATATGATTAGTGTACTTTTCATTAATTATTTCCTTCAACCTTAGTATGCTAAATTCATACTTACTCACCAAAACAGCTTGATGATGATCAACCTGGGAAAACACCTTACTCAGCTGCCAAACAAACTGCTATGTCCAGCGCTTCAGCTAGGTATTTATTTTCCTAACTGAAAAACTCAATATAACAGTGGCAAATACTTTGACTTGATACCATACTTGCCTTTTACGCTTTAACTCTTTCTTTATTGTTTTTCATCGCAGTAGAGATGCTATCCCTATATCACATCATGTTCGAAAGAGTCTATTTACTGACGAAGCATCGACAGAGCACACCACTGACCCAAAGGTAAAACTCAAATTAGTAGATGCAGAAAAAGGTCCTGATCATGTGCTATCTAAAAACCGAATTCACATATTTCCATAATAAATGCCTCTTTAATCCTATAACTGCTATTTGGCCCATTCATATATATAAACACATAACTAGACATACCTCTTTTTTCTCACTCAATATAGTTTACGAAATATATTCCAATACTATTTTCACTACTTACAGTAACATACCGCCCGTGTACGTGCAGATTAAAAAATATATTAAATGCATATACCAAAAAAGAACTTATATGCCACTTTACAGCTATGTTGTTCACTACCTTATACTTGATTGAGCTTTCATCACCATCCGAAAATTAATGTACAAGATTATGTACACATACTTATCACTGAATCACTTGGGGCCTAAAAATTGTCCTCGCTGCTTTTGCACAAAGAACAAACAACTGACAAATCAAGGTCTATTGAAGAAAAGGTACTATTTGACAAAGCTGCACAGCCTCTTCCAGTTAAAATGTTATTTCACTTCATCAGTCCTCTCACAACATGTATAACACTGTTATTTAGTTGCTTTCTTCCAGTTTTTTCAACACAACACTACAGCCAAACCTGACGTGCAGATCAGCATCGATAGCTGGACAATCCGCAACAAACGCACCTGCTAAGAAAAAGACTCTAGTCAGTAAAGCAGATAAAGAATGATGCCAACACTTTACTGAGGCCAGCAGCCAGTGAATCAGGCACAAGGATTCATCAATTTGGCACAGTACATATAGTTCGTATGCTCTGCTATATTTGTCATCACACCTTACACCTACTCTACCGTTGGTAAACAAGTTCTTTTAACAACATAGGCCACACCAGCTACTTAGCAAGCAACGGCCGAGGATTTTGCTCTACCCAACTACCTATTAGTATCTAGCATATATAATTATTGCTTAGTGTCTTTTCGTATGTGCGCTACTGGTTGCCAAAGTACTTATGTAAATATTATCGCTTAACTTAAACTACTCACTTTTGTCAACGCAGCAGTACGAACTCTCTCTTGATCAACTCTTGCCGTTATGTTTTGTAAGGACACAATATGCAGAGTACATGATGCTTCCAATTTAGCAGACTTCATCATCTATTTGTATTATCAAATGACAGCATATGAAAAAAAAAAGAGAAAAAAACACATCTCTAAATGACCGTGCCCGCATTTCTGATTCCAATTCCTCGTGCGTCAAACGGTGGATATTCATACAGTCCAATTCCAAAATCCTCACTGAGTGGCCCACCGCTGTGGCAACCAGGCCGTTTCGTGTCCTGGCCTGAGCCTAACAAGAACGGCCAGCCCAACAAGAGCTGCGGCTCACATGGCACAGCGAGGCAAATCATGGCCCCCTCCCCACAAGGCCACGCGTCACGTGCCCCCCGGGCCCGCTGAGTCAATGCCCGGTGGGCCCCACCGTCCCTCTAGTCCAGATCTCCGGGTCACCGACGCCCCGGCCCCACCATGCCGTTGCCCGCCTCCTCCTGCCTGTGCCTCCCCACCTTCTTCCCCTCGCGACCATTTCAAATCACTCACCACTCGTCGTCCAATCCGTCCTTCCCACCCCATCCATCCACTTCAGAAGTTCAGATCTCTCTCTCTCTCCTCGCTCGCTCGCTCTCTCCCCGATCATGTCCGCCTCGTCGCGCTTCGATCTCCGGGTAAAACCCTAACCCTAGCCGCAGATCCGCGCCCCGCTCCCTCCCTCCCTCGCCGCCGACGGCTCCCCTAGCCTAACCTCCTCCTCCACCTCCTCCTTCCAATGCAGGCCTCGTCGCAGCCGCCGGCTGGCATGGGGTGAGCGCCGCGGTCGATCCCTGGGGTTTCTCCTAAAGTAGTGGGATGGGGGTTTTGGGGTGGTTGGTTGCCTGGTTCTGATGGTTGGCTGGTTGGTGTGCTGCAGCGGCGGCGATGGTGGGGCGTTCGCGGACGCGGGGAACCTCGAGCACTGCGCCAAGTACCTCAACCAGACGCTCGTCACCTTCGGATTCGCGGCCTCCCTCGACCTCTTCGCCACCGATCCCGTCGGTTCCTTCCTCCTGCCTCCTCGCTCTCGATCTACGAGAGATTTTTTCTTTTTTTATAAAAAAGCATTGGTGTGAATTTTGTGGGTTTTTACGGTATTTCTCGGGGGTGTAACTTGCTCATTTTTGTAGGCCAATGTGTTAATTTTATGGTATTTGGCTTCTTGAGTCGACCTTTTTTTTCAATTCCCGGAGAAGTGATGCTGTCTTAATTTTTTTAAATGCAGCATTTTCTTGTGCTATTTCGTTTTTTTTCTGGGTGTTAGCCATGTTTTCTTGCAAATGATTTTTCGAGTGCTCTTTTTGTCGTTTGCCGGTAAAATTGTGGATTTTGGATGTGTTGCTGGTGGTAAAATTGCGAGTTCGGTCGCTCTTCTGCTTTTCAATGTAGAACAACTTTGTTGGGGTGGTCTATGACTGAATGCAGCGTAATGTTAACCTTTCAGGTGCTTGTTTGTCTAAATTTACCACACTTCTTCCGTTTCTGTGGCGCAGATATCAATTGCTAGAACTTGCAACTGCATCTACGCACTGCTACAGCAGCGCCAGCGAGATATCGAGTTCCGGGAGTCTACCAATGATCTGCGGCAGCGGTGAGCTTTTCCCTTGGCATTTCTTTCATTTGTGTTTAATGGTATCACTTGGATGTGCTTAGCCAGTGTTAGTTATGAATTGCTCACCAGATCTGGAGGGTAGCACAGTTTAGCAATACAGTACAACACATAGTATTGGCTGGTAGTGATAGACTGATAGTTGCTGGTGGTGGCTCTCAGATGGCATTATTGTCATGGATGTTTACTTTCTTGACCTTCGACATGAGTCTATAGATGGTGGCATGGCTCTGTTGGGTTAAGTACCATTAATATTGTACATTAGGCCAGTGTTATGAAACCTGAAAATGCCTGTCCTAGGAACATTGCATGTCATTTTTTGTCAATACCTGCCTAAGTTTGGCTATATAGACTGGTGAAGTAGAAGCTCCTGCAAAATGCAGTAAGTTTTGCCTTTTCTGCTAGATCTGATAGGGTCTGTTCTTTTTCTGTGCCCTTACGTTTTCTGAATGTTGTTATTGTCTCTTATAAGTCATTTTCTTGTTAATATTGCTAGTACAATTCCTTTACCAATTCTTGTACTCGATGTGAGTCCTTTTTGTTTTCCCAGTGAGCCAAACAAATGCCTATATCTTGGACTCAGACATAGTGAAATGAGGCTTTCCCACATTGAATTTAGTTTGACTTCGAACACCAGTTTAGTACTTGCCGTTCGGCTTTTGTAGCCATGTCTTTGAATCTTGATTTTGCTTGTCTGATAAGTTTTGATTTACGCATAGCATTTTATTTTTGGCTTCGAATCAACACTATATCAGGCAATTATGGAAGACTGTCGTACTTGACATCGTCCCACCCTAGAATTCTTTTCCCTGACAGTACCACTGTCTGTCATAATTCATAAACCAACCTTGTCAGCACCTAAAGTGTACCCTTTCCCCCTCTTTCATCTCCTATACTCTTCCTTCTCATCTTTCAACAGTGGTTCCTGTTTTCCTTGTAAATCTCTCTTTTTTCTGCTCCCTCATCCAATACAGATTGTAATTTGGAAAAAGTCTACTTACCCCCCTCAAGTACGGTGGTTCGTTTACTTAACCCCCTGAAGTATAAAACCAGGCATTATACCCCCTGAACTGCAAAAACTGTCTAAATACCCCTCTAAGGTGGGTTTGGATGTAGTTTTGCCACCATGGCGAATGCAGTGGCTAGCGACGTGGCGATGACTCAATAGATTCAATTAAAAATCATTACAAAAATGGACCCACATGTCATTTAGTGAACTTCCTTCCTCGTGGAAATTTCTTTTAAAAAGAAAACTAAACTTGACTCTATGACAAGTAGACCCCACTGCTTAAAATAATTTTTAAGCTGCAGCCATAGCCAGACGTGGCTAGCGACCTGGCAATGACTCAGCAGATTAAATTAAAAATCATTACAAAAATGGGCCCACATGTCATTGAGTGAACTTCCTTCCTCGTGGAAATTTCTTTTAAAAAGAAAAGTAAACTTGACTCTATGACAAGTAGACCCCACTGATTAAAATACTTTTTAAGCTGCATCCATAGCCACGTCGTCGGCCACGGTGGCAAAACCACCTCAGGGGGGTATTTAGACAGTTTTGCATAGTTCATGGGGCATAATACCTGGTTTTATACTTCAGGGGGTTAAGTAGATGGACCACCATACTTGAGGGGGTTAAGTAGACTTTTTCCTTGTAATTTTAATTACTTGCATCTTCTGTTTGTCTAATATAGCTTGCCGACTTTGAAATGTGTATTAGCATGTATAGGTGCACCTAACAACTAATTGATTTGCTCTATTTGTCATCATTAGTTGCACCTGTGCAGTGCTATTTGTTTAGGGTCTATTCCTTCACAGTGCTGATGTGTTGTAAGGCATCATTTGCTTGCCATCTGTCTCAGTATTAGGTCTACACGAACACAAGTCCATTGTCTGCTCATTCCTATATATCTGCATGTTATTTAGTTGGGTGACAAGGTTAATAATGCAGTTGACTGCAACATTTGGAAAGTCCTGCCAAAATGTTGTCAGTTTTTGGTCTACATGGGCATAACTCCATTATATGCTCATTCCGATAGATATGCATGCCATTCAGCTGGGTGACAAGATTAATGCAATTGATTGCAGCATTTTGAAGGTTCTACCAAATGCTGCTTCAATCAACCACTATGAGTGAGATATATGTCTAATGACTCCATGACTCATGGTATGCAATGTTCAGTATGCAGTCTGATATTTCGAGGTTAGAAGCCAAGATCGAAAGAATGGATGCCCAATTAGTAGCAAAAGATCGAGAGCTGGCTACTTTGACCCGAACGGTTTGTTCTTGTATCAGCTCCTTGGATTCTTTACCAATTTTGAAATTCTAACTTTCTTTTTCCAATCACCAGGAGGCCAAAAACACTGCAGCTTTGAAAGTTCAGATTGATAAGCTGCAGCAGGAACGTGATGAATTTCAAAAAATGGTTATAGGAAATCAGGTTAAATTACCTTATCCTACTCCTTCCCTTTTGAAGACCACTCAATTCGTTTTGTTTGTTTTCTTTGTTTATGGAGAATAACAAGCATTCTTGATGATGGGATGATGTGCCCCTATCCTGATTTGTTATATTCCTTTTGTAAGCAAGTACGCACCCAGCAAATTCATGAAATGAAGAAGAAAGAAAAGGATTATATCAAATTGCAGGTAAGTTATTGCATTTTTTTTTTCATATATTGATGTGCCAAACTTATCATGGGGATTTAATCCAAACTCCAAAGTGATGCTTATTGGATGGACCTATTTCTATTTTGCAGGAGAGACTAAACCAGGTATTGATGGAGAAGAAAAAGGAATCATCCCGTTCAGGAATGGAAATAATGAACTTGGTGCAGGTGTTATGCTTATGAATCTTCTCAATATTGTTAGTCTATAGTGGTACTTTATTTGTTAATCGAGGCTTTTGTTTGATGATTCTATTATTTAATTTAACAGAAAGAGGGACGGCAACGTGGTACGTGGAATGGGAAAAAGAATGATAATGATTATTACAAAATGATTGTAAGCACTACGCCACTTTTGTGATACAAACCTGATTGAATATATTCTGAGGTACCTTGAGTGCTCATTCAGGTCGATGCATATGAAGTGAAGAAGCGAGAGCTGATGCAAGAGAATGCTGATTTACGGGCATTGTTACGTTCGATGCAGGTAAAAGATTGTGAGGTTACAAATTTCATTCTTTGCTTTTGTTTGTAATGTGTATTTAATATGCTAATAGGATTCACATTGTACCATTCCTTTCGTGTTAGACATATAAGCGTTAACATTATTTTCGAATATTTCTATAGGTATTAGATCTCATAACTGTTTTGCTTATTTCAGTGGTCTGCCTGGAAAAAAAATATTGCTGCTATAGTTTTCCTTTTCGTACAAAGTCTGAAATGCCATGATTTGATAGGTGAAGAAGCTGTAGTAATATTTGTAGTCACCAATATCATATCTCCTTATGAAGTATTGAAAAGTGTGCTTATCTGAGTAATGATGTTTTACTTTAGATGGATATGCGTGAGTTCCTCAATGCTCCAAATGGAGCATCACAGCCTGCTGTTGCTGGCAATGGAAGACAGGAGGCAGGTTCTCCTCAGTCCCCACTTGGTGGCAAGACGGTATGCATATGCCCAATCTTCTTTTGGAGTTTATTGTCGGTTTCCTTTATTCTTTTGAAAATCCACATGATTTTCTGCCATGTATGATATCACAACAGAAACATAAAGGGTGCAAAAAGTGGGGAAAATGAACATTTGGTGTTCCCACTTTCTCTTTTCTTCTGTTATAGGACTTTTGCTCAGTTGGAGAACATGATCACTCTTTGATTTCTTTGTGGTTCCTTCTGCCAGGACGTCTTTGACTTGCCCTTTCACATGGCTAGAGACCAGATAGAAGAGAGTTTGCGAACAAAAATGGCTTCAGTAAAGGTAGGAGCTACTGAATAGACACTGACATTCCCTTATGATTAATTTTTCAGTATGCAAATTGTTATAATTGATTCACTGTGTTATTTTTTCAACTTTTCAAAACAAATCACTAACAGGCACGAATGACACAACTTCAAGATGCTCAAAAAGGTGCTGAAGTGACCTCAGAAGCTACCGAACGGGAGCTTGAGCTTGAAGCTCAACTGGTTGAAGCTAGAAGCATCATCCAAGAGCAGGTATGTTGTGTTTTAACTTTTATAACCACTTCTGAACGCCAATGATCTCGAGCATGGTAATCACAAATACTGTATTCTATGGATTTTAGCTTGTACTTCACCTGCATAAATGTAGTGGTGTCTATATGTCTTGTTCCCCATGCCAATTCCCGACTAACCTACATTTGGGAACTGAATGTACAGGCATCCATCATGTCCAAGCACTTCACGAAGTCTGATAAACCAAGGTGATTTGTACATCTTCTTCTCTCTAGTTTTCTTCTGTTCACTCCAAACCCCTTCAATTTACGCATTTGCACAATAGCAGGAGGTTAAGTGGCCTGGATGCTGAACGTGAGGCTATTCATTCTGCGTCCGCGGAGGTGTAAAAATATGTCTGTAGCGAGTTTCGGTTCTGCAAGGCACATCATCAATTCATCCTGTCAACCTGTGATCGAGGTCTCTTGTGTTAGTAACTACCGAAGTATTGTCCAGGATAAATCTCTTCCTGCCATGGTCTCATGAGTTTAGCCGCTCTCTATGTAGTATGATGTGCAGGAGCATCTCCTCCGCCACCGCTAACCAGTGATCTGTAACAGTTACATGTAGCGTAGTTCTCTATTGTAGGAAGGACAGTGCAGCTACTACTGCTCATCTCTGAAGAACTGGACTTATCGACATTACAGAAGTATTGTTTGCTTGTTCTTTCAAATATGCATTCAGTTGTGTCTTCAGAATGTAATTTGCACTTGGCTGTTGACCAGGCAATGCCCCAGTTCGGTATACTGCTGCAATCCTTACCTGTGGGCTTGTGGCTAACTGAATTTACCTGGGGCAGTTTGTTGATGTAGCTATCTTAAGATTAAAGATTCAAATGGGATTGAATCTTGAAAAGTCCACATATAAGTGATAGTATACCTCGCATGTAAGTAGTGATAACTGAAAACTGGACCTTAGTTAGAAAACTAGGGTGTTGGACGCAAGATTCTCATCCGAATTTCGTACTTGCGTTGAGTGTATGTTTTATTTTTCCTATAAAATTAAGGCACGACACGTCGAGCTTACGGGCCATGCTGTGTTGGTTTGGGCACAATTAGTCTGACTGGAGCTTACAGGCCATGCTGTGTTGGCTTGAACACGATTAGCTTGACGTGTCGGATCAGTCCATTTAACCCATCTAGAAACTGATGACCTAGCCTTCCCCTGTTCCTCAACTGTCATCGCCTTGCGTCGTGGGGCTGGCTGCATGCCGCCTCCTCTGTCACCGCCACACGCTGTCTCCTCTGCCGTTTCCACCTCTTCCTCCTCTGTCGCCACCTTCTCTCTGCCATTGCCAGGCGCAGCTTGATTGCTGAGCCGCCGCTTCATCGCCATCGACGGCGAAAAGAAGGTCGACAACCGCTACATACCGTGCCTAGGTCAGACTGTGCCAAGCAAGGTATTGTGTGTGTCATCTCGTGGCAAGACGTGGCCGAGGTCGCGACAAGCACACCCGCTTAGGTGTTAAATCAGACTGCATCGAGGTCACCAACGATGTCGTGCTTCGCCGATTCGACAAGTACGGTCCATTTGAACACCTCTAATTACACACCGTAGTTCGGTTACTGATTCAATCACTGCAGCAAAGAACAATGTAGTTCGGTTAATGTTCATTCCGAATGATATTCACTCAAAGACATTCTACAGTACATCTCTGCCTTTGGGCACGAAAAGACTGTAACATCCCAAATTTTGGCTTTTAAAAAAACCATTTCAATTTATTTAATTCAAAGTGCTTGTCTTCTTTTGGAGTTTTTGCATTCATTTAAATACCAAATCCGTAATTCAAATCTCAATTCCAAAATCAAATCTTTTCTCGGCCATTTTGAATTAATCTCTTCTCCCAAATTCAAACCCCAGCCATAATTCAAAATTTAAAATTATATTTGAATTTTCTCTAAAATGTAAATATCATAATTTCATTTCATTTTTATTTCTTGGGCCGCAACCCTTTTTTCTTTTCTTTTCTTTTCCCCCTTCCCCCTTTCCATTTTTTTTCTTTCTTTTTTCCTTCCTTCCTTCCTTTCTTTCTTTTTTCTTTCCTCCTTTTTATTTTCTTTCGTTTTATTTTCCTTTCTTCCTGGCTCTTCTTCCTCCTGGCCTCTTTCTCTATCCCGAGCCATCTCGGCCACACCCCTCTCCTCTGCCTCCTGTCAGCGCCTCCTCGACTTTCTGCTTGCCGCACTGACCCACGTCGTCCTCATCAAGACGCCTCCATGTAGGCCACGCCTGCCCCCTAGCCTTCCCTTTTCTCTCCCACCACGTGTCCCGACCTGCAGTGCATGCCATGCGGCCTCTGCCACACCAGTGTGCTTCTCTTCTGCCATGATTGTCAAGATTCCCGTTGTTCCCTCCTGGCATAGCCTATAAAAGGGAGCACCACATATTCCCTTCTTTCCTCTTTGTCTCGTCCCAAACCTCATAGCCTAACTCCTCTCCAATTGCCCGGAACGCCCCACGCCACCCACTCTCTTCTCCAAGTCTGGCCAAGTCGTTTCCTTGTCGATCTCCTTATCCGGTGTGTTCCGAGCTGAGACAACCGCGTCACGTCGTGTTCCCGACCAAGTTCTATCTATCCCTCACCTTGGTTCGTCCGATTCATCATCGTGGAGCTTCGACACCATCGCCGCCATTCTTGCGCCACCGGCCGCCGTGGAGCCACTTCCTCAGTCATTCTCGAGCCGAATCGACTGGTCCTCTAACTTCCCATGCCGCGTGCCGTGCCGTGCTCGTGCTCTTCGCCTCTCGTTGCGCCACCAGTGCCGCCGCCCGTCTTGCCCTCGCCTCCTCCCTTGTGTGCTTGCCCACCTCCTGAGCTTCCCACCTCTGCCGGCGACCCATTTTGGCCACCGGCTCAGCCTCCCGCGCCACCGCCGCCAGCAACTACTGCCTCCCTCCTCTGCTTGTGCTCTGTTTCTTCTTCATTCTTTGCTCATTGTCTCACTTCCAGATATGGCCCACTTGTCATACACAGTCCTTCCCCTCTCTTTCCACCTCTCTCTTACTTACAAGCGGGGCCATTGTCAGTATTTTCTTTTAATTCCTTTATTCCTGAAAAGGAATATTCTCTGGAATATTCGTTCTTTTTTTTATTATTATTTTCATCATTTCATGTGAATATCAAACTTCCGGATGTTCGTTCTCCTTCATACGAACTCCGATTCCGTCGATTCTTGTTTCTAAATCCATCTAAATTCATAATATTTCCATTGGTACTAATTTTATAGTTTTTGGATTTTATTTGATTTTATATTATTTATTTGTCTTGATTCACGTGTGTAGAGTCCGACGCCGCTGAAGCCACTTTGGATCAACCGGACGCAGTGACCTCAACCTTCGGTGATGGCGAGTCTCCTTTGAACATTTTGTACCTATGATTTTTAAATTATGCTTTCAGTTTTGAAAGTATTATGTAGCGCTAATCACATAAAACGATAAGTTCAAAGTGTAGTTTGTTAGTTAAACCTAAAAATTGTTAATGTCTTCCTTTGATAATTGTTATCCTATACCTTTGTAACCCTAGCATGGTAACTCCACAATATTGATTACAACATTGTGGAATAGTTAACGCGGTAGAAATTACTTAGACATGCTTTTCGGTCTTCACCAGCCAATGGGAGGGAACTATTATTACCCTTTTATGCAAATATTTTTGAGAAATGAATGGCAATAGGTATTGCTGTTAGTTTTCAAAATAAAAATAAAATTATGAAAATCTGTTTAGACTTGGGCGGATGATAAGTCAGGCAGGTGCAGCTAGAGCACGAGAACTTGTATTGTGTTAAGTTCCGCCTAAGTCATATTAATGACCGACACTTGCGACCATCCAAACTGAGCACTACCGTATAACCAGATGTCCTAAATGGGAAGGACTTGACTGAATAATTTACTAAGTCCAGACATTTAGTCCACAGACTGTAGATGGTAAGAGTTACTTGGGCAGTGCAGACGATGGTAATTGACATCTATGTCTGTCGGGGCTTGTGCTGGGCGATGGTAATTGACGTCCATAACTTGGGGTTAAGCTCATCGGGCGGGCTAATGTGAGGATAAAGTATTGTAAAAGGCTTGTGATAATCACTTAGTCGCACACCTTCGAAAGTGTGTCAGGCGGACATTATAAGCTGGTTATCTTGTGTGGGTTAAGCTGTACAACCTCTGCAGAGTGTAAAACTATTCGAATAGTCGTGCCCACGGTCAAAGGCGGGCAAGGTGCGTATTCACATAGTAGATTTTAGTTTTATTTTTAAAGAATTATTTTAGAAATCTAGGAGTAGTTGGAACTCTTGGATTGTTGTTCTGACAGATAGAGCCAGTTGGGTAACAAGAGCCCTACTCATAAAAATTTGGTGGTTAGAGCCTCAATACCAGTGACTGGTAGCTAAAACATTCACTAGAGATTAAATTATTTTTATTGTTGAATATTCATTTGTCAAATGTGCTTTATAAAAAATGTTTAAATTTAAAATATTGCTTTGTGCAAAAGAACCCTATAGGCCCAATTGTTGAAGCTATGCATATACATATTTTTTCAAGACTCGCGGAGTACTTTACGTACTCACGTGCTACACTCAAATCAAATCTCAGAAGCCTTCAACGATGCCGTGGATGACTACGACTTCTACGCCTGCGGGTTTGACGAAGGACACTCGGAGTATTAGGTTGTACTTCCCAGTCGAATGCTGGTGAGCAATTTGATGGATCACCACTCGAAATTTATCATTTGCTGTTTCCGCTGCTGTAAGACTCACTGTCTTTTAATCTCTTTTGTAATTAGTGACCATAAGGTCGGTACTCAGTTATTTATTAATGTTATTCTGTGATTCGAATATATTATCAATGATGTTTTTACTGTGTGCACTAACTACCGATCTTGGACTGATATAGAAGTATACATAGGATTCGGATTCAAAAATGTTGATGCCGACGAAGGCCGAGGATACAATTCCGTCTAGTCGTTGGTTACACGTGGTTTGGAGCGTGAAATGGATCTGATTCTGGATCACATGGTTTGGGGGCGAATCACGTGACGTGCGTACTGTATGGTTGAATCATGTTCATCTGATCCAATCTCAACTACTGTGATTTGGTATCGACCAATCTTATCGTGTTCACCATAAACAATTCGAGCATGATTCGTTCATTTGTCCGGTACCTCCCTTATCTTTCGTAGTCGAGCTAGTGACAGATCCGAAATTCTGAGCGTGGGGCCATTGCATTGTCACACACTCATGCTCCATTATTTCAAGAATAAATATACGAGGAGCTAGATTATAATAATCCTGTATATAATTTTGTGCACAACTTCGTGCAATAAATCGTGTACCTTTTGCAATCACATGCGCACAAGAAACAATTTAGAGCAAAAGGGGGATAACTCAATTCCTGACTCAATTTTGTCGTGCGTGGTCTTGTGTTAGGTTTGTTGAAGCGTGTGCTTCATGAGTTTTGGGTATGTGTTGTAAAAAAGAATAGATACTATTTGCTTGTTATAAGTTGTCTAAATAATGAGATAAGTCATGTACAACATGACAACAACAACTTTAGTAAAATAGTCTATCATAGAATGACCTTATTGATCTTCCAACATAGATTGTACGACGGGTTTTAGGAAGAGAACCATTTCTTTAGCCCGTACGTGGCATACAGATCTCGCAAAAAAACATCTTTAAATGTACACATTATACGAAGAAGCTGTCCATAAAGATATGTAAAAAAATCGTGCAAAAAGACAAAATTGATAACTAAGCGCATGTAAAATAATGTGACGTTAACTATCTATTAGTTTTGCCACGCAGGATATGAGATGATGTGGATAAGAGATGAAGAGCATAGAGAATTGAGCCGTCTCTCATGCACTAGTCGACTATAACACGAGAAACAAGACATATTATACAGAGAGAAACTGTCTATAGAGATATGTAAAAAGATAATCCATTATAGGAGCCGTCTTTAGCATTGCCTATATATATGATATAGATGCATACTATAGATAACATATATTTGTCTTCAGCGTTGTCTATAGATGACATAGAGGAATACTATATATAACATATAATTGTCTTTACCGCTGTACATACTCTAACGGTAGCGAGCGACGAGCTTGGAGGTGGTAAGCAGGGAGGCGACGACGTCGAGCTCCATTACCCCCACCCCACCGCTCGGCTCTTTAGATCTGGTGTGGGGAGGCGGATGCGCCGGCAGCGAGCATGGGCGGGATCGTGACCTCATCAGAGCTGTTGGTGAGTCGGTGAGCGTGGAGGCGGAGCACTAGATTCAGCGTGGGCGGTGAGCTTGGAGGTGGTGAGCGGGAAGGCAGCAAAGTCGAGCTCCAACACCCCCACCCAATCGCTTGGCTCTCCAAATCTGGCGTGGCGGGACACAAGGCGATAGCCTCCCTAGTGTCGCAGCAGGCCGTGGGCCACCGTGCCATGCTGTTTTTGGGCCGTCGGGCTTGTTTTATATCATGATGACCAAAGCACGATCCAAACATGCGTGCCGTGACGTCTATCGTGCCTGCTCGATAGGCCCAGCCCAGCACTGTTGTTCGTGCTGTGCCTGTCCAGCTATCACTGTTCATGCCTGCTTTGGGTCATGTCAAGCCTATCATGCGGTGGGCCAGCCCTAAAATGCCCGACACAAGTCCGATGTCTGCTTGCATTATCCTCCCAGCTGCAAAAGAACCAAACCACCCCAACCAAGTTGTCTGCAGTGGTCCTCTCCCCACGCCACAATCCCTCCATTTTTTCTTTCCCAATTGCAAAACTGCAGAGATTGCTCTCAGAAGAGATCTTTTTATTATTTAATCCTTTTAAAAATTTATTTTAAAGATAATCTCTTCTTAGTTTTATTTCCAATTATAACTTCTTTGGTCACACTATGACCCTTGATATGATTGAACTGTGCTGTCATGCCAAGAAAAGTGGTGTAACAGGACTTACCCCTAAAACGGAGACGTCCAAAGGGGTCGATAGCGTGACAATAGCATTTTAATATGCCGGTACCATGACGTGATAAAAAGATCTGATGATAAAGTTAAGAAGAGTCGATGTTTAAAATAGTTTATAAAAAAGATTAAATAATAATAAAGGCTCCTCTCAAAAGGGGAAACAGACTATCAGAGTAGTGTGTAGTGTGTGTGTGAGAGCAGAAGAGAGAGATACAGATATATATATCCGGGGAGGGAGGGTGAGGTGAGGGGGGAGAGGGAGAGCACAAGCCCACCTCCCATTTCCACCCCCTTATCGTATGGATAGAGCCGTCGCCCGTCGGACAGCCATAGATATCATCGTCATGATCCGATCATCATCGCCTTCGCCTTTGTAGCACCACCTCACCCGCGTTTCTTGGCCCAGCGGTTCTTGGATTGGATTGGATCCACTCCTCGCGCGTTTCTTGGATTTCTTGCCAAGGAGAGAGATGGCCGAAATGGCCGTGACCGTCGCCGCCGGGACCCTTCGGCCGTGCTCCGGCGTGTCTCCGGCGGCGTCCGGGAACCGCCGGCTCGCCGGGTGGCGGCCTCTTGCGCCGGCGGCGCCCGCTAAGCTGAGGTGAGGAGATTGGCCAAGATTTTCTTTTCTTCTTAGCGCACTAGATTCTGAGCCTTTCTTTAGCGTTTCGTTGTGTGTGGCTGGTAAGATGCTGCGCTTGGATTTAAAGATTCATAACTATAAAGGTTTGAGCTTTTTTAGAATTTGGAGCCGAGTGCCTTTTGGGATTCATACTGCAGAATATAGTTTTGTCCAGTGGGGAGTATAGAATTTAGTTTGATTGATGGGCTATCTTGGATGCTAATTTACATCATGATGGTGTCCCTTGATGCTTAGATTCATTTGTTTCGTTTAAGTTGCAGGTTATGCCAAAAACTAATAGTTGGTCAGAAGGGGTTAGAAAATATAAGGTTTTTGTGAAATTCTGGTTACTCAGGATGATATAATAGTTAAGTGATGGTCCTAATTGGTTAATATGTTCAGGAGACTGACACTTGTTCTTGCTTTATGAGCTGTTTGGTCTATATATTGACAGATGCCTGGTCTTCAATCCCCTGATTGGAAGGGGATAATAAGTCCTATAGTCATAGTGTGGTCAGGGGATATCTACTGGGTGATGCTTGCACAATTTCTCCAGTGCAATGGAGTGAAGAAATACCATCAGCTCATTCCTGTTGATTGTTCCCTGATTGAAATGGGATAGTGGATTTTGTTTGCTTGCGGTTTTCGTTTACAAGTCAGTAAAATGTTTTGTTACAACCAGTCAACCAGTTTAGCTAAAACATTGATGGTTACTGCAGCCAACAGAAGTGTTTTGGTGGGGAGGGGTTGGATTAGATTTTGTTGATGCGTTGCGTTGGTTGGAATTGTTTCCTTTCTTAGATTTGTGAACCTTTTGGGTTGCCCAACAACCAATTTGACACTAAGGATATTGTGCTTTCCTGTACTTTCGGTAATTTCCTGTGCTGATAAAGTGTAGGGGGTGTTAGAAAAATAGGGACAAAGGAGACACGAATTTTTACATGAAAAACCCTTGCGGGAAAAAATCACGGACGCTAACCGGCGATGATCATTATATGAGGAGCGATTACAAAACGCAGGGGATTACAATGAGGCGTTCCACTCCCGTGCGGTTTACAAGAGGTATATAAAGGGGTAAAAGGACTTAGAGTCCAAGTAGGAAACTAATCCGCTAATATGGTAACTAATCCGGTTCTTTCCATATTAGAAATTCGGATCAGAATACAACAATCTCCACCTTGAGGCGAATTTCCTCTTGTAGCAAAATAAAGAATCATCAATCATGAAATGATTCCCCAATAAGATAAAAAATCACCGTGCGCCAACTAGTCACTAGGACTAAACTGTTATACCAACTAAGCTTGAGCAAAGCTCAAACTTAGTAACAGGAACTGGTTTTGTCATCATATCAGCTGGATTATCATAAGTACTTATCTTGTACACCTTGACATCATCTTAAGCAATAACACCTCGAATAAAGTGATATCTCACATCAATGTGCTTTGTTCTCTCATGAAACATCTGATCCTTTGTTAGGCATATAGCATTTTGACTATCACAAAACATAGTAGTGCAAGAATTATCTCTACAAAGCTCAGTGTACAAACCTCTCAACCAAATAGCTTCTTTACAAGCTTCAGAAATAGCTATATATTCTGCTTCAGTAGTTGATAAGGCAACAGTAGCTTGCAAACTTGCCTTCCAACTAACAGCACAACCACCAATGGTGAAAACATAACCTGTTAGAGACCTTCTCTTATCCAAATCACCAGCATAATCAGAGTCAACATAACCAACCAGTTCATCTCTAGAATTTCCAAATTGCAAACAAGCATTAGAAGTATCACACAAATATCTGAAAATCCACTGAATTGCTTTCCAATGCTCTTTTCCAGGATTAGCCATGTATCTACTGACAACACTCAATGTATGAGATAAATCAGGACGAGAACAAACCATGGCATACATAAGAGAACCAACTGCACTGGAATATGGGACTCTAGACATGTACTCAATATCATAATTTGACTCAGGATATAAGGCTGAAGATAATCTGAAATGTGAAGCTAATGGAGTACTTACTGGTTTTGCATCATGCATATTAAAACGACGAAGAACCTTCTCAATATAACCTTTTTGACTAAGGTATAACTTGCCAGATTTTCTCTCTCTAATAATCTCCATGCCAAGAATTTTCTTTGCTGCACCTAAGTCCTTCATCTCAAATTCATTACTCAATTGTGCTTTCAGTTTTGCTAGTTCTGACTTATCTTTTGCAGCAATCAACATATCATCAACATAGAGAAATAAATAAATAGCTAAACCATTAATAGTCTTTAAATAAACACAGCTATCATAATCAGACCGCTTAAAGTCATGAGAGAGCATAAAGGAGTCAAATCTCTTGTACTATTGCTTAGGAGATTGCTTCAAACCATAAAGAGATTTCTTTAATCTACAAACAAGGTGTTATTTTCCAGGAGTAACAAAACCCTCAGATTGGTTCATATAAATGTCTTCTTCCAATTCTCTATGTAAGAATGCAGTTTTAACATCTAATTGTTTAAGTTCATAATCACGCATGGCAACAATACTGAGTAAAGTGCGAATAGAACTATGCTTCACAACTGGAGAAAAGACATCATTAAAATCAATACCTGCAATCTGACTATAACCTTTAACAACCAATCTTGCTTTATACCTTGCTGGTTCAGTAGAAGAAATACCTTCCTTTCTTTTGAAAATCCACTTGCAATGAACGGGCTTCTTCTCCTTTGGCAATTTCACTAATTCCCAAGTGCTATTCTTTTCAAGTGACTTCATTTCATTATGCATGGCCGTTATCCACTTATTACAATCAATAGAGTTAATGGCTTCAGAGTATGATGAAGGTTCTGAATTACCTTCAATTTCTTCTGCCACACTCAAAGCATAAGCAACAATATTAGCTTCTTCAATCAACCACTTGGGTGGATTAATCTCCCTCCTAGGCCTATCAACTGCAATAGACCGTTGTGGTGGCTGCTCAACAATAGAAGTATCATCAACAATAGGTGCATCATGAACAACAATATTTTCCTTATCTGATGTGTTATTTGAACCAACAAAATGGTCTACCTGAACACTTGAATTCTGCTCACTCTCAACAGGAACATTAGTGGGCAGTTTATCATGAAGCATAGCAGATTCATTAAAGACAACGTTTCTTCTAATCACAACCTTCCTTGTTTGAGGATTCCACAACTTATATCCTTTAACACGGTTATAACCAAGAAAGATGCACTTAATAGCTCTAGGCTCTAATTTTCCATTATCAACATGAGCATAAGCGGTACAACCAAAGACTCTCAATTACGAATAATTTCTTTGGGGAACGGACCATACCTCAATTGGAGTCTTCTTTTCAATTGCAAGAGGGTGACCGATTAATAAGATAGCAAGCGATGGAAGCGGCTTGGTCCAAAACGTCTATGCAAACTGCATTTGACAACATACAGCAGACCTGAAATGATGGTCCTGTTCATACCCTCAGCTACACCGTTTTGTCGAGGAGTACCAGGAACGGTGTAGTGCTTAACAATGCCTTCAGTTTTGCAATATGATTCAAATTCATCAGAGCAGAATTCCATCCCATTATCAGTGCGAAGTTTCTTTACCTTCTTTTCAGTTTGCCTTTCAACTATAGTCTTTCACTCTTTAAATGCTGAAAATGCTTCTGATTTATGCTTCAAGAAATAAGACCACACTCTTCTAGAGTAATCATCAATAATTCTTAACATATAACGAGCACCTCCTAGAGATGTCTTTCGAGATGGCCCCCATAAATCAGAATGCACATAATCCAAAATACCTTCTGTGGTATGAACCAAGGTATTAAATCTCACCCTCTTGTGTTTACCAAACACACAATGCTTACAAAATTTCAGCTTACCGATGCTATGTCCATCAAGAAGTCCTCTCTTGCTCAATTCTGCCAAACCAATTTCACTTATATGCCCAAGGCGCATATGCCAAAGATTAGTAGCATCGGAATCAGATAATGGACTTGAAATTACAGCAACATTATCTGATATTGTAGTACCTCGCAGATGGTACAAATTGACAGATTTAATATCAGCTTTCATCACAACAAGAGAGCCTTTTGATACCTTCAAAACTCCACTTTCACCAGAATACTTGTACCATTTACCATCAAGAGTACTCAAAGAGATGAGGTTTCTTTTCAAATCTGGAATGTGCCTCACATCTGTCAAAGTTCTGACAATGCCATCAAACATCTTGATTTGAATTGAACCAATTCCTGCAACCTTACAAGATGAGTTATCACCCATCAACACAAGTACCACCTTCAACAGTTCATAGGTGGCAAACCGGTCCCTATTAGGACACATATGAAAAGTACAGCGAATCAAGAATCCATTCATCATTGGTCTTAGCACATCCAAAGAATGGCAACAAGAACTCCTTCATCGAACTATCATCGGCAGACAGGAGGCATTACCTTCATCATCTGGTTTACCTTTTGGCTTATAATTGCGATTCTCTTTTCTTTATTCGCAACTTCCAAAGCATTCAGAGATGTCGTGCCCACTTTTCTTGCAATATTTGCACGACTTGTACTTGCCTCTCGATTTCGAATTGCCTCGTGGCCGTTCAAACTTTTGCTTTGAGATCCATTGTTTAAGTTCTTCTCCTTTTGCCTGCCACGAACAAACAAACATTCTCCTTTTGGACTTGAATTTTCAGAAGGTACCATATGTTTCATCTTCTCCTTAGCATGCAAAGCTTCATAAACTTCATGAAGAGTGAGAGTATCTCTACTATATAATATGGTATCTCCGAAATTTGAAAAAGAACTAGGCGAAGAACACAAAAGAATAAGACCCAAATCCTCGTCATCATATTTTACCTCCATCGACTCAAGGTCGGAAACGATCTCCTTAAACAACGAAAGATGATCAAGCACGGATTCTCCTTCTTGCAATTTGTGAGAGTACAACTTCTGTTTGAGATGCATTTTGCTGGTGAGATCCTTTGTCATGCAAAGTTGTTCGACTTGATCATAATCAAGAAATTGTCTTCTCCTTCAAAACCTCCTGCAAAATATTATTTGATAGATGAAGGTGAATCTGAGATAAAGCCTTACGGTCTTTACGCTTCTCATCAGCAGTCCATGCGATAGGTTGTTTCTCAAACCCTTCCAATGTATCATCCAAATCCATCTGTGCCAACATAGCCCTCATCTTAACTTGCCACAGCGAGAATCTTGTGTCTCGACTCAGGAGTGGAAGATCATACTTCAAAGTCGCCATGATGAATAAATCTTGAAAATTGCTGGTACTGATCTGTATGAACCTAGCAAAAATCACGACCTCTATTGTACACGAACTGTGTACACGAATAAAAAAAAATCTTCACACTTAAAAATCAAATCGGCAAGAGCACTTCTTCTCGGGCTTTGTGCCACTTTTGTCTTTTCCTTGGTTGATTTCACGAGAAGAACAACAAGAAAACGCAACATGCAACTTAATTGGTGATTGATTAAAATAATATTTCTTAGGACCTGTTAGGACTGTGTCTTCTCGATCTGGCGCAGTCGTCACTTCTCCTTCTTTCCACGCTACCAAGAGACCAAGACGAAGCGAACGCGATCTGTGCGTCGAGGACGCGCGACGAAAGGAGTTCTTGGTCGCGAGGACCGAGGTCGGGCGAAGGGCAGCGCCAGATCTTGTTCTTGCCCACGCGTTGATGCTTGCAACGAAATCAAAAACGCTACCGGTTCGGTGATGGCGGCGACTTCGGACGCTTCGGATGCTCACAAGACGCGACGATGGCCTCAGTTGATCTGCGTGAGGCGGCGGCGCCGCTTTAACAGATCGGATCGATTTTTTCTTTGTGTCTTTCTTCAAACCCTAAAATTCCTGTGCTCTGATACCACTTGTTAGAAAAATAGGGACAAAGGAGACACGAATTTTTCCGTGGAAAACCCTTGCGGGAAAAAACCACGGGCGCCAACCAATGATCACTATATGAGGCGATTACAAAACGCAGGGATTACAATGAGGCGTTCACTCCGTGCAAGGTTTACAAGAGGTATATAAAGGGGTAAAAGGACTTAGAGTCCAAGTAGGAAACTAATCCGCTAATATGGTAACTAATCCGGATCTTTCCATATTAGAAATTCGGATCAGAATACAACAGGGGGAAAGCATATTCCTTGCTTTGTGGTATTGCAAAATTTTGCTCCTTCGAGTTGCTAGATAATAATACGTTTAAGCTTTTATTTGTCCTTTATTCTATTTTATTACGCGATAAACATTTCCCCTCGCTATTCTATCAAGTTTCGGAAGTCGCTTCCACGGTTTTCCTTGATACTTTGTTTCCTGGCTAGGTGGTTCTAGTATTTTCGTAATGCACAATTGCATATCGAGAAAATTTGTTGTAATATGAAAATAGTGAAGAAGTCTACCCACTGGTCCTTGAACTTAACCGACAAGCGCATTTTTGCAAATTCTGTTAGTCCCATGGAGTAATTTAAAGATTATATGGTCTATTGAGTTCATTCATGGAATTGGGGAGTAATTCTGGGATTTCTTTTAATCAGTGTTCACCTAGGCACTAGGCGGGCGGTGGGTGACTGCCTAGCGCCTAGGTGGGGCCTAGGTGGCTGAACAGAATAAAGCATGGTTATTAAGGCGTCCATAAGGCGTCGCCTAGGCGGTAAGGCGCCGCCGGGGTTCAAGGCGTCACGCCGTCTTGCCGCGCATGCGTATGGCGTCCGCCTCAAGTGCAGGGCGTCTCTAAGGTGTCGCTCAGGCGGAGAAAGGTGTAAGGAAGGCCTGAGGCGATGCCTTGGACTGCTGGACTTGACACGAGCCCGCGAGAGAGAAGGGGAAAGAGGAGAGGGCGAAGACCGAAGAGCCAAAGACTCACCCTGAACCCTAGGCTGCGGTGGCGGCGCCTCCACCTCGGTGTCGCCCTCTTCAGTCCATCCCCGTCGCCCTCTCCTCCGTCGCTCGGAGCCGCAGCGGAGAGGGAGGGGAAGCGAGGAGGCGGGAGGAGGGAGCCGGATTGCCACGGGAGGGTTGTGGGAGGGAGCCGAGCCGGAGAGGAAAGGAGGTCGCCACGCCGAGGGAGAGGCCGGGGGGAGGGAGAGGAGAGAGGAGAGGAGAGGAGAGGAGAGGCATTGCATGAGCCGAGAGAGGGAGAGGTCTTGCGCCTGCTTGAGTGATCCGCCTGGCACAAGGCGTGAGCGTGAGGCGGCCAGGATCCTCTGCGGCGGAGAATCGATCTTGCCTTCTGCTGTCAGGATCTTCTGCGGCCACTCTGCACTGTCGCCTTAGAATGCGTAAGGCATCGCCTCGCCTCACGCCGTACCGTTTCAAAGGTGTGAGAGGGGTGGGTCGCCTCGTCTCGCCTTACCGCCTTAATAACCATGGAATAAAGCATCCAGCACCTACGCGCCATTCCTTGGCTCTGGCGCCATGCTAAAAAAATTGAGAGAACTCGCTCTCCCTCAGCGCGCAGCATTGAAGCAACGCCCCATTTTTTCGGAGTCACTGACAAGGATGGCCCGCCATCCAGTACTGTGTACGTGGAGCCAGTCCTCACCACCCTGTAGCCATATACCTCAAACACCTCTCTCTCTCACACACACCCAGACCCTAATCCCCAAATTCAGCCGCCTCCATCCCCTCTTCCACCATGGCTCCCCCAAATTCAGCCATCTCCATCGCTACCTCCAATTCCATCCCCATCTAGATACGCTCAATCCCCACCTAGTTCTCCACCACAAGACCTCCAATCCCCACCTCCCGACATCAGAGGGAGGCGACCGGCTCAACTGCGCTTTGTGCACAAGAGCAAAGGGAGGTGAGGGCCAGAGGGAGGTGGCGGTTGACCTGGGGGGCGATGAGGTTGGAGGCGCGACGGCGACGAGGAGCCGGTGAGGAGCACATGACAGCGATGGGGGCCGGGAGGCGGCGTGGATTTGAGGCGGTCGCGCGCGCGCGACCAACACCAGCTGCTTTCTCCCCGGCGCCCAGCTCCACCTCGTGCCGCCCAGTTCCGCCTCGTGTTGCCCAGCTCCACCGCGCCCAGCCCACCTAGCACCGCCTGGGTCTGCCTAGGACCGGCGTTGACCACCTAGGCGGACCAAGCGCCCAAGGGAACACCTTTGCCCAAGTCGCGGCAGGGAGCACACACCCAGCGCCTAGGTCGCCCACCTAGGGGAACACTGCTTTTAATCACAAGGGAATACTGATTAGTGGCCTATTCACTACAATATTTTATATATGAGAAGTAAAGTTATTGTAATGAAAAACTGTATTGAGGGGACACTTGTTGTGGCTTGTGGACAAGCTAAAAGGGTTGTTCTATACTTGCTTTTCTACTAGTCAATTTGTTTTTTTTCTTCCACTGATTAGACAACTTAAACTGCTACGAATGCACTTTTGGATGTTCAGTTCAGTCAGGGACGGAGCCTGACAATTTTTATCCAGGGGGCCATACGGTGAGAGCTAAATATCGAGGGGTGCTAAGTACAAATATTTTGCTATTCTACATGAACAAACTAAGAGCTATATAGAGGACTTCATCAAACCATAGGGGGACCAGGGCTCCCACTGGTCCCCCGTCTCTGTCCCTGAGTTCTGTCATCTATTTCCTGCACAACGCATCCACGTTAATATTATGGAACCTATGGTTGTTTGTTATTTTATCTTACTAAGTCATAATCTTTCTATTTAGAACTCCAATATTTGTTTATCTTTTGTGTAGTATTTACACCCTATTTTTTTTCTGTGTCTAGATTGTCCTCTCCAGCTGTGAGGGTTCCAAGAGCTGCTTCCTCTGCAGCTGTTGAGGTAGATAGCATAGCTTACCACAAAACATTGGATGAACTTCCATGTTCAACTGCATATACTTTGGTTAGCAGGACGGGAGCTCTAGCAGCACTGATACAGTTCCTACCCCGAAAGTTATAATAGATCAAGACTCTGATCCAGATGCAACTATTGTGGAAATAACCTTGGGTGACCGTCTTGGTGATCTTCTTGATACTGTATGTTGTTCACGTTAACTTCTCAGTATAGTTTCACCATTCAGTAGGTGATCTCATTATCATTTCTACCATCTTAGATTTATGAGAAACATGCTGATTATTTTATGCTTTGTTTAATCTGAAGATGAATGCCCTGAAGAACTTAGGGCTAAATGTTGTGAAAGCTAGTGTCTGCCTCGATTCTTCCGGCAAGCACAACAAGTTTGCTATAACGAAATCGTAAGTGAATCTTCTATGCTATTTCAGATACGTAAAGCTTAACATGAGGCATCTCACATATAAGTTTGATCTCCCTTACAACTGAATGCGACATCTTTCTTCATTGTACTTTTCTGCATGTATCAGTTCTTGTCTAGAATGAGTGACATGAATACTCTACAGGTCCACTGGCCGCAAAATTGATGACCCAGAGTTGTTAGAAGCAGTACGATTGACGATTATTAACAACATGATCCAGTATCATCCTGTAATTGCCTTCAGCATCTTCTTCTGCTCTTCTAACCTGTGTTAATATGAAAAATTATTGACGACTACTTTCTTGTCATTTAATTGCCTTCAACACCAGGAAGCTAGCAGCCAATTGGCTTTGGGTGCAACTTTTGGGCCAGAGCCCCCTACAGAAGAGGTACTTGCTTAAATTCATTTGTAAATCAAACACTACCACATCTTTTATCTCATATAATCTTGAAGATCTGAAAATATCTCAATCTCTCTATGGGGTTCCCCTAAACCATCTTATTTGTCTTAGGAGGAAGTTGCACATGAAGGTGTGCAATACGATCTATTTTGTAGTGAATTGCTATGCTAGGAATGTCTTACTTGGCTGTAGAAGAATTTTTTATTATTAATTAATCGTTTTTTTAATTTTATTTTAAAGTTAACTCTTGGCGCACTTTATTTCTAATTCTAACCCCTTTGGTCACGCCATGGGTGGTGGCGTGACAAAACAACGCTGTCACGCCAGCCCGTATCTGGGGCAAGCTTTTGTCACGTCACCACTCGTGGCGTGGCAGTGTTGTTTGGTCACGTTAAGACCAGTGGCGTGACCAAAAATGCTATTTTGGGGACTTATCCCGTGGCGTGACAGTATTATTTTGTCACGCCACAGGTGGTGGTGTGACTAAAGGGGTCAGATTTGGAAATAAAGTGCGCCGAGGGTTAACTTTAAAATAAAAACTAAAAAAGGTTAAATAATAAAAAAAGTTCGCTGTAGATTTATATATACCTGTTTGATTGCTAGTTCTAACTGCATACAAAGTTCTTATGCTAAGCATGTACTTGGCCTCACCTTGTAGAATGAGATTCATATGTTTTCATTAGGAAAGCCTTGTATGAACTCCACATACTACCATGGCCTTGCAATTGCAGTCTGATATAGCATCAGAGTTATGTCTTTCTTTATTGTGCGCTTGAAACTTTTAAACATTTTCTGTACATAAATATTTTTTGCCTGTAAATTGCCAGGTTGATGTGGACATAGCAACCCACATAGATGTCTATGATGATGGTCCTGACAGAAGGTATAACATCTTTCTTGTAGTGCTTTATTCCTCATAATGTAAGAAAAATCACTTTTTTTTTATCTGCATCGGAATAAAGGATATGTTAATTGGACTAGAAGCAAGATAAGAAGTGCTTTATTCCTCATAATGTAAGAAAAATCACTTTTTTTATCTGCATCGGAATAAGGGATATGTTAATTGGACTAGAAGCAAGATAAGAACATGTTTTTTTTGTGGTTAAGGCTTGTGTCCTAAAGAAGATATCTGATCCAGGATTTAGCTGCCATTGATGTATTTGTCATCTGGAATGACTGTGACCAGATTTTTGTTTGAAGATTTCGAATAAAAAAATATGTTGCCTACAATGTATTCATAGTTATGTTGCACTTTGCTTGCTTGACCCACTTCAGTAAGTTCATTAACTGAGATGCTGGATTATTTCAAACTGCCTACCTGTGAGATCACTTTGATTTGATCACTATATTGTTCCATTCCAGCTTACTTGTGATGGAAACAGCTGACCGTCCAGGATTACTGGTTGATCTTGTTAAGATCATCTCCGACACCAACATCACTGTCCAATCTGGAGAGTTTGACACTGAGGTGATACTTTGTCTGGAGGTCTTTTATACCAGGAACCATCCCTCTCCTGATATTTTGTATCTTGTAGGGGCTACTGGCTAAAGCAAAATTTCATGTCAGTTATAGGGGCAAACCACTGATCAAGGCTTTGCAACAGGTAAAGCTTACCATACCTGCATTTTCTTTTGGGCTGCGCTATAGGATTCTCATCAAACCAGGAATATTGAAAGAGTCCAGCTTTTGTTCTTCCAACAGGAAACACCTAAAAATTTACCTTTTCAATTGGGGTCAAATGTGGTTTTCTTACACAGTCGGCAGTTAGGTGTTTTGTGCCCTTATTCTGATTTAGCTTGTTTCTGCAGGTTCTTGCTAATAGCTTGCGCTATTTCTTGAGGAGGCCGACAACAGAGGAGGCTAGTTTCTAGGCAGATGATTTAAAAATGCATAATTCTCAAAAGACAACAGAGGAGACAGCAGAGGAGGATAGTTTATGAGGTGGGATTCACATGAATTTGACACTACCATCAAAATTATTACTTAAAAAATGCATAATTCTCAAAAGGCAGGCATACTTGATCTTGTGGCGCATATGGATTTGAGCTATTTTCATTTGAAGGCAGGGCATCTGCTGTATTTACTGCAGAAGCCTTCCAAGCTTTCGTGCTAGCGCGATTCTCAAGTATGTAACACATGATAATTTTGCTACCTGGGATGTGTGTTCATCATCCACTATTTCGATGAAATAAAGTACTTTTATTGTCCATTCTCGTTGTCACATTAATAAGGATTAATCATATTAAATGATTAAGTACGATGAACACTTGACAGATTGCCCAATCACCCATTGCAGTGTGATTTGGAAATCTATCGAGGTCAAGTTCTCAGGAGTGGGGGCTGATCTCTGATTGCCCTGTTTTTGGCAGAAAGTTAAAAATCTGTATATTCAGCGAAGAATCGATTTTGACATGAGCCCCTGTTGCATGATAATTGAGAATTGAAATCCAATTCAGAGTACGCAAGATTCAGAGTAATCTGACAGTCTATTCTCACCTATGTTGGCCTCTTAGTCTTAGACTAGGAGTATGCATGTAAACATGCTAGCCACATACACAAACGAACTGAGAAAGTATGGTTGTTCCATGAAGATAAGGCAGTAGTAGTCTTCAATCATCAGATGGCTTTTGCTTCTGGCATTGTTACTTCGGAACGTACTGAATTCATGTGGCTCCAGGCCTCGAAAGTCATCCTCTTAGATGTTATTATTTTCTGATTTATACATCTTTACAATGTTATTAGGCAATTTTTTCTTGTTTTCAGGGAAGTGCTTGCATGGTGGCTTAGTTATTTTTTGTTAGACTTGTTCACGGTGGATTAGGAGTAGGCACTAAGCTAGGGTAAGTTCCGAGAGAGAGAGAGAGAGAGAGAGAGAGAGAGAATAACCACAATATGGAGCCCAAGATAGCCCAACTCCTCTCAGTCCAACATCGATTCGTTCTAACCTGGTGACTACTACAAAAGTAGCCCGAAGGCCGTAGCGCACATACGCAAAAGTGCAAATAGATGGCCTAGTTTCTCTTCGAATTTCGAAAAACAGTACTCCCTCCGTTGTTTTAGGTGTCGTACCGCTAAATTTTTAAAAACTTTGACAGCTAATATGTGAAAAATAATATTATTAGATTCGTTACAAAAAACACTTTCATATCATTCTATGTTTAATAAATTTTACTAGCATATAATTTGAAAAGGTAATGATAAATATGTGTATCGTAAACTTTATCGATGTTCAAAACGCAAGTAAAAAAGAACAAAGGTAATAACAACTGTCTCCTGACCTCTCGTAGTGGCGAGTTCTCTAGTCATCTAGGCATGTCAGTGCTGCTCAACTGTAATTCATCAACAATATCTGATGGTGCATTATTATACTCCCTTCGTTCTTAAATACATGGCGTTTTGCAGTCAAACTTATCTAACTTTGACTAATAATATATGAAAAACTATTTAGATTGATCATGAGTGAATAGTATCATTAGATTTGTCATGATAAATATTTTCATAATATAATAATTTGGTAATTTTTTACTAACAAAATCATATGAAAATTAATGATCAAAGTTATATAAGTTTGACTGCACGCTTGGTCAAACGTCATGTATTTAAGAACGGAGGGAGTACCTTATAATAATCCTCTTTGAAGCTTGTGTTGCACCCTCCATTATTTTTTAGTCGACGTTTAGTCTCATGCACATGTATTAAGAAAAATGCACAAGATTAGTTAGCACCACCACACCCTGTTAAATTTGTCTATTTTTCTAGTCCATCGTAAGTGGCCAGTGAACAAGAGTCTTTACCAATTAATGACATGGTACAGTGAAGTATGCATTAGACAAGTGGAGGATATATATTTTGCGAAGATGCCTCTAGGTGTTGCCTTAGAATGAGAACAATAATCAGTATCTAAAGTGTCACTTTAATAAGGCAAAATTGTAAAAACCCATATGAAAGTACGCCAGACTTTGATTTTCCTCCCCATAACTATTTTTATGACACTTTCACCCTACAAATACCCAATTTTTTGAAATCCCCCTGGCGCATGTTTTCACGCAACTTCTAATGGCGTGGCCAACCTAGCTCTCCAAGTGTGGCCAGGTAGTCTTACAGCGTGGCATGAGAGGCTTTATGTTAGGCACGCCATAGGAGAGCCCAACCGTTTGCCTCCTGGACGTACCCTATGACGAACCCAAATTGACACACAGTGGCAGCAGGAGACGAGCAAGGCACACCCATGTTGCTCCTCTCTATGTTGCCTCCTCGTCTCTTCCTTGCTTCTTTGCGTCAAACTAGTCGGGTTGGAGAAGAAGACCGAGTTGATTCAGTATGTCAAACAAATTCACCTCCAATAAAGGGTCTGATTCCAATCACTTCGCCATGCTGGAAGACAATCTCACCATACTAGAGAGCCAGGTTGACCACATCATCAGACATCCATGTAAACAGACGATATGCGGAGTTTCAAACAACTATATACTAGTAGGGGTGAAAGTGTCACAAAAACAGTTGTAAGGGGAAATCAAACTCCGACGTACTTGCATTTGTTTTTTTGTCGCAATTTTGCCTTTTTAGTAAAGTATAAAATTACGGATGTAGTACATTTGCCTGCATACTAACTACAAAGCTCTAAACCAGGTGTAAGGGGAAAAGACAATGTACCAAACAGTGCAGAAACTATCATGCATGCACATATCTGCTTCTCCGCAGTTCCCACTAAAACCCAAAAGTTAGATAGAATTATACACTTTTTAGCAAAAAGATACCACTTGGCTGGAATAATCAATCTCTACAGCTCCCCCCTCGTGCATGTTCTTCCGACAAGCTTTGGAAGCAACATGGCTAGATTCTTCAAAGGCGACTAAAGATCACGACGGCTCCGTGTCACTCTAAAAGCGATCATACATGCTCCTACTGTACACGACAAGCATCAAACATAATAAAAAGGAAACAAATGGCTACATGATATCACAATTTTGTGTCATTGGTCGTAGGATAACCAAAATTCGTGCATTTGCTGAAAGACATTGTAAAAAAAATATGTCTCTTTGCTCTGGGACACCGAAGCCAATAAAATATGATTTCCGATTGTTGGGGTGAGACAGATTTTAGGAAATGACTCCCGGTGCCCTTGTCACTCCTTGCTTTAGTTGAACCGAGTAGGTGCAGTAGGCAGACACACAGGGGACTCATCCCTTCGTTCCTCAACAGAGAGCATGAGAGAGATGGAGAAGGCGGCCATGGAAGCTCCAGTCAAGCTCAGCGCCGATGATGGAGGTGACTAGGGCGGCTGGCGAGCACCAAAATAGAACCCCACGGTCTTGGCGATCCCATGGGTAGTGATGGTGTGGTGGTAGGAAGTCTGCAGCGGTTAGGCAGCTACGCGCGACGCCGGCGGCTCTGATGACCCACTCTGTTCTGTTGCTCTGGTGAGCTCCCCAAAGTTTTGTCTATGTCAAAACGTGTTCCACATGCCGATCTATCTTTTCCTTTAAACAATTTCTTCTTTCGTGCGGTGGTTTGTCGTAATCGAAGTCGTCTTTCCTGTCATCGTCCAAGCACCACCGTCGTCAATTGCCCCACTGTCAATGAGCCCCTGCCATCATCGACACCATCATCTTCATCCTTGCGTCGCGTTCTACGCCATGCTCACCTCGCCCTCGCCGAAACTTCATCGGAACGGTGTCGCCGCCGTCTGCCTCCGCCTATGGCCGCCTCTGCCCATCACTGACACTGCCTTTATGTTGTGCCAGCCACCCTAGGACTACCTATTACCGAGGACCACCCCCATCCATTCCGAATCGCCCTGGAACATGTCATGCTCACGTCATCCAGGTCATTCGGCCGATGTAGCTCGTCGCCAATGCAAGAGAGAGATGAGATTGGCCGGGTCGGCATCGGCCCTAAATGGTCCGGCTGAGCCAGCAACCAATTGGTTCGACCATTGGGCAATTTGGACATTTCACATGCTTTCTCTCTCCTCTTTTGCCTAGAAATGATATAATAATAGACTCAGTGTCCCAGAGTAAAGATGCACATTCTTGTAGTGTATTTCGGCAAAGATGCGAAATTTAGACGTCCTACCGCCAATTGCACCAATTTATGATATCCTGTAGCCAATTGTGATGTCCTTCTTGCATCACAAGCGTGATTAGGAAGCTAATTAGGTACAATCCGCACTCACATGTGCACCTGCACGGTTATCAGTCATTTTGATGGTTACATTAATCGTGCGAGATTAGAATTCAAATGTGTGTTATCATAAGAACACGTTCTGCCTACTTATGGCTGGTTGCCTGTCGAAAGAAGGATTTAGGGGTACTCTCGATGTGTACATATACTTTTGCAAATCAAAAGACGCAGCAGAAGTAGGTAGGTACGTGATGATCGTCTTGCTCTTCTCTTTGGACGGTTTGTCCCTCGACAATGTCACTCATGGCCGCGCAGTCCGGATCCTAATTAACAATTATCAGTAGCTAATTTGATGCTAAGCTAGTGATTAATTAACAAAAAACTGAGCCGTGCAATGGATCGTGTTCAAGGAACGGTCGTTGGATCGCGTCTTTTCCTGCTTGTCTCGTTGCATACCTGCATACCTGAATATATATGATCCCTCTCCAGACTGGCTAATTGACTAGCTAATCAGGCTAGGTTCGACTCAATCATTGCTGATTAGCTAGGATTGTTTCTTTAAAGTGGTACAAGGGTTGGCCCATGCGTGCATGTATGCTCATATATTTCTTCATCGACTCTAGCTTGACTGATCGTCTTATTTATAGGTTCCTTGTTCATGGCCTCCGGAGCACGGGGCCAATAGATCTAATTAAGGCTAGCTAATAACAAAATCATTCTTGTTTGCACAATTAAACTTTGCTAGTCCTCGCGAAAAAAAATTAAACTTTGGTTTGAATGGGAACGTACAGAAGTTGAAAATTTTGAAATCTGCATCGGAAGCATGTATTCTATTGGTTACTTGATTGGTAGAATCAGGTAGGATCGCACATGGTATTTCATCAGTGATAACTTGGAATCGTAACTACCTTGGTACTCAATTAGATGACGATTCGTTTTAAGACTCGAGTCGTTTACAAAATTAGGGTACTCATGTACGTTGATGAGCTTCATTATATTGCAAATAGGAGGAAGTATTTCAGCAAGAGAATTTCTTTGAGTAAAATGTACTAGCTAAAGGTATTTAAATTTGTGCACTTGTGCCTGCTAGGTTTATAAACGTTAAAGTTAGTTAATTGCAGCTCTCTAAGCTTACCTCCGTAAATTAATCAAGATAGTCATTTTTATGGTTACATTAATTGAGCGGTAGAATTGTTGCACCTCTGCCCCTATGCGGAGGGTCGTCATTGCTCACACGTGGCCTCAATCTGTCATGCTTATTGCGCTGTTGCCAGTCGGCCTAGTCGCCATTGTTGTATCTGAGACCTCACACGCATCATATCTCTGGTTAAAGCGAGCAGATTGATGATTGGCTCGTCACTGTGCATGGGTCGTCAAATTCTCCACAGGCTCGTCACCGTCCATGGCTCGACGCCGGCAATTAGTATGTGGTGGACTGGTGGCGGCGCTGCGGCCGCTCGGCCATCGCTCGCCCTCAGGTGCTTGCTAAGTACGGCCCTCAGGTGCTTGCTAAGTACGGAGGAGGCAAAGGAACATACGGGGGACAAGAAGAAGCAAAATTACTTGGTCCTGGACAACACTTCAGGGATGAGTTAGTTAAGATGCTCATCGAGTCATCATGCAATCTAATCTACCTGCTTTGCTTATCCCTTGACCTCATCGGAGATGGACTGGTGAGAACACCGAGGGTAAGGTCGCAGTGTCAGACAGCCACCGCCACGGCAACCTCAAGGGCAATCTGTACGAGGGAGGGAGGGTTTCCTTGCACTTGTCCATGGACAAGATTTGGCCTCGTTGAGGACGAAGAGTTCGGGAGCAGGCGAGCCGTGTCCAATGCATTGGATGATACCGCTAATTAGGTCCATGAATTAACTAAAAAACAAACGCAATATCACGTACAGGACTAATTTGGCGTGTGTGTGTGTGTCTATATATATATATATATATATATATATATATATGAGTGAGATGTTTTGTGGGTTGGGATGTACTATCTCCGGTCAATTTTTTTTTATTTTTTATGTTTTGGGTATGGATGTGGTTTCCTTACCTACAACTTTGATCTGTAGGAGTACCTTGCTAACAAATTAATGAAACGTCACATATTTGCTACCAAATGCCTCTATTTGTTTATGACACCATGTTTACTTTGAGCCAGACAAAGTCGACCGTCGTCTCTTCGCCTCGCGTCGTCCCCCTCAGGCGACTCAGGCGACCCCACCCGCCCCAGCGCCACCGCCTTGCCGCACCCGCTTTGCCGCCGCCATCGGCGTCTGCTCGGCGGCGGCCCCCCCCTTTTTTCTCCTCTCCCTCTCCACCTTTTTCTCCTCTCCCCTCCCTTTCTTCTCTCTGCCGGTTGGAACTCTCCGTCGCGTGGCGCTTGCCGAGCCCGCCCTTCGCCGCCGCTTCGCTTGGCCGACGGATCGGGGCTCCCCTAGCTGGATCTGCGTCTGTCGGTCGATTAGCTCGGATCCGCGCCTCTCCTTCTCCGTCGCGCGGTGCTTTCGCCGAACACGTCGTCCCTCGCCGGATCCGCTCGGCCCGTCGGATCTGATCGCCGTCGGCGAATCTGCGTCTGATGGCTGCTCGTCACGGATCCACGGCGTGGTGGTGGCCGGCGGCCTTGGCGCCCGGAGGTCGCGGGTTCGGCCGTCTCCGCCAGCGGTGAGCAAGCGATGCGCGACGCCTCGAGGTCGAACGGCATGGAGCGCGGCAGCGCGGCATCTCCGTCTTGAGCCTGTCCGCGGCTCCGTGGCGAAGCGGCGGCGGCGGCGGCCGGCTAAGCGCCGTGAGGGCGGTTCGGCGGCAGCGGCGGCGTAAGCGGCTTCGGCTAAGCGGCTGAGGGCGGTTCGGCGGCGGCGGCGCGGCCGTAAGCGGCGGCGGCTGCGGCGGCTTCGGCTTCTCCGCGGTCCTCGGTGGCGACCTCGATCTTCCTTGGGAGCGGGAAAGCGAACAAGCTGCGATGGCGTCTGTGCGAGCGGAAGAAGCGTGTTATGGCCGCCAACGGCGAAACCCGAGCGTAACGGCCGGGTTGTTGTGGCGGCAGCAGCTGCGGATCGCCTCCGGTCGCGGTCTTGTTTGTGGAAGTCCTGCCGTGCATGCCTTTACTTGCTTGGCGTGGGTGGTTTTGGCTGTACCTCTTTTTGTGCGAGGTTCTAGGCGCGTGAGCATGACAGCTTCTGCCCGCTTCTTGGTGCAAAGGTCGTTGACGCCTTCGAGCGCCATCCCCTCCTTGGAGGCGACACCTTCGCATCTCCTCCTCCCTAGATGCTTCTCCGGATGAAAACCCTGTCCGGGTGTCCGGATGGGCGACAGCGACATTGTTGTCGCTACCTTTCTGAAGGCGTCGCTTCGAGAAGTCCCTGCACTCTTCGTTTTGTTCCGCCGGTTTCTTCTGTAGGTTTACCCCAACGTCCTCGATTCACGGCGGCCCTTCTTCTGGTTTGGCGCTTCACGACAGCTTTCGGGTCCAATGCGCGCTCCTCCGAAGCGTTGCGTTGCCGACTGGTGTGGCAAAGAGTAGCGGCGTGGGAGCTGGGCTCCGCCGACAGAGAATAGCGGCGTGGGAGCTGAGCTCCGCCGACCGAGTTGTGTGACCGAGAGGCGCGGCGTGGGAGCTGGGCTCCGCCGATAGCGAGGTGCGGCATGGGAGCTGAGCTCCGCCGACCGAGTTGTTAGGTTGGTTGGTTGTGCGCGAGTTGAGTTGGGTTGGTCTTGCCTGCTGTCTGGTTGTGCCTCTCCGGTGTGAGTGTCGTTCTGTTCGAGTTGAGGTCGTTTTGTCGTCTCGGGGTTGACTGTCGGTTTCCCTTCTCTGAAACCGTGCATCTGTTAAGGTTTTTGGGCCCGGTTTCCCTTATAAACTGGGTCAATTCTCTTCTTCTTTATATATATGCTCGGCGGGAGCTCCATTCAAAAAAAAAAAAGAGTATGACACCATAGTTCAGGAGTAAAATTGACTTTCTCCTTTGCAGTTCAAATGTATATAAAATATTCACTGTTTTTTCATGTCCAGGAGCACAAATAGGGCAACTCCGGATGCAGACATGGATCCTACTGCAGGTAAGTTCTTCTGTGGTAAAACATAGAATTTTGTAATTGTACCAGCAGCGATAATGCTAAGTACAAATATGAAAGTACATAGCATGTACTTCCCAACGGTGCAAGTTGGTCAATATATACTCATTTTATGCGCCTTTTGTACGACTTGCCGTATATATGTAGCATTTATACGGTGGAAAGAGACAAAATTTAGACAAGGGGGTCACGAATTCCGAGGCACTGCACACTTCTCACTCACTCACACAGTAGCTCGTGCTTTCTATAAAAGGGAGTGTTTGCTTTCGTGCGACTTTTACCATTTGAGGCCAGACCGGGGAACATGCAAGGAGTGAAACTCGTGTGCCGTGTTGCCCCTGCTCGAGTGAAAATAGTAATCACTTGGTTACTAATTATCTAGCTCTTTGTGAAGACCATGCAAATTAATTATTACTCCCTCCAACTGTAAATGTAAGCCATTTTGCAGATTTTTTTTTTTTAAAAAAACTGCCTATTCAGCCCTCTAGTCGGCCTCCTTGATCTTACACACGCGTCATGCGCCATATGCCCTCGCCCTTGTCCCACACACGCTCGTGAATCGAAGGTTGATACCTTGATACTACTTGTAACACCCTAGCCTAAAATCTACTCAATGCCCAGCCAACCGTGGGGCGGACTATGCACATATAGCACCACACTTATACTTCTGTCCTTGCTTCATGTAATAGGGTTAACCCGGAGGTGCTACGTTTGAACCCAACAAGCATTATATACTACTACAACTCACTTTAGACAAGCAATGTGGGACTAATCCCACCGCACAACTCCACGTGGGCCACATGGGCCGCACTACGAGTAGGCCGGGGTAGACCTGCTCATGGGTGGCCCGGCCCGAGCCCGCCATTGTCGGGTCAGGGCTTGGGGTGAAAATTGGCGGACAAAAGCGGCCGGCCGAAAAAACTATTTATTTAATACTGAAAATCAATTAAATATTAGTTTTTTATTCTGAAAAGTGATTAAAATAATGCTTTTTTAACGAAAATCGATTTGGTAGGTTTGAGCTTAGGCTCTTTGTTTTTAATGGGACTTTTAAGCGGCCCAAGCCCAACCGACCGGCATTTGAACAGGTCTAGGCCGGGGTATGACATTCACCCCCTTAAGTGCTGATGCCCTCGACAGCATACCGCATATGCGACAAATACCCAGAACCACCCCTCGGTACATGTCCATGCCTCTAGTGCCGACACATATGTAATGTTGTGTGTCCACTCTAGGCCCACACGCGCCATACATCATATGCCATGTGCCCCTATCCCGCACACGCCCATGCAACAAACGTTGATGCTCTGATGCCATCTATAACACTCCGGCCCAAAATCCGCTCGATGCCTAGCCCATCGTAGGGCGGACCCGCGCTCACATAGCACCTCACTTACGCTTTCATCCTCGCTTCGTGTAAGGTTAACTCAGAGGTGCTACGTTTGGATCCAACAGACATTTTATACTACTACAACTCACTTTAGGCAAGCGATGTGGGACTAATCCTACTACACAAATCCACATGGGCCACACTACGAGCAGGTGGGGGTGCTACAATTCAAACATGAGGTAATCCTTTCTAGCTCCTCACCGCTTCATGCTGTCTCCATTTTGCCCATCCGTAATCTATCTCTCGCTATGGTTCGCCTGGAACGTGGTTGTCGTTCTCAGCTCTAGTGTGCGCTCTGCCATGTGCCGCCGAGCAAGAACTTCTATCCTCAGTGAACTCTTGCCTCGCCACCCACATCATCTTTTTTTCTCTTCACTCCCTAATCACATTACCCCTCTCATTTGTAAAGTTCCTGCCGTCTTTCGCCGAGGACCACCTTCTTCCCCATTTCTGGTCGCCGCCTCTACCGCTGGTAATTCTCCCTTCCTGGTAAGCCTCTCACCTGACCGTGAGCACCTTAAGCAATCTTACAGCACCTTCTTCCTCACCTCACCTTCCATTTGCAGCCCAGACTCACCGAGGAGCACTGTCATCATCGACTCTCTGTCACCACCGCTGCTCAAACCACCACCAAGCTTCTTCGTCATCATCAGTCGCGCGACTGTTTTTGTGGTGAGCTCCTGAAGCCTTTGTGTTGCTCGCCTTTGCTTCTTGTTGTACTTAGTGTCATCCCCGTAGTAGTTGAGGCTACGCCGCCGCATAAGCTCATCACGACTCCTGTACCGATGACCTTTGGTCCCCAAGCCGGCACCCATAGCATCGCATTGCACTCGTGAAGCCTTCTCAGATCTCAGTATCGCCTCTTTTGCTTTCCCACGCCGACGCCGTCGCAAACCCGAGAGACCTCACCTTGTTCCTCCGCCGCACCGTCGTCTTTATCCACATCTCCGGCGGACACGACTGCCTGAGTTATCATCATGGACTCCCCTATCAATCCTTGAGCTTGTTCATGCCCCTCCGGCACTCCCTCGTCACCGGCGAGCTAGCTCACGGCCAGCGAGCCATTCCCCTCTCTCTGTTCTTTCTCACTGACAGGTGGCCCGTGGTTTAGCGTTAATGACATCATTAGTGATTAGATTAAGTTAATCCAGGTCAAATAGTGCTAATGAGTCGCTGACATGTGGGTCTAGCTCTTAAGTTAATTAAAATTCTAATGTAAACCTGTATTAAGGTTTTAGTCACTGACATGTGGGTCCCACAACCCTGTTCACACCTTTGTGAACCCGGTGCACCGTGGACACGGCCCCACCTGTTAGCCTAATGACACAGTAAAATCAGATTTTCCTTTAGAAAACAAAAAATGGAAATTAAATTAAAAATTCGTGAACAATGTTTTCTTTTTATGTATTTTCCAACCGAACCAAATTCAAATGCTAATGACTTTTCATTTGAACTCCAAATTAAGTCAAACTTTTTTTCTATAATTTCATAAAACCATGTGATTTCGTAATATGAAAAATATTTGAATTTTCTCTCTATTTGAATTTATTTGGTATTTATTTGTTTCTCGTGGTTTTTATCGATTAGATACCGATGAGCCGGAATCGTACGAAGTTGATCCAGAGCAAGAATCATTGTTTAACGAGAAAGACAAGAACCCTACTGTGATCAATGTTATGCATATTATTTGCTCAAACTATTATGCATGCTTAATTTGAGTAAATTATTATGTTGTTGTTTAGTATTTAGTTATCGCCAATTGTTGCATTGATCCTACCTTGAAAAAATTTCATACCCTTACTGTTGTCATCCTAAGAATATTATCCACTATTGATAATTACATTTGTGGAATTTTAGAAAGGTATGTGAAGCTTGTGCTTAGTCATGCTTAGGTGAATAATGGTTGAAATGGTGGAATTCGGTAAAATAAACTTTTGGACACTTTGGGAAAGTGTTTTGACTAAATTTGGGCAGAGGGGTTACCTCTACTATTTTTGATTTTTTTTGAAAATGAAATAGTTTGGACATGGGTGAGTGGTATGTCGAGACCGATGCAATTTGAACGAGAACTCCATTTGTGTTGGGCTCACTTGGGTAATTAAGGACCGGACTTTGATTACGTTGACCCAATCATTATTTTCAGTATAACTGTAACATCCCAAAAATCCCAATTTTAGGAAAGTATAATGAAAATAAGTGGGAGAATAATTTTGGGCATATTTACATGTGGGAAAGATTAATTGAGCATGCTTTGATTTTTTTTTATCAAAAGCAACAATGCATTTATATGAAAACAACAGCTTGGAAGCATTTTCGAGAAAATCACAGAATAGGTAAAAGTCCGAAACATTTACACAAGAAACTACATGGTGTCATAAGCCCCCACAAATTTTTTTATAAATTTTGGACCCCGTTTGCTAAGTACGAAAATTCAGGAATCATTCAACCAGTTTTGGAAAATTCAAAAGCCATTTTTAATTTCCCTCTTGCTGTTGGACCGTAACTGCCGTGGCCCAATTCCGCTCCCATTGCTTTAGCCCGCGCTAGCACTCGCTGACATGCCGGTCCTGCACATTAGGGTGGTTCTTCCACCTCGTGCAGCCATCTCCTCCGCCCTATAGCACGCCAGAGCCTCGCCCGTGCCGTCGCTGTCATCATCCTCGAGCGCCCATGGGAGGAGACCAAGGTCGCACGGTCTCACCTGCTTTGCCCACCGTTTCTCTTCACCCATGTCTCGTCGCCGCGCGAGAAAATTGCGAGAATCCAAGCCAACCGCCTTTTTTCCGTCGTCATTCTCGTCCTGATTTCGCTACTTGAAGATTTATCTTATGTGCAAAACCCCTCCACTTCCATTGCCGTTTCCATTTCCCCCTTCCCGGTAAGTTTCTTCCACTATAACGCCCGTAACGCATCATCGTCCCAAGCTCCGGTGCTCGTGCTCCGCAGAAGCATAATCGTGTCCCAGTGAGCCAAGCCCTCGACGTGCGCATCAACTTGCGCTATTTGGCTCACTCAATCACCTCCTCACTTCCCTGCTCTTCTATTGCAGTGTAGTGCTGCAATCAGGTCTTCTTCCTCACCTCTGGCACTACGATAGCCGCAGAAGATCTTCACGCCCGGTGAAACCCGGTCTACTCCGTGTCCGATTTGAGCATCGCCTCGTTGTTGGAAATATGCCCTAGAGCCAATCATAGAGATGATTGTATTTCATTATGTTCATAATATTGGATAATGTGTTATCATGTTTCTTGAATGAATCATTAGTTATGAAGATTAACAAGTATGTGACTTGTTGGTGAAACTCTTAACTTATATGATGTTGTTCTAAATGTATCCCTGGTCGGATGTCAATGGTCGGAACACTATTGACTCTATCGACCAGCACATTGTATTGATTGATGACCATGTTTCACCGGTCATGGATATAGAGATATCGAATCAATAATGTGAACACATGTTAGAGAACATGGGGTTGGATTGACCCACCTTGAGACACTATTGAGATTGTTATGATCCTATGTGTCGTTAGTTGGTCTCAAGCAATGATGATGTATAATCCTTAGACCTGAGATCAGTATGATTTCCTACATGTGTAATAGCACTCTTAGGGGTTGCCAATCGCTACTCGTTACTGAGTAGTTATAAAGGTAGCTTTCGGATATTCTATGAAACACGCGGAGGAATGTGACTAGTCGGATATGGGATTTACCCCTCCTTACATAACAGGAGAGATGTTTCTGGGCCCCTCGTTAATGTCGGATAAAGAAAATGCATGGCCATGCCACTAGTGGTAGAAGTGTTCGACCACGTGAAGTTATCCGACACTCGATCGAGAAAGTATTGAACAATCTATGGATGATACAACATCTCATCTGGAGTTCAACCAGATATCGTGAGGCAAGGGGAGAATACACGAGTAGGTCGCTTAGTTCGATCAGTTATGGATAGGTCGTATGGAGATACAAGTTGGTCGTAGACTGGTCGAACGAAATCACAGAGTGGTCGAAATCTGGTCGTAAGGAGTTACGAACTGGTCGTATAGAGATAGGACCTGGTCATAAGTGATGGCGACTTGGTCGTAGATCATATTGCACTAAGGTTTGTCCGATATAATTTGTGTGTATTCGAAAATCGTTATGTCCTGCTAGGAATCGCCAACAACTCGTGATCGGAAAGGGTTTCTGAGTCACAACCGATTACGCATGAACCTACAGGGTCACACACTTAATGGGTTGGAACAAACTAGTACGGATACGATTCGTCAAACGTGTTCGGATAGGATTCGTCACGAGCACTATATAAGGAGATGCATGAGGTTGTGGGAAAAAGGAACGTAACAGATGAGACACACGAAAGTCGTGAGTTGAGTTGTTCCACAAAAACCCTAGCCGCCATCTTCCAAATAGCTCTGCCGTGCGACTTGGTGCTAGCACACCGGCGCTTGGTTGTTCCTTCCCTGGACGTGTGGATATCGTAGAAGCGCTACTGCAGTTGCTGTTGCGCTTGAGGATGATCCGCGATCTTCACAAGGAACTGCAGAGGTCGCTGGAGGAGACGGTCGACTACAACCACTATATCGACGCGCTCTTCGTTGGACCAGGCTGCTCCAACCCTTCTTCTGCTGCTCTGCGCGTCTGGTGGTAACGATCTGTGATCATCTACTTGCTTGGCTTCCTGGTTTACGTGGTAGAAAATTTTGATTTGTTGCTATCGTAGCCTACCTGTGACCCAACACTCGTCTCACTGAACCTCCTCGCACCACCCATTTTAGCTATTGTCGCCCACACGAAACTATCATCGTGAACCTCTCTGTCTCCACTGCTCCCATCGACAACAACACTTCTCTGGTGAGTTCTTGGCCCTACCGAGGTCAATTCCTCCATCCATAAGTCACACTGAAGCTACACATGTGCTTCATTTCAGCTGTTTTTCTCTGAGATGATCTGCCACCGTGAAGCTTGTTGCCGTCGTCTCGGTTCACCGTCGTCAAGCCGTCTCAGCCCTGCTCTGACCTTGCTAACAGCATCCTCGTGATTGTGGTAAGCTGCTAGAGCTTAAGCCCCCTTTAATTTGAGTAGTTTCAGATGAGTACGCCATAATCGCTAGTAGAGCTAATGGCACCGCCGCGGGATATGGCCGCCGGCTCGCCTCAGGCGACCCTAGGGCCCCGAGCCACGCCTAATAGCATTGCGATAGCACCCAAAGCCGATTTGAGCTTCAAGCCCCCTCTGTCTTCGCCTCTTGCGCAAATGCCAAGTTGACCCGAGGATTTCCGCCAGCTCTCACCGTTGCGCCGCAGACTTCGTCCATCTCTCCGGTCACCTTCACCTCCCCTAGCGTCGCATTGACTCCCTCTTCCCATTTTTAGGCTCCCCCGAGCCTTTCCGCACGTGCCTCGCTGCTGGCAAGCTTCTCCTCTCTCTGCCAGTGGGACCCACGTCATTAAGGGTTAATTAACACTAAATATCAGTAGTTAAGCATACTGAGTCACTAACAGGTGGGACCAGTAAAAAAAATAGAAATCTAATTTCAAATGTTTTTAGTAAATGAGTCACTGACAAGTAGGCCTCGCGTGTAAGTTAATTGATAAAATTCGGAAAAATGAGAAAAGCTGCTTTTAGCTCAGAGGAAAATACACTTTCTCCGTTGGAAAACGTAAACCTTAGAGGAACTCAGAGGAAAATATATTTTCTCTGTTAGAAAGCGTAAACCTCATAGAATACGCTTTCGACGTCACTCTTTTTTAAAATCATGAATTTTCAAACAAAAGCAAATTAAAACGTTAATAACTTTTGCATACAAACTCCAAATTGAATGAATATTTTTTATAAATTCATAAAAAAATCATGATATATCTGAATATGCAAAAATATTTGGATTTTGTTGTTGTTGAAATTATTTTTCTATATTTAATTTGCTATCAGCTCTTTTGAATTGACATTGATACTTCGAATGAAATCTACGACAATCCTTCATCCTCATACTCTAAGATACCAGAGCAAGGCAAGCCCCTCCTTTGACCATGTTGATCCTACTATTTCAATTATTGTACTTCTTTTTGCAAATATATTATGCATGCGTGTATGTTTGCTTAAAATTGCTACATTTGTGGATAATGGTAGTTATAGTCCTATTCGATGCATGATGCTCCTTGAAATATTGATATCCTTACTTTTATATCCATTAGGGTATGGTTTAGACAATAAATGAGGTTGAGTTGGGTTTTTCGAATGCGAATATCCCGTAAATGCTTAGCTAGGCTTTAATCTTTACTAAAATTGAAAAAAAAATAGATGGCATGTTGAATATGAGTTTGGGATATTTTGAAATGATGGTCCAGAGGAGTGTGAAAAAAATAAAAAACTTAGTTTGTGATGCGGGTGAGTTATATTATATTTTGAGGAGTGTGAGAGGTGTATCTCACAAGTAGATAAAGGGAGATCCTCGCCTGGGTCAATTAAGGACTGAACACCGATACCATTAATCTAAGCCTAAGCGTACAACCACATGTGCTGGTATGGGATGGCCTTAGCTAATTAAGTCACTGAAAACTGGCATTGCATGTTGGTAGGCCGCTATAGTGTGAACATGACCGGGTAGTCATGTTCTAAGGGGCTCCTTTCACCAAGGCATTGGGAACAAAGGTTGTCGACACAATGGTGAATGCCTCACTGAGACGGGGGTGTATCCGAGTGAAGTGTGAGTGTTCATTCGTCGGGCTAGTGCAAGGTTAGGACTAGGTGATGTAAAAGCTTCGATGCGTGCTCTAGACTGCTCACCAAATGATAGTGAGTGGTGGTATCGACGGATACCAAACGAATTAGAGAATTCGTATACTGTGGATAAAGTTGTACACCTATGTAGAGTATAAACATATTTAAATATCCGCGCTCGCGGTCATGAGCATGCTTAGTGCAGTCACATCAGGTATAGTCTTGGTTTTTGCAAAAAAAAAACGGTTCTTGTTGGAAAATGAGGGAATGGTTTTGTTGTTGTTATTTGAGTTGAGTGTCATGTCTATGGCTGAAAGTTAGATGTTGATCGCAGCCGAGGAGGGTTACGATTTGTTATTTATCAAGTACTTACTTGTTGATTCTTTATCTACTTAACTGCTCTTTAAACTTCCGTTGCAAAGTACTATGTATTAATATTACAAATAAAACTTGCTTAATACTGAAAATAACTTCTAGCCTAGAGCTTCATCCCTTGTTAGCCATGCATATATATAAATCTTGTGATACACTACAAGTCTTGCCGAGTACGCAATGTACTCAATCTTGCTTAGATTATTGTTCAGAGCTAGAGGATGAGCCTGTGCCAGACGACGCGCTCTTTGCACCCGGCACTGGAGGGTTTGGTGCCGGGTCTTTCTAGAACTTGTTTCTTGTTGATTGCCTAAGGGTTGGGACGGGCATACCGCTGAACTTTTGGTTTATATACATGTTATACTTCCGCTGTTTAATTCGGTACTTATGATACTTGTTATTTTATTTGGCCGATCGGCCATGTATCATACACTGTGATGTAATCGTCTAAGTTAAGTACCATATTTATTTAATATTGTATGCGTATTGTGTACGGATGTGCATACCAACGTTGTGGATGTAGTACACATCCACAATGTTGGCATGCACGTCCAAATACAATATATGCATACAACATGAAACAAATATGGTACTTAACTTAGACGATTACATCACAAGTGTAGGATACATGGCCGACCGGCCATATAAAATGACAAGTATCAGAAGTAGCGAATTAAACATCGGAAGCATAATATATATAAAGTCCAAAAGTCCAGCGGTATGCCTATCCAAAACCCTCAGGCAACTGACAAGAAACAAGTCCTAGCAAGACCTGTCACCGAACCCTCCGGTACCGGGTGTAAAGAATACGTCATCTGGTATATGCTTATCCTCCAACTCTGAGCAAACTAAGCAAGATTGAGTACATTGCGTACTCAGCAAGACTTGTAGTGTATCACAAAATTTATATACATGCATGGCTAACAAGGGGTGAGGTTCTATGCTACAAGTTATTTTCAGCATTAAGCAAGTTTTATTTGCAATTTCGATACATAGTACTTTGCAGCGGAAGTTTAGAGAGCAGTAAGTAGACATAGAATCAACAAGTAAGTACTTGATAAATAACAAATCACAACCCTCCTCGGCTGCGATCAACATCTTACTTCCAGCCATAGATCACATGGCACTCATATATAACAACACCAACATATACATCCCAACAATTCCCAATAAGACTGTTTTTTGTAAAAGTAGAGATTATACCCGATGGACCGCACCAAGGACGCTCATGACTGCGAGCACGGCTATTTAAATAGATTTATACTTTGCTGAGGTGTACAACTTTACTCACAGTATACGAATTCTCTAGTTTGTTTGGCATCCATCGATACCACCACTTACTATCCTTTGGTAAGCAGTCTAGAGCACATATCGAAGCTTTTATATCACCTAGTCCTAACTATGCACTAGCCTGGCAATGAAAACCCTCACTTCGATCCCGGGTACCTCCCGTCAGAGTGAGGCATTAACCGTTGTATCAGAAGGCTTTGGTCCTAACGCCTCGGTAAAGGGAGCCCCTTTGAGCAAGCCTACCTGGTCATGCTCGTACTACTGCAGCCTACCAAAATGCAAGGATAGTCTTTGATGACTTAATTAGCTAAGGTCGTCCCATACCAGCACATGTGGTTGTACACTTAGGTTTTAGACTGGGAGCACCGACGTTTAGTACTTAATTGACTTGGGCGAGGATCTCCCCCTATCTACTTGTGAGATACACTTCCCACACTTCTCAGAGCATAATATAACTCGCCCGCGTCACAAACTAAGTTTTTTATTTTTATTTTCCTGCAAAATAATAGAGGTAAACCCCTCTAGACATCATTTCAAAATCTCCCAAAATTTATGTTCAATATTTCATCCATTCTCAAATTTTAGTAAATCTAGAGGCCGACTAAGCAATTGTGCGATATTCGCACTCGAAATACCCAAATCGACATCATCTATTTCCTAAATCATAACCTATTGGCTACAACAGTAAGGATACCAATATTTCAAGGAGGATCATGCATTGAATAGGAATATAACTATTGTTATCCGCAATTATAGCAATTTTAAGCAAACATATACGCATGCATAATAGATTTTACAAAAAGAAGTACAATAATTAAAATACTAGAATCAGCATGGTCAAAGGACATGCTTGCGTCGCTCTGGTTGCTCTAAATAAGAGGATGAAGGATTGTCGTAAATTTTGTTTGATGTATCGACGTCTAATCAAAAGAGCTGGAAGCAAACTAATTACAGAAAAATAATATCAACGGCAACAAAATCCAAATATTTTTGAATATTCAGATAGAGCATGATTTTAGATGAATTTATAAAAAAGATTCATTTGATTTAGAGGTCATATGCAAAAGTTATTAACATTTCAATTTGCTTCGGTTTTGATATTTCAGAAATTAATAAAAGGGTCACGTCGAAGGTGTATTCTTTGAGGTTTACGCTTTTCAACAGAGAAAATGTATTTTCCTCTAAACTGAAAGCGGCTTTTCTCATTTTTTCTGAATTTTATTAACTTACATGTGGGGCCTACTTGTTAGTGACTTATATTTTTGTTTTCTTGATTTTTTTTATTTATAAAATAGAGGCGGTCTCATATGTCATAGACTCGTTATTTATTAACTAATTATTAAACCTAATTTTAATTTTAATTAACTAACGACTAGGGTCTACATGTCAATTCTCGGGTTTTAAAACATGTTTTAACCCCGGAAACAGTGGGTGTACCCACATGTTAGTGACTCATTTACTAAAAATGTTTGAAATAAGATTTCTGTTAATCTTTTTGACTGGTCCCACCTATCATCGACTATGTATGCTTAACTATTGATATTTAGCGTTAATCAATCCTTAATGACGTGGGTCCCACTGGTAGAGAGAGAAGCAAAGCAGCAGAGCTACGCAGCCAAGAGGGAAGAAGAGCTCGCTGGCGGCGAGTTGGTCGTGGAAAAGCTTGAAGGAGCTCGGAAGTGGAGAGAGGGAGTCAATGCGACGCTAGGAGAGGTGAAGGTGGCCGGAGAGATGGAAGGAGTCGATGGCGTGACGACGGTTAGCTCGAATCATCCTCCAGGCCAATGGATTGGGCATGAGAACCTAGGGTCACCGGAGGCGAGCCGACGACATACAACCGCGGCGTCGCCATGGGTGGCTAAGGAGGAATGGGTGCTAGGGACTCGCCCGTGGCAAAATGATGCGTGCATGAGGACCAGTGACTCACCACGACCACAAAGGTAGAGAGGATGAGGCCAGGGAAGGGTTGAGGTGGCTTGTCGACAATGAGCAGTGGCGACGCGAAGGGGGTTCACGACGACAGCTCACCACAGCGACGAAGAAGTAGACTTCGAAGGAGAACAGGAATGGTGGCGACGACCGTGAGAGAGGAAGATGGTGGCGGCGCTTGAATTCTCGGCAAGGCTATCGGAGCGACGAGAACATGTTGACGAGATCGGGTGCGTGCTGGAGTTGAGGACGAAGGCGAGCGCAAATTTTTCAAACTGGCCGAATGTTTTCCCCATTTTTTGTACCTAGAAATTTTTGGGAGGGCTCCAGACAAAGTATGGTTGCTTGTGTAAATTTTATCTGTTCTGTGATTTTCTCGAAAATTCTTACAAGTTGTTTTGCATATAATTTTACTATTTGATTTATGCAAAAGCTCAAAAATCATGCTAAAATAGTTTTCCATAGAAAAACATGCTCAAAATTTTTCTCCCACTTATTTTCGCTATACTTTCCAAAAATTGAGATTTTTTGGGATGTTACAGTTGGTCGGCCCAGTTGTGTAAAACTCAGTCTTAATGGCCTCTGTTGGACTGCTTAATATTATGTTCTATTCTTTTTTGTTTATTCGTGTATGAACGTGATTCAATTTTGTAAAATGTGTGTGATAGCGACTGATCATGGAAATAACACGATATACACATAAGGTTATGAATTTATGAAATTCCGGGTCTACACAATACATTTTTTCTCCTAGGTGAAGATTGAACCTAGCTAGTACATAATGCATGCTCGTGCACCTTCACATTCCATCACTTGAAACTCATACATGCCCTTTACTTACTATGCAAAGGGACATTTTATCATGAACCATACCATATGTAAGCCACTCTCCAATCTCCATATTGAACTAAACCAAACCTAGACGTGGAGTAGTGTTGAAATATGTGTAGATTATTCAAATATCTGATCAACAAATTAACAGACATGCAAAATTAATCATTTCTCCGTGAAACACAAGTGGAAACTAAGTAGGTTAGGATCATAATTCGTCTTGTACATTGTCTCTTCTCAAAATTTTCACATGGCGTGTGTGCATGATTGGGTGGGAATCTAGTGGCATGCATGCAATGCAAGCAAGCAAAGCAAAAGCAACACGCTAGTGTCGCTTTGCGCATGTATGTATACTATATCAAGCATGGATCATTCAGATGTCACGTCGTTTCGTTGGATATATCGATCGATCAGAGTTGTGCAGTGTGCCGATCATGTACACATGAATGTATCAGATATGAACGAATATTTGTGTCATCCTATGCAACAATATATATAGAGAGAGCGGAGGAGGAGGAAGGGCACAAACTTAGCCGATGCTTGGCCCAACCGACGCTTTGTTGAGTACTTTCAGGATGTCGGCAGGCTGCTACGTACTGTATCTTTTCTGAGCTGGCTTGCATTATTCTTTAATTTGTGCTATGTGTGTAGAAGATAGTGTGTGTGTGTAGCACACTGTGCATGTGATGGAAAAACCTATCTGTGTCATGCATATGTATAAACAACGCTAAAAGTGTCAATGGAATGTCCAGAAACAACATGCTTCCAAACACGGTTACCCAGTGCAAGTAACAGACTAACAGTACTGATAATATTTGGAATGTTGCCTGCTATATCTATGACTGTACCAAAGGCTATCTAGGTTCTTCGTTTGAATAATGATGCGATATATGATATTGATCTCACACCAGGTAAGTTATTTGCTGTTGCTCTTATTACCAGGGTTTTTTAAATCGGTATTTTTTTTACCGGGTACCCCCGATACAGGCGATACAACCGATTTTTGGAAATTTTCGGCCAATTTCGGCCGAAAATTTCAAAAAAAAATTGAATTTTTCGGATTTTAAATTCAAAAAAAGTCAAATTTGAACAAAAATCATCAACTGAGCTAGTTAGCATGGTAGCAAGATTCAGATGGACTTGTATTACTTCACTCATTCATCAATTGAACAAAATTCAAGCAAATTTGATATTTTTTTGGACAAAATTCATCCAAGTTTGAAATTTCGGATCCGGTTTGACTTTCAACCGGGGGGGGGGGCGATATAAACGAAAAATCCGATTTATCGGCGATATATCGGCGATTTTTAGATCCCTGCTTATTACTACATATTGTTCTTGTACATTAACTATATATGCCCGATTAACTGTTTCAAGAGGTTAATGTACTATATAGATATAGCCGATATTTCCCAAGCTAAAGAACGCATGAAAACCTCGGAAAAAGAAAGAACACATGAAAACCTCGATCGGAAGATGTCGATACGGTGACTATCACGATTAATTAATTCCTGTTGATCGATTCCTGACTCGCTTAACTACGTAAGATTTGCTTATTCTCACACTATTAACGGCATGTACGTAGGGCAAGCGCTTAGGCAGGTTCGTGCATCAGGGAGTTAGAGCTACAGGAAGCATACAAGACGACACATGCACCGACTCGTGGATTAAACTAGCTAGTTAAGCTAATGCGCTAACATGTAATATCCTGTGAGCCATCAATGTATGGTTAGTATGGAAACCTACCATATATAATTTTTGTTGGGAACCTAGCTAACATTATAAATTATTAAGTTGTTTGAAAAGCATATATAGGAAGCATCCTCTCTATAAAAACTCACATACCTCCAAACCAGCACATGCAATTATATTCTAGTCACAAAAAATAAAGCAGGAAACACCTTGTCCTTCACTTTCACATGAAGAGCTCTTCTGTCCCAACAAAATAGAAGAAACCTAAGGGCACCCACCAGCTCCCCAAAGTGAAGTCAGTTGATCTTGCCAAATTTTATGGTCCCACTTGTGTTCTCCCCAACTCCAGGTTTACACACTAAAAAGCTAGCACATCTATCTGTGTTTTGGTCCTTCTCTATGAACATACAGATGAACATTCATCTATCTGTGTTTCGGTCCTTCTCTATGAACATAGAGATGAACATTTGTTTGGTCGATTAATTTAAAGCTGATGGAGTAAAGAAAGTTACTCCTTCCATCTCTCTTCATAAGTCGTAACTCGACCAAATACACATATTAAGAATGTTAATTACAAGACCAAAAGTTAATGGTACACTGAAAATAACCATTATATCCCTGCAGGTAGATGTCTTGGGAATATAGAATAAAGAATATAGAGTATATATAGGAATGTTTATTACAGGTAATGGAAGGAGATGCAGATAAATAAGAGCAAAATAGAGAACAATAAAGTCATTAAGTTTACATGCAAGCATGCGAGCCTTATTTGCAACAACATTGACTTTTATAGATTGAAATAGAGGAAGTATGTATTTATGTTAGTGCATGTGAGATAATTCTTCCATCATTTATTTGTGGTACTAAACAACACAGATAATGAGAACCATCATTTATTCAGGCAATACCAATATTTTGCAGGTTAAGGATTTAGGAACCACAAATACATGCTTGGTCTAGTGTTTCCTGTTGGACAAAGATAGTGCCGGGTGTCGATGATTGTAATCTATCATTTCATTTTAACTTTGACTAGCCTCGTCTTCATTGTATTAGAGGGCATAGAAATGTGAACATTTTTTTTATTTGCAATCTATAGTTCTTCTCGCATTGCCCTGCTGCATGTACGCGGCTGCCTTTTAATTTCTTAAAGTTGAGAGTACATGAACAACAGTTTAATGTGATGCCTTCATTATTGGCAAAACTGCAAAAACACACCTGGAAGTACGTCGGAGTTTGATTTTCCCCCCTTGCAACTATTTTTGTGGCATTTTCACCCCCACTACTATGCAATTGATTGAAACTCCCCCATGTCGCCCGTTTTCAGGCAATTTCTCATGATGTGGCCAACCTGACACTTTGGTGTGTTGAGGTGATCTTCCGGCATGGCATGTGGGGCTTTATGTTAGGCACGGCACAAGGGGAGCCAAGCCGTTTCCCTCTTTGACGTACTTTGCAACGAACCCGACGTCACACAATGGCAATGAACGGCCAAGGCACACCCACGTTGCTCCTCCCTAGCTAGGTCACCACCGCCGAACCATACGTCACCTTTGTGTTGCCTCCTCACCACTTCCTTGCTTCTTCGCGTCAAATCATTCGGGTTGGAGAAGAAGACCGAATTGATTCGGTAGGGTCAAACAAATTCGCCGCAATAAAATGGCCCAGTCCCAACCACTTAGCACAGTGGAAGCCAAGCCGCTTCCCTCTTCGACGTACTTTGCAATGAACCCGACGTGACACACGGCGGTAAGAAACACCCAAGGCACACCCATGCACGTTGCTCCTCCCTAGCTAGGTTACCATCGCCGAACCATAGGTTGCCTCCTCCGCATCGCCTGTGCCGCTTCTTTGCGTCAAACTAGTTAGGCTGGAGAAGAAGATTGAACTGATTCGGTAGGATCAAACAAATTCGCCACGATAAAGGGTCCGGTCCAACCACTTAGCCATGTTGGAAGCAGGGAAAAACTTATCGGCGAAAAATCGCCGATTACCGCCGGTAACGGTGTTACAGCGGGGCGGTTAGATTCAAATGAGCCCGAAAATTCGGTTTTGATGAATTTTGTTCAAAAAATTCAATTTGCTTGAATTTTGTTTGAATTTGATTTTTTGTCGAAATTGGCGAAATTTTTCGAAAAAACCGGTTACCACCGGTAACCGGCCTTATCGCTGCCCCCCGAAATTTTTTTTCAACCGGTAGAGAAAACACTGGTTGGAAGACCACCTTAACACGCTAAAGAGCCAGGTTGGCCACCTCGTCAGAAATTGCCTAACAAGTAGCGGGGTGTTTCAAACAATTGTGTACTAGTGAGTGCCACAGAAAAAGTTGTAGGGGGATCAAACTCCTTCGAACTTCTAGGTGGGTTATTTTTCAAAAGCTAATTCATTAATGCTCGAGATTACATCGAACAAGTTAATCTTTGTTGCCGTAATAATCAACAAAAATATTTTGTACACAAAACAAACTTAAGGAATTAAGTGGAAGAATTAATTCAACATATATAGTAAGTAGCTAGCTAGGGCGATAATGGACCGATAGCTAGAATGGTAGATCAACAAAACTGACGTGTTACTTAAGACCATATAAATTAGTCCATCATCCGTGAGAATTCAGGCTCTAACTCAAAACACATCTTTAATTTGCCTCTTCTTTCTAGAGCAAGTAGAGCGGCAAATTCAAACCAACAAATGACACCTTATCTCTAGATAATCACCCCCTGTGCCCGCTTAATGACCCAATTATCACATTAGGCAATGAAAGACAAGAACTCTCTCTCTCTCTACACACACACAGAGTTCTATAAGTACTCAAGACTCTCCATAATGCCCCCACTCTTCTTAGCTTGGCCTTGTGTCACTATCCCCTTGGCTTCCCTTCCATCAATCCTTTGTCCCTTTCCACAACATTGTCCCTAGATAGCTTTGACCATCTCCTTGCTAGGCTCTCCATGGACCACCAGCACGACCAAGCTCCCACCCACCGCGGCGGCGGCGGCGAGGGAGAGCCGACGAGGTCGCGGTGGGCGCCGAAGCCGGAGCAGATCCTGATCCTGGAGTCCATCTTCAACAGCGGCATGGTGAACCCGGCCAAGGACGAGACGACGCGCATCCGCCGCCTCCTCGAGGGCTTCGGCGCCGTCCGCGACGCCAACGTATTCTACTGGTTCCAGAACCGCCGCTCTCGCGCCCGCCGCCGCGCACGCCAGCTCCAGCAGGCCTACGGCGGCGCCCAGCTCCCCGCCACTGCAGCCGGCCACCACGACATCAACACTTCCCCGTTCATCATGCACGGCCAGCTGTGCAGCGGCGTGCCCACCGCGGCGCCTGTGCCATCCGCGGCCGCGGTCACCGCAGCCTCCCACTTCTGGACGGACGACGACATCGACGGCGGAGACGACCTCTTCGCCATCTCCCGGCAAATGGGCCTCATGGCACGCGGTGGCGACCACCATTACAGCTACACGGCCACCGACTCCTCGCAACTGACCTACCAGCCAACTGGTTAGTACTGTACATTGCATGTGAAATCTCATAACCGTCAAGCTTTCTCTCATGCATGTAGTCTTTCCAATTGTGACCACTGATGATCATATGTGTGCTTACTTATGGATTGATGTAAATTACAGGAACGATCCAAGTGTTCATCAATGGCACGGCGTACGAGGTGCCGAGCGCGGGCGCATTGGACTTGGCAGGCACGTTTGGGCGTGACGCGATGCTGGTGCACTCCTCCGGCGAGGTCCTCCCGGTGAACGAGCACGGCGTTCTCATGAAGAGCTTGCAGATGGGGGAGTGCTACTACCTGGTTAATGAATTTATTTGTTCATTTTTTAACTAATTAAACTTATAATAGGTTCTACTTTATATATTCTTAGTATATAATCATCTAATTACTTGTTCCTTGATGTTTGTAGGTTGCGAGATCAATCTAATCATCTGGATCTAGCCAAATTGAACATTCAAGATTTATGTATGCTGGAAGCATGCATATATATGCTCCATTAATAGATTGTTACCCAGATCATATCAGTGTGTGCACTAATGTTTGTTCTCTCCATCGATGTATATTATTATCTGATGCATCGTCCCCTTGAGAGTTCCTTTCAATGTTGGAGATGTTGTAGCTTAATTACTTGAGAAATGACTTTCCAGAGTAATTGTTCAAAGCTAGTGCATTTGGTTTGTATGATTTGTGAGGTATTTGTTTGCGTATGCTATACTGGAAATCTGAGTGCATGCTAGCTTAATTCGATCCTCATGTATACAAGGATTGTATCTAGCTACGATGTAAAGTGTTACTTAATTATCAGTTGGTGGATTAGGATTTATTTACATTATTTTTAGAATATGTCTCTATTAATTCACTATATTTATAGAGATTTTTATTCGAAATACGATTGAAAGTCTGCTAACCTTATACAATACCCCCTATGCAGAAGAGCCGAACCGTAATACCATCTTAATTACCAGGCCTATCTCTGCTCCACTGTAACACCATGCGTCGATATTAATTATTTTCCACAATCGCTTCAATCAGTTGAGATTCCTCAATTTCATACTTAATCGGTAGATTTAAAATTTATAAAATAGGTTTTCATGCATGTAGTAGTAATTAATAGCTAGATTTAAAAGTAGATTTGTAGACGAAATTCATTAATTATTCCACAAGCTCAACCATAATATGCGCATCAACAAAACTCGGCTTGCCTGAGAGGGCGAAAGAGTCAAGCGTAGCAATATTTGGGTTTGTGCATCTGAAGTCTGAACTAGTTCCGGTCCTGTGCATTATTGCATATTACAAGCTATTTGATTTACACATAAACAATAAGAGAAAGCAATTTAAAATGGTATATAATCTAATCGTGCTACCTACAGTATGCTTCTCTTTGTAATTCCAAAATGCACGATTTATCAATTCACCTGAAATGTATCCAGTTTACTACCATTTTATCTAAGTTTACATTTTTGTTTTGTTTAGGTGTATCTTCTATTCCGTTGTAATTATATTTTTAGAAGACATCGTTTTCATTCTAGTGGGCTGAGCCCATCTGGCTCATCTTTCTCTTTTTATTCCCTTTCTCTTCGTTTCTTTCTGGCCTGGGCTGCCCCAGGCCCGGCCTTGCCTTCCCCTCCCTATCCCGTCTTGTCTGCTCTCTGTCTCGATCTCTCCCAATCGCGGCGGCGCTCACTAGTCACTGCCTCGTCTCTCCGGCAGTGACCTCGCCGCCGCGCGCCGCCTCCAGTCAGGCTGGCTGCTGGTGGCCGACCGCGCCCTACTCTGTTCCTCCTCCAACTAGCTAGTCTATACAGCCGTACTGTATTGCAGTGTGTGCCTGCATCTGCGTGTCAAAATTAACAGGTTTAATTCGGTGATGTCCGATACGGCAAGTGGCAGACTGAGTACCAAAAATTAGAGGTGCTCTTATTTGCTTGCCGAATGACGAGTTATCAGCTAGCGGTAGTATGCCTGAGCAGAGATGCCACCGTGAATCGTCGGTCGGTAGGAGCTAAGCCCCTACGGATGCGACTGTCACGTCTTGATGTCCTACATCATCTGGATCCTACTTCAGGTCGAGCTCACCAAGTTATGAATCCGATTTTGGAGGGAAAAAGAGAAACAGTTAAGCTCAAAATCCAAGCAAGTTTAAAACGTGTGTATTCGCTCATCAAGTGTGCACCAAAAGCATCTTTGAGAGTTTTATTAACTGCCCCACTTCTTATTCATAGTGCAGGTCATTGTTGGTTACTAACTCAAGCCAGGCAAAGATATACTCCATGCACACATCAGCTCGTGCCCACCTCCTTTAATTGCCTTTTCTCTCTCTCTCTCTCTCTCTCTCTCTCTTTCTCTCTTTCTCTCTGTCTCCTTCACTTTAGTTTGCGTTTTTGTTCATCAGAGACACAGGAATCATTCCTTAATTCTTTCCATGCAAAGAGAATGTCGACGCGCACACGCAAAGATGAGGTTTCAGTGTGCTTAATTAGATATATGCATATATAGAAGCAGATAGTATGATTAGTATCGCGTACATCCATGAGATTTGCTCTACATTTCTGCACGTTTAAGGAAACAACAATACACCTCATAGCGTTCGTCATGCATGTTCAAGCAAACAATATTTTAAATTAAATATAACCATTCTGGGTCAATTAAATTACTCATTTGAAGAGCCGATTAAACTATACTTTTATAACTTGCTAGTTCTTTAATGTCCGTTCTTTGCTACGGATAAAGAAAATCATATTACCGTAACACGTCGAGTCATTGTCGTTGGGCTCACCTACTCCATCCCTCGGCTCCGCCGCTGTGCTCGGCCTCACCGGATGGCTTCTTTTGTAGCCATATCAATAATATAGGGAAGGAAATTATACATGCAACCTCTCCTCCCTCCAGATGATCACATGCAAGTTTTCCTTTCCGGTTATCTTGCCCATGAGATCGATCAGCTGCCGTCCAACTGAAACATGTGATCTCTTAATTTGTTCTTTCTCGATCTCCCTCTCTCCTTTTATCTCTACGGTTCGAAATAGTCGAGACTCGAGATGAGCAAACCTGGTACCCGACAAATTAGGAATATATATATATATATATATATATATATATATATATATATATATATATATATATATATATATATATATATATATATATATATATATATATATGATATGATCACCTTCCAATTAAACGATCGAGGTCCTTAATTAGGATATGGGATCGATGGCCGTATCACGTACTTGGGTCGACGATTCCGATCCCGATCCTAAGTAGGATGTATATTTTAGGAATCCATGTCTAAAAATATTTTCCTCTCTTAACTCAATTAAGCCATCTAATCAAACCAAACAATATTTTGAACTAAGTTCGCTGCAAAATAAAACTTTGAGCTAAGCTAACCTAGCTTGGGTTAGTATTAAGTTGGGTATTTACTTTAACTCGAAACCAGAATATCATATTATCTACGGCAAGAATCTCACATGGTTTATGGTTTGCTCTTTCAAAAAAAGGAAATCTGCGATTCCGAAATCGACTATTATTCTTTTCTGTGTTTGACGCAAAAGAATCACAATTCCAAGCAAAGACGGTATTTCTTTTCTGGGTTGGGCACTCCACCAGAGTTCCACGGACCCACCCGACACAACAGGCGCAACAACCGAACTGCCCGCCGGCCCAAAATCACGCTGTTAATTACTACTAAGTAGTAGTTGGGATTTGATTCGATCGAGAGGTGGGATTTGCAATTGCTACCTTAATTAACGATCGGTCGAAAGGCAAATCTGTGGTGATTAAAATCTTTTAATTTTAGCCGTCATATATAGAGAGAGTTTCATTACGTATCGCAACTGCAAATTAATCGATTTACCATTCACTAGCAACTTTAATTTATCCGTAAGCTTTTCTGCCGGGATGCATGGAGCTAGCTAGCTAGAGCTGGCTGAAACAAAACATGTTTTTTCGGAGTGTTTTTGCTGGTTATTATCAGCAATCTTTTCTTTATTTGGGCGTATAACTAAGGAGCGTTATTTCAGGACAGAATATGTATGTGTACTTGGCACAACAACAATATTTATTTAATTATCATTAAAATTGACTCATACGACCGAGCACGAGTTTGCAAGTATAGTGTTCATGTTCACTTTTTATAGTAAAATTTGTGTATATACTTATATAGGACGTATGTTTTGTACTCCTGGGAGTATGTACTCCCACTTCCAATATACCACTTAAACTCATATATTATAATTCTTTACCAATTTCAATATACTTAAATACCACTTATAAGATACTCCAATGCGACTTGGTTGAAAATTTTTCATTAAAGCCCTTTGTATTTTTGTTATATACCTTTTTCATATATAAAAGTATATACACAAATTTTGCTATAAAAAGTGGACTTTAATGAAATTTTCCATGGAACTCACTTTGGGGTATCTTATAATCATTATTGGAGTATGCTCAAATTGATAAAGAGGTACCATCATACGATTTAAATGGTATATGAGAGGTGGAGTACGTGCTTAAATACCACTTATTGCAAAATTTAAATCGTACTCACCCTCTCATATACCATTAAATCGTATGATGGTATCTTTATCAATTTGAGCAAACTCCAATAATGATTATAAGATACCCTAAAGTGAGTTCCATGAAAAAAAATCGTTAAAGTCCACCTTTTACAGTGAAATTTGTGTATATACTTCTTTTATAGTGAATTTTTTTAGTCAAATCACATTGGACTGTCTTATAATTGTCATTTAAGTACACTGAAAGTGATAAAGAAGTATAATATGTTCGTTTAAGTGATATATTGGAAGTGTGAGTACATACTCCCAGGAATATGAAACATGTGTCCTATATAAATATTACCGGCCAGCGGTCAATTTCCATACATATGTATTATATTATCGGCCAGCGGTCATTCTATACACACACACACACCACTTAAACGCACAAATTTACTTCATTATCATTTTCAGTATACTTAAACACCAATTACAAGATACTCTAATGCGACTTGATTGAAAAAATTCTCAATGGAGCCATTTTTTTGTGCTATATATCCTTTTTCATATATAAAAAAAGAAGTATATACATAAATTTTACTATAAAAAGTGGACTTTAATGAAATTTTTCATGGAACTCACTTTAGGGTATCTTATAATCATTATTGCAGTATGCTCAAATAGATAAAGATGTATCATCATACGATTTAAGTAGTATATAAGAAGTGAGTACGTACTCTCGGAGTACCACACCATTTTCCTATATATATTATGCCACTTTGGCATATGTATTATATTACCAAAGTCGAGGCGGAGGAGGGGGTGGGGTATTTGAATTTCACATCATTTTGATTTTTGGGGTCCTATAACATACTGACTCAAAATACAAGTCGATCGAGTATCACGCATGTTTTTTCTTAATAAAACACTACCGAATCGTCGAAGTTCCCGAGTGCTAGTAAATTTCCGAGTGTTTTGAATAATACACTCGGGAACTTCAGTGCCTCATGAAACACTCGGGGATACAATAAAACACTCGGAAAGTTTAATTTCCAGTGTCCGATCGGACACTCGAAACTTTGACGGAAAATAATCCCCGAGTGTCGACACTCGGGAGCTAAAACGCACAGGCCGCGCCATTTCCCGCACCCAGCGTGCGTTTGTAACCCGTTCTCATCCCCATGCAGCTTTCCTGTCCCCAATCCCCGGCGCTGCTTTCCTCTCCCAATCCCCATGTGCTTTCTCCTCCGTCCTCCGCCTCCTCTGCCGCCTCCACGCCTCACTGCCCACGCCGCCTCGACTCTGCCTCCCGGCTCCCTCCTCCTTGCCCGCCGTCACCCAGCGTCTGTGCCAGACCTGCCGCCTCGACTCCGCCTCCCGGCTCCCTCCTCCTGCCCTTGCCATTGCTTGCCCCAAACTCGCCTCCCCGGCTCCCTCCTCATGGCGCCACCCTCGACTCGCCTCCCCGGCTCCCTCCTCCGCGTCGCCGGACTCCGCCTCCCGGCTCCCTCCTCCATGGCGCCTTCCCGACTCGCCTCCCGGCTCCTCCTCATGGCCCGCCCCAGCTCCGCCTCCCACTCCCTCCTCCGGCCGTGCCCGCCCCTCAGGTGAGCATCCATTGTAGTCCTTGCTTGAGATTAAAATATGCATTTTCCATATATTTGATACATATGATCAAAGTAGTTAGACTTATTGATCTCGTTTGAACAAATAAGCTCGAAAAAATGGATATATACCATAATTGAGCTCGAAGCATGGGACATTGTCTTGTGTTGCAAGTGCAAGTTTAAATCTGCTTGGGCTATGTAAAATCATGGCAATTCCATCAACGTTGAAAAGACATAAAGGAGTACATCATCTCGACAGTTCATGCATGTTGAAGCGAGATAAATTAATCTTTTTCATATCGCCTTAAGAAAAAAAGGGCGAAATTTGACATGTTATGATGTTTGACTCTTTTTTTAGATATATAGGATGCTTGTCTAGAGTTCGAACATGTGAATACAAACTAGAAAATATGGACAAGAACTAGGGACTTCAGTTAATCCTCAGGGGCTTTCAGCTCCCAAATGAGTGTGCTGTTAATGTGCAAAAACCTTGATATAAACCGGATGCAGTTCAAGGGGGATTTGTAGTTCATTTATTTAAGCAGCTCAAAGTAAGTGTTGACTAATATAATGAAATCCTATAAACTCAACTTTCTACAGCACATGAGGTGTGGTTAATACATAGCTAGTTAATTTATCCTTCTTAACTTTCTATTTCTGGATTAAAAGTGTTATACTTGGAGTTATATTAATCTAGCTTCACTACAAGTGTGATAGTGTTGATGAATCTCTGAGTAGAATCCAATACGTACATGCATTCATTAGTTATAGAGGTTGAAATGGCTTCAAATTTATAGTTTTTGCATCAAATTAAAGTTATATCTTGAAGTTTACGTTGGCAAGCTATACAATAAAAAAGGTGGTTGTCAGTTGTCACAATAAACTCATACATAATAATATGATATGTGCCCAAATGAATATTACTTAGTGTAGTTGTGCTGTGTTCTTTATAATTCTTTGTTTTGAAAATAGATATTTATAATTCTTTGTGTCCATTGCTTCATTGCTTTGCCAAGATGCAAAATATTGTACGGAAAGTCATATGTATCTACATGTGTGAGGATATAGAAATACCTTGGTTGATACAATATCATTGGAGAGCCTTACAAATATACCAAAAGACTTGAGAAGTTGGGGATAGCCCAAAACCCACTTGAAAGTCTCCACGCTTTTATGTCATCCATTCCAACAAATGGCGACATGCTAGGAAGAAGGTCGCAACACTTCTCATTGAAACTTGAGATGTTAAGCTCATTGTTTTCGCACATAATCTTCATCACGCCATTTTAGTTCTTTAATGTATGCTTGAACTAATTGCTTCCACTGCATTGAATATGAAAATCATTTAGCATGTTCATATAGTTGCTAAAAAAGTATCAATTGCATAGTAGAAACTAAGATCTTGAAGTTTATATGATATCTGTTGTGCTTGTACATGATTGTTAGATAAGTTCCATTGCTAAAAAAATCATTAATTATATTTATGCACGTCAGAAAGTTTTACTAGGAATATGGCCTTTCATGCAAAGATCAATTTCTACATGTATCAGTGGAAAAGATCAAATAAAGTTGCGACCAATCAATATATGATTTATAAAGAAGCGTAGATGCAAAGGATAAATCTGATTATTGCTCCTCAAAAGTAACATAAAATTGAGTTTTCATATATTAAACCTTGAGAAACTTTAAAACATGCGGTTTTATACTTTGATACCCATCATATCTAGTTTAAATTTATTTCATGAACAAATTTACGTAATATGCAATTCTTTACTTGAAAATTGGTTCCGTCTTCACTTTATGTCAAGAACACACAATTGAATTCGAAAGAACATAACATTTCTCTGACTATATCATTGTGATTCTATCTTTGCAATGCCCAATCATAAGATACTCCTCCATATTCGATTACTTGACGCGTGATGAGTAAATAATAGTTGTCCAGCGGACAACTATATAAAAACGGAGGTAGTATTTATTAGATGATACACATTACTGTTTTTAGAGCATCTATTTCGAAACAATCGACTAGTCTGGTACGATCAAATAGAATACTTGCCGCTTCTTTTAGATAAAACACACGGTATCTCTCCTCTGGTCCTAACTGATCCTCAAAAGAATGAAATGTCTCCAATATATATAAACACAAATCCTTCATGTATTCTGGAAGCAGAGCTATTGCACTTTCATCCCACCTGCATTTTACTATGTTAGAACCTAATGCTTGTGGTAAAGAAATATGTAAGCTGTAATGAAAACTGTATCTAGAAACACGAGAAACAAATTTTTTTCCTTACAAAACAAGGATATTGTTGTCTTTCATGGCTTCATTTAATTTGGTTTCATACTTTGTGCACTTATCTGTTATTACTTTTCATACATATGACTGTACCATTACATTAAATGAACTTGTCTTGCATGCTTCTCTGAGCCCATGGATATATGTACCATTTGTTGGCATGTTGCCATGACATTTAAGTTGCTATCCTCTATGGATATTGTTGCTTACTTTGTTTTCATCTGATCCCTAGTCAAGACATACTACAGATTAAGCTTGATTGTTTTCGGTACTTGCCTCTGAGTCTTGCCACGCCTCCTCGAGCTTGTCAGTCGCCAGTAGATCTCAATTCACTTGGCGCTTCCCTCGCCGATTGCCTCGGCAGACACATAGTCTGCAGCCATCTTCCCCACCGCAGCTCCTCGGCTCCTCGGCTCAAGAAGTGTTGTAAGGTAGTGGATAAGTGGATTGATATCTTTGTCATGTATATTGTCTTCATTTCATGTCAATCATTTGTAGTGTACATATATAGGACATGCATCCTAGGGTAGCTTCTAGCTAGCTCTATAGTTGTAATTTTTGTTTTGCATTATGTTTTGCATTAAAATATGCGTTATGTTTTGCACATTAGGATGGCTGAGGATCGTAGTTGGATGTACACTGGGCGTAGAGCGATGGGTAACTGTACCCAAGAATGGATGGAAAAGTCGACAGATTTTGTGGATCGAGCATTTGCTAGGCGTAATGGACGGGGTGTGTTGTGCCCTTGTTCTCGTTGTTCGAACACACGGCCACAAATGAGGGCAACAATGATCGCACACCTGTGCAAGTACGGATTCAGGGCAGACTATACCGTGTGGGTGTATCATCAAGTAACTTAATCATCTTATTCTTTATCAATTCCTTTTCGCTTTCATCAACTAACTTAATCATCTTATTCTTTATCAATTCTTTATTCTTGGATTGTAGTGGTGGTTTCGATGGGCTGAGGGACAGGAAGCTGAGTCCAGGAGAGTGCTGCGTAATTGTGTTAAAAAGCTAATCCCACAGATGTTCTCTGAAGCACGCATCAAGCGGTCATCTGTTACTACACACAAGTCCTTGGGCAACAAATTAAATAGAGGTGACGCTTGCGGCGTATCACTCGTGGGCGAGTACATGCGGGTAACCAAGCCGAACAAACGATGTCCTTTTGATTACAATCAACTCTAGTTTATTCATATTTAACACTTGGTTAATTTTAGGCAATACCTTGGTGGGCCCTTAAATGTGAAAATGCATGGCGACAGATTGCCCAAGGCAGGTGGTGCAACGAGCGATGGCTACTGAGGACTCTCGTCTTTGCTAGGGAGCGGAGATTGTTGATGGACGACACAGACATCGTCGGGCGGCTCCTCCATGGCACGTTACAAGAAGAACTCGGTAGGTCAACATGTCCATATTGATTGTATGTTGCGATATATATTTATTGACCGCCGTGGTTTTTTGGGTGCGAGAAAGGTATGGTGCTGTCTCCGATATGGAGGCATATGTAGCAACTAGGAGGGTGATCGGAGGGCACCTTGTGCACCAAATATGACAGAGAACTTGGTATGATTTCGATCATTTTGTCCCCGATGATTTTCACTCCCTAATGATTTTGTCTGATATCTTGATGCTAAGGAGATTCATGGCGGAGTCTGACGTCATGAATTCACCACTAGACGCGAGTCTTTGTGTACAAAATTCGAAAGGAAGAAACATGGTCGTTTCTTCATGGGTGCCGTACATTAGCACACCGACAACCCTCTCGGAGGTCCGATCCACGAGTCTTTGCATCAAGCGATGAAGTACACCTTCAAAGTCGGCAACAACCATCACATGTTTCCCGTCTCGGTTTTACGAGCTTGGTATAATTGCGACAGAAATTGAGGCTAGACAAATGGTTGGAGCAAATGCTCCTGCAGTTAGTTGGGCGTGGTAGTACAATAACAAAGTAATATGCAATATATATATATATATATATATATATATATATATATATATATATATTCATACTTGGCTAATGTATGGCAATGTGCAAACAAATATCACGAGCACTCGGACCGGACTCGACTTAATGCCTCTCCGTCGGGGAACCACTTGCCTCCTTATCTGCTCGGTTAGTAATCGCATCTTGATTATTATATTGTTAGTCTCTTATGACCGCTTGCTTGATTCGAAGACATTGAAGCGACATGCAATGTAATTATTGGTCGCTACTGCAAATTTCTTATAATGCGATTTCTTATGAAAATATAGGGAACGGCGGGATCGATTCTTGCTAATGCTCAAGCTGAAGATGCTGGTCCTAATGTTCACACGACGTCCATCGCCGAGAGGCCACCACCAGGTGCTTGCTATTTTCATGATCTACTAAAAGGATACCAATATTAGAAAACATTCACAATCAAGTGATTGCTAAAAAATGGATAAAAATGGCTTCATATATAACTAATTCTCTATATCTATATCATAAATTCTTTTGAAATGTGTCAACATATAATAATTTGTATGTACACTCCTTTCTATGAATTTGATGATAAGTGCTTGAGACATAAATGTTGATCAGTAGTTCACAATGACAAAATATTGAGAGTTGGAGTTTAACATTTTTAGCACCTGTGCTTTCCATGTTCTATATTGTTAGGTGCTAATAAGCACGTCAACATATGAATTTGCCAGAGCTTTTAAAAGGTACATCATACAAGTGGATACCATGCATGTAATTATATATCTAACAAGATATCACTCCTCACACCTCTTAATTAAGTCCATATATAGTTTCAGATCATTCCTTTTTACAGTAGTACATCATTATACTCAAATTTCTCTTGCATGTGCTGTAAATGACATAAGTAAATGATCAATTAGGCCACAAGCTAGCTGGCCCACACCCCAGGCATGCCCTTAACTGATTTGCCATGTTATTAGGTTGCTCATCATGATTTAAAGGATTTTTTTTGTTTTGTCAATAGTTTGGTTAATTATCTTTTCATGCATCAATTCCTAACTTTTGTTGTAACATGGCACTAATATTAAGTTTTGCTCTATCTGCAGAACTTTGAAAATGATGCTCTCATGCACGGAAGATTGAAGCAGGAAACTCTGTGCATACAAATGGTTGTAATGATACTTGCTATTTGGAACTGTCATATGTATAATAATGCCTTATGCTTACATTTTCAAACTTGAACTTGAATGTTGTGAGCTCGAGAACTGTTATGATGCCTTTTTTCGATCTATACATACATATATATATATATATATATATATATATATATATATATACACACACACACACACACACACACACACACACACATATATATTGTGGAATGGATGGATGGATGGATTATTTGATAGCTGTGGAATGGATGGATGGATTATTTGATTGTTGTGGAATGGATGGATGGATTATTTGACTGCTGTGGAATGGATTTTAAATGAATTTGTGAAAATTGGGGTTCAGCTGGTTTGTCGTTTTCCCGAGTGTCCTCTCGATTTCCCGAGTGTTTAGCACTCGGGAAATAGACCAAAACTTTCCCGAGTGTCGACACTCGGGAAAAGACACTCGGGAAAGCGACAAAACTTTCCCGAGTGTCGACACTCGGGAACACTTGACTCGTGGCAATTTCTGCGTGTCCGATGGAAACTTTCCGAGTGTCTTTTCACGTATTAAGTGTTGACACTCGGAATACTTCCGTGCTAGGTTGGGAAGCCGTTCAACATTGTTTTTTGCCGAGTGTCTAACTTTCCCGAGTGTCTACAGATGCACTCGGGAAAGTTATATTTCCCGAGTGTAACACTCGGGAAACCGATTTTCTCCCGACTAATCTATCCCGAGTGCTTTGTTTCGAGTGTGACACTCGGAAATATATATCCCGAGTGTGTATCCCCTTTTCCCGAGTGTTTTTGGCACTCGGGAAAAATCCTGTTTCTGGTAGTGAAATTACGCCAAATATATGGCAAAGAAAAGGTATGACATGCCTGCCACGTCGAATTATAATTTCTTCACTCGAGATCGAGTCTCACACAAGCAAGGAATTATTTCGATATCAAGAAGCAAGCAGCTAGCTCATCCAAAATAATTTTGGGATTAAAACGAGCTCGATCAGGATTCAAATACAACAATAACCGCATCGATCAACACGTTAATTCTAGCTCGTTGGTTGTTTGCTAATTCGAGACAAGGATGCAGGCAGCAGATCGAGAGGCATACAAATATGGTACTTCATGTAGCCAACCCACATACACCGTACTGCTCGAAGATTATAGCGTATATGTAGGCCAAGACTGTAACACCCTGATTTTTAGAGCCTTTTTGAAAATTTTCAAAATAAAAAGAACCATTTGATTTTGATGATAATTCAAAGCTTAACTTGAGAATTTCAGAATTTGGGATGTTTAAAATGACTAAGCTAAACTTCAACTAAATCAAAGTTTGGTTCTTTTGATGTAGCTCTAGCTCTCTGGAGTTATCTTCCTTTTCTTGATAGGATTTCTTTTCCTTGATCTATTTGGACATTTTATATGTCCGCACCGTCCCTCTTGTTTGACCTCTGTTGTTGTCCGGATCTCTTCTGATCCTAGACCACAATCTTCGGTTGGGCATATTCTTGTGCCTAGACCTCCTTGTTTGCTGATCTAGCCAGACCTCCCCTCACATCTTTTGCTTGAGTCTCCCTTTTGCTCCTTTGGAATGCCCTAATTCACTTGAACCTACACAGGCCAATTGGATCTTCTTTGCATTCGATTGAACCACCTTTGTGCTCAATGGGACCCCTTCTGATTTCCCTCTGAGCCGTCAGACCTCCCATGTGGAGGCCTGAACCGTTCAGACCTCTCGTGATCATCATCCAAGGATCCGGACCTCTTTAGGTCTAGATCTCCTAAGTGCCTGGACCTTCCCTGGTCCAGATCTCCTTCTCTGACTTAGACCTCTTCAGGGTCTAGGTCTTCCTTTTATAACCACTTGAGTTCCTTCTATGCTCTTGTGAATCTCTTGGTGATCACTTGGACTCCTTTTTGCCCCGATCCTTGTAGCCTTCTCTTTGGAAAGGTCCTTCTAGTGCAATCCGGTATTACCACCCCAATTCACGGTAATACCATTCTTTAGGACCTCTCTCCCATTCGTTCAGACCTTTCCCTTTAAGTTTGATTACTTTGAATCTCTTTGTTGGTTTGAATCTCTTTGGATCAGACCTCTTTTCTGTTCAGACTTCTCTTAAGTCTAAACTTCTTATTGCCTGGGCACCTTTCTATGCCAGACCACTTTTCATTCGAACCTCCTTGTATTCCAGTGGACTTCTTATATGCCTTCAAACCTCCTGAGTTCATTCGAACCCCTAGGCATTTCTTCTTGGCCGAACGGAACTCTTTAGGGTTCATTCTAACTGTCACGGCTTTTGATCTCACCCTAGAGGTTGGAGCCTCCTTTGAGTTGCCTTGACTCATGAACTCCTGTTGGACCACCTTTTGTGGATCTCCTCCGTGGAATCCCTCGTTCTTGGAACCCCACTGTCTGGACCTTCTCCTTTTGGTTGAATCCAACGGTTTGGACCTCTTCTCACTTTGAATCCAAAGGCCCAGACCTCCCGTGCATTATTTCTCTCTGGACCTCCCCTTCCGTTGACCTTGGCTATTGGACCTCCCTTTCGGAGATCCAACCGCCCGGACCTCAACCCGCCTTTAATCTCAACCACGTGATTTCTTTGAAGTTTCGGGACCTCCTGTCCAAGACATCCCCGTGGCCTCTTAAACCTGGCTCGGGACCTCCTCGCCAGACCTCTCTTGAAGAGATCCTCACCGTCAGGACCTCCTGTTGTTGATCCTGACCGTCAGGACCTCCCCATGTCCAGACCTCCTCCGCATGTCTGGACCTCCTCAACTTCAGACCTCCTTGAGTCGCGGGACTCCTTTGATGAAGTCCTGGTTGTCCGAACCTCAGTCACGTGGACCTCCTCCATGTGTATTTGGACCTCCCCATGTTCGGACCTCCTTTGTGTATATCAAGACCTCTTAGTTTCTTAGACCTCCTCTGCGGGGCAAGACTTCCCCTATTTTGACCCGACTGTTTCTAGGTTGGCTGGCCCCACTCGCCAGTCTTGGTCGTCTCATTTCCTCCGCCACGTTAGTATTTTGGGCATTTAATGCATGTCTTGTCACATTAAATGCAATTGTATCGTGGTGTCTACTTTGAATGTGGTCACGTGGTGGTACTCGATATTTTTCTTTGTTCCTTCCCATAGCAACCTAAGTTGTCCTTCCTCGTACCTTTTACTCGGGTGGTGGTGACACCGCCGACATTCACCCACTTTTGACTCATTTTATACTTATCCTCGCACGTATGTGTCTAGTTTTCTTCACCCATTTTTGCCTATAATTAGTCCAGGGAGCTCTACCATTTTACCCTTTTCACATTCACCATCCTCGCTTTAGTCCGATGGTCATCGAGGAAGACTTGGCTCTCACAACCTTCCTTCCGTCCATTACCTCTTGTCCCCGTAAGTTCCTTTGTGTAATCTGCTCCACTCTGTGTTCACCATCCTTGACTGAGTGATCGTGTCCTTCAGGACCTCCCCAGTGGACACCTTCGATTCCTATGGCCTCGTGTGAGGACCTCCTCTCTGGACCTTGCGCAAATTAATTCTCGGGGCCTCTCTGTTTCATTGCCGTGATCACTCCTCTAGGGTCTTTTGCCAAAGACCACCCTCCTCTGTAAGCTTAGACCTACTCCCTAAGACCCTAATCTGAAATTTAGACCTCCTCTGTTAATTGAATTTTGAGGTTCCTCTGGAGTTCTTATGATTCTTTGCTTGAGTCTTTGTTGGTTCTTTATTTGGAGCTTGGTGCGAATATGTTCCCTTGCCGTGTAGATCTTGGCGTTTCTCGGCGCTAGAGTGTGAGAAATTAGAATCTTAAGCTATCAAGCAAGAGGCAAGTTACACTTTTGATCATATTGCACCCAATAATTCAAATTATTTATGTTCTGCTTAATGTCTATTGCATGCCTATTTCTACCAAGTTATTTCAATACTGTTTTAAATCCATAGTTATGCCGATCTCCTTGGTATGGCCACTTTGTTGGTTTTGGATTTGAACAGTTGTCACCTCTAGGTCAAACTTGGTACATGCAGTAGTGTGAGCCAAGATCATTTGAAAAACCTATGCTTAGTCTTGCTTAGACCAAAACTATTGATTTGGGGAAATCTTTACCAACATAACCAAATAATGTTTTAAATGTTTTCACCATGGCATTGGGTTGTCATGGAGGTATGAAAGTATTGCTGGGGAAGCAAAGTTATGAAAATAGATTTTTGACTGGGGCGAATTGGTTGACTTGGTCGGTGCAAGTTGATGCACGGGATCGTGCCTTATGGTAGATCGATGCCCTTGGGTTTGTGGAAGTCGCCCTAGTCATTTGAGGACCGGTCTTTGAGCGACCAATGCTAGGCCTATAATGGGCCATTGCCAAAACCGTGCAACCACATCGTCTCGATCTGGGCGTGGGACTGGTGATTAATTTGCAAAACTCTACCATATCTTTGCTCCATTGGAGGTGTGGGAGGTCTTGTTTGGCCAATGGTCTTTTATAACCCATGTTCCCCTTGGTGCAAGAGGGGCTTCCGGGATGGCTATCCACAGGGGGGTGAAACCTTAGCATGGAAAGGCTGTGGTGGAGCAATGCATTGTAAAAGCCTTGTCATGAACTCTAGACCTCTTACCTTCGGTAGTGAGAGGTGGCACTCACGCATGCCAAACAAACTAGAGGAATCATGTCGTGTGAGTAAAGTGCACAACCTCTGCAGAGTGAAATCTATTCGAATAGCCGTGTCCGCGGTCATGGACGTGCTGGCAAAGGCCACTTGAAGTTAGTTGTTGACTTTGGGAATTTCCAGAAATGAATTTCAAATCTGTTTTTGGGATTTTATCCCATGGGTTTGGGCTGGGAGCCTAATGTCAGGAGGGTATCCTTCACCATCTTATGATGAATGTTATCCAACTGAAAAACTGATTTGATAAAATGAATTTTAATTATTGTATTACTGCCTTAGAACTTAATACATGTGTTTGAAATAAACATGGCTTTATGCAAATCAACCATATTAAGCCTTCCATTGTGATATCCATTATGCATGTCATTTTGTTATCCAACGGGTGTAACTTGCGAGCACGGTTGTTGTGCTCACTCTTGCTTGTTGTTGTCTTTAGCAGGAAATGGAAGCTCTCTGGTGATCTGTTCAGTGGGCCAAGTGGTCCTGATCGACTAGGATTGCGCCCTCTAGCCGATTGCCTGTGGTATATTGGGTGGTCTAGTAGGTTCTTCTGCTGTGTGATAACTTGTGGCTAGTAAGCCTCCCTTTTGTAAACAACTTTGTTGATATTAATAAAGCTTGTATTGTTGCAATGTTACCACTATTGTTGCTGTGAAGAGCTAGCCATGATCCTTGGGACTAGCTCAGTACTCACGAGGACCACAGAGCAAGCTCGGACCTCTATGTTCTCACGATGGGATGAGCGTGTGAGGTTACGAGGTGGTCTCGGACCTCCACGACCTCCTCTGGAGGGTCGCTGAGTGGTTTTGGGGTGTCCTCGAGACCTCCTCATTTTCTCTGGATCGGCCGTGGCAGTCCGTGAGTGCTCCTGGCTCCAAGACCCTCTCGGGTTATGTTCTCCTGGACCTCCAGGAGGTCCTGCTGGACCTCTTGGGAGGTCTTGGTGGACTGTCCGAGAGGTCCTTTGTGGACCTCCTGGGAGGTCCTGATGGACTTTCCAGAAGGTCATGGAGGACCTCTCGGGTGCCCTAGGGGTGGGTCGTTACAAAGACCAAGAAGAGTCAGTCACACACGGTCTTCGTGATGGACAATACGAAACATTGTTTCGACGTGGTCCTTTGGGACAAAGCCGAATTTGGGATGACTCGGTCTCTTGTTGCCTATGAGGTATGCCTTAGAAATCATGTGAATGAATCTAGCTGCATATGCAATAAGCCAAAACTCCTTCACAAGCCATACTCTCATGTCTTCGTCGCATGCGGGACCATCCACATGGACCCATCGAACTTCATATCAAAGTACTTCATGAAGGAAAAGATGCAACAGACGTGGTGCAGCGAGCTAAGAGGCTTTAGGGTTGTAGGCAACTTTGCCACGTTGGATATTGCACAAAGGACTTAGATTCCGGATCTTGACATGTTGAAGGGTGGGAAGGGTCGTCGGCAGAGTCGTCGCATTAGGAACGATACGGACAAAGGGGAAGCTGAAGCGGCGGGTAGATGTTGCAGCCGTTGCCGCCAGGAAGGTCACACTGCGAGAACTTGCAATGCGTCTGCCAACACGTAGGAACACCGGCGTGAAGTGCATGACCGCTTCTTATTGGGTGCGTAGTGGTACTAAGATTAGAACTGCTAACATGTTGTAACTTGTACTTCAGTAAGTAACTTGCTTGTTGTAAGCACTGTGGAATTAATTGTATCGTAATTGCAAATTTTAACTTCATTTGAAGTGTCAATCTCTCGTCGTAATTGCAAAGCACGATGTGACCTCACTCGGCAGCGCAAGACGTGAACACTCTCTACAAAGCAGGAAGTGATCACTCTCTACAAGGCAGGACGTGACCACTCACTGCAAAGCAGGACGTGACCCGACAAGTCAGTTTTGCGCAGCAACGTGACCTAACGAGTCTCCTCAGGGCCGCTGCCTCACAGACGCGAATTTCCTTTAACTGAATTACAATTCAGTCATGTACGCAGCGCCGGCTTGGCATATAAGTACTACCCCTTCTACGCCAGGTTCTCCTGTATCCAGATTTCAACACAATCTCACTCAGATAGAGAAGCATTAGAAGGAGATCCGCGAACTGCAAAGTGAGTATGCGGCCCAAGAGGGACAAAGGGAGCGTGCTAGGAGGCCACCTCCTCGCAATGACGCCGCCCCCGTAGCAGCAACCCCTACAATAACATCCCAACCGAGCATTCGTCGTAACACCCGCCCGAGGGGGAGACGCCGCCCCTCTGTTGGTGCAGGGATAGATGCAAGTTCTTCAAGTCTAAGCACCGGCTCAGCTTGGACATACGTTACTGGGGTTACACGAACTACTCCTGTGACTATCCCGACCGCCGTTAGGACACGAGCCGCTATCGACAGCCAGTAAGGACAAGTTACAGTATGTTCCCCTACCATTTCTCTTTCAAAATACACACTAACAACTTCTTCCGTCTACCCGTAGTCCCCGGATCCGCTATGTGGCTACCGCAAGTGGATCGACCTAGAGATCCGCCCACACAACCAGTGGACTCTCGACTGCGAGGAGTGGGATGCCAACAGAGACCGCAAGAGGAGGAAGGAGGAGCATTGCACCGAAGAGCACAACGAGCGTATCTGGCGGGAGACGTAGACCCATCTCGAGGCGTGCAGGCGCAGGGAGCGCGAGAAAAAGAGGGAAATGGCGGCTGAGGCCAAGGCGGCCGGCGAGAAATACAACGCCGAGCTCGCAAGGAAGGGCAAATGGCTTTGGTTCATGTAGTAGTCCAACCCTCTTCATCTATATGTCTCATGTACTTCTAATTCCCTAAAGGCATGCGTGTACCGTCCTTGGTTCGTTAGCCTGCTTGCCATGTAACCCCTTGTCGGATCAACTATCGTGTTGTTATCATTGTGCCATTTCTCCAAAGTTCTCCACCGTGTATGAATTTTCTAGCACATCACAACATCACTTACCTTCGTACTTATGAATCATTGCTACCTCTATCATCCTCACAAAATTCTTCAGAAATTTAGAGCACTATAACAACATGCGACAATCACAAAATGTTATTGCGACTCTGACAAATTTTGTACCCTTGAGATTGTGCAAAAATCATAAACGAAAGAACCAACCTTGTCACCACCTTTTTATTTCAAAAAAAATAACAACCTACAAACAGGATTTGCTAAATGTATTACCTACAAAATTTGACATTTATTCCCACACAATTATTTCAATCGGATTAATAAAATAGTAATGTTATTATTTTAAATCACCCAATGGTTGGACGACTAATGGTAGAGCGACTTTGGGCAATCGCTCAATGGTTGGGCGACTACTCCTAAGTCGCCAAACGGTAGGGTAACAAATGATTATTTCTGTAAAATAAAAAGTAGGTATATTACTGTATTTTAAAATAAAAAATTGATTACTTAAAAAAATCCGATCCATGCATCCATCATTTGATGCGTGCATCCCTGCCCTTTATTCTTAGCTCACTCCTAGCTACATGCATCTAGGGATCCAAATATCGGCAAAAAATCAGTGAAACCGGATTTAACGGTAGGGGCTGGTAGGAATGCAAACCGGTCTAAAAAAACTGGTTTTGATGAACTTTATTAAAAACAAATTTGCTTGAATTTTGTTCGGAATTGATTTTTTTAGAATTTAAAATCCGAAAATTTCAAAAAAAAAATCAGAATTTTCGGCCTCAGCGGCCACCTTAGTAAAAAAATAAACCGGTTAAAAATCCCTCCATGCATCTCGATCGTCAAGCTCCTTCAATTCGCCCTTCTTCCTTTTTTTTTCCCGGCCCCTTTGATTTGCCTTTCTCGCAATGATCAGGGGCAGGAATGATTCCTTGATTTCTTTCCATGCAAAGAGAACGTGCATACATACACGCAAAGTGACACTTAATTTGATTTGGTTGTCTTTTTTTTTGTTCCGTTGATCATCGTTCCTGTCGCCTCCACCGCCCACTGCGCTTCTTCGACCTGTGGCCGTAGATGCCACCGCTGCCTTGCTGCGTTGCCGCCATCACCACACACCGCCGATCCTCCCCGCCCTAATCTCCCTCTAAATCTAGGCCCTGCTAAACCCCTACCCTAACCCGGAAACCTTGATCCTAAATAAGATCGTCAGAGACGGAGACGTTGACCGGAGGCGCACGAATCGTGAGACAAATCGAAAGGTCAGAAATTCGATTAATTTCGAAAAAATAATAATAATCATGTGACAGATGTTTAGCATCTCCGTTTTAGTTATCCCGTTTCAAATAAAAAAGGAGTTCATACTGATCTCCACGGCCGGCACCTGGCCGCTCGTGCAGAAGCCGATCTACGTGCCAGATCGGCAGATCGAGTCGTCGTCGACGACGACGCCTCGTACGTGATCGAGTACAACTCCTCGTGCGCACGTGCATGTTGCATGCATGCATGATCGATGGACGTGACAACGAATGAATGACCCGTTAGATAGTAGTAACAAATAACCTGATCGATCGACCGATGGTGCCGCATGCATGCGTGAATTGGTTGCGTTGCACGTACGTACGTTATCACTTGAATCACAGCCGTCCATCCATTATTATTTCCTACCGTTGTTGCATGCGACCACATACATACATACGATTCGTCGTGGTGGTGGTAGTAGTAATAACAACAACAAAATAATAATAGTACTAATAATAATAACAAGAATACTAATACTAACAATAATAGTAAGAATAATAAGAAGTAGAAGTAGAAGTAGAAGAGGAGAACAGGAGGTCCACGGCAATTGAACAAGGGAAAGAAGAGACAGTATTGGGGCCGGGCCCACCACGCGCGTGCGTCCTCCCACCCCCTATATAAGACGGGAGGCGCTCCCCCTTAAGCCCACGGCACGCCCTCCCTAATATTCGATACGTACGTACTACCGGCTGCGGCGGCGCGGCGTGATTCCCGGCAACGGGCGGCGCCCCGGCGTGCGTGCGGAAGAAGAAGAAGAAGATGGCGGCGGCCGCGGCGGACGTTCTGGAGCAGATCAAGAACGAAGCTGTTGATCTGGTGAGGACGAAATCGATCGGATCACGTGTTCTTCTTCTAGCTGCTTCTTGGTGTTGCAAGTTCGAACGTGTCTTTGTTGAGTTTTTGTTGTTGTTCTTGAGTTGATTTTTTGCGTTGTTTCGAGTATGATCTTTGATACGAAAAACGAATTCTAGATTTCGTTTAAAGGAAACGAATTCTAGGGAAATATGAAAAGAGTAGATCGAATCTGACCACATCACGGATTCAATCTCCTCTTGCTTGCTCATGTGAACGATAAAGATGCGTGTGCCCTTTTTCATTATTTGATTCACGAGTGAGCTAGCTCATCTAGTTTCCAGTTTTCATCTGCACGGGTCACCTTTTTTTTCTTCACTTTTTGTGATCTGCAACCACCTAGTAGTAATGATTAGATGTCTCTGTTCTCGTATTTCGATCAGTACTAATCAAATTTTTAATTACCTTTTGTGTGTGTTCATCGCAGGAGCACATCCCGGTGGAGGAGGTGTTCCAGAATCTGAAATGCAACCGGGAAGGCCTCACCTCCGACGAGGCCCAGGCGCGCATCGCCGTCTTCGGACCCAACAAACTCGAAGAAAAGGAGGTTGGTTTTGATCTTGTTCTTTGACGCTAAGATTTTAGTTGGGTTTTTAGTTACGTGTGTTTTGGTTGATTCGTTTAATGCGGAGCTTTGCGTAATGTTGTAACGATGGTGGTATGGTGCTTGCGTGCGCGCGCAGGAGAGCGAGATCCTCAAGTTTTTGGGGTTCATGTGGAACCCTCTGTCGTGGGTGATGGAGGTGGCTGCCGTCATGGCCATCGCGCTGGCCAACGGCGACCACCGCCCGCCGGACTGGCAGGACTTCGTCGGCATCGTCGTGCTCCTCGTCATCAACTCCACCATCTCCTACGTTGAGGAGAGAAACGCCGGGAGCTCGGCCAAGGCGCTCATGGCCAACCTCGCCCCCAAGACCAAGGTGCTCCGCGACGGCCGCTGGAGCGAGCAGGACGCCGCCGTCCTCGTCCCAGGCGATGTCATCAGCATCAAGCTCGGCGACATCGTCCCGGCCGACGCGCGCCTCCTCCTCGACGGCGACCCGCTCATGATTGACCAGTCGGCGCTCACCGGCGAGGCACTGCCGGTGACCAAGATGCCCGGCGACAGCATCTACTCGGGGTCCACGTGCAAGCAGGGCGAGATCGAGGCCGTCGTCACCGCCACCGGCGTGCACACCTTCTTCGGCAAGGCGGCGCACCTCGTCGACTCCACCAACCAGGTCGGCCACTTCCAGAAGGTGCTCAAGGCCATCGGCAACTTCTGCATCGCCACCATCGCCGTCGGCATCGTCGTCGAGATCATCGTCATGTACTTCGTCCAGCACCGCCGCTACCGCGACGGCATCGACAACCTCCTCGTGCTACTCATCGGCGGCATCCCCATCGCCATGCCCACCGTGCTGTCCGTCACCATGGCCATCGGCTCCCACCGGCTCTCGAAGCAGGGCGCCATCACCAAGCGCATGACGGCCGTCGAGGAGATGGCCAGCATGGACGTGCTCTGCAGCGACAAGACGGGCACGCTCACCCTCAACAAACTCAGCGTCGACCGTGGCCTCATCGAGATCTTCGCCAGCGGTGTCGACAAGGACCAGGTCCTCCTGCTCGCCGCCAGGGCCTCGAGGGTCGAGAACCAGGACGCCATCGATGCCGCCATGGTCGGCATGCTCGCCGACCCCAAGGAGGCTAGGGCCGGCATCCAGGAGGTCCACTTCCTCCCCTTCAACCCTGTCGACAAGCGTACCGCCCTCACCTACGTCGACATCGCCGACGGCACCTGGCACCGAGTCAGCAAGGGCGCTCCCGAGCAGGTCCTCGCCTCTTCTTCTTGCATGTATCATTCATGTCATGTGGCTAACTTTCATGGTGTTTTTGTATGCAGATTTTGGCCCTCTGCAATTGCGCAGAGGATGTCAAGAACAAGGTGCACGCTGTGATCGACAAGTTCGCCGACCGCGGCCTTCGATCCCTCGCAGTCGCAAGACAGGTATGATTTCTTTTCTGAATGTACAATTGCACAAGCACGAACTGCATATTCTGTTTCTTCTTGTGTGCAACATTAGTCGGGTACGTTGCACTGCAGAAAGTGCCGGAGAAGAGCAAGGACAGCCCAGGAGGGCCGTGGGAGTTCGTCGGCCTTCTTCCTCTCCTTGACCCTCCGAGGCACGACAGCGCGGAGACCATCAGGCGGGCGCTCGGCCTTGGCGTCAATGTCAAGATGATCACTGGTACATTGCTCCTTTGATCATCATCTAATTCTACTGTTTCTTACTGCAATGGAAGATTGAGAGGAGGTTCAGGATGACATCAAGTGTGACATGTATGCTGCAGGTGATCAGCTTGCCATTGCCAAGGAGACCGGCAGAAGGCTCGGCATGGGCACGAACATGTACCCCTCATCAGCTCTGCTCGGGCAGCACAAAGATGAAACCATTGCTTCGGTCCCCGTCGATGATCTGATCGAGAAGGCTGACGGCTTCGCCGGCGTCTTCCCCGGTGAGCACGCGAGAGCTGCATCGCAATGGATATTGCATCTTCTTATTTTGTATAGCGTATGGTAATCCGAAGTTGCTATCTTGTGATGCAGAGCACAAGTACGATATCGTCAAGAAACTGCAGGGGATGAGGCACATCTGCGGGATGACTGGGGACGGCGTGAACGACGCGCCTGCGCTGAAGAAGGCCGACATCGGGATCGCCGTCGCCGATGCTACCGATGCGGCCAGGAGTGCCTCCGACATTGTGCTTACCGAACCTGGGCTCAGCGTCATCATCAGTGCTGTGCTCACTAGCCGATCCATCTTCCAGAGGATGAAGAACTACACTGTGAGCATTCTCTGCTTGACAAAACTCACCACGCTTATACCTTTTTTTTTCAAATACAATTCTGACTGTTCACTCTACTCTTGTTATTGCTTAGATTTACGCGGTTTCGATAACAATTCGTATTGTGGTAAGTTACAGTCTTCTGAGGCCTTGGAGAAACCCACTTTTCCAACACTGTAATGCACTTGTTTGAAAACCTTTTGTGTTGTCAATCTGCAGCTCGGCTTCATGCTGATTGCCCTGATCTGGAAGTTCGACTTCTCGCCGTTCATGATCCTGGTCATTGCCATTCTGAACGACGGTGGGTTTGGACAGCAACTTCAAGATGCTGAACCTCTCGTTACTCCCTGCGTTATCAATCATTCGCGTACTCAACTTGTTCATGTGTTTAATTGGTTCATCAGGTACAATCATGACGATCTCTAAGGACAGAGTGAAGCCATCCCCACACCCAGACAGCTGGAAGCTGAGAGAGATTTTCATCACCGGCATCGTGTTCGGCACATACCTGGCCGTGATGACTGTGATCTTCTTCTGGGCCATGAGGAGCACCGAATTCTTCACTGTAAACATTCCTTTGCCCTGTCCATCCATGACCATTCCCTGCCAACTAAATTAAGTGCAACAGAACAAGTCGATTCGTATCGACTCATAGTACATACCCTACTTGCAAAGATGCATGCTAAACCAGTTGCCATTGTTGGAACTGCAGAACACGTTCCACGTGAGGTCGCTAAGGGACAACGAGGGCGCGATGATGTCCGCCCTGTACCTGCAAGTGAGCATCATCAGCCAGGCCCTGATATTCGTGACCCGGTCGCGCAGCTGGTGCTTCCTAGAACGGCCCGGGTTCTGGCTGTTCTCCGCGTTCGTCCTTGCGCAGATCGTAAGCCGGCTTTCCTCTCCTCCTTGCTGCCATGGATGGACAGCTGAGTTTGCATGCATCAATAACCTGAACCCAAACTGCCGTTGCCTTGCCACTGCAGGTTGCCACTTTGCTGGCGGTGTACGCGAACTTCGGGTTTGCTCGTATCCGGGGCATCGGGTGGGGTTGGGCCGGGGTTATCTGGCTCTACAGCATCGTCACCTTCGTCCCCCTCGACTGGTTCAAGTTCGGCATCCGCTACCTGCTGAGCGGCAAGGCATGGGACAACCTCTTCGAGCACAAGGTATAGTACAGAGACATCCTTTGTTGTCTCGTCATAGCTTCTTTCGTCAGCTAAATGTTAACATGTTCCTTGCTGAACTGCAAAACACAGATTGCGTTCACCACGAAGAAGGACTACGGCAGGGAGGAGCGCGAGGCGCAGTGGGCGACGGCGCAGCGGACGCTCCACGGCCTCCCGACGGGCGAGATCACCGACATCCTCAACGAGAGGAGCAGCTACAGCGAGCTCTCGGAGATCGCCGAGCAGGCCAAGCGCCGAGCAGGGGTTGCGAGGTAAGTATGGCCATGACAATGAAGCCTATCTAGTGCACTAAACTACATTTCGGTTGCATCTGTCGATCCATCTCCATCTACCACACACTCCGAACTCAACGTTTCTTGCCTTCGTGGCCGTTCTGCTGCAGGCTGCGTGAGCTGAACACGCTCAAGGGCCAGATGGAGTCGACGGCGAGGCTCAAGGGGCTCGACATCGACACGATACAGCACCACTACACCGTGTAATTATGTTGTGCGTCGCTTCGTGCTCGCTGCGGATTTTCAGGAGCAGCACCGAGCGAACGTCGTCGTCTGTAATTTTACTTTATAACTTGATTTGAGGTCGGAGCCGTCTAGGTCTAGCAGGCTAAAGGCCTGGTTTATGTTCTCAGCGTTCTGTCTTTGTTTTATTTAAATACTGTTTAGTTTGCCTTTTGAGAAAGTTGAGACCGGCATGCCTCATCCGGCACAGGGTGTAGTGTGTTTTTTCTTTAACTATGATGGAAATAACAAGGCTATTGCAGTGTCAAATTGTGGTGTGGATTGATTAGATCAATCTGGTTGATTTTGATTGATGTTTCTGTTTCAGTGGATGTGAATTATGACGGTGGCACGGTTGCATTCGGTTATTCGATTGATTGATTACCGATATCAGTTGAACGGCTCCTGAAGATTCGAGAATTCATCCTATCTGTTTACGCTGTTTCTCTTATCCTTCCGTTTTGATTGCAACGCAACCAACCAACTCGAACGGTCTGTTGAGATCCAAGCAAGAGATAAACACATCATCTCAAAGAGAGATACACATCCGTAAGTTGGGCGAAGCTAGAGAGAAATTTTGAAATATATTAAAAACGGGTTTCTCCTCTTTTTTCTATGGGAACTTCGAATGCTCGCATATCTTTACTACTTAAAAAGACTTTAGTGATGGTGAGTGACACGTTCTTTTCCCCTCCCCTCCTCTCACAATAAATCCTCGCCGACAGGTGGGACCAGTGCGCCCCCGCCCTCTCTATCCCGGGCAGCACCACCTCTTGTCACCCCTTCCGCCGACTTCTGGACCCTCGTCTCGCGCGCCCCTGCATCTTCTCCATCCTCTTTCCCATGGCGATTTTCCCGTGTGCTAGGCCCTCCCTGTCGCGATTTCTCCGTTTGCCACCTCGCCCCCAACACCGCCCCCCGTGTACGCCCTCTACCCTTAACGTCGTGTTTTGCCATCGTCATCAAAGCATCGCAACCCTGTCAGCACAAGTTCGACTTTTAATGCTAAATGCAGAGTACTCTTATGCATAGTCGTAGGGCTACAAATGAGTCAAGTTTGAGCAAGCTAGACTAAACTTAGCTGTGCTCATCTTAAAAGTCGAGCAAGCTCAGTTTGAGTCGTGTTGCAGAGTGAGCTAGAGAGTGGACTCATGCTCAGCTCATAAAAATCTCGAGCCAATTATAAAAAGTGAAAATGGCGTGCCAATTTGCAAGGGTTATTAAGTCACAAGGTGTGACTAATGGTATTAGTTTGAACTGATAAAAAAAACTGGACAGCTAGTAGTATTGCTATTGCACACATAAAAATAGGAAAATCCTATCATTATATTGGCTGTTGCTCATACTCCAACCCTGTCAGCACGAACTAGTGCACTTTCAATCTCTATACACGTTGGATAACTCATAGCTGCCATAGAGACCTGTTCGATTGTTCCGAAGCTGTTATGACCAGATGATCCCAATAATGAGCGGGTTTACATATAGCTTTGCCTACCTGTTGTCGGACGAGCTACAGTGCAAACGTAACAGAACGAATGATCAAACGATTTTAGTTCGGCAGATCGACACGCCTCGCATAATGCTGGCCCTTGCTGCACCGCTCTTGTATCCACAGAGACTTTGCAGCTGCGTGTCAATCTGCGAAGAAGATGATTAGTCCAAACGGAATTTTGTATGGTGCGTAAGGAGCAACTAGGACACCAGGAGCAGCAAGCTGTACGTTAAGACGACATTGCCATTGCAGCACAAAAGCCTACTTAACTCTAGCTTCTGGGCAAGTGCATTTAACTGTTGCAGCTTGCTGCATACTTAGGACATATACAATGATACAGACAACGGGTGTCTATATCAGCCATCCATATCACCTATAGACAACACTAAAGACGGCTCATATAATGAGTTGTCTGTTAAGTTGTCTATACGAGATCCCACAATCTTTTAGTTTTTACTTGGAAAAAATATTTGTTATAGACAACAACTCATACAATTGTGTTTTGTGTTGTCTATAAGGATTTTATAGACTGTCTGTTGCATGCTAGACGACTTCATTCTCTCTCCTTGTTCTCTCTCATCCACGTCATTAAAAATCTTACGTGGTAAAGATTATAAACTGCTGATGTCACCCACTGTACATGCCCTTAGGAGTAACTTATCAATACCGTTCCGGTACAGGCCGACATGTACCATTTTGCCACCTAAAATGGTACAAAGTAGTCATGCGTTTTGTACCAGCCGATACCGGTCATACCGGTTTCGATACCGGACAATGCCGGCCATACCAATGGAATTGAAAATACCGTCTATTGAACTCATTGAAGTATATGTAATATTTGATTATACTACTATGTATTTGGATATTTGGAGTAATATTACATGTGAAATTTAGTGTACTTACAATTAGACATATACATACTTATAAATATATATTATATTAATCTCTAGAATGGTACACCGGTATGGGCCGGTACCGGAATGTACCATTACAAGAGCCAAACCGGTATGGCCTCCGGAATGATATTGACAAATGACAAGTATGCTTAGGACAGGTAGTGAAGTTATTTGTCCAGTCTCTTTTACTGCACTAGCTTAGTAATTCAACTGACCATATGTACACAACTAGATGTGGCATTCTAACCATGCCAAACATAAGTAAGCTAGCGAAACAAATACCATCTGAAGAAAATGCGGTATAATCGATCGTTGAACTTCAGTCGCGCAAAGGAAAAGAAACATGGTCATCGACCAGATAGGCCTCATTCTTGAATGCAAGAATGAGTATGACTAGAAGAGGCAAGTTTTTTCCCACTTGGTACATTAATCTACCTTGAATTTCAGCTAAGAGTGGCCCCAATGAAAAAGCATGGAGAAGATTCAGAGCTATTCTCTTTGTAGTATGATCTAACCTGTATATTGCGATGAATTGGTAATAACAGTGCAGGGCGAGTTCTATCACTACTACAGAAAAGGTATTCACAGACGGTTCAAAAACGTCATCATAGACGGTTTCGTGAGCCGTCTGAATTTATGGGTCAGTGATGACATGAGGTCATCACAGACGGTTTTGAGGTTTAAAGGAATGTTGTGTTTTCGAGTAGACTCAAAGCCTCACATGCCCATTTTCATTCACAGCCGAAAGAGGAGGAGCAAGGCCAAAACATTCCCCCTTCCACATTCATTCTACCTCAAGGCCAAGAACACAACTGAAGCCAAGCAACTAGGAGATAGGAACCATTGAAGTAAGCTCACTGCCACCACCATCCTCACCAAGCCATCAAGCAAAGCCACAACAAGAATAACCCACAACCACAAGAATAAGCAGTATCACCTCCATCTTTAACCATCCACACCTACAGCCAATAGAGAAGAGTAGAAGAGGAAGGGAGCAAGGGGGAAGAGCAAGACCGGAGGAGCCAGAACCAGTGGCATCACCAAGCATCAAGGCAGCTTGGGGGAGGAGCAAGCTCAGATTATGCATCATCATAGCCTGCAAGACAAACGCAGCAAGGAAGAAGAGGAGAGCACCAGCACGGGACCGGCACTACCATCCTCTTCACATCCTTAACCTCAACAAGAGGTAACCCACAATGGAATCTCAGTATGCAGCACACATGCACATCATTCACCCATAAAGCATCTCATCATAACATTCAGATAGCTCTCAGTTTGCTTTTCATCGCAGAGCAAGGGAAGGATTTGGGTTAGAGAGCGAGGGGGAGTATTACCGTAGAGCGAGACTTTAGCAGCTCCACCATCACCAAGCATTAGCATCACCCATGCATCTAAAGCCAATAAGTAAAAATGTATCAATCCATTGTGAGGAACATCAGTAAGCAAAACCGTATCAGGTAAGGCATCAATCAATCTCAGTAAGCATAAGTAAAAGAAAGCAACCAAAGCATGTAAAATCTGGGTTATCAGAGTGGAGTTAGGGGAGGTAAGGATCTGAGTAGGGCTCGGCCGAGCCACAAAGGGAGCAGTGGTGCCGGCGGCCGGATGGCCGAGCCACCAGAGGCGAGGAGAGGCGGGCCTCCTGGCCGAGGGAAGCCGAGGCGAGGCGACGGATTGAGCGCAGTGAGTAGGGGAGGCGCACTGGCGCTAGTGAGCCGAGCTAGTGGCGGCCAGCAGCCGAGGCGCCAGGCTCACGTTCGCAGAGCCGAGGGCGCAAGAACGAGGCGACGTGGACGGCCGGCGCGACGACGGCGGCAAGGCCGGGCGTGGAGGCGGGATTGCCAGCAGAGCTGGCCGCACCACCGAGCCGGCAAGGTCGGCAGCGTGGACTTGACCGGCCGGTCGATCGGAGGAGACGGCATGTGGCACCGCATGATGGCGCTGGTCATGGTGGCGCCCCATGAGGCCGAGGCGGCGGGGGGAGGCGCTGGTTTGCCAGGGAAGGAGGCGATCGACCTCTGTGGCGATCGGATTGAGATCGAGAGAGAGAGAGAGAGAGAGAGAGAGAGAGAGAGAAGAGGAAGTTGGGGAAGGAGAGTGGGTTTGGGGGAGATTAGAAGGGGAGTGTGTGTGTGTGGCTGTGGGTGCGTGCGTGTGTAGATTGGGCTGGCCGAGAGGGGGTGAGAAGAGAGAGAGAGGGAGAGAGAGGGGAGTTAGGATAAGATTAGAGTTAAGGATAGAGTTAGGATTTGGGTTTTTAGGTTTAAAGGAATGTTGTGTTTTCGAGTAGACTCTGGATAGTTGTTGCGATGGTTGTCTATTTCAGTAGCTTGTATTAAATCAATTAGTGGTCTACTGTTTAATTCTTGCGATTATTTTGGTTTAGCTTAGGTCTTGTCAATTAGGCCAGCTTAAAAATTTATTTGTGGTTTAGTTGCTAGGTAAGTCGAGTAGCCGTTTTCATGTTGTTAATAGGCTAGCTTGCATGTGTAGCAATCCTTGTGTATCGTCGGTAGTTTAGTAGGGCGTTGTGGGGAGTGCTAACTTAGAGTTAGATCTCCAAAAGTTTTATTAAATTAAAATTGTACTAACAATTAGGAGTCACTAACTTTTATATCTATTATATCACTCAAAAAAATCCACTATGTATTTACTTATAGTATTATTCATGCTACCGTATTGCTACAGAGGGCGAACCAACACCGCAGGAAAAGTTGATCAGAGATTCATCGACGCCAATCTTTCCTATGACTCCAAAAGGCAAGCTATCCTCTTGAACATAAATATAGTTAATTTAAATGTAAACCGTATATTGCACTATTATGTTTATTGCATCAAATTGTTTTATCAAAACTTAAATAAATGATTGAGATGAAAATGATTAAGATGATTATGAAAGAAATGAGAATGAAAAGGAAAGAAAGAAATGAGAATTAATATGTGGGTAAAAGGGGGCCCTGGCAGGGGAAACACGATGACGACGATGATGATGATGATGAGGTAAGAGGTGGGCCCCTTTTTACATATGGTTATAATATAAGGACAAACAAAACTCTTGCTTGGTTTGAAGTCAGAATTCAAGACCAACCATTTTCCGTTTCAAGGCGAAAATGCTACCTTGTTACGTGACTATGCTCTCCTAACGGGTAAGTTATATATGTGTGAGTGTGATGGAGGAACCCAGGACCGTAGGAGAAGTCCGGAGTGGGGATCCAAGGCGCTATAAGCTAAGGTGGAGTGTTGAGTGCGGGATAGAAGCGCCTCAACCAACATTACTAGAACTTCGGTGTATGACCGGTCGTGCGTGATTTAATCAACACCAACGGAAAGTAATGGGTGGAGACTTAATCACATAACCTGGAAAACGTTCTGTATTATGAACTCGAACCCGCATCAAAGGAAATGCAGGGGACCCGACTCATTTAGAGCTCAGAATGACTATGGGTAAAGTGGTACAAAGCTCACAAGAAGGCTATGCAAAATCATGAATTCATGCTAGTCTCCTGGATTAGAGTCTACGGGAACCACCGGGGATCTTTCTTCTCTCCGAGTAATAAGTAGTGTTTTCAGTATTAAAATTTGCCACCTAATGTTTTAACAAATTATTTTCAGAAAAGAGATGACTTAGAAAATGTGATAACAACCAGAGCTAGTCATCCAGTGCATTCTTTGCTATTAATGCTTGCTGAGTACATTCGTGTACTCAACCTTGTTAGTATTCTCCTTTGTAGATCCTAGTCCGGCCGGGAGCTATCCCGAGTGGGATGAAGGACTTACAGGTACTGAAGCAATCACGGGAGGAGCAGGCACGGACTACGAGGACCAGAGTGAGATGGACGCCATATTTGACTCGTGGGTCGAATAGAAGGCCGAGGCTTCAAGGTTAGCGAGAAAAACAGAATCGTTCCTTTTGTAGCTGTATAAAATATGTACTAAGAATCATAGCCTTGCGTGGCTATTCTTGGAATAAAATGTACGATTTCTATCTTATTGTTCGTCACAGCGTAACCTCGATAAAGGCTTACTATTCGTTGGAGCAAGAGTTTTCTTCGAGCAAACGAATAGTAATCCGTATGCCTAAGTGTGATTACCTTTGGGGTAATGACACGGGCGTCCACATATCACGAGACGGTTTCATCCACAAACCGCCTGCGTGATAGTATTATCACGACGGTTTGTGGCTGAAACCGTCTGTGATGACTTTTCTCTATAAAGCCCCAAGCAGTGGCTGCTTGTGCCATTAAATCCGGCATCATATATATATATATATATATATATATATATATATATATATATATTGTTCGTAGTCTCTCAGCCACTTTGGGGGGATCGTCCACGCAGTATGAGAAGGATGAGACAGTAGCCACGGGCAACCTCATTGAGCCCCTGCAAGTTTAAAAAGTATGGATGCAAGGAGAGCGTTAGGATATCCAATTACCTGGATTGGACGTTGTTATGTTCAGAAAGTGACGTTGATGTGCAGGTACTCCGACTGGGAAGTGGCATCATGTATCAGCAACTAACCATTCTTGAGCATGTAATCGTCTTTAAACCCAACAAGAACACCAAACAACCATTCTCATATTTCAAAAGAATTCTCAACTTGTTGCTTGGTGAGATGACGTGGTGATATCATGCATTTTGTAGATTTTTGCATCAGATCACAGAGCATACCATGGAGAATTCATGTAGGACTATAATAGAGAAGGCCAATGCTTTATATGGTTAAATTATATTGTTTGTTCATGAGAGCACATCCATAAGGTTTAGCATAGATAGCAGAACCTTTCTACGTCGTACAAAAAGATGTAAAGAGGAATACCATACAAACATAAAAGTATTGCTTTTGATGTCATATACGATAGCAAACGATATATTCAATTAGTTGTTGGGTAGCCGAAACTAAAAGTTTCCCTAAGACAGGAGAGTAACATCATTGAACAAACCAGAGTTGATCCACAAAAGATACCTCAGTCTCTATAACGAAGATAATCCAAACACATAAATGAGTAGTATGAGCAAGATTTTTCTTCACTAGGTCCTCCATCTAAATACTATGCACCACACTAAAGATAAAACGGTGCTCAAAAGAGGTCCAAATAGTATTATAGCGACGGTAGATGACCTGCAAGAAATAAAGAATGTAATCAAAATTAATTTCAATGCAATTCCCAGTTACGCACGGTGAAGAAAACACTGGATGATGGAGGTAAGAAGTTTATACCAAGATAAGCTGTGAGATATACATGCTAACATCATCCATTTTGTTGGTCATGATCTGGCATCTGGTACTAAATGAGATTAACAGCTGCTTTAGCTAGTAAACTCTCATGTGCTGTGACAGGTGGTTTAAGCAAAACCAACACGAGATTGTGATACAAACAGCCTTTTACCTTTTTTACTCTTTCAGTGAATGTTTTATCGTGGCGGTTCTACATTGAATCACTCCAATAAGGTGTCCTAAATTGCCTTGAACATTCCATAATGATGCATATCCTCTCCCTTCCACGAGAGTCTCTTTCTTTGATAGGATACTAACAAAAGATATCCATGAGGACAATACCTACAAACAATAATATGGAATTAGAAGCTCCTGTGTAAACATATGCTTTAATAAAAGCTCTACTACTGATTTAATTACGAACCGCTAATTTTTGGAATAGTTTTTTTAATTGGAACATTCCATATTTTTCATCACCGAACAATCTTGTTACCTTGAACAAATCTAGTAGTGTACTATCCCCAACGATAGTATTTACTAAAAATATAGTAAGCTAACCATTCATGTATCAGCTTAGCATCTGAGGTGTAGCCATAGAACATGGTGGACCAACTTTGAGGCATGTATTTACCTCATATGCCACCAAGGCATGTATTTACCTCATATGCCGATGGCGGGGCATTATCCTCCTCATCTCTAAGAATGTTCAAAGTTACATATATCCAAACTCGGTTCTCCAAGCACCTCAGATAAGCAAAAGCCATTCTAGAAGTTGAGACCGGGGCAAATAGCGTGCTACTCAAATGTTTATACCCGCAAGGATAAAGTATTAGCAACAAATAAGCTTCAATCCATGCAAACGCCCAATATTTAATCTAAAAGAAAAGCACTCTATTGTTATAACTAATGAATCTCCCCCTTTACTTTTCAATATATCTATACATTTATCTGCATATGTAGATAGGGTTCCAAGTGAGTTTTTTAAAAAAGGCATGTGTTGGGAATTTTACCTATTAGCACGGCAGCAAAGGAAACCATGAAAAATAATTCTACAACTAATTCGGGAATCATGACCAATCCCTCACTCAAGTCAATATTTGTAGAAGAACCTAACTTCTCAAATAGATTATGATTATAATGCTATAATATCAAACTCAACACCTACGAGTGTTGCCATCTCGATGATGCACCTAAATTTCATCTCGCAAGAATGCTTCCTAGTGTTTACCTAAAGCTATTGCTAGATCAGATATCCTCTGTGTTCAAACCATAGTAAGTTTCTAGAATCTGTGTCAACATATATATTACCAAATCTATAGATAAATTAGGACATCCTTTATGCTACTATGAACTTTACCAATCTTGATCCATTTTATCTATCTTTAAAAGCACCAACAGATATCTCAGTGAATAAAGTATATTCAGTTATACAAAGTCCAACCATGCAAAATATATTACCTTGATAGAGAGATCTCTAGAACTATCCAAGTTTTCGAGGATGTCTGCAAATATCCCGCTGATATGCACCAGAATAATCAATTGTCACATACTAAAAAAATTTATGAGTGAAGGTCTACTGCAATGAGCAATTGCTTAATTACCTCCAATTCAATAATCCAGGTCACAAAGCACCGGTCTTTTCTCCCCCATTTTTATGTCTGCCCAAACTGAAACCCTGACAATATGAACTATCCATTGCATAGAGAGTGCACATACATTAATAATCGCAGCATCACATAGCCATCACAGAGCAAAGGGGAGGAATCAGCAAATGAACCATCGCACAAACATGAAAACCAAAGCAACAGAAGTGGGGGTGAGGGGGGTTTGAGTCCAGGGAGGAGGAAGTCGGACCCGGGTTACCACCCCCAAGTCCCAAGCCAAGCACCGGGGAGCAGGCGCGCAGAGGAGCCGAGCCGAGGGCGTGGCGCAAGGAGACGCAAGAGGCCGAGCAGTGTGGGCAGGCATGATCGAGCCGGGCCGGGCGGAGTCGGAGGAGCCAAGATCGCCAGTCACAAGGGCGATGGAGGCCGAGCTTGGTGGTCGGGCCGGAGGTGAGTTGGTGGAGCGGAGCCGAGGCGGTGGCGGCACGGTCGGCTGCCGAGAGAGAGATTGAGCCTGCGGCGTGGGGAGGAGGAGGCGGTTGGAGCTAGACCGAGCGGGCGGTGGGGGAGGAGGTAGACCGAGGGGGCGGCGGCGGAGGATGGGAAGACGGAGTGCCAAAAGACGGAGGGGAATCGAGCGAGGCTGCAAGGGGAGGAGCAGCATAGCGGGGGAGGAAATGGGAGAAGGTTCAAGACGTAGGCGGATCGTGCGGGCGCGGAGGAGAGCGCTCGCGATCGGATGGATTGTGTTTTTAGGGTGACGTGGATATCCTGGGAGGCCGGCTAGCAACTCCCCTATAATAAGAGTAGATATATATATATATGATGATGGTTTTAATGGCACAAGCAGCCACTGCTTGGAGACTTTATAGAGAAGAGATTATGAATGGAATGGTAGGACGTGCTGCACGCAAGAGGTAGGAGAACTTGACCGACATGAACAAAGGACTATTAATATGAACTAATTATCAATTCAATTTCAGCATAAGACTATTGACATCATTACATCACGAGCAAGGGGACTATTAATATGAACTAATTATCAATTCAATTTCAAATACGACTATTGACATCATTACATCACGAGCAAGGGACTATTAATATGAACTAATTATCAATTCAATTTCACATACGACTATTGACATCATTACATCACGAGCAAGGGACTATTAATATGAACTAATTATCAATTCAATTTCAGCATAAGACTATTAACATCATTGAGAAGTTCATCGAAGAGAACAAGACCAAGGGTGTCCAAACCCACCACACCAAGAGTAGCCCCTCGGCATCCATCGCAGAGCACTAGCCATTTTCATCACAGAGCAAGGGGGTAGAGACAGAGAGGGAGTAAGGTAGGGTGATATCTCAGTACAGCGCAACCACGGTGGCGACCCCACCACCAACACAACCCTCATCCATCTCCTTCACCTTGCATAAATCACACAAACATTAGAACACAACTTAAGGCTCAAGCATAAAAATCAAACTCAACAAAAGACATTAAGCTAACAGATCTAGAGGAGAATAGAGGAGGATGGGAAAGCAAAGCTCTGCTAGGGCCTAGCGGGCGAACGGGTCAAGGCGGCAATGACGGGTCGAGTGGCGGCGTCGAGGTGGGAGGGAACGGAGTAAATCTGCCGAGGAGTGACAAGTTAGGGCAGCGCAAACCCTAAGCGAGCTGGGAGTGATGAGTGTTAGGGCGTCACCGTGAGTTGTGGCATTAACGGTGACATCGCAAAAGACACTCTTATTGTACGAGTGTCTTGTCAAAGGAACTGTGGTGTGCCAAACCGTCGGCAACAGGAAGAATGGCGGCGTCGGCGATGGGGTCACTCGAGTGGGGAGGAGACGCAGACGAGAGTAAGGCATTGGGGAGTGACGAGTTAGAGCACAATCCTAGCGGCCGGCCGAGCTCCTACTAATAAAGAGACTTATCACATATGGTTCTATTATGGAACCGTCGGTGATAATTATCACGAACGGTTCCATAATGGAACCGTCGTGATGTGGTTTTTTCTCAAGTATATTTATCTTGTATATACACTTACATGACAAGAAGAAATTACATGTTTATATTAAAAAGTAGAAACCTATAATTAAACAAAGTTTTTCTAGTGGCGGAGGTAGGTGCTATCTCCATCTTCAATACTTCATAGGCGGCATTAGTTTCAGATCGGACGGTTCTCGATCATCAACGAAGCTCAAATGCGTCCACCCATCGACGCGCTGCTCGAGTGTCTCCAAGACCCTCAGATCGTTGAACTAAGAAGAATTGAGCCCATAGGCTCTTCCCTTGCTTGAGGGTCTTGGCCCGACGACTCGATCGCCGCCGCCTCGATTCACGTGATCAAGTGACGGCAAGCCTCCTGAAGACGTGCAACGTCGTTTTGGAGAACCACGTCGATGACGCGGTAAACTCGTCGAAAGTGGGAGATCACTCGGAAGACACGGCGGACGAGGATGTCAAGACGGCGGAAGGTGGCCGTCATCTGCTCCGGCAAATTCTCGGCCGACGTAGGAGTGAAGACATTGTTGAAACAGTGTTCTTCCGCAAAGACGGTTCAACGTCTGTGAGAGAGGTGCTCAGACAAGGTGCGACCGGTAGGCCATCAATGCCGCGACAAGGAAGAGGCGACCATTTCTGTTTTTTATAAGTAGGATGATCACATCTTCGATGGCGATGATCCTTTTTATAAAACAAGGTATAAATTTGGAGCGTGAGACGAAGAGACGCATCGGGGAGCCGAAGCGGATCGATACGATAAAGAGACGCATCGGGGAGCCAAAGTGGATGGCGACGAAGAAGAAAATGCGCGTATTGGGCAGAGTAATATTATCACGAGATAGTTATAACAAAAAACCGCTCAGGATATGTGGTAATATCACGAGACGGATATTGTTAAGAACCATCTGTGATGTTTCATGATTGTTCTTTGTTGAAAACCGCAAATCATGATATGTAGAATTATCACGCACGGTTATTAACAAGAATCGCTCAGGATACTTCACGACGGTTTTCAACATGAACCGCTCTGTGATATTACCTCTTCACAAACGGTTTTAGTGCGACAAGTAACACAAAAGGTCTCTAAACCAAAACCGATCAGTGATTGATGTAATCTGAGCGGTTTTGGTCAATCGTCTGTGATGAAGTCCCAAAGATAGCATTTTTGTAGTAGTGTATCATTGTGGCTTAATGCTAAATGCACAATACTCTTATGCATAGTCCTAGGGCTGCAAATGAGTCGAGTTTGAGCAAGCTAGACTAAGCTCAGCTGTGCTCATCTTAAAAGTCGAGCAAGCTCAGTTTGAGTCATGTTGCAGAGTGAGCTAGAGAGTGGACTCATACTCAGCTCATAAAAATCTCGAGCCAATTATAAAAAGTGAAAATGGCGTGCCAATTTGCAAGGGTTATTAAGTCACAAGGTGTGACTAATGGTGTTAGTTCAAAGTCATGTATACTGTCAGAGATGAAAATCTAAAATGTATCATGTAAAATATAATGGTAACTAAAGGACGTAACCAAACTATGATGTCACGCAACTGACCGCGACGTGGCCAAACCTGCCACGATAGTTCTCCAAGCCAACCGCGTCCGTTTTTGGGCTAAATCCTGTCATGCCAAGAGGAGCGGCGTGACAGCACTCGTTTGCCACAGCAAGGACCGTGGCATAACAACGTGCTTTTGCCATGCCACACGTTGTGGTGTGGCCAAAGTGGTCAAAATTGGAAATAAAGTTAGGGAGATGTTATCTTTAAAATATTTTTTAAAAATAGATTAAATAATAAAAAATTTCTAACTGAAGAGCCTAATTTAGTTTCAATCTATTAGAACTAATATAGGAGATTTATCAGAGTTCGAGCTAAAATCGAGCGAGCTAGCCTAAGCTCAAACTTGGCTTGTTTTTCATGCAAGCTCTAAACGTTGCTCAAACTCGGCTCATTTCTTTTTGAGTTGATCTCAAGTTAACCAAAAAGTGACTCGAACTCGAGCTGCTCACGAGTCTCGAGCTTTTGTTGTGTCCCTAGTCCTGTACCTTTTTCCAAAGTGATAATCTTATTCCCTAATTAGCCGAATAAGAGGAAATTCTATGTGCACAAATATTTCTTATGGCACATGCAAAACCCCTCTATTTTTTCATTAGAAAATTTCCAAGATGCTCCACCTACTAGTTTCTTTCTTCTTTTTTTCCAAGAGAGCAAGTCCATTGTGACTAGACGTGACATCAACAGGGTCTAAGTGGGTCTAAGTTGACCTAGTTGTAAGTTTAAGGGTTAAATATCTGGTTTTGTACTTCAGAGGTTAATAATTAGCTGAACTAGTCGTCAACCCATGCATCTATACGGGCTACATATGTGCTTCAGTTTATTTTATCAGTGTTAAAAGAACACGTACATGCACGACTCCTAACCGAATTAGCATAAAACCTTGAGAAGCATAACCTTTTACTTATTTTAAAGATATTAAACTTTATTTCTATTGTATTAGCATTATGGGCTTCCATGTTCCAGTACAACACTATGCAATGTTTAAATTTTTTATTTAATTAGGATGATCCTTAGAACACAATACCATTCACAATCCACAAACATTAAAAAAAGATGTGAGATGATTTTAAATTTTGGTCATATTGTATATATTTATATTAATTCCTATTTTATTAAAAATATATATAATATCATATTGTGTACTTAAATTATTGTTGCATATATAACTTCAAAGTTCTAAAATTATATAACATTTACATGTTTTCATTGGAAATTGCTTTGAACTTTAAGTATTTTATTTACAATTTTAATACTTATACATTTATTCTAATTTGGGTACGACTTTTTTGATTCAAAATTTGAATTATGTTTTCTCTTAATTTAATTTAAAATTTAAGTTAATATTTAAAAATTTAAATTAATTTATAAGGTTTAATGGTAATCCAAATTCCAATTTAAGATTCTAGATTTAATTATATTTATATCTGATTTAATTTTATGTCCTAATTAAAGTTAATTTGACATATGGGTTTATATTTTCCAACTTTTATGAATCTGATATAATTTATTTTGATATGTTTAAATTAACTCAAAAGTAATATTAATGATGGATTTAAGTTTTTTATTAAATTTATATCTTGTGTTCCATACACTATACGACTCAAATTGTTGTATCAATAAGAACCTTTTAAGTGGTGCTGTTTGATTTTGTAACCATTGTCTCTAGACAAAATACTCCTTATTTAAGGTACAGAATGGGGTATCACCTTCCATAAATGTTTAAATGTTTAAATTTTAAGTTTAATACCTAACTATGAAGTTTTTCTGTATTGATTTTGCATTTAGTTTTGTCGGTGTTTTAGAACCGATCTTACGTAAAGATTGTTTGATTCGGGGGGTCTCCTAGAATGGAATCACGCGGAGAGATTGACACGGGTGTTTTTTATACAAGTTCAGGCCTTCTCCGGAGAGAATAACAACCCTACTCCCCTGTGTGTATGGTATTGAGTGTATTCTGAACAATCAGGAGAAAAACTAAGACTATTACAGATGATAGCACTTGTCTTCCTGATAGCCCTCGATAGCGTGTGTGTACACCTCGATTGCTCTGTCCCCCTTTCCCTCTCTGACCGTTGCTTTTATATAGTCGTGAAGGAATAGCCGTTTTCCCTATTTGAAGAGCGCCTCATTCAATCCATGTGAGGCTGCGTTTGCAGTAATCATCGGGATGGTAACTCCTTTACGCCACTTTGGCGATTACTTGTTAGAGATGATGGGGTATTGTGTGTTATTATTTCGCATAATAATAGCGTATGTTGACTGTTTGGATTCCTTAATCAATTGGACCCACTAGCTAGTAGGTTTTATTGATCATAAGGTAGTCATAGCTGACCTGGTCGTAGAAGAACTTACGACCATAAGGTAGTCATAGCAAGACTTACGACTATGGGGTAGTCGTAGAATAACCTACGACTGGGTAGTGATCGTAGAAGAACTTACGACCATAAGGTAATAGAAGAACTTACGACCATAAGGTAATCGTAGCAAGACTTACTACTATGGGGGTAGTCGTAGAAGAACTTACGACCACCTAGTAGGCTTCTGTCGACGATCGAATCGCCGATCTTACGAAAATAAACGAGGAAAATGATGTGGAATATCCTGGAATGGAATGGGGGTCGCTCTTTATTGATATGAACTGGATTTACAAGATGTGGCTAAGTACTACCTGAATTACACTGAATGGAGGAATGTAGCAACCGCAATCGGACTTAGAATTTGAGTCTAAGGTGATTATCTAGCTTCTAATTCCACCGCTTAGGCTTCATGCATATCTCTGCCTTGGCCTTATTTTGTGTGTCGCCTATCGTCTCCTTCTTGTCTCTCGTGTTTTGTCCCTTGTGCTTCACCTTTAAATAACTTCCGAAGAGGTGGCGATTACTCTGGAGAAGACGTCCTGGTGAAGCGTTCTGACCGATCGGAGCAGTAGAAAGTTAGCAATGTGTTAACTTCCTTGCGGTTGCTTGAAAAGCTTAACCGTAGGGTGGTTAATAGTCGTTGTCTCGAGGTTGTACCATCGCATGGAATGGAACGATAACACGTGTTCCATTCATCATACGATAAGAAATACCGATTCGAGAATTCTCGAGCGGTTATCCGGTGGGGATTAGACACAAAGCCTCATCCCACAGAGGTATCCATTAAGTAACCTCTGAATACTAACGACCGGGAGGTCGTTAGTCTTAGGGTTACGACCATGAAGACGTATGGTCTTTTATTATGCTTTTAAAATAATACATAGAGGTTTTAATCTCGTCACCAGCCCCGAACTTTAAATGAACTGGTCGTGTATATACCTTTTCCGATGAAATCGTATCAGGCGGAACCCATTTAATGTCGTGGTATCTGGCGGTCTGCATGTTCACTTTAAAGTTGAGAACTTGCCTTGGGAAGCGAAGAGTTCCTCTGTCGTTTGAACAAAAAGAAGCTTTTTGTCGGTTGGACTTTTGTGGAATCCTTGAAAGTATCGGAAGTTTATAAAATCTTCTCTCATTGGGCTCTTAGAATTTTTATGCTTCCAAAATCCCCTTCGATCCCCTTTAGCTTCTCGCCAAGAAATCCTCCAGAGCCTTTTCTGTTCTTCCCACCACAAAGTCTTCAACTTCCACTACTCATCCTTGAGGATTTTCGCCATGCTCGAGCAAATTACAAAGTGGTTGCCTTGAATTGGGCAAGAAAAAGCTTGAGGCTTTGGCGAAGATGGGAATGCTCCCAGATAGGAATCGATTAATTGGAGACCGCGATGGAGAGCATTTTCCGAGCCGTGAAGATGGCGAAATCCTATTTTTCTTGCCTACATCGAATGTGGGCCGAATTTGAGACTCAGGTACACAAATTCCTCCTCCGCGTTCTTGAACATTACGGGGTGGAATTGGTGAATTTGGCCCCAAATTCGATCGCAAATATTAGTATTTTCGCATATTTGTGCGAGGCATACCTGGGAATACAACCGAACTTGAAGCTCTTTAGTTATTTCTACCGCATGGTGATGGGAAAATCTGTGGCAAAATCTGAGGCAGCTCCCGGGGAATGCACATTGCGTCTTCATGACGGAAAGGCCGATGAGTACATCTTCATGTACGCGAAATCTTCGTGGTCGTCATGGAAAAAGTACTGGTTTTACATGACGGTTACGAAAGACGATGGCCTCTACTTCGCCGGAACTAGAGCAAGTGAAAACTCCAAGTGGAAGGAAACCGTAAAGAAGACAGGGATAGTCAAAAGATGGGCGGATGCCATCTATGACTTGCGAGTCAGGGGCCTGACTTCGTGGCATGTGGTGAAGGATTTCACCTTTCGCCGATTAGCCTATTGAAGCTCCTGGACTCATTCCTGCTCTCGGTGCCTTGATCGTGATGAAGCTACCTCGGAAGGTGGTAAGTCTTTGAGATAAATTCGATCGGTATTTTGATTTGATTAATGTATTACCTTAAAATCTGTCTATTCTTCCTACATTAAAGCTCTTTCCCTAGGGAAATTAGAGAACAGTGAAGATGATCTGCGTAAGGGGAGCTCGAGAAAAGGTTTGAATGCCCAAGATCTTAGCAGTAACTCCTATTGAAGGAGACGGCAAGGCTTAAGGTAATTTAATCAAAATTCCTTTTACCATGTGTATACATATATTCCACCAGATTTCCAATCGTGCTCTACTTTTTGCATCGGTTGGATTGCGAATCATACAATCTGGTGAGGATCAACGTCCCACCTTAGTTCCGACCGAGTCGTGCCCTGAGGCACTTGAAGGAGATGAATCCCTCGAGGTAATAGAACATTTTGGAATCATATATGTACGAATTTTTAGATAAAGGATTTCTTCACCCAATCAAATTTGTTCTTTGATTTAGGTGGATAAGCTCGAGGGCCCGAGAATGTAATCTGCGAGGTCAGAACTCCAGAGTGGTCGCGGCACGACCTTATGGTTATTACCAAACAAGCGATCGGAGATTGATGAAACCACTCCCCAGGCCGGATAGTCGGGAATGCGGTCCTTGATGAACCGGTCGAGGACATAGCTTCCCGACATCTTGTTGGAGGATGTGAGGTTCCAACAAACCTTGCCGGTCCGTAACCAAAGAAATTTGGAGGAGAAGAAAAGGAAGGCTAGCGGCCACAGATTTCTCTCTTGCGCGTTTGAGTCAAATCCGGAGATTAACAAGGTATATACAAATGAAAGTGGTCGTATAAGTATGTACCTCTAATAATTCCTTGATGATTTGATACTTTGAACTTCCCATCTTCGGTTTGCATAGGTCTTCGGTGTTCGGTCGTTTCCGGCTGTGTTCTTCTGAGGACGACACTGTGGAAGTTCAGGCAGAGCACTTCTCGGGACAAAGTTCCCGAGAAATAGTGGTCGAAGAAGCCCCGGCGGTGACAAGGGCAACGGTGAGTTGGATCCTTTGGTGATTGAAACCCTTCAGGAGGTAGATGCCTCGAGAGGTCTCAACAGTTCGATCATCGCCGATAACTCTTCCCAACCTAACAAGTTCCTTTTCGTCCCGATTCATCGAGGATAAGGAGCTTGATGAGGCGTGGCGAAAGTATCGGATACTCAACTCAAGATGCACCTCGATTTGATTTTTGCCGGTTATAATGACCAGCAATTGTAAGTATTCTCGACCGACTTCATAGCTCTTCTTTAAAAGTTTATAAGAAACTTAAGAAAGAGAACGCTATTTGTGTAGCATTTGGTCGAGAACTTTCTTTGTGATCGGAGATGACCCACCCAAATGAAGTTAAGGACTTGGAGCAAAAGCACTCGAGTTGGAAAGTAAGAACTTTTCCTTTTGAACTTTTGTTTCTTCTTCAATACTTTGCTCCTCTACAATTATTCTCCTTATCGTATTCGATAGATCCGGAGAAAATAAAAGAGGAGGTTGTGGTGAAAGCCAAGACGACTCTTCTTGAAGAAGAAATAAAGCTAAAGACCGATCATTCTTTGTCAAGCAAGTTCACTAAAGACCTATTGATCGTTGAAGCAACGACCAAATATGAAACACTTAGCAAAACAAATGAAGGTAATATGTCGTAAGCTTGATTTTTCCTTCACTTATGCTTGTGTTCATTAAGCGATTTGTTTTTGCAGAGCAAACGCAAATGCTTGAAACAAAGAAAACTCGAAATTTGAGCAGATAAGGAGGCGCTCTTGCTCAAGATATTGATGAAAAGATTCATGCTTTGAACAAAATGATCTTTGATATGGGATCGAGGATCAAGCTCGCCTTCCTTAGGAGATCCAATAGAGAAAATGAACTATTTGGGTCAACTTCTAGAGGACCTTAAAGTTCGCTCAAAACTACTCGGACGAATTATGCCTGTGCCCTAAAAACAAAGGCGTTGCAAGTGGAGTTAGTTTTGCTTTGGCAAACCGAAAGCTTCCGACCCTCCATAGATCTCCAAGTCTGTTAAAGATGACTTCAATCGCCCACTGAGGAGGCGACCAAGTTCATGGAAGAACTCGGGCCACTTTGAGATATAGTTGTAGAGGAGATGGAGGTCGAATCTCCGACAAACGATGAGTTAGGTTGGGAATATTTCTTAGAGTAGGTTCACCGCAAGTGTAGAAATATTTGAATATCTATGAAAAATTACCTTTTATGTCATTGACAAAGCTTTTGTTTATCTGTTTGACTTTTTTTAAATTCTCGTATATTTCCTAGCCCCGCGCTTTATAGTAGAAGAACGTTCTTTGTACAAGCGAAGAAGCCAAGAAAGAGAATAAAAGAGGTCATAACCATGTATGTGAGTTTTTGAAGGTATGTTTGGACATGTAAGACAAAAGCGATCGATCGTTGCAATACTAGGAAATCAAATGTGGTCGGGACAGTATGATTTCGACTAGTTATAGATCTTTGTTTGTCATAATGGAAATACTAATCAAAAACACTATATATGGTCGGAAAAAGACTTTGTCAAACTTGACATAAGAAGAAATGCAAATATGTATGCAACAAATTATAAGTGAACTTTGTTTATATCTATTGTCCCATAATCTGGTGGAACTAATGCTAAGACACGAAGGCATACGACACATTTCTTGAAACGTGTTCAAATTACAGATCCGATCGGTAGCGAGGATCGTGAAGAAAAGAACCGTCGCTAGGAAGCTCCTTCGATTAAGCGTGACCACGTGCGAAAAAGGAGAGACTTCGACTAGGAGGCTTTCCGTGTCCCACCAATGAGCGACAAGAATAGACCGTAATCTTAAAATAATGAAGCATAATCTTGAATCGTAAGCATATCATTCATGAGATAGTTAGTTGTGTGGCGCTCGATTACTCATTTTCTTTGAGAAAAGAGTGTAGTCGTAGCGTGGGAATCATTTGAAGAAAAATGCTCACGACTAGGACCAAAGAGTATCGAGAGATCCTTAAAAGGATATCGGAGAGAAAAATATCTTCTCCCGGCACTAACAATAATAAACGACCGGAATGTAGGTATATATATATATATAAGCAAGGTTGCACTTCTTAATTAATTAATGAATTTAATGAAATTGAAATTGAAAGAAAAGAATGAATGAAAATTAAACATAGAACTTACGCAATTGATCGATGTTCCAAGAATTTGACAAAATTTGCCCATCGACATAGCCAATCATCACGGAACTGGTCGGGTTACTTCGACCCGATGTAAGGACCTTCCCATTTAGGAGAAAGTTTATTGCGATTTGTTTGGCTCAATTTTTTCGAGAACCAGATCACCTACAAACAAGGTCGCGAGGTCGCACTCTTCGACTATGGTACCTTCGCATGGCTTGTTGGTAGACTAGCGATCGTATAAGGGCTTGGTTTCGCTCGTTCTTCAAGGAAATCGACGCTGCCGAAGTCGTCGCTCATTCTCGATCATTTTCGTCAAAACGATCGATCGATTCGCAGAGCCAATTTTGAGTTCGGAGGAAGCATAGCTTCAGACCATAAACCAAAAAGAATGGAGTTTCACCGGTCGCACGATCGGTCATGGTTCGAACGGCCCATAACACGTAGGGAAGTTCTTAACCCAAGCGCTGACCGCTTGATTAAGCGGTCGAATACTCGGCGCTTGATCCTCGCATAAGGATACCATTAGCCGCTCAATCGCTCCGTTGCTTCGCGGATGTGCAATGAAGCAAAATGAACTTTGACACCAAGTTCATCGCGAATTCTGGAATTGATTCTTTGAGAATCGGGAACCATTGTGCGTGATGATACGATCGGGTACACCAAATCGCGTGATCACATTTTTCAGAGAAATCTCTTAGCGGCCTCGGTTGTTATTTTAACGATCGCTCGGCTTCAATCCATTTTGTAAACGTGTCAATCATGACGAAAAGGAATTGAAGCCCCGGTGCTCTTGGGAAAGGTCCTGAATGTCCAATCCCAGTGTTGCAAAAGGCCAAGAAAGAGGAATTGTTTGTAAGGCTTAGTCTTTGGCCGGTGTACTTGTCGCTATGAAACCGACATTGTACACACTTCATCACAAGCTCTTTTGCATCATGAAGGCGGTTGGCAAGAATAGCCTTGCTTAAAGGCTTCTACCGACCGTGGTTCTCAGAGAATGGTGTGCTCCACAGACACCTTCATGGATTTCTTTAGCAATCTAATGCCATCCGCTTTGAGATATGCATCTCATCAACACTCCATGAGATCCTTGTTTATACAAGGTACTTTCGATTAGAGTGTATGATTTGGCTTTTAGTGCTATACGATCGGCCTCTACATCATCTTCTCGAATTGTGTCATGTCAAGATAATTGTAGATCGATGTCATCCAGCCTCTACCTTGATCGTGGCAGCGCCAACCGTCAATCGACATGTGGAGCATCCATGTTCCTTGATTAGTTTGTTCAACTTGCAAAGAATCATGTATGTTCTCGGAAGGCTCAACTACCGAGGGTGAATTGAGTTGCTCGAGAAAAACTCGAGGCGGGACGGCCGACCTCGTGGAGGCCATCCGTGCTAACCGGTCGACGAAAGTTTTCCTTTCTAGGAATATGTTGGATCCGAAAACCAAGAAGTGCTTTTCGAGTTTTCGTACTTCCGCCAGATAAGATGACATCTTGGTACTAGAGCATTGATACTTTTCCCCACTTGATTCGCTACTAGTTGAGAATCGCCTTTCACTAGTAATCTGCGAATCCGGCGAGCGAAATGCTCGAGTCCCCGCCAAGAACCTTCATATTCTCGCCACATTATTGGTGGCGGGAAAATTTAATGGATGGCGTATTTGATGTGTTCGCCATGAGGGATATCAAGACCACTCCGACCCCGATCCTTGTAGCATCAAGGAACCGTCGAATACATTGTCCACTCGTCGTGGTGTTCGTACTCGGGTCCTTGGGTGGGTTCGAGGTTTGTCCATTCGGCAATGAATTACGCTATTGCACGACTTTATTGTTTGTTAAGTGAAATGAAATGGAGATCGAACGCCTCTAGCTCGACCGCCCATTTGGCTATTCGATCACGATGATTCCTCGTTTCCAAGGACTTGACCAAGGGATATCCGGTGAGGTACGACCACTTTGTGGGCCCGAAAGTAGTGCCTTAGCTTCCTTGAAGACATAAGAAGGCCATAGAGCAACTTTTGTACACATGGGTATCTTTCCTTTGGTCCATGTAAGACTTAAACTACGTAATAGACCGGTCGTTGGATATTATCCTTTCTACAACCAAGACACCGCTAACTATCTGCGTGGTGTTGCCGCCACGTAAATTAGCAATGTTTCTCCGGTCTCGGAGAAACTAAAACCGGGTACTTGTAAGGTACTTTTAAGTTCCTCAAAGGCATCGCTTTGCCTCTTTAGTCCACTCAAAACTTCCATGTTTCCAAGAAGTTTAAAGAAAGGTAATCCTTTTTCCCTAACTTTGCTATGAAACGACTTAACGCCATACAACGGTTAGTTTTGGACTTCCTTCTTCGTGGTCTGGGGCGATCCGGTTGATGGCCGCAATTTTTCTTTGGATTTGCTTCAATACCTCTAGCGAAACTAGGAAACCGAGCGGTTTTCAGTGAAACTCCGAACACACACTTTTAGGATTTAACTTGAGGTTATGTCTTCTCAAGTTATTAAAAGTTTCTTGTAAGTCGGGAATGTGGTCGCCGTTGGTGGTCTTTACTGACGGATCGTCAACATAAGCTTCTAGATTCCGACCGATTTGTGGACTAAAAGTTTTTGCATCAACCTTTGAAAAGTTGCACCAAATTTTTGAGACCAAATGGCATCTTAATATAACAAGAAGTACCATATGGGGTGATGAAGGAAGTTTTCTCCTCATCTTCTTTACACATACTAACTGGTGGTACCACGAATACGCATCTAAAAACTTAGTAACTCGCACCCGTAAGTAGAGTCTACTAGTTGATCAATGCGGGGAAGGGAAAGTCATTCTTCGGACAAGCTTTATTAAGATCTCAGAAGTCGATACACATTCGCCATTTCCCATTATTTTCCTAACCATTACAGATTAGCAAGCCACCGTGGGTGGTCGACTTCACGAATAAATCCTCGGAGAAGCTTGTCAATCTCCGATTGATTGCTTCCTTCCGATCGGGTGCAAAGCGTCGTAGTTTCGCTTGATCGGTTTTTATCGCCGAGAGCAAGCTTGCGTGCTCGATCACCTCCGGGGACTCGAGCATATCGGACGCTTGCCAAGCAAACACGCCTTGATTTGCTCGGAGGAAGGAGACGAGCGACTCTTCCTATTTAGGGTCGAGTCTTGCCCGACCGTAATCTTCGCGCGGTTGGATCTAGTTGTCTGACCCATGTGACGACTTGACGCTGTCCGAGAAGCGCTTTTGTCGAGTAGTACCTCCTTGGTCCGGTCGGATGGTTTGGGCGTCATCTTTGGCTTCGAGTGCTTGACTCGCATGGGAGACGGATTAACCTCTCGGTCGGAAGTTCATCAACCAAAGGCAAAGGATTTCCGATCGCATCGTAGCCATTTTCTCTCTCTCGACCAGATGACTCCTTCGCCCGGCATTTTCAAACTTTGATAACCATAATGCGTGGCTATCAAGAATTTTGCTAATCTTTGGTCGACCGAGGATTTCGTTGTATCTTGGATTCAAGTTTACTACATCAAGCGGATCTTCTCTGCTCGAAATTGTCGGGTTTTCCAAACGCCACACGGTAAGGAAACTTGTCCTATCGGTTTAGCGGTAGAACCGGAACTATGCCATGAAAGGCATATTTCACGTGTTTCACCTTTGACATGGGGACTGCATTTCTTCTAAAGCTCCTACAAATAATATATTCAAGGAACTACCCCCATCCACTAAGACCCGATTAACCCGACAATTATTAATAGTTGGTTCAACGACGATGGGGAACCTACCCTGGTCGAGCCGATGGGATGGTGCGATCGTCTTTGTTTGAAGGAAATTGCGGTGTCAGACCACTTGAGTGCTTGATTACAGCTTGGAGATTCGACGAGGTTGACCTCCGCTCCATGGCCTTCGAGATGACGTCTGACTCGTATGAAGAAGATCCTCCAAAATCATGTTGACTGTGTGTTGGGGATCCCGGTACTCCATCTCCTCGCCGCCATCCTTGTCCTTTTGGAGCTCGTTTCTCCATGTTCCTGTATTCTTGAAATGGTCCTTACCCGCATAATAATCCTCCGCTTCTTACGCCAGACACGACAGTCGCGCAGATCATGCCCTCTGTCACCGTGAAGTGGACACCACTTATTCGCAGAATCCTTGGTCGGAACTTTTGCTTTGCTTTCGACCAAGATAGTCCTTCTTGCCCTTCCCGATCTTATCCGAACGGCGAGGACTTCTTTGTCGTCGGTCTGCGGTTCTTTTTCTTCTTGAGAGACTTCTTGTTCTTTTTCTCCTGCTTGTCCGCATCGGCCGGGGAATCTTGTCTTTCCGATCGATGGCTTCACACCACTCGATTGCTTCACTAGCGATGGCATATTTGTCCGCCATATCAAAAAGCTCAACGGTTGTTCTTGGAGGGTTCATTGCTATGTCCTCCGTGAAACCGCCGATTCCTTAGACTGCTTTTAAAAGCCCGAATAACGAGAGGACTCTGCGACTTTGGGTATAGAGTTACTGAACCCGGTGAACCTCTTGATATATTGACGTAAAGTCTCATCGATCCTCGCCGGATTCTCGTGGAGATCGTCCTCCTTCCTGTATCGTGCGTACGCACTCGAAGTTGGCAATCGAAGATCACGAGTTGTTCCCAAGTATATATGGATCCGACCAGTAAGTTTAACAACCACGACCGCGGACCCTTCGAGCACGGTGGGTAAATAGTTGGCCATTACATTCTCATCGCCACCAAAGAAATTCTCGATAGCGGTGGTATATATTTGGAGAAATTCCAATGGGTTTTGAGTTCCATTGAATTTGTCCAAGTTGGCTTGGCGGGCACCGCTAGGCTAACGCACGCCTTGGAGCCCGCAGAGAAGGCTCGACAACCCGTGATTGATTCATGGCGTCTTCTGCTCCGAAGGTGCCGATTGTAATCGATCGGAGACCGATCCCTAGGATTGGAACGCTGGAACTCCGGTGTCGATCCTGGCCGTGGACATTGATATGATGTCCACGATCGCCCACTTGGTTCAAACGATGTCGGAGATCGTTAGGTCCTAGTGGTGGTTCTTCTCGGCGCAGATGGGGAGTACCCTCTTGAAATAGCCTTCTCCTCGTGACTCCTTGGTCGGAATCGTCGAGGAGGTCTTGGTATCGATCGCTCTCTGGTATGACCGTCTTTGTCCCCTCTTGAGGAGGAGCGTTGGGGACGAAGTCCTAGTCGACTTCTGAACCCTCTCGTTCTCGTCGCTTCCGTCACGCATGGTCTGCTGGAGAATTTGGATACCGACCTCACGAGTTGTACAAAACTAGGCGTTCTGCTAGAGCAGATCGAATTATTTAACATGTTTTGAATACGCCGCAAGTTTTGTACGCTTCTCAAGGTCTCGTGGTTCATACTTGGTCGTGGGTGTACGCTGTCTCAACCTTCCCCGACCTTCGGATTTGGTCGATCTGTCGGTCCACTCTGGGTGGGCAAAGGTCGCGCGAGTTAAGCGATAGACGTCGATTAGTTCCGTTGCCTCCGGAAGTTGGTGCTTGACGGCTGGATCATCTCTAACAACACGTGATGGCGTGGTAGAGAGTGTAGGACCGTCAGGGCATCTTGATCTTCATCTCCGATCGCGTTGACCTCGTGCTTCCAAATTGATCTTCCGATGAGCTTCCATCATAACTAATGGAGAGCTTGTCGGTAACTTCGCGAAATCTTCCACGATGGAGATCGGTCGGAGATGAGCACTTCGAGGTCTTCTCGGCGATCCGATGAACCGCCGATCGTATCTTTGAGTGTGATCATCCCCACATGGCCTACGCACCGGTGGAGGTTTCATCGACACCGCTATCGGTGACGGTTGACTCTGGAATTGCCGAAGCAAGGAGAGTACCTTTCGACCATGATTTCATCAATGGTATAGAGTTTTCCGGTGATGGAGCTGAAATTTCTTCACTGCTTTCACGGCCGAGAAGACGGGCTTGAAGAGATCCTCCGGCATTCGAATCGGGTGAACGGTAGGTTCTCTGATTTGCGCCACCGTAGTGGCGGCGCATCTTCATCCATCCGTCGACCTCGCTAACGCCGGCGACGTGCGAGCCGCCGGAGGAGGATGAGGAGGATGACTGCCATTTTCTTCCATGGCGCGGATACATCCTTCCATGTCGAGGTTGGCGTAGTCCGCCAAATCGAACCGATTTTCCTCATCCCAAACTCCGGGCATAGTCGCATGAGCGATTGCGAGTTTTTGGCGAGGATTTTCTTGAGCGATAAGAAAAAATTTCTTCAGAAACTTACGCCTTCTTCCCCACGGACGGCGCCCGGTGTCGACGATCGAATCGGCGATCTTCTTAAAAATAAACGAGGAAAATGACGTGGAATATCCCGGAATGGAATGGGGTCGCTCTTTATTGATATGAACTGGATTTACAAGATGTGGCTAAGTACTACCCGAATTACATCAATGGAGGAATGTTAACCGACAATCGGACTTAGAATTTGAGTCTAAGGTCGATTATCTAACTTCTAATTCCACCGCTTAGGCTTCAGTGCATATCTTCTGCCTTGGCCTTGTTTTGTGTGTCGCCTATCGTCTCCTTCTTGTCTCTCGTGTTTTGTCCTTGTGCTTCACCTTTAAATAACTTCCAAGAGGTGGCGGTTACTCTGGAGAAGACGTCCTCGTGAAGCGTTACGACCGGTCAAACGGTAGAGAAGTTAGCAATGTGTTAACTTCCTTGCGGTTGCTTGTGAAAAGCTTAACCGTAGGGTGGTTAATAGTCAGTGTCTCAGGGTTGTACCATCGCATGGAATGGAACGTATAACACGTGTTCCATTCATCATACGATAAGAAATACCGATTCGATAATTCTACAAGCGGTTATCCGGTGAGGATTAGACACAAAGCCTCATCAGGCCATCAGTGGTATCCATTAAGTAACCTCAATACTAACGACCGGGAGGTCGTTAGTCTTAGGGTTACGACCATGAAGACGTATGGTCTTTTATTATGCTTTTAAAATAATACATAGAGGTTTTAATCCTCGTCAGCTTCTCCCTTGTAGATTTAAGGGTATATCCAGGACCACATGACATCATATTTACTTATAATAAGAATTATAGATAAAAGATAAAATGAGGATTATTAGATCCTCGTCAAGTTTAATTAAAATTGTGTGCCATTCTTTTATGTTTAACTTCATTTTGGATTTACATTTAGTACAGATTCAATTTTAATAGAAAATATATATATTTAAAATAACTAATATTATTAATTTCAATATATATGTATATTCATAATTTTATTTTGAATTTCTTGTTGATTTGAATTAAATTCTTGCTTAATTTTATTTCTGAATTTCAATATATTTTAACTTGGTACATACCATACAATAGTATGTTATTAGCTATCTCACTTTGCTTTCGTATGAGAGAGGGAGAGAGTATTGTAACACTACATGTTTACACCACGTCAAAGGCAATAGATGCCTATCTGTTTCGGATTCAATTATTTCATGAGAACTCTAGATCCTTTGCTTTGCTTATAAATAAATCTTATCCGTTTAAAAATATATTCACACCATATGGATGGTTATGATTTTTCCTTTTTCTCTGATTAACGTGGGAGTTTCTAACTTTTTTTTCTTTTTCTCCGATTAATATGAGAATTTCTACCTTTTATCTCCTAGGACTAACATGGGGGTTTCTAGAATAACTTCCAATTAGTATAGATATAGATGAGAGGAAATTCTATTTAATTATACAAATATGTCTTATGATGCATGCAAAACCCCTCTAGTTTTTCATTGGTAGTATTCCGTACAATTAGCCACATACTCTTGGGTCCTTCAAGACGCATGCAGCCAATTCTTAGGGTCTTTCTTTAAAAAAAAACCAAGAGGGAGCGGATGCAACTCGTTACCATAGCTATCCTAAGACTTACCCCATGTGCTAATTCCGTTGTGACCTTGGGGACCATTTCTAAGCGACCCCATGTGCTAATTCCGTTGTGACCTTGGGGACCATTTCTAAGCGAGGGTCGTTCGGAGCTCATAAATTCATAGTAATTTCCGAAGAACTACACATAAAATAATATAGCTTCCGCAAGAACCAAGGGGAAAATTCCGACCGGCCTAGAAGAAAACATCATGTTCATCTATGAAAGAAGTGTTGGAAATGTAGTCAATTTTCGGTATATTTTAATCCAGAAATTCAGCATATAAAATATGACATAAACATGCATGAGTGATCTATCAACGATGTATTCATATTCGCTAACGAACAGGCTAACAGAAACATCTATTAACATATTCATAGCGCACAGAAAGAAATACACCAGAAAAGTTTTCAATTTATACCCTCGGGCGGGGCCAGTGTTAGAAACACCGGGGCGCCATTACCATCGATTGACATGATGGCCTATTCGATGTAGTCGATCGAGGCGTGATGCAGGACGAAGCTTGATGCAGGAAGATGTTCGCAGTGCAGTTCCGCGAACGATTCACCACCAGGAAGTAGACGTCGCAGATTGAGTAGTCGCTACGATCGCTCCCAAAACTTGATCGCCTACGACCCGCAGGTACACAAGCGGACGAAGTTCCGGAGGCCTACTCGCCCGAAACTTGTGCGCGCAAGGCTCGGACCGGAGATGACGAAGAGAGAACAACAACCGTAAACAAGAATACTCTTCTCTCTAATCCCTCGTATATAGTGGAGAGTTCTTTTGTAACAAAAAAATGAAGAGGCGAATAATCGCACCATTAGTCACTAATAATCGCATCCAATATTAACCGCAGCCATAATACACTAGTAATCGCACCGCGAATTCTTGCCAGAGTCGATCGCGTTTGATTTTGAATAGATAAAGAAAACGCGCCGTGCGAAACGACACGCTTATGCCCACGACGCAAGACTAAGACTGCAACCTTGACGACGGCGACACGGCACGCAAGACGCAGCGGAAGGAGGCGAGCGGCAGCAGCGTGTATTGGCTCTCCAATTCCACAAGGGGGTTACCACGTTCCACCTTTTAAAGTGGTGTAACTCCCATTCAATTCTCCATATGGGACTAAATAGGTTTTACACCTAGCATTAATAGTGGGCCTAGGAATTTCATTTGATTAATTGCTAAATTAAAATGGACCAAGCCCAATTAATCCAACAATCCCCACCAAATTTCAAGGCACACGAGAAATGCTCTCGATTCTCATTGTTGTTTGATATACCGGTGTTTCGATGGAAGACCGTTAAGTTGAACAACCATCTAGGAAAGGAGTTACACTCATTCACAACCGAACAATGGACTATGCCTTGAATTGACAGCTTTGTGCGAACAAGCTTTATCCAATTCCTTTACTAGTACTAGGTTTGCTCAAGCATCCCTCGGTTGGAGCATATAAGTCATACTCCATGCATATTCATGAGTATCTAGAAATCACCCAAATCTCATAGATCGTGACCCGGTGATCGAACTCATATAGGTGTGTTCCTTCTAAGATGTCTTGTAGGCCGACATCTCTCGCTTTAAATAAGCCACTCGGATCACATTGAGGTAAAAACCAACTCCGCATACTGTAATAGGAGAGAAGTGCATCACTAAGAAAAATGAGCCTTGTAAAGGTCTCTCCTTCTCCCCACCATAGCGATAGTACACACATCTGTCGGCTTCATTCACAACAAAGCTAGCAGATGTCAAAGTTCTGTCGAACTTCTCATGCCATTGCTTAGGTGCTTGCTTTAGGCCATACAAAGACTTTAACAACTTGCACACCTTTCCTTCTTGACCTTCTACCACAAACCCGTCTGGCTGATCCATATAAATCTCCTCCTCCAACTCTCCATTTAGGAAAGCTGTCTTAACGTCCATTTGATGAACGAGAAGACCATGAGAAGCAGCCAGGGCAAGTAGTACTCAATTGTGGTCAATCCAGACAACAGTGAATAAGTATCAAAGAAGTCCTCGCCTTCTTTCGGGTATAACCCTTGGCCACAAGCCTTGCCTTGTACTTTTCAATTGTACCATCGGGCCTAAGCTTTTTCTTGAAAACCCATTTACATCCTCTGAGTTTACACCCATAAGGACGATCAACGACCTCCCAAGTTCCATTAGACATAATAGAGTCCATCTCACTCCGTACCGCTTCCTTCCAATAGTCAGCGTCAGGAGAAGAATATGCCTCTTCAATGGTTCTTGGAGTGTCATCCACGAGGTATACAATGAAATCATCACCAAAAGACTTTGCGCATCCTTTGTCTCTTACTCTTTCGAGTAACTTCATTGTTATCCTCCTCGTGATTTTCCACAGCGCTTGCTCAACATGTTCTATCGGCAGAAAAGAATCAAGGGAAATTATAGGTTTTTGACTAGATGAGCTAGGTACATCACTATTCATAGGAAATTCATTCTCAAAAAATGTAGCATCTCTGGATTCTATGATTATACCAACACGCATGTCGGTACTCCAGATTTTATAATTAAGAACCTATAACCCACGTGCATAGCATATCCAAGGAATATACAATCTCGGTTTTTGGTCCAAGTTTGCGCTTCTTGATAATTGGCACGTTAACTTTGGCCAAACATCCCCATGTCGCAAATATGAGAGAGTCGACTTCTTCTTTTCCCATTCCTCGAATGGTGTTACTTCTTTGTTCTTTGTAGGAACTCTATTCGAGACATGACACGCGGTCAATATAGCCTCACCCACCATTCCTTAGAAAGTCCCGCAGATGTCTAACATGGCGTTAACCAAATCGATTAGAGTGCGATTCTTTCTTTCGGCAACCCCGTTTGATTCGGGAGAATAAGGAGGCGTCCTCTCATGAATAATTCCATATTCCTCGCAGAATAAAGTAAACTCATTAGAAAAATACTCTCCCCCACGATCGGACCTTACAGCTTGATCTTCCTCTCAAGTTGGTTTTCTACCTCGACTTTATAGATCTTAAAGTAATCCAACGCTTCATCTTTTGTTTTTAATAAGTACACGTAGCAAAATCTAGTGCAATCATCTATAAGCGTCATGAAATATTTCTTTCCACCTTTAGTCAGCACGCCATTCATCTCGCACAAATCGGAATGAATGAGTTCTAACGATGCCAAATTCTCGCCTCTTTTCTTTGCCTTGTGAGGCTTGCGAGGTTGTTTCGATTGAACACACGCATGGCACTTAGAACCTTTGACCAAAGTGAATTTCGGGATTAAACTCATATTAGCTAAGCGCGTCATACACCCAAAATTAACATGACAAAGTCGTGAATGCCAAATATTAGACTTATCATCATCGTTACACACATGGTTCACAACTTTATTACAAGAATCCATCAAAGAAAAACGGAACAAACCTCCGTTCTCATAGCCTTTACCAACAAATGTTCCATACTTAGACACGACACATTTATTGGACTCAAATGCAAGCCTAAAACCATCTCTACACAGTAGAGATCCGGCGACGAATTCTTCTTTATGGAGGGACATCTTGCCGTTCTTGGTTGCACGGTCTTTCCCGAAGTAAACTTCAGATCGACCGTACCAACACCATGAACAGCTGCATGCGATCCGTTCCCCATCAACAAGGAGCAACCTCGACCGACGATAAGATGAAAATAAGGAAATATCGGCACAAACATGAATATTAGCACCGGTGTCAATCCACCACTCGGTGATTGACAAGCGAAAGAACTGTAGGTAAATAATTACAGTACCGATGTTCCTCGGCGTCACTAATAACCATGTTTGCGGACTTCTTCGCTTATTCTTGCGATCTGGACAATCCTTAGCCCAATGGCGGAATCACCGCACACAAAGCGACCACCCTTTCCTTTGCCTTTCTTCTTAAACTCGAGAGTAGCCTTGGGCTTGACAAAAGGCTTATTTTTCTTCTTGTTGTGGAAAGCTCGAGGATTCTTCTTACGCACCAAATTGGCGCTAGAACCTCCTCGTGACAACTTTCTTGCCACGAGTATCTTTTGCCCTCGCCTTCTCTTCAACACCAAGAGTGCCAATGAGATCGGTAACAGAACTCCCCGCTCTTGTGCTTTAGAGAGGTAGCAAAATCCGACCAAGAAAGGGTAACTTGGCGATAATACCGCCACCACAAACTTGTCCGAATCTTCGACTTATTGTTCTCAAGCTCCTTTGCGATGCACGAATCTCATGAGCTTGCTCTACTACGAATCGGTCATCGACCATCTTGTAGTCATAGAACCGCTCCATGACATCTGACTCACTACCAACATCGAAACTCCGAACTTGGCCTCAAGTGCATCCCACATCTCTTTGCCGTAGGCAAATGCATGTACACATCCACAATGTTGTCCGCCAAGATATGTTGACAAGTGCACCTCGAAACAAGTTATCCACGCATTGAACTTGCGTTCATCCTCATCGACAGAGGCTCGTGCGGGCTTGCCTTGTGCAACATGAAAACATTCCATGGCAAGAAACCCGCGATTCGCGCGTGCACGCCATCTCTTAAAATTTGAACCATCAAGCGGAGGGTGTGGCTTAAGCGGCGCAAAGAAAGCCAACTACCTAAAAAGACCTATCAAGTTTTTGGATTGTTGGAAATGTAGTCAATTTTCGGTATATTTTAATCCGTAAATTCAAAGATATAAAACATGACATAAACATGCATGAGTGATCTATCAACGATGTATTCATATTCGCTAACTAAGCAGCTAATGAAACATCTATTAACATATTCATAGCGCATGAAAAGAAATACACCGTAAAAGTTTTCAATTTATACCCTCGGGCGGGGCGATGTTAGAAACACTTGGAGGCGCCGATACCATCGATTGACATGATGGCCTATTCGATGTAGTCGATCGAGGCGTGATCACGGACGAAGCTTGATGCGGGAAGATGTTCGCGATCTTGATTCGCGAGCGATTCACCACCGAAAGTAGGCGTCGCAGATTGAGTAGTCGCTACCGATCGCTCCCAAAAACTTGATCGCCCGCTACCCGCATGCGGTACACAAGCGACGACGAGTTAGGAGGCCTACTCGCCCGAAACTTGTGCGCAAGGCTCGGGCCGGAGATGACAGAGAACAACAACAACACGTAACAAGAATACTCTTCTCTCTAATCCTCGTATATAGTGGAGAGTTCTTTTGTAACAACAAAAATGAAGAGGCGAGTAATCTGCACCATTAGTCACTAATGCTCGCATCCAATATTAACATGACCATAATACACTAATAATCGCACTGCAGTTCTTGCCGAGTCGATGCATTTCGATGGTGCTTGATCAGACTGCGCCAAGCGCGCCTGGCGAAAGCGGCGGCGGCCTTGCGATGTATTGGCTCTCTCCAATTCCACAAGGGTTACTACGTTCCACCTTTTAAAGTGGTGTAACTCCCATTCAATTCTCCATATGGGACTAAACAGTTTTACACCTAGCATTAATAGTGGGCCTAAGAATTTCATTTGATTAATTGCTAAATTAAAATGGACCAAGCCCAATTAATCCAACAAGAAGAGTCAAGCAAAATTCCATAGATTCCTTTATGCTTTTTTCTTCTCCCAATCAAGCTGTGAGTAGTTGTGACCAAACAAGAGAAGCTAACCAACTTTTGCAATGGTCTTGTGGTCCTGTGAGACTTGTGGTGTGCTCTAGCTAACTGAAGCCTTGGATTCTCTCCTCTTGACCAGGCTCAGTGACACCGCCGTGAGGTCGCACTCACTCGTACTGCAACACTCCCTTCTGAACTGCGATCGGTCGATCCATTGGGCCGGCATGGATAAGCTCTCTTTCAGTCCTTTTCTTCTGCCACTACATGCAATCTTCTCAGTGGAGGCAAACTGACTGGGGCTAACTCAAGTGTCCTTTCTGTCTCTCTCTCTCTGAGAATTCTCAGTCACTCCAACTGGATAATGTCACTGCGATTTGGAGTGCCTTTGATGGAAGATAATACGATGGGTGTGTGTTTTTTGGTCGACCGCATGAGTATTGGACAATATTTTTGCATTGCAGCATTTTTCTTTAGTAATGCTTGCATTCCAATGTTCTTCTTCAGTCATGTACAGGATCCTCTGTTTTGGGACATGTCACTTTTACAGTCCCTGTTCATTTTGGCTATGGTCTTTGCAACTTTTGTAATTGTTATTGTATGTAAAAAGGAGTTGCGGCTTCAACATTTTCTTCTGAAATTCGGTGCAACGTTGATACTGATTGTCTGAAAGAGAATAAACGGAAAAGGTTGACAAAAAAAGTGGCTTTAGTTCCTGTTTGTGCCATCACTAGATGAATTCCTAATTCACAATAGCACAATTGCAATATGATTGGAACATTCCTTTAGTCTTTACACCTTTTTTATAGGACATACAAGATTTTTTGTAAGAATCCAGATTTTTTTTTCACCAGCTGCATAAATACGAAGCCGAAATGGTGTAAATCCTAGGAACTTTTCAGTGGCATATCTCTCGGCGAAGGCTTGAGCTACGGCTACACAACTCAACAACAGCATGAAAATCCACTTAACTTTTAATTGGTCTTCTAGCATGTATAACTAAAAAGAGAGGATATACACGTGTCTTCTTTCCTGTGCTAATGCATGGGCCCTGTGTTTCTTTCATACAAGTAGACATCTTTGTGCACCGCCCCTAAACTAATCATGTGATAAAAAAACGGCGATAACCTTACCAGTTCGGACCAGTAGGTTGTTCCATACAGGCCGAAACGAGGTGATTTCATGCTGGTTTTAATGGAATCTTCATGTTAATGCCTACAATACTTTGAGGAAAATTATGTAGAAAACAAAAGAAAGAAAAGGAATAGCTAATCAGAACAAGCTAGAACCACCTTTAAAAAAATCTACGGAGGGTTTAGGCCCTCCTGAACTCCTTCATTAACAACGCCAAAGCTCCTCATTAACAAAATAATTGAAATGTTATGACACGGTTTGATTTAATATTATTTTATTTATAGTTTGAAAGTATTTTTATAACCGATGCCAGAGTGACATTCAATTACATTCGAAATTGACTCATTTATACTCAATTAACGAGTATAATTAAAGCAATTTTGAACTAAGTTAACGAGCCCTGCAAACGAGTTTTTTTTCCACTCCACGTGAAAACTTTTACTATTAGCAATATCTCTCCTCGGGCAATCTGCTAGGACCCGGTGTAATGAATTATCTCCACCTAGTATTTCGTTGCTTTCTTGACCACTCCCTCGCGAGAGGGGTCGATGCAGCGAACGCGTCCAGCCGAGTCGCCTAGGCTCTGCACCAATCCCTGCAAGCGGGGCCCCTGGACAGGCAGGCACTGCGAAGTGGGCCCCACGATGCTACCTTGACGGGGGGCCGCCATCCACCGTCCATCGTCCCCGGCCCGGCTACCGTCCAAACGCTTGCAGTGGATTCTTCCCCTGTTTACCTTCTTCTCATGCTTTCAAAGTTCCATGGGATCCACCTTGGGAATCCTAGGCCATTAGAGGGCACAAGCCCAACAAAAAGGATCCAAATCCTCTTCGGTTATGGACGGTCACCGTGTAAACAACGTTTTATGAGTGTATGGTCAGTAACCTGCGGTGGTATTTACTGTGACGATTTTACTTCAGCAAAAACACACTGTAGTTATTGATCTGAATCTTTGAGATGCCCCGTGTTAAAACAGTCGATTGCAGAATTTCCCAACAAAAAGGCCTCCGTTTCTGCTCCTCAAGGTGAGCGTACAACAATGATTGCGTGGTTTTATGCACAAGGGGGAGTTCACTTGATCTCCAACAAAAGAAAAGCTGCAACTATGTACTATGTACTGTGTAGCAACTATAAGTTGGGTAGATTTTTCTGCGGCAGAATAAGATAGATAAATGCCCGTGTGGTTGTAGCGTTTGCTTATGAGGTGATAGCTTAAAATTTGATGCAGCTCGATCGTATTTTTTTATGGCTACGAGGCTTTCGTAGAACTCGTCGCGCGCGTACAAACAAAGTGCAAGTTTCGTCATTTTCACCGCGATATTTGTTCCAAATCCATATGACGTCGAACCGTTGTTTGGCTCCTACACCTTTGTGAGCTAGTGATGGACACTATTCGCTGCAGATTTCCTTGTTTTTATACCACACGCATACGCGTTCTACGGATGTTTTACATAAAAATAAAATTTACATGATATTTTGAAAGTAGACGCTAGCTCGATTTTTTTTTTTAAAAAAAAAAATCCCCAGCTTAAAACCATAGAAAGAAAATAGGACATTACATATATGCCATACATATTCTCTATTTTTTTCCATATATTTTTTTGAGATGTAGATAGATGAGACTGAAGTCATGCCTCCAAATCTGCCTACCGAAGCTGGATATTATATAGTACTAGGGCAACCGAGAATATCTGGCAATTAGCAACAATAGGTTATGATTGTGATGGAGATTGTGAAATCCTACCTTACCTAAAGATATCATGATTCTTTAGCCTCTTTTATGAAAAGGAAAGTAGATAGAAAGTTAGCGGTGTATAAAATGAGCTTAATTTACAAATAGAAAGGCAGCCGTCCAGTTTGGCAGCATGTAGAATTAGTACCAATAGAAAGACGATGATAAACTCACCATCGTGTGCATTCTGGGACCTGAAATTACCATTTCTAACAGCCAGATTATAGAAGTATTTCCTTGTGTAATTTTATTTGAAACATGGAACTGCAAAAAGGGGGGTAATTTCTGAATTGTAATTAGCACCTAAGATTTGTTTTTGTTCTATTTCTTTCCAAACTGATTCTATCAGCAAATTAAATTAAATCACGTAACCCAAACAATAAGAAGCAAAAATAGTAAGAGCACTATATTTACAGGTACTCTCGAATTCCGGCATCACCCCACGCCTTCCTCTCCCTCGCATCGCTTATAAATACCCCTCGGCTTCCTCCCGCTTCCTCTCCCATTTTATTCCCCTCTCCTCTCCTCTCCTCTCCTCCGCTTCTCTCCACCAAATAAACCCCAAAAAGTGAGTGAGTGAGTGAGAGAGCGCGCCTGGGAAGGCTAGGGTTAGGGGTTTCTCGCCGCCGTCGCGTGGGCGTGTGGTGCGATGGCCGCCGCCTCCCCGTCGCCGCCGCCGCAGCAGCAGCCGTCGCCGTTCGTGGAGCTCGTCAAGGGCCCCTCCGGCCTCGAGAAGGTCGTGCTCCGCGGCGCGCGCAGCTGCTCCGCCGAGGTATCCGAATCAACCCCTCCCGCCCTCTCTCTCTCTCTCTCCTTCTGTGTTGTGCGTGCGTGCGTGAAGTTTGTGGGTTGGCGCGCGCTTGCTCGCGATTCGTTTGGATTTGGGTGCCATTTGCGCAGATCCGGCGGGAATTCGGTTGATCCGCGCGGGATTTGGGCGAATTCGACGAGGTTTTTGGTGTTCGGATGCGTCATTTCGTCTGCTTTTATCCCCGTTTTGGTTGGATAATTAGTGGCGCATTGCATGATCCGCGTGTTGCAAACTTGGAATCTAGCGGGCTGAGATGTGGCCACGGTTTTAGCGGCTTAATTTTGTGCTAGAGGCGTAGTTTAGCGCGTGGCGGTGTTATTATGATGGTTTTGCGACGCGATGCGTGATCAGAGTAGGTAGCACCTTCCTGTTGTTAGATTTTGGTCGCTTTTGATGTTTCATGGCGATTTGTTAGGTCGTTATTTACAATGTTCGAAATGCTGCAATCTACTCTGTAGATTGCAGAAAGGTGGTACTGAAAGATTTGTTAAGTGATAATAACCGTGTTTTACTGTTTACAAACATGAGTTTGGAAAAAGGAACTTGCGCAGCAATGATATAAGTCGACAAGTAAGGACTAAGGGCTCTGTGTTAGTCTGTTCCGTGTCTATGATGCATGATGCCGAGGTTGGATTTGTGGTCCATTGTATGTTTTGCAGCCTTTGTAGGGGAAATCATATTCTGGATGGCAGACATTCTTTCAGACAAGTTTGGATGCATCCTCAGTTTTTGTATTGTTTTGTACATTATCCCTTTGTTCCTTTTGTTGTTCGTTTTGCTGTAACTAGTTTTCAGTAGGAGCTAATGCCAAATAGTGGGTGATTTGATTTGTATCATGCTAACTAAGGGAGCCTCTTGTCCTGTCCAACCGTTTAAGTTTGTTCTTTTGGGTTTTGATACGAGTGGTTAAATTTGTTAATTATTATTTTTATATTCCATATGGAATCTAGCCCATCATTTATATATAGAGAGAACTAAGGGAGCCTCTTGTCCTGTCCAACCGTTTAAGTTTGTTCTTTTGGGTTTTGATACGAGTGGTTAAATTTGTTAATTATTATTTTTATATTCCATATGGAATCTAGCCCATCATTTATATATAGAGAGATACCTTTCTTCTTTTGAGCCCTGTTAAACCATCATCCTGGACCAGTTTTGCATTAGAATTGACGGTAAGGTAAATTGAAAGTATACATGTCTTGTTTTACCAATGTGTAGCTGTGCTGTTCTGGTGGCACTTTTGGGAAATGCTCTCATATTGTTGTACTAGTGTCTCATCTGTGCCTACACAAGCAAGTTAAACGCGTTTCAAATTTCTGCGTCTGCTGCCAAACATGCCAGAAAGGATCCACGTTGCCCATATTAAAGTGCGCAGGGTTCTTCCTGTTGTTTATTTCCATATTTCTTTGCTCTTCCCTGTCTCATTTGTTTCCAAAAATATTATATGTTCTGTCTAATGTCTATGCTCTGAAGTTCCAGTAAGTTATATCGCAAAATACACATGCCGCAATGATGAGAGTCTTGTGTTTTCTCAGATCTGTCTTTATGGAGGTCAAGTAACTTCATGGAAGAATGACCATGGGGAGGAGTTGCTTTTTGTGAGCAGCAAGGTACACAATCCTTTCTTTGGCCATGGAGGATCTAATTGGTTATTAGTTATATGGATAAACTGTGTGGGTGCATGTGTTCCATACAAAACTTTCTTGTGTGTTTTGGAAGTCATCCTTGCTCCTTTCAATGATGTCGTTTGGACATCTCCTTATTTCAAAGCCTGTTTTGTCTGATGTCATATCCCTTTCACTGTCTGAATGCTGGAATATTTTAGTTATGGCAATATGTTTCTGCTCATGTCTCCACATTCTTACCTCTTTTTTTTGGCTGCTTCTTTTGTACTACTGAGTTTCAGCCAGACAAATCTAATGTTTTTTAGCTGAAATATTAGTCTTGCTAACGGCAGTGTTCGACATATGTTAATATCTCCAAGCCATGGTTAATGCCTCAAATTTTGAAAGTAAAATATTCTTTTGCAGGCCATTTTCAAACCTCCAAAAGCCATTCGTGGTGGGGTACCCATTTGCTTTCCCCAAGTACGCAGCCTTCATCTATAATGACTTTTCATGTAAAAACATGTTAGGAATATTGTATGTCCCGATCACTGAGAAGCACCCTGCCAATGCAGTTTGGAACACATGGAAATCTTGAACAACATGGATTTGCAAGGAATCGGTTTTGGACTATCGATGATAATCCACCTCCTTTACCAGTAAACCCTGCTATTAAAGCTTTTGTTGATCTGATTCTGAAGCCATCTGAAGAAGATTTAAAGATATGGCCTCACAGGTTCGTGTTAGATACTTAGACCACAGTGTGATTGTTGCTTTTGTCCCTTTTATTCATTTGTTGTGGAATGCATATCTGATTCTGCTCTTGGCCTATTCAACGCTAACAGTTTTGAGTTCCGCTTGAGAGTTGCTCTTGGTCCTGGTGGAGATTTGAGTCTCACGTCTCGAATTAGGAATACCAACACTGATGGAAAACCTTTCTCTTACACATTTGCATATCACACATACTTCTCTGTCTCTGACATAAGGTATGCTCTTGATGTTTTCCCTTTCTCTTTGTTTTCTGCTTTCTTTATATGATATTTTGATCTCTTCAGTGAACTGCTCCATTTATTGATTTAACAGCTCTGTGTTGTTGACTTTTGGCGTGGTTTTTATAGCGTTATGTACATGTCAGGCAAATATATTCACTAGGTCGATGTGGATTGTTGCATCTGTATTGGATGGAAGTCTGTTAAATGTCAACATAATTTTTGTGAGAAGTTCAGACAATATGGATATACCTTGGTTTGGCTCTGATATTGGCATTGTTAATGCCACTACATGGAACGTTATAGGTGAATGTACCTCGTTGCGGGATTGTTGTCATGTTGCTGCCTTATATGTGTTCCCTGTATATGATGATGACCTATTCAAAATTTCATCCTGTCCAAAGATAGTAACAAACCATGACTCTCTCAATGATACTCTGCCTTCCGTACTACTGCAATGCACATTGGGTAATAAGGTTCTGGTTGGGTTAGACATGTATAATGTATAAATCTGTGATGACAACAGCTCCAACTATTGGGATGTGCAAATTTTCCACATTAGTGCTACAACGGTCAAAAGATAATATTGATACATATTCTTAAAATGCTGGTTTGAACAATGATGTTTCTGATAACTTGAGATTAATAAATAAATTATACTATTACTATGATTTCCAAGTCGAATTCATCCAATGGCTCAAGTGCATAATTGTTTTTCCTTTTGCTTTGGTTTAGAAATCTTGACTTGGATATTTCTATCTGAGACTGCAAGTACTGGTTATATATTTCTTCCTTGACCTTAAAATATTATCAGTGAAGTGCGTGTGGAAGGATTGGAAACAATGGACTACCTTGACAATATGAAGGGAAAGGAGCGTTTCACAGAGCAGGGGGATGCTATTGTATTTGAATCAGAAGTAAGTGTATTACTTCATATTAAATATCTAACATTTCATGTTAAATACCTAATGTTTCACGCCACTTACCTGTAATTATCTATATGGTCAAGGTTGATAAAGTATATCTTGCTGCACCCTCAAAAATTGCAATTATTGATCATGAGAAGAAAAGAACATTTGTCGTGACGAAAGAAGGACTTCCAGATGCTGGTACGCTTGATTTGATGGCAAATATTTTTATATTGAACTTTGATCAATTTTGTTGCTGTAAAGTGTGTTATTTTCATCTTTGTTATTCCCTGCTGTCTTCTATAGTTGTTTGGAACCCTTGGGACAAGAAAGCAAAAGCTATGCAAGATTTCGGGGATGGAGAATACAAGCACATGCTTTGTGTGGAGCCTGCAGCTGTTGAGAAGCCTATTACCCTGAAGCCAGGTGAAGAGTGGAGAGGAAGGCTCGGGCTCTCAGCTGTTCCTTCCAGTTACTGTAGCGGGCAGCTAGATCCGTTAAAGGTCCTTCATGGCTGAGATTCTCACTTTCTGCGTCTTGTACAGGTGATGTTTTTGCTCTAGCTTTTCCATTACTAGGATCGATACCTACCATAGGCTAACTTCTGTTGTGATTCAATGCAACACTTGTTAGATTATGTTCTGTTACTCACTTGGATGCTATTATGGTTATGAATATACCTACCATAGGCTAACTTCTGCTGTGGATCCAATGCATCACTTACTAGATTATGTTCTGTTACTTAGATAATATTTATGATTATGCATATACCTAGTAGGTGATGAGCAGCTGAATAAAAGTCGAGCTGAAATTTATTGAGGTTCTTAAGGTGACATGCCCATTCTGTAAAGATTAGGCTGTTAATGCCTAAAGTGTGTTTGGTTTTGGAACAATAAGTTGGGTGGTGCCTGAAAGTTTGGTTTAGGCATTTAGCATGAAGGGGACATCACCCTTTTGAGATAGTGGTTCTTGCTTGCCTCCTCCCGCTACAAAACCCTTTGGGTGCTTGACTGCTTTAACCTGAAAGTCCTAAAAACTGAAGCTAGCATTGTTGTTTTCCAACTTATAGGCTTCGAGCAGGCCTAATTATTATTGGCTCTTGAAAAACAGTCTTGTCATACAAGCACCTAAGTGTTGGTTTCAAAAAAAAACGTTACAAGCACCTAAGTGCACAATAACCATCCCTAGTTTTTTCTACAATTCTTCTCTTACAAATCCTCTTTTGCGTGATGTAGACTTTTTACTGCCAGATACATGGCCATTCAGACATTCTCGATACGATGCTCCAACTAATTTCTCTCTGTTTCTAACTCTTGAATGGTTTGGTTTTTGCAGGAGCACCTCATTGCCCTTACTATTTGATGCTGGGCCGGCGTCGACACCGCTTCGACCTTTCTTCCTTCGCCGTTTTTATCCCGCCATGTCTCGTTTTTTTTTGTATCTAGAAGTGAGTAGTAGGGTATTCTGGAATAACAGACCTTGCCTGCCAGCTGCTTTAACCCTATAGCGGGTCATCTCCTCGGTGAATGAAATCGTTCGGTGGACACGAGTACTAGCATGCGTGCCGTAGTAGTAGTTTCGTATGGTTCGTCGGCCATACTGAGAAATGCTACTGTTCCGCATGACTTGTGGCATTTGCTGTTGATCTGTGGCTATGTTTGGGAAGTGGGTTACATACACCGACTTGCTGGTGGAAGGAGGCATGTAGTTGGAAGTCTATTTCTTGCCTTTGTGCAGTCGTATCTCAAGTCTGATCGCATATTACCAGCTGCAGCTAGTAATATGCGTACTATGAGGCTGATTATCGAGACATGTTTGGGACAAGGAATTTCCGCGGGAGCGGTGGAAAAGCCCTCCCTGTGTCCTTGTATAATTTCTGCGAAATTCCGGCTTCATGAACAATGATATATGAGTGAGCCAACAACCTTCGCCAGTGGTACTGTAGCTATATCAATTTTATTATGGTGAAAAACACTAGCGCTTGATCTGGAATCTCTGTATTTAAGTCTCTGATGCAGAGGATTCATGCCTGTGGGGAGGTGGTGGGTTGGGTTGTCTCCTCTTAGGGCGCTGTGTTGGTAGAGGATGGTGGTGCGGTTGGCTTGCTCCCACAGGTGGAAAGGAAGATGAGGCGTGTGCCATGGCAGGTGTTGAGTCATTAGGAGGTAGTGAAAAAGACACAGTTTTTTGCTGTGCCGTTTCTGTTCTAGAAAGTGGGGATTCGTGGTTCCACTGAGGATGACTTGTCAGTTTTTTCTATGGTAGGCAATGCCTGTGATTATGAATCTAGTCTCCAACATCACACACAAATAAGTAGCGCGGTTACAATGCACGAGGCAATTCCTCGAAAACCGTTTTTGAACACTCCTGGTACATGCCACTCAATTCCTCCCCCTTTTAATTCCAACATCCCAAACGGGCTAGTATATTGCACAATAAGTTTCTCATGGACTTCCTCCGTATGTACAAGTAGGGGGTCGTATCAGGTGCACATGATGGTATGTGTGAACATATGGACATAGATGATTCTAGCCCTCCATCGCTCAATCGACGGTGTAGAATGCCCGCATCTCCACTTCCGGCCATTAAGCGAAAACCCCCCGCGCAGGCGTCGTTCTTCCTCCCAGGCATCCGGGTCCCCCAACCAATTCTCCTCCAGGCAGTCTAGGGTTGGGGGTTTCTTCGTTCACCACGCACGTCCCGAGCCCGCCGGAGCCCCGCGTCGCCGCCCCCGAATCCCCCCATTCTCCACCATGCACTTCCCTGTGTTCCGCCCAAGTCCCCTCCTGCGCCTCATGCACCGAGCCTCTCCTGCTGGCGCTTCAAGACCTTCCTTTGCCGATGCCCCTACGCCGAACCTCCTCCCCTACGCCGACGTCCCCTGCACCGCTGCCACCTCCCGCGCCTCCCCCCGTAAGCTTTCTTGATTTTTTCGGTTGAATCGTGAGGTAAGCTTTCTTGATTTTTTTTCGGTTGAGCTAGGAGATTGATATCAGAGCGAACTAAGTAACCGAATATTTTGATGAAATCATGGCTTTGTAGAAATTATGCAAAGCATGTGTCTTGCTGGACGGATTGAATCGAGGTGTGCCAAAACTAGGCATAGGGAGGACTGAAGGCGGTGATGGAGCTGATAGCGACGGCGAGCAGCAAGCCAAACGTTCGGAGAGGAATCGATCAAGCCTACAGGGAAAACACGAGAACTTCGACTTCTAGATGTCAACTGCAATTTTGTTCAAGGACTAATAACTACCGAGGAAAAAAATGTTATTTGTACCACTATAGGTTCACTCTTGTGTTTATCAGACTTGATTGTATAATCTATCCATGTATAATTATCAACTGACCATTTGTGACTGTGAATCCAAAAATGTGAATGACCATCTAAACATTTTTTGGAATGGAAGCATAGACTTGTTTTTTGGGAATGGAAGCATGGACTTGAAATGTTACATGGCAATTTTTTTGGATCATTGTCTGAACTTGAAATGTTACATGGCAGTTTTTTGGATTGGAAGCATGGCAGTTTTTTTGGAATGGGCTTTCTGTTTGACTGCCTTGTCGAGCTGCCTCCTCTCTGCTTTTGTAATGCAAAAGGAAAATATACTTTTATGTCCTTCTGCACTACCATGGGAGGGAGATGCATGTTCAGAATGATTGATGAAATAATAATGGCAACCAGAAAAGTCACTATGATTACTAAACTGGGCAAACAATTGAATCAGAATATATACTAAATTGTACTCAGTAGTAAGAGATACAGGTGCTTCCAAGCCACAATGAATAAACACTGGCTTCTGGTCTTGTTGCAAAACTTTAGTAGCTACTAACCAAATTTGACATAACTACTAACCAAACTACATTCAGCTGATTCATACGGTGGATTAGTACTCGTCAAACTTTCAAAGTTGGCTGGCCGGTGTGTGGAGCAATCTTATGTGGACACTCTGGGCTTTTCATGAGCTTTTGGCAATCTGTAAGCTAGTCGAGCAGCAACAGTTAGTATGCTTTCACACTCTGAGTCATGATTTCACAAAACTGGTCGTATCGGCACAAAATGGACATATTACTGGATCAGTTTTGTGCTGATACAAGCAACTTGCACGCATTTGAGTGCTATGCTCATAATATCAATTTCACAATCTCAATTTCAATCATCCATACATGGACAAGTTCGTACTTCCATTCACATTCATACAACAATCTCATGAACCAAGGATTGAAAAAAAATTAATCAAGACAATCTGAAATGAACCAAAGCTTCATTATACATATGAATTACAAAGTACATTGGACACTAGTACAAAGCACTACATGATAGAATTAACATAACACATCCAAACTACAAGAACTTGGCTATTACATCCATTTCGGAACTTAGCTATTACATCCATTTCAGAGCTTGGCTATTACATCATTCATTTGAGATGTTGCTTGTATCAGCTATTCCATTGATCAGCACACAACAGTTGAGATCATACATTGTGAAACTCCAATGTGTCCCCTCCAGTTTTACGAAGCTCAACCATGTGGAGCGATGGAGCAACCTGGAAAACCTGCAAAATATAGCATGTGACATACCAGGCACATAGCTAAGCAAAAAAAGATCCATACAACAGAATACAAACATATATGGTTAGCACTTTAAATGAGAACTGAAAGCAAAAGTTACCGCAACATTATACAACTATAACAATCAATAGCATTCAAACAATGAGGAAATTATGATCTAGAAAAACTATATGGTTTGCTAACAGTACAAATTTATCCCCAACTAGACAGCTGGATTTCTAAAAAGGAACAATCAATAGCAGAACAATTCTATAATATACTTGTTACTTCAATGCATGCTAATCTGTAATACTAACACATTCAAACAATGAGGAAATTATGATCTAGCAAAACTATATTAAGTATCGATCTACCATCACGGCCGCAATCACCAAGAACACCACAGCCGGGCACCGACACCTCCCCTCACGGCCCCAAAAAGAATTGGATTTGAACAACAAGAGCACTCTCTCTAAACAAGAACAAAAAAACAAGGACATGTGTTGTCCGCTCATGGAAAAAAAAACAACAAGAAGTCGCCGGTGAGGGAGGGGGTGGCGGCGTGGGCGCGCGCGCAGGCGACTCGTCCCCTCTACCTGCGTTGCCCCCTACGCAGAGGCCGTTCGTTCGGGCGGGGGAGGAGAGACTTAGGGGGAGGGAGGCGGCACCGTCGACGGAGCACAAGGGGGAGGCAGAGAGGCACTCGCCATGGTCACAAATGATGCACGGTCTTGAGTGTCTTGCGAGGGTGGGGGACACAAAATCGTGGCGCCGCCTGGGCCACCGATCACGCGATGGAGGGCTGGGATTTGCTATGTGCATATGTGCACGAATGGTGTCATGTGCACCTGATACGGCCTCTACAAGTAGTCCTAGAAAGTAGCTAGAAAGCATGAAGTGGAACATTCTTAGATTTGGAATTTTTGGCAGATACGGCGCTTTTTCGTCGCGTATTTGCGGATCTGACCACGGCGGCGAAGTATTTGCAGATCTGGCACTGCCGGCGCACGGCCACTATGCGCCAACGCCGGATATCACGGCACCTGGCGTTGGCGTACGGCCATCGTGCACCAATGTTAGCGCCGTTGATGCGTGCCTGCCACCCCCCCTGCCACCTCAGCCATTGGCCCGCCACCTCAGCCGCTAGCGCATGGTGGCCATGCGTATGCCCACCATGCGCCAACCAAACAACCCCCCAATTAGTGCATAGGTTAGTTAATTAGTTAGGTTAGTTAGTTTTAGGCTAAAATTCGGAGGAATTTTAAAATATAGCAAATGAGTCCAAAAAAGTATGAAATTTTTTGTGGAGCCTCTCGACACCGTGTACTTACTTGTGTAAATTTTTCATAATTTTATTCGTTCAGAATTGTTCTCGCAACACCCTCCCGAGTCGCGCCCTCTGCCCCCTCCTCGCCTTGCAACACACGCCACGCACCTGCATCGCTTACGTGGAGTATTAAAAAACCTCACGGTGGTCATCTTTCCAACCGTCCCTCCTCCCTCCTCCGCACATCTGTCGCCTCGTCCAGAAATTTCAGCGCCAACGCTTACGGAATTTCTGGCGCCAACGCCACGACTCCTCCTCCGCTCGGCTATAAATACCGAACTCTGGCACTCGCTCTTCACTCATCTCATTTGCGTTTCGATTCTCGTTATTGTGCTCATCGCTGAGAATTCAAAGAACATAACATAATTACTTTTATTGGGAGGTTAACTGTTTTCTTGCTTCTCGTCGCTCGGCGCTCGACCTTGATTGATTACTTTCCCCCGAAGGGCAGGTAAGTTGTCGGATGCTTTTGTCGTTATTACCGTAGTCAGTCAGTCTTAGTCAGCTAGTCGTAATTAGATAGTTTAGGGACAATTAATTAGTCGTAATTAGTTAGTTCAGTAGTAATGAATTAGTTTAGTGGTAATTAATTAGTCATAATTAGTTTAATAATCATTATTACGGCATATTAAGTAAGTAGAAATAAAGTTACGTAATTTTTTTAGTGGTAATTAATCAATCGTAATTAGTTAGTTTAAATGTAATTAATTAGTCGTTATTAGTTAGTTCACTAGTAATGAATTAGTTTAGTAGTAATTAAATAGTTGTAATTAGTTTAGTAGTCATCATTACAGCATATTGAATAAGTGGAAATGAAGCACTGGTAATTTTTTTAGTAGTAATTAATAAGTCGTAATCAGTTGTTTGCAGAAATGATTAGTGAAAATGAACTACCAGTAATTTATATAGTAGTAATTAATTAGTCGTAATTAGTTAAGTAGGAATTAGTTAGGCATAACTCATGCATAATTATTTAGTGGTTACTGTGGCTTCAGGTATTTTTGAACATGCAAGACTTGTTTGTGTTTTACGGTGATGGTCTCGTACGGGCCGGGACCGATGGGTTGGACTTGTCGAGATGCTAGTACTAGGTGGTTCGAGTGGAGGGGCTCCATGCGATGAATATTCACAAGTTGCGAAGCTGCATCCGCAGGGAGTTCGTCACGGAGCCAGCGATGAAGAAAGTTATGATCGAGGCGATCACCTGCACGAATTATGTGTGGGAGCTCGTCAAGGTGAATGGAAACATAGCATGGAGGTATTACATTGAGATTGTTTCCTAGCCCGAGGCAGCCATTCACGGGAAGCCTATGGTGTACGTGAATTTCGTACTAGGGCACCGGGACACCCTGATGATACCAAGGTCTCTACAAGCGGGCAAACGCAGCTCGAGCCTGAAGATGGCAGCACAGAATGTGCTGCCTTAGAGGGAAGTCTCGTACCTAATTTTGTGCCAAATGAGGGGGTAGAAACATAGTGGTCGGCCCGCATCGACTACCACGAGTATTTACCAGACGAGCCTCTCGGGTTGGAGTTCGACGAGGACACCGACCCATGCTCGGATGGTACCGACGAGGATGCACACCAAGCCGGTGGTCCTTACGTGGCATCGAGACTTGATGATGGATGACACTTTCCTCACGGGGAGGTATAAGGGCACCATCCTCACCGTGTGTTCTGGGCTTTCGCTTAAGCCATCAGGGGCTTCAAGTTTTGCCGTCCTGTGCTAACGATGGATGGCACTTTCCTCACGGGGAGGTACAAGGGCACCATCCTCGCCGTGGACAGCTGATGCGAATGACCAGCTTCTCCTGATGGCATTTGCCATTGTGGAGAGCGAGAATACATCCAGCTCGCTGTGATTCTTAGAGAACGTGAAGAGGGCGGTGGTGGGAGACCGGCCCAATGTCTGCCTAATCACAGACCGCAATGCTAGGTTGTTGGCGGCCATCAACACCATGCAGTGTGGGACAGATCCGTCTCACGAGTGGAACGACGTGCAATCCAGGTGGTGCATGAGGTATCTTGCATCTAACTTGTTCATACGGTTCCGTAGTCAGGAACTCATGAAGACGTTCAAGGCATTGTGTCTGCAGAACTAGAGGCAGAAGTTTGAGTTCATTTGGAGAGATCTCGATCACCGTACTACGAGGTATACAAGGGAGTCCACTCCGGAGGGGGAGCAACCCAGTAGTGCCATAAGCTTCTCCAAGTGGATTAATAGCCACGCTCTTGAATTGGAGAAATGGTCTCTCCTCTATGACAGACGGTGCGAGGTATGGGATTATGACGACCAACATGTCCGAGGTCTACAACAACGTCCTCAAAGGTGTGCGGTGCTTCCCTATAACCGCGATCGTTCAGGAGACATGGACTCGCACTGTTGGTTATTTCGTCAATAGAGCTACCGCAACCAAGCGACAAATGGACAAAGGCAAGCAGTGGTCCGAGAACATGTAGAGGCACATGGCCCGAATGCACGACATCCGGGTGATCGACGGCCTCAAGCGAAAGTACGAGATCATGCTTCAATAGAAATATGTCAACAGCCATGCCAGGGGGGAAAGAAAACAGTCATGCACCCTAGGTGATGTGGCGATATGCACCTGCAACAAGCCGAAGCTCCTTCGTAAGCTATGATCGCATGTGTACAAGGCGTGTGCGCAAACGAGGCAGATGTCTACACCGTACATCTCCGAGTACTACGACATGCGGCACCTATTCGGTACACGGAGTGGAGAGTTTCACTCGTACGGCTTGGAAATGAACTACAAGGATCTTTGGTCGGATGTGGTGCAATGGGGTCCCAACAGGGACTTGAAGAAAATAGGGAAGGGACGACGGCAGACACGGTGCTTCTGAAATGACACAGATGCTAGTCAACATACCAGTATTAGCCGCACAATCAAGTGTAGGATATGCAAGACCCCTGGGCACGCATAAAGGATTGTCCCAATAGACCAGTTCGTTTGGTCATCATTCAGTGTCGTAATGTAATGTTTTTTCACCTTGTTTGTTATATATAGCGCAAAATTCTACGATACCTAGCTATGGACTCTTCGGCAAACTTCTATGCGAGGGTGTTGCAGAAGCGCAAGCGGCTTGCACAGAAGAGGAAACATATACAATACCCAGATTTTTCAATGAAAGATGCTCAAGTACCACCACGTTTTCTGATCCCGCAGTGTGTGTGTGGCAAGCCGGTGGAGATTATTCAGTCCAAACACCCAAACACTGTTGCCCAGGTGTACTACACGTGCAGGCACCACCTCGTAAGCGTTTCTTTCGCACACATCGATTTTCCTCTCGCTACGTTCAATTTCTTAAATTTTTAACTTCATCCCCACGTAATAGCAGCCCGAGATGCGCTGCCACTTCTTCCAGTAGACTGACGGCCTGGAGATGTACGACAGGGCATTCATCTAGCAGAAGTACATGCTAAACTACTCGATGTGGGTCGGGACCTTCGTGCGGTGGAAACCTTACGTACCGAACCCTGTTAAGAAGGCACCAAAGGAGCCCAGTACTCGCCTGGGCATAATCCATATCGACAACGTAAGTTATGAAGAATTTACATTTTTGTTACGTTTTTCACTGTACGGTGCACTTACATCATAGAATCGCTGGACATGGACGACTTCGACATACCGGCCCAACATGGAGAGTTCCACGATAAGGGGAGGCTCATGCGGCTGAGCCCGGCCGCCATAGCGTATCCGGTCGCCCGGGCGTAATCCATATCGACGACATGAATTATGAAGAATTTACATTCTTGTTACGTTTTTCACTATACGGTGCACTTACATCATAGAATCGCAGGATATGAACGACTTCAACACACCAGCCCGACATGGAGAGTCCGGCGACAAGGGGAAGGGGAAGGCTCCTTCGACCGAGACCGTGACGCGTCAAGCGTGTCGAGCCGACGGTAGCGCTCAGTATGGAAGACGTGAGTTATATACAATTTGCATCCTTGTTACATTTCTTACTGTACGATCCACTTACATCATGAAATCGCAGGACATGCACAACTTCTACACTCATCGCCACCGTGGGCAGCCCCGAGACAAGGGGCACTCGCTATAGCGCCGCGGAGACTAGTTGCACACATCGTTAAATAGGACACTCTTTGTCAAATTATAAGTTTGCCGTGGATGATCTGTATTATACCACAGGCTACATAAGATTGTGCATGAACCAACCGAGAGAAATGCGTGGTGTGCAGATCATATAACGATGTACCGTAGCTTTTGAAACACACACGAGTCGTAGGTTACGATACATCGTTATATGATTTGCATGTCACGTATTTCCCTCGGTTGGTTCATGCACAACTTTATCTAGCATGTTGTACAATACAGTATTAAAGAACATCATCCACATTAAACTGATAAATAAACAAAGAATATCCTATTTGATCGAGTTATATGTGATAATACCCCTCCTCCTTCATTCCGGTTCATGCACAAGCTTATCTAGACTTTGGTATATCCCGTGTTATGCTATTATGTTTGGGTATATTTGTATTAATATTTTGTTTTGCTATATTTTTACGCATATTTTGGTTGTTACGTGTGTACTCCAGCGCCATATTGTACATCGACATCTCCAATGGAGTTGCAATATAGCTTTTTTATATACATTTCAAGTCCCATGAAATCATGAAACTCTAATTTCTGAAACCTAAAATCGAAATTTTCACGACCTAAATCCTAAATCTTCAAGACAATACCAGAACACATATAAAATTGCTGAAACATTACACAATCAAGTCCACTGTGTGAGGACTCTTCAAAATAAAATTCATAATTTTTTGAGCCCATTTTTTACATTTGTTGATTCATACAAACAGGACACTTATACGAAATAGCGATAACAATTTTAAACGAATAAAATTATGAAAAATTTACACAAACAAGTACACGATGTCGGGAGGTTCCACAAAAAAAATTCATAATTTTTTAAACTCATTTACTATATTTTAAAATTCCTCCAAATTTCATCCTAAAACTAACTAACCTAACTAACCTATGCACTAATTAACCTATGCACTAATTGAAATTTGTTTGGTGGCGATGGTCACCATGCGCCAACCAAGGAGAGGTGGGCGTTGGCGTCTGGGTGGCGTCGTGCGCCAACGCCAATCTGCGTGCTATGCGTTAGCGCATGGTGGCCGTCGACGAGCAGTGCGATCTACAAATACTTCGTCGTCGTGGTCAGATCCACAAATACACGGCGAAAAAGCGTCGTATCTGCCAAAAATTCCTTAGATTTGACCATCAATAAGTATAAAAAGCATTTATATGAATTCTATATTACTAAATTCATACTTTTATAACATAATATATTATAATAAAAAATTAGCGGTCAAAGTAGTACTTTTAGAGTCATGTCAATGTACAAAATGACCTAAATATTTGGTAACCGAGGGATTATTTTGCACTAAAACCATCTACTACTTGATGTGACGCCATTTTGTTTCATCTAGGAAGAGAACCGCAGTTCATTGATTCAAATAGTATCCTCCGCGCCTGTCATCTACGACAACACTGAATAATTGATAGATTAATGCATGAAACAAGAATATACGACTGCCAAAATATTCATGCCGGCAGATTATATGATCAGACCTCAAAAAAAGATTATATGATCAGTTTTTTTTTTTAAAAAAAAAAAACAGCTGCCTATGCTCAGCCATTTCTCTCACAAATACCTTGTGAAGGTTACCAAAAACAGCAATTCAAATGCATAATTCACGATGCCAATATGCAGCAAACATATTTTCTTAAGATTAACCGATACTTGCTTACAAGTAATAGCTCATAGCTGCTTAACCAGTTAAAAGCGGCAACAAAATGCGTGAAATGCAAGCAGAAACTGTAGTATCAAAGAGGAATACTTTAGATTTCAGATTGCTGTGTAGAGAGAAAGGGGTTATGAGTTCAGCATCAAAAGTGACAGAAAAGTTTCCTACTCGGACTTATTTTCTGCTTCCTTTGCTTGTTCTAACTGCACGGTGTGAAGTGAACGAGACCAAGAACAATGTGGGGGCTTGAAAATAATAATTCATTCTAGAATAAAGAATGTAGAGAAGTCTATGTAAACGCAATGAGTTTGCATTTCGTTCTGTCAAGGACACGGTGAGTTGGTAGCAGAAGCGACGGTTTTGCAGATTGGGCACCAGTTCTTTAGCCGGAGCCACTGTTGGATGCAGGTAGCGTGATAGCAGTGCTCGCATGCCATCTCGGCCACCTCCTCACCAGAGAAATACTCCTCCTGAAAACAGGACATCACAAGTAAAAGAGAGTAAGGAACTCATTGTATAGTGTGCCTTAGCATCTGTTCTAGCATCGTTTAATCTTGGTAGCAACTATAATAGAGTGGTATGTAGTTATAGTAATTTGCGATCTAATAGCTTGATGTTAAATATCCATTTTTGCCAATAGTGAAGAACATGACGATAAATTTGTTCTCAGTATTGTCAAACATCATGTGTTCAGTTGTATGCCTGAACAAAAAATTACACTGAAGGTGTAATATGATCCGGCATAATAGAAACTCATCCAAACAGTATCGAAACTAAAGAACAATCCAATGATACTGTGATATTAAATGGACAGACCTGGCATATGATGCATTTGATGTCACCGTCTTCATGACTTGTTGAAGTTGTGGGTACATAGAGGATTTTCTCTAGACACTCTGACAGTGCATCATCTGAAAGCCCAGTGCTTACAGTACCGATTCTCTCCCCCAGAGCAAGCAATTCCTACAATGCAATGTAGCCATGTTGGCCATCAAACAAATGAAAAAGATCAACTTCCAAACAAAAGATGCTCGGGACTAGAATGTTACATAAATATGGACCAATTATCATAACAGCAATTCTCAGAACTGAAGAACAGATGCATGCGTACCTCATAAGACATGTCATCAATGTCCATTCTCATTCCCCTATGCCGATCATTGAATACATGGTAATCTTCAACCTGCAAAACATAATGTAACTTCTATGAACACAACGATCAACAAAACAGTGCAACATGAAGTTGCCTCTTTCATCTTCAGATAAATGAAAGATCATCATGATAGAAAGGCAATAATTTTTCTTGTCAATGGATCGTTTTAATCATTCAGACCGGTTAGCGTGCCAGAAATTAGCTTAACTGTTTAAAATTTCCCAAACAACAATGGTCCTAAAAATGGCCTTCCTTTTCTTTTGAAAGAATGCAGGAGGGATGCATTTCTATTGCATCAACACATACTTGAAAGATATACAGGGTGGGTGTTTAACATATTTACAACAATAACTATAAAAAGTCATACCTCTTCACTTTCATCCATGTCGAATCGCCCATATTCATTGGAATCATGCAAACTGTCCTCCAAATAACATAACGGCCCTCCTTGAACTCTACTTCTGTGTCTGAACAAGCTCCGAGAAAGAAACCCGCCTGTAGGTTCTTGGTCATCATAGCTTTTTTCTTCCCCAGAACTTCCACTACGAACTCTATGCATCCTGACAGCATCTCCGCTCCTGCCATCCTTTCTTGTCCTTGAAGCTGGCCGATGCAATGATATTGATGTCAATCTACTACTACTTGAGGAACCAGTACTGGATGTTTTTGGCGATGACAGATTATTTCCTCCACCCAACGAACGCTTCCTTGACGCATTGACCCTTTCTTTCAAACGAGCAAGCAGATCCTGTCCAGTACTTTCTCTTCTTGGTCTATTGCCAGTTTCACTACGTGTACTTGCTGCACTCCTGCTGGTGCTGCCATAAGCCATTCTTCCTTCAGGGAGCATACTATTGGATTTGCCAAAAACGTGTGGTCTCCGGGGAGTCACTCCTTCCTTGGCTGCTCTATGCATTTTCCTGTCTTTGTCAGGGAAAAGCTTAGTGCCACACCCAAGGCGCGTACAGCAAGCAGCGCCCTTGCGGCGTGGGCTGTCTTCCCTGAAGACAAGAATTGAGCCTCCTTTGGTGAACAGAAGGCCACCGACTGTTCGCCTTCCCATGGTTTCATCCATATCAGATATTCAACTGAAATAGGAAGAAGCTCAAATTAGAGAGAGATGAATAAATCAGATCAATCAGGTCATCATTGAATTGATGAATTAAATCCATTTTGAACAGAATTATTACATCTGGACAAGAGGATAGCATACTGAGACTACAGACAATATTAACAGATTAAAATAAAAATCTTGTCAGGTCATCATATTCAACAACATACTGAATTCTCGTGCATAGTCCATAAGCAAATAAAATGGAGAACGAATCTTCACAGATAATTTAGTAATTTACAGGTATCGTGATCAGAAGTATCTGCAGAGCACTAATTCCTGTCCAAAACTTGCAACGGTAGCAGGAAGAATAACTTATGCGATGAAACAAGGTATTTCCCTCTAATCAAAATCAAGCCCAAATAGTACAGGCCACATAAAACAAACGCAGATGATTACAGTTATAGTCTATAGACCAAAGCTTTCTGAAATTAGCGCGCACATATTACATATAACCTGGTAAAATTAGACCTGCCAGTCATGAAAGCACAACCAACATGACATCGACATCTGTACCACAGATAAAAAATTGGGCAATCTAGCCAAAACAAACGACATTGTCAAAATTAACCTCAGTTAGGTGAATCCTACAAATAACTTTGCATATAGATTAGGTCTTTGAGGTGATTCCTACAACCGTAAGGCTTATGGAAGGATCAAATACCTTTTCACTCTACCAAACAAGAAATTTACTACTAGTAGTCTAGTACTCCTCCCTTTCTAGCTAAAATTATTGCCTTTGCTGAAAGGTGAATCCACTTATACCCACGCTAGCACGCCAAGCCAGTTAGCATCAAGAATTGACACGTGATCCGTAAAGCACCCCTTGTATCCCAAAATTAAATGATTTATGTATCTTGCAACTGAAAAGGCCAACAAATAAATGAAGAGAGAAATATAGGATTTTAGGGCTTAAAAACGATTAAAAACCCAGGAAAAACAGGGAATCCGGGGCTTCAAAGAAAGTAAATTATCCTTGTAACAGAGTATAAGAACTGATCAGTTTCTGAAGGCAAATAAAACGAACAGAAACATTACCAAAAGAACACAAAACGGTCAAACTATTATTAATCTCCCCAACATTTCCAATTCCATCCCAGAAAGCACGATTTCTCTACCAATCGCAAGGGCAAAACAATTGAAGCTTTGAGAAAGAAGCGCCGCCGATTCTACTACGATCCGAGGGAAACGAAGAAAGAAACGTAGGAATACAAAAGAGAGATGAACCGATCGCAATGTCCGCCCTTATTTTTGGCTTCGCCCAATCTTCCAAGAATCGCCCGGGTAACATGCGAACAAAGGAAAAGACGACCAAATTTTCTTTATCCCTACCGATACCAATTAAGCGTCCACAAACCAAACCTCAATCGACTGCCTTCTTGTGGTTGACCACGTCCACAATTCAAGAAGAAAAAAACAAAACACACACGCACACAGGGAAACAGCATCAATTTGTTCGTGAATTATATTCAAGAAATGGACGATACGAAACAAACGAAATGCAATTTTTGGTCCCGTAATTTTTGTTCCCCTCGAACTCACCAAACAAATAGCACCCAAAAAATGGCCACAAAAATCCACGACGCTCCCCCAACCATCCATCCATCTTGATTTTTGCGTGCCATCCTCTAACCTCCAGCGACACTACTCCAACAACTATAGTGGAAATTAAACCAGAAAAGAAAAAGGAAAAAAAAAGTGTGTGCGAGAGAGAGAGAGAGATAAAGGAAATACCCTACCTTCTATGTCAGGCCTCCCTCCTCTGCTGCTCCGAAGGGAGAGAGACCAAACTCAATTTAGAGAGAGAGAGGTGGAGGGGGAGGGGGTCCTATATACTTCGTCCTCGGCTCCTCCCTCCACCATGGGATGATGGGAAGGAAGAACAAGAAGGACAAAAAAACCGAAGACGAGGAGGAGGTGGTGGTGATATGGGGACCGTCCGATGAGGCGCCAAGGTGGGTGGGATCTGACAGTAGGCGACGGCTGACAGGTGGGCCCACGGAGGCAGGGGAGAATACGTATATATACGGGTGGCGCCGTATGCTCGTAGAAAGGGACTAACGGAGGCTGACACGTGGGCCCACTGGTGGGCCTATTCCTTTGCTGCCGTTGATTGAGGAGGTGTAGTTGGTTGGAAGGTGCGTATGGCGTTGCCGCCACGTCGTGTGAAAGGGGTTCGTACTTCGTAGTGGTAGTACATGCGATGCACAATACACATGAGCACAGCAAAAAGAATTTTTTGCTACCTGCCACGTTTGCAAAAGCTAATCGCAGAGATAATCGTATAGCACGTGTATTAACAAAAATAGCAATCTTTACACATGGCGGCCGTATGCCACAGGCGTTGTCACCGTGCGCCAGCTTCCCTCCACCTCACAGTCGCCTCATCTACCCAAATTCGCCACTCACATTTGGCCTATTGGGTGGCTATCTTGCCAAGACCATGGGCGCATGGCCACCCCGCGCCAGCCAATTAGGTTAGCCTCTAATTAAGTTAGTTAATTAGGTTAGGTTAGTTAATAACTAGTTAGGTCTGAAATTTAAAGGAATTTTAAAATATAGTAAATGAGTCCAAAAAATTATAATTTTTTTTTGTGGAGCCTCCTGACACCGTGTACTTGTTTGTGTAAATTTTCTATTATTTTATTCGTTCAGAATTTTTATCGCTATTTCGTATAAGTGTCATGTTCGTACAAATTAATAAATGTAGAAAATAAGCTCCAAAAATTATGAATTTTATTTTGAAGGCTCCTCACGCAGTGGACTTAATTGTGTAATATTTCAGCAATTTTATATATGTTCTAGTATTATCTTGAAAATTTAGGATTTAGGTTATGAAAATTTCGATTTTAGGTTTCGAAAATTAGGGTTTCATGATTTCATGTGACTTGGAATGTATAAAAAAACTGCATTGCAACTCTATTGGAGATGTCGATATACAATATGGCGTTGGAATACACACGTAACAACTAAAATACGTGTACAAATATAGTAAAACAAAATCACATAACACGCGATACTATATAGCTCACTCGTCTGAGTCATTACTCTCTACGGCTCTGCCTGCTGCGGCTACGTCCGCGTGCGCGGCCTTGTTTTGCACTGAGCATGACCCGTGGAATACGTCCACCGGTCCAGAGAATGTGTGTCAGTTCGAAGGGGGTACGGAGACCGTTGAAGCGGTGGTGGACCAGTAGACTGACTCTGGAGCAGAGTCTGGTAGGCGTACATGTCGTCGTGATGAGCCATGCCGACCTCGGAGACACCTCTGAGGAATTCATCCACGACGGAGGCTAGAAAACCACTCTGGGGGTACGATGCCTGCAACTCCGGTTGTGCGTATGAGCTCTGGTCTTGGACGTACGGGGTTCCCGCGTACCCAGAGGAGCTCTGGCCTTGAACGTACCATGGAGCATCGAACCCGGAGGACATATGCTCATGAACGTATGGTGGGGTAGCGAACCCGGAGGAGCTCTGCCCTGCATACGCTAGAAACCCTGGCTGCCATTGTCTGTGCCCTAGCGTCGTGTACTGCTCCCTGGTAGGAGCTGGGAGGCATGTATCCTCATCATCAGTCGACGTGAACTGGCTGTCACCCCCACGGGCAACTGAAGGCTGCAAGACGGAACGATGTTAGTATAAATAAACACTCTAGACGTAAACTAAGAACCTTGTACCTCCCGGATGTGCAGTGCAAATAACCGAGGGGGAGCGCTAGTCTGTGTACCGGGTCCGGACGACAGAAGTAATTAATCCCAACGGACCTAGACGAGAGAACGGCATGATGTTACCGGCACGTAAGGCATAACCAAAAAATTGAACGTAAATTTGTATATAGCGACTTACCTCCACGGCGACCTGGCCCGCGGATGACCGACGGGGAACACTATGATGCCTACCGGACTCACTAGGTCGTGGTGACCTAGCGGGTAAGCACGCCCCCCCCCACTTAGTGCCCGATGCGCAGGATGTTGTCCCTCGAACAACCGCAGCTCAAGTTCTTTATTATCTTCCTCATCTCCGCCGAGATATGCTTCAAAACATTTTTATATCCCGCCGGGATTCTATCTAGGCTACGGAGGGCGTCGTCCAATGCGCTCTGGACGCACAACGCCTGCTCTAACTGTAGTGACATACGTAACAGGTTCATTAACAAAAAGTACGAATGTCGTCAATGAAACTGCGAACCAGAGGTTATAAGTGTCGTACGGTGTCGTCACGTCGCGAAGCGCTGTGACGGTCGTACGTGCTGCGGAGGCTCTCGTGGTGCGTCTGCTCTGTCACCTCCTCCGGACGCTCTGGAGGAGGAATGGTGAGTCTTGCGCGCGTTCGTGGCACGTACCACTCCATGTACGCACCGTACGACTCAAGGTCGTATGGACGCTCCTCATGCCAGACATCCACGTGTGCCCTGTTCATCCATGTCGTAGTCCACTGCTGCTGGTGCATTCGCCAATCCTGAATATGCCCACCCGCCCTCAATTGCCTGCATTTTCAGAAAGATTAATGTTAGAAAAGAAGACGTAAGGACTACAAGCATTACTCGGATGAAGTTTGACTCACAGGTGTACTGCTCGCTCCAGGAGCCTACCGTCTAGGGGGTGGGCATGAACTGGTACCGACCAAATTGTCGCATTACGCGCTACGGCGCGTGAGGCTCTACCATATGTGAGAACACCAGGTGACAGGTCGTCGTCCACAGTAATGCGTCCTAGACGCATTGCACGGACAGCCAGTGCGGCGCTACCGCACGCAGGTAATTAGGATACCATGGACACCAGATGATGTCACTCTTGTGCAACGACTCGAACTCGTTGTGGTATAACGAGTAGCACCTCGCTGGTCTTCCGCTGGCCCAGCGCAGACAGGCAGCAGTCCACTGTAAGCCCATGGTGGGCGCGTCTACATGGTCATGTGGGATAGGGTACGGGTGCGTCGCTATCTCGATGGTCGGCCACCCAACAGGGAAGTGCTCCCAACTCCACAGCTGTAGGAGCACGTGAGGCATTTACGAGTTTGGTACCCGGTGGTGCAGCGCCATGAATTAGCGCCACACAACCCCGGTATGTGGCGCAAAGGACGGTGATGCCACTGTATTCTCCATCGGCTCCGCGTCAACCAAAGACTCGGCGACATAGATGAAGCTGGGGTTCAAAAAATCATCCTTTGTGGTTGGAAACAGGACCCAACCAAAGAGCTGGAGAAGGTAAGCAACGAGGTGCGTCCTAACGACCTCGTGAGGTGCACCTTGCGGGCATTCGCTGAACTACCTCAGCCAAGCCCGGGGGACGCCACGTGCACTCTTTGGGAGAGGTTGGCCAAATCGTTGCTCCAGCCTGGCCTTCCAGTCCGCACTCGGAGGGCCCAGAACAAACGACACACCCCGGATCAGGAGACCAGTCAAGAACAAGACGTCCTACAGGGTGTACCGTCATCTCACCCCACTGAAAGTGGAAGGTGTACGTCTCGGGCCTCCACCTATCGACAAGTGCGGACAGCAAGCTGGCGTCTAGGGCGAACTGGCGTCCGATGGAGACCATCCTCGCAAAGGGCAACAAGCCCGTGTCCCGGAGGATCGGGACGCATCGATCGGCCAGCCAGAGCCCCTCCCTTGCTCAAGCGCCAGGGGCGGAGGGCCATCCGCGTCAGCGGTGAGCCATAGCTTGCATCGGTGGTCCTCATCGTAGAATTGTTCTAGTAGCTCCGGTAGAGACATGGCTTGCAACACATGGAAGAGAGGGAACATTAGTGAGAAGGTGGCTAATGAACATAAAAGATTGTAAATTAATTACAGAGTAGTTTTTCTAGGGTGATAAGCTACATGATAAGCTAGCTTAATTAGATTATACTCCTCTGTTCTTCGGTGAATGCATTTCTTATTATTTGATTTCGCTTTACGACCAAACTAACACTACAAATTAATGTACACTACTTAATTAATTAATTACTACTAATTATTTCGTAACTAATAAGCACTATAAATAATGTACACTACTTAATTAATTAATTACTACTACCTGCGAACGACGATGGTTAATAACGTTGAAATGTCCACAAAAATATAATCGGCAGAGCAAGAGAGCGAGCGAGCGCGAAATGAAATGAATGAGCGGAAGAGCGAGCAACATGAAATGAACTAGCGGAAGAGCGAGTGAGCGACTAAGAAATGAAATCGTGCTCGCTCCCTCTAATTTATAGCCACTGCTCTCAAAGGGAATCCTTATCCCCACGCTAATTAAGCCATCGGCGGACAAAGATTCGATGAATGAGACAAGGAAGTGACAGGATAACGACTGATTGATGCTTTCGATGGAAAATTAAGGCAAATGGAGGGAGGGCCTCGTTCAAATCTTTGGACAATCAACACATGGTACGGACATTTATTGATTCGTACGAACAGGACACTTATACGAAATAGCGATAAAAATTCTGAACAAATACAATTATGAAAAATTTACACAAGCAAATACACGGTGTCAGGAGGCTCCACAAAAAAAATTATAATTTTTTAGACTCATTTGCTATATTTTAAAATTCCTACAAATTTCATACCCAAACTAATTACCTAACTAACCTAACCACTAACTAACTCCTAATTGCTCCCTAATTGGCTGGTGCACGGCCACCATGCGCCCACGGCTGGCGCATGGCCACCGTCTTGCCACCGTCTTGTCGAGTGGCAGGCCGGCCGAGGCAGGGCACGTCGACGGGCGGCGCGGCGCATGGTGTGGTCGTGCGCCAGCGCCTTTGGAGCACGGCCGCCATGCGCAAGGGTTGCTATTTTTGCTAATACGCGCGCTATACGGTCATATTTGCAATTAGCTGATGCAAACGTGCTAGATGAGCAAAAAAATTCCAGCAAAAGCGAGAGAGAACGGCGAGGCACCGCAGATTCACGGTTCTGCACTGAAGCACTGCGCTCTGTAGCATCAGATCCCAGTCATTCATTTTCAATCGGACAGTCTAGAATCATCTCTTTACTGCCTCAAGGCAGAGGATACAAACCCACATACATGATACCATCTGCGATTTTATTTGCAATCTCTCTCTGCTTTTTGTTTACCATCTTCAATCCCTTTTTTAAAAGCACATCTGCAACCCCTTGAAGAAATTATGACGAGATCAACGATTATGGATATTCCTCATGTAATTAAGGCATGTCCTTGTAGAAGTGTTTCTTTTTTGCAGCACGTAATTTGAAAAAAAAATATTAAAAAAAGTTACAGTGGATATTTTATAACTATTCTAAGATGAGTGCAAAGAAAATTATAAGAGAGTGGCACATCGCCTAATTTATTTCCTATGGTAAGATACTCACACGCATATTACTCGTATACTCATACAATTTCCCTGTTGCATAAGTCGCAAGCTTCCTAGAAAAAAAAAATGCAAGGTGTAGAGAGCAGATCTAGGACCGTGTACATTGCTGTCGCACGCTATGCATACATGAATGTACGCGCTATGTATTTAATTTACTCGAGAAGATTCACATGTATAACTAATATACTGGTAACCTTAGGTCGGATAAAAAGCGACACTAATGCATATATAGACAACGATAAGTTAAACAAAATTAGACGCAATGCCCCTTATAGTATGCACCCCTGGCCACGGTGGATCCGTCCTTGCCAGGCGACAAAATGATGGGCGGCGATCACAAACCGGGGGCAATGGTGCAGAAGCTGGCACGGGCATGGGCGAGCGGCGAACAGGTGGGCATGAGGTGAGAGAAGGGTCCTAGCGTGTGGGTCTCACGCGTCAGTGACCACGGAGGCGGGGGATGGTGTGTGGGCCACAGTTGGGTCGGAACAGAAATGGGCCAAGGTGAGTGGAAAGAATTTGGCTTGGGAAGGAAACAACTGAATTTGTGATATTTTCCCATTTGAAAAACTCTAGGAATCAAGTTTAAAATTTTGAAAATAGCAAACCAACTCCAAAAATTATGATTTTTTTTGAAGAGGCTCCTAGAACCACTAGTACTTAGAAAAAGTATTTCCATCCCTTTTCTAGCATTTAAATTCTTGCTAAAATTCTTTTGTTCCTGTCTTTAATTAGAAATTTTTTTAATTAAAATGCAAAAAATGCATATAAAATCTCAAAATTCATAAAATACTTGATTAAGCATAAATATATATATAACCTAATTTTGGGCTGTTACAAAACCCCTAATTTGGAGAATATGGGGAAAGTTGAAAGAAGAGGAGGCTAAGGCTTGAGAGATGTATTGAGAGATACGTGAGCACTTCTGTGTGCTGTCCTAGTGGCTTTGTCCTCATAAGGGAGTAGATGTAAACATTTATCTCCAAGTAGAAATCATTTCTCTAAATCTGTCCAAATCTTCCTCTCATATGCTCAACTGTTGACTTTGTGATTTGGCTTGGTTTTGGTGTTTCCTCCCCCATCTTGCTTTGTACCTAGACCTAGGACGTGTAAGTGATGAAGATATCTCTTGGATACCATATCCCATTCATCTAGGCACTCCCTATTGTAAGTTCTTGAGTTTGCTCGGTATTGGTGGAAGAAAGAGTGATTTTGGGGGTTTTGCTCTTGAGGGCTCACTGCAATAGATTTTATGTTCAATGACAATGGCAAAACATCACAGAAACCTTGATTTTGTCATAGATAATACTCTGTGATAAAAATATTTCGTCATACTCATCGTCATGGAATGTGTGTCAAAAAAAGCCAGGAGTGACAAATCATTTCTAGTTTGTCATGGATTATCGAATAATCAGTGACGTTTTTGTCAAGCATCACAGAATGATGCAAATCTATGACAAAATATATCGTCACTCAATACAAGAGTTATTGTCACGCATTCTCCTAGATTCGTCATTAAATGGTGGATGTAGCTAGCTAAGGTAGGTAAAACAGTTACAAATTAAATCGTCATGGTTTGTTTTCACGTTGACAAATTTCTACAATTTTGAATCATCGTCGTATGTATTAGTAATGATATTATTAAAATTTTGAGAACAACAATAGACTATTGATATTATCATTGATGTCAAAAGTACAATAGAACTGCATATGATCCATTCCACATTTCTCATACCACAACCGATACATATATAACAGAAAAGTTACAGAGAAAATTTTCCGACTTCAACAAACAAGGCAATTTCACATCTGAAAACCTCCAAACATAGAGGTGATTGAGTTCATCTTCCTCTCAGTAGCAAAATATGAAGAGATCCACAATATTCCCACACTACCAAAAGATAGGAAGTTCACTAGTCATATACCATCAAAAGCATCATATAAAAAAACACCTCTTCTCATCAACAAACTATATTGAAGTCCCTTAGTTAGGGGATGGGATAGGCTGGGTCTGTTGTTGTCGCCTTAAGTCAAATCAAACTAGGGCTTCCATTTCTTCTTGTTTCTTTACCAAAGCATCAATTTTCTCTTCTTGGGTCTTCTTCATATTGTCAAGTTTTTCTTGATGGTTCTTTGTTGAACTATCCATTTCTTCCTACCGCTTTCTTTTTATTTCTTCAAGTTCTTCTTCGTGAGATTCGAGTCGTGCAATGAGATGATGTTGGTTTCTTGCATTTTCCTCTCTCTCCACTCGAAGTGTGTCTTCTAGCTCTAGGATGCGCCTAGATGAAGCAGGGTTGGTAGATCTATTAGAGATTGCTAGCAAACCCATCTTTACAAGAAATGTGCTTGATGTGTTTCTCTGAGACAAAACTTCTTTAAGAGTTTCCATAGCAACTTGAAAGTAAAATATGGAAGTGTAAAATAAGAGTAGTTGTGCTTCTTGACATCTAAATATTAATTTAGAAACATTTAGAACATACTTCTCTAAGAACAAGAATATTGACAACCATTTAGAAAGCAAATGTTACAAATGAATCTTGTGTCATGTAGAACATACATATGCTTCCCGTGCATCTTCACTCATGCAACCTTTCTTCTTGCTGAAATGGCTTTATTTGAAAGATTCAATAGCACTTGGGTCTTAATTGTTGCTTTTGTCCTTCTACAAAAAAAATATATTGGAAGATACAACCATTATAATTCCATCAACACGTCGTATTGAGCTATTGGAGAAAAGATCCATAACTTACCAGAGAATAAAGTTGGGCAACATAACTCCTAGAACTAGTAGTTTGGTGAAGTTTGACCTTTCCTTGATTAATTTTGTTCTTTTAAGAAGTTTCCTAGATTAAGACATTTCTTGTTAGTATAACATATCAACAAATGCACAACTATATGTTGTTGTCTTGTTTCATGCATACCTTGTTTCATGGATCAGACCATTTCTCCACAAGTTTTGTCCAATCTTCTGACTTGATATTTGGTGGTGGTCCTTTCGAAAGTACTTCATTCAAAGGAACATTATCGAAATAACGCTTATTTAGCCTATAACATTGTTGTCGAATCACTCCCTTAAGTATATTAGTGCATGTTACTTGGGCCACTTAGTCAAAAGCAGCTGGGATGACACTTTCGTAATCCTTTGTCTTGTACGTCTTCCAATGCATCGTAACATGCACAAAGTTTCGAGTGTGATCAACTCCACACTCTGATGTCAACTTTGAAGCTTGGACCAAATCTTGGGGTCTTCGCTTGCCCTTGGCGAAAGAGATGTGCATTTTGTGCCCAGTCCTCTCCGTGCACTTCTAAAGTCCATGCCCCATAATCTGCCTATGGCCTTGGTGTCTCATGGAGCATTTCGGTGTATCTACATTACAAGATACAAGATGAATGACAACCTAGTATATGCAACTGGAAATAAGATATGTTAGATATATGTTTTACCTTCACTCTCCAATGAAACATATTCGTCAAATTGTCTAGCAGTCTCACTAATTCTATCAACAATGTTGATAGATGAATTGCCCTCAATAACAGCATTGCTCACTCGAGAACATTGAAGTGTCATAGGTGAGTTGCTTGCTGGACTTGGTGTGGATTCTTGTGGGTCTCTAACTTGGCTCCCACCTTCAGGCAGAGGTGCAACATCTGATGGTAATGCACTACTTATACTCCTTCGATCATCCACTTTCATGTGCATCATCCTATGGATTCGGTCTGGATCTTGTTGATCTGAAGCTAGATTCAGTTGGAGGAGCTTCTTGCTTGCTTTTGAGGTCTTGTACCTAGTGCCATTTTAGAAGCCTTCAAGGCCTACTTAAAATATATGGAGAAAAATAAGGTCAAGTCAACCAGAGGAATTAGTAGGTATAGATAGGATTCCAACAAAACAAATAAGCTAGAATTGTCTATATCTAAGAAACTATCACATTCATGCAAAAACATTATGTCTAAATTACATGTAATGAGCCTATGTGGAATAAAAGAAGAAACAACATCTTAACATGTGACCTAGCAAGAGTGTACACATGCTTCTCTTGCACAATCTGTCCTACATTGTCACTCTCCATTTGTGTTCCTATATAGTAATGACTCCTCTAAGATGAAATGTTGTAATCCTACAACATGACCATAACCCTACAACATGATTGTAACTTGCTACGAATTAAAATAGCTCTCCAATCATTTAGTGTATTGATGAATCTCTTGAAAGGGCAATATACAGAATAAACGATTAACACATAAGTCAATGGTGAAATAAGAGAGAATAGTTTCATTTTTTGTGTTAATGCAGAGCATTTAACACTAAATAAAATATCACATGAGACATGTCATATGGCAAAACTAAAGAAACATACTTCGCAAATTGCGATAGCCCCACCAGCACCCAAAGCTCTTACTTTGGTACTTGCTATCATTAGATACTTGTGTATTTCTCTCTAGAGATGAAATTCTGAAGGCTCTAGTGAACCCCTGTACCTCAAATTCAGTAAGAAAAAAATGAAGCAATCCAGTCAGTAGATATGTTAGAGTGTTTGGAAGCAAGATAAAAACAAAGTGTGAATTGAAGAACTGACATAAATTTTTGGTAGTTATGGACAGGAAAATCAAGTTCATGCAACTCATAAGCCAATAATTAATAAATATTTGATGATCGGAGAGCTACTAATTTGTTCTTGTTCACATGCTATGATTTATTAGAAACCAAACATCAAGTAGTTGCTACATAATTCAAAAGACATTATAGAATTTGGACACAGTGCACTTTGACATCCAACTGAGAGCAACTCTAGTTGAACCCTTAACCAGCAGTAGTGGTAAAAGATTAATACGAAATTAGGGGAAATCAAGTCATGTGGAAAAGAACCTAAAATAAGAAACTTGCATATCTAATCCCCACTAATTAAGAAACCTCTGGTATCATGAAATCCCAATAACCAAGGAACCTCAAGAACCAGGAAACCCAAACAATCAAGAAACCCCTATAATCAAGAAATCCCCACATCAAGAAATCACTTCGGAGCAAAACCAATGAGTTGATAACAAAATACTAGGCAAATAACCAATGAACCATCCAGATACTACACCATTGATACCTAATATATTATAGAAATCACACACAAACCTATTTTTGATGGGGAAGGAGGCTAAGATGCCTTGATTGGAGGGTTCTAAGGAGAAAGATTGGAGTGGATTTGTAATCTGTGTGAGGAATGGATCGCTATGGTCAATTGGGGGTGGTGGAAATTGTAATACCCCGTTCAATCTTTAGAATTATAATTGAATTTTAAACCTTTTATCGGGATTTAAAATGGAATTTCATAATTTCTCGAGAAGGGGGATTAAATCTTGGGCTAAAGGCCCATAGCCTTGGCCCATTAGGGGCAGCCAAAAACCCTAGATGCACTGTAGCACGCCTGTGCTATAGTTCCACCACCAGCTATAGTAACCCCGTCATCTACAGTACCCATCTCCTCCCCTTGTTGCTGTCCAAGAAGGAGGAGGGAGGGAGATGAACCGTTCGGGTGCCGCCGGCCAAGGGAAAAGAGGAAGAGAAAGGAGGAGAAAAGATCTTCTTCATGGGGAATGTTCAGTGTCTTCCTGAGGTTCTACAAGGGTAACAATGGATTCCCCTCACTGTTTGATTCAGATTAGATGCGATTTTGATTAGGTTTATTGGATCGAATTCCTGATAATAGTAGATCAGTTCTGTCCAGAATGTTGTGCGGCCGTTTTCATGTTCTTAGAAGCCTAATTTGAGATTTCCATCTCCTAAATATATATGGGAATTGTTCTTAGCTTTCCGTAGCCACCAAGAACACTCAATTCCGATTTACGGTTCAAAAGATATGATAGATTCTTTCCTGCTGTCCTGAATTCCTGACGTGAATTAACTGTCAATTTGTCTATTAAGTTATGATTAAGTTAAGGGCAGTTTCAGGGTTTCCACCCAACTAGGTTGTTGTAGAATTTTTGCTAACCTTTCCATATTGATAAAGCACACTCAATTTAGATTTGTATAACAAAAGATATGACTATTTCTCTACTGCTATGTGGTTCCGTTAGACAGATTGGATGTTCGACTTTCATTGGATTGTTAGCCTAGGTTTTGGCCGAATTTGAAGATTCCGCCAACTAGACTTTTGTGGGGGATATCGTTATATTTCCACAGGATCTGAGAACACTCCATTTCGAGTCTCAGAGCAAGAGTTGTGTTGCATTTAGTACCGTTGTCCAGTTTACCATCCCGCTAGACTGTCGGTTTAATTGGATAGATCGACTATGTGAACCTTGGGTTTAGGATGCTGCGACTAAGCATTTTGAGTAGCGTCATTTTCACGTTGTTACTTACTTAAGTAATTAATTTGTGTAGGAGAAGGGAATTCGAGATTAGTGGCTTCGTCCTTGCCTCCTAACGCGTCGTAGTTCGAAAGGCAAGTACAATTGATTTATCTTATTTGTTGTTTGTTCCACTTCATTGATGAATATGAAATGGGTAATTTCGGTATTCCTTGTTTCCCTTCATAGTTGATATACCATGATTCTTCAATAATAAGACTACGTTCATTATATTCATTCGTTCCTATTCACCCACGGGAGTGGGTAGTGAAGTCCCATAGTTCCAATATGGGCAAGTACCTCGTGATTCTTATTGTTGGTGAAGGCTGAGTGCTTGTTGTTCATAATGTTATTTCTATGATCCAGGAGTAGATTCAATGCTTCATGTTCTTTTCGCGTTCATTAATCCATGTTTAATGAGATGATGTCTTTCATTATTCATAATTCATTCCATTCATTCGTTGTTCATGTTTCGTCCACGGGAGTGGAATGTAAAGACCCATGAATTCCAGTATGGGCACGTAAGACCCACCATTCCAATGTGGGCAGATTTGGATCCCCGTATGAAACGTTCTTCATACGGGACTTGGATCCCCGCATTTTATTAAATGTGGGCCTAAGTGAACACCGACAGATATGTCACTGGCTATACCGGTATAAGCAGAAGTGGATTTCATGCATTTCATTCATTCATATGATTTCTGATATTCTAAATTCATATTCTAAAATGTGACTGCCATGTCCTTGTTCGTTCCTTCTACATTCGAAATCTATTATGTGATGATATGCTCTTGTTCGTTCCTTCTACATTCGAATTCTATTATGTGATGATATGTCCTTACTCGTTCATTCTAATATGTTCCTATTCTATATGGCTCATTTTGTGCTGTTGTACTTGCTGAGTCGTGGACTCATTCTTGCCATGTTTACTTGTTTTAGGTAAACATTGAAGACGATATGCTTGGGAGGGAATAGTCACGAACCATTCATTCACTTCATATTATCTACTTGTTAATTAGATGAACTTGTTATTACCTTTTCATTCGATACTCTTTGGATTGTAATACATGGAGGTTGATGGTTGATGTTAACCTTCCTTAAGATATGATTGAATTAGTAACTGCCTATGATCTTCGTATAATCTTTTGATAGTTTATCCTAATTGATTCAATATGATTGGATGATAGAGCTTGATATATTGTTGAATTCTAATTCAATTCTTATATTCATTCTATTAGAAGTTGATCTTTTTATGTCATTAGTTGAAAGATTGTTGAAATTATTCCGTACTATGTTGGATGTTAGTCTTTTAGATAATATCTTGGCTTCCGCATAGCCAGGGTGTTACAGAAATATGGAAGAGAGGACTGAGGAGGAGGGAGAGGCAGAATTAGTGGGCTGCAGCGGGCTCTCCAGGGTTTTCAATGGATTGCACTTATTATGAAATTGCCCTTGATGTGGGAATGTTGCTGCATGGCTACTGGGAGGGGGGCAAAAGTGGTATTTCACTCAAAGTGGCTAAAATGGTGGGTTGGCGGTTCTCTTAATACTTGGGGACACTATGGAGGGATTTTTTTTTTTTCGGAGGGAAGGTATGTGGGAATTTTTTATACACCATAGTGAAAGAAAGAGATAATAAGTAAGTCTTTTTTAGAGCAAATTAAACAAGCTTTTTACTAACATAATTAGATTAAGGTTGGCATTCCACAAAATTACAAAATATATATGTTGTATGTTAGAACTTCAAATGTTAAGGTTTTAATTTTGAAACATTTAACCTGATTTTAAAAATTGATGGAGATTTCCAAACACAAATTTTAGCTTTAACAAATTCAAAACATAACATGGTCTTCAAAGTTATGGAGTCATTCATGGTAATCTTTAAAATTATGGAAGAACTACCTCTTTTCTTCGGTGCCAGTATTGAGGAGCTTAGGTTGTTGCACGACGTCGGTAGCAATAGTACGAAGGAGGCGGTAGCATCCAGGTAGCGGCACAATAACCTAGGAGAGGTTCTTGGACTTACCATGGTAACCGTCCCATATTGTTCGAGGAGTATTTCTGTTTCATATTCCCAAGGGTCGAAACGCTAAACTATAAATAAGCCGCATAATCAGCTTCGAGCTAAAGACTTACCGACTAGGATCAACTAATGGTATGCTCAAATTTCATTGATTTAAGATAAATGGTTGCATTCTATGTATAGTTATTCTCTATATAACATTTTAGGAAAGGAAAATATGAATTGACAACTTACTTTTTATTTGTCTGACCCTTTTAGGTTAGTTTATGCGTCAATTCCATGACATTATATGTAAAATTTGTCACGAAATATATATATTTAGTGACAAAAGTTACACAATTTGTCACCGCACATTGGAGCATTTGTGACAAATGTTACTGAATCGTCATTAACAGGTACTATGTACAGTGACAAATTGTTGGTGATATGCCCCAGAGGCAATCATAGAGATGGTTGTATCACGTCTATGCTTATGAGTCATGGAATAAATGTTATTATGTTCCTTGAATGAATTACAGTTATAAAGATTAACAAGTATGTGACTTGTTGGTGAAGCTCTTTAACTTATATGATATCATTCTAAATATATCCCTAGTCAGATGTCATTAGTCAGAACGCTAGTGACCTATCGACCAGCACATGCATTGATTGATGACCAACAGTTTCACCGATCATGGATAAAGGGATATTGAATTAATAATGTGAACACATGTTAGAGAACATGATGTTGGATTGACCCACCTTGAGACACTATTGAGATTGTTATGATTTCATGTGTCATTAGTTGGTCTCAAGCAATGATGATGTATAATCCTTAGACCTGAGATCAGCATGGTTTCCTACATGTATAATAATGTACTTAGGGGTTGCCAAACTCTACTCTGTAATTAGGTAGTTATAAAGGTAGCTTTCGGGTATGCTATGAAATATGCGGAGGAATGTGACTGGTCGGATATGAGATTTGTCCCTCCTAACATAACAACATAGATATCTCTGGGCCCCTCGATGTGGTCGGATAATGAAAGTGCATGGCCATGCCACTAGGGGTCGAAGAGTCGACCACATGAACTTATCCGACACTTGATTGAGAAAGTATTGAACGGTCCATGGATGACATAATATCCCACTTGGAGTTCAACCAGATATTGTGAGACAAAGGGAGAACACACGAGTAGGTCGTTCAGTTCGATCAGATGCGCACTAGTCGTATGGAGATACAAGCAGGTCGTAGACTGGTCGAACATGATCACTAACTAGTCGTGAACTGGTCGTAAGGAGTTACGAGCTGGTCATGCCCATATATGAACTGGTCGTATACAGATACGAGTTGGTTGTAAGTGATAAGGATCTTCTAGTAGATCATATTGTATTAAGGTTTGTTCAATATAATTTGTGTGTATTCGAGAATCGTTATGTCCTGCTAGAAACCGCTAACGACTTGTGATTGGAAAGGGCTTCCGAGTCACAACTGATTACGCATAAACCTAACGGGTCACACACTTAACGGGTTAGAACAAACGTGTTCGGATAGGATCTATCATGAAGCTCTATATAAGGGGATGCATGAGGCTATTGGGAAGATATACGAGAGACAAACAACGTGAGTTGCTCCACCGAAACTCTAGCTGCCATCTTCTTAAGAGAGCCCTCTCGTGCGACTTAGTGCTAGTACATCGGCATACGGTGTTTCATCCCTAGACATGTGGATACCGTAGAGGCGCTACTGCGGTTACTGTTGCACTCAAGGACGATCCACGACTTCGCAAGGAACGTGATTGGTTGCTGGAGGAGACGATCGACATCAAGGATGCTGGATGATCGACTATGACCACTACATTGACGTGCTCTATGTTTGGATCAGTCGCTTAACTCTTCTTTTCATTTGCCTTCACAAGTCTAGTGGCAACAATCTATGATATCTTGCTTGCATTGCGTCCTGGTTTACGTGGTAGATTTTTTTTTGAATTACTAGCTAGTGTAGCCTACCTGTATCCCTACACAAATCACTTGAAAATTATCACAATTTAACACAAAGCTGAAATGGCACTAATAGCCTTAGGTGTAAGTTTAAAAACATACAAAAGAAATGTTCTATCAATACCATGGATCAGATAAGTTTTGATGTAGATCTAAAATAATACTACAATAGGTCATTATTTACAAAATTTAAAAATATTCAGACATTTTTTTCTTATCAAATGCAAGATACTCATCATCATTTTCATTCAATGGATCATTAGCTGCATGGTCGCTTGAATAGTCCAACAGGATTTCATCTTCGTTTTCATCCTTGTTGTCACTATCACTTCCATGAGCATCATTCTTGTCTTTTTTTTATCTCGAATATTTTCAATTGCTTCAGCTTCGAGATCAATACCATATTCATCATCACGATGAAGAGTGTCCAGAAGAGGATCAATATCACGCATAGTGGATTCCGTGGAAGAGTAGTCTTGTTGGTATGCAACTTCAATTCTTGTTTGTAAATCATCATTTTATTGGTCTTACTTCTCTCTTGCTCAAGAACATCATATAAATGTCTATGTTCAAAGTTCTGCATCACCCGCCAATCTTTACCTAATCTCATGTCATCCAAGTAAAATACTTGTACTGCTTGTGGTGATAGAATGAAGGGATCATTCTGGTACCAACGACCATAGACATTAATGCTTGTGAAGTACCCATCACTTCTCATGCGAGATTGGAGTGCCAATTTTGAGTATGCTCCTGTAGAGCTGTTGCCCCCATTCTATCTGAGAAAGGTTGGGGAAAGTGCTATTTGAGAGAGATTGAGGTAAGGGCTCGGGTGTGTAATGCAGTCGACCACTTATACATGACATTTTTTTATTTGTCATAAATGTGCATATTTTATAACAAAAGTAATCGTCATTAACATATGAACTTCCGTGACAAACAAATATCGTAACCAAAGAATTACATATCGCCATAGATTATCTTTGACTAGGTCGCACCCCTCCCCTAGGATTTCTATGACGAAATGGTTTTCATATTTTGTGATGACTATTTGAAATTGTCATAGATTTCTACTGCTTGGTGAACCCCATGACGTAGCGCAACAAATCGTCATCAAAGGTTATCTTCCATGATGAAAGTGTTATTGGTTTCAAAGGTTTATGTCATTGAACATCAAATCTCTTGTAGTGGGCTTTTGGCTTGATTCTTGCTGTGATTGAGGATGCTAGGACGTGTAGGAAACCATCTTTAGCCATCTTGAATTGATTTCTCCCACAAGCTTCTCTCTATCATCATTTTCTTATTTGGCCCGATTTCTGTGCAACTTGCCTTTGGATAAAAAAAAATCCATAGCGTTAGAAAGATTTTCTTTGATCTCTTCATGGGTTAGGTTCACAATATCTTAGGCAAGGTGTATGCAAAGTTTCAAGTAATTTGGAGTTGTGTATTGAAAGTTACATCGATTCTTAGATTTAAAATCGTGTTGGTTTTCAGCTCTATGCTGAGGGAGAGGTCAGACCACCCCCGAGGAGCGGTCAAACCGCCCAAGAGAGGTTAGACCGCCTAGACAAGTTTTGGCTCATTTTGTTCGGTTTTTCTTGGAGATTTCGTTACGAGGGTTTATGCTTTGATCTTCATAGCTCTGCATAGCTATTGGAGTGAACGAATCTTGAACTCCTTAAGGCAAAAGATTTTGAAAAGGGTGTTGCTTGTGTGGCATCTATTCAACCCCTTCTAGTCGCCTCCTTGGTCCAACAACCTTTTTTTATTCATTTATGGCCAACGAGTATTTATGGCCGTTTGTCATATTTATCCCTCCTGCTGCCATTTGGACCTCTTGTAAATTAATCTCCATGTTTTGTATTGCTTATGGATGACTAACGTAAGACATCAATTAGTGGGTGATGTCATATTGATGGTGACATCTGAAGAATCTAAGCTCTATTTTAGTGTTTTGGTAATTAAAGACAACCATGTGTTATGAACTAACTTATTTTGTCAAGTGATTGAAAAGGTTAGTTCCAGATAAAGATAGGGAGCTCGAGAAGTACTCAAGTATTGGATATCAACGTCGTCTAGCTCAAGGCAAAGGTATCTAGTCGAATAGGATCTTTTCATAATTTTACCGACTTAGGAGTATGAATGATAAAAGACCGGATTGCTAGTATAGGTAGCCGTACTATGAAGAGAGATCATTGACTAGTAGCTTGATAGCAAAGCGTGCCACAATGCTCAAACTCACTTGGTTGAATCTTGGATTTCTTTGTGATCGTTTGGCCATAATTTATCTGGATCTTTACTGCTTGGCCGGACTGATCGTAGGTGAAGGTCCGGACTGACCGAACCCCCGGTTCACCTTTGCAGTCAACTTTTTTCAGAGTGCTCCTATTTTGCAATTCTGCTGGTCCAACTGACCACAGGTGTAAGCCCGGATTGACCGGACCCCAGGTCTAAGACGAGCGGTCAGCTTTTTCCAGAGACTTTCTTTTTGACTTCACCTTTTCTCAAATTTGCTATCCGGACTAACCGCTGTTGGAGGGCTGGACTGATCAGACCTTCTTGTCAATTGACCCGGTCAGCTTTTTTCAGAGAATGGTGTTTTTGGGTCTTGCTACTGAATTCTTCATACCGAACTGATCGCAAATGTTTCCCTGGACTAACCGAACCCCCGGTCAGCATAAGGCAATCAACTTTTTTCCAGTAGCATTTATATTTGGTTTTGGAATTCTTTGAACCCGGTCTGACTGGACCCTAAGTGGGCGGACTGACCGGACCTAGCATAACAGATAGTTTGTGTAGCATTTATTACAACAGAGACGGCTGTTACACTATAGTCCGGACTGAACGACCCTGTGCTTGCGGACTGACCGGACTTGCTGATTTTGCACAGTCTCGAGTACCAACGGCTAGAAAAGTGGGTAGATGCTATAAATACCTCATCCACTGTAGCAAGGAAGCTTTGAAGAACCTCATTGAATACTCTTGAGCTCTTTGCTTGTCCTTCTATTCTTTGAGAGCATAAATTCCATCTTGCAAAGATTGTGGAGGTTTTTCCAAATGCATTGAGTTGAGTTTGATTATTGTGGCACTTGAGCATCTTCGAGCCAAGCATTGTTGATTTGTTACTCTTGGAGGTTACCGCCTCATAGACGGCTTGAAGAAGGTGATTTGGTAATCTTCTCAAGAAGGTTGTAAGAAGATTCGGGCATTTGTGAAGGTTGGAGCTCACCTTTCCAGAGTGGACAAGAGCTACCTATAGTGATCGAGGGGCATGCTCATGTGGAGCCAGCTTGATTTGTTCAAGCTTCCTCAATGTGGATTAGTGGAGACCGACAAGTCTCCGAGACCACGAGAAAACATCGTTTGTCTTCATATTGTGGTTTATCTCTTTTACACTTCTCTTAGTGCATTTATTTATATAAGCTTTATTATATCTTGATTAGGTTGTTTTAGCTTAATCTAGAGTAATTTGTGCACGTAGAGAGACTTAGATCTTTTAGGCCTTGAATTGTAAAAGTGAATTTGGTAGCTGTCTTGCTAAAAACTGTTTTTAGCCTAAAAATTTTAAAAAACCGCTTATTCACCCCCCTCTAGTCGGTTATCCTTGATCCTACAACATCACAATAAACAAATGGCAAATGGAATATGGCAACATTCCCCTTGAATTCAGAAATTAAGTTGAATTAATATACTCTAGGGCGGTTATTTTGTACTATTCCTCTCGTTGTAACTTTCTTCTTCAGGAGTTGATCGAAGGTGATTAGCTTGTGCTTTTTCTTTTTTCATGTCAAGACCCCAATTTTCGAATCCGGAACGCTCTATGTATATCTGCACTAGTCCTTGGATCAGTAGCTAGTGCACACAGTTACATTATTGAATATCAACACACATCTTGCAAACGTCAAACTGTTGTATAATATTGAACAAAAGATTAAAGACCTTATGGTCAAGGCTTACAATTACCGCCTTTTCAGGATAAACAACTCACATAAAATGCAGCGGAAGAGGATAACTCCAAGTGATGGCCTATCCATATACTCACAAGTAATCAACGGGAGGCTCATGACCTAGTACTTCGGTGTCATTCGTTGTAGCCACACGCATAGAAGTTGTAAACCTCCTTGACAACTTGGAAGGCTTCTGAGATTTATTTTGAGTGTAGCATGTGAATACATAAAGTACTCCTCAAGTCTTGGGGAAATGCAATATGCAAGGCTTAACAAATGGGGCTTATATGGCTCTTTTGCATAAAACAATATTTGAAGTTTCAACAGTTTTCATAAAACACATTTGACAAAAAATAGTTTCAATAATTAAATTAATTATTTCACTAGTGGAGGTTCTAGCTACCAACCACTAGTATCAAGGCTCTATCCGCCAAGGTTCAAAGGATAGGGCTCTAGCTGCCCAACTGGCTCTAGCAGCCAGAATATCTACCTGAGAGTCCCAACTGCTCCTAGATTCCCAAAGTTTATTCTTTGAAAGCAAAACCAAAATCTACCATGTGAAAACGCACCTTGCCTGCCCTTGACCGTGGGCACGTCTATTCGAATAGTTTTACACTCTGCAGAGGTTGTACAGTTTGACTCACACGAGATAATCAACTTATAATGTCGATCATGGCATGCTTTTTTGGGCGTGTGATTAAGTGATTATCACAAGAGATTTGCAATACCCAGCTCTAACACCAACCCACCCGATGAGCTTAACCCCAAGACATGTATGCCATTTGCCATCGGCCCGGAGCTCACCGTTGTGGGGAATAACCTGCCTGGACATGGACGTCGGTTACCATCGCCCAGCGCAAGCCTCGACAGACATGCATGTCTTTTACCATCGTCTGCACAGTATAACAAGAACCTAACAACTACATTCCGCAGACTTAATGCTAGAACAAGGTAAATTAGTTGGCCAGGTCCTGCCCATTTTGTACATGTGGTTGTATGGTAGTGCTCAGTTTGGATAGACACAAGCATCGGTCCTTAATCGACTAAGGCAAGACAATCAACATCTCACTCCACTCGCCCTACTCTAAAACAAGTTTTCCACCTTTTTATTTTGTAAACCAACAGCAATACCTTTTGTCATACATTTCTCAAACTGATTTTCATAAAAGGGTATTAATAATTCCCACCTATAGAATAAACATGGCCGAAATAGCTTGTCTAAGCAATTCTACCGTATTCAAAATCAATAGGGTTTTCACTAATATTCATTTGTTTTTCTAAAAAAATTCTCTAGCAGTTATAAACAGATCAGCAACTTTACCCTTCAATTACTCCAACTAGGAGTGATATAATTATGACCTTATCAGAACTCCAAATCCTACTAAACTCCGATTATGCCCATATTTGAAATGACTTTCCAAATTTAATCACATTGCTGCTACTTCCATCTTTCGTAAGTTAAACCACCAAGCATACTTCACAATTCTAACCTCGAGAATCCTCCAACAAATTTTCAATACCATGATTTATGGAATTCTTCACTCTATTACTTGTAGTATCTTTATCAAATATTTATTATCTTAATCAACCAATTTATCACAGTTTGATTCAACAAAATTTTAGACAAACTCCAATCTTAGTAGGGCATCCTTTAATATTAAAATCACACTCCTAGTAATAAGCAATTATGCTCATTGATCTACCACGTCATTGATTACATTAGTCCAACAACTACTATAGATAAACCAAACACTAATAATCAATTAATTCCACTAAGATTTCTTTTAAATGCAGTTTCTCTATTCAATCATATCCAATCAACCCAATTCATCCAATTTAGGCACTTTCCATTACCCAATTAATTCCACAAAGTTTAATTTTTTGTATTTGTTTTCAACGATCTATTTAATCCACCAAATGTCAATCTTTGCTATAATCATATAATTCAGCAATAATGTATTCTATAATCCAACAATAGTGCATTCCCGTAATCCAACAAAAATGCATTCCTATAAGGCCATAATCCAATAATAATGTATTCCTATAATCCAACAATAATGTATTCGTTACTAGGGATTTGCTATACTAGGGAAACAATTGATCAAGGATAACAACATCAAATGAAGGTATAATCAAATTTAGGATTAGCTATCATCTTAAGATTTGAACTCATCATTTTATTTAAATAGCAATGCATAATAATTTTGAAGCTTAAAACATGATTTGGAAAACATAGGTACAACATGATCAAAGGAGACTTACCTTCATCAAAGGTTAAGGTCACTCCTTCAGATTAGTTCAAGCTTGCTTCGGCAACGTCGGATTCTATACACGCAAAATGAGACAAATAAATTGCAAAAATCAAATAAATACAAAAACTATATAATTAGTATGGATTGAGATATTATGAATTTAGTAGGAAGAATCAACTGAATCGTAGTTCGTATTAAAGAGAACAAAATTCTGGAAATTTGTTGGATTGAAAAATTGCTGGAAATTGTGAGGGAGAAATATTCCCTGGAATATTCCTTTCGGCTTAAATTAGTAAAAGAACCATATACTGAGAGGTAGAATGGGAGTGAATGAGAGAAACAACCGAGAGCAAGACATGAGAACAGAGCAAGGGCAGCAGCGGCGAGCGGCGGTTGGCCGATGACCAAAATGGAATGTAGACATCTCGAGGGGGTCCTCCAGGTGGTGGTGGTGCGGCTGGAGCGGCACGGCGGTGGCGGTGGCGGTGGCGGCTCGGGCGTGCGGGCACGCGACATCACCGGCGGCTCGGCGGTGCTACGGGGAAGGTGGCGCGTGCATGAGCGTGGGCACGGGGAACGCGTCGGGTGGGTCCGGGAGGCTGGGGGTGGCCGAGGTGGCAGGGCATCGGTGCTAGCGGTGGTGAAGATGGTGGTGGTGGCGGTGACGCACCATGGTGGTAGAGAGGCCGAATTGAGGTGGGGGATGGACTGAGGGAGGCCGGGAAGAAGTTGTGACGCAATCCAAATGGCGAGGAGCTCACCGAAGAAGAAGATCGGACGACAGGGGTGTTTCGGCCGGGATGAAGAAGATGACGAAATCGAGCGATTGTAAGATCGAGGAGGCCGACTAGAGAGGGCGGGAATAAGCGGTTTTTAAAATCTTTTGGCTAAAGCTGAGTTTTATGTGGAATTGTAAATCAATTTGGTTTTGTTCAATTAAAACCTAAATCAACTAGTCTTGACTAAGTGCACCAACAATATAATCCTATTGATAATGATAGCCTTGCCTGGATGGTAGTGAATACCCACGTCATAGTCTTCGATCAACTCCAACCATCTCCTTTGCCTGAGGTTCAGATCTGGTTGGGTGAACAAATACTTCAAGCTTTTATGATCCGAATACACTTCACAACGATTACCGATAAGGTAATATCGCTAAATCTTAAGTGCATGAATCACAGCAGCTAGCTCCAAGCCATGGGTAGGATAGTTGAGTTCATGAGGTCTCAATTGCCTTGATGCATAGGGCACTACCTTGCCTTCTTGCATAAGGACACATCCGAGTCCTCGACGAGAAGCATCGCAAAAGATATCGAAACTCCGATGAACATCGGGAAGAACGAGAACGGGAGCGGTGGTCAAACGCTTCTTGAGTATTTGAAAACTTTCCTCACACTCAGCGGACCACAAGAACTTCTTGTCCTTCTTGAGTAACTCAGTCATTGGCTTCGCGATCTTGGAGAAGTTCTCGATAAAGCGACGATAGTATCCCGCTAAACCGAGAAAACTCGCACTTTGCCATCTGAAATACCGACTCGAGAAAGCACATCGCTGACCTTGCTAGGATCAATGGCTACGCCCCCTGCTGAAAGAACATGGCCCAAGAACGCCACTTCCTTCAACCAAAACGCGCACTTGCTGAACTTCGCATACAGCTGGTGCTCTCGAAGCTTGCCTAACACAAGCTTCAGATGCTCGGCGTGTTCCTCATCGTTCTTGGAGTAGATAAGAATATCATCGATGAAGACCACGACAAACTTATCCAAATACTCCATGAAGACCGAATTCATGAGATTCATGAACAAGGCAGGAGCATTGGTCAAGTCGAAAGATATGATGGTATACTCGTACAAACCATAACGAGTAGAGAAAGCCGTCTTGAGAATATCCTCAGGTCGAATCCGAACTTGATGATATCCCACTCTCAAATCAATCTTGGAGAAAACTTGAGCTCTAGATAATTGATCAAAGAGGTCATCGATGCGGGGCAGAGGATACTTGTTCTTTACCGTTACTTCATTAAGCGAACGGTAATCGACACACATGCGCAAAGTATTATCCTTCTTCTTTACAAAGATTGCTGGACAACCCCACAGAAATGAGCTAGGGCAGATGAAACCCTTCTCTTGAAGCTCACCAAGTTGCTTCTTCAACTCCACCAACTCATTCGGTGGCATCCGGTAAGACCTCTTTGAAATCGGGCGATGCGGAGCCAACTCGATGACGAACTCGAGGTCACGAACCGGTGGCATCCTGGAAGATCTTCGAAAGACATCCATGAAGTCACATACCGTGGGACTTCACGAATATCCGAGTCGGCTTCGCTTCGAGTCGAAGAGATGCGCACCTTGCGCCAAATAAAAGCTTAACCCGCCACCAGATGGACTTGTGAGGTAGATGAGCTTTGGGCGAATCGATTTGCCCCATGTCTTTGGGACAACCAATCCATGCCAAGAATCACATCTAAGTCATTGCATTGAGGAGAATAAGATTTGCTAAAAATCTTACTCCCTCAATCTCGACAGAACCTCCCGACACTCGGATTCACTCTCAACTCCGAACCGGGAGAGCGAATGAGCAACAGGACCAACAAAGGAGCAAAAAGAAGATCACTAACAGCAGCAAAAAACTGAGATACAAAAGAATGAGATGTTCCTGAATTGAACAAAATAGTAGCAGGATAGGAGTTAACAAGAAGCGTACCCAACACGACGTCAGGTGCCTCCTGCACTTCCTCCGCGGAGATGAGGTTGACGCGGCCGCTGCCCACGCCTTGGGTTGCGGGGACAATCTTCTGATCCTGGGAAGGACCACCTCCTTGCCCGCGTCCTCCATTAGGACGAGGGGCCGCTCCAGTCTTCTTAGGGAAATTATTTGCATAATGGCCCTTCTGGTTGCAGAAGAAACAAGTGACCCCGGCAGCTGGGTTGCGGGGGCCACCAGGCTGACTCGCAGGTGCACGTAGTTGAGACACGGCTGCAAGGGCGACGAGGTCTTGCCGACGACCTCGAAGTGCCGAAGCTCGAGGGGGACCCCGAGACCGCCCAAGTGAGTACTGGGAAAAGTTGGGCTGGAAGACTTCTGGGTCTCCCACTTGCGCTATGGACTTGGCGCAGTGATGTCCTTCCCTTGTGCTCGGAGACGATGGCCTTGTCGACCAAGGCCTGGAAGTCGGGAAGTCAACGATAGATAACTTGTCCCAAGCTCCTCGGACAAGCCATCCATGAACTTCTCCCGCTTGGCCTCATCAAGGCCACCTCCTCTGAGCATAATGAGCCGATGGTTGAACTCGTACAAGTACTCCATGACCGAACTACGCCCTTGCTTGAGCGCAAGAAACTCCTTCTTCTTCAGCTTCATCACACCGGCAGGGATGTGAGACCGCCGGAAGGCAACACGGAACTCCTCCCAAGAGACGGTGTGGCCTGCAGGCTGCATGGTGAGAAAGTTCTCCCACCATGAAAGAGTTGCACCCTCCAACTGATGGGATGCAAAAAGTGCCTTCTCCTGCTCCTGGCACTGAGCGATGTTGAGCTTCCACTCAACCAGACGAAGCCGATCTCAGATCCAAGTGGGTCCTCGACACGAGAAAGTGGGCGGCTGGGTGCGAAGGAACTCTGCAAGTCCCCCACGCGACTGATGTCCACTTCCTCCCCCTGATCCCGAGGCACCGGAAAGAGTGGAGGTGTTGCGCGCGATAACCTCCAGAATCCTGGTCTGATCCATTCGGTTTTGCTTGATCTGAGCAAGAACCGAAGCCATGGTCGGAGGAGGCGGGAGCTCCTCATCCGGACCAGCTGCCTGACCCTGACCACTACGAGTTCTTCCAACCATCCTGCTGAAGAGAGAGAGGGTTAGCAACGAAATCCGAAAATTAGAAGCTAAAGAAAGCAAAGAGCTATCGACTAGGGGAATGAAAAATCACCCTCACCAAAAGCCAAACTTATAATAGTAAGAACACAACTCTATAAGCTTACAAAAAGGCTCAAGAAATAGCAAGGAAACACGAGACTAAAGCTCAACTTCCCTACACAACTAACCGTATTGAATGAACGAGTAATCGGTAGAGAAGGCAAAATTTCAGCACACTACTTTAGGTCTAACACTTCTACAAAGCAAGGTAAAACCAATAAAATAGGTGTTAGATACTTAGCTACTAGTATCACATCTTACCATTTTATTCCCACAAGTTTTAGTTGTATTATCCTTTCATTATCTATCCTAATTAGAAACCTTTGAGACTGCTGTTTGGAAATTTGATACTTGCTGTCCGGATTCTGCATCCAAGCTCCTCGTTGAATCACCGACTCCAAAACTTCAAAACCTTGTAATGGGCAGCTAACACTTCAATTTGCCAATCTCATTGATTCCCAAAACTCAATTAAACGATAACGCTATCTTTTGAGGGAATGAGAGGAAAACAACTTTTAAAACTCAAATTAGAGTGAGATGAGATAAGAAAGCTAAGATAGATAAGGAGTAAAATTAGAGAATTTACTTAAGCTTTCATAAACCATTTGATATTTTGAAACTAAGTTTTTCAAAACATCCTAAAGACAACCAAGCTAGGGTTACTACGGTTAGTATGGCTCTGATACCAACTTTGAGAGGATCCCGGCTTATTTGGCTTGTAATGCTTAGTCATCCATTGACCCTAGCATCACAAACCAAATAACCTGTGTCTTCGAGATATGTATACTTCCCAGAAATACAGTACACACCCTTTTTACAAAATCATGCATCAATTTCATTCAAGACATAGAACCAAAACACGAACTAGATTAAACAAAAGACATACATAAAAGCGAGTTATTACAAAAGGGGCCGACCGGCCAAATAACCACTAAGAAAGATAATAACAGCGGAAGCAAAAGCCATAAGATGGCGATAAACAAAAACCATACGGTTTGCCTAAAGCCCACAAGGCAACCGACCGGGCCGCCAAGCTAGTCGTCCCATCCACAGCACATATCACAAAAGTAGGGCCCTTGGGGCTCCACCTCCTCTGCAACAAATTTATTAAGCAAAGCAAATGAGTACAAAATGTACTGCAAGATCGACGTAGAGTAATGTGAGACCTATACATATGCTATATGCAAGCTTCTTTAAGTGGAGGCTGTAGGTTGTTTTCAGCATAAAGCAAGTTTTCATTTGCAATATTTAAATAGATTCAAAGAAGTTTTGCAATTCATTTTTAATTTGCAATTAACAACGAGATAACAACATAATAACAATAGATAGGTGACAACAACAATCCTGGAAGTGACTAACTCAATAGTCACCACAACAATAGCATGAATTACCCATTCATACCACCCATGTCAAGTTTTAATTAAAGGTTGTAGTCTAATTCTTGTGGGAAATAACCAAGCTTGTCCATAACCTAGGACGAGGCTATTCAAATAGATTTAACCCTGCAAGGGTGTACCAATGTACCCACATGCCAGACCGCCTTTTCGCCACATGATTAAGCACGCTTCCTTTGGTATGCCGGCACGGCTAAATCCTACGAGACATTTCCAATTAATGATGCTAATTAAGAGCCGCGACAACCCAAAGGGTAGGATACACCGGCCCAGCCTAAGCAACTGCGGGTGCTCTTCCCCCTTATAAAAACAGTTTTAACCACCTGCGACCTATAATTAACACCTCCCAAAGTACTAAGTCAAGAGAGGTCACATATCCCCCTCGTGTGGTTAGCACGCAAAGTACTTGGATCAATGGCGCAAGTAATTCGGTCCTTGGGGACTTAGGCACCATTCCACACACCATGAGATCACACCAACATCCATTGTGCCCAAATCAAGTAACAATTTTGTTTTTATTTTTATTTCTTTACAAAGTAACAAAGCACAAGTGCTGGACATAATGGAATAATAATTTTTGCGTGATCAAGGTCATCGACATAAGTCGACAACCGCCCATTTCTACCGTTATCTAAGCATTTCTAAGCATTATCAACGTAAACTACTAAGTGATAAGAGTCCATCCATCGAACTCTAAATCACAGCAAGATAATCCTAGGCTTAGTAGTAGAGAATGAACATTTACCTACAGAGTATGCATCTATAGGGTCAACTAATCGATAATTTAACACAAAGTAAGCATGCATACATATAAGTGAATACAAAGTATTAGACTTTAAATTAATGGGACTGAATAAATATGATCAAACTACTTGTCTTGCTGGAGCTGCTCACTATGCTGCAAAGGGTCACTCACGGGATCAACGCACTCGTCGGCACCTAATGAAAAAAGCGATAAAGAAACGATAAGAACAACGAACACCGAAAAGACTCAACAGAAAACTTTCACCAAATGCTCTGAAATTTTTACAGCAGCAAGAGCATGATTTTTAAGAAATTTAGCAATAAGAATCAATTGATTTGGATCCTCAATGCAAAAGTTATGGCCAAAACAAATCTGCTCAGCCTGAAAAATACTGGAAAATTCAAATTGATTACTGTTCATCCGAATTAAATTATTTAGCACAATTTTCCAAAGAGGTGTTGCACCTGGGATTTTTATGGTAAGAAAAGCACCTCATGAGATGAATAACACAATTGAGTTAACCTCATTTGGAGCTAATATGCATTTTCTATGATTTTTCAAAGACATGCAGAAGAGCACAATTAAAATGCACCCTCAAAGCTTTTAAAAATAGTGACATGTCTAAAACCTATTCCATCATTTAGTACACTAATAGAGGAAGCCAACAAAGTTGGATTCACTTAAACAGGATCTATAAGGAAGTACTTATGCAATTTACAAGTTAAATGCAATTTTTAGAACAACATGTAAAGTTTATTTCTAAACCAATTTTTAAACCCACTTTCTAGAGCCAATCTAAGCTTACAACCATTTTTAGATTAAAGCCCAGATCAAACTAGAGCTAACAAAATTTGAATCAACTCAAATGGAGCTAAAATGAAATAGTTATGCATTTTTGAAGTTCATTACCTTTTTCAGTTTACAAATAATTCCCCCGGGAATTTTCTAAAATCAAAACGACGTGGACGAACCTGGGCCGTTGAGATTGAATCGGACGGCCCAAGAGGAACGGGGCAATGTGCTCGCGCCCGCGTGGATCCAACGAACGTGGGCCGTCGATGCTGCATCCGACGGTCCAGGTTGAATCGCAAGGCTGTTTGGAACTCGCTACGAACGGGCAGCGACTGTGGACCGTCGATCGCGAGATGGACGGCTCACGATGAACGCCACACAGTGCACATGCACAGACCCCGCGATATCTCGCCCACAGATCTGGAAATGGACGGCCCTAGGACGCTGCTACAGTTGTCGGCCCCGTCCGACAAAAGAACCACTGGGGAGATTGGATCACCGCCGACGATTGGAACTATGGCGGCGCAAACCAAGAGTACCACCAGGTCCGCAATAGAGATGCGCACCTGCTGGTACCACTCACACCGCCGGAGGTGGCCCAGAACGCTGGCGAGCCGGAGGAGAGCGACGCGGTAACGCACGGCCACAAGCAAACATGAAGGAAAGCTCCGCAACAGTCCATTCAAGCGGGTGCCCGAGCATCTAGGGGCTACTAGGGAGGTTACCTTAATGCTGGGAAGCGCCGAGGAGGACTGAGGAGCTCTAGCGGTGGAGGACCTTGCCGGCGCCGAAGAAGAACCCGAGGAGGTGACGGTCTGAGCAACAAGGAGCCCAAAGGAGGGTAAGGTTAGCTCCACCATAGCTCACAGAGGGTACAAGAGTGAGCAATCGGAAAATGGAGGTCTTACCGGAGTTAAAGACGAAGAGGGATGAACCTCGGCCGGAAAGGGGGAACTCCAAATTCAGCTGCTCCCTGAAGAGGCAAACCAAAATTGAGTTAGGGTTAAGGTCCACCGAGATGAGAGGCTCAAACTGGAGCAAAGAGAGGAGAGGAAAAGCCACTGGGGCACTGCCTTCACCGAGGTGCTCCAAGCTCAACAATGACGGCCGAGGAGCTCTAGGGGTGATTTGAGCTCAACAAACCGAGAGCAAGTGGGGAAGGTGTTTAAAGGAAGCCAAGGAGGAACAAGGGGGCCTTTTATAGCCGGGGAGTAGAGGCAATGAGCTGTGGTTAAGCTTCATGGTGAGCTTAGCCCACAGCTCAGTCCAGGGCTCAACTCGCACGGATGGAGGGGACGGCTTGCAGAGGAGGGCGACTAAAGGGGCTAAAGCACTGCGCGCATTAAATGCTTGTAGCAAAGAGTTGTTGAGAGGTGACAAGACACTGCCCTCCCTCTGCCATGGCGCACGCGCGCGAGACCGAGGAAGGAGAAGAACAGGTGCGGCGCAGGCCCACCAATCAGAGGAAGAGAAAAGGAACGGCCCGAGCCAGAACAGACATGGACTGGTCGCACCCCACCCATAGGCATGAGCGGGCTGATATCGACCGTTAGATATTTAAAGGGGGAGGTCGCGACCATTGGATCTGAATCGGGGGTTCCGAAAAGGAACGGGAGGTCGTGACCATTAGATCTCAATTGGGGTGATCGTGGACCATTAGATCTGAATCGGGGTGGTCCGAAAAAGAACCGGGAGGTCGTGACCGCTAGATCTTCATCGCATGGTTCCGACAAGGAAGAGGAGGTCGCAGCCGTTAGATTCACATTGGACGGTTGCGAAGCGAAAAGGGAGGTCACACGCTGAAAGGAGATAGGAAGTCGTGGCCGTTGGATTTGCATCCAATGGCGATCAACAGAGGCGGAAGGTCGTGACCGTTGGATTTACATCCAATGGCACACAACAGAGAGGGGAGGTCGTGACCATTGGGCACGACGCAATGGGAGGTCGTGGCCGTTTGATTTCGATCCAATGGTGCACAACAGAGATGGGAGGTCGTGGCCATTGCGCACGACGCGATGGAAGGTCGTGGCCGTTGGATTTCGATCCAATGGCGCACAACAGAGATGGGAGGTCATGGCCATTGCGCACGACGCGATGAGAGGTCGTGGCCGTTAGATTTATATCTAAGGGTGCACAACAGCGAGGGGAGGTCGTGACCGTTGGATTTACATCCAATGGCACACAATAGAGAGGGGAGGTCGTGACCATTGGGCACGACGCGATGGGAGGTCGTGGCCATTGGATTTCGATCCAATGGCGCACAACAGAGATGGGAGGTCGTGGCCGCTAGATCTGGATCTGACGGCGACAAAAGGAGAGGGGAGGTCGTGGCCGCTAGATCTGGATCTGACGGCGACGAAAGGAGAGGGGAGGTCGTGGCCATGGATTTTGATCCAACGGCGCACAACGCCATGCGAGGAGGAGGCTCGGCCGAGCTGACGCTGGTTGGGTTCGACCCACTTGAAGGTGGCTCGGACCCAAGGAACAGTGCTCCAGATTTGAGTTTAATTTTGAAGGCTGAGTTTGGAGGAATTTTTAGAGGTAGCAAACTAACTCCAAAAATTCCGAAATTTTGACTATAGCTTCCTCACTCTATGATTAATCTTACATAAAAATTTTAGAGGCTTTTATGCACAGCATTTTTCTCCAAAAATTCTGCAAGGTTATGTTCTAGGGTTTGACCAATTGAAAAATTGGTTTGACTTACCTCCAAAAATTATCAAATAATTTCTAAAAATTATGAAATTTTTCAGAGGGGTCACCCGTCATCCCTAGAACCAAGGAAAAATATTTTCAAAGGTTGAATACCAGATTCTTGCCAAAGTTGATTAAGGGGTTGATTTTAGTCAACAGGAGGTTTAGGTTTTTGAATTCCACAACTCTTGACAAGAATTATAGAAATATTCAAGAGTTTCAAGATGTGAGAAAAGTTTTAATTTCTACTCATTTAATTACATTTGAAACAAACACCCATATTAAGTTACATTTGAAACACAAACCCTGGTTTGGTTACATTTGAAACACAACCTATATTTGGGATGTTACAGAGGAGAAGCTCACACTAGCTCAAGAGAGTGAAATGGGATGCCAAAAGTTATCTCTCAACCGGCCAAGGTGGGTATTTATAGCCCACACATAAAAACTAGCCGTTAGGAGTCAAAATCCCCAAAAATCAGGATTTACAGTAGTACTGCCATGCAAACTCCGGTACTACCGTTTTCAACTGTTCATTGGTCCACGGGTGCATTAACGGCTCAAAAACTAGCTGTTAAAGGTTTGGTGCGGTACTACCACAGTACAATGGGTGGTACTACCGTTCTGCGGTAGTACCTCAGTACAAAGGGCGGTAGTTCCGCAGCCCAAACTCAGCACAGACGATACTCGGTAAAAAGGTCATAACTTTTGACTCCGATGTCGGAATTGAGTGATCTTGGACTCTATGGAAAGCTTATTCAGAGAGCTACACAACCCACCTATTCGATTGATCTCAAACACATTTGATCAAATCAAAAGCACAACTCCAAAGAGCCACTATCATGGTCTAAGTCCAAAGAAATAGCAACAAGCACTCTTAGACCATGCCAAGGGGAAATGCATGAATCCCAATAATTTGCAAAACACATTTGCAAACTTAGATCATAACACAAGGAGTGGGTACATGGACTTCGACCATTTGCAAAACACATTTGCAAAGTATAGTCACATGCTACAAGGATTAGATGCATGAGCCTCGACTATTTGCAAAACACATTTGCAAATAATAGCATCATGCCACGGAGAGCTAGAGCAAGCAAGATTGAGCGATCAACACATGATGAGATTCAAGCTACTAGACAATTCCCCTCTGAATAATACGGCAAATCTATAATAGCAATCCGGTCTTCCAACCAAACACCAAGACTGGTAAAAGACTAGAACACATCCTTAGCCCTAGCTAGTCATACCTTTGCCTTGAGCATCTTCTTGAAGCTTGATGATGCACATCTTTACTTCAAGTCCGGGTCATTGTCTTGATATACATAAACCCATGATGCATCATTTACTTGACTTCCATCAACACATGATGGGTCTTCTCTTGACTTGATAATCAACTCATGATCATCTCCTCTTCGAGATCTTAATATGTATCAACACATGATGCATCATCTTCTTGAATCTTGACTTGATGAAGATCAACTCATGATGCCATTCGAAGTCTCCATTACCCTGGAACATAACCTATTCATCCAACTCATGGAAAATATTAGTCCCACAATGATTAACATTAATTAGTAAGATATTCCTGCAATAAATGCTTCTAAATAAACAATTGCAAAAAGGTGCGGTACTACCGCCGTTGATCATGCGGTAGTTTCGCTCTCCGGTCATTCCGATCCAAAGTGTGGTACGACCGCTTCCACTTGAGGCCCAAAACTGGTGCCTAATGGAAATAATGTACCACCACACAAAATGAGGTATGACCGGGTTGTGGTAGTTCCGCGAGTAATACTCCGGTACTACCGCACTACCAAAGAGCAAACAAACTCCAAAAAGCGTCGTTTTGGAAAATTCGTACCGCTATATTTTGGGCTTACCGAGCTGCAGTAGTTCCGCTCAAGAACTGCGGTACTACCGCTTCACAGGAGCGACCAGATCAGTCATGCACGATCAGACTGATTATGTGGACGGCTCAGATTCGATTAAATGTTCGGACCACAGGTCTTAACCGCACGATTGGATCATACGTTCGGACGGTCCGAACGTTCAACGGTAGTACCGCCAAAGGATTTGCGGTCATACTGCTACGCGGTAGTTCCGCCAAATAAACTCCGGTAGTACCGCACATCGGTAGTACCGCTTACCAAATGCGATCATACCGATTTCTACTGAAATTCTTCTAGAAGCTTTTCGAAATGCAATGCATGACTCCTTTGTCTTGAGCCATGTCGATCTTTTATCTTCTTTGCATTTCCTTTTCATGTCATCATTGAAACTCCGGGAGTAAGTCTTGAACACATCTTAGTACACACATTAGTCCCACAACACAATTGCAAATAATTGAATATAAAGTAATATGAGTATATAGGAACTACACAAATTTTATATACTCAAAGGATATGTTTCAAAGTAGAGATCCCCAATATATGTGGATAAAGAAATATGGATTAATACTAATAAAACCACAAAACATAGAGTGAACTCTTCCTAAATGTGTGCATACACGAATGTGTAATAAAAACATATGCACATATTCAAGTTAAACTTTTTGTGGAGTTCAACCTATATTTTGGATCTGAGAAATGCAATAATATATAAGAATATGATGTCGAATGCATAACTTTTTGATTTTCACATTTTCATCCAAATAAGACTACACAATAGGTATATCAATAGAAGTGTTAGTCTCACATATAGATTTATCATTAATCACCAAAATACTCCATTAACTCATAATGGCGAGTTTAGATTCTTCAGCGATGAACTACAATGAAAAGTGAAATTGATTTAGAGGAAAAGTTCACGGAGCTCGGGAACACGATGTGACACGGTTAGGGATTCTAAATTCTCACCTGAGCGCCGGGAGCACAAGGCGAGGTGGCGACCGGCGCTCAGGAAGATGACAAATTCGGCGACGACGGTGCTCCAGAGGCTAAGGGAGTAGTAGGGGTGTGAAGGGGGTGAAAGAGGTATTGTGGCTTCACTTTATAGGCTTTGCCGGGATTTGAATGGATGCGGCCGTGACGGGATTGCCGGTGACGTTAAAGGCTCAGTTATGGAAACGGGTGAAACAGCAATGCATTGAATGCTTGCGGCGTTAGGGGGATTGAACGTGCGCAGAGATGATGGGACTTGATGATGCAAGCGGCGCGGGGGCACGACGCGGTCGACATGGGTGGGACATGCGTGGGCAGAGCGGGCGCACACGACGCGGACTTGATGATGCAAGCGGCGCGGAGCTCCGTGGGCTCCTTACGCTCTGGAGCAGGAGGAGGCCTCGTGGACTTGGAGTACTTCTTGGTAGGAGCCATAGCCTTCTATCGATTAGCTACGACCCCACGGACGGCGCCAATGTTGTAGGTGTAAAAACCAAACACGAGTGAGGGGGTAGACGTCGGCCGTCTGACGGGCCATCGTCCACGAGAGTAAAAATGACACGAGGATTTATACAGGTTCGGGGGTCCGAGAGGACCGCCCTACTCTGTCGGTGAGCCAATCGGGGTTACTCTCCTAGAGGGAGCCCTCGAGGACTCACCAGCTTAAACATGTTTCTTTATTGCTCAAGAGAGCCATCCCTTTGAAAGGAGGGATACATGGGGTATTTATAGGCTCCCAAGAATGTACAAATGACCAAAATACCCCTTAGGGTTGGCTATACTATGAGTACAAGTGAGGGTACAATGATCTTTCAGAGCGTTCGCACTTCTTGAACTTGTATAGAGTCTTCCGCCAAAGTGCCCCATTAGTATGATGGATGAATTATTCTTACAACACTAGTTTCTCGCCTTCGCGTTTTAGGGAAACGTCGAAAGGGCGATCTTGAATTGTGTCTTTTATGTAGAGTTCGATTCTTCGAAGAATTCCTAGAGAGTTGAATGGTGATTGCGTCCAAAGGGTGATGTCAGCACCTTCTCTACCGTGAGTTCCTTGTGAGGCCGCACCTTTGTGTATATATACGATATACGCCAACCAAGGCCACAGAGCTAGGGTCATAGAGGATCTCATGTTGGTACCTCGGAGGAAGTAGGTGTCCGTGCTTTGCTTTCTTTTCACATGAGACATGTTTGTGGTATAAGTTAAGGGAATCCAAGGTAACCACGATATTTTCAATGCCCCGGGAATCCAAGGAGCTCTTTTTATCTTGTTCTCTCTTTCCATTTGCTTGGCCGTAATATCCACTCCACATCCGAACTTATTCCCTTACTTCTCCATTCCTCTCCCCATTTCTCACTTTCTTCCTCCATGGAGATTTTTGCTCTGGCGCCTCCTCTGATCCCAAAGATCTCGACCAGCCCTAGCACGCCGCCGGCTCATTGCCGCTCGCTACGACGCCACATCGCCGCCGCTCGTCGGCCACCAGCTTCGATCCAGCGCCTGCACCGCCGTCGCCATGCGCCGCCGCCTCTGCGGCCAAGAAACCCCGACCCGTCGACTCCCCACCGCTTATGCCCTCCGAGTCCGCCGCCGCCGCTTCGCTAAGCGTGCGGGCGCCTGCCGCCACCATGAGCCTCGGTCCTCCGTGTTCTCCCCATGGTTGGCGAGGTCGCCATGCCGGCGCGGCGCGCGCCTTGAGCCGACGAGGCGCCAGACCGCCAGCCGAGCGGCTTGATGTGGTCGCCGAGAGAGAGGCGGCTCGCGGCGCCACGGAGGGCGGTGAAGACGACAGGGGCGCCCCATGGCGATCTCGGGAGGAGGCGTCGAGTCGATCGGGGGCGGAGAGCGCGAGAAATCGTGGTCGACATCCCCGCGCCGCCGTCGAGGGCGCGGAGCAAAGCGGCAGGAGAGCCCCGACACCGGGAGCATGAACTCGGCGTAGGTGCGAACACCTCGCCGAGGATGGCGAGATCCGCCCTCGCTGAATTTGACCCGCGGGTTGACGGCCACGATGAGCACGCCATCTCGTCGCGGCGAGGCCCCGCCCCCGCTGGCGCCCAAGCGCCAAGATCCTGCGCGACCGCCTCCGCCACGCACCCCGCCGTGCCGGCGGCCGCTAACGCGACAACGCCATTTAGGGAAGCAGCGCTCGCACGAGAAAACCATCGTTGTTGAGATATTTCGGCGTTTGGCATGTCCGTGTTCTTAACCGCTATCTTGGACATGCATGTGTAGTTTGTGATGGACTTCGCTTTCTAAATCGATCATTCGTGAATTCGTGCTTGATTCGTTGGTGATGTTGCAGGAGCCGCCGCTGTATGCTGGTCCCTTGTGTGTATATCTGTTGCTTGTCTTCGGTTGAACTCGTAACCAAACTGTTAGGGCGCTGTACACTTCTGGCCAGGGCGATGTGGCTTTGGGTGCAAGGTCACGAGGGCTTCGAGGCTTCGAGGGTCTCGAGGCCCTAAGGGCACGAGGCACCGAGGGCGCACGAGAGTGCGAGGCTTCGAGGGTCCCGAGGCCCCGAGGGCACGAAGGCGCGAGGCTTCGAGAATCCCGAGGCACCGAGGCCCCGAGGCCCTGAGGGTACGAGGGTGCGAGGCCCCGAGGTTACGAGGGCGCACGAGAGTGCGAGGTTTCGAGGGTCCTGAGGCCCCGAGGCCCCGAGGGCACGAAGGCGCGAGGCACGAAGGGTGCGAGGTCCCGAGGGCACGAGGGCGCACGAGGGTGCGAGGCCTCGAGGCCCCGAGGGCGTGAGGGCATTACGAAGGCACGCGAGGCCCCAAGGGCCCAACGAGGGAATGAGGCCTTGAGGGCACCGTGAAGGCGTGAGGCCTCAAGGCCCCAAGGGCACCGCGAGGGCGTGAAGCCTTAAGGCCCCGAGGGCACGAGGCCCTGAGGGCACCGCGAGGGCGTGAGGCCCCAAGGCCCCGAGGGCACGAAGCCCTGAATCCCGAGGGTCCTAAGGCCCCGAGGGCATGAAGGCGCGAGGCTTCGAGAATCCCGAGGCACCGAGGCCCCGAGGCCCTGAGGGTACGAGGGTGCGAGGCCCCGAGGGCACGAGGGCGCACGAGGGTGCGAGGCTTCGAGGGTCCTGAGGCCCCGAGGCCCCGAGGGCACGAAGGCGCGAGGCACGAAGGGTGCGAGGTCCCGAGGGCATGAGGGCGCACGAGGGTGCGAGGCCTCGAGGCCCCGAGGGCGCGAGGGCATCACGAAGGCTCGCGAGGCCCCGAGGGCCCAACGAGGGAATGAGGCCTTGAGGGCACCGTGAAGGCGTGAGGCCTCGAGGCCCCAAGGGCACCGTGAGGGCGTGAAGCCTTAAGGCCCCGAGGGCACGAGGCCCTGAGGGCACCGCGAGGGCGTGAGGCCCCAAGGCCCCGATGGCGCGAGGCCTCGAGGGTACCGCGAGGCGCGCGCCACGAGGTGTGGGCGCCAGGCGCAGGGCACCATGAGGGCCTGGATGTATGTGATCGCTTGTCTTGCTGAGCTTGTAATCTGATAATACAAAGATCAAAACCGAAAACTCCAACTTTCTATGTTCTCTTTTCTCGAGGACTCGGCCGGAGAAAGATGACGCCGATCGACGACTAGTCTTCGGAGAACCGCTGTGCACATCGCCAGAGCACTCGGACATCCGGCTGCCGGGCGCCGCGAGGGCGCAGGGCACAGGGTGTAGTCAAGGATGTCTGCGGAACACGCGTGTGTAGTGTCGCAGTATCCAATGACCTCAAACCACTTCTAGTGGGTTGGTAGCTGTTGCGGGCAAGGGGCTCACGTACGCCCCTTGTGCAGACTTGTCGAAGTATAGATCATTTTCGACGGGAGGTGGTCGGATTCCTTGACAGTGTAGCCCCCTTGTCCCTTGGGTGCCCAAGGGGCAAATAAGAATGCTCGGGTGTGAGGGTACGCGTGAGGGAACGCGAGGGCTTCGGACGTGAGGGCACGCGCGAACGCACACGCGAAAGCACGAGAGGCCGGCGGTGAGTCGAAGCGAAGCCAAAGTGGGCGAAGTCTTAGACGCGAGGCCGCCGAGCCGAGGCATAGCCTTTGAGGCCGGCGGTGCGTCGAAGCGAAGCCTAAGCAGGCGAAGTCTTCGACGCGAGGCCGTTGAGCCGAGGCATAACCTTCGAGGCCGGCGGTGGGTCGAAGCAAAGCCTAAGTAGGCAAAGTCTTAGACGCGAGGCCGCCGAGCCGAGGCATAGCCTTCGAGGCCGGCAGTGCGTCGAAGCGAAACCTAAGTAGGCGAAGTCTTCAACACGAGGCCGTTGAGCCGAGGCATAGCCTTCGAGGCCGGCGGTGCGTCGAAGCGAAGCCTAAGTGGGTGAAGTCTTAGACGCGAGGCCGCCGAGCCGAGACATAGCCTTCGAGGCCGGCGGTGCGTCGAAGTGAAGCCTAAGTAGGCGAAGTCTTCGACACGAGGCCGTTGAGCCGAGGCATAGCCTTCGAGGCCGGCGATACGTCGAAGTGAAGCCTATGTAAGCAAAGTCTTAGACGCGAGGCCGCCGAGCCGAGGCATAGCCTTCGAGGCTAGCGGTGCGTCGAAGTGAAGCCGCTGTAGGCGAAGTCGTCCTCCTCTTGCTCCACGGCTTGATGAGAGTTATCGAAGTAGAACTCCTCAGAATCGTCTCAACTCGAGCTAGAGACGTTGCAGTGACAGGTAGATAACACGAGCTTCTCTGCAGGAAAGAGAGAATGGTCAACACTTATTTCTTGTAGCAAGATAACATTCGTTTGACATGAGCGTTGATCGAAGTCGTTGCCGAGAGACTAGTAGAGTCCCATCACTTTATATACTAAGATCTCCGAGATGATAGCCTTATGCGAGCATGATAGTCCTTGATCGATATACTGAGTCGGTCGATGGTAGATGATTTGAGCCGCTTATGAAACCAATCATGGACATATCGGAGGGTGCTCACGAGGCTAAGTCGTGGGGCACGAATGGCCCACAGGTGGTAGCCCCAAGGACTTGGAGGCACTCATGAGGCTAACTCATGTGCACCTAGAAGGTGTACCCACAAAGACTAAGTCACAGCACACCGAAGGGCGCCCACGAGGCTAAGTCATGGCGTGCACTCAAATGGCCGCTAGAGGTTGTAGCCCCTAGTGGACTTGGAGGTGCCCATGAGGCTAACTCATGGGCACCTTGGATGTGTGCCTTCAACAGTAAGTCACGGGCACGCCGGTGACGCCCACGAGGCTAAGTCGTGGGGCGCCGAACTATGAGGGCGATGGAGCCCTTTTACCCTGCAGGTGGGTTTTTTATGGTGATCGGGAATGCATGAGAATGGTTAACCCTTGCGAAGCAATGGAGCTATGCCTGTGGGGACCCGGGGGTCATTCGGCACGTGGCCTGGAGCCTAAGGAGGACGAGTCCTCAGCACATCCATCAACTTGGTACTGGACCAAAGTTGTCGCTGATGCCCTAGGTCTAGTAGGACACGAGCCGCCCTGGTGGGGCGACGGGCGTCCAAGCCACCATGGACTTTCGCTAGCGGAGATCGTAGAGGTTGTACGCCCTATGCACCACGAGGGTGGTCGCTCGTGCCCTAGGTCCAGTAGGACACGAGCCGCCATGGTGGAGGCGACGGACGTCCAAGCCACCATGGACTTTTGTTAGGGGAGACCGCGGAGGTCGTACGCCCTACGCACCACGAGGGTGGTCGCTCATGCCCAAGGGCTAGTAGGACACGAGCCGCCATGGTGGAGGCGACGGACGCCCAAGCCACCATGGACTTTTGTTAGGGGAGACCACGGAGGTTGTACGCCCTACGCACCACGAGGGTGGTCTCTCATGCCCTAGGGCCAGTAGGACACGAGCCGCCATGGTGGAGGCGACGGACGCCCAAGCCACCATGGACTTTTGTTAGGGAGACCGCGGAGGTCGTGACGCCCACGCACCACGAGGGTGGTCGCCATGCCCTAGGGCCATGAGACCTGAGCCGCCATGGTGGAGGCGACGGACGCCCAAGCCACCATGGACTTTTGTTAGGGGAGACCGCGGAGGTCGTACGCCCTACGCACCACGAGGGTGGTCGCTCATGCCCTAGGGCCAGTAGGACACGAGCCGCCATGGTGGAGGCGACGGACGCCCAAGCTACCATGGACTTTTGTTAGGGGAGACCACGGAGGTCGTACGCCCTACGCACCACGAGGGTGACATCCTTCACAGGGGAAGGGTTAGCGAGAGCTTGTGCAAGACAAGCGAGACTTGTAGGACGGGTCTGCTTCCTAACAGCAGCGTGTTAGGAGCAGCCTATCTTATTGCAGCGTGTCAGAAGGCAAACCTCTCAATCGCCAATGAGCACAAAATTGAGAGGATATTCTCAACACAGGTCGACCCCTCAACAGCAGCGTGTTAAGGGACTACCCTCGATCCAGGCCATAATTGCATAAATGGTGCTATCATGTAGGAACCTCACGTCTTCATTGCATTAAGTAAGATGGTGTTTACATCTCTACTGTATGCCACAAGGGGCATACAGTAGAGTCTTAAGTGTAAAACTTATGGATTTCCTTCAAGAATCGGGGTCGTGGCAGAGCCCCATAGGATGCCAGGGAGCTCCTCTGCCCGGGTTCCCCGCTTAAGTGCACTTGTTTCAAGGCGGCAACATATTCCTTGCAGGACTAGCCCATTGGTTCTTCCCACGGCCCCGTTGGTTTTTTGGACAAGCACTATTTCAAAGCGAAGGGTGGTCCCAATGGAGTTACAGGAATCTCTGAAGGCTGGAGCGTCGAATTGGGTATCGTTATCCACTGTGAGTTCTTTAGGAGCACTGAAGCAACAGAAGATATTCTTTCAAAGAAACGCCATCATGGAGCAAGGTGTGATGGAGGCTAGGGGCTCCGCCTCTACCCATTTGGTGATGTAATTCACTGATGCTATCACACGCTTGTAGCCCCCCTTGCCCGGTGGGAATGGCCTGAGCAGGTCCATTCCCCATCGGGCAAAAGGCCAGGTGATTGGTATGGTGCGCAGGGGATTAGCGGGATCGTTGTGATTGGCTGCCATCTTTTGGCATCCCTCGCGCTTCCTGAGCGCGTCGAGGGCATTCTGCTCCATTGTGAGCCGATAGAAGCCTTGGCAAAATATTTTTGTTGTGGTTGCCCTTGGCGTGATGTGATAGGTGCAGAGGCCCTCATGAACATCCAAAAGAGGTGTCATGTCTGACGGTGTCCACGCGAAAGAAATCCATTAGCCCCCTCTCCATCTTGCCCGGGATAACGACCCCGATTCTAAGAGACCGCGGGTCATCCTGGTCGAAGAGTCGTACTTCCTGCGGGTCCTCCGAACGAGGCTTAAGGGAGCACCTCGTCGGAGGGGGTACGTCCTTGGTGTGCCTTGATGAGAGAGGCGGCAAGGGTATTTCCTCCTTTGACTCCTTGGGTTCGAGAAAGTTGATGTCATTTGAGTTGGTCTGCTTTGCTTTGTGGTATAGACAATGAGCTAAGTCTTGATCACCCTCACGGAAATGACCACGAGGGCTTGGTATCTTTAAGCCACGTAGTTTTGATGTACCGCACGAAGCGGTTGAGAGTTGCCCTTCCCATGATAGCATTGAATGGGGACTCGATGTCAACGATATCGAACCTAACGGCTTCCGTGCGGTGATTCTCCTATGATCCGAACGTCATGAGGAGTTCGATCCTCCCAAGGGGTTGAATGGATTTTCCTGGCACGAAGCCGGCGAGAGGGCGATCGGATGGCAGCAGGATGCCAGGATGATAGCCCCCGCGTGACTCCCATAGTTCCTTGAGCACACTCAGATAGAAGCCTTCGTCGACATTGATGCGGGAGACCTCGCAATTGGATATTGTGGCGATTACTACGAGGCGCCATCATGAGGGAACCTTAAGCCTTGTGCATCATCAGCTGTGAAGCTAAGAGAAATGCTTGCCCATTTGGGAGGGACGCTTTGAGGAGCCACCCCCACGACGTTGATTTCTCGGGCGTACTCCTTCTGTTGTCGTTTTGATGCATGCCCGGAGGCCGAGCCCCCAATTATGACATTTACTTGTCTTTGCGGTATTTGGAAGGAGAGTTCATGCTCAGCATCTTGCAAGCGCTGCCCGAGGGGTAGATCACCAGGGGCCTGTGCCTGGGGTGGTAGAACTGCCTGAAGGGGCATCGCCTCGGCAACCGTGGGATGTGGTGGCGACGCTTGGCGCGGCCTGGGGCCGTGTTCGAGGAGCTTCGCTACTTCAGCGGCGTACTGACGGCACTCGTTTGTATCATGCCTGTTCATCTTGTGGTAGGCACACCAGCGCCCGTCTCCTTGATTTGGGTTGCTCCTCCTTTCATTGCGGCCGTAAATGGGACATCTTTTGGTCCGACAGGCTCCCTAGTCGCCCCTGGCCATGTAGCACCTTGGGGATGGAGCCCAGCACTAACTGGTGGGAGTTGGTTCACCATCTCCGGGTGCAGGCGCATTTGCCCAGGCGGAGGAGCTTGGAGGGGAGGTCGTGGAGCGCCCGTTCTAGGGGGTATGAACTCGGGCCTCGGAGGCTGGGGCAACGGGATGAATTGCAATGGAATGGGCTGAGCTCCTCCCCATCCAGAGTTTGGCGGGTGCATCGGCCAGTAAGGAGCCCCGTTCATCACCGCCGCGTGGGTGAGTGGAGGGAGGTTGTAAGGATGTCCCCCTGGCCCTCCTCCGAGGAAAATTCCCAGCCGCCGGTCAAGGCCACTTGAACCGGCGGGTCTTTGGGAGCGGGGACGGCGTCTTGAGGGCAGCGGGAGTACGATATGTGGCCATCATGTAGTCCACCACCTGCCTTGCGGTTGCCTCCACCATTGCTTTGCAATTAGCGTCGCGTCGAGGCCCCTAGGAGCTATGGATGGCCCTGGAGCTTCAACGACATTTCTAGCCTCTTGCCTCGGGCCAGACACCACGTTAGCTGGTGCAATGGAGGTGAGGATGCTTGGTAGCCCGGGAATGCGCAAGACGTTGTCTGTCCTGGGATGAACAGCCCCGATCTCCGAAGATAACCCATGCCTTGGGCTTTTTCGGAGAACGGACCGATCGTCCGTGGGCTCCTTACGCTCTGGAGCAGGAGGAGGCCTCGTGGACTTGGAGTACTTCTTGGTAGGAGCCATAGCCTTCTATCGATTAGCTACGACCCCACGGACGGCGCCACTGTTGTAGGTGTAAAAACCAAACTCGAGTGAGGGGGTGGACGTCGGCCGTCTGACGGGCCATCGTCCACGAGAGTAAAAATGACACGAGGATTTATACAGGTTCGGGGGTCCGAGAGGACCGTCCTACTCCTGTCGGTGAGCCAACGGGGGGTTACCTCCGGAGAGGGAGCCCTCGAGGACTCACCAGTTTAAACATGTTTCTTTATTGCTCAAGAGAGCCATCCCTTTGAAAGGAGGGATACATGGGGTATTTATAGGCTCCCAAGAATGTACAAATGACCAAAATACCCCTTAGGGGTTGGCTATACTATGAGTACAAGTGAGGGGTACAACAGTCTTTCAGGAGCGTTACTGCACTTCTTGAACTTGTATGCGAGTCTTCCGCCAGGCGGACCCCATTAGTATGATGGATGAATTATTCTTACAACATATATATATATATATATATGTATGTATATATATATATATGTGTGTGTGTGTGTGTGTGTGTGTGTGTGTGTGTGGTACTCTTGGGAGTATATACTCCCACTTGTCATATACCACTTAAATCGTATGATGATGCATTTTTATCAATTTGAGCATACTCCAATAATGATTATAAGATACCTCAAAGTGAGTTTCATGAAAAAAAATCATTAAGTCCACCTTTTATAGCAAAATTTGTGTATATACTTCTTTTATATATGAAAAAGGGTGTATAGCAAAAATAAAGGGCCTCGTGAAAATTTTTCAATCAAGTCACATTAGAGCATCTTGTAATTAGTATTTAACTATACTAAAAATGATTAAAAAAAGTATAACATATTCGTTTAAATAGTATAATTGAGGTGGAAGTATGTACTCCGGGAGTACAAAACAGGTATCCTTTGCAAAAACTCCAAATGAAATCCAATACTTTGAATTATTTTTTTTACAAAGACCAAAATTTGGGATTTTACAATTCATTTTTCAGTTGAATTTCCATGTGCTATCTGTTGTTCTCTAGGTGGTGTTACTAAATACTAATTCGGATAAGGGGTATCTTTGAGTTGATATATAGGCCTGTTTTTTTTTAAGAGGAGTGTTTATTAGTTGTTTTGTCAAACATTAAAAAGTGTTTCTTGCAAAGTTACGGCAGCTTTTCAAATGCTTGTATATTTTGGCTTTCTATCAAACACAAATATGATCATTTCCATTTATATATATATATATATATATATATATATATATATATATATATATATATATATATATATATGTGTGTGTGTGTGTGTGTGAGAGAGAGAGAGAGAAAAATGGTATGGTACTCTTGGGAGTATATACTCCCACTTGTCATATACCACTTAAATCGTATGATACATTTTTATCAATTTGAGCATACTCCAATAATGATTATAAGATACCTCAAAGTGAGTTTCATGAAAAAAATCATTAAGTCCACCTTTTATAGCAAAATTTGTGTATATACTTCTTTTATATATGAAAAAGGGTGTATAGAAAAAATAAAAGGCTTCGTGAAAATTTTTCAATCAAGTCACATTGGAGCATCTTGTAATTAGTATTTAACCGGGTATCCTATATTCTTGAACTACTAGCAATGAAATGAAATCACCTTAGAAACTTTGTTTAGGACTTACACTTTTGCATCTCCCTCGTGTCAACATGCACGATGGAAAAAGGTACCCAAGCAAGGTACACTGCTACACAATCATGCAAAGCTGGAAGAATTATTCTGATGTACTTTGCGTTAGGCAAAGGCTTACGAACTTTTTTTTTATTTAACTTTTTTTTAGTTTTTATTTTAAAGTTAATCATCGGCGTACTTTATTTCCAAATCTGATCCTTTTAGTCACGCCACCACCCGTGGTGTGATAAAACAATACTGTCACGTCACAGGATAAATCCCCAAAATAACACTTTTGGTCACGCCACTGATATTGACGTGACCAAATAACACTGTTACACCACGAGTGGTGGCGTGACAAGAGCTTGTTTCAGATACGGGCTGGCGTGACAGCGTTGTTTTGTCACGCCACCATCCGTGGCGTGATCAAAGGAGTCAGAATTGAAAATAAAATGCGTCAGGGATTAATTTTAAAATAAAATTAATAAAAGGATTAATTAATAATAAAAAAATCAAGGCTTACACGGTAGGCAACACTTGCCATTTTTTTCAGTTTCCCTTCTCATCATGGCCAGCCGCCGCCGCTCCTGACCGTCCTGTGTAGGTATTATCACATATTCTCCTCGCTGCCGCATCGTGCCATCATGATGTTATGTACCCAAGGGACATTTTGATTTTGACTAAATTAATTGCACCGCATTTGCCTTGTGTAGGGGAGTTTCAGCTTTGGCATATAGTACTCCTTCCGTCACAAAAGAACCACTCATTAGACATGGACAGTCTCTAAAACAAACGTAACTTTAACTTTCTGATAAAAATCTACTCATATTATTTTTATGTGTCCGATCTAAGTATTTATAAAGATATTAATAGTCAAATATTTGAAAGTTTGACTGCATGTATCACAAAACGTAACTCTTTTGTGACTGAAGTAATTAGAAGCTTAAACTTCCCAAATGGGCAAGGTGTAAAGCTTCTTAAGAAAGTCTGTACTAAGAACCTGAAGCTCCTCGTTTTACCAAACTGTTTGGAAAGCCAGTCTTTAGACGAAGCTAAGCCTGCCGAAACATGACAAGACATGGCACTGTATCACCTCCCCCGGCGGCAGGCATAGCTGCACAAAAAGAGAGATTTTTCCAACTTCATACCTCTCTTAAAAAGCATTTTTATCGAAAAGTCCAAAATGAAAGTTTGCAGGAATCAAGGGAATAATGATGTTCCGTTAAACAAGCAAGTAAACAAGTCTCAATGGCTGATCATATGCTAATGCTTTCTGAACCGGAGCTTAATCTCTTCCACAGGCAAAGCTTTGTGCATCATTGCATTAAGGAGGTTGCAAAAATCTCTAACTCAGCCCCTTTTTCTTTGGCTGTTGCTATTGAAAGTTTTCCTAGGAAATGTTCCAGTCCTAAATGAAAGTTTGCAGGAATAAAGGGAATAGTGACGTTCAGTTAAACAAGCAAGTAAACAAGATCTCAAACAAACATAAAACAAACAAGTCTCAATGGCTGATCATATGCTAATGCTTTCTGAACCGGAGCTTAATCTCTTCCACAAGCACAGCATGTGAAAACTGAAGAGTGCCTACAAAAACAGACAAAGAAAAGTACACCTGAAAATGGAGAACTGAAATGAACCCCTCTTGCTCCCTCTTCCTCCATGCACCTGGCGAAAAATTCAGCACTAATATCCTCTATTTACACACACATCAAGAGGCTCATGGCACACCTCAAAACTTGGTGTTCTCCTGAGCTTCTTTTTTGTTCTTCTTCTTATTATTATTTTTTTCCATCCATTGCTGCAATTTTTCGCTCTTTTTGCCGGACAGAAGGGCAGGGGGACGGATGCTCCATATAAAGGCAAGTAGTACTACTACTATGCTTCTGACTTCTGACTTTCTGAGCCATCTGTAGAGTGCAGTGGCCTTGCCTACTGCGCCGCGGCGATCGACGACGACGAGCGGCCGGACCACAGCGGCGGCAACTTTGGCGCGGCCGGCCGCTTGTGCGGTGGCGACAGCGGCGGCTTCCGGGCGGCGTGCGACGCCTCCAGCTCGGAGGTCAGCATCTCGAACATGACCTGCACGTCCTTGTACCCGCAGGTCTGCACGTCCTCGTGGAGCTTCAGTATGCCACCGCTGCCTGCATGTGCAAGGTTCAGTTTCAGATGGATTCTTGCCAAATGCATATATGATGGCCAAAGCTGAAAAATCATCAGTAAACACATGCATTTGCTGGTTTTATTTTGTTTTCCAAGCATGGTGAAAGGGCGTCAATAATACACTTGCTGGTTTCTGAGGATGGTGAAAAAAACATCATCAGTGATACACGCATGCATTTTTGCTACTAATTCTCCTTGATTAGATGGTGAGTACTGAGGAGGTCCTCTAAAGAAAAGGTGAAAACGCATCAATATATACACTTGCTAGGTTCCAGACCATTATGATGGCTTTCTGGATGGGCCAAGCCCACAATGCTTGAGGTAAGGAGGCCCATGCATTACAGCATTTCTAATGTTTTGAGCCTTGGGCATTATTGGGCTCTCTCCACAGATGAAAATGCAGACTGTTGGGCTCTAACTGGTCTTCTAGTCCTCCAAATGCTAACAAAACCGAATTTGCTAATTTTATGACGTCTTATTACACTTAATTTGTTTCAATTATTAAGTGAATAGGTTAAGTATATATGTTAATGAAACAAAACAGGCAACACAGATAAAAAAAAAATTGCAAGCAAAGCTGCAAATCAGCAGATGTCTCATGTAACACTGAAAATGATCAAAGGTAAAACTAAGAGAAGGCCAAACATTTTATTCAGAAACACACACACACACAATGAGATAATGTTTATAACTTCATGTAAACTACCTCAACATCTTCCTTTCACTAAAGCAACAGTATTGGAAGTGTAACACAATAAGAAAAATAAATCAGTACAGAAAAGTTGCAATGGAAAAGAAGCAAGATAGCTATGGACAAAAGTAAAATAGGAAAAAAAATATTCCCCCGTTGCCTTTCTACTTTCTAGTCTAAGAGGAACATTCCTTCATCTTTCCTAGGGATAAACATTACCTCATTGCCCCACAGCACAGAAACTTTACACCATACTCGGCGCCGGGTGTTTGTGCGTTGCAACGGATCACAAATAAATATATATAAGTTCTAAACTTGAAAAACCAATATACCAATATACGCAAGGTAATTATCCCTACATCTAAAAGTTGCATACATAATTTGCATCCTATCAAGAGTCTTATCACAAACCACGTAGATGATCTAATTGTCCACATAAGATCCTTATACTAACATATGCATGTATGCATATATCTATCCACAAAAGATCCTACCAGCTCAAGAGGTGAAGAGGTAGATGACAGACTCATCACCACCATCAAGTACTTCTTTTATAATAGTAAAGATAAAGATATACCAAATTGGAGAAAAGGCACCGCAAATTACCCCAAACAATCCAATGGATGGCCGGAGACAAAAAGAAGAACCTCCCCAAAAAAGATGCAAAAGACCGCTGCCAAAGGAATGTTCAATGGTGGCTATTGGCGTTTAACTTCTTAGTGTAACCGTGTAACTAAGGGTTTCAGTAGTCTCGAAAAGCCCAAATTACATCATAAGTTCTCAGTTTCCTATCATAACCCGAGCATTTATACTTTTTTAAAAGCAAACATGGCCAAAGGGCCATTAACTCTGGATTTATGTTAAGGATTCAGTACACCTACCAAGAGGTTTACAAAAAGGGACCTTGAAAAGTGAAGAAATAATCGTACAGTTCCTGAAACTGAGAATTAAGGACTAACACGAAAAAGGAAATTACATCTAAGTCCCTAAATTGCGTCGACGAGAACGTCAATGAAGTAGAAGCTGAGATCGAGGTTATTAAGTCGTAAAGTCGAGTTAGAGTTGCAAGAGGGGCGACTTGTCGACTAGTCGACTGACTAGTCGCGACTGGCCACAACTAGTCTACGGACTAGAAACTATTTAAACAGGGTATGTAATATACTATGTTATATAACAATTAAACACATATACATATTGTAAATCATGAAATAGAGAGAAGAACAACATAATCACGATGATGGGTTGATGACTTACTCGTTTTGATCGTAACATATCTTTCTTGATGAATGGCTTTCTTTGAAATTGAAGTCAAATCTCGATTAGTCGCGACTAGCCGTCGACTAGCCAGCAAGTCGGGCGACTCGCCTCCTAGTCGAGTCGATGACTTTAGTCGAAGGTTGTGTACCGACTTGTTGACTAATCGTCGATTAGTCGCGACTTAATAACAGTGGCTGAGATCGCCCATGAAATAACTCCACGCCTTGAATGCCCACATCTGGCCACGACACTGCCACTTGTTGTGCATTTGCCAGCGATTTTGGGCGGCGGTCGGAGTAGAGTGGCCTCCTTTGAGTGGAGGTTGACTAGGCTACCGTAGAATCCGCGACGCCGACGAGCGCCGGCGATTTACTCTGCAAAGACCCCACTAACCATTGGGAGCAAAAGATGATGGGGTCCACGATCTCGGAGGCGGTGCAACTGGTTATGTCTTTGAGAGGTGGATCCAAAGTCGAGGTAACCATAGAGATTAGGGGGAGGGAAGACGACGAAGGCTGGACAAAGGCGACAAATCGGGAAGTCCAGCGATAAACGCCAACACCACTAAGGATTTGTTTGGATACATTGTAATTTGACTCGATTTCTTTGGATTGACTGGGAATTTGAACTAAAATCCCTTTCAATCCGAAGAAATTGATTATAATCCCTCCCAATCCAAACAAACCGCTAAGGGAAGATCTTTATTTAAGGGTAAGGGAGCACATGGAATCGCCGATCGGAGGGAAGCGACACCACTGAGTGGATTTGGGACATTAGGCTGGAACAAGGAGCCGATGACGGCCAGATCCGCAAGGCAACGGGCAACGACGATGTCGGCATCGCCGTCTGCTTGTCCACGCCGAGGAGGAAGACCAGGATCAGGAGCCACCGGCACTCCATGGCTCAGTACTCGGTACGGGACGAGCACAAACACTACTAGCTGTATAAGCGGAAAAAGGAAAAGCTTATGTGCAGATCTAGCTAAGGGGAAGGTCCCCTCCCGCTCGACGCTGAAGAGGAGGAAGGAGGAGGGTTGAGAGGGGAGCGGCGGAGTTGAGCATTTATACTTGATCTTGAAAAATGTAGGTACAAGGTGAAGTGCAAACCACGTCCCAGAAAATCCAAGCCACGACGGCCTACACATAAAGAGATACTACTAATAGGAGGCCAGGAGCACGTCGGCATTGGATCCACTGCACCAGGCTGCAATTGCAGAGGAAGCCACCACCATGATGGCATGATAGGACGATGAAGGTGATCTCGGTCTGGCAGGGCCAGGCCAGGAGGGGGGTGGGGCCCACCTGTAAGTACCTCGTGACACACCACGCTGTAGTGTTGCAGGCAGCGCCAATTGAAATCGAGATCGTGTGGTGAATCGTACCGAGCAGCGGATGATAATACTGCGCAGCAAGGTCGAGAGAAGTGAATGGCTGTCCTTAATTCCATTGCTACTGCGTGGTACAAGCGTCTCTCCTGTTCTGTGCTCTGTGCCTGCCTCAGGAATTTTGTTTTCAATCGGGTGGATTTTCTATCTTGTTGCAAATTCGCGCTGTTATTTGAATTTGAATAAATACTTTTTTCTGTTGGATGTTTTGTTTAGAAATTATATATTTTCTCTTCGTTTTCTTCTTTCAAATTACAATCTTGTAGAGTTTTTACAGGAACTGAAGCAAGTGGCAACAGAAAGTGAGGAGGTGGTGGCTTCTCGGAGTGAAGAAGTCGCTAACTGTAATATAACCGGATCAGATTTTAGAACCAGACAGTTTAATTATCTCCCCTTGCCTGAGATGAATTAGGATAAATATTCTTTGAGATGAACAGACAGACATCTAAAAATAAGAACCCTTAAACGAATATTACCAAGAGAAAAAGGGGAAACAGAACACTGAAGCACTCTCCTTATATTTCTTTTCTTCTTCGCTCCCTTCTTCTTGATGAACAAAGAACAAGCCCGCCCTAAAATGAATCATCCCTCCTCTCTCTAGAAAAACATCCACACGTCACCTCTATGAAACAGAACAAACCTTAATTTCATTCATTCAAGAAAAGGAAGGAAAAAGAAAAGAAAAGAAAATTTAACCATCTTTTCCAAACCAAAAAAAAAAGAAGAAAAAGAAGCCAAGAAAGCTTGGAGGAAAATAGATAGCACTTCCACGGAGGAAGAGCTCCTCGGCTGCAATTTTCACCCCAAAAAAAATCAAGAAAACAGAGCAGCATAGGAAACCAACCGGAGAGATACCACTGATTAGTCCTAGATAGATATGCGCTGCATACAGTAGCTAGTCGGGAAACCAACTCGATCAGTTAGGGCGGCAAGAAAGGCGACTGAAAGGAACTGACCGGGCTTGCGCGCGCGGAGGCGGCCGGAGACGGCGGCCCAGGCCCGGCGCGCCGAGAGGATGACCTTCTTCCGCCACCGCGCCATCACCGACTCCTGATCCGCGCGAGTTAGCTAGCCGTCCCGCTCGAAATCCCGGCTAATCGATCCCCCCCCCCTCCTCTCGTTCGCTCGCTCTCGCTGGTGCTCTGCTCTGCTCTTCACTGTGTTCACTAGTTCCAGCAGCAGCAGAAGCAGTGATGGACTGGTGGTGGTTCCGTGGCTGCGACGGCCACTATGTTTTGCTCTCTTCGTAAGCTATGGTGTTCCGCCGGGGTTTTTATCCCGCCGCGTTGCGTTCGGGCGCTGGGCGCGGATTACATGTGACCCAATAAATTCGGATCTTTATAAGTAGCGTCTCACTGATATATAGGCTATGGATCTACACGTCAGTCTCACATAATAAATAGTATATTATAGCTACTGTGCTGATACGGTTTTTCGTATTTAGGGTAGTAGCTTAGTAAAGTAAAATAAGCACTCAGATGTGCATTAGTGGCATCAACTATTTTTATGTATGATAAACAATGGTATTCGTCCTAAACTCCTAACATGATGTGTCGTGTCATGCACCGACCATTGCATCGTATGTATATGAGCTTCTAGTGTTTGCCTCTACAGATTATAATGTCAAAAGAACTGTATGACACCCTCAATTTGGTGTGACAATGTCACGTAACCATACAATTAGAAGTGAACATCTGTTAGAAGCATCCATACAATCTTGGCTCCATATCGCCGCCGCCCGCTTTGTAAATCACCCGGCTTGTTCGTACTCGCCACACGCTGACCCACCTGACATTACACAATTCTGACACGTCGCCCAATTTCACGTGTCTGCAACATCAGACGTTTCCTGGGCCCCACGACCCCATCATTGGGAGGTGCGGCCTGCAGCTCTCTCTCAAGAGGGCACGTGGCTAACTGTACCAACTGCTGCACAGGCCCACTAGATATTTTCACAAGCCACTGTATCATCACTAGGATTAGGAGTTTTGGCCGCATTTGTCAATGACGTACATCAAATAAAAAAATAATACGTGTCGAGTTAGTGTCGTATGACTTACTTAGTCAGTGCCTCTGGGACCGGACTCGTCACGTCCGTGTTCTTGGGGCCGGACTTCGTCTGGTTAGTTCGGTAGGGGTGCGGACAAGTATATTTTACATAAAAAATTTGGAATGAAAATTTCATGATTTTATGTGATAATAGAGCGCATGATAATATAGCGAAATCACATCCTCGACACATACACACATAATGTATACAACGTAATTTACACACGGGCTACCGTAGATTTTTTTTAAAATAATATTATTTTAAAAAAAATTACAAAAATAACTTATGAATGACTTGGGAACAAGGGAAATAGGGTGGTGTGGGGCGAAATGACCGCACCCTCGTTCCCAAATCATTCTCTCTCTAATTTTGCATTAGAAAATGTACTTCAATACTTTTGTTATTGCACCGCCGAACTTGCATTCCAAATATATATTTTATTTCGCTCCGAAGGGGGCTATTTTTGCTATTGCATCACTGAAATCACATTCCAAATATGTTTGTCAGACCGAAACTCCTAAATTATTCTCTACTTCATATTTCCTTATCTTTTCAAAAATTATCGGTTGCACAGACACTTAAAGATAATTACCAATATATCTATATAATTTCAATTTCAATTTTCACCTTCTATCGTCAATTCAAATGGCGGCATAACTATTTTCATGGTGGCCAGATCCTTGTTGCCATTCCAAATGGCGATAAGAGCATTTCGCCATTTGGAATGGAATGGCGATCGTAGACAATTTTTTTATTAAAAAAATCAACTATTTTTTTGTAATTCATTATTAAAATAATATTATTTAAAAAAATTATGTTATAACCCGTGTGTAATTAGGTCGTATACATTATGTGCGTATGTATCGAGAATGTCGTGTCGCTATATTATCACATGAAATCACAGAATTTTCATTAAAAAAATTCATTTTTATTGCAAAAAAATTTCACATGAAATACACTTATCCGTGTCCCTGACACACTCACCAGATGAGATCCGTCCCCTAGGGGCACGGACGTGGCAAGTCCAGCCCCCCAGGGCATTGACTCGACAAGTGTCGCGTCCCCGCGGCTCCACGGTGTCATTTTTGCATTTGATGTGCACAGAGGACTAGAATTACTAATTCGCACATCAACAATGCCAAATGTGCCAAAAACTCCTAGGATTTGGTTGCTCTCTCTCTCTCTCTCTCTAGAGAGCTTTGAGTTAGATAGGTCTACCTGATTATCCTAAAAAAAGTAGAGTATTTTATCTCAAATTTCGGATTTGGACGTGTCTTAACCGCTGACCTATCACACAATTTAATTGTGCTTAGTTCACGTATTAGTATAGGCTAAATAACATTGCATTTCAATGATCTGCGAGACTATAGAGATAGACGGTGACCTAAGCTCAAGCTTACGATTGATCGCATTTTCCCTCTGATTGCGATGAAATGTATGACGCCATGTTCATATATATAGAAGGAAGTTGATAGTCGATCCATATGCATGTCATTTTTCGATAATGGAAGAGAAAAAATCTCTTCCGACCTCTGCATCAAGGATGCACACAGCCTATTTTATTAAAGAGATAAGAGTATCAAAATAACCAATACTGTTAAAAGTGGCTAGAAGCCTTACAACCACCAGACGAATGAAAATTAAAATCAGTCATTGTAAATCCTGTGACTAAGCCGCCACCCATGAGAATTGAGGATTTGCTTCGCCACAAACTCCAACCTTAGGCTTCCATCCAACATGTATTTCCTTCTGTGTCGATTGCTGTAAATTTGCTCAAACACTCAGTCAGAACCCATACAATAAGATAACCTACAAGGGATTAGTGACCATCTTTTTGTTAAAAGCAACATCATTCCGGCATAACCAAATAGACCAACATAAGACACTAGCTCATACCAGGAGTTGTGATTTTAGATTTGTTGGAATACCGGCTAACCAATTCCCAAACATGTGTCAACGTCCATTGAAGTGGAGCTCCAAGGACTGCTTTCAAGTAGCATGACTACAAACAATGATGCCTATGGATCTGCAAGTCATGCGTAGCTACAGGGACATTTTTTCGAGTAATGTCTTGTTTGGGAAGTCCAAATTTTCGATCCATCCACGTAGATCAGTGGCGGAGCCACACTAGACCATGAAGGTACAGTTGCACCCTCAAATTTTTTGCATGCAAACTTTTTATACAATATATATACCTTGTATAATACATAGACTATACAATGAATTACATTGTGTTATTCTCAGCAATCAATAGTCAGTAGTCCACCAACACAAGCAATATTTTGTGATGTCAGTTGTACTAGAAACATGTAATAATTAGTTCCACTTGAACCTTTACCATGTCATTTAAACTTTTATGTTGAAATATGTCATTTAAGTTCACACCTTTATGTACACACGAGTGCGCTTTCAGTAGATATTTTGTTAGGTCGCGGATTTATTTTCGGCCTCCGTCTTTCTAGACATGTGATATAAGACGCACTACACGTGTATGTTGGGATGTGCGCATGTGTCTTCCTTGTAATCATAAAAAAAAAAAAGTTTGTATCCTTATCGGCGAAATCCTGGCTCCGCCTCTGCTGTAGATGAACTGGGATTTTAGTAGATAGACCAAAAAATTAGGCTAGGCAAACAAGGTCTAAGATATTTTGGACGATCGACCACGTTTGATGTTGAGAGGTCCGCTTAATTGGTGGTACCCTGAACGCCTGTATTATTTGGTTCTCAGAGGACGATGGTCGGTAGGAAAGGGAAACCCTACGAGAAAAGAGAAAAGGAATGGCATTTTCGGATCCAGGGTGATACGATACTTGTCAACTGCCTTCGAAGTGCTTCACATCGCATTGCTTTGAAAAACTGCGTGGCACTAAGGTACTGTTTCGAGAATGTAAAACTATTTGATTTTTAGTCGCAGGGATCAACGAGCCTCGCCCAGGACATATTTCACACGAGACAAACAGAGTTTTAGACTCAAGCCTGAAGCACTTGTCAGATTTTGTGATGAAGCGAGAAATTGAGAGCATCAACCAAATGTATTCCTAAAGGAAAAATGAATTAATGACTCAATTTTTTCCGGTATAGTTCAGACAACCACTTATATTTGTTCATTGTCGTCAACCACTAACCCAGCTATCGGTATATGCATGCTTACGTTAAATTTATTTATTTATTCCTTTTTGACCATATGTTATATACATGGTTTCAGATAACAACATGTTCCCTAGTACAGTAAAAAAGTGTTTTGCAGAAATACCACAAGATATTATACAAAATGGCAAAGAGGAAATGAGAATGACATGCCTTTTAAAAGCTTTAATTATAAAGTCTTAGAAAAATGGCCGAAACAGCCGCATTCACTGAACTCGCCCAGCAGTGCGTTCACTTTGAACCAAAAAAAAAAGGAACACCATTAGCAGAAATCAATAGGGTAAGCAACCCACCTAGAGCTCGGGGTTAGCGCAGGATCTATGGATATTAGGCCTTAAGGGCATCTCTTAGAGATAATTTTGTCTCTAACATATATGCTACATCATCTTTAGAGACAACATCTCCAATAGATAGTCTTTAGCACACTCTTTAACATTTATGTTTTATAATTTTTCTTTCACACAGGCATACATGTCAACTAGAGTAGATAAATATATCATGTCTTGTTTCGGGTGCACAACAGTCTCTTCAGAAATAGACGGTATGTGCTCTCTCTCCTCCACGTAGGATTTTGTTGACGTGACATAGCTAAGAGACGATAATAAACACACTATTGGAGATGTCCTAAGACCGATTAGATTGTTTATCATTAACCAATACATCTACCCTCCGGTTCACAAAAACATGTCGTTTTGGATATCGACACGGTTTTCAAATACAACTTTGACTACTAATTGTTGTTGTAATATATTTATAAAACTTGAAAAATTATAATATTATAAAAATATTTTTTGAGATGAATTATAATATTATAAAAATATTTTTTGAGATGAATCAACACGTATGATTTTCATATATCCAATCTAAATAGTTAAAAAGAAATCGATAACTAAAGTTTTAAAATTTTAACCGGGGCATGACAGGGATTATATAAATCAGTAGACAGAGACGAAGGCTGTGTTTTCCCACGAGGGGCCCCGGTCAAACCACGGAGCCGCTGTCGTTGACCGCCGACGGGGCCACCGCGGCCGTCCGTCGTGGACACGCGTCGTCGGATGCGGTGCGGTAGGTCCGTAGGCCGCTTTGGCCTGGCTCCCGCCCCTACGACTCTACGGGTGGAGCTCTGCACTCTGCAGTGCTCGTGTCTGGTCAGAGTAACCGAATAAAGCCACTGCTGCCGACCAGGGCCGGCGGCTAGTTTTTTTTTGCCTAGGAAATCGCACCACCAATGAAATGAGAGAGAGAGAGACTGCGTGTGTTCCGGTATTTCAGTTGGAGATTTCGGCAAGAAAGGTTAGCCTAGCCTCGTGAAATCGACTCGGGGCACCACTTGCTTGATTTTTTAATAATATCGTCAAACCAAATGGCGATAGGAGCTGTTTTTTTACATCTCCAAATTTTACAAGATTTTACTAATTACACATTGAAAACGACGAAGATAATATATTCAAAGTGAACTTATCGATGAACGTCCGGCGACAACGACTCTCCACAAGGGACTAGGAACTCCTATTGTAGTCTGAACTTCCTCATGACCCAGTGGACAGAGTAGGCCTCAATGTAGACGTCGTGCACCAAGTGACGCCGTGTGAGCTAGTAGGCAGAGCCCTGTAGGCACTGGTTGGACAAGTTGCGGGGTGCACGCTCGAACAACCTCTCGAGACCGTACGGTGTCCAAATGACGATTTGGAGTGGCAACAGGAAACCGCGGAACCTCTGTCGCCATTCCAAATCACTACTACACAAAGGGTCATCACATACGGTTTCTGAACCGTCTGACTTTATGTGTCTGTGATAACAGGCGGTTATCACAGTGAAAAAGCTATCACAAACGGTTCTAAACAATAACCGTCTGTGATAATAGACTATCACAGACGGTTTTTTAGTAAAAACTGTATGTGATAGTTTTTTCTATTGCAAAAAAAAACAAATTTTGAGCCAAACTAATCAATTGCTGGACAGTTGGACCCGAGTATCTGCATATAGTTAATTGCACAATCTGGAATGAAAGAAAACTCAAACTAGACGGCGAACGAACGGCGAAAACGTGTGCTGAAACTTCGGAGGCTGTTTTGAGGCCCTAAACAACCTTTTGGGGGGGTACTTGTTTTGGAGCCTTTCGAGCCTCGCGAATGAATTTGAGAGATGGACTTTCAGATTGAACTTTTCGTTAGCTTTCCAACGAACCAAAGAACGTCGCAATCCGAGTTCATATGCAAAAGTTATGGCTGTTTTACCGAACAGTGCGCGATCTGAGGTGGAGGCCAGGGGCAACGATGTCGAGGGAGGCCAGGGGGCGACGAGGTTGGGGAAGGCCAGGGCGAGGTGGAGGAGCCCGAGGCGACGAAGTGGAGGAGGCCGGAGGCGACGAGGTCGTGGGAGGCCGGGGCAAGGTAGAGGAGGCCAGGGACGACGATGTCAGGAGAGCCCATGGACTATGAGGTCGAGGGAGGCTGGTGACGACGAGGCTAGGGCGAGGTGTAGGAGGCCGTGGGTGACGAGCTCGGGGGGAGGCCGGGGCACAAGGTTAGGGCGAGGTGGCAGCACTCGGTTAGGGTTGGGGAGAGGAGAGATAGCAGAGGAGGAGATGTAGGTGTGTGGTGGATAAGGGTGGCTTTTAATATAAAGCGAGTTTCGGCAGGCCGCCCATTAAGTCCAAATTTTCATTTCCCCGCCCAACAAAAGTATCAGAGACGATTTTGTCTGCAAACCCGTCTGTGATATGATTATAATCACAAACGGTTCGTGATTAAAAAAAATCGTCTGTGATGATTCACAAACGGTTATTAACAAGAACCGTCTGTGATAATTATGTATCACAGACGGTTCTAGCCATCGCTACATATCACATACGATTCTTATTAAAAATCGTCTGTGATAATTACAATATAGACGGTTCCATAGGAACCGTCTGTGATGAGGCGTCCAGTATAGCCTGTTTTATAGTAGTGAATGGTGATTGGCATCTATTTCGAAACCAATCGCCATTTGGAATAGTGACAGAGGCATCAACTCCTATTTGTTGGGCGACAGGAGCGGCTCCTGTCGCCAATTCAACTGGCAATGGGGTCTGTCGCCAATTGAAACGGCGATAGAAGCCCATTTTTGTAATTTTATTAAACGAACATTTATTCATGTGATTCTATTTTTAAAATGTATTATTAAAAAAAAAACCCCACTTGCTCTACCTACAACATGGCGATTATTGCAGTTACAGTCCATAAGTCAATTAAATAATCTAAATTTTGTGTTACTTCTAGTAATATGTGTTGTACATGGGCCCGTCTGAGGGCCTGATGGTGTGGACATTTTACCTAACTAGACCCATTAGGGATAATCAGTCCGTCAGTATAGTTTAATCTTATATTGTGCAGTCCGTCAGTATAGTTTAATCTTATATTGTGTATTGCGTCATGAAGGAGACTTCCTAGCAAAGGATTCATAATGTATACACACCACCGCCTAGAGGCAAGATCAATAAAGTTGAGAGAAAAACTTGGGACTGCAAAGGATTCATATTGTATACACACCACCGCCTAAAGTTGAGAGGAAAGCTTAGGTTAGGGCTATATACTGTGTCTACTTTTATTATTGTGAGTTTGAGTGTTTGATTGTCGGTAACGTGGCCTCCAATATATATACAGTAATATGTTTGTTTCTTCTTCTATGTTTTTTTGAAGGGTACAAATTATTTTGGGTTTGGAAATGTAATACGTGTTTCACCTTTGGGTATTTTTAATAGTTAGAGATAATCTTGTTTCTAACATATGGTACATCATCTTTAGAGACAACATCTCCAATAGATAGTCTTTAGCACACTTTTCAACATTTATATTTTATAATTTTTCTTTGAAACAGGTCTACATGTCAATTAGAGTAAATTAATGTATTATGTCTTGTTTCGCGTGCACGACAGAGACGACTTGTGCTCTCTCACCTCCCCTCTCTTCTCTACGTAGGATTTTATTGATGTGACATAGCTAAGAGACGACAATAAATACACTATTGGAGATGCCCTTAGTAGAGCCCAATGCGCGCTTTTAAAGAATTTAAGGAAATTATTGGTTCTCGCTGCGTGAATTAATCGAGTTAATTACATGGTACATGGAGAGTATATGGGCAGGCATGGTCTGTCGGCACTCACTTGCACAATCGAACGGTCGGAGCGTGTGTCCACATAAAGCAAAATTCCTGAGTCTTATTCCATACTAAAAATAATACAAATTATAGCCTATCATTTTATTTTCTTGTCATATGGCAAATGCATATGGAATGGCGGTACAGTCGCTGACTAGCCAAGGCAAGTGAAAATGGACGCCTCTTCGTAGGGTGGTGAAACTGTGTGCGAATTGGAACTCGGTACATCAAAAGTAGCAGCAGGTAACTATATATTTGGCAAGGATATTCATCCATCGATGCAAACGAGATTACTTCGAGTAACCATGGATTCAATGGACGGACATTTTATGTGCTAATGGCAACAACAAAAAAATGCATTGTTTTGCACCATACACTACACATAGACCAACAGAATCTTTCTATGTCCATGTTGGCAAGTTGCCATCGATGGATGGATGGATGGATGGAATGGATTGCATGCCACTTTGGGAGGCACGTAGGATGCTATGCTAGGCTTCACGAATCAGTATGCAAGTAGAATTGACCAGTGAATGTGCTGCTGCTCATTTTGACTTCTTTGGAGCATTTTGCGGCAGCACAGAAAGATCGTATCGATCGACATGAACTGATGAACATGCGTGATGTTCCCCTACACATGGAAACGAAGAATCCTAGGGCCAACATGTCGAAAAGAAAGGCCGATGTAGCCTCTGAAGAGTCACTGAAAGGCTATATACTACTTGTCGATCAGTTGTGCCCGACTCTAGGTTGATAATAATGTAAGGCTAGTTTGAAACGCCTGAATTTCATACGAAACAATTTATTTCGTATTGCAATCTAAAGAATATCGTGTGTTTCAAACGGGCCTAAAACGAGTAGATATGAAGTATGACTGAAATTGAAAGCAATTTTGGTATCTTTGTCTAGGAAGAAAGACTCAAGATTGGTAACCCAATTAGGGACCCAGTTTAGTTAATCTTTTTTTAGAAAACCCTCTAATTTATATTAATAACTCAATGACAAAGGACATAAGTAACTCAACTTTTACATTGAAAATTTTAGAAGAACAACATGGTACCATCACGTCCTTGGGTCGATGAACATGCTGGACTTCTTTATCTTCCTCACAATAGACTCAATATCTTGCAACAGCGTCATATTTGCCGATAATCACGGCAATGGGAAGTAGATTATCAATGATCTCCATTGATGTATAGGTCATACACCTTGGTAGGTAGTGGTATTGTTCATCGGCACAAATTACATGTGATTTATTTGCACCCAACTTGGCCCAGTATCAATCTCCAGCGTAGGTGTCGCCATTCTCGTCCAGGTGAGTCGATGTGATAAAACCGAGTAATAAAAATCCAGTCAAGAACTCGCCGTAACGAAAACAGAAAAAATTAAACAAAACTAAAATTACTTTGAAAATCAATGGTCATCACCCACCCACTCAACGCAGATGAGAATGCCGAAGAAGAGGGAGAGGGCCGAGACTAATCGACAGAGTTGCGCCCATGACTAGGGTTAATGCAGCCGCTTCTTTGCTCGCAAAAAAAATTGTGACTCAGTTGGCTCAAATGAAACTCGGAAGTATGCGAAGATTAGCATGCATGCAGCTAGGGTGGTCAAATCTTCTATTTCTATATGAAACTCGGGTAATGTTCTTTAGAATATATAGCCGTATTTCTGTTAAAAACAATTGATGCAAAAACCATTTGTTAACAGAAGTATCCTATGCAAGGATGTAATTTGTCAAGAAACTTCATTTAACCTACACAAGGATGAAGGTCTAGCTACCAATTCCTTGCTACTATCAAACTCATAAAAAATTATGTGAAATTTCAAGCAAAATTATAAGCCCGTTTGGAACGCAGGAACTGAACGGTTCAAATCTCACAGGAATCCGAAGAAATTCCCGTGCTGCAAACGGGGCCTAGCTAGCCTCAGCTCATAACATGCGTATAGTAGTGCTCTTTCATCGAAACATCAATCATCCTATCATGTTGTTTGTACATAATTACCCAATAAACCAAGTCTTAATTGGACAAGTCACACACCAAAAACAATATGTCCATTTTTGCAACAACAACAACAAAAGCTAGTGTACAACACTTTTTTTCATGAAAAGCCACAGCATTATTTTGTCCACTTGGGGTAGTAAGGATATGCATGGGCAATTGGGTGGGCATGGAGTAGGAATTGAAAAGAAGAAAAATGGCACACTTTCTTTCCCCATAGCTTAAGACATTCAGACCTTCCCTTCAATGCTCTCAACATAAAGATGATAGGAAACATCAGTTACATTTCATTGTGGTTACATCTGATCCCCACTTTGTGATGTAGAAGTGTCCACCAGTGATGGGGATGTTGTTTGCCTTTCACTTTGGGTTCCCAATTTGTAGACTTCATGAGGAAGGTACCAGCAAGAGTAAAAACTCTTTCTTTGCTAGAAAGGATTGGTCTTCAGCACTTTGACTGGGGGTGCGGATTAGGATAAGTATTCTTTCCAAGAACAAGCTAGTCTATGCACAAAAGAACTGGTTTATTTTTTCGTACTAACAGTGACATGCTAACAAAGTGCTTGTGGAGAGAGAGAGATTAGCATCAAAATTCGTAGTTATTGTTAAGTCAAGCGAGAGACAGAGAGAGATTAACATCAAAATTCGTAGTTATTGTTAAGTCAAGAGAGAGAGAGAGAGCATCAAAATTCGTAGTTATTGTTAAGTCAAGCGAGGACAGAGAGAGATTAACATCAAAATTCGTAGTTATTGTTAAGTCAAGAGAGAGAGAGATTAGCATCAAAATTCGTAGTTATTGTTAAGTCAGCTATGTAGGTGATGTGTCGATTCTGGAATCAGCTGTCTATTTTGGCAATAGCATAACTCCACAGCTGATCGGACAGCCAGCAACCGATGTGAATGTGAACAGGTGAATGCCCCTTTGCAAACATTGGTTTGCAGAAATAACACCTCCATTTTATATCCCTCCGAAATTTCATCACCCAAAAAAATCGTTCGACTTATTGTTTCATCACAAAACAGAGCAGCCAAACGTGAGCCTGATGTAATTGAGATATCTTGTACACCTTTAAAGAAAAAAGGGTCAAAATTAGCCTACTGGAATTTGACAAAAAAATCACTTGAAAATCTCGACTAGTTAACACGAGCTGGCCGTAATAAGAATCCAATTCACAAGTCAGGTAAAAACATGAGGCATTTTCAGAACTATGCATTGAGAGAATTAGAATAAAAGAATTCTCACATAAATGACCAGATGTTACACACAAAAATCATACTGTTGATGAAAGGTAACCAAATCGAGATTTTTACAGTGTCGGCACTCTGCTGTACATACTTCTCGTTCCTCAGACTGCAACTCATCTCAAAAGCAAAAAAAAAAAAAAAAGAGCACACCAAGGCAACGTTCATACAAAAATGCAAGCCTCACAACCAAACCTGTGTGACCCTTCAATCAATAGAGGGCACTTCATAAAAAGGAAACAGTAAGAGCACACCTATGAATTGAAAGAATAAGCGGACCCTAGAAAAAGGACTCCAAACTAGGAAAATGGAGGACTCATCCTGGACAATATGAAAATTGATTTATCGTCCAGGATGGCGGTTGCATTCTGCACAACGACCACGACTGCCAAGGGCTATTCAGGCATACAGAACAGGACTCGTATCATCAAATAGCTCTTCGGCTCAATGGTTAAACGAGGAATTTGAAGCATAAGATCAGGCTAAAAAAGTTGAAGAGTGATCTTCAGTCTATTCTGCTTCCACTTCGGAAGCTTGCTAAATGCTTCCTTTGTCAGTCCAAACTTCCCTTTGAACTCAACCGAAGATAAGTAGGTCTGCATTCAGATGAAAATAATGTATGTGATCGTTACCCTGGGTTTCTGGATAAGTAATAGGAAGTACTGAAAAGATCATATATTCACCTCACGCCTGGTAATATCAATTTCAGTGACAGGATCAGCAGCTGTGTGTTTTTTTTTTGAGAACACGCAAAAGCTTTGCGCATCATTGTATTAAGAAGGAACACCCCACAACAGGAACCAAACCACAAGGTACAAGGGAAAAGAAAACAAGGCTAAAAGAAGAGCGAAGAAGAACAAAAAGGAAAGGAAAACAGCATCAATAGCACCTCCCGCCAAGCGCTAGTGGGCGAGCTCTTCAGAAATACGAAGGACCAAAGTGTAAATATCTATAGTCTCTTGGTTAAAGATCCTGTAATTACGCTCTTTCCAAATCATCCACACCACTAGAATGATGTAAGAATCAAGGCACTTCTTCTGCTTGCACCGTAGCTTGGCATGCCTAGCTAGCCAGAAGTCTGTGATGTTGCCCTGACCGACCGGGACGAAGCAACTAAGACCCAGCCGCAAAAAGAATTGCCCCCAAATCTGGACCGTGACCACACAACCTACGGAGAGGCGGTCAATTGTATCTGGAGAGTGAAGGCAAAACACGCACACTCCTTGGTTTTGAAGACCATGACGCTAGAGCCGATCAGCAGTCCAACACCGACGGCGGATAGCTAGCCAGAGTAAGATTTTGCACTTAAGCCGTGCGCAAGACGTCCACAAAGCATCCATGCAAGCAAAGATAAAGGAACCTATGAAAAATGCCTTAAAAGCCGAACAGGAAGAGTAGAAACCGGAAACCTCCCATCGCCAAAGGACAGCTGTGGTTTTCAAGCGTTCATATGAGTATATCGGGAGCCCCTCATCATCTTCTGGCTCATTTTCTTTTACATCTTCATTAATAGTGAGAGATTCAACTCTACTGGTCATGGAATCAGTGCCTTCTTTTGCATATTCCTCTTGTTTCTGTTTCTCTGACTCAGAGCCATCTTAATTTGTGCAGAATTTTACAAAGAAAACGGTAAGCTATAATAACCTCTTTTTTCCTGTTTTCAAGAAGAATTTTTGCCTAAACAGTTGTATTACACACATACCTTTTACTGATTTCGGTGTGGGAGTATGTGTAGGGCGATCAAGAGAACCGCTATTGTAGATGACTTGAAGATGTATTTGACGAATCAGGTGTGATAGATTTCGGGTAAAGTTTTGTAACTACTGGTGGAGGGGTGGAAAATTTTCTGGTGCTTGCATTTTCAAAGTTAGCAGCCAATGCAGTGAATGCTGGAGATCTTCCCCTAACACGGGCATGTTCAGGGCTAAAGGACATGCTTCTGGAGCGCTGAGAATTGTCTTGATCAGTACTTCTTCCTGAATATGCTGGTGTTCTTCGCTTTGGTTTCTGACAACACATAAGAGTCAGCAGGAGATCTACCATTGTAAATGCAAACACAAAGGTTCAGCAGTAACGGTAGGTCAGACAACTATAGGAACACATAGGCAGAGACTGTAGACATACGACTAGACTAGGCACTAAGACTTTGTGCTTGAATGCCATGGGCACTCTGTATGAGAAAAAAAAATGTTGCATTGCAAAATGCGCATGAGAAAAGAAATAATGGGTGGGTGATTCGGTTCAAATATAATTTTTTGGTTCATTAGCATGAGACAGAAGTAGATGGTGACATGTTTATACACATAACTAGAGAAACACGTACAAATGTATGCGCATCAATGAACATGGAGAGCTACTGTCAATAATCACCAGAAAGAAGCGAGCAACAGTGTTGTCTTGTAGAAAAAGTTTGCAAGAAATGCAGTGTCTGATACAGATACGTCAACATGGCAGACTATCAAAATCGTTAGATTTAGGACATCTTACATCCAAAGCTGGAGTGCCTCCACCCTTCACAATGGAAAGCTTCCTCTGGTATGAATTGCCATGCATCTACAATAAAAACTTAAATGAGAACTGTTATGAATAGCAACATGTATTCCAGGGGGCAAAGGGCCAGGATATATATATATATACAAAGTACATGAGGTGAATATGCAAATAACCCCTCATAACAATGGGGAATAACATACTATACATATATCTCTAACACCCCCTCAAACTTATGGTGGATCAACAACACCGAAGTTTGGAGAGGTAGAAGCCGTGTTGTGCTCGAGTCCGGCCTTCGTGAAGAAATCCGCTATCTGAAACTCTGAAGGCACATACTGAAGAGCAATCACCTGATCATGCACACAAGACCTCATGAAGGAAGCATCAACACCAATATGCTTGGTAAGCTCATGCCTCATAGGGTCACGGGCAATCTTGATAGCACTCTTTGTTTGACAAGAGAGGAGCGATGTAGTGACAGAAACACCAAAATCCTCAAGTAACCATCAGAGCTAAGTAATCTCTGGCATCAAGAGAGCCATAGCTCTCAACTCACCTCTGACTCGAACAGACACTGCAATCCGCTTTCTTCATCTTCTGCAATGAGAGAACCACCAAGAAAAAACACACGAAGCGAGATAGACCGGCGATTAGAGGGATCGGCTGGCCCAAGTAGCATCCGAATAAGCTGAAGTCAGAACAGTGGAGTGTGGAAAGAAGAGACAATGAGAAATAGTCCCACGAAGGTATCGCAGAACTCAAGAAGGAGGTCAGAGGACTGAGTATGAGCAGAGATGAACTGACTCGGAATGTGGATCGGATAAGTGATATCCTGACGAGTAACAGCAAGGTAGACAAGACTCCCAACAAGATGACGATAGCGAGTCAGATCAGAAAGAGGCTCGCCATCAGAGAGTCGACGTGAACATTGAGCTCCATGGGAGTCTCAACAGTATGCTAATAAGTGAGAGAGGCGCGATCAAGAAGATCATGAATATACTTCACTTGGAATATAAAGAAACTATCTAGAGTGGAAGTAACCTCAATCCTAAGAAAGTAACGAAGAGGACCAAGATCCGACATAAGGAACTGCTCACTAAAACGAGCCTTGACAAAGGCAATGTACTCAGAATCATCTCCGGTAATGATCATATCATCAACATACAGAAGAAGAAGAGTCCGACCACGAGACGAAGTGTGGACAAAGAGCGCAGGATCATGATCACTAGCTGAAAAGCCAGCAGCAGTGACCACAGAGGAGAAGCGCTCAAACCAAGCACGAGGGGCTTGCTTAAGGCCATAGAGAGAGCGACGAAGGCGACAGACCATGCCCTCAGGAACAGAATACCCAGGTGGCGGATGCATGTAGACCTCCTCATGCAACTCGCCATTAAGAAAGGCATTCTTGACATCAAGCTGAGAAACAGACCAGTGGCGAACAGACGCCACCGAAAGAAGAGTGCGGACAGTGGTCATGTGGGCCACAGGAGCAAAAGTCTCGTCGTAGTCACGACCATGCTCTTGTTGGAAGCCACGAGCAACAAGACGCGCCTTATAGCGCTCAAGAGAGCCATCAGAGCGAGTCTTAATCTTATAGACCCACTTACACGTGATGGGACGAGAGTAAGATGGAAAAGAAACAAGATCCCAAGTACCATTACGCTCGAGGGCAGCAATCTCCTCAGCCATGGCATGCTGCCACTCAGGGTGAGTAACAGCATCCTGGAAGGAGACAAGCTCATGAGTAGCTGCACTAGCAACACTAAAACGAGCAAGGGGCCGAATCGACTGGCGATCGCGGAGAGCGTAGTGAGGAGAAGATGACCCATTAGGGGAAGATGGAGCATCAGGAGAAGATGGAACATCAGGAGAAGATGGCTTATCTGGAAGATCCTCAATACGAGGTCGACGAGTGTAGAAGAGAGGGAAAAAAAGGTACTGTAGTAGGAGGAGCCGAAGGAGATGAAGCAGGCAGCGACAACGGCGGAGAGGCCACAGGAGGAATATGTGGAGACTCAGTTGGACGGGTGGATGAGGGCAAGACAGATATAGGTGTATCTGGAAAGGTCAAAAAAGACAGAGACTCCATAGAGGAAGCCGAAGGAGAGACAGGACGAGGGTAGAAGGGACGAGACTCGTAGAAAGTCACATCCCAAGAAATCCGCATCCGTCGACCAACAGGATCCCAAAGACCGAGTAGCCCTTGTGCTCGCATCAGTATCCCGAAAAGACACACTCAACAGATCGAAAGGTTTGGTGCGTTCTCGAGGGTGAGGAGAACGAGCAAACCCGCCAAATGATTTAAGGCGAGTAGTCGGAAGAAGACCACAGATAATGGGTACGTTGGCGGTCTTTCGATGAGGATGATACATTTGATTTGATGGAAGCTAACTCTCACGATCCAAGCTACAACCGTGCAATGACCGTTGCACTCGCAATCGCTGAACCAACTACACGTTCGTTATCGACCTTGCCAGTAGCGAGATCGACCTGACCACGAAGGTCTTTTCCTGTATGCAATCAAGAATCAAGCAAGAAAAATAGATAAAGCAACGAACTTGCTGAATATGAATTGAGGAACAACGATAGATCTATTGAACAAATTGGGGTTCCGAAGACAAGGTCTGGTTGTATTAGCCGCACAAACAAACGATGTATAAAGTAGCAAAGCTAAACTTTAATTTAACAAAACCTACCAAACCCTAAGGGTGGTGGCCACTATATAAAGGGAAAAGGCCGGGATGGCTGCCGCCTCACGCACGACCTAAGGTCGACTCTATCTCTTAACTCTCAGATCACACAAAAGATTCTTTCCTAAAACAAATTATGGAAAGATTACAACCGATTCCACCTAAAAGATATTTTCTATAACTTATCTCGACGGTCGTCAAGATCTGTCGTGGGGTCGGGTCCCGGAGTGGTCTTGAGGAAGCCACAGGGAGGTCTGGCGGGAAGGTCCTGGGGAGGTCCTGAGTGGTCCTGATGAGTCCACATGGGTGCTCCTGAGGAGGTACTGAGTGGTCCTGATAAGTCCACGTGGGTGATCCTGGGGAGGTCCTAGAGGAGGTCATGGGAGGTCCTGAGGAGGTCTTGGTGGGAGGTCCTAGAGGAGGTCCTGCCACGTGTCGCGTACCGAGAGGTCCTAGAGGAGGTCGTGGGAGAGACCTCCGGGGAGGTCGTGGAAGACCTCCTAGGAGGTCAGGAAAGACCTCCTGGGACCTCCTGGGAGGTCGTGGAGCTGGGACCTCCTGGGAGGTCGCGAAAGACCTCCTGGCAGGTTGTGGACCCTCATCTCCCATTAGCTTGCCTCCCGATCCTTGATTCCTAAGTAAAATAATATCACTTACTTTAGGCAGCATCATAGAGTTCATAGAATATGGATGCACTTCAAGAAACGGTTGCTCGATAATTTAGTTGGCGAGCACGCCGCTCTAATGATTGGTCCTTGCACGTCGAAAAGTAGGGGGGTGGTTGTATCAATGGAAGGATGTCCTCATCATCCTCCCTTCTTGAATTCGAGTCGCCCTCGACTCCGTGTCATCTTCGCTCCCAAGTATGGCTTTAAATCAGAATGTTAAATGTGGGACTAACCCCAAAATCTGCAGTAGATCAAGCTTATATACATTATCATTAATCTTTTCTAATACTTTAAAAGGACTATCCGCACGAGGCATGAGTTTAGACTTTCTCAATTCGGGGAATCGTTCTTTACAAGTGTAACCACACAAGATCACCAGGTTCAAAAATAACATGCTTGCGTCCCTGACTACCAGTAACTTTATATTTAGCATTCATAAGTTCAATGTTCTCTTTAGTTGTCTCATGCATCTTAAGAATCAAATCAGCACGTTGTTGAGCATCAAAATTTACCTTCTCCAAAGTTGGAAGAGGCAACAAGTTGATAGGTGCACAAGGTATGAAACCATAAACAATCTCAAAAGGACATGTTTAGGTTGTTGAATGCAGCGAGCGATTGTAAGCAAATTCCACATGAGGCAAACATTCCTCCCATATTTTTAAGTTCTTTTTAAGCACAACCCTAAGCATAGTAGACAAAGTTCTATTGACGATCTCAGTTTGTCCATCGGTTTGGGGATGACAAGTAGTGAAAAATAACAGCTTAGTCCCCAACTTAGCCCACAAAGTTCGCCAAAAATGACTACGAAATTTAGCATCACGATCTGAACCTATCGTATTCGGAATGCCATGCAAGCGAACAATTTCCTTAAAGAACAAATCAGCAACACTTGTAGCATTATCACTTTTATGACATGGTATAAAATAGGCCATCTTAGAGAATCTATCCACGACAACAAAAATACTATCGCTCCCCTTCTTTGTTTTAGGCAGCCCTAAAACAAAGTCCATCGAAATATCTTCCTAAGGTGTGATTGGAACAGAAAGAGGCATGTATAAACCATAAGGATTAAGTCGTGACTTAGCTTTTTGGCACGTGGTGCAGCGGACAATGAAGCGTTCGACGTCACGCCTCATCTTTGGCCAATAAAAGTGTTGGGTCAAAATGTCCTCGGTCTTCTTCACGCCAAAGTGACCCATCAATCCTCCCTCCATGCGCCTCCTGCAACAACAAAAGACAAACGGAGCTAGCTGGAATGCATAGCTTGTTAGCACGGTACACGAACCCATCGTGCACCACAAATTTATTCCAACCATTTCCCTCTGTACAATTGAGCAACACATCTGTAAAATCAGCATCATGCACATATTGCTCCTTTCTTGTCTCTAATCCAAAGATTTTGAAGTCAAGTTGTGAAAGCATGGTGTATCTCCTAGACAAAGCATCGGCTATTACATTGTCTTTGCCCTTTTTATGTTTAATGACATAAGGGAAAAACTCAATGAACTCAACCCACTTAACATGTCGACGGTTCAGATTGGTTTGACTTCGAATATGCAAAGATTCATGATCAGAATGTATTACAAACTCTTTGTGCCATAAATAATGCTGCCATGTTTCCAAAGTTCGAACTAGAGCATATAATTCTTTATCATAGGTAGAATAGTTCAAACTAAGCCCACTTAATTTTTCACTAAAGTAAGCAACAGGTTTTCCTTCTTGGATTAACACACCATCAAGACCTATACCACTAGCATCACATTCTAATTCAAAAGTCTTGCTGAAATCAGGAAGTTGAAGCAAAGGAGCGTGTGTCAACTAATTTTTGAGAACGTCAAAAGCTTGTTGTTGTATAGTGCCCCAAGTGAAAAGAACACCCTTCTTTGTGAGCTCATTCATTGGTGCAGCGATGGTGCTGAAATCCTGAACAAAACGCCGATAGAAACCAGTGAGCCCGAGAAAACTTCGCACTTGTGCGACCGTTTTAGGAGGCGGCCAACTCTGGATTGCGACGATCTTGGCTTGATTAACTTCAATGCCCTGTGGAGTAACACTATCTTCTTCTTGTTGTTGACTAAGTGCACGTACAACATCATTCACGATGCCCGTACGCAACACATTCATTTGTTGATTGAGGTCAATGCAGAGATCCTGCATGTCCGCCCTGAGTTCTTCCCCATTGCGGTGGTGCCACTACAAATTCTTGTTGTAATGTAGTTCTCAATGCACGATCTTTGGAAGCGAGTCACCGGCATTAAGATCAACCTCATGCTCCTCACCATAGTTGTCTTCTTCACGACATGGTTAGATTGTGCAAAAGAAAACACAAACAAAGAAGAGTGTATATGGATGATTAGTCAAAAGCACTCAATCTCTCCTTTCTCTCCCAAGTAAAGTTCTTACCCTTCCGAAGTGAATTAAGTCCAAAAGAAACTTACACTTGGTGGAAACTACAATACCAAAGTGATGATCAAACGAATTTAAGAGTGTTCATAATTACACAACAACGGTTATTTGGTGGAGCTTGGTATGGAGGTGTATATCCTAGCAATCTGAAATTCTTGATGTTGTAAAGTTAAGTAATAATCCAAGTTAGAATATTTTGCCTAAGTGCTGATCCAAAAGGTTTAAGTGAAGTATATGAACGCACACGCAAAGATTAATGTGACTCAATGCAAACAAAGGAATGAGCTAGTGAGATACAATCTGAAATTAAGATGAAAACTAGTTCGTTTTGCACCAAGTACTAGGAGAGACGCTAACTAATTGCAATAATATGAAATGTGAGGGCACAAGATTGCTCAAAGAAATTAAGTACACAATCTGAAATTTATGAACTAAGGTTATCCTTTTTCCAAGTTTCGGCCAATATCTTCTTTTCTTTCTTTCTTTCTTTTTTTTTCTTTCTTTTTTTCTCTTTTTTTTACTTCACAGCCACTGTTTTTTTTACTTGTGGCTTGTCTTTTCTTTCTTTCTTTTTTTTTGGTTGCCGAAACTAGGGTTTAAGGTTCCCTCACACGAGTTCTAATTTTCAGCGAGTGTAAATAATTCAATGAACAGCCCTTAAGCAATTATCAAAGACTAGTCTTAAAGATGAAAGAAAAAGTAGCAACTTTTTTTCCACACACTGTTCACAGTTCGCGCTTGATTGTAGCGAACTAAGACCATCTCCAATGTTGTATTTTAGCCGGTTCAAATGAGGAGAGAAGACATTGAATCGATTCAATACATTGGAGGGGTCGATTCCAACAAAAAAATGCATGAAACCGAACTCTACTTAGGAATCGATTCAAAGTATTAAACAACTCATATGAGCATTAAACAATTACATAGAAGAGAGTGTGTTTGAGAGAGAATATTATTGTTTTGTGGTTTTTAATGTAACATGGGTCCCAAATATTAGTAGGAATCGGTTCAATACATTAGAGAAAAACAAGCTCAATTCCTAGAATGCTTACGTGGCATGACTTTGAATCAACGTCTGCTCAATACACTAAAGATGCTCTAATGCACCGCAAAGAGTCGAACCGATGGCGCCAAAGAATCGCGAATCATCAGAAGCGCCGCAGCACTGTAGTAAAATCGCGATCAGAAAGCAAACACGAATCAAGTCGTCGCTTCTCGATTCTGCAGGAAAAACGAAACATCAGAGCAAAGACGCCACCGTAGCGCATCGGTGCGTGGCGAAGCGACGATGCACCTTTCAATGACTCTGGAAAAAATTTCAAACATCAGTAAATAATTAGCGATCGAGGATTTTTTTGATGCACCGCATAACGCGATCAGAGTGCACGCACATATACTTCAAAGAACCGGATTTGTTTGGTTTTTTTTGACACAAAGATTAAGTAACGCAAAAGAACACTACGATCAGCACTAAACAAAAATTCTAATGGATTAAAACCTAACTAAACTCACAGGAAATAACAGATGCAAAAACTAGGGTTTGGAATTTTTATGTTGCAATTTCCGGTTTATGAACTCTAGGTATTAAGAACAGCAATAAAAATCAATCTAATCCAGGGATAAGTAATCCTACCGAGTCAACCGCGCTCTGATACTAAGATGATACGGGGTCGTCCGATCTTCTCAACGTAGGATCAAGATACTCATGTGTAGCCTCTCGAATCGTAGTGATCCTCCGTTGCCAATGCAAGAACGAACACTCTTTAATTCGCGAGAACACACGTGCCGGACTTCATGACCACCAAGTGAAGCCCTATCGCGCTCCCAATTCCCAGCGGAAAGGTTGAACGATCTTAATTTAGACGAATTATCAATTTCCCCTCATGATGAATTGTTCACCATGAAAGAACTCTCAAGCAAAGCAATCTATTAATCTCAAACTATCTGATCCCCTGATACAACCGAGAGGCATAGTATTTATGGCGTCCTAGTATTTCGCACACTCTCGCCAAACATGGAAACCGATTTCGATTCAGCCGGCCTCCAACCGACTAAACAAATAAAACAAACTGACCATGATGAATCCGGCCAGACCTTGCCTCGCAGGCCATACCGAAAGGACTCAACAAATAAAGAAAAACGTGACCATGAGGACTCGGCCAGGACCTTGGCTCGCAGGTCACGTGAACCAACTAGCAGGTCACTTGACCATGACTAGATAACGTGGCTAGCTAATCTCATTCATGGCCGTAACAAAATATTTGTGGTGCTTCTTCCTTTCTTTTCTTAGCCACACCTTCCTTAATTGTTGGTTGAAGTAGTAGCTCCATCTAGTACTGATATATGGCTTTGACCTTGGTCCTCTCCTCATACCTAATTATACACAAAACACTAGAATTAGGTAGTAGCAAATTCTCATCAAAGATAAATTCTTTAAAGAACAAGTTCACCTGCTGTTGTAGTTTCTTTGCTCGTGCTCTTGTAATCGGCCCTGTTGGTTCAATGAGAGGAGATAAAGGGGTAGATTCAGTAGGGATGTCCTCATCATTATCAGAGCTAAAATCCACCCAAAAAGAATACATAAGGGTCCTACTACTAAGTTGTATATGCTACAGTTGAATATTTCAAAGTCAACATTAAGCATCAGCTATATAAAAAAAATTGCTAACCAAGAAACAGTGTTCTAGAAAATCATGCAAGGTAACCCTAAATTGTGTGTGTGAGAGATAACCTAATATTTAAACCAACAACAGCATCAGAAGATACATTTTGCAACACAACGCTTCTTAAGTATCATATCCCATCGTCTCAAGAAAAAGAAAAGGAATGCATATACAGATTAATGTAGACATATTTAGTTCTAATGGTAGGTATGAAGTAAAAAGGAAATGTACGTACAGATTTCCGTGTTGTAACAGCAAAGTAATCTGTGAACAGCAGGTCAGCAGTATAAATAAAGCTCGGGTACTTTCGTCCATATCTTTTCATTAGTATACCAACGAAGAGGGTCACCACAGGCTTGTGTTGACTGGATTTGTACACAGAATCTGTTGGACATTCAGTTGCACATTGGGCCGGAAGTGCGAGTTCTATCTGACATATTATGTAACAGGGTTTAGCAAGTCTTAGAATATAGAAGTCTATATGGCTAATTTAGGAGGCTGTAAAATCGGTGTAACAAGTAGTAATATATGCATGCAATACCTAGCATCTTTTAGAAGAATAAGCCTTTTTTGTTGTAGGTTTTTTCTGATTTGCACCTTGAATGGAAGCGACATTTGATACGTGCGCAATAATACATATGACATGTGGTTAGGGGAAATAGGGAAATATTACATGGCAAAAAACACAACAAAAAAAGCGTTTTTTAGAAGAGTAAAGATTGGAAGAAAGGTATAAGCAAGACAGTAAAAAACAGCATACCAGGGAACGATATAGTCTCGCCAACATAGGTAGATAGATCTCTAAACGGCACAAGATTATATACGTATAACAGAAGGTTGTCTGGAACGGCAGTTTTTTCTTGGATCATAGTGTAGTGTGTGATCTGAAGGATGTCATCCGTATGCACAGATATGTATTTGTTTCTCTTTGCGCATACTAAGAACCTGCTAAAAGTATAGATGTGACCTTCCTGTAATAGAGCTGACTTTGCCTCAACATATTCTGCGGGTAGTTTTGCATATATTCCGTCACCCTACAGCAGAGAGCATGTACGCTATGGAGCAAACGATAGAAGCAAATAGACGTAGTGATAAGAAATGGGAGTGTAGTACCTGTTCGTCAATCATGGCAAGATCTAAATGCTGAATGGTTGCATCAGCTACACTGCCACGGTATTCTCATAGCCTGCATATTCAGACATAAATTGTCCAATGTTTGCTACCCGGGTCTATCTCTGATAATAGGTTGTATGACATCTGAAGGAATATAGAAAACGGTATGAGTAACGCATACTGCTATATGTATATGGGCACAGCTAAAAGCATACGATATCAGATCTTAAGTTAATCTGGAGGAAGCAAGAAGTAGATACGAAAAAAAATTTACATCCAGGCTAACTATTTTTTTGGAGTTCGTTAGAAAAAACACAGTGAAGAAGGGCCGTTTCTAGAAAACTTATGAAAGGTATCTAAATATACTTGCATACAGTAGAAGAGGGCAGGATAGTATGTTTATAGAGTATTTTGCATGAACTATAATTTGTACATGGTCCTATATATTGGTAGAAGTAATACCTTGGTTTGGTGGCTTGGTAAGGATATGATGAGCATCTATATGAGCCGTTCTCAGGTCCTTTTTTTGTTACATTTGTTGCATGAGAATAACCACCACGTCTGTTGTGGGCTTAATCTAGAGACTGTAACTTTGCAGGTGAGACTGGAACAGTATATAAATAGAGTATGGAAGTGTTTAGGACAGCTACGTATAACTAAGGTATGGACAGAGGCAGAGGCGGGCGCAGGATTTGGACCATGGGTATTCAAAATTGCAGATGGCAAGAAAAAAATTTGACAACCTAAATTATAGTTTTATAACACGTAATTAAGTGGCGACATCATTGATTAATAAAATTGATCACAACTTGAAATTGTCCAGGCTACTAATGTCAACATATCAAAGTGGCAACATATGAAATAAATAGAGGATAAAACAAAGAAAATGGTAACAAAGCTTACAACTTACAAGTTACAGGACAACTTTCCGATCCTTAATGCTTTGAAAATGAGCGATGATGTCCTTATCCTTAGCTTGCATGAAGAATTCCTTTCAATCAATGTGACCAAACAACCATTCAAATATTTCTGCCCATCTTGCTTCTTCTCTTGTTCTTTATCAAATTCATTATAGAAAAGACCCTCTCAACACCAGCAGTTGCAACAGGGAGAACAAGCACCAATTTGAGAAGTTTATAAACAATTTCATACCGAGCAACCTTTCCTTGTTTAACTAGCATCATAGACAACTCTGCTAGACTTCTCAAATTTTAAAGTTTTCATCATTTCGACATCATTGATATAGTGGTGCAACTGAAAACGAAGCTGGTTCATTTCTTCAAATTCAAAGTCATGTGGATAGAACCCAACAAGCTTAACCAAGTTCTCAACATTAAAAGCAGCAAATGAATTGGATGGATTGAATGATGCCATGCATCTAAGTAGCTCTGTGTTTACCTCATCAAACCTATTATTAAGCTCTTGAACTGGCGCCTGCTCTGCCTGTGAGGCCGTGGCGAGTGGGAGCTGGGAGGCCGAGTGGGCCGAGACGCCGAATGGGCCGCTGGTGACTGGTGAGCCTGTGGGCCGAGTGAGCCTGTGAGGCCGTGGCGAGAGGGATCTTCATTTTTTTTTGCCAGAATACACTATACATATGATATACCTAGAATACACTATATATATATGAATTTGTTTTGCAAAAATAATGGGTATTCAACTGAATACCATTGAATACAAGTGGGCCCGCCTCTGGACAAAGGACGTGTAGAAAAGAGAAAACTCTAACTGGGAAATAGAAAGGGGGAATTGTCTAGAATTTCCTGAGGTTTTTTTTGTTTAGGCTGTGTGCAAATCATGGTAGTAGGAGGTACTTGATCGGAGATAATAATCTGAATATTAATGAAAGTGTGACCGAAGTCGTGTTTATTTGGTAAGAAAACCTAATGAGCATGTGTGGGCCAGAAATATTTCCAACTTCCAAGCTTGATATGCAAGAAAGTGAAAAAGAAAGAGTGTTGTGGCATAAAAGGGTGCATATGATATTTTGTACCTCGATGCAATTGCTATAGCCTCAGGAATATCTGGTGATATATACAAGCGACAGGCCAAACCTTTAGATAGACTTTCGTTCTCTACGATAGAGTTTGTAATACGAAATTTTTATATGTGGTGAGTAATTGTTTTTTGTAAACGTTTATGTAAAACCTATGCAGCGATAAGAAAATATGTATTATGTTGAGAGAAGGCGAACTATGCATCACGCTGAGCGTAGAATCTCATGGTAAACGATGTTTTTAGTTTTCGAGCCACATGTGCCATCTTCATTTTCAATAAGGATCTTGAGGCCTTTTCTTGAAGTGACACGAGAAATGGCAACGTATAGTTGCCCATGTGTAAAAACAGGTTTCTTTAAATACACACCGACATTATCTAGAGTTTGACCTTGACTTTTGTTAATAGTCATTGCATAGCACAGTTTAACAGGGAATTGACGTCGTTGTAGGCTGAAAGGCCACTTTGCATTCGAAGTCGTTAATGTTATTCGAGGAATATACACGGTGTTACCCATACCAGATCCGGTCATGATAACAGCCTCTATTACGACATTTATAAGCCTCGAAACTATAAGACGTGTTCCATTACATAGACTAGCTGATTGGTTAAGGTTTCTAAGTAGCATAATGGGTACGCCTATTTTTAGCAATAATCTATGTTGAGGAAAGTTGTTTGACTCTATAGAATTCAAAAGCTCTAAAGGGTATAGAAGATCAGCATCATTTGTTGTGTCAGTAGACTTAGAAATTGTATCACAGCTTAAATATTCAGTTGTATCACCAGGTACTTTAGTTATAACAAAAGAATTAATTTCGTCAACAATTTCATTTGTAGTCGATAATATGGCACGGTTTTTTAGTTATAGAGTTTTAGGAAATCTCTATGCAAAGTCTGTGTAAACATCTTCTACTATGGCAACAATTTTATCGCCTGTTGTGTTAATGAGGAACTCAGTCGGAATTTCTATCCAGCATGACTTAGTATCGTTTGTACAACTAGTTGTAGGTAGCGTGCCATCACCAAGAGCGATAATCCATTTGTTGAAGTCAGCGATATTTTCTTGGATACCAGAGTTAGTATCTGTAGTAGACAAACACATATTTATGGTTAGCGGTAAAACCTCTACGTGGGTCCACAAAGGCGATCTAGTAATTGCAGCGTTAATTATTTGAGATCTAGTACCTCCTTCTATAACAGACAAGATCTGTCTTAGGTCACCTCCTAAGACAAAAACTTTACCACCGAAGGGCATATTAGAGGCAGTAATGTCATCGCCAGCTAGGATATCACGGAAAGTTCTGTCTAATGTTTCAAAACATTTTCTATGAGCCATAAGAGCTTCGTCCCAGATGACAAGAGAAGCAGCTTTAATTAAGTCAGCTAGCATAGTTCCTCGTTTAATGTCACATATACTCGTCTCGTCGACCTCAATCGGTATTTTGAATCGAGAATGAGTTGTACGTCCTCCAGGTAATAGTAGAGAGGCAACACCTGAAGAAGCAACTGTTAGAACTATTTTTTTAGTAGACCTTAGATAGGCTATAATAGAAGTCCAGAGGAATGTTTTGCCAGTGCCACCATATCCAGAGACGAAAAAAAAACATGTTGTTTGTTTGTAACACACGAAACAATACGAGCATAAGCATTTTTCTTGTCAAGATTCAGTCTATCATGTAAGCTCTCTGATTCAATTGATAGTTCATGAGTATTGTATGGCATTTCGTCACTTATCATTGTGTTTAGAAATGAAGTTGTATGATGAACACTTCTTGCAGGAAGATTAAGAGAGGATATCCTAGAACCATTTTTAGCTAATAAAGTAGACAGCTCGTCTAGCAAATTATCTCTTAGATCAGAGGTAGGCATAATATAGGATGGATCATGAATAGCTTGGCGTAGACGGTATTGGAAGTCATCGGCTAAATGTAACCATACTTTATCAAATAAAGAACGTCCATCATTAATATCGCAGAAAATTAACATTGTGATGAACAATTGTCTAAGCTGGTATGGAGTAGCCCATACCGATGCTTCTTCAAGGGCATGACAACATTCAATATCGTCGCCTAATAAACCACGAGCGGCGCATGCTTCTTTGAACGTATTATGCATAATTCATTGAAAAGTACTTACTTCTTCATAGCTTTTTGCACCCTTGACTATCATAAGAAGTACTCGAAGGAAGTATTGCTCACCGACAGAAGGATGTATAAAGTATAGACGGCCTATCTTTGTTCCAGAATGCCTCTTTTTCCAAGATCTAGTGTTGGTGTCCCAGCGCCATCTAGAAGGGAAATCACAATAAGTTAGAGACTGAGCCTCAGGATGGGATCTATTTGCAGCAAACCATTCGGTAAGTGGAGTTCTCGAAAGGATAGTGTTTGAAACGACACCCGAAAAGTTTGCATTGGGGTTGATTGTAATGCTGTTCATGTGAGGCAGATGTACACCAAGGCGCTCTACAGAAGGGAAATGTCTATGGATATCGTAACCAAGGATTCTCCAAACAGCATCTTGCTCACATATGTAGCGACAATCTAGGTATTCTTTAACTTCGTTTCTAGCCAACGTGTTAGAAGCGTACGGAGTATCATTTCCGTGTGTGAGTCTTTGCATATAGATTTTCGCAGAATCTTGGCCTTTAGTAACGTATTTGAAGAGGTATTTTAAGACCTTTGTTTTATTACACCACTCGATGTTAATATGCGCATAGTATTTCTTAAGTAAAAAGAAATTGTATGGAACAACCCATCTGTTGTCAAGAATAGTATTTCCTTTCATGACACCTCGACCATTATCAGGGCGTTTATATAGAGCGAAGCCATCTCTATCGATTGTTGTTTCATTACTAAATGATTTAGGATAAAACTTGAAGCATGAATCATTCTTCATACATGGACATTTTTCGTTTAGCGAACCACAAGGACCATGCATCATATGCTCGGAAACTAAAGCGTGTCCCAGAGGGTCTGCCTGCGGATCAGGTGTTTCAGCACTAACAAAAGAGTCAATAAGAGAAGAAGTTGGTTCAGTTGTGTCTCTCTTGAGCCAAGTAATTATGTGAGCGTGGGGAAGACCACGCTTCTGGAATTCCACGGCATTGAGCACTAGCGAGAAATGGAAAATAAAATATTAGGACGGTAGATAGGATAACAAGAGAGAATACGATAACATAGTAGTCAGTGGATAGAAGAAGTAAAATCAGGGAATGGCTAGAAAGTTACATGCATCGATAGGGCCAAAGGCGCTTCCATCCCTGATATCGGTTAGTAGTTCTTCAAGTTTCATATTGTAGACTCTATCAATAATGTCGGCCCTGTCAGTGCTATGTTGTCCAGGTTCGAACGCTAAGGTATCTAAAATTTCTTGCCATTTAGGGTTGCATGTGAAAGTAATGAATAAATCAGGGGGACCATAGACTCAACATATGGCAATAGTGTCATGATAGTTTTGTATCATGTATCGTCTGCCGCCTGTATGAGAAGCAGGCAGAACAATACGTTTGCCGACAGCACTACCATCTATAGTTCCTGATGCAACAGCATCAGCTATACCTTGTAAGCTCTCGATACGGTGTTCGTTTTGGTGTTCCGAGTATATATTGTACTCTGCATTCATCAACACATGCATGAGCGTCAACCTTGATCTGAGATGATAGACGACCGTAATTTAGATAAGGATTATGTTTGTTCTTTCTATAGTGGAAGAAGTATCGGAAATAGTCTTGTATTGTTACTTTCGAACGGACTGTGCTATCATCTACAGCAACACCAGCATATGGAACGCCCGCCTGAAATCCTCGTTCGCCGTAGGGAAATAATATTGGGTATTGTAGAGACATAAAAGTAGGATGTAAGGGAGATATCTGTCAAAGTTCACCAGATCTATTATGTACCACGATATCGCGTTGATAGGTTTCTAGGGAAAAATCGCCAACCACTAATAGCGCAAGTTCGTCACAGGTAGGTAAATTGTATTGGATTGGGTCGCCTGATCTAGCCCCAACAATTCTAATACCAACAGAGTCGGAACCAGCCTCATGTAAGCGATCTCTTGCAATCCGAAATTGCTAGACCAAAGGATTGTGCTCATCTAGCATGTGCATCAATGACGAAACAATGGAAGGATCGAGATCACCCACATTATTTTCTGATGAGTCCAATGCGTGGATTCTATTTTGGACCTCGTTAGCAGTGTCATATATGTATAGTTCGATGAATTTAGGAGTGGCACCAATAGAAGGAACTAGAGAACCAATACAATGATGTATCTGACCGCTAATGCTAAACACATATGGGTCGCGAGATCTATTGATCGAGTGATCTATCCTAGCACCCATGGAAGTGAAAGCAAATAAACAGTTGTATTGCCTTATTTTCCGAAGGAAACTCTTGCAGTGAGAATCGCCGTCGAATTGTAGCAGATTAGACAAAAAAAAAAGGAGGAGATTCCCTAAAAGAAGGAAGCACAATCTTACCACCCTTGCAACAATCGTTGTATAAGAATCGTTGGTCTCGCACTGAAGAGCGACGTTTAACGCGTTCACGAAACCGAAAACAAACATAACGATTGAGCACCGATAATCGAGTCCGTAGCATGATCTACCTGGATAAGAGGCTTTTGTTTAGGAAAGCAAGAGAAGAGAGTCAGGGGACTTAAAAGGAAGTAAACAACAATAGGTTTAATACAATAGGCACGATAGGGAGAGCTATGTACAAAAGAAGGAAAGAATTTTTGCCCCCTGCTCCCAAAAAAAATAGGAAAACGGTATTTAAAATCTAACAATTAACCGACGGGCATATAGGAATATACCTTAGCGTATCGATATAGTCCTGAGGCAAGCGAAGGAAATCAGGCGTGAAAATACGGCCAACAGAAGGATCTAGTTCAAGCAAGGGGAAAGGAGGCACAGTTGAAAGACATAGCTAGATATAGGCGCACGTTATAGGTATTGCCTAGAACATGTCATAGGATCTAGTTATGTAGAGCGACTGTTTGTTACAGCAATCTATGCAACAATAAGAGGAAGGAACATGAAGAATAACCTGATTGGCGAACGAGTCGATGAGCGAGTATTTTGCGACGGGTTTCTCTATGACGTTTCGCAACGGACACAGAGGGTAGAGGATAAAGAAGATCTCCTATATATACGAAATTAAAGGATAAGCTGTAAAAGGCATATAAGAGAGCTAAATAACATTTGGAAAAAAAAGGCAGAAGAGCGTATACTTGGTTTGCTCCGAGAAGCAGGAGCAGACAGTGTTGGTGTATGAGGCATGATTGCTACGGAAGAAGTACGGAGAGACATGTATCGTACATAAGCAAGAGGGAAGTAACGGGTAGAAAGAAGAAGAAGCTAACTCTGTACAATTATTAAAAGAACATTTAGGAAACATTTGGAAATCAGCACAAAAGATGAGTAGTACTGACGGTGGAGCAGATGAATGGAAAGGAATTAATGTTTTGCACGAACAAAGGGATGAAACAGGAAATGATAAGCTATTTTAAAAAAAGCTATCTGATTTGTGAAGTAGGCCTGTGAGGCAGGTTCACGCAAGAAAGATACATAAAAAATCTTAGTATGCATAGACAGGTTAAGCTAAGTAGCTATACAACAAGAACAGGAATAGAGAAACTTACAGCGTAGTAGGTTCCGAGAACAGGACGTAGGTTTCACGAACGGTGTGTCGAATCTCATGACCAAAGAAATCGAGAAAGGAATTCTAGTTACGCTGCATCACAATAGCACACGGCAAAACAGACCAAAGAGCAGGCCTAGCAACGAACTGTGCAGAAGAACGAACTAAACACAGAACTCCTTGGCTCCTTGAATTAATTATCATATGCTCACACAACAACCAAGCAAGATAGGTCACAAGTAGCTATATATATCGGAGTTTACTATTCACCAAGAATGAGCAGAATGGAACATGCAGAAAACCACACAACAACCAAGCAAGATAGGTCACAAGTAGCTATATACATCGGAGTTTACTATTTACCAAGAATGAGCAGAATGGAACATGCAGAAGACAAGTTCTGGATTTTCCATGGATATTGGATACGGCTGTAGAGAACGAACACATGTAATGTGAGTTGCATATTCTCTTGAACTAACACCTATGGTTTCATAACGAAAGTTGTGCAATCCAACTATTTACTTAGGAAAGCCAAGAAGTCTATCTGAAAAAAAGTCTCTTAAACCTACAATTCTTGGAGAGTGCATTTCAACAAGCTAATAGAAGCACTAGCACTATTCGGGAGGACTACTATCCCCAAAATGATTTCGATTCGGATTCAATTGTTGACAGAGAATACTACAACAGATGAGATCAAAGTGAAATCAACCAAACTAAGCATGTTAGAGCTTCCTTACCAACGAACGAAACCGGTTCGGATTGAGGGCTCGAGGGGAAGGGGGTTTTAGGTAGCGCGGCCAGGAGTAGCAGTGGAGAGGAGTTCGAGGTCACGTACCTCTGTTTGGGGGACGGGGTCGATGTCAGAATCGCAAATCATTGAGCAGGAAGAGGCGCTGTCTTTTTACTGATCGGAAGACTTTGTATCTGGAGGTAGAAGAAGATGGCTTAGGAGTTATGAAGATTGGAGAGCTGAGACCTGAAGATACCCCTTCGGTTCAGATCAATGGCTACGAAGCATCCTAGTATCTACTATTCATGTAATCTGAATTTCACTGTACCTTGTAAGGGGGTTAAAGAGCCCAGTTACTTCAGTTTAAAACAGGAAATTTACTTTCACCTTTACAGCTTGTAAGACTATAAAAGCTGGAAAATGGAATGAAAATGGCATCAATCTATTATGCCAATCATCTAGTCTGTTAGCTTTAGCATTCGCATTTTACACTTTCCCCATTCTCCTCCTCGGCAAGAATCGGGATCGACATAATGGTATCAGAGCTCGTTGCTGATTCTCGGCGTGAACCGGATCTAGGTTGGTGACCCTTATCTGTCACTGTAAAATCCCTGGTTGTTTTGCTCCAATCGCGGAGGGAGATCGAGTTCAAGGCGAGGACCTTGATCCATTCTGGAAAAGCAAGATCTGCTCCCAGGCTCGTTCTTCGATTAACGCATAGCGGTAGGAAGATGACCAAGACCGCAACAAGATCTGAGAGCGACGCGTCCGAACTGGTGGCAGTAAGACAAGAAACATTAGAGGCCCGAGGTAAAGTTGAACTGATGCAACAGCACCTGAGTGAACTGCAAGTTCAGGTTACTGGTATGCAGTCGCAGATGAACAGGATAGAGTCTCTATTGCAGGGATTAGTGGTAACTCAACACCAACTCCCAGCAGATCTGATCAAGGACCAAGAAAATGAATTAGAAGCGATGAGGAGAAGTAAGGCCAAGAACACCGCACAGGTGAACAGCACTCAGGGGATAAGTCTCAATGGCAATCATGAGGTAAATTATCATCACACTTCTACCGGGCAATCAGTGGCTCCTCTGAACTGGGGCCAGAACGCCTCTCCTCCTGTCACCCCGGCTTCTCCTACTCTGAACAATAGAAACTTTACTCAAGATTCCTATTTGGGCAGACCGTGGAATCCCGATCCAGGATCCGAAAGAGTTAACAACTTTTATAAGTCGATTGCTAAAGGCCCTAACGTAGAATTTCCTCGATTTGATGGTGAACAGCCCTTGGAATGGATTCGGCAAATTGAGACTTACTTTGCTATGGCTAGAGTACCAGAGGAAGCTAAATTCGATCTAGCTCAAATGTATATGGGGGGCAGAGCTGATAATTGGATTAGGAGTACCGGACTATTATGGAATCCACCACCCTGGCACATCTTTTGTCGGATGGTCTGCGACAGATTCGCTCAATACAGCTGTTACGAGGCATTAGAAAACTTTCACTCTGTGAAGTAGTGCAATCTCAGCATCTCTGATTACATAGATAAATTTGAGGAATTGATGGCGGTGTATAAAGGTGAGAATCCATTGCAACCTGAAGCGTTTTTTGTCAAATGTTTCATTAATGGACTGAGGCAGGATATCAAGCATTATCTCAAACCTTTGAAACCACTGGTACTATGTGAGGCCTATTGGATGGCGAAGGATATGGAGAAAGGAGCTGGGGCTGTGATCAGAAGAGGAATGAATCATTATGCGCTGAATACTCAAAAGAGTGGGGTTAATGCTAACCAAGCCAAGAGTAAAGCTTTAGGTGGATCTAATTATCAGAAGAAGGAAATGGGCAGCAAGCCAGCCCTTCCTTTTACCCCAGGCATATGTCGATATTGTGGGGGAAAATGGTTCATAGGTCATAAGTGCAAGCAGTATCAAAACGCAAATGTTATGGTTACCGAAACCGAAGAAGCCAACCTCACCAATGCTGAAAATGAAGAGGAGCCTCCAGATTCAAATGACTGTCCAGTTCTAGAGTCAGAACCAGAAGAGCAAGTGATGCAGATACATGTTTCGGCTCAAGCAGTCCAGGGTTTGTCAAAAACAGCCACTTATACACTGATGATTAACCTAAAAGGAAAGAGGGGGATAGCATTGTTAGACAGCGGCAGCACCCACACCTTCATCGACTTGAGGTTTGCTACTAAAGCATCATGCAAAATTATGAGTAATAATCTCCAGAAGGTAACTGTGGCAGGCGGAGGAACTATTATGACTAGATCTCATGTTCCAGAGATAGAATACTATATCAATGGACAGACCTTTTGTGACACATTCAAGATCCTGAAATTGAAAGGATACGATGTGGTGTTAGGCTGCGATTGGTTGTATCAGCACAGTCCTGTCAGCATTGATCTCAAGTCCAGAAAATTGACAATTGTGAAGGAGGGAAAAATGACAATGGTCTTGGATGACCAATCACTACCCGAATCTTTAAAGATTTTGAGTTCCAATGAATTGAACAAATTATCAGCCAAGGGCATATCTGGTTATGTGATTGAGTTGCAAACTAAAAGAGTCAAGAACGCTAGAATCTGATTAAGCCACGATGTCAGTCGATTCAATCCTATATGGATGTATTCAGTGAACCATTGGAATTACCCCCAGAGAGAGACTGTGATCACACTATTCCTATCAAGGCAAACGCAGAACCTCCGAATGTAAGACCTTACCGAGTCCCTCATAGACAGAAGGACGAAATGGAGCATCAAATACAGAAATTACTAGATTCATCCATCATCAGACCAAGCTCCAGTCCCTACTCATCTCCAGCGATCCTTGTCAGAAAGAAAGACGGATCTTGGAGGCTTTGTGTCAACTACAGGAAATTGAATGCTCTAACGGTTAAGAATAAATACCCCATCCCAGTTATTGAAGATCTGCTCGACGAACTTCACGGGGCTGAGATATTCAGCAAGTTGGACCTGAGATCAGGATTTCATCAGATACGAATGCACAAAAGAGACATTAGCAAAACTGCATTTAGCACTTATTTGGGCCACTATGAGTACCTAGTGATGCCCTTTGGGCTCACTAATGCACCAGCTACATTTCAAAACCTTATGAACAACATCTTTGCCAATTACTTGAGGAAAATCATTTTGGTGTTCTTCGATGATATACTTATATATAGCAAAAGTGAATCAGAACACAGAGGGCATCTAGCAGTTGTGTTAGGGTTGATGAGGCAACACCAACTTTTTGCTAAGCTTAGCAAATGTGTTTTTGCAGTGACTCAGGTGAGCTATTTGGGACATATTATTTCAGGCAAAGGGGTGGCTATTGATCCGGACAAGATTAACACCATTACATATTGGTCCAAGCCCAGGAATATCACACAATTGAGAAGCTTTTTAGGCATGACCGGATATTATAGAAGATTCATCAAAGATTATGGAACTATTTGTAGACCCTTGCATGATATGTTGAAGAAAAATGGTTTTGACTGGAAAAATACTCAAGATGAGGCATTTGAAAAGTTGAAGCTCGCTATGACCTCCACACCGGTTCTGGCGCTACCTGACTTTACCGAGGCATTCACTCTTGAAACAGATGCAAGCGGGAGCGGGATAGGTGGAGTCCTGATGCAAAGAGGCAAACCCATTGCATATTTCAGCCGAACCTTGGGGGTTAGAGGAGCAACAATGTCCACCTACGACAAAGAAGCGTTAGCTATCATTGAGTCCTTGAAGAGATGGCGACATTACCTATTGAGAACCCAGCTGTTAATCAAAACGGACCAGAAAAGCCTCAAGTTCATGACCGAGCAAAGAGTGTCTGAAGGTATCCAGCACAAATTAATGCTGCGGTTACTGGAGTTTGACTATTGCATAGAGTATAAGAAAGGAAAGGAGAACAAGGTGGCTGACGCATTGTCAAGGAAAGGTACGGAAACCATGGCCATTTCCATGGCAGTCCCTACATGGATCGAGGCTGTGGAGAACAGCTATATGAATGACCCTCACTGCAAAGAACTAATGGAGCAATTAACCTTGGCTCCGAACTTGGAATCCGGCTATACTTACAATTCAGGAGTACTAAGGTACAAAGGCAGAATCTATGTTGGCAGTGATCCTGAACTAAGATTGAACATTATTCATTCATTACATACCTCCGCCATCGGTGGGCATTCAGGGAAGGTGGCTACCTATCACAGGGTAAAGAACTTGTTCTACTGGCCAGGCATGAAGAAAGAGGTGCACACTATGGTCCAGGAGTGCGCTGTCTGCCAGCGATCAAAGTCTGAACACTGCCATTACCCGGGATTGTTAGAACCACTGCCTGTGCCCGATATGGCATGGACCCATATATCTATGGACTTCATCGAGGGATTGCCAATATCAAAAGGGAAGGAGGTAATATTTGTGGTGGTCGATAGATTCACAAAATATGCTCATTTCGTTCCACTCTCTCACCCATATTCGGTTCAATCTGTAACACAAGCCTTCATCGATAATATATTCAAATTGCATGGATTCCCCATAGCCATTGTATCAGATCGTGATAGGATATTCACGAGTCGGCTTTGGTAAGAACTATTCAAATCCTTGAGAGTACAACTCAGACTTAGCTCAGCTTATCACCCACAAACCGACGGGCAAACCGAAAGAGTGAATCAATGTGTCGAGGCCTATTTGAGATGTATGGTGATGCATGAACCGAGGAAATGGGTGAGTTGGCTATCTCTGGCGGAGTGGTGGTACAACACCACATTTCATACCGCTCTAAAACTGTCTCCATTTCAAGCACTTTACGGCTTTCCCCCACCTTTGATCAGTGAGCTTTCTGTTCTCGGTCCGGATGACAGCGAAGCTAGAAGCTTTTTGGAGGAAAAGCAAACTATGTTGAGGAGATTAAAGGAGAATCTAACTCAAGCCCAATCTAGAATGAAGAAATATGCTGATTTGAATCGCAGTGAGAGACAGCTAGCTGTGGGAGAAATGGTATACTTGAAGATGCAACCCTACCGAACTGCTGCTTTTGGTTTGAAACAAGCCTTGAAGCTTACCAGTAAGTTTTATGGTCCTTTTAGGGTTCTACAGAAGGTGGGCAAAGTGGCCTACAGACTACAACTTCCTGAGGGGGTCGGAATTCATCCGGTCTTCCACGTCAGTCAGCTTAAGAAACATTGTGGATCTCGTGCTGTTCCCAGTGCTGGTTTACCTCTGGTGAGTGAAGACGGGAAGATCAAAATAGTCGATAATAGTCTTGGAGACGAGCCATGCCCAGAGACAAAACTTTGGTAACCCAGTGGTTAATACAATGGGCCAACCTATCTCCTGATGACGCTTCATGGGAGGATGCAGGCTTTATCAAGAGAACCTTTCCCGAGTTTTACTCACAGACAATTCAATCGTGGTTTCCTGAAGATCACACTTGAGGACAAGTGTGCAATTAAGAGGGAAGGATTGTCAAAATCGCAAATCATTGAGCAGGAAGAGGCGCTGTCTTTTTACTGATCGGAAGACTTTGTATCCGGAGGTAGAAGAAGATGGCTCAGGAGTTATGAAGATCGGAGGGCTGAGACCTGAAGATACCCCTTCGGTTCAGATCAACGGCTACGAAGCATCCTAGTATCTACTATTCATGTAATCTGAATTTCACTGTACCTTGTAAGGGGGTTAAAGAGCCCAGTTACTTCAGTTTAAAACAGCAAATTTACTTTCACCTTTACAGCTTGTAAGACTATAAAAGCTGGAAAATGGAATGAAAATGGCATCAATCTATTATGCCAATCATCTAGTCTGTTAGCTTTAGCATTCGCGTTTTACACTTTCCCCATTCTCCTCCTCCGGCAAGAATCGGGATCTGACAGTCGAGGCGCGCTCGGCTGGCGCCGTCGGCGAAGGTTGAGACCTCGGTGGGCGGCGGCTACTACAAACCGGTATCTTGACACTTGCAGAAGGGGTGGAACTGACGCTGGCGAGGCCACCGCAGTGAGTGGAGGAAGGCTGGGACGGCAAAAAGCCGACGATACTAAAACCGCGACGTGGCTCGGCGAGGCGTCTTTGGCGGCCGTTCGGCTCGGCCGGTCCGAATCCGTCAAGTAGCCCCTCAGCATAAGCATGCTGGGCGTGGAAATTTGTGGAGGAGGAGGAAGACGGAGGATAAGGGTGAGGCGGGGATGAGGAAGAGAGGCGCGAGGAGGCGTCGGAGAAGGATCTTGAGGCGGGAGGCGACACGAACGGAGAGCAGCGGCGCTGGGAAGGTGGAGGCGGAGGCCGGGTGAGGAGGAGGCGGAGGCTGGGCCGTGAGGGTAAGTCGGAGGGGATAGGGGCGAGGAGGCGGAGGGGATGAGTACGGGGGCCGGGGGAGAGGAAGACGTAGGGGATGGGGGCGGGTTCCGGGGGAGGGGATAGGGGCGAGGACGATGGAGGGGAAGGGGAGGAGCGGCGAAGGATGGAGGGGAAGAGGAGGAGCGGCGGCGAAGGGAATGAGGATGAGGAAGACAAGCGAAGCATCCAGAGGAGGAGGACGCGAAGGAATCGGCTGCGAGCGGTAGGCAAGGTAAAAACGGACAGACGCGTAGGACAGAGGCGCTCGATCCGGCGGCCAGGAAGAATCGAGGCGACGTGGCCTGGGTGAGGATGCCCCAACTTTCGCTTGATTTAACTGATAGGACTAGGCCTTAGGACTGATTAGACTATGTTTACCATTAACCAATACACCTACGCTTCGGTTTCCAAAAACATATCGTTTTGGACATCGATCACGGTTTCTAAAATACAATTTTAACTACTAATTACTATCGTAATATATCTATAAAACTTGAAAAATTATAATATTATAAAAATATTTTTAGTGACAAATCAACACGTATGATTTTCATATACCCAATCTAAATAGTTAAAAGATATCAATAACTAAAGTTTTAAAATTTTAACCGGGGCATGACAGGGATTATATAAATCAGTAGACAGAGACGAAGGCGGTGTTTTCCCACGAGGGGCCCCGGTCAAACCACGGAGCCGCTTCGTTGACTGCCGACGGGGCTACCGCGGCCGTCCGTCGTGGACACGCGTCGTCGAATGCTGTGCGGTAGGTCCGTAGGCCGCTTTGGCCTGGCTCCCGCCCCTACGAGTGGAGCTCTGCGCTCTGCAGTGCTCGTGTAGGCCACTGCTGCCGACCAAGGCAGGCGGCTATCTCATCTGTACTTTTTTTCCCTAGGAAATCGCACCACCGATGAAATGAGAGAGAGAGTCCGTGTGTTTCGGTATTTCCGTTGGAGATTTCGGCAAGAAAGGTTAGCCTAGCCTCGTGAATTTTACTCGGGGCACCGCTTGCTTGATTTTTTTTAATGATATATGTTTTAAATAGAATTACAAAAAAAGCTCATTTAATAAAATTACAAAAACAAGTTTATGTTGTCTTTTGATATGACGACAGACCCCGCCAGTTGGATTGACGATAGGATTCCTGTCGTCAATCAAACAGTGTTTAATATCTCTGTAGCCATTTGAAATAGATTGAATAGTGACAAAGATAACATCATCATTTGAAATGGCGACAGGTTCATATCGCCAAACCAAATGGCGATAGGTGCTGATTTTTTTCAGAAACAATTGAAATAAAATTATATTTATATTTTGAGAGAATGCATCTTCAAATTTTACAGGATTTTACTGAGTACACATTGAAAACGACGAAGATACTATATTCAAGATGAATTTACCGGTGGACGTCCGGCGACAACGACTCTCCACAAGGGACTGGGAACTCCTATCGTAGTCCGAACTTCCTCATTACCCAGTGGACGGAGTAGGCCTCAACGTAGACGTCGTGCACCAAGTGACGCCGCGTGAGCCAGTAGGCAGAGCCCCGTAGGCACTGGTTGGATAAGCTGCGGGGTGCACGCTCGTACACCCTCTCGAGACCGTACGGTGTCCAGATGACGATGTGGAGTGGCAATAGGAAACTGCGGGGCCTCTGTCGCCATTCCAAATGGTGATTGGCGTCTATTTCGAAGTCAATCGCTATTTGGAATGGTGACAGAGGCATCAACTCCTATTTGTTGAGCGACGGGCTCCTGTCGCTAATTGAAACGGCGACATAAAATTATTTTTGTAATTTCATTAAACGAATATTTACTTCTGTAATTCTATTTTTAGAATGTATTATTAAAAAAAATCCCACTTGCTCCACCTACAGCATGGCGATTATTGCAGTTGCAGTCCAGAAGTCAATTAAATAATCGAAATTTTGTGTTACTTCTAGTAATATGTGTTGTACATGGGCCCGTCAGAGGGCCGATGGTGTGGACATTTTACCTAACTAGACCCATTAGGGATAATCAGTCCGTCAGTGTAGTTTAATCTTATATTGTATATTGCATCATGATAGCGGCAAAGGATTCATACTGTGTACACACCACCGCCTACACGAAAGATCAATAAAGTTGAGAGGAAAGCTTAGACCATCTCCAATGTTACGTTTGAGTCGGTTCAAATGAGAAGAGAGAAGGTATTGAATCGATTTAATGTATTAGAGGGATGGATTCCAACAAAAAAAAATACATGGAACCGAACTCTACTCAGGAATCGATCAAAGCATTAAACAACTACATAGAAGAGAGTGCATTTAGGAGAGGATATTATTATTTTGTGGTTTTTTAATATAACATGGGTCCCAGTTATTAGTAGAAATCGGTTCAATACATTGGAGAAAAACAAGCTCAATTCCTAAAATGCTTACGTGACATAACTTTGAATCGACGTCAATTCAATATACTAAAGATGCTCTTAGGACTACATATCGTGTCTACTTTTATTCTTGTGAGTTTGATTGTTGGTAACGCGGCCTCCAATATATATACAATAATATGTTTCTTTCTTCTTCTATGTTTTTTGAAGAGTACAAATTAATTTGGGTTTGGAAATGTAATACGGGTTTCACCTTTAGTAGAGTCCAGTGCGCGCTTTTAAAGAATTCAAGGAAATTATTGGTACTCGCTGCGTGAATTAATCGAGCTACATGGTACACGGAGAGTATATGGACATGGTATGTCGGTTTTATCACATCGACTCACATGGACGATGATGACAATACCTACACTGGAGATCGACACTGGGCCGAATTGGGTGCAAATAAACCACCTCTAATTTATTCCGACAACAACACCACTAGCTACCAAGGTGTATGTCCTACACATCAATAGAGATCATTGATAATCTACTTCCTATTGTTGTGATTGTCGGCAAGTATGACACTGTTGCAAGATATGAAGTCTATCGCGTGGAAGATAAAGAAAGTCCAGCATGTTCATCGACCCAAGGACGTGATGGTATCATGTTGTTCTTCTAAAATTTCCAATGTAAAAGTTGAGTTACTTATGTACTTTATCATTGAGTTATTAATATAAATTAGAGGGTTTAAAAAAAGATTAAGTAAACTGGGTCCCTAATTGGGTTACCAATATTGAGTCTTTCCTCCACACCTTTTTTGCCACCAAAAACGTTGTAAACTGACTCGCACTAAATCAAGCGCCACGAATTTTCTCCTCTGTTCAGCCCTCTTGGCTGAGCGAACCACATACACGCTACTACTATTCCTGTCGAGGAGTAGGGACACCTTGCCCAACTTTCGCAAAAGCGGCCTTTGAAATGGCCACAAAACACAAGTGGATGACCTTTCTAGAGAGATCATGCTTCCACTGACAACTAGTGCAGCAGTTGTGTGTATCTTCTTTGCTTCACCAGCCACTGGGGAGTGGGGAGTAGGGACACCTTGCCCAACTTTCGCAAAAGCGGCCTTTGGAATGGCCACAAAACACATGTGGATGACCAACTCAGCACTCACAATAGAACGAGACAAGCAATGCCCAAATGCGAACAAAAGAGGTATCGGTAACTCTCATCTCCAGTGTAATGTGCAGTAACACATATCTATCATACAAAAAAGAGAGACCAAGATCACAAGACCTAACCTATATCTGCCCATACACATAACAGAAGATAAATAAAGATCCATGGACCTGACTAGAATCACATAGAGAGTGGCAAGTGGCCATTTGAAGTGCCATTTTAGGACTTGTTCTCCGACCTCCTCCTCTTCAAGACGATGCTCCGTGTAACAGCTTCCGAGATTACGGGAATACAACCCACGAAGGTACTTGCAATGATGAAACGAGTCTTCCACTTCTGCTCCACGTTCGAGATGGACATGCCTTTCAAGGCCATGATGTTGGCCAGTATCATCATCGTGTAGCCAACCACGTACCAGTAGAGGCGGTATTTGTGACCCCAGAGCGCAAAGATCTGGATGAAAATTGTAAATAAAACTATGAGTGAGTTTACTAGGCTACTGGTATTGCAACTTGTAAAACCCTTGCTTCCAAGCTACCTATATACTATCAATCTTATAGGCGGCAATAATGTGAGATCGAAGAAGGTATACTATTAGACAAGGTTCATTCCAGCTTTGCAAACCATTTTCAAGACTGAAGTTCTTACACATTTGCTATTCAGTCTGATAGGTACAAGTGCACAGTATGGGCATGAAATTCGGCAGATAAAGAGAGCATAATGAAAATACATACTAGAACATACCTGCAGGGTACCAAGAGCAATCAATCTCACACCATACCCAAACAGCAGGCAAGCTACAAGAACAAGAAGGTAGAACCATGCAGGATCGGCTGATTTGAATGTCTTGAGATATCACAACAAAAAAAGAGGAGAAATGGGTCAGTATGATCAAGAACTGTAATAACAGGTATGTGACCTGTTTGATGCTAAGAGGACTAAAATGGAAACGACATTTCTTATCATGAAGACTACAATTATCATAAAACAGCATAGGCACTGCTGTGAAGATTATCATAAATTTTCCTCGCAAAAAAAACATAAATTTGCATCCTGTTTTCCTCACGATCTCTTTATTAGAACATCACACCAAGGCTCTCTAGAGAACTTCTATACAATGAAAAGATCATGTAGATGTAGCCATCAGCAACTAGACTAATCCAAGCTTAAGTCTACCAAGGCAGGAAGAAATCTAACTACGCAAGAAAATTGCAGCCCCAATGAATAAAAAAACGGAAGTGTACGGAAGAGTCTGAACCTATTATGTCACGCATACATATACAGTCAATAAACGCCGTCTGCTGTACAGACTAACACAGCTGAAATCAATTGCAAGTCGATGTCAATTCAAACCAACCAGGACAAAACAGTTAAGCCTATGCACAAGACATTACACATGACAACTCGAATCATAAAAAATGATAGCTTTTCCATATGTTCTTTACACTACATCAGCATACAGCAAAATAGACGCAAGTAGTGACTCCTCTTTACTCACTGCAGTAACGCCTCAATAATTACAGTTACTCATTCGTATGAAAGTGAAATTAAAAAGGAGAACAATTGTTAAAAGGTGAAAAGTTTACAAAAAACATTTGCCAGGATTTAAGGACTTTATAGGTTCTATATAGCTATTTGAATTTGATTACAAAAGCTGTCGGAGAATGCATTTTTAAATCTGATTTGATTATGGGTGAGATTGCCATCCGACAACAAAGCATAAGAATTCAAGAAACAAACAAAAACACTTGAACATGAACAGATAAAAATTCAATCAAATCCTTAAAGAGACTAGTACTCACATTTTTCTTCCTGACGAGGCTGCCCCCTCCGCCGGCGGCGGTGCTCGCCCCCGTCACCAGGTTGAGCTTCCCCTTCGCCGCCGTGTTGTCGGCAAGCATGGCGTGTGCCCTGATGCTCCCGCTGGAGACCGGCCCCGCCTGCCAGACCTGGTTCACCTCCCCCGTGCCGTTCTGGAGCTTGAGCTTCCCAAACATCTGGACGCGGCCGTCCGCGCCGAAGTTGGCCGCGAGGTCGGACGTCTGGTAGGCGATGGGCCCCGGCGAGCCGAGCGCGTACCCCGAGATGCTGTACGTCTCGACAGCGTACGCGCCGCCGCCCTTGGGCGCGGCGACGAGGGCCTGCGCGCCGATCATGCCGTGGCTGGTGGGGTTGAGCCCCCAGGCCACCCACCCGCCGGCCGAGGGCGGCGCGGCCACGAACGCCACAGACAGCGACGCCGCCGCCGCGTCGTAGGTCCAGTGCACAGATGCGCCCAGGTGGGGCAGGTCGCTGCACGCCGCGTACACGCGGTTGTTCGAGAACCTCACCGCCATGCAGCCGCCTCCTCCTCCGGCCGCGGCCGCGCGAGCCGCCGCCGCCGCCGCCACCATGAGCAACAGGGCGAGGACCCGTACGACGGACATGGCCGCGGCGTTTCTTGCGCACACTGCTACGGTGCCACCCTCCAAGAACAGGGGAATCCAGGAGTTCATGGAGTTCAGGTAGGAGACGGGTGGGCGGGTAAAGGCTGCGCTTTGCCCCGGTTCGGAGTTGGAACTTGGAAGCCGGGAGTGAGAGCGGCGTGTGGGAAGCAGGGGAGGCCGCGCGGTTAATAAGGAGGAGGCGGTGCGGACGGCGGAGGGGCAGGTGGACACGTGGGGGCGTCGGATTGGGCGCGGGTTGCCGCACTTGTCAGATTATGTGAAGAGCGAGAAATTGCGAGCATCAACCAAATATATTCCTAAAGGAAAATGAACTAATGAACTCGCCCAGCAGTGCGTTCACTTTGAAACAAAAAAGAAAGGAACACCATTAGCAGAAATCAATAGGGTAAGCAACCCACCTAGAGCGAGCTCAAGAAACGTGGCGGCATGGGACGGAGGGAGAAAGATCGACGTGGGGCTGGGCCATTTGACGCGCCTTGGCGTTGCGCCGCTGCGTGCGATGAAGCGACGCAAAGCGCGCGCAAAGGACAAGGCAGCGCACAGTGAGCGGCCCTTGGGCGTGCGGAACGGCCGCGCGATCGAGCGGGGAGAAGGCCACCCATCGTAGACAAAAAACTTTTTAAAAAAAAATCAACTATTTTTTTTTGTAATTCGTTATTAAAATAATATTATTTTAATAAATTATGTTATAACCAGTGCGTAATTAGGTTATATACATTATGTGCGTATGTATCGAGAATGTCGTTTCGCTATATTATCACATGAAATTATAGAATTTTCATTACAAAAATCATTTTCATTGCAAAAAAAATTCACATGAAATGCACTTATCCGTGTCCCTGATGCACTGACCAAACGAGGTCCGGCCCCAGGGGCATTGACTCGACGAGTGTCGAATCCCCGCGGCTCCGTTGTGTCATTTTGCATTTGATGTGCATAGGGACTAGAATTACGAATTCGCATGTCAATAATGACAAATGCACCAAAAAATCCTAGGATTTGGTTGCTTGATTTCTCTCTATCTCTCTAAAGAGCTTTGAGTTAGATAGGTCTACCTCATTATCCTAAAAAAGTAGAGTATTCTATCTGAAAATTCGGATTTGGACATGTCTTAACCGCTGAGCTGCACACAATTTAATTGTGCTTAGTTCACATATTAGTATAGGCTAAATAACATTGCATTTGAATGATCTGCGAGACTATAGAGACAGACGGTGACCTAGGCTCAAGCTTACGATTGATCACATTTTCCCTCTGATTGTGATGAAATGAATGACGCCATATTCATATATATATAGAAGGAAGTTGATAGTCGATCCATATGCCTGTCATTTTTAGATAATGGAAGAGAAGAAATCTCTTCCGACCTTTGCATCAAGGATGCACACAACCTATTTTATGAAAGAGACAAGAGTATCAAAATAACCAATGCTGTTAAAAGTGGCTAGAAGCTTTACAACCACCAGACGAATGAAAATTAAACTCAATCATTGCAAATCCTGTGACTAAGCCGCCACCCATAAGAATTAAGGATTTGCTTCACCATAAACTCCAACCTTAGGCTTCCATCCAACATGTATTCATACGGGCGATTTACGTAAATTTGCTCAAGCACTCAACCAGAACCCACACAATAAGATGACCTGTAAGGATTAGTGACCATCTTTTGTTAAAAACAACTTCATTTCGACATAACCAAATAGACCAATATAAGGCACTAGCTCCCACCAGAGTTGTGACTTTAGATTTGTTAGAATCTTGGCTAACTAATTCCTAAACATGTGTCAAGATCCATTGAAGTGGAGCTCAAGGACTACTTTCAAGTAGCATGACTACAAACAATGGTGCATATGGATTTGTAAGCCATGTGTAGCTACTGAACATTTTTTGAGTAAGGTCTTGTTTGGGAAGTCCAAATTTTCGATCAATCCCGTAGATCGATGGCGAGCCACACTAGAGCATGAGGTGCAGTTGCACCCTAAAATTTTTTGCATGTAAACTCTTTATACAATATATATACCTAGTATAATACATAGACTATACAATGAATTACATTGTGTTATTCTCAGCAATCAATAGTCAGCAGCCCACCAACACAAGCAATATTTTGTGATGTCGGTTGTACTAGAAACATGTAATTTGTTCCACTTGAATCTTTACTATGTCATTTAAACTTTTATGTTAAAATATGCCATTTAAGTTCGCACCTTTATGCACACACGAATCGCTTTTCAGGTAGATATTTTGTAAGGTCGTGGATTTATTCCGGTCTCCGTCTTTCTAGACATGTGATATGAGCGACTTCCTTGCGTGTATGTGGTGGGGTGTGTGCATATGTGTCTTCCTTGTAATCGCAAAAAAAAAAGTTTGCACTCTCATCGTCGAAATCCTAACTCCACCACTACCGTAGATGAACCGGTATTTTAGTAGATAGACCGAAAATTTAGACCTGACAAACAAGGCCTAAGAGATTTTGGACGATCGGCCGCGTTTGATGTTGAGAGGTCTGCTTAATCGGTGGTACCCTGAAAATTAAACAAAGCTAAAATTACTTTGAAAATCAATGGTCATCACCCACCCACTCAACGCAGATGAGAATGCCGAAGAAGAGGGGAGACAAAGCCGACAGAGTTTTTTTTTATAAAAGGACTTCATCGACTTTTATAAAAGCCAAATAACAAGTGCTTACATCTCAAGTCTTAATGCAAACAGGCAGGAGATACTAGCTAACAATAACAGCAGAAACCACAAACTCCCAGATCAACGACAACGGCCAGACGTCTATATACACCAAAAGAGATACAACTCAGCTTACGACGTTCAGACTATTAAGATATTACAAGTAAGCAGAAGTGAAGGCGAAGTAGTAAGCTGAAGTCAACCGAGCCAAAACCAGACTCCCAACGCGAGTAAACAAAAGGTTCAGCTTGCTGGAGTTGATGTCCATGTTGAAGATCTCCAGTCTTCAAAATTTCTCTGGAAGCAGTCCACAATCTCTCTCTCCACCCCTTTGGTTAGAACCCTCTAATGCTGCAAACAAGATATAAGTTTAAAAATCTCATCCATAGGGTTCCTAGGCAAATCCTCTCAATCGCCATACAGTTCCTACATTTCCGAGAGAGTCCAGCGAAAAGTCGCAAAACTAAACAAAATGGCATTATAATAGTTAGCTCTCTTCCCTCAAGCCGCTTGAGTGAAAGTCATCGGGAGATGTAGGGTTCTATTCGATTACAAGCTTCCTTCACACAAGTCCAAACAAAGTTAGCAAGTACAGGAGAAAACAAAATATGGTCAATAGATTCTTTTTCTCCACAGAGCACACAAGTTTCCTTACCTTTTCACCCTTTTCTTAAGTGAACAATGAAGCAACTCTATCAAGATAACATTGCCAAAGGAAAATCTTTACCTTTAGGGAATTTTACTTTTCCAAAGTTTTGAAATTGAATGCAAGTGACCCTCCAAACACCAACTGCTTATCTGAGAGATCTGACAAAGAAATGACCCACTCTTCTCAAAACACCAAGAAATTGTATCCATCTCGCCATTAAGATTAGTGTTTAAAATAAACTCTTTCAAAAGATTCCATTGGCTCATCTCTTCTTCCCCGAAAGTTCTGACAAACTGTATCACCCATCCTTGATCTGAAAAGCAATCAGCCACCCTGATCTCAGGAGACTGGCAAATTTTAAACAACTTGTCAAACAAAATTTTCAAAGGGCAGCTTCCCATCCAAATATCTGACCAAAAGGAGGTGTTACAACCATTGCCAATTCCAAAAGACACACCCCTGTTGAAAATATGTTTCACCTTCTGCAAACTTTTCCAAAATTGTGAACTATTTGCAGGATTGGCATCTTTAAAGCACCCCTCAGGAAAATATTTGGCTTTAATAATCCTAAACCACAATTCATTGTTACCCCTGTAAATTCTCCAAATCCACTTAACAAGTAGACAAATATTCATAATTCTAGTATTAATCACCTCTAGGCCGCCATACTCTTTGGGTCTACAAATTGCCTCCCATTTCACCATATGATATTTGAATTTATCACTAGGGCCTCTCCAAAAAAACCGGGATCTAATAGAGTCCATCCTTTTGTGACTCTCCCTACTAAACCGATAGAAACCCATTGTGTAAGTAGGTAAATTGCTCAAACAACTGTTAACCATGACCAGCCTCCCCCCTGATGATAAAAGATTATTCTTCCAATTGTCTAGTCTTTTCCCCATTTTAACAATCACACTTTCGGTAGCTCTGTTTCCCACATGACGATCGCCAATCAAAATGCCCGACATCGTGAGGAGAAGTTTGGCCAATTTACAATCAAAAACCCCAGCCACATAAGAAGCTTCCTCATCATCACAACCCATCACGAAGACTTCACTCTTGTGATAATTAATTTTTAGGCCAGATATCCATTCGAAGCGAAAGAAGAAATTTCAGATTAGTCAAATATTCCTTCTCACACTCAATCATGATTACTGTATCATCCGCATACTGAAGGATAGGAACACCTCCAGGAATTAGATGGGAGATCACCCCTTTGATCAATCCTTTTTCCTGTGCATTCTCAATAACCACTTGCGAGGGCATCGGTAGCCAAATTAAAGAGGTGGAGATAGGGATCATACTGTCTGAAACCTCTGTAAGTATTAAAAAAAGGCCCCATCTCCTATTGATGTTAATGCTAACCTTCCCACCTCGACCAACTCATAACCCTCTTAATCCAAACATCAAGAAACCCCTTTCTCACCATGACATCTTCCAGGAAACCCCAATAGATTTTGTCATACGCTTTTTCAAAATCAATTTTCAAGATCACCCTTTATTCTTGGATTGTTTGACCTCATGCAAAATCTCATGTAAAGCAACCACACTATCTAAAACATTTCTATTTTTATAAAAGCGGTATTTGTCATTTATAAGACCATCCATAATTCTCCTAATCATTAGCCAGATCTTCGTCACAATTTTAAAACCTGACATTCAAAAGACAAATTGGTTTAAACTGTTTAATGGTATTAGCCTCCTGTAATTTGGGAATGAGAGTAATCACCCCATAGTTGAGTCTCTTTAGATCAAGATCGTCTTGAAAGAAGTCTCTAATCAAATATAAAAACTAAGTTTTAACAACATCCCGAACACTTTATAAAATTCATTAGGGAACCCATCGGATCCAGGCGAGTTGGAGGCAACTCTTTAATGACCTTCAAACTTCTTCCTCATTGAAGTCTTGAGTCAAAAGATCATTATCGATGCGAAATTCATGTCTGCTTGCTCCAAACTTCACGAGATAAAGTCACCCCTGAGCAGTTCGAGAACCAAAAGGTGCTTATAAAATTAAGTAAATGTGATCCACGAGATCACTGGATCTTTAATTGCAACCCCATTGTGGTCCAAACTAAAAATATAGTTCTTCCTTCTCTTCCTATTAGCATACTTATGAAGAAAGGCGTATAGCATCACCTTGAAGGAGCCAGTTCACTCCCTCTTTGATTCCAGTGTTTCTCTTCCACCTCATATACCTGTTCCAACTCACCCTCCAAATTGTATCTTTGTTTCTATTCTTCACACTAAGACCTTTTTCCTTATCCAAAATATCTAACTTTTTAATTTATTCTATCACATTCTTCTTAGTCCTTTATAATCTCCATTAACATTAGCACCCCACCTTTTAAGAAGCTTCTCGGTCATAATGCAACTATTCCATCTATCCAAAGAGTGAATGCTATCGGAGCTTTCTTGTTGACTTCCACCCACTTTCTCTTAACCACTTTTTGAAGTTTTCTGGCATAACCACTTCCTTTCAAAGTAAAATCTGCCTTTCTTAAGAATATTCCCCTCCCTAGAATTAAGAACAATTGGATTATGGTCAGATCCCACCGTGATCAAACTGTTGACACTGCACAGAGGGAATTTAGATTCCCAATCAGTTGAAACCAGCACCCTGTCAAGGTTCACCATAATTGGACAACTCTGTTTGTTTGTCCAAGTATACCTGTTGCCCCCTCTTTTGATTTCAATCAGCTTGTTTTCAGTTATGAAATCATTAAAGAGCTGAATGAGAGGAAGGTTCAAATTGCTAGAATTTTTATCCCCTGCTTTTCTGATTAAGTTGAAATCACCTCCTACAACTTTAGGTAGATAAGTCTGTTTGCATTTCTGATCTAATTCATCCAAAAAACAAGGGGCCATACCATGTTGAGCAAGACCATAAACAACAATCAATTCCCATCTGAAATTGGATAGTTTATACCTGATTTCCATACTCAAAAAATGATTTCCCACATAACAACCCTCAACCTCCAAGAAATCTTATTTTACCCCCATAAGAATACCTCGAGAATGACACATGTGAGAGGCAACCGTTCCATCTGAAATGAGAATCCCCTACTAAACTCTTGAGGTCTCTCTCAGAGAATTCCTTTTTAGTAGTCTCCTGAATTCGAACTGACAGAGTTCTGGCGTGACTAGGGTTAATGTAGGTCTTCTTTGCTCGTCATAAAAAATTGTGACTCGATCGGCTCAAATGAAACAGCGAAGTATCTGAAGATAGCATGCATGCAACTAGGGTGGTCAAATCTTCTATTTCTATATGAAACTCGGGTAATGTTCTTTAGAATATATAGTAGTATTTACGTAAAAACAATTGATGCAAAACCATTTGTTAATGTAAGTATCCTATGCAAGGATGTAATTTGTCAAGAAACTTCATTTAACCTACACAAGGATGAAGGTCTAGCTACCAATTCCTTGCTACTATCAAACTCATAAAAATTATGTGAAATTTCAAGCAAAATTATAAGCCCGTTTGGAGCGCAGAGGCTGAGCGGTTCAAATCTCACAGAATCAAGAAATTCCCGTCTGCAAACGGGCCTAGCTAGCCTCAGCTCATAACATGCGTATAGTAGTGCTCTTTCATCGAAACATCAATCATCCTATCATGTTGTTTGTACATAATTACCCAATAAACCAAATCTTAATTGGACAAGTCACACACCAAAAACAATATGTCCATTTTTGCAACAACAACAACAAAAGCTAGTGTACAACACTTTTTTTTTCATGAAAAGCCACAGCATTATTTTGTCCACTTGGGGTAGTAAGGATATGCATGGGCAATTGGGTGGGCATGGAGTAGGAATTGAAAAGAAGAAAAATGGCACACTTTCTTTCCCCATAGCTTAAGACATTCAGACCTTCCCTTCAATGCTCTCAACATAAAGATGATAGGAAACATCAGTTACATTTCATTGTGGTTACATCTGATCCCCACTTTGTGATGTAGAAGTGTCCACCAGTGATGGGGATGTTGTTTGCCTTTCACTATGGGTTCCCAATTTGTAGACTTAATGAGGAAGGTACCAGCAAGAGTAAAACTCTTTCTTTGCTAGAAAGGATTGGTCTTCAGCACTTTGACTGGGGTGGCGGATTAGGATAAGTATTCTTTCCGAGAACAAGCTAGTCTATGCACAAAGAACTGGCTTATTTTTCGTACTTACAGTGACATGCTAACAAAGTGCTTGTGGAGAGAGAGATTAGCATCAAAATTCGTAGTTATTGTTAAGTCAAGCGAGAGACAGAGAGAGATTAACATCAAAATTCGTAGTTATTGTTAAGTCAAGAGAGAGAGAGAGATTAGCATCAAAATTCGTAGTTATTGTTAAGTCAAGCGAGGACAGAGAGAGATTAACATCAAAATTCGTAGTTATTGTTAAGTCAAGAGAGAGAGATTAGCATCAAAATTCGTAGTTATTGTTAAGTCAGCTATGTAGGTGATGTGTCGATTCTGGAATCAGCTGTCTATTTTGGCAATAGCATAACTCCACAGCTGATCGGACAGCCAGCAACCGATGTGAATGTGAACAGGTGAATGCCCCTTTGCAAACATTGGTTTGCAGAAATAACACCTCCATTTTATATCCCTCCGAAATTTCATCACCCAAAAAAATCGTTCGACTTCATTGTTTCATCACAAAACAGAGCAGCCAAACGTGAGCCTGATGTAATTGAGATATCTTGTACACCTTTAAAGAAAAAAGGGTCAAAATTAGCCTACTGGAATTGGACAAAATTCACTTGAAAGTCTCGACTAGTTAACACGAGCTGGTAGTAATAAGAATTCAATTCACAAGTCAGACAAAAGCACATGAGGCATTTTCAGAACTATGCATTGAGAAAATTAGAATCAAAGAATTCTCACATAAATGACCAGATGTTACACACAAAAATCATACTATTGATGAAAGGTAACCAAATCGAGATTTTTACAGTGTCGGCACTCTGCTGTACATACTTCTCGTTCCCTCAGACTGCAACTCATCTCAAAAGCAAAAAAGGAAAAAAAAAAGAGCACACCAAGGCAACGTTCATACAAAAAATGCAAGCCTCACAACCAAACCTGTGTGACCCTTCAATCAATAGAGGGCACTTGATAAAAAGGAAACAGTAAGAGCACACCTATGAATTGAAAGAATAAGCGGACCCTAGAAAAAAGAAAGACTCCAAACTAGGAAAAATGGAGGACTCATCCTGGACAATATGAAAATTGATTTATCGTCCAGGATGGCGGTTGCATTCTGCACAACGACCACGACTGCCAAGGGCTATTCAGGCATACAGAACAGGACTCGTATCATCAAATAGCTCTTTGGCTCAATGGTTAAACGAGGAATTTGAAGCATAAGATCAGGCTAAAAAAGTTGAAGAGCGATCTTCAGTCTATTCTTCTTCCACTTAGGAAGCTTGCTAAATGCTTCCTTTGTCATTCCAAACTTCTCTTTGAACTCAACCGAAGATAAGTAGGTCTGCATTCAGATGAAAATAATGTATGTGATCATTACCCTGGGTTTCTGGATAAGTAATAGGAAGTACTGAAAAGATCATATATTCACCTCACGCCTGGTAATATCAATTTCAGTGACAGGATCAGCAGCTGTGGTTTTCAAGCGATCATATGGGTATATTGGGAGCCCCTCGTCATCTTCTGGCTCATTTTCTTTTACATCTTCATTTATAGTGAGAGATTCAACTCTACTGGTAATGGAATCAGTGCCTTCTTTTGCATATTCCTCTTGTTTCGGCTTCTCTGACTCAGAGCCATCTTAATTTGTGCAGAATTTTACAAAGAAAGCGGTAAGCTATAATAATCTCTTTTTTTCCTGTTTTCAAGAAGAATTTTTGCCTAAACAGCTGTATTACACACATACCTTTTACTGATTTTGGTGTGGGAGTTTGTGTAGGGCGATCAAGAGAACCGCTGAGAGCCGCAATTGTAGATGACTTAGAAGATGTATTTGACGAATCAGGTGTGATAGATTTCGGGTAAAGTTTTTTAACTACTGGTGGAGGGGTGGAAAAATTTCTGGTGCTTGCATTTTCGAAGTTAGCAGCCAATGCAGTGAATGCTGGAGATCTTCCCCTAACACGGACATGTTCAGGACTAAAGGACATGCTTCTGGAGCGCTGAGAATTGTCTTGATCAGTACTTCTTCCTGAATATGCTGGTGTTCTTCGCTTTGGTTTCTGACAACACATAAGAGTCAGCAGGAGATCCACCATTGTAAATGCAAAACAAAGGTTCAGCAGTAACGGTTAGGTCAGACTAGGGGGAAATCCCGACCGATTACGGTAACGGTCTTACCGGTGGGGACTGGGAGAACCAATCGGCCGGGTTTCTTTCGGTTTAGCAAATTCAAATTTCAATTTTCAAATTCGGTTGGTTTTAAGCAAATTCATGCGAATTTCATCGAAATTTTTCCGGGAATTCGGTAACCGGCGGTTACCGTTACTGCCGGCCGGCCAGGATTCCCTCCAGAAACGGTTCTTTGATCCTTGGGTCAGACAACTATAGGAAAACATAGGCAGAGACCGTAGACATACAACTAGAGTAGGCACTAATACTTTGTGCTTGAATGCCATGGGCACTCGTATGAGAAAAAATATGCGGCATTGCAAAATGCGCATGAGAGAAGAAAAGATGGGTGGGTGATTCAGTTCAAATATAGTATTTAGGTTCATTAGCATGAGACACAGCAGTAGATGGTGACATGTTTATACACATAACTAAAGAAACACGTACAAAAGTATGTGCATCAATGAACATGGAGAGCTACTGTCGATAATCACCAGAAAGAAGCGAGCAACAGTGTTGTCTTGTAGAAAAAGTTTGCAAGAAATGCAGTATACAGATATGTAAACATGGCAGACTATCAAGATCGTTAGATTTAGGACATCTTACATCCAAAGCTGGAGTGCCTCCACCCTTTACAATGGAAAGCTTCCTCTGGTATGAATTGCCATGCATCTACAATAAAAGGTTAAATGAGAACAACACATTGAAAATTAAAACAAGGAGTGGATTATGGTGTTTTTATTGTATAGAACACAAACTGTTCATACAATCACAAACAAACAACTACACTGGTTCATACTATAAATACTTTATGTACCAATGATTTCGCTGAGTCCCAGGTGAAGAACCTAGTGAAAAAGGGAGGCTCACTTCCTTCCATAATAATAAAAATTGGTGTGTCACGGGAGAGATTTTCCATCAGGAAATCAAGCACAAGGAATTTCTGGTGAAGTAATGAGAATGTTAGTGAGAGACGAAAAAGATATGGTTTCTAAAGTGCTTCTGCGTGGAAAAATAAATTATTACCTCTCCAATATCCAGAGCTTGTAATCTCACTTTAACATCTACCTGCTGGCCAACCCAAACAAAAATGTCCGAGTGACAGTCAAGAATGAAAACCTCTTCTGTCATCAGATCATCTTGAGTGAAGTGGTATATTTCTTTGATCTGCTCAAATATATTTCAAAACTTGATGTTAAATGTGAAAACAGATAGCATAGCCAACGCAAAACTTTATATGTCACAATTTTGTGTTTCTTACCTTTAAATTGCCTTCATGGACCCCAACAGGTGACATTAGCAGAGTAACGAGCATAAAGAGATCAGAAAATATTTGAAGTGTAAGGTTGACCAAGTAGATTCTGACAGAATGTGGAGTTCATGATTACCTTTGGATAGGATACATGAGAAAAGATGGGGATCACTTTCATTTTCCCTTCCTATTTTCTGGCTTGAATACTCAGACTTGCCTCCAAGTAAGCTCCAAAACTGGTCTGTTTCTGACCCTTCCTTTTGTGACCTGGACTGCAGATTTGGCTGTATAATGCAGAAAGGAAAAGTAGGAACAAAAACTTATGTCAATAATCGGATATAGTAAACTAAAAGGTACACCATTATGCAGCAGAACAACAAATTTTAAATAATGACACGCAAGTATGAACATTGTGAGTTCAGCTTATGCTCTTGCAAGCAAGGATCCAAAAGCCGACCAGGAAATCACGGCTGACGGTAAAAACCGCCGGTAACGGCGGTTACATGGTTTTCCAGAAAAATCCGGTTGAATTTCGCTGAATTTGCTTAAAAACCAGCCGAAATTCAAAATTTGAACTTGCAAAACCCGAGAATTGTGGTTTAGCCCTAAGCCTCCGGCGACGGGCCTCCGCTACGCTCCGTCCAGAAGCTGGCCTAATTGATGAATAGAATATGATTCAAATCTCTGTAATTTTTTGCACCAACGTGTTAATTTTTCGAGATTAAAAGTGTCTGATATAATGCTTCGAATAATGAATTATTTTAGAATAATTACGCTTTCATTTGCAAAAGTTAATGTTTGATTACTCTTTCAATTAAATTGAACCAACGGGAGAATTTAATTTTAGAATTGTTGTGAATTATGATATTGTTATTTTCGACCAACGTTGATAGTAACAATATTATAATTTCTAATTGATGTTTTTATGCATTATTTCTATTTACGCTTAGCGGTGATGTAGATTTAGTGTATAGATAAATTTGATTTAAAATTGTATGTCGTATTTTTGACCAACGTTGGAAATAAGGCATATAATTTTGCGATTATATTCTCATTTTATTTGAATTATTTTTCAAAGTGGATACAACTTGATGAGTTGTATCAAAGAGATCCCACTCTCAAAGGAGATAATTATGGAGAGTGGAAGAAAAAGATAGACTTAGCGTTTATCTTGGCTGAGGTGGACTGGGTCCTCACTACAGCACGTCCCACTGAGCCTATGGCACTGGTGAGGGATCAAAATAGGATGATTATGCCTTGGCAGAAAAGACAGAGGGATCAAGCTCCCTTACAGATGTCTTATGACCTTGAGCATAAGAAATGGACCACAGCCAACAAGAAATGTATGGCTGTGATAAAGAACACGATTGAGCCTGCAATTGTGGGCTCAATCGCAGAATGTGACACCGCCACTGAATACCTTGAAAAATAAAGAGTCGGTTCTTGGCTCTTCAAAGACATATGCTACACAAATGATTAAGCGACTTGTGTGAAAAGGTATTCGGTGGTGGTAGTGGCATAAGAGAGCACATACTAAGGATGAGCAATTTGGCATCCAAGCTTAAACCAATGGATTTGGCTCTCAAGGATGAGTTCCTTATTCATTTGATTTTGCTTCCTTCTTAGGAAAAGTTTGACACCTTTGTTGTCAACTACAACATGCAGCCCGAGAAATGGGACTTAGAAAAGTGCATAGCTATGTGTGTGCAAGAAGAGGAAAGATTTAAATCCTCACATGGTGGTTCTATCAACTATGTGAAGGACAACAAGAAAAAGAACTTCAACAGTCACTTCTTCTCAAAGAACAAGGGAAAAGCCTCTGTCCATCAGCCTCAACAGAATAAATTTGCTGTAGACAAAGATCAGTGTCTTCACTGCAAGAAGACGGGACACTACAAGAAGAACTGTCCTGATTACTTAAAGATGATAATGGCAAAGAAAGGTGAGAACATTATTACCTTTATAAATGAATGCCTGTATGTGCAATATTCGAAATCCACTTGGTGGATTGACTCAGGAGCAACTGTTCATGTTGCTAATTCCTTACAGGGATTCCGTTCGACGAGGACTACGCAAAGAAACGAAAGATGCATTAAAGTTGCAAATGGAGTCCAAGCTGAAGTTGAAGCCGTTGGCGATCTTTCATTAGAGTTAGCTAATGGTTCCAATCTTTTACTTAGAGATGTCCTTTTGTTCCTCTTTACTGAGAGGAATTTGATTAGTGTTTCATGCTTGGACAATAATGGTTATGATTGTCATTTTGGAAACGGCAAGTGTGAAATAATGTTTAATAATGAATGTGTTGGTCTTGCCATCTTACAAAATGAGCTTTATTTGTTATCATTATGTGATGATGTGAATGTCCTATGCGATAATGGGAACGTCGCGTGCGAGAAAGTAATTGAATCCTCGTCTACGAATGTAAACAGAAAACGAAAGAGAACTCATAATGAATCATCGAAATTATGGCACTGTCGTTTAGGCCATATTTCGAGGGGGAGAATAGAAAGACTAGTTAAGAATGAAATTCTTCCTCTATTAGAGTTCTCAGACTTAGAACAATGCAGAGAATGCATTAAAGGAAAATATGTAAAGAAAATTAAGAAAGACGCCAAAAGAAGCACAGGAGTTCTACAAATTATTCACACAGACATTTGTGGTCCTTTTCCTGTGAAAAGTGTGGATGGTTATGACTCGTTCATAACATTCACGGATGATTACTCCCGTTATGGATATATTTATCCAATCAAAGAAAGAAATGAAGCCTTAGATAAATTCAAGATATTTAAGGCTGAAGTTGAAAACCAACACGATTTGAAGATTAAGATAGTCCGATCGATGCGTGGGGAGTACTACTATCGACATACCCTATATGGACAAGTTCTGGACCTTTTGCAAGGTTTTTACAGAAAATGGCATAGTGTTGATATTCTACACCCAAGCGAACCTCAAAGAAAATGGAGTAGTGAAAGACGCAACTGCACTCGATGGATATGGTGCGAAGCATGATGAGCTATTCCACACGCCATTGAGTTTATGGATGGAGGCGTTGAAAACCGCCATTCATATTCTCAACAGAGTGCCTAGTAAGTCGGTGCCCAAAACACCGTACGAGTTGTGGACAGGAAGAGTTCCCTCACTAAACCACTTACGTGTGTGGGGGAGTCCTGTTGAGGCTAAAGTATTTAACCCAAACCTTGGGAAGCTTGATCCCAAAGCGATGAAGTTGCCATTTCATTGGCTACCCGAAAAGTCAAAAGGTTTTCGTTTCTCTTGTCCGAGACAGATATACAAAGTTTATAGAAACGAGACACACTTGTCTTCTTAGAGGATGAAATGATGAGAGGAAGTATGGTAGCTCGTGAGATTGATCTTGAAGAGAAGCGGGTGTATCGCCCACTCAGATGATTCAAGAGCCATTCTTCACAATACTGCTTTGTCATTGCACCGACGATGCAAGACAACGTGGTGCCAAGACTGTTATTGTTCCTCCCGTGGCAACAATGAATGATAATGAGGAACCTGTTCTTGAGATCCTATAGAACCTATTGCCACAGATGATGAGGGAACAACAATGACCTCAAATGTAAGATATACCAAATGAGGAGGCCAGGAGGTCTCAAAGAGTAAGAAGATCACTATTTCGATGATTATCGATTATCATCTGAGAGGAGTTTCAAATGGAGGATGATCCCACCTCATTTGAAGAAGCCATGAGAAGCGAAAATTCCTCAAAATGGCTTGAAGCCATGGAAGAGAAATGAGGTCCATGAAGACTAATAAAGTCTGGGACTTGGAAATTATTCCTAAAGGAGCCAAAACAAGAGGGTCAGAAATGGGTCTACAAGACAAAGCTTGACTCCCAAGGAATGTAGAAAGATACAAAGCGCGACTTGTGGCAAAAGGATTTACGCAAGAGAGGATTGATTACAATGAGACTTTTTCTCCGGTCTCATGTAAAGATTCTTCGTAATCATAATGGCATTAGTAGCACATTATGATTTAGAGTTACATCAGATGGATGTAAAGACGGCATTTCTTAATGGGGATTTGGAGGAAAATGTTTACATGGCACAACCGAAAGGTTTTGTCATGGAAGGAAATGAAAGAATGGGATGCCGCCTAAAGAAATCGATTTATGGGTTAAAGCAAGCTTCAAGACAAGTGGTACTTGAAGTTTGACATCAATAAGAAAATTTGGGTTTAAAGAGAATGTAGAGGACAAGCGTGTTTATGCAAAGTTTAAAGATGGGAAGTTTATCTTCCTAATCACGTATGTGGATGATATCCTCTCGGCTAGTAGTGATGTCACTGCCATCGAGACAAAGAAGTTTTTGTCCTCAAACTTTGATATGAAAGATCTTGGTGAAGCTTCGTTCGTTCTAGGGATCGAAATTCACCGGGATAGAAACAAAGGGATATTGGGACTATCACAAAAGACATACATAGAGAAAGTCTTAAAGAAATTTGGGATGCATAAATGTAGTCCTTCACCTGCACCTATAGTCAAGGGCGACAAATATGGGGTTTTTCAATGCCCCAGGAACCAGTATGAGATCGATCAAATGAAAGCGGTTCCATATGCTTCACCGCGGAAGCTTACAAGATATGCTCAAGTGTGCACATACGACTTAGCATTTGTTACTGGGTTACTTGGCGATTCGAGCAATCTCGAATAGAACATTGAAATTGATAAAGAAAGTCTTGCGTTATTTGCAAGGAACAAAAGGCCTCATGATGACATCTGAGAAGATCGATTTACTCCATATAGTGGGGTATCTGATTCGATTTTGCGGAGATGATAGAAAGTCTACATCCGGATATGTGTTCACTCGCGCGGAGGAGCTATATCGTGGAAAAGCTCAAAGCAAACCGTCACTACATCCTCCACAATGTATGCCGAGGTTTGTAGCATGTTATGAGGCTACAGGCGGTGTGAATCGCTAAAGAAGTTCATACCGGTTTGAAAGTGGTTGACGACATCAATAGACCACTTAAGTTGTCTGCGATAATGAACCCAAGATAGAACGTATGCCCACAACAATAAGTCAAGTGGTGCCGCCAAACACATTGACATAAAGTACTATGTTGTGAAAGATAAAGTTCGGGATCAAATTATAAGTCTTGAGCATATAAGTACAAGAAAGATGCTAGCGGATCCGCTTACTAAAGGCTTACCACCCAACATGTTCAGAGAACATGTAGCCTAAGATGGGTTTAAGGAAAGCCTATGATTCCCGGACTAAAAGATGGCCCAAAAGATTAAAGTAACTATTTCAAGATGCAGAGAGGTGTATTGTAGTCATGAATCTATCGGCGATTGGCCGTGATGATGAGACATGTTCTATGCACTAATCTGTGATGGAATGTATAAAGTCAAAAGTAATTAAAGATAAAGTATAGATTGAGATCAAGGGAGAATGTTAGAGTGATCTCGGGCATTTGGCCCAACGCCAAATGCCACCCTTTGATCATACTTCGATCGGGGCGCCCAATAATTGGTCAAGGGCCTGTCGCGCCATATATATATAAAGAGAGGTGGGGGGGGCGACGCGCCGACGAGGTTGACTGTGCCGCCACAAACCCCACCGAAAACCCTAATCCGATCTCGAGAAGGGCGCTCAATGACGGGAAGTTCCACCGCCGTCATCCAAACGCCGCCGCCAGAAGACGTCGCCGACGACCCAATGATGGCCAACTCCTCCTCTACCTCCGACGGTCAGTATCCTCTCTCCCTCTACCTTTCCCTCTCAGATCTAGACCCCAGGCACGAAGGCAAGAAAAGGCGGGCAAACAGCTGTACGTCTCGACAGCGTACGCGCCGCCGCCCTTGGGCGCGGCGACGAGGGCCTGCGCGCCGATCATGCCGTGGCTGGTGGGGTTGAGCCCCCAGGCCACCCACCCGCCGGCCGAGGGCGGCGCGGCCACGAACGCCACAGACAGCGACGCCGCCGCCGCGTCGTAGGTCCAGTGCACAGATGCGCCCAGGTGGGGCAGGTCGCTGCACGCCGCGTACACGCGGTTGTTCGAGAACCTCACCGCCATGCAGCCGCCTCCTCCTCCGGCCGCGGCCGCGCGAGCCGCCGCCGCCGCCGCCACCATGAGCAACAGGGCGAGGACCCGTACGACGGACATGGCCGCGGCGTTTCTTGCGCACACTGCTACGGTGCCACCCTCCAAGAACGGGGAATCCAGGGAGTTCATGGAGTTCAGGTAGGAGACGGGTGGGCGGGTAAAGGCTGCGCTTTTGCCCCGGTTCGGAGTTGGAACTTGGAAGCCGGGAGTGAGAGCGGCGTGTGGGAAGCAGGGGAGGCCGCGCGGTTAATAAGGAGGAGGCGGTGCGGACGGCGGAGGGGCAGGTGGACACGTGGGGGCGTCGGATTGGGCGCGGGTTGCCGCACTTGTCAGATTATGTGAAGAGCGAGAAATTGCGAGCATCAACCAAATATATTCCTAAAGGAAAATGAACTAATGAACTCGCCCAGCAGTGCGTTCACTTTGAAACAAAAAAGAAAGGAACACCATTAGCAGAAATCAATAGGGTAAGCAACCCACCTAGAGCGAGCTCAAGAAACGTGGCGGCATGGGACGGAGGAGAAAGATCGACGTGGGGCTGGGCCATTTGACGCGCTTTGGCGTTCTTGCCGCTGCGTGCGATGAAGCGACGCAAAGCGCCAAAAAAGGACAAGGCAGCGACAAGGAGCTGCCCTTGGGCGTGCGAACGGCCGCGCGATCGGCGGGAGAAGGCCACCCATCGTAGACAAAAACTTTTAAAAAAAATCAACTATTTTTTTTGTAATTCGTTATTAAAATAATATTATTTTAATAAATTATGTTATAACCAGTCGTAATTAGGTTATATACATTATGTGCGTATGTATCGAGAATGTCGTTTCGCTATATTATCACATGAAATTATAGAATTTTCATTACAAAAATCATTTTCATTGCAAAAAAATTCACATGAAATGCACTTATCCGTGTCCCCGATGCATCGACTAAACGAGGTCCGCCCGGGGGCATTGACTCGACAGTGTCGAATCCCCGCTGACTCCGTTGTGTCATTTTGCATTTGATGTGCATAGGGACTAGAATTACAATTAGCATGTCAATAATGACAAATGCACCAAAAATCCTAGGATTTGGTTGCTTGATTTCTCTCTATCTCTCTAAAGAGCTTTGAGTTAGATAGGTCTACCTCATTATCCTAAAAAAGTAGAGTATTCTATCCTCAAAATTCGGATTTGGACATGTCTTAATCACGAAATGCACACAATTTAATTGTGCTTAGTTCACATATTAGTATAGGCTAAATAACATTGCATTTGAATGATCTCATGAGACTATAGAGACAGACGGTGACCTAGGCTCAAGCTTACGATTGATCACATTTTCCTCTCGATTGTGATGAAATGAATGACGCCATATTCATATATATATAGAAGGAAGTTGATAGTCGATCCATATGCTGTCATTTTTTAGATAATGGAAGAGAAGAAATCTCTTCCGACCTTTTGCATCAAGGATGCACACAACCTATTTTATGAAAGAGACAAGAGTATCAAAATAACCAATGCTGTTAAAAGTGGCTAGAAGCTTTACAACCACCAGACGAATGAAAATTAAACTCAATCATTGCAAATCCTGTGACTAAGCCGCCACCCATAAGAATTAAGGATTTGCTTCACCATAAACTCCAACCTTAGGCTTCCATCCAACATGTATTCCTTCTGGGCCGATTTCTGTAAATTTGCTCAAGCACTCAACCAGAACCCACACAATAAGATGACCTGTAAGGGATTAGTGACCATCTTTTTGTTAAAAACAACTTCATTTCGACATAACCAAATAGACCAATATAAGGCACTAGCTCCCACCAGGAGTTGTGACTTTAGATTTGTTAGAATACTGGCTAACTAATTCCTAAACATGTGTCAAGATCCATTGAAGTGGAGCTCCAAGGACTACTTTCAAGTAGCATGACTACAAACAATGGTGCATATGGATTTGTAAGCCATGTGTAGCTACGGGAACATTTTTTCGAGTAAGGTCTTGTTTGGGAAGTCCAAATTTTCGATCAATCCCCGTAGATCAGTGGCAGAGCCACACTAGAGCATGAGGGTACAGTTGCACCCCTAAAATTTTTTGCATGTAAACTCTTTATACAGTATATATACCTAGTATAATACATAGACTATACAATGAATTACATTGTGTTATTCTCAGCAATCAATAGTCAGCAGCCCACCAACACAAGCAATATTTTGTGATGTCAGTTGTACTAGAAACATGTAATTTGTTCCACTTGAATCTTTACTATGTCATTTAAACTTTTATGTTAAAATATGCCATTTAAGTTCGCACCTTTATGCACACACGAATGCGCTTTCAGTAGATATTTTGTAAGGTCGTGGATTTATTCCCGGTCTCCGTCTTTCTAGACATGTGATATGAGGCGCACTCGCACGTGTATGTGGTGGGGTGTGTGCATATGTGTCTTCCTTGTAATCGCAAAAAAAAAAGTTTGCACTCTCATCGGCGAAATCCTAACTCCACCACTACCGTAGATGAACCGGTATTTTAGTAGATAGACCGAAAATTTAGACCTGACAAACAAGGCCTAAGAGATTTTGGACGATCGGCCGCGTTTGATGTTGAGAGGTCTGCTTAATCGGTGGTACCCTGAAAATTAAACAAAGCTAAAATTACTTTGAAAATCAATGGTCATCACCCACCCACTCAACGCAGATGAGAATGCCGAAGAAGAGGGGCCGGAGACAAACTGACAGAGTTTTTTTTTTATAAAAGGACTTCATCCCAGCTTTTATAAAAAGCCAAATAACAAGTGCTTACATCTCAAGTCTTAATGCAAACAGGCAGGAGATACTAGCTAACAATAACAACAGAAACCACAAACTCCCAGATCAACGACAACGGCGAGACGTCTATATACACCAAAAGAGATACAACTCAGCTTACGACGTTCAGACTATTAAGATATTACAAGTAAACAGGAAGCTGAAGACAGGAAGTAGTAAGCTGAAGTCAACCGAGCCAAAACCAGACTCCCAACGCGAGTAAACAAAAGGTTCAGCTTGCTGGAGTTGATGTCCATGTTGAAGATCTCCAGTCTTCAAAATTTCTCTGGAAGCAGTCCACAATCTCTCTCTCCACCCCTTTGGTTAGAACCCTCTAATGCTGCAAACAAGATATAAGTTTAAAAATCTCATCCATAGGGTTCCTAGGCAAATCCCTCTCAATCGCCATACAGTTCCTACATTTCCAGAGAGTCCAAGCGAAAGCTGCAAAACTAAACAAAATGGCATTATAATAGTTAGCTCTCTTCCCCTCAAGCCAGTTGAGCTGAAAGTCATCGGGAGATGTAGGGGTTCTATTCCAGTTACAAGCTTCCTTCACACAAGTCCAAACAAAGTTAGCAAGTACACAGGAAAACAAAATATGGTCAATAGATTCTTTTTCTCCACAGAGCACACAAGTTTCCTTACCTTTTCACCCCTTTTTCTTAAGCTGAACAGCAGAAGCAACTCTATCAAGATAACATTGCCAAAGGAAAATCTTTACCTTTAGGGGAATTTTACTTTTCCAAAGTTTTTGAAATTGAATGCAAGTGACCCCTCCAAACACCAACTGTTTATACAGAGATCTGACAGTAAACAGCCCACTCTTCTCAAAACACCAAGAAATTGTATCCATCTCGCCATTAAGATTAGTGTTTAAAATAAACTCTTTCAAAAGATTCCATTGGCTCATCTCTTCTTCCCCGAAAGTTCTGACAAACTGTATCACCCATCCTTGATCTGAAAAGCAATCAGCCACCCTGATCTCAGGAGACTGGCAAATTTTAAACAACTTGTCAAACAAAATTTTCAAAGGGCAGCTTCCCATCCAAATATCTGACCAAAAGGAGGTGTTACAACCATTGCCAATTCCAAAAGACACACCCCTGTTGAAAATATGTTTCACCTTCGCAAACTTTTCCAAAATTGTGAACTATTTGCGAGATTGGCATCTTTAAAGCACCCTCAGGGAAAATATTTGGCTTTAATAATCCTAAACCACAATTCATTGTTACCCTCAGAATTCTCCAAATCCACTTAACAAGTAGACAAATATTCATAATTCTAGTATTAATCACCTCTAGGCCGCCATACTCTTTGGGTCTACAAATTGCCTCCCATTTCACCATATGATATTTGAATTTATCACTAGGGCCTCTCCAAAAAAACCGGGATCTAATAGAGTCCATCCTTTGTGACTCTCCCTACTAAACCGATAGAAACCCATTGTGTAAGTAGGTAAATTGCTCAAACAACTGTTAACCATGACCAGCCTCCCCCCTGATGATAAAAGATTATTCTTCCAATTGTCTAGTCTTTTCCCCATTTTAACAATCACACTTTCAGTAGCTCTGTTTCCCACATGACGATCGCCAATCAAAATGCCCAGATACGTGAGGAGAAGTTTGGCCAATTTACAATCAAAAACCCCAGCCACATAAGAAGCTTCCTCATCATCACAACCCATCACGAAGACTTCACTCTTGTGATAATTAATTTTTAGGCCAGATATCCATTCGAAACAGTAAAGAAGAAATTTCAGATTAGTCAAATATTCCTTCTCACACTCAATCATGATTACTGTATCATCCGCATACTGAAGGATAGGAACACCTCCAGGAATTAGATGGGAGATCACCCCTTTGATCAATCCTTTTTCCTGTGCATTCTCAATAACCACTGCGAGGGCATCGGTAGCCAAATTAAAGAGGAGTGGAGATAGGGGATCGCCCTGTCTGAAACCTCTGTAAGTATTAAAAAAAAGGCCCCATCTCCCTATTGATGTTAATGCTAACCTTCCCACCTCTGACCGAACTCATAACCCTCTTAATCCAAACATCAGCAAACCCCTTTCTCACCATGACATCTTCCAGGAAACCCCAATAGATTTTGTCATACGCTTTTTCAAAATCAATTTTCAAGATCACCCCTTTATTCTTGGATTGTTTGACCTCATGCAAAATCTCATGTAAAGCAACCACACTATCTAAAACATTTCTATTTTTTATAAAAGCAGACTGGCTGTCATTTATAAGACCATCCATAATTCTCCCTAATCTGTTAGCCAGGATCTTCGTCACAATTTTAAAACTGACATTCAAAAGACAAATTGGTCGAAACTGTTTAATGGTATTAGCCTCCTGTAATTTGGGAATGAGAGTAATCACCCCATAGTTGAGTCTCTTTAGATCAAGATCGTCTTGAAAGAAGTCTCTAATCAAATATAAAAACTAAGTTTTAACAACATCCCAGAACTCTTTATAAAATTCATTAGGGAACCCATCAGATCCAGGGGCAGAGTTGGAGGGCAACTCTTTAATGACCTTCCAAACTTCTTCCTCATTGAAGTCTTGAGTCAAAAGATCATTATCTGATGCAGAAATTCTGTGTCTGCTGCTCCAAACTTCCTGAGATAAAGTCACCCCCTGAACAGATTCAGAACCAAAAGGCTGCTTATAAAATTCGTAAATGTGATCCCTGAGATCACCTGGATCTTTAATTGCAACCCCATTGTGGTCCAAACTAAAAATATAGTTCTTCCTTCTCTTCCTATTAGCATACTTATGAAGAAAGGCAGTATTAGCATCACCTTGAAGGAGCCAGTTCACTCCCCCTCTTTGATTCCAGTGTTTCTCTTCCACCTCATATACCTGTTCCAACTCACCCTCCAAATTGTATCTTTGTTTCTATTCTTCAGCACTAAGACCTTTTTCCTTATCCAAAATATCTAACTTTTTAATTTATTCTATCACATTCTTCTTAGTCCCTTTATAATCTCCATTAACATTAGCACCCCAGCCTTTTAAGAAGCTTCTCAGTGCCGCAATGCAACTATTCCATCTATCCAAAGAGTGAATGCTATCAGGAGCTTTACTGTTGACTTCCACCCACTTTCTCTTAACCACTTTTTTGAAGTTTTCCTGGCATAACCACTTCCTTTCAAAGTAAAATCTGCCTTTCTTAAGAATATTCCCCTCCCTAGAATTAAGAACAATTGGATTATGGTCAGATCCCACCGTGATCAAACTGTTGATGATCTTTGCCGAGGAATTTAGATTCCCAATCGATTGAAACCAAAGACTGTCAAGGTTCACCATAATTGGACAACTCTGTTTGTTTGTCCAAGTATACCTGTTGCCCCCTCTTTTGATTTCAATCAGCTTGTTTTCAGTTATGAAATCATTAAAGAGCTGAATGAGAGGAAGGTTCAAATTGCTAGAATTTTTATCCCCTGCTTTTCTGATTAAGTTGAAATCACCTCCTACAACTTTAGGTAGATAAGTCTGCTTTGCATTTCGATCTAATTCATCCAAAAACAAGGGGCCATACCATGTTGAGCAAGACCATAAACAACAATCAATTCCCATCTGAAATTGGATAGTTTATACCTGATTTCCATACTCAAAAAATGATTTCCCACATAACAACCCTCAACCTCCAAGAAATCTTATTTTACCCCCATAAGAATACCTCCAGAATGACCTGTAGCAGGCAACCAGTTCCATCTGAAATGAGAATCCCCTACTAAACTCTTGAGGTCTCTCTCAGAGAATTCCTTTTTAGTAGTCTCCTGAATTCGAATCGACAGAAGTTCTTGCCATGCTAGGGTTAGTAGGCATTCTTCTTTGCTCCGTCGCAAAAAATTGTGACTCAGTCGGCTCAAATGAAACGCGGAAGTATGCGAAGATAGCATGCATGCAGCTAGGGTGGTCAAATCTTCTATTTCTATATGAAACTCGGGTAATGTTCTTTAGAATATATAGTCAGTATTTAAAAACAATTGATGCAAAAACCATTTGTTAACAGAAGTATCCTATGCAAGGATGTAATTTGTCAAGAAACTTCATTTAACCTACACAAGGATGAAGGTCTAGCTACCAATTCCTTGCTACTATCAAACTCATAAAAATTATGTGAAATTTCAAGCAAAATTATAAGCCCGTTTGGAACGCAGAACCGAAGCGGTTCAAATCTCACAGAATCAAAGAAATTCCCGTGCTGCAAACGGGGCCTAGCTAGCCTCAGCTCATAACATGCGTATAGTAGTGCTCTTTCATCGAAACATCAATCATCCTATCATGTTGTTTGTACATAATTACCCAATAAACCAAATCTTAATTGGACAAGTCACACACCAAAAACAATATGTCCATTTTGCAACAACAACAACAAAAGCTAGTGTACAACACTTTTTTTTCATGAAAAGCCACAGCATTATTTTGTCCACTTGGGGTAGTAAGGATATGCATGGGCAATTGGGTGGGCATGGAGTAGGAATTGAAAAGAAGAAAAATGGCACACTTTCTTTCCCCATAGCTTAAGACATTCAGACCTTCCCTTCAATGCTCTCAACATAAAGATGATAGGAAACATCAGTTACATTTCATTGTGGTTACATCTGATCCCCACTTTGTGATGTAGAAGTGTCCACCAGTGATGGGGATGTTGTTTGCCTTTCACTATGGGTTCCCAATTTGTAGACTTAATGAGGAAGGTACCAGCAAGAGTAAAACTCTTTCTTTGCTAGAAAGGATTGGTCTTCAGCACTTTGACTGGGGTGGCGGATTAGGATAAGTATTCTTTCCGAGAACAAGCTAGTCTATGCACAAAAGAACTGGCTTATTTTTTCGTACTTACAGTGACATGCTAACAAAGTGCTTGTGGAGAGAGAGAGATTAGCATCAAAATTCGTAGTTATTGTTAAGTCAAGCGAGAGACAGAGAGAGATTAACATCAAAATTCGTAGTTATTGTTAAGTCAAGAGAGAGAGAGAGATTAGCATCAAAATTCGTAGTTATTGTTAAGTCAAGCGAGGACAGAGAGAGATTAACATCAAAATTCGTAGTTATTGTTAAGTCAAGAGAGAGAGAGAGAGATTAGCATCAAAATTCGTAGTTATTGTTAAGTCAGCTATGTAGGTGATGTGTCGATTCTGGAATCAGCTGTCTATTTTGGCAATAGCATAACTCCACAGCTGATCGGACAGCCAGCAACCGATGTGAATGTGAACAGGTGAATGCCCCTTTGCAAACATTGGTTTGCAGAAATAACACCTCCATTTTATATCCCTCCGAAATTTCATCACCCAAAAAAATCGTTCGACTTCATTGTTTCATCACAAAACAGAGCAGCCAAACGTGAGCCTGATGTAATTGAGATATCTTGTACACCTTTAAAGAAAAAAGGGTCAAAATTAGCCTACTGGAATTGGACAAAAATTCACTTGAAAGTCTCGACTAGTTAACACGAGCTGGTAGTAATAAGAATTCAATTCACAAGTCAGACAAAAGCACATGAGGCATTTTCAGAACTATGCATTGAGAAAATTAGAATCAAAGAATTCTCACATAAATGACCAGATGTTACACACAAAAATCATACTATTGATGAAAGGTAACCAAATCGAGATTTTTACAGTGTCGGCACTCTGCTGTACATACTTCTCGTTCCCTCAGACTGCAACTCATCTCAAAAGCAAAAAAAGAAAAAAAAAAGAGCACACCAAGGCAACGTTCATACAAAAAATGCAAGCCTCACAACCAAACCTGTGTGACCCTTCAATCAATAGAGGGCACTTGATAAAAAGGAAACAGTAAGAGCACACCTATGAATTGAAAGAATAAGCGGACCCTAGAAAAAAGAAAGACTCCAAACTAGGAAAAATGGAGGACTCATCCTGGACAATATGAAAATTGATTTATCGTCCAGGATGGCGGTTGCATTCTGCACAACGACCACGACTGCCAAGGGCTATTCAGGCATACAGAACAGGACTCGTATCATCAAATAGCTCTTTGGCTCAATGGTTAAACGAGGAATTTGAAGCATAAGATCAGGCTAAAAAAGTTGAAGAGCGATCTTCAGTCTATTCTTCTTCCACTTAGGAAGCTTGCTAAATGCTTCCTTTGTCATTCCAAACTTCTCTTTGAACTCAACCGAAGATAAGTAGGTCTGCATTCAGATGAAAATAATGTATGTGATCATTACCCTGGGTTTCTGGATAAGTAATAGGAAGTACTGAAAAGATCATATATTCACCTCACGCCTGGTAATATCAATTTCAGTGACAGGATCAGCAGCTGTGGTTTTCAAGCGATCATATGGGTATATTGGGAGCCCCTCGTCATCTTCTGGCTCATTTTCTTTTACATCTTCATTTATAGTGAGAGATTCAACTCTACTGGTAATGGAATCAGTGCCTTCTTTTGCATATTCCTCTTGTTTCGCTTCTCTGACTCAGAGCCATCTTAATTTGTGCAGAATTTTACAAAGAAAGCGTAAGCTATAATAATCTCTTTTTTCCTGTTTTCAAGAAGAATTTTTGCCTAAACAGCTGTATTACACACATACCTTTTACTGATTTTGGTGTGGGAGTTTGTGTAGGGCGATCAAGAGAACCGCTGAGAGCCGCAATTGTAGATGACTTAGAAGATGTATTTGACGAATCAGGTGTGATAGATTTCGGGTAAAGTTTTTTAACTACTGGTGGAGGGGTGGAAAAATTTCTGGTGCTTGCATTTTCGAAGTTAGCAGCCAATGCAGTGAATGCTGGAGATCTTCCCCTAACACGGACATGTTCAGGACTAAAGGACATGCTTCTGGAGCGCTGAGAATTGTCTTGATCAGTACTTCTTCCTGAATATGCTGGTGTTCTTCGCTTTGGTTTCTGACAACACATAAGAGTCAGCAGGAGATCCACCATTGTAAATGCAAAAACAAAGGTTCAGCAGTAACGGTTAGGTCAGACTAGGGGGGGAAATCCCGACCGGTTACGGTAACCGGTCTTACCGGTGGGGACTGGGAGAACCAATCCCGGCCGGGTTTCTTTCCGGTTTAGCAAATTCAAATTTCAATTTTCGAAATTCGGTTGGTTTTTAAGCAAATTCATGCGAATTTCATCCGAAATTTTTCCGGGAATTCTGGTAACCGGCCGGTTACCGTTACTGCCGGCCGGCCAGGATTCCCTCCAGAAACGGTTCTTTGATCCTTGGGTCAGACAACTATAGGAAAACATAGGCAGAGACCGTAGACATACAACTAGAGTAGGCACTAATACTTTGTGCTTGAATGCCATGGGCACTCGTATGAGAAAAAATATGCGGCATTGCAAAATGCGCATGAGAGAAGAAAAGATGGGTGGGTGATTCAGTTCAAATATAGTATTTAGGTTCATTAGCATGAGACACAGCAGTAGATGGTGACATGTTTATACACATAACTAAAGAAACACGTACAAAAGTATGTGCATCAATGAACATGGAGAGCTACTGTCGATAATCACCAGAAAGAAGCGAGCAACAGTGTTGTCTTGTAGAAAAAGTTTGCAAGAAATGCAGTATACAGATATGTAAACATGGCAGACTATCAAGATCGTTAGATTTAGGACATCTTACATCCAAAGCTGGAGTGCCTCCACCCTTTACAATGGAAAGCTTCCTCTGGTATGAATTGCCATGCATCTACAATAAAAGGTTAAATGAGAACAACACATTGAAAATTAAAACAAGGAGTGGATTATGGTGTTTTTATTGTATAGAACACAAACTGTTCATACAATCACAAACAAACAACTACACTGGTTCATACTATAAATACTTTATGTACCAATGATTTCGCTGAGTCCCAGGTGAAGAACCTAGTGAAAAAGGGAGGCTCACTTCCTTCCATAATAATAAAAATTGGTGTGTCACGGGAGAGATTTTCCATCAGGAAATCAAGCACAAGGAATTTCTGGTGAAGTAATGAGAATGTTAGTGAGAGACGAAAAAAGATATGGTTTCTAAAGTGCTTCTGCGTGGAAAAATAAATTATTACCTCTCCAATATCCAGAGCTTGTAATCTCACTTTAACATCTACCTGCTGGCCAACCCAAACAAAAATGTCCGAGTGACAGTCAAGAATGAAAACCTCTTCTGTCATCAGATCATCTTGAGTGAAGTGGTATATTTCTTTGATCTGCTCAAATATATTTCAAAACTTGATGTTAAATGTGAAAACAGATAGCATAGCCAACGCAAAACTTTATATGTCACAATTTTGTGTTTCTTACCTTTAAATTGCCTTCATGGACCCCAACAGGTGACATTAGCAGAGTAACGAGCATAAAGAGATCAGAAAATATTTGAAGTGTAAGGTTGACCAAGTAGATTCTGACAGAATGTGGAGTTCATGATTACCTTTGGATAGGATACATGAGAAAAGATGGGGATCACTTTCATTTTCCCTTCCTATTTTCTGGCTTGAATACTCAGACTTGCCTCCAAGTAAGCTCCAAAACTGGTCTGTTTCTGACCCTTCCTTTTGTGACCTGGACTGCAGATTTGGCTGTATAATGCAGAAAGGAAAAGTAGGAACAAAAACTTATGTCAATAATCGGATATAGTAAACTAAAAGGTACACCATTATGCAGCAGAACAACAAATTTTAAATAATGACACGCAAGTATGAACATTGTGAGTTCAGCTTATGCTCTTGCAAGCAAGGATCCAAAAGCCGACCAGGGGAAATCCCGCCGGGCGGCCGGTAAAAAAAACCGGCCGGTAACCGGCCGGTTACCGGTTTTCCCAGGAAAAATCCAGTTGAATTTCGCTTGAATTTGCTTAAAAACCAGCCGAAATTCAAAATTTGAACTTGCAAAACCCGAGAAAACCGGCCGGGATTTTGGATCCCGGACCCCCGGCGATTACCGGGCGGGTTTTTTTTCCCCTGCTTGCAAGCATTCATGACAAAGGGCTACAAAACTGCGGGGAACCAGCTTGCAACCAGCAATTCCCACGTTTACCAGTGAGGGTGCGGGATTTGTCTAACTGAAGCCAAAATCATCCTAAGTTACAATGAGTTAGCCTGCGTCATCATGACAAATTAATACCGGCAAATTTGAATTCATAATTTAAGATAACACAATTTTCCAGAAAACACATCATTTCAGTACTTAATGTGAGAACACATAAAAACACATATAACTGAATGTTTCAGATGGTTTTTGCCATAAATAGACTTGTTCAAGAAATCTCCAGCTATTTTACGGGCAATCTCTAGAACCACCAGAAACTAAGCGGAAGGCCCTACCAGTGGGCTCTCAATAAAACCATGTCATCGACTGGTTTAAGAACCATATTCCCGAGTCCCAACTAACATGCTCAAATGTTATAGCAGGCATTTTGTGCAGTATTATGGTAAACCTTTGTAGTAAGTAATTACGTTTACACAAAACATCAATAAAAGTAGAATAAGTACAACTCTAACACTAGAATTGCCTCATCAAGGAAGATTGTTCACCTTAATTACGTCTAGCTGCCTCTCAATTAACTCTTGATCTAATGCAGTAGTGAGGTTTCCAGTCCAAGTGAACACAGTGTTTCCATCATGTAGAATGTAAGAATAGGATGAATTCAAAGATGAGGCTACCTAATGAAAGTGAATACAGATCAGGTTAGCTGGTAAGGAAGACAATATAATATGAATGTTCTAAGAAATCTTCAGAAATAAAAATGTAACCGAACTTACAGCGTCAACTTGAATTGCTTGCATGTTTTCTGGTCCTGAACCTTGAATTCGGAAGAGCGCAAGGCCATCTTCAGAATAAGTGTTATCAACAAAACTATTTTCAGCAATGAGTTTCTTGTATCCAGAGCTAAGACCACCCTACAAAGAAAATAAGGAGGGTAAAGAATAGACTGCTGTTTTCATCCCAAGATCCCAAACTAATGATGTCAATTCAATGTGCTTTTATTTGATAGAAGTGAACCTTAAACACTTGAAAGCTTTGAAATATGACATAGAACTGAATAGGTTCTTTCCCCTCGTACAGGCGTTCCTGCATGTAACCAAGGATAAATAAGAGGTAACACAAAAAGGCCATGTCTGGTTCACTAAGCTAACATAGAGAAAATCAAAGAGTTACCTGGACAGCCTGAAATTTCGCAGACTCGACCATCTTGCTCGCAAGTGAAATTGCGGTTACCCTATCCTCCTGAACACGAATTGAGATCATTTTAATGCTGAAGTTTCTTTAACATGCAATAATTGAAAATAGAACCAACAAGCATGAGGTTATCCAAAACCTCACTGCTTTACACAAACAAGATAGACCATTGTTGTTTCAACTTTCAAGTATACAAATCAAGAAAAGGAAAATAGCAGTCACTTGAGATTCCTAACCTTAGTTCTTTGTATGAACTTCATAGATGACCTAAATAAAACCTAGCAACTACAGGCTAGAAGGTCGAAACTGTCTATAGAAGCATATGCTGATTATATGTAAATTCATAGCCAAAGTTGATTTTGTGCATAAAATTACCTCGATACTCTTCTTCCCAAACCAAGTTCCAATAAGACATTCATCCTTATCATCTCCAGGATACATATATTGAAAGATGTAGCAATCGCCACTGTAAAATTTTGATTGATCTGAAGATGGCAAAAGAGTCTTGTCCTTATCATTTACACGCCAGACCTGATACCAAATATAGAAGAAAAAAACACCAATCGAAGTAAGGCCATTTTAACTTGTACATGGAAGCCCAAAAATTGAGCATGCAAAGCACAACATGCATCTGCCTTGTGCATATTTTGGAATATAATTCCAATTGCCTCCCTTGAAAGAGAATTTCTAGCTATCTAGTTCGTGCGCACTCACGCATGTGTGTGCTTTCTTCTTTCCAAAACCTTTCATTTGCAACAATGCTTTCCAGAACGCGCAAAGGCATAAAAGTGTACAGGCACACATATTTGTAGGAATTAAAAATTTTGGAAGCCCATAAACATGAGAACATTTGGAAGGCTAAAATATTCAAAAGGTGCTAAAAATCTGAAAAATGGTGGTGTATGCACGATAATGTTACAAGGACTACTGCTGAGAATTATAAGCCAAATAGTGCAGAAAACTTACCTGCAAACTTCCAGTGCAATCAATATAGGGTTGAGGTTCTTCTTTTGTAGGAGCAGCTTTCATCAAGCCCTTAACGTTTAAGCCCTGACGTTTAAGAAGAGCTTCAAGAAGAAATAATTGATTAAATTGTGAAGTTTGGAGAACATTTTGTCAATGTAAAAACTAAACACTGAAACTGGTAAATTTGCAAATAAAACCTGCAACTTTGCCTCTCCCATCCTCAGATGACAATTTCAAGTCAGGTGTCTGCGGCCACTCTTTAAATTTTGACTTGAACATAACAGTCTCAAATCCCTCAATCACTTTGATGACATGTGTTTTTGTTCGGTTAGCATCAGTGAGCAATTTCTGCATAGGTATAAACAGTAAGCATCACAGCAACATATAGTTTAAGAATAAGAATGTATTTCGAATATCTATTAAGAGAGATAAAACAGAGAGATTTCTCCAAAAAGTTAATGTTTTTTCTGGGTGCATGAATTTGCCTGGTCTCCAAATTGTAGAGGAATGACAGACTAAACAATCAGTGAGAAACTGAAGGAACCAACATGCTGTATTGCAAAATGTTGAGTTTGAGTATGATACGAATTGAGTTTGAGTGTAATACGAATTTTGTTTTTTACTCCAACTCATAGTCCTACTCCTATACGGAGTCTTTTATGTACCACTATAAATATATCTCTGTAGTCTATAGGAAATAGTAAGAACATCATTGTAAACATCTCCTTATATAGTGATATTCAAGGATTGAAAACCTGTTACCGGGTTATTTCCTGCCGGAGGTCCGGTACCGGTAACCGGACCGGTTACCGGTCAAACCGGATTTGGGTCGGTCGAAATTCGTTCAAATTTGATTAAAATTCATTCGAAATCTGAAAATTTGAATTTGGATTTGAAAAAACGGCCGGGATCTGTTTCGGCCACCCTCCCAGTGGCCGATTCTGCGTGCCGTAATCGCCACCGCCGGGATTTTTATCCCTGGTGATATTGCCTTCGTGCGTCCGTGGTTTTTCCCGAAAGGGTTTTCCACCTAAAATTTGTGTCTCCCGTTTCTATTTTTCTGTGCGTTATTTATAACAAGTAGTATCAGAGCATAGGAGATTCGAGGAACGATTCTTCTCGCGTCTCGCAAGTTGCAATCCTAATCGACGTCAAATTTGAGGCCGTCAACGCGTCGAATACAAGGAGCAATTGTTTCTTCGTGCGAAATAAAGCAGGAAGCGCAGCAAGCAGATCACGAGGCGAGCAAAACAACAACATTGACTGCTAGAAAGAGGAAAAGCAGCACAACAGCATTGATTGCAAAGAAAAAGCATCCAGGCAGGGCAGCATTGATTGCAAAGAAAAAAACATTAAAACTGAAAAGAAGCAGACATAGATTATGTCGGTTGGCTTCGGTTCTTGAATTCATCCCGACAAAAATTGCTACATACACACACCAACCGATTTGCTAAGCACACACGAGCAAGCGTACCAGCAACTCCGGTCTTCATTGCTTTGCATAAACAGAAGTGTACCCAAGATTACGGGAATTCTTTGCTAGGTACGCACAGATTTGCACCAGCAAATTTGAGATTTCTTCTGAATAGCGACTTTGAAGTATGATCTTCCGCTGCTGGATCGAGACACGAGGTTCTCTATAGCAAGTCAAGATACGAGCTGTTTTTGCACAGCTAGATTTGGATGACGCTTTATTGGGGATCGACAGGATGCCCGCTGCATGGAGGAGATCACGTGTTTTTTTGGCTATAGGAGGAATTCGTCTCAAAGTGGAGATTGTTGAGTTTGAGTGTGATACAAATTGAGTTTGAGTGTTATACGAATTTCGTTTACTACTCCAACTCATAGTTTTACTCCTAAACGAAGTCTTTTATGTACCACTATAAATATATCCATGTAGTTCATAGAAAAGAGCAAGAGTTTTATTGTAAACATCTCCTCATATAGATATTGCCTTAGTACGCCGGTGGTTTTTCCCGAAAGGGTTTTACATGTAAAATTCGTGTCTCCCGTTCCTATTTTTTTGTGCATTATTTACAACACAAAATAAACAAGCATGTCAGGAAGCGTCAGCTTCATTCCTCTGAGCTGTCAAGCTTATATGATAATAGTTCACATGAACGTAATGAAATAACAAAAGTAATTTAGGAAACAAGAACATTACTTCAGCAGCTTCACTTGCACCCTTCCTCTCCTGCAAAGACGTAGTTCTGCCCATCCAAACAAACAATTCGGCACCACAGTCTAACAAGTAACATTTGTTTGTCTCAAGTAACTCGTGTGCTAAGGATTCATAATTCATATGGTCTAGCTTTCCTTGGTGAAAACTGAAAAGGTAAACACTTTATAGATTACCTGACCGATCTCAAGAGAAAATTGTTCTCGTTGACAACTGAACAGTAGGAATAGGGTTTTGTATATATGGAACAAACCCAGTAAATTACCATAGCAATTTGAAGGACAGTTCCTCATCTTTCTCATTATCTTCCACAGGTGCCCTCCTTGGTAGAGGGGCAAAGCCACCAAAAAAACCCCAAAATTCACCAGCTTCAACATCAGCCATCAACCTACCATCATCTATGAGGAAAGTACAAACAGTTATATCTAGTAATTATTATTTCGATAACACACAAGGCACTTGAGTGCCCTTAAGTATAACTTGCTTACCCACAGCTGCAACTTCACACTTGCCCTCATGGAATGTGTCTTTGATGTACTGCACAACTTCAAGAGCTTTTGCTCGCTCTTGAATGGATGAGTTGGAGCCATTGAACTGGAAGATTTTGGACTTCGTGTCCAGAATAAATATGTCATCATGATTAAGGGATGATCGAGCAAAAGGAACCTGGTTGTAGAAGAAGTGAAGAACAAGTCTGATCAAGACATGAATAGCCAGCCATTTCTGAAGAAAGAAGGCAGTGATGTAGATAGCTTGCCTCTTTAACATGAACAACATGCTTCCCTTTGCAGACATATAGACGGGTGACATGCTCCTGCTCATTGACCTCAACATGCTTGAACCCAGATGCCACTCCTCCTGGCTGTGGCATGATGCATGGTCTAAAATACGAGAGAAACTTTTCTGTTTCATTGCCTTGTACCTCTCGGTATTGAACAGCACGTCCACCAAGGGCAGCATCAAGCTCTACTGTCAAAATTGCTGCACTTCCAGCTTCATCCTACCATGGACAGAACTGGATTCAACAACGTTTTGAGGAATTGTATCATCAAATGATATAAAAAATTTACCTCACTGGTATCTTTACCAATCCAATAATGAATGTCATGTCGAAGAGAACCGTTTTTCAAGGCAGTTGTCTGTAGGGTGACAAAGAACACAAAGAAAATGTGTAACATGCATTTGCTCATTATGCAGCTGAATTCAAGCATACGGACAAAATGACAAAACAAACACTGAAATCATATGCATATGGAAAAAAAAAAGAGTCGCAAGTGGACTATGAACCATGTGATGCACTAAAAAATTAGGGTTTCAGACATTCAATAGCATGAAAGTACAGCAATTGAAAAGACAAAAAAAACAGAAAATTTTCAGTTTGTTTTGTTTATGCTCTCAATGAGCATTTTCCCCATAACCTGAACCAATCCTCTATCGCAAGTATGTGCCTATGTTATCTCCTAAGCAATTTTCAAATCTAGCAAAGTCTCCCAACTAGGAGATTTGGTGCATTTAAGCTCACAATTCACATTCAAGGAAAAGAAGGGGAAAATTCAGGGATGAACTTCAATCTCCAGTATGATCTAAAAGTTATAACTAATAGTTGCATTTGAATTAATTGGATAACTAATGAGTTTTCCAACGGTATTCCACATAATGCATTAGGTCATTCTACAAGCTCGCTCAGATTGCATCATTTATAAGAATTCTACAGCAAAACTCTCTCACTTCATATATTTTGATCTTCAAGGCTACCATTTCTCCAAGAGAACAAACGTTTTAGGACAGTCAAGTTCACACGCTAGTGTAAGTTCTAATATGGTTGTGGTGAGATTTAGGGCTATGATGTCAGAGATAATGTAAGCATATCTATCAGTTTTCTTAAAACCTTAGGATCACAGTACATATGGAATGAACCTAGCATATTGCAACCAACAAACACAAAGGGTTGAACTTGCCTTGATGCTTTCAGATTACTAGAATTTTGTAGTGCTAACCAAATAATAATTGGCGAACAAACATGTAGTTGAGCAAGCTATATATGTAAAATAAGTGTAATCTTGGATGCTCTGAAATATCTATAAATGGAACACGAATTTTAATATTTTAAGGAAACCAAAATATTAATAACCGGAAATTACAAGAGGGGGAAAAAGGCATGCATCTACAGATAGTGTACTTTGATACCTTCAAGATGATGTAAGAATCACCCATGAAAAATTTTCCATACGAAGATGCAGGGGTAGGAACTGGCTTGAAATTCTCGACATGCCAAATTTCCAAGCCTCTTCAAGGTATTAAGGATAACAGTGATTGCACATAGTGGAATGAATATCAAATAGAGATCAAGAGCTCCATGAATTTTTGAAGAAAATACCTTTGATAAATCACCAGCCATCGTTATCTAATCCTTCACTATTATTGTTTGATCACTCTTTACTTGAGTTTTATCTATATTGCTGTTTAGTTTAGTCGCTATCAACATATGCATCCATCCAGGGGCGGAGCCAGCTGGGGTGCCTGGTATGCACAGGCACCCCCAAATATTTCAAAAATTATGTATATACCCTTGTTAGCTACAGATTCTATTAAATTTGGACTTCGTTGCAATTTGATAATATTTGAATAAATTAGTTGTTGATTGTATTCCATGTTCTCCATTCAGATTTTGTAGACAGTTTGACACCTTTTTTTTCTACCTATGTGGCACTGTGAAGGGGTACGAAAGTACTTTATTTTATTTAGCTCGTAGGAACTTCTTTAGTTTCTATCTCAAAAATCAAGTGTCTGATTCTCTGTCTGTTTGCGCCATTGCGACCATCACGATAAGATGAGTGCAATGATTCAAACTAATATTGGGTATCTTATATGAAACATTTTACTTACACATTTTGAAGCCATATGTGACATAAAAAGGCCATATCAATACTAGCCTAATAAGCATATATGTACTAAAAACCATACATGTTTGTCGGGTGGTAGGTTACTCGAACTGTCGTGTGAGCTATATGGCATACTAATAAAAATTTATAGAATGACTATATTTTTAATAATTAAAATTTGTTTATCAATGTTAGTATTTGTTATCATTATCACTCCATAAAATAATTTGTTTTCTCAACTAATTGTGTAAAGTATCCAATTAATTGGAAAGAAAGCTCAACTAATCTATATATCTACAAACAAACTGTGATATTCAAGGTATCTCTTTCGCTTTGGAGGTATAGAAAATTCCACAATAATCCTTAAATCATAAAAAGCAAAATTCCTATAAATTATCTCATTAATCGAGAGAAAAAGAGAAGATCTAAACTGCTTATTTTGGTGAGGCCAGATTATAACAGTGCAAATTAATCATGTATAGATATTACAACTATTACAATTGCATAACAAATACGACTATATTTTCGAAAGACAATAGAGTTATATAACAAATACAATATGTTGCAATATCTAGTCGTGCAATTGCGCGGGAAATTCCGTTGGTTATATAGAAAAATTAAGTACTCATAATACATGGTTTACTCAGTGCTAACTTTTGATCAGCCGATAATCATTTAACAGTCGTCCTTTCACCCCATCTTTAAGTATCAATGGTGCACCCCCAACACAAATTTTCTAGGTCCGCCACTGCATCCATCTTTTCCAGGCAATGAGCGTTCACTTCTACTACGTGGTAGATGTCTACCATTCTAGCCTATATCAAGAAGCTACATCTTGGGATAGTGCATATAAGTTCACAATAGCATTGCAAATTCATAATCATCTAAAGCACCTACTTGTTTTACTTGAATTAACCAGCAATCATTGCAAATTCATAATCATCTAAAGCACCTACTTGTTTTACGTGAATTAACCAGCAATCACACTAATTAGCTTCTCAAGGCCAATATATTTGATGTGACAGACAGTTACTGGTCACTCAACCATGGACCAAAAGTACCTCTAAAATCCCAAATTCAGATTTTCACTGAACGTAATGGGAGTTCTCCTATTTGACATAATGGTCTTAAATCTTAATAGCCTAAGTAAAATTAAGTGAAGCAATAAAAGAAATACTATAATGAAGTGAAATAAATGAAAGGATACTCCTTTTGCCCAGCACCACGGAAAGCTGGGTCCAAATCCTTCATAGAAACCGACATACTCGATGTTAAAGAAACCTCGCCTAATTCTTATTTCAAAGGCGAGATAAAGTACGCTGCAGACAGGAAAAAAACAGATAGTAATTAATAAGAGAAGGGATATTTTTCTCCTTTTTTGAGAAAACTGAACTTGACAGTTCAGTGTGACGCTTCTCTCTTAGTATCAGGGTTTTCAAAGAACAATCGGTTTTGATGATAGAAAGACTACCACTACGAACGAGACAAAACAAGCATTCGTTTTGTCCTTAACGGTGACATATCACATATGACGGATAAAGTAGAGTGTTAATAAGATGCATTACACACTTCCGTACCACGAAATGCGCACCAACATATGGTAAAAAAACGAGCTACGATATTTGCAAGCAACACTGGGTGACCGTAGCACAAATTTGCAAGAACCGAATACATCCAACCATTTGTTCTCCCGTGACCCCAGGCCCCCAATGCCTAGAAGAACTGCCAAAGCAGTAAAATAGTAAGCAACGATGTTTCAACCTATTGTTATCCACACAAGTGAATAATGATCCAAATGAGGTAATACGCTGCGACTGCACGACAAGCCCAATACAGTAACCAAATGGGCGAGCAGTTCTGCATCATCAGGGCACAAATCTGGATCAAACAAAGAACTGCTCCTCTCTCTAAGTACAGCCGCACAGGACACAGCCCATTGAAGCATTCGCTCCCGGGTGACCCAACCATTCCTCAAACAACCAAACTTTAACCTCACGGAGTCACGGATTCCCCCCAAGAACCGGGAAATGTCAAGCTCCGGGCACAATTCCGAGCCCGGACCACCGCCTCCCTACGCCTCGACAGCCGCGTCCCGCTGCTCAACTCCGGAAACACTCGCCATCCGGAGCGACGGAAGAAGCAGGAAGGCATAACCAGACCACTTCTTGGCCAGCCAAGAAACTCTTGGCAAAAAAAATAATAACGCCGAAAAACACAGCGGAAAATCGCGAGTTCGAAGAGGACCAACCTTGTAGGGTTCTCTAGCGGGAGTCGTGAAGATCGTATTGGGGAATTCGCGCGGAGCAGATCGATCTGGATTCTGGAGCGAGAGGGTGAGGCGAGATGGAGCAGAGGAGGGAGAGGAAAAGGAAGAAGAAGGCTTGGCAGAAAGGAAAAGCGGCCAGGAGTGAGAACACCTTTGTTTTTGTGCTATTTACGCTTTGGCTCCTCTGGTTATCGCTAATTATCCGATGCCTTTCAGTCTGACACCCTGGCCAATAGTGTTATTTATATATATATATCTCTCTCTGTGTGAGGATTTTTCTTTAGCTTTTGAAGCAGACAGCTTGGACCTTTACTTTCCTAGAGTGTTTCAGAACTCACAGCTTGGGGTTTTGCTTTCCTAGAAAATGTATGAGAACTCAAACCCTAGTTGGGTTTTACTGACACGTTCTTATATGTTCTTTCTTACTTACCCACGTGAAATGCGAACATTGACATCTGTGGATATATTATTATTTATTTCAATAGCAAATAATCCACCGTTTAATATTGTCCTAAAGGGACCGATTTAACGAGTTGAAAAAAAGAAAGATATAAGCGATCATAAACAAAGTCATGTCTAAAGTGAAAGCTTATCTAATTCGATCACAATTCAAGCACTAAAACCTAAGGATGGATCTCGGAACATAGGAAAGATCGATACACTCCGTGTTGAGTATATGTGCACTTTTGTGTTTAGTTTAATTTCTAAAATAATAATCGATGCAGCAGCAGTATATATACTAGCCATATTTAAAACTATAAATAGTAGCATGATCATCAATTTAAATATTTATATCTCATATATATGCGCTAACAAAGAAAAGCCTAGAACAAGGATCACGAGGGACGTCGGCTTCGAAGACATTGCTCTCCCCACGTCGATGCACGCCGAAGAAGGAATGGAGAAGTCAAAGTTACGCGGCACAGAGGAACCGAGCAACAAGACGATACTGATTATGTCTCTGTTCTATTTCTGAGAGAAACTATTCTGATACTGATCTCTCCCTATTATAGAACCAGCTTCAGCAGAAGAAACTGGCGTAATTACTATCATTACTTTGTTTTAAACGCAGTTAATGCATGCCATAAAAACCAACTGAAATAGTGTAATTCGTATGCATGGTTTTGAAGTGCAAAAAGAAGCTGCAGCTCATAACCAACCGGACAAGAAATCATCAGATTCTCAAATAATTTTTATTTGAACTAAGATAACCAAATATGCACCTATTATAAATTTTTTCCGTACTTTGTTTGCTGATAAATCAAACACTTTCGGACGAACTACGCAATCGTTGGTTAATTTAGTAGAAGAAACTGGAGGACTTATGTTCAATTTTTTGTAGAGTGATGGTGGTAAGTAGAAAGCAAAGCTGGAATTGGTACACGCCAGCAAGGGTGGCGAGTGATGGACTGCAGCGTGCGTGCCACTAAGCAACATCAGCGGTACAAAGACTGCCATTTTTTAGATTCTGTTTTCCCTAAACATTTTTAATTGCAAAATTAACCGTAAACTACAGTATCTTTCTCCTCTCTTTTTTGCGGTTTATAACCACAACATCATTGGCCTCATGTTACACACGCCATGACGTAGAGTCAAAACTTAACCGCATTTGTTGAGCTAATTAAGATCCCTGAAGTACAGTTTTGGAGATTTTATTTATGTTTTGGTACTGGAGAATATTTGGGGCAGTGTCCTGTGTCTCCTCATTAATAGTTTTGACCTCAGAGAGATGTATAAGGGAACAGTACTTAGCTCACTGTCAATTAGCTTGTCATGTGCTACTCATGCAGCTGAGAAAGTAGTACTCCATAAGTCCATTAATTTGTGAGAGCTGAGGGATGAAGGCATTTTGGTACTTTGTTTCATTGGAAAAAGAAGTAGGGCAATGTAGATCGATTCATTGATGATTTGCTCATTGATCACTGTTTATGAATCACTGGGACATAGGGGACCAGAAAACACTAGGACATAGGGGAACATAGGAAATTGGCTTTTGGGCTGGCAGATCCTTTTTGTTTTTGTTTTGGGTCCTACATCCACATTTGGTGATTATTTTGGGAAAAGAAAACAGGTCTTTCAAATAAAATGGCCTTGATATTTTATTTTCAATTTTTTGAAAAATGAACTAAGGTATGACAAGAGCACGGTTGGATATGATAGTTATACAAATGCATTTAGTGCAGGCCAGATCATTGGGAGAGAAGATGTCGACATATTAAGGAATGGAGCTCACCCGTGCGCGCTACGTCGGCAGAGAAACGCCCGCCGCTCGATCGCGCCTGCGCTTGCTCAGGACCGCCCGATCCGAGCGCTGCGCTTCATGGGAAGCCTTGGCCCGCTACCACGTTGTCGAGGCGCCGCTTATCCGATCGCGTGCCGCCGACGCTCCACGCCGCCGTCCGGCTCGCGCTGCTGCTGGGCGAGGTGCGCCACATCATCGCATGCGCTCGCTCGCTCAATCGCGCCCCCGCACGCGTTCGCGCCTGCACGATCCGTTCCCGGCCTCGCGCCTACACTTGGACGAGTCCGCGCGGTGTCGTCCCTGTGGCCCACGGTGCCCCCCCCCCAAAAAAAAATGGCCCGCGTCGTAGGGCGTGGGTGCTCTTCTAGTAACCATGAAGGTTAGACTGATAACTCTGCAGGTGGTACTGAAGTACCTCTCCCTTGTTGGGATGAAAAACGGATACAAATTATCTGTATTATTTATTCGACTATTGTATTCGATAGGATACAAATACAATATAGATTTTCTCATGCAATTAATAATTTCTCTTCTATTCTTATTCGTAGCGATATGCATGGACCGCATGTCAAGGCGTCAGGCTACTGGAAGCCTGGAACTCGGGCGAGCTAGGTGAGCTTGATCAAGTAGCATCTAAGGGTGTATTTGGATGAGTGCACAAGGTGGTACCTGGATCAGATGGTTCGGGACAAGCTGGTTCAGGTTGAGGGAATATTTCACAGAGATCCTGAATCAACTCATTCGACAAAAATGGTCGAATCATGTGGTACAGGGACGGCCTCGTCCTCTGGCGTCACGTGCACTCACCTCCCTCTTGCAAAATACGCAATGCATTCCTCTCGTTGTCCCTTCTCACCGCTGCCTTGACACCGCCACCTTGCCTCTTGACACACGTGACTGGGTGAGGCGTTCTTGTCACCTTCGAGGCCAGGTGAGGCAGAGCCAGGACGGCATGGCGACAACCGGTGAATCGGACGGCGGGGACGAAGGAAAGAAGAAGGTGCGGGGGTGAGACGCGGTGGTGGCTGAAGGAAGACGATGGACTGAGGAAGTGGAGCGAGGCACGGTGGTGTCCATAGGAAGCCGATGGTGAGGTGTGGTGGTGGCCGAAGGAAGGGCTAGGGGAAGCCGTCCCATTCAGTTTTACCATCCTATCTCATTCAACTTCATACCTCCAACCAAACACACCCTAAATAAACCAAAGAATTTTTTTTGAGATTACAAAGAATTTTCTTTTAAAAGCCTTGTAATTGGCCGAGTAGGCCGAATCATGCATGCAAAAGTACATCCACTTCTCAACAAGAAGCCAATACATTCCTCTAAAAAATGACCTTCCATTTTCTTAAAGGTTTCGCTATTCCCGGTGACCTAAAATGTTAATAATCCTTTATAATATGTAATTTTTAGTTCTATTTTATTTCTATATTTGTAGGGGTTCACCTATGGTTACTCTGTTTTTGTCTATGTTAGATTTTTCTTTGTATGTTATAGGGTTCATCAAACTTAAATTTATTTTTTTCACCGAAATATTTTTTTGTTTCAATCTTTGTCCATGTTGTGAGGGGCTTTATATAGGAAGTGAGGGGAGAGGAGAAAGTGGTTAAATCTTCATCTAACAAAGAGAAAAGTGACAGGGCAAAATTTCAGTCACTCGATGAATAGACAACCCCTTCGACCCCGCTACTCTCGCGTCTACGCCCGCCTCCTCCTCCTCCATCGCCATCGCCCAGGTAAATGCATGGCTCAGTGGCTGGCCTCCCTTGCGGTAGAGGAAGGTGGGGGGGGAGTTGCAGGAAAACCCATTGTCAGGTCTAGTACGAGGTAGAGGGTTCACCCAAATTTATGTAGCCAATGGATGATTTGGTCACCGAGCATGCAACGTTCGAACTTGTGCTTGACCATGCGGAGCCCTCTAGTGTAGCTCACCACCTCCATGCCAATGAACACAATGAACATCTCCTTGGTCTCGTAACGCTCAAGAGACCTTTTGCAAACTGTGTGGCAGCGACTTGAAAGAACTCGGTAGAGCCCAGGTGCACAGTGTAGGACCCTGTCAGGTGCCACTCTAAGTTCGACCAAGAGTATGTGCCAACAGCATGTCCCCATCGGTGGATATCTAGACGCATGAGCTGGAGAACACCGTGTAGGACTCGCGGGAGGGGTCGTAGTCAGGGTCGTGCATGTAGGGAGGTAGCGGGAGAGTGTGGTAGTCCTAGTCCCAGCCCATCGACATAGACAAGACTATAAGAGCCTCGAAGCTCTGCTGCCTCCTCCTACGGCCACCGCTGGCTAGCAGCGCGGGGGTCTTCTCGAGGACGTAGAGTCTATCATTGACGGCGAGGGAGACGGGCATGTACTTGGGCATGGTGAGGGCGAGCAGGGTGCGAACGGCGGGCAAGTAGGGGTCGTAGAGGGCGGTGCGGCCGGTCTAATCCGTCCTTGGAGACCACCTTGTTGTTGAGAAGCATGAACTCCAGCTGACCTTCGCAGCCCTCCGGGTGGGGAAGATAGAAGTTCATGGTGGGATCAGGCAGGCAACCGTCCTCTATTGGTAGATCACGTGCATCATCATTGTCAAAATGATGGCTTTGGTGACGGCTACTTTGTTGGGAGGGAGAAGAAGAAGCGCGACATGTAGATGCGGCACAACGAGAAGATGGTGATGCGGTGGGTGTTGGGCCAAATGTCCCTCATGAAGAAGCAAATAGCCCAAGAGCCTAGGATGACCCAATGTGTGTGAGCCGTTGATTGGCATTTTTGATAGATGGTTGAGAGTTCTCCTTGAGTGAGAAGGGGAGTGAACAAAAACCCTAGCCCCTGCATTACTTCATGTGAGAGTGTGTGAGAGGTAGCAGTAGCAGCTGTGTGTGAGAGTAGCCATTAGAACTAGGGGCGCAAATGGAGCAGATAATTCATGTCCGATCGACCGACTGAAGGCTCGCAGAGTGAATACGGAAGAGATAAATGGGTATCTGACACTATCCGTGTTCGACTCCAACTTCGAGAAAAAAATATGGAATATAATACAGGACGAGCGATATCCATCCGTATCTGCTCTGATTGTACCCCTAATTAGAACAACCAAAGGAGAGACAAGAGATGTGGAGAAGAAGGTGAAGCAAAACTGTCCAAATCGGTGTGTCATGCGCAATCTGCGTAAGACTTTGGTCAGAGGGGACAAACGTGTGTCACGCCCTAGGCGTTGCTGACAAAGGAAGACACAAGAACATCACTAGTAGCTAAGGAGTAGTGACTTATGGGCCAATTGGGTCGTGTAAGTAGTTGGGCTGCAGTCGCATTCATTGTGTTGGTTGTGCTACAATTGTGCTTGTCGGGCTACGGCTCGCAGGGGATTTAGGACTCTGTCTGAGACCAAGTCTGGCATCGAAAATACCTCTCCTATCTTGTTCTTCCTCACCTCGCTCCTTCCTCTCAATCACCGTGAAATCATGATAGATAGGTATCAGAGGCATCAGATCTGAGGCAATCATGGCGAAGAAGAAGGCAGCGCAGCCCACGCTCACCACCAGGATGACGGCGGCAGAAGAAAAGGTCTCCACCCTGGACGAAAGCATGGAGGCCGACTATCAACAACACTCTGACGGGACTACGGCAAACAGTGGAGAATCTAGGTGTGCGGATTTCTTCATTGGAGGGAGTGCCGCCCAATCTGCCCTGCCCAGTGACGCCTTGGCCCGACGGGCACCACTATGAGAAGAACCACCAGGGTGACGCTCAAGGGGTATTCACCACCCCGAGGCAAGCCCTGGTCAAGGGTGAGTTTCCATACCAAAATTCTCCCGTAATTTATGAATTGGGAGCTGGTAGTAGTAAGGGATTGTTTGGATCACCTGGTAACTACAACTGCTCTCTGAGGGAATTCCGCATACCTAAGGCTGAGTTTCCTAAGTTTGAGGGGGAACATCCTAGAGTGTGAAAGGATAAGTATGAGAAATATTTTCATATGTTCAATGTTCCTGCACAATTTTGGGTTCAATATGCCACTCTACACTTCCTTGGTAATGCCGCCTTGTGGTTGTAAACATTTGAAGCACAACACACCATAGATAACTGGGTGGAGTTGTGCATGGCTATAGACATTAAATTTGGGAAGGATCTCTATCACAATTACATGAAGGCATTGCTGAGCATTAATCAATTGGGTAGTGTGCAAGATTCCTATGATAGTTTCTAAAATATTGTGCACAAGGTCTTATCTCACAATAGAAATTACGATGATGTGTTCTTTGTCAACAAGTTTGGTGATGGGTTGAGGCGGGATATCAGGGCAGCCATTGTGTTACACAAACCTAGAACGGTTGATGTTGCGTTTGTAAGATTAATTTAATCTTTTATGGCCTATGTAATTTTATTTGATTGATTCTATTATTAAAAATTATAGTATGATGGTTACTAAATTTAAGAATTGGAATCAAGGGTTTTAAATCCCTCTTCTCTCCCTTTGGTAAATTAATGTTACATGTATATATGTGTGTTTTGCATGGTACATGCATACGCGATTTAACTAGCAGTTGGTGGCTACTAGATAAAGTTGCATGCATGCATGGCTCATGCTATGGCCATCCGTGAGACACAACAATTAGCACATGTTTTGTGCTTTGCTTTAACTAACATGCAGTTAAGCTTATGTGAAGAGATGTGTTGTTTGATGGCATTGGTTCATACACTATAAATAGCAGGGATTCTGATTCATCAAGTAATCGACATCAGTACAATCCAACACAAGTATGTGATACACACATATACACATTCTTATTCTCTATCCATCAAGAGAATATTGTAGCGAAAGGTAGAGAGAAGAAGAAAGACATCATGCAGATTCCGAACACCGAACAAGGTTTGTTAGTTAAATCATATAAGTGCTGCAAAGTTCCGCAAAATTCAAAGTTTATTCTTACAATTGGTATCAGAGCAGCGTTATAGCAATACTTATTATTCACATTATGGTCGGATTCTTTCTTTTGAATGTTTCGCCGTTTCTAGATGTTTTCCTTGACAATCTTGCTGCTGTTTGTTTTCTTTTGATCTCTGAATATAATGTTGTTGGATGGCAGTAAGGTTGATGCACCCATTATGCGTACATATATGCGTGACTGTTTTATACAGAAGGGTTTCATGACCCATTATCCGCATATGTGTACATGTCTGCCAGATAACAGACGGGTTCCATGACCCATTATATATATTACAGGGGTTCATATTTTGAGACATTTTATTTCTTTCTTTTGTCATTATTGCTATTCAAATATTTTAATGGACACAAGAAAGATCACTGTTTTTACGTCTTGATGTCGCATGTATGATGTGCATATTTTTCTAATTATATTGTTATATTGCTGGTTAAATATTTATTGAATGACAAAGCTTGTTTGTCACCAAAGTGGCCTAGCTTATAATAGTTTAAATATTTAATTATGTATGGTTGTTTTGATACTGTAATAAAATGACATTTTGGATCACAAATTATTATGTTAGAAGGTCACCCAAAGGTGGGCCAGTGCAAATAATTAAGTTGAATAAAAGGGAATGACGACATGCTTGAGAGATATATTTGTTCATCCAAAGATGACATCTCTATTTTCTTGAGTGTGCTTAATCATCCATAAAATTACATATGTATCATTATTGAATAAATAACATGTTTAAGTATCATCCAAAGATGTTCTTAAATATGTAATTAAAGTTTACTGTTCAAATAATTTTTCTTGCTTATTAACAAATGAGCATATTTAATGTTTGTAGCCACTATTAACTTGTACGCTCAGAGCAGCGGCTTTGTTAAGTTCAATGGGTTGAACTATATCGAATGGGCCGAACAAATCCAGTTCCAACTGGGTGTTATGAACTTGGACATGGCAATTGTTATGGAGCAGCAGCCTGCAGCACTTACTGATAAAAATACTAATGAAGAAAAATCTACGTATGAAGCTTGGGAAAGGTCTAATAAATTGAGCTTGAACTTAATGCGAATGATGATCGCTGAAAATGTCAAGCCATCAATGCCCAAGACTGAAAATGCAAAGGAGTTTATGTTGAAGATCAAAGAGTACTCTCAATCCGACATCGCAGATAAGTCCATTATAGGAAGCCTTATGAGTGAGCTCACGACCAAGAAGTTTAATTGGTCATGTCCCATTCATGATCATGTAACTAGCATGGCTTATCTTGCAGCAAAGTTAAAATCAATGGGAATGGATGTGAGTGATTCTTTTTTAGTGCAGTTCATTATGAACTCACTTCCTCCTGAGTTTGGCCAATTCCAGGTGAACTACAACACCATTAAAGACAAATGGAATCTTCAAGAGATTAAGGCCATGTTGATTCAAGAGGAAGGAAGGTTAAAGAAAATGAAAGAACACTCTGTTCATTTCATGGATCATAATGGAGTTAGCAGCAACAAGGGTAAACCACGGAAGGGTAAGAAGAAGGATAAGGTGCCAACAAAGATCAAAGAAGGCCAAATCCGCAAGGACTTGAAGTGCCATTTCTGCAAAAAGACTGGTCATTTCAAGAAAGATTACCCAAAAAGGAAAGCTTGGTTCGAAAAGAAATGTATGTATTATATTTCTGTATGTCATGAATCTAATATTATGGAAGTTCCAAATAATACATGGTGGTTAGATTCTGGTGCTACTACTCATGTTTCACATATTACTCAGGAATTCCTTTTGATCCAACCCATAAGCAGAAATGAAAGATTCTTGTATATGGGGAACAGAATGAAGGCACAAATTGAAGGAATTGGGACATATCGCTTAATCCTGGATACAGGCTACCACTGTGATTTAGAAAAGTGTCTATATGTTCCTCAATGTGCTAGAAATCTAGTTTCTGTTAATATGTTGGATAAATTAGGTTTTAAGTTTGAGATTGGAAATGGTGTGTTTTCTTTATGTAAGAATAAGTACTGTTATGGATCTAGTGCTTTAATAGAAGACTTGTACCATTTTAATCTTGATGTTATGTTTGCTGGATCTCTGTTTTCTGTGGAACAAATTATTGGTAATAAACGTAGTATGCATAACGAACGTTCTGCTTTCTTATGGCATCAAAGACTTGGTCACATATCCAAGGAAAGAGTAATGAGGCTAGTTAAAAATGAAATTTTGCCTAAATTGGATTTTGATGATTGGGATGTATGTGTGGATTGTATCAAAGGTAAACAAACCTCACATATATCAAAATATCCAGCCACAAGAAGCAGTGAACCTTTACAGCTAATACACACTGATATATGTGGTCCTTTTGATACTCTATCATGGAGTGGAGAAAAGTATTTTATCACTTTTATTGACGACTTCTCATGATATTGTTATATATACTTGTTGCATGAAAAATCTTAATCAGTAAATGTCTTAGAGATTTTCATTACTGAGGTAGAGAGGCAACATGATAAGAAAGTTAAAGCTGTGAGATCCGATAGGGGTGGTGAATATTATGGAAAATTTAATGAAAATGGACAGTGTCCAGGTCCGTTTGCAAAATACCTTGAAAATAAAGGCATTTGTGCGCAATACACAATGCCAGGTACACCTCAACAAAATGGTGTGGCCGAGAGACGAAATCGTACCCTTATGGAAATGGTTAGGAGTATGCTAAGTTACAGTTCTGTACCTTTATCCTTGTGGATGCATTCATTAAAGACTGCAACATATTTACTTAACAGGTTCCTAGTAAGTCGGTTCCTAAGACTCCTTATGAGTCATGGGACAGAAAGAAACCCGCTTTAAGACATCTTCATGTTTGGGGTTGCCCAGCAGAAGTAAGGATATACAATCCACATGAAAAGAAGCTTGATGCAAGAACCATTAGTGGTAATTTCATTGGCTATTCTGATAGGTCTAAAGGATACAAATTTTTTTGTCCAAACCATAGTACGAGAATAGTAGAATCTGGTAATGCTCGGTTCATTGAAAATGGTCAATTCAGTGGGAGTGATAAACCACGAAATGTGGATATTAAAGAAATTCGAGAGGATCTTTTAGAAACTAATGTATCCCCTGAAATTGTTCCATTTCAAGAACCGGCTAATAATATTCAACTCAAAAATAAAGAAGTTCAACAAGAAGAAACCACATTGCGTAAGTCAACTCGACAGAAAAGATATGCCATTTCAGATGATTATGTGGTTTACTCAGTTGAACAAGAATGCGACTTGAGTATTAATAAAGATCCAGTCTCATTTAAGCAAGCTATGGAATGTGATGATTCTGAAAAGTGGTTTAATGCAATGAAGGAAGAAATGAAATCAATGGATGACAATAGAGTTTGGGAATTGGTCAAATTGCCTGAAAGTGCAAAACAAGTCGGGTGCAAATGGGTCTTTAAGACCAAGCGCGACTCAAAAGGCAATATTGAAAGTTTTAAATCCAGACACATCGCTAAAGGTTACACTAAAAAGATGGCATTGACTATAAAGAAACCTTCTCTCTGCTTTCTAAGAAGGATTCTTTAAGAATTATTTTAGCTACGGTGGCACATTTTGATTTAGAGCTTCATCAAATGAACGTAAAGACTGCCTTTTTAAATGGTGATTTAGATGAGGAAGTTTATATGGACCAACCGGAAGGTTTCATAACTCCGGGAAAAGAGAATTTAGTGTGTAAGTTAAATAAATCGATATATGGGTTGAAACAAGCTTCCCGACAATGGTATATTAAGTTCAATAATACCATTACATCTTACGGTTTTGTAGAAAACACTGTTGATCGGTGTATATACATGAAGAGCAGTGGGAGCAAGTTTATTATATTAGTCTTATATGTCGATGATATTCTTCTTGTTGCTAATGATAAATCTTTGTTATATGATGTTAAGAAATATCTCTCTAAGAATTTCGAAATGAAAGATATGGGAGAGGCATCCTATGTGATTGGGATAGAAATATTCCGTGATGTAAAGCCGTGTCTATTAGGATTGTCTCAAAGAAGGATATATTAATAAAGTTTTAGAGAGATTTAGAATGGACAAGTGCTCTGTAGGATTAGTTCCAATTCAGAAAGGGGACAAGTTTAGTGAATTACAATGTCCCAAAAATGATATGGAACGAAAGGCGATGGAATCAATTCCATACGCATCAGTTGTTGGGAGTCTAATGTATGCCTCAACATGCACTCGGCCGGATATCAGTTTTGCTGTAGGAATGCTTGGCCGATATCAAAGTAATCCTGGTATGGATCATTGGAAAGCTGCAAAGAAAATTCTTCGGTATTTACAAGGCACCAAAGATTTCATGCTCACGTACAAAAGGTCGAATCATCTTGAAGTATTAGGCTATTCTGATTCGGACTACGCCGGATGTATTGACTCAAGAAGATCTACGTTTGGCTATATATTTCTGTTAGCTCGAGGAGCAGTTTCATGGAAGAGTGCGAAGCAGTCCGTCATTGCTACTTCCACCATGGAGGCTGAATTTGTGGCATGCTTTGAGGCCACAATTCAAGCATTATGGCTGCGGAATTTTGTTTCAAGATTCAGTCTTATTGACACAATATCAAAGCCCTTGAAAATTTATTGTGACAATTCCGCAGCTGTTTTCTTCTCAAAGAACGACAAGTATTTGAAGGGTGCAAAACACATGGATTTGAAGTTCTTGTCTGTCAAAGAAGAAGTGAAAAAACAAAGGGTGACAATTGAGCACATAGGTACTGAATTAATGATAGCGGATCCGCTGACCAAAGGTCTGCCACCCAAGATTTTTTGTGGCCATGTCAATCAAATGGGCATCATAGATAAGTCCTTGTTAGCTTGATGTGTATATATATATATGTGTGTATGAATAGTTGTTGCTTATCCTGACATTTTGAATTCAATAAAGATTGCATTTTGTGCTTCTATTATTCACATGATGGTGTATACATTATTGTTTAGTGAAATAATATAAAAGTATAGGATTATGGTTTCCTTAATTACAGATATATATTGATTTAAGTTGTTTGTGATACATGGAAGGAATCTTGTCAATATAGGCTTGAGACTGCCATGATCCTCTCAATTTAAATTAATGAAAAGAATGGCTTGATAAATTTACTGTATAGTGTGCACTTAAATTTATTAGTAAATTATCAGCCCGTTACATAGGCCAAGTGGGAGATTGTAAGATTAATTTAATCTTTTATGGCGATTGTAAGATTAATTTAATCTTTTATGGCCTATGTAATTTTATTTGATTGATTCTAGTATTAAAAATTCTAGTATGATGGTTACTAAATTTAAGAATTGGAATCAAGGGTTTTAAATCCCTCTTCTCTCCCTTTGGTAAATTTATGTTACATGTATATATGTGTGTTTTGCATGGTACATGCATACGTGATTTAACTAGCAGTTGGTGGCTACTAGATAAAGTTGTATGCATGCATGGCTCATGCTATGGCCATCTGTGAGACACAACAATTAGCACATGTTTTGTGCTTTGCTTTAACTAACATGCAGTTAAGCTTATGTGAAGAGATGTGTTGTTTGATGGCATTGGTTCATACACTATAAATAGCAGGGATTCTGATTCATCAAGTAATTGACATCAGTACAATCCAACACAAGTATGTGACACACACATATACACATTCTTATTCTCTATCCATCAAGAGAATATTGTAGCGAAAGGTAGAGAGAAGAAGAAAGACATCATGCAGATTCCGAACACCGAACAAGGTTTGTTAGTTGAATCATATAAGTGCTGCAAAGTTCCGCAAAATTCAAAGTTTATTCTTACAGCGTTTATCCCTAGCCCTATTGCAGGAAGAGGAATTGGCTTCAACGACAAGAAGATACCATGTGCGTTAAGAGCAAAAGGACTATTCGAGATTCACCCACAAGCCGCAGACTTATGCAAGCAAGGGAATTCTAGGGGCTATGCCTACTGAGACAAAGGTTGAGTCAAAGACAAAGGTGGAGGAGAAGTACAATAACCCGATAACACTGCGTAAGGCTCACAGGCTATGTATGAAATGTGGTGATAAGTGGGGTCCAAGACATAGATGTCCAAAGAATGTGTCGTTACATGTATTGGAAGAATTCCCAAAAGCATTGCAATTGGAAGGAGGTGACACTGATGGAAGTGATAAGGGCAGTAAAATTAGTGAGGAGGTTTTGATGAATATCTCTCAATGTGCTGCTACTGAAGTGCAAGGCAAGAGAATAATCAGGCTCTAGGGATTGATAGAGGACCAGGAAGTTTTGATCCTAATTGATTATGGCAGTTCTGGAAATTTCATCAGTGAGGAATTGCTGAAAAGACTACAGTGTTCTGCATAACCTGTTGAGGTTGTATAGGTTGCTCTAGCAAATGGAGGAAGGATGTGTAGTAACCAACAAGTTAAGGGGCTCATTTGGTGGACTCAATGTTACACCTTCACCACTGATGTCAGGCTACTCAAGTTGGGGTGCTATGGCATGATACTGGGTATGGAATGGTTAGAGGAGCATGGGCTAATGTGGATACACTAGAGCAGAAAGAAACTTAGATTCATGTACAAGGGTTCAAGAATCACACTAACAAGAGTTAAGGATGTGACTAGCAAATGCTACAAGATTTCAGCCAGGAAACTCCAAGGTTTGGTCAGAAAGGGAAGCTTGGTTCAATTAATACAACTCACATCAGTAGACAACCCAAAGGGAGCAGAAACAATACCTCCATTGGTGCAAGTATAGTTGCAGAAATATGCTGATCTATTTAATAAACCCAAATGCTTGCCACCACACAGAGCACTGGACCACTCCATTCCATTACTACCAGGGGCAAAACCGGTCAACATTAGACCTTACAGATATGCACCTAAACAGAAGGATGAGATTGAAAGGCAGATTACAGATATGCTGCAACATGGAGTTATAAGAAGCAGTACTAGTCATTTTGCCTCTCCAGTTCTACTAGTGAAGAAGAAGGATGGCACGTAGCGTTTTTGTGTGGATTACAGGCAATTGAATGCAACTACTATCAAAAACAAATATCCACTACCAATTTTTGATGAACTGCTTGATGAATTGCATGGCGCTTAGTAGTTCACAAAGCTGGATTTGGGAGCAGTGTACCATTAAATAAGATCAGTGGAAAAAGATGAGTACAAGATAGCTTTCAAAACAAACAATGGACACTGGGAGTTCAGAGTCATGCCTTTTGGAATCACAAATACACCAGCCATATTTCAGGTAGCGATGAACACAATTTTTGCTGATCTGATCAGAAAGTGTGTCTTGTTTTTGTGGATGACATACTGGTCCATAACAGGACCTTAGAGGAGCATATACAACAATTACAACAAGTGTTCAATGTCCTTAAAGACAATCAATTACTTATTAAATAGTGCAAGTGTTCCCTTGATCAACCTTAATTGGAGTATTTAGGTCACATCATCGGTGCACAAGGAGTGGCAACATACCATTCCAAAATACTAGCGGTTCAAACTTGGCCTATTCCACAGAATGTTAAGCAACTCAGGGGGTTCTTGGGACTGTCTAGTTATTATAGAAAGTTCATCAAGCACTATATGATCATAAGCAAAAACCTAACAAAACTATTGAAGAAGAATACAATGTACAGTTGGACAATAAGGCAACAAGAATCCTTTGAATCAATTAAATGAGCACTAGTACAAGCCCAATATTGGCTTTACCCGATTTTACAAAAGAATTCGTTTTGGAGACAGATGCCAGTGGTATGGGTATTGGAGCGGTCCTGATGCAGCAAAGACACCCAATGGCTTATTTAAGCAAAGCCTTAGGACATAAGGCTAAAGCTCTCTCTATTATGAGAAAGAATGTCTAGCTATACTCATGGCTGTGGAGAAATGGAAAGCATATTTGCAACATGGGGAATTCACCATTGCTATTGACTATAAAAGCTTACTGTATTTGGGAGAACAAAGACTCACTCAAGGTATGCAACATAAAGCCTTCTTGAAATTGTTGGGACTGCAATACAAGGTGGTGTATAAAAAGGGGTTGGATAATAATGCAGCAGATGCTTTGTTAAGAAGAGAAATGGGTGTAGAAATTTCAGCCATGTCCATCAGCAAACCAAGATGGTTAAAGATTGTGATTGAATGTTACCAACAATACCCCACAACTAAAGCACTATTAACTGAGTTAGCACTTACTAGTTCCAATGCTGAAGGGTTTCTTCTCTAAGAGGGAATCATTAAATATAAGGGCAGAATTTGGTTAGGTAAACACACTGCAGCTTACCAAGCAGTATTACTCGCACTACATGGTAGTGGACTTGGAGGACATAGTGGAATTCCCGCCACATATCATAAGATTAAGGCACTATTTGCCTAGCCTAGAATAAATAAAGGACATACAACAGTTTGTGGCGGCCTGTGTAACATCTCAATTTTTAGGGCTTTCTGAAATTTTCAAAATAAAAATAACAATTTGATTTTTGTTGAAGTTGCTAAAGCTTAACTTGGAATTAAAAAAAACAAAAATAATTTAATATGAGTTAATCAAAATTTAATTAATTTGAAATTTGGTTTACACAAATTTTCTTAGACTTTATTGGATTTAAAGTCAAAACGAGTATTCTAAATGTTTTTATGAGTTTTTGGACTTGATTTACTATTTTCTAAAAGCCATTTTGAATTAGTGTATTCTCTGTAAATAAGAAATTATGTTTCCTTCCCACGCCCGTTCCCCGCGCGACCACCCTCTCGGTTTCGACCAATACCACTTGGTTTCGACCAGACCCTCCGACCAGATCCGCCTGTCAGCCTCCCCTGCTCACCTTCGCCTCCCTCCCGTTGTTTGCCCATGCCGCCAGCACTCGCATGCGTCACCGTCGCGACGAAAGTAGTCGCCTTGGCGCGAATCCTACCCCTTTTTCCCTCGGCGACGTGCACATTAACTGCCCATCTTTCCCTGCACCTGCTCCCCTTGACTCCGACGTCCTCTCCTTTCACCTCGTCCCATCACCGACGCGCCAGCACCGCGCGCCTTCAAATCTCCCAACAGCTCTCTCCTCCTCCCCTCCGGACTATAAAGAGCCCGAACAACCCTCTTTCGTCTCTTTTCCTTACCCAACTCTCTTTTGCTTTTTTTTTTTTTGTGGTTTGTCTGAAACCCGAGCTCCGTGTTTTGTGCGTTGCATTGTTTGCTGTCACTCCCAGCAGCGGATGTAGTCGTCCGTCACCGGATACACGAACCGCCGGAAACTCATCGTCCAAGCTCCGGTGAACCTCTGGCATCGAACGGTGAGATCTATGCAATTGACGGGGAGGGGAATCGTGTCAGGGCGTCAGGAATACCAAACAAAAAAAAATATCGTGATGGGCTGAGTGGGCGGATCAGGCATGAGAAATTAGGGCCGCTGCCCGGCCCAACACAAAACGCCCTTCCATTTCCGGAAAATAAATCCACACGAAATTCAAACGCCGATCTCTTCTCCGTCTCCATCTCGCCGGCCACACACCCGCCCACCCAATCTACCAGCCATGGATCACGCCGCCGAGCACCTCGACCCCGCCGCCTCGGCCTCCTCCTCCTCCGCCGTTGCTGAGGTCAACGCGTGGCTGGCCTCCCTCGCGGCGGAGGGCGGGGGCGGAGGAGGTGGAGGGGACTTACGGGAGGGCGAGGCGGCGCGGCGGTCCCGGAGCTGTCGCTGGGGTCCGACCCCACGCCGCGCGGCGTGGCCTACCTCCGCGCGCTCGCGGCGGCGTCGCAGGCGCGGTCCCGCGCGGCCGGGATCGCGGCCGCGGGGCTGCGCGGGCAGGCCGCGGAGTACCGCGCCGAGGCGGCCCGGCTGCGGGAGGCGCTGGAGAGGGCAGGACTCGCGCGGGACGCGCTCCCGCCGCCCGCCGCCGTGGCCGCGCGCGCCGTCGCCGCCGTCGCCAACCTCCTCGCCATCCGCGACACCGAGATGAGCAGGTGGCTGGCTGGGGCTAGGCTTCTGAATTTCTTCTTTCCTCTCATCGACGCAGTGAGTGAGATCTGTGCCCTCTGATGGGTAGATTTGTTCATGGCTTGCGATTTCATCCTCGGCATTGGACGAATTCCGATGGGGTTTTTGGCCAAATAGCAAAAACAGGACATGACTGGAAGCCCTGCTTGCATTTTTATGCTTGTTATTGATCTGGATCCTGGGCTGAAACTTAGTTTAAAGTCCTCTATTGCAACTAGTGGCAAACATCTGGAAAGTAGAACCTATGAATTTTTGTTCTCAGCTTAGTGGATGCAAGAAAATGTTCTTAATCCAACATCCAAGGGATGCTTGCATTCAAATTTGCTATTTTATCATCTACTCTGAGAAAACTTGTGAATAGGGAATAGTAATGGTTAGGCGTAGAAGTGAATATTCTGGTGATTCTTCACTGCGTTTCATTGTTTTGTGATTGGTTTTGGAATGGTGGTTATGCAGCTTCGTGGTGGCCAGTGCGGACTTGTCGTTGAGGAGAGCAGAGGTGGAGGAGAAAAGGGACAAAGTGCATAAAGAGTCAAAGGCACTTCTTGATTACACGAGGAAGGCCATAACCAAGCTTACTGAGCTCAAGAAGTGTGTGAAAAACTGTTCAGTTCTTAGTTGACTTAAGTAGTACTTACTAATCATCACCGCCTAGATTTCCTGAGAAAATGTGATAACCTCTATGCCATTTTTAGGATGCTGGAGAAATTCAAAAATGATGTTGAGAAGCAACAGGTGGAGCAAATGGCCGATTGGCAAACAAAGCTGGTCATGATGGACTCGAAGGAACGACAATATATCCTCCAAGTCTCAAATTATAAGGTGAGTTGCGTTCTGTTTTGCATGTTGTCTAATTTATAGGGCTTATCTAATATTGTTCTTGTCATTTTTACCTTAATGGCTTGTCTATCTAGAGCTATTTATGCCCCTTTGTAGGCCAATTGTGTGTATTACTTGGTTAGGCACTATTGTCTTAGGAAATCCACTTTGATGCCTTTTTATATTCATCGTCTTCTGTTTTACCAGGCAATGCTTAATCGGGTGGGATATACACCGGAAATCAATCATGGTGTGCTGATGGAAATGGCAGAACATAAGAAGGATCTTGAGCGGAAGACAAAACCCATTGCGGACACATTAAGAAGCTACCAGGATTTGCCTCCAGTATGCCTTTTGCCTTCTGTTTTGTACCTTTTCTTCTCATGTAAATCCCTGCTTATTCTTGGGTATCTTTGGCAATTGTATTCAGGATAAAGCTCTAGCTGCACTAGCTATAGAGGACAAAAAGAGGCAGTATGCAGCTGCAGAGAAGTACCTTGAAGACGTGTTGCAATCTGCTTTAACCACACCCGGCTTATGATGTGCGTGTGATTAAGTGCATAGTTTTATTTGGTGTATCTTATACATTATCATTGATTGAAGGTGTAACGATCATTGACTTTATTGTAACTTGGTTCTTTACTCCTGTAAAATCCATGTTCTAGTGTTTTTCAACTACGGTAAATTGGCAAATTTTCACCACAAGAAACTAAGTTCTGTTACAGTTACAATGTCAGTGATAACCGAAACGCTATCTCTGAACAGTTTGGCCTGTTGTCTGTATATTTTTGGCATTAACGTGTATGTGATTTTGGATGGGCATGGTGATTGGTGATCCGTGGAATCCAATCATCCATAGATGACATGTATTTAAGGATTACCTGGAATGTGATGATCTAATGGATATACATATATTACATGGTATGCAGGTTCATGTTTCGATGGCCTTTTGTATGTTATCGCATCAACATTCAAATGGTCAACTGTATTTTTTGTAATTTTCAAATTAAACTCAGACGCTCAGATTAACTCTTTGTATCCTGTGACTTCTGCCAGAAGAGTAACATTTTTTTCAATCCAAATACTGGGACAAAAAAGTGCTGCTAGATTTCCTAGAAGATTTCTTTCAAGTGACTTCAGTTATTGTGTTCGCATCTTCCATCGGTTAATGCTATAGTCCACTTTGTCCTACTATGAACTGAACTTGTAGACAAAATTTGTGCTATAGCATTACTTTTTTTCCTTCTGGAGACAGATGACATTATGAAAAGGTGAGAACATAAATCTTTGGGAATATGCTCTACATGGAGAAATGTGTTACGATTTGTTTTTAAATTATGCTGTAACGTTCATAACACTTTTTTCCCTGATGCTAACATTTGCTCCAACTTCCAACTACAGAGTTATCTATAGTTGTCTTGGCCATCTTTCCTGTTAACCGTGCATGGTGTGTTGTGCTATATGCAGTGAAAGCTCAGATACAAGGATGCTTTCAATTGATATGTTAGAGCTGTGAGGAAGAGTTTTGCAGAACTGGTGGTTCTTTTCTGGTTGACCTTACTGCTGAAGGCAATTGGTCTTTTTTTAAAGAAAACATTTGAGACCATTGAAGATAATTAGTGAAGCACACAATTATGACAGGAATGCCGTGCATTGGACTTCTCTGCACTCTTTCCATTAAAGTATCATGCTGCATCTATTAATTTCGAAATGCATATTATTTACTGACTTGAGTTATTGAGCTGACTTTTACAACTGCCATTTTTTCAAATCCATGAACAGTCCATCTGTTATGGTCCAATATCCAGGCGAGACTGTAGTGCGCGCACTGTAGCAAAGAGAATACTGTAGCACCGCGTGAACAGTAATACGTATTAGGAAGGATCTGTTATTTAGGAATGTTCTATTAGGTGTTTGGTATTTTCTATTAGTTATGCAAGTTATTATTAGATTAGATTGTTATAGATAAGTTTCCTTATAGATTATTTTTTAGGAGTTAAGTTGGGTCGTCTCTATAAAAGAGATAGCATGCATCCATTATTAGTCAAGCAAAGAAATAAGCAATGTTAGTCTCTAATCGGTTGGCTAAAGATCAGAGCCTCCTTGTTCGTCAGGAAGAATCTCGACCGAGCTTAGAGGGCGATCCCTCGCCTCCTTGGCTAATTAGGCCTCAGAGTCTCGCTACTTCGACAGAGAAAAGCTCTGCCGGTGGTTAGATGAGGGTGAGTGTCCTACCCTCGGTTCTCGTACCTGTACCCTAATAGTTACCACAACACCATCTTTATAGATATAGCCCTAAGCTTGCTTGGAGTTCATGACTTGCTCTTCTGTAGGTGTTTTGAGTATAATGAATTTGATACATTTGCATTTAAATGCCTGCTTTTAGCATATATAGAATATATCTTTGCTTGTAACAATTTAACCTTTTTCTTCTACTGCATTGCATAATGCAATATTGTATCTTTTTAGCATTGGCTTTTTAAATTCTTGTGACAGTTAGCATCCCAAAAATGTGAGGAAAATGTATCTTACAGAATATGATAAAATTAGAATAACCCAATTAGGAGCCACTATAACTCCAGGTCTCCAGCTTATTTTCTGGAGATGGAGCTGGAGGGCTAGAACTTATCCCGGCAGGATCTAAATATTATCATAACAAACTTATGTTTTCAGAAGCAATATTCTAATGCCTGTTCATGAATAACTGCTCTTTGAATTTGGAATTGTTCTGTTACTTATGACCTACCTATACATTTAGTAATATGATTCTACTCTTTGTAAAGCTATCCTTTTCTGATTGTGTTGACAATGAAACAAAATTAGAAATGATACTGACTAGTGCTAACATCTGTTCTTGCTACAAATTTATCTGTAACTGTATTGCCTATCTTTCCTTATTGCAGTGCCTGGGATGTTCTTTGAAGGCTTGGATGCAAAGCTGTTTCCAGTGCTACATCCGAGCTAATGAAAAGTTCTGGTCAACCTTACCACTGAAAGTAAGTTGATAGTCATGCAGAAAATTTGAGTGGCATGAACACATCACATTTGACTTTACAGTTTACATTTCTTACATTTTAGTATCATGCTGCATATCTTATTTTCAAAATTCGTATTTCCAAGCATATTTTTACCAATTTAAATGGATTGACAGTCTTTAACTGCCACTACTTGTGATGTATCCGTCTTCTACTAGGCAGGTTGTATGGATGTAGTACTGGCGATCGAGACCTTTGGAGCCTACGGCCGGGCGCCGTCATTGAAGCAGCAAGGTAGCTGGGACAGGCAGAGAAATTCAGAGGATAGAGAATAGCAATTGGAAGATAGAAGTTTATTTCTTGCTTACCTCAAACTATTACATTGCCTCATATAGAGAAGGCTGGAAGTTTCCCTAATACGAATCAATGTCCTGAAGGGACAATCTATCTAACTTACCATAAGACTCGGAAACGACTCCATCTAGCATCCGTATAGCATCAGACTTCCTGATCTTCGGCTGCATGAAAACTAGACGGTTCCTGATCTTTGGCTGCATGAGAACTAGACCATCCGAACCCAATATGAGTCCACGTCCACAACAACTTGCAGCTACATTAAGCCAGTCTTTATAGATTTAACTCACTGCATCATGTTTTCTTCTTTTGATATATGCATGCCAACAGATAGATGTAAGGGATTTAATTTTTTTGTTCATTTTCTTTATAAGAAATGCAATGAACAAAACATTTCTTACATTGTTCATGCTCGCCACTCGAAAAGAATGAAGTAAATCCTTCAATACTCCTCTCACCCTTTCGATCCACTAGTTGAATCACTTCTACTGTGACTCACACTCCGGGGGGTACCCATCAGGGTACCTCCTCGAGTCAGTGCAGTAGTCATAAATCTTGTATTTATCATCCACCTCCTTCAGTTTCTGTTTCCCCTCCTCATCCAACGCCTGGTTGAACCAATTGCTGCCACTAGAACCTTGGCCGCAAACCCAGGCAGTCTTGTACGGGACGCAGGCGTTGGCACTGTAGTTCCGGAAGAATGCAGTGAACGGTGCTTGGGACCAGTCGGTCTTCACCCTCCCGCCCTGCGTCGCCCAGTCATCAGCATCCCAGATGCAGCCATACAGCCTCATTGGTTGATAGAGTGGGAAAGGGATATCATTCCTAAACTGATTCTTCATCTGCCGGACTGGTGTGCCGTCCACAAGTATTCTGCAACGCAATAAAAGCCAGATGATTTGGGGTTAATGTTTTTAAATAATTTGGTTGAACAATCCGCCTTTCCTGACATGTCAAGTCATTTTCAGAATTGCTCACCACATAGCACAACACTGTGGAAATGAGTCCTATTAGTGCTGTATATATAGGAACTAATAATTTTAGCAAGGTAAGAGATGCACTTACAAGATCTCCTGTGGGTTCCAGATGACGGAGTAGGTATGGAAGTCTTCAGTGGGATCAAACCAAAGCCGGTACTGCTTTTCTCGGCCACCTGTCCCTCTGGCATAGATGTTAGTGTGCAAGGTGTAGGGCTCCCCGGTGCTGTTCCCCAAAAATTCAAGGTCGATCTCGTCATGGACTTGCCACAGCCCCTCTGTTATCATCTATTCCCACATTGCGACACAAAAGAATGGTTAGCCTAAGGATCCATGGATTACATGGATGTTAGCCTGTTCAGTTCTTGATCACTTACATATATTGTGGTGACAGTGCCAGCTGAGTCACTGGCGACGAGCTTGATGTCCATGTCGAACCTCCCGAAGAGGTACTGGCTCTTGGAGCGGAACGCAGAGGTTGTCCAGCGGTCGAGGGACAGAGATACTATTTGGTGGCCGGTGGTGTCGTAAACTACCTGTGTGCTGCCCCACAGCATGTCAAGGCTGTCGGTCATGTCGCTGATTACTGGGGGGACGGCTAGGATGAGATAGAAAGCCGCTAGGGAGGCTAGGAAGCGAGCCCTAGCCTGTCCCATGGCTTGTGGTGGTGTTAAGTGAGTGGGCACAGTGTGAGTGTGCTGTGTTTGAAATGGTATAGACTTATATAGACTCAAGTAAAGGGCAGACCAGGGTGTCCAAGTCTAAACAAGATCTAACATAGTATTGGCTTAGATTCTTGGAAGATGAAATAAACGGGACATCATTGTCTGGCTGATGAAGTGGGTATAAAAAATTGATAAAAATGGCTTGAACCAAAGCTTAAGTAGGAATAAGTGTGGAGTTGACTAACTGGTTCTGTCATGGGACCAGTGACACCAGTCTGAGCCGCCCCACGGGGTTTTCTGACGAACTAAGCTGGCCTTCTAGCAAGTTGAGGGTTTATGTTATGAGGTCAAGAGGGTTTTAGTTGCCTTGTGGTGCAGTTCTTGTGTGTGAAATTACTAGATCCACTCAATAATCAAATATGTACTCAGTTGTAAGTCATGAAGCGCATAGTTTTGTCCAATCCTGTTGTATTGATGCACATAACATGTATAGGGTGTGAAAATGCACAGAAATATGCTTTAGAAAAGCACAGAAAACAGATATAAGTAGAGGAGTGCTTCTATGTTCTCGAAAGAAAACTTACTATTCTGAAGGTCATAAAGCTGCTGTGGTTACTTATAATTTGTTGAAGATCAGCCCTTTGTAATCTTTTAGGATTTGTACTATTTTCAATAAATGTCACTTTCTCTAAACTCTGAAGGATGTCTGTATTGATGAGATTCTACAGCAATGGGTTTGTTATAGAAAAGGATCATGATGGGTTTTGTTTGATCGACTAGGTTAATTGGTGGATCTAATGATTTTCTTAAAGAATGAAATTCTCCAGGTGTAGAAAGCCATCTACTAATGCAAGTGGTGTTCAGTTGCTCAGTAAATAATCAAATCATCTGTAAGTCAAACAGGCAAGTCACCCAGTAGATCACAAGGCCATGCACGCTGAAGTCCCACTGGAAAGTTCACACCTACAAGTTTCTGATTGTGTCTGTGCACTACAATTTTTCCATGACCATGCTCTTTGGTTCCTAAAACTTGCAATAAACAGCTTGAAAGTTTCATGACATAGGCACAGCATGATGCATTAGTGAAATTCTTTGAGAAACTCAAATTAATTCTTAGGACAAAGTTAGCTAGATTTGCTTTACATGCTCAGAACACTGCAGTTTGATCCAAATTGCGAAGCCTTTATTGCTTAACCCATCCTGAAGAGCATTACATGTTTAGGCCATCTGCATTTTAACTAGCACTTGAATTGTTATTTGTTGTTGAATAAATACATATAATTCTTCTATCCTTTTTTGCACTGCAGGTAGTTAAGGAACCCCTACCCTCCTTCATTTGTTACTATCGGTGGGGCTTGATCAGTTGGAACAGACACAACGTTGAAGTTACATTAAGTAACACCAAGTTATGGGTAAGTGATTATAGTAATTCACCCATTTTTACACCCTTTCTCTCTAAAAACATTTTTACTGCATAAGTTAAAAGTCTATAACTGTTCTTTTTAAATATCTGCTACAAATGGTGCCAGTTTCCAGTTATGAGTTGGATCTAAGACCACAGAAATTCTACCCAGGAATGGCATTGGCTCTTGTACTAGTATCTACAACACTTGTCACAATGATTTTTTTTCTCTTTACAAGTTTTTATAGACATAGTACCAACATTTGGAATTTTGCTCTTGAAGTAACTATATCTCAACAATTTGTTCATGGATGCATTAGCTTATTTGTGGATTACTAACCTTGAAAACGCTGGATGGAACTGGTATCTAAATAGCGTGTTTGTGTTGATGACCGTGACCCTGGCACACTTCTGTAGGTACCATGGGCTGTGATTTTTTCGATGTACGTAACAACAGAGTACTACTTCTTTATGCCCTAATTAATGGTGCATGTGATTTTAAATTTTAAGTGTCTGAACAGACATAGAGATTGCTTCGATTTAATGCTTTCATGTTTTTTTTGAGGGAAAAGGCCACTAGGGGCTTCTGGATTTATCTGGTTTTAACAAAAGTTGAGTACATGATCCACCAAATTACATAAAGAAACCTAGCGAAGCAGAAAATTACATTCCATCCCTTCGGTTTCTTCTCTAAACTTCGCCTCTCCGAAGAAGATGGTAGTGATCTTGTGGCATCGTCGGCGCCGGAAAGCTCCACTTGCAGGTGTAGACGACCAGCGCCTGGCGTGCAGCTGCTGTGGATTTGAGGAGAGGACGCCATCTCTAACTTGAGGGTCTGAGCGCCGGATAGCTCCACTAGCAGGAGGCAGTGGCGTAGCTGGCCACGGGTAGCCTTTTGATCCCAGGTCTCGGTGGCCCGAGGCCTAGCTCTGCCTCTGAAAGAAGGTGTAGACGATCAATGCCTGCTGTGGATTGAAGACGAGGGCGCCATCTCGAAATCAGCCGAAGAGGGTGGGTGGCGTTGACCTAAAAGGCATGTCTGCCACTGCCGGTCTTGAGGGCCTCTGCAATGGAGGTTGAGGGAGATCGAGGTCGGGGAAGATCCTCCGCCGTCTCCTCGGCCACTGCTTGTAATCTCATTCGCCACCTTGTGCCGTCTCCTCCTCCACCTCCGCCGTGGGAGCCGCTCGCCCCACCACTGCTGATGCTGTGCTCTGCTCCGTCGACGGGAAGGTGACTGCTTGGCCAGGGTGGAGACGGAGAAGAAGGCTGGCAAAATGGGCCGTGCTAGCCATGTCGTGCTGGACCGCTCGCCCGAGGTCACGACCCAAGCACGGTGCTGTGTGGCAGGGGTGCATCAGGCTGTGTCGTGCTTAGGCCAGACCAACAGTACCGTGCTTCGGCCCAGCCCGACAGACACGGCCCATTTGGACAGGTGTAGCACCATGTTTCTCTTATTTTAAGCATACCACATGTGATATATGCACAGCCAACATATATATGTATAAGTTTTTGTTTTGTTTATTGTCAGACCCGGATTTTGCAAATCCAATGTGAAAACACTGCGCTATTCATTGGATCGGTAGATAGCGCTCACAGAATACATCAATGATTCAAATCATACATGACGAAAACTAAACCATTCAATATATTAAAAACATCAGAGTGACATAGATCACGTCGGGTCAGGTTTTACAATTAAGAGCCAAACAAGCTAAATTGATTACAACACAAAAGTAGCGAAAATGACAGTGGAAGCGAAAGGGGTAGGACATATCTCTCTACAGGCAAGCTACCGGGGTAGCATGTGTACGGCCCATATTACCCAAGGATTTGAATAATATTGGTTGTACGCAAGTACCAGTTGAACCAGCTAGACTGGGGCGAGACCTAGACTAAAGAACTAATCTACTCTTCATCATTGTCTTGACCATTGACATCGGGGTCCTCGTAGTACGCATAGTGACCTTGATCCACAGGTTCTGAAGGTTTGGGGGAAAAAGTGAGGATAATCACAACTTCCGTGCTCGTAAGCCAACACACAAGATGCAATAATAATACATGCAAGGCTTAATAAGGATTGACCTGAGTTCTTTTATTTGCTATAGTAATGTTTTCAATTATCAGAATTATAATTTCCTATCACTTAGTATTTTAATCAAATTGCATTTTGTTAAAGAGAATAATTGTGCAATATTAAATATAGCGAAGGTTACCTTCGCCTTATGCTTAATTTGATTGTGATTACATCCACCTATTAACATCACTGGGTACGACCACCCAGGAAAAATAAAAAACTAGGGTTACATCAGCCCGACAAGTTTTTATCCCATCCATAAAGATTTTTGAAATAGAACTAACTCTAGTAAGTTCCCATGCCCGCGTTTGACCGTAGGCACGGCTATTTAAACAGTTTATACTCTGCAGAAGTTGTATACTGTACCCACAAGAGACAATCAACTCGTTGCTCCATATGATTCCTTAGTCATGTAGTTGAGAGACCATCACAATAACCTTTCAAAATATCTCACCCTTCCCGCCATCTCACCCATATGGGCGGCTCCCATAAGTTGTGTGAGATGTTCACCACAACGACTAGTGCAGTTGGCAACTTCACCTTGCATCGGTGTCCCATTCAAGCCGGAATGCGTCCCATGCTTGCACTTGCACTACCTCATTCCCCCTCCAGCGAGATGACTTTCAAGGTTCAACAAATTTACTAAGCCAAGTTGTATTTTACAAACTTGTGGTTGTACTTATTTTACAATGGGAGGTTATGACAAGATTAAGTCCTTAAGTCATCTGGGCGGTTCATACCACATTCCACACATTCTCGTGTTACGTCAGCACCCACTATCATACCATCTGCCCAGATGTGGTAATAGCAGTTTAATAGGGTTTTTGAGGAGTAAAAACTAGATTATCTCAAATACTTCAGTCATGTACATCCAATGATTACTCAAAACCATTTCATGTTTTAAGAGATGATGATTAGGGCATTTAATTCCTCAGTACTTAAGCAAGACTAGCATGTCGCTTAAGTACAACCTATAACTAGTAATTCACCATATAATTATTAGGGTGACAAGGATTAAGTATTTCAATTGTTAAGGTGGCGTAATAATTATTTAATTACCAAGTAGGCATGTAACTAACTTCTAAAGATTTAACATACATTTTCATAGTGAATTAAGCATGGACTTTGCTAATTTAAAAGAATATAATTAGCATAAAATGTAGGCTCAAAATGATCAAAGTATTGACTCGTCTGGATTAAAGGCAAGAGAGTCTTGGAAGTCTTATGCTTGATCAAAATGGAGATTTCCCGCTTCTTCGAACTCTACGCGGACAAAAGTGCTGAAAAAGAACAAACAAGCAAAGAGAACAAATAAATACACAAGAAATAGTAAATGAACTCCAAATTAAAATAGACCACTGCTATTAGCAAGATCTTGAATTTAGACAAATTTCATAATTTTTGGAGTTATAACGAAGGAGAATGAAGCTTCTGAAGTTTGAGTTTGGAGTTATAACGAAGGAGAATGTCCTACTGACATTCGGGTCCCACTGAACCGTGCCTGGTCCATGTGTATAGTGCATGGACCGGAGGTCAACATGCACTGTGCACACCAGTCCACGGGTGCACCAGGGGCTACACTGTGCATCGGGGGCTACACTGTGCATCGGGCCCACTGTCAGCTAAGGGGGGGGGATTGGGAGGTAATGTGCCATCACTATTCCTCAGGCCCACGCGGCAGTGGTTCAATGCATTAGTTAATGCGTCATTTAGACCGGCTAATCATTGCCTTAACCCTAACGACATAGATTGCAGTAAATAAATGGCACACAATGCCTGTCCAAGATTCGGACACACAGGGGAGCTCCACGGGTGCTCTAGGCTCCGGCTTGTCGCCGGCGGAGGCGAGCATGGCGGCGGCGGCCAAGGCCCAAATTGGGTTGCTCTCGGCGAGGCGAAGCTGCTGACGGTGGTGGCGCGACCGAAAGATCGCCGGAGCGGCGACGGCGTGGCGGCAAAACGGCACCCTGGCGACTCCCAACAAAAGATGGTGAGTGCATCGGCTAGAGGGGAGCAAAGGGAGCTTACCAAGCCAAGGAAGGGGGCAGGAGGTGGCCGGAGGAAGGAGATCGACGGCGAGGAAGTTGTTGGTCGGGAGTGGAGAAGAACTCAAAATCCGAGCGTTCCCGTGGATCAAATGAGGAATTAGAGGGGAAAACTTCCTTGGGTGCTAGAACACAATGTGACATGAAAATGTGAGCGGGGGCTTCATTGAAACCAGGGAATGACCGAAGGGCGGCGACAGGCAACACTGGAGCTCGGTGCTTCCTGGCGATTGAGAGGGGAAATGAGGTGCAAGTGAGGAGGGGGGGGGGATAGAGGGGAGCTCCAGGGTGCTCTTATGTAGCCGAAGGAAGGAGATGGGAGAGGGAGAGAGCCGTTGGGGCTCGGGCGTGCGCAAGGTCCCGAGGCGGTTGAGGGCGCTGGTCGTGGCGAGCAGGTAGGATGGCAGGGGGCGCTGGTGCTCTGGCATGCGCACGATGACGACCTTGGAGGGCCAGAGCAGGTGGGAGTGGCGCTGGCGATGGGACGGGGCGAGAGCGGCTCTGGCGCGACCACGGGAAAGCTCTGCGCACGCATGGGCAACGACGGGATGACATCGACGTCACGGCGAAGACTAAGAGGGCTGCGGTTGAGTGTTGACGCGGGCGAGTAGGTGGGCTTGCGCCTTGCGCAGCGTCTTAGCGTCTTGCTGCAAGAAGATCTGACCAGACGCCCGGGGGCGCGCTCTGGAGTGGCTCGGTTAGCAGGAGGTGACAGGGGTGGGCTTGGGGCTGGCACGGGCCGGGAAGGAAGGGGCCGAGCCTAGGAGGAAGTGGGCCAAGCCCAAGAGGAAATTCGAAACCGAAAGCTGAAAATGAGATTTGAAGTTTAAAACCGAAATTTGAATTAGAGCTTTTGAGCTCAAATGGAAATCTTCAATTACGGCTCACGGTCCCAAAAACGTCCGAAAAACGAGCTGTTGCATTTATTTTCCTTCTAAGAAATGCAATGAACAAACGTTTATTACACTGTTCAATACTCAGAAAGAATGAACCGAATCATCCAAAACACCTCTCACCCTTTCTATCTGCTAGTTGAATCACTTGTACTATAACCCACACTCCTTGGGGACCCCATTTTGGAACCTTTTGGAGTCAGTGCAGTAATCATAAATCTTGCAGTTAGCATCCACCTCCTTGAGTTGCTGTTGCCGCGTCTCATCCAGCGCCTGGTTGAACCAACCGGTGGCGCCAGGTGAGCTCTGGCCGCAGGCCGGGGAGCTCTGGTACGGGGAGCAGGTGGTGGCCCTGTAGTTCCGGAAGTATGCCGTGAATGGCGCCTGTGACCAGTCGGTCTTCGCCCGCCCGCCCTGCGTCGCCCAGTCGTCGGCGTTCCAGATGCTGCCGTACACCCTCATCGGCTGAGAGATTGGGTAAGGGACACCGTACATCAACTGGTTCTTGATCTGCCGGATCAGCTTGTCATCGACAAGGATTCTGCAACTCGACCACATCTATACGAGTTAGGCTCAGCACATGGGTAGGTTGAACAAGATGCTTTCTCTGATATGGTCACCAAATCTCCCTTCTAAAAGGAATTATTGATGATTTGCCATTATAAACATTTGTATTTGATGATTCCTCACTCTATGTCATATTGGCATTGGGTCCCTGAACAAGATGCTTTCCCTAATATGGCCACCAAATCCCCCTTCTAAAAGGAATTATCGATAATTTATCACTATAAAAATGTGCATTGACAGGGAGATATAGAGTAACAAATCAACAGATGCACATCTTTTACTATGGCAAATCATCAAAGACTCTCATGTCAGTCAGACATGTAGTGACAAATCGTCAAACGCGCATATTTACTGCAGCAAATCATCGGATCAAGAAATCCCCCTTTCAAAAATGGATTCGACATGCGTGACCAAACTGAGCCGTAGTACTTCATATGAAATACATGCAGTTTTATCTAGACAGAACTAAAATGGGAGCTTACAGGATCTCTTGTGGGTTCCAGATGATGGTGTAGGTGTGGAAGTCTTGAGTGGGGTCAAACCAAAGCCGGTACCGCTTCTCTCTGCCGCCTTTCCCTCTGGCATACAGGTTGGTGTGCAGGGTGTAGGGCTCTCCGGTGCTGTTACCCAAGAACTCGAGGTCGATCTCATCATGGAATTGCCACAGCCCCTCTGTTATCATCTATTCCAAAAATTGCAACACAAGAGAATTGTTAGTCTGAAGGATCCACGGTTGGCATCAACGTTTGATCACTTCATTCGTTGGCCACTTACATACAATGTGGTCACGGTGCCGGCTGAGTTCCCAGGGACGAGCTTGATGTCCATGTCGATCCTGCCGAAGAGGTACGTGCTCTTTGAGCGGAACGCGGAGGTTGTCCGGCGGTCGAGAGTCAGCGCGATGGTCTGTTGGCCGGCGTTGCCGTAGATCACCTTTGAGTTACCCCACAGAATGTCGAGGTCGCTGGTCAGGTCGCCGGCGACCTGGGAGACGGCTAGGATGAGGTAGAACGCCGCCAGGGAGGCTAGGAGGTGAGCCCTAGCCTGCCCCATGGCTTTTGGTGGTGTTAAGAGAGTGAGCACTGAGTACAGTGTGAGTGTGCTATGCTTTGAATGGTGTGAACTTATATATAGACAGGTGTAGGGGAGATTAGTTTGTCCAAGTAGAAACAAGATCTAACTTGGTGATGGTTCTTGGAAGATGTAAGAAACTGGGGAGAATCGCCTGGCTAAGTAGCGGGCATAAAAAAAACTTGATGAAAGTGGCTTCAATTAAAGCTTGAGCAGTGAACGAGTTGACCATCTGGTTCTAGCCTTCTAGGGCTCTAACACAGCACCAATCTGTGAGCCGCCCCACGGTGGCTTCTGACAGAGGTTCTCCAGCAAATTGAGGGTTTATGGTATGATGTCAAGAGGGTTTTGTTAGAATAGGACTCTATTTGTATTTCTTTATCTGTATATGGCAACCCCCTTTGTACTCCTATATATATTGCCCATTGGGCCCCTTTGAATATACAATATTCATAACATGGTATCAGAGCTAGGGCTCTAACCTAGCTCTTCCACTCTTCCGCTGCCACGTCGTCGTCAAAGGCCGCTGCTCACGCTGCCGCCGCCGCCCCCGACGTGACGCTGCATCTCTACCCAACCCCGCTTGGAGCCGAAGCCGACGCAGCCGCTTGAGCCTCGGTCGCCACGCCGAGCCGAGGACCGTCGCCGCCAGCCGATCCAACCCGAGCCCGACGCCACACGATCCAACCCGAGCCCGACGCCGATCCACGGGGGGGCCGCCGCCACCAGCAAACCCTCCTCGGGCGGGGCGCGCCCGCCACCCCGATCTTCCTCGGCTGCCTCACCACGGCCGATCCACGGGCCGGGCCGCCGCCGCACGACCCTCCTCGGTAGGCGCCACCGCCGACCGATCTACCTGGGTGGAGCCGTCGCCGCCAGCGCCGATCCTCCTCCTCGGCGCCGCCAGCAGGGAGAACAATAGGGTTCCCCTCTCGTCGCGTGAGTTGGAGAGTTGGGCGTAGTGTTAACCGCCCAACAGGTAAAAAATCAAAAAGAACCTAGAACATTGTTCTAACCGCGCGCCGTCGGCCCGCTACCGTTAGACCGTTGCCTTGGTCGCCGCGCCGTCGGCGCCGCCACCGATGGCTTGCTCCATCACCACGATCCCATTCTCGAACAAAACTCCATGGGACGAACTACGTGTTATGGTCTTCACTTATGGAGATCACGCCGATGGTCTTCGCCTCGGGGACATGTCATCGGTGCCCGACCTTGTCCGCTGTCGCCACTCTGACCTCCTCCCGGACAATCTACTTACGCACCTCTTGCGAAGATGAGGCCGCCAAGAAGAAGGCGGCCGATATTGCTGCTGGCGATGTCTTTGCGATGAGGCCTTCAAGATGCCATAGACGCTTTTGAGCGCTGGTGTGCTGATGAGGCCCGGGTTCGAGCCATCCTGGTGGTCAGCGTCGACGACTCCATCCAGCCAGACATTGTTGGTCTGCGTGCCACTCGTCAGATCTGGGATTACTTGCGCGAGCGATACCAGCAGAGCAGCGATGCTCAGTTCTTTTCGCTTCAGCGTGAGTTGGAGACGCTTCGCCAGGAGGACTCCTCCGTCGACGACTTCTTCCGAGCCTTGGCCAGTCTCTGGCGCCAGCTCGACGAGCTGGCTTCTCCGCTCTGTCAGGAGTGTCATAAAGTGCAGAAGGCGGATCGTGATCGTCTTCGCCTTTATGACTTCGTCTGCCGTCTTCGCCCAGAGTTTGAGCCTGTCAGGGCTCAACTGCTGAGCCGCTCACCACGACCGACAGTCACCGAGGCTCTTTCGACGCTTCGTGCTGAGGAGCTTCGCCGTGGGTTAGCAGCACAGTTTGTTCCGGCTGTGCTTGCTACCCCTTCTTCTTCGACTACACCGACGGTTTCTGCTTCGACTACAGTCCCTCCACAGGTGTCTGTTTCTGCTCCTGTTTTTGCACCAACTGGGGTTCAATGCAATTATTGCAAGAACTTCGGGCACGATTACCAGCGTTGTGCGGTGCGAAAAAAGCAGAATAAGGCGCGTGGAGTTGGACGCTCCAAGGGAGGGCAGGGAGGCCCTTCCTCCACAGGAGGACAGACCAACACGTCAGGATCTTCTCAGCGAGGTGACTCTGTTCAACAGTTATGCCAGGCTCTAGTTCAGCAGCTCTCTCTCAGCTCAACAGGTTCTGCCAGTCTAGCTCAGACGTCTCCTACAGGTACTTCTTGGGTTCTAGATTCTGGTGCCTCTTTCCACATGACACCAGACTCCACATCTCTCATTTCAGTAGGACCTCCTGTTTTTCCTATCTCAGTTCAGACAGCTGACGGTACTCCTTTGTCTGTCGTGATCAGAGGCACTCTTTGTCGACCGACTTTTTCTGCTCCAAATTGTTTCTCATGTTCCTCGGCTTACCATGCGGCTTCTCTCGGTGGGTCAACTCACCGATCTCGGTACCAGAGTTGGTTTTGACTCTCACACTGCTTTTGTTCAGACCCATGCACAGGATTCAGGTATTTGGGACCGGCGGCGCCGTGGGATCGTGTGGTCTCTACATTCTTGACCGCCTCCACCTTTCGTCCACTTCAGTTGCTCCTATCACCTCTACATCCACTGCCACTGCTGCCACCACCTCTGGAGTTTTTGCGCAGTGGCATCATCGTTTAGGTCACTTGTGTGGGTCTCGTCTTTCTTCATTAGTTCGTCAGGGTGTTCTTGGACGTGTTCCTGTTGACACGTCCATGTTTTGTCAGGGTTGTAAGCTGGGCAAGCAGCTCCAACTTCCTTATCATTCTAGTGAGTCCTTGTCTTCTCGTCCTTTTGATTTAGTTCATTCGGATGTATGGGGACTGCGCCTATTATATCTAAAGGCGCATAAATCTTATGTGATTTTCATTGATGATTATTCCCGTTTTACATGGATTTTCCCTATATCTAATCGTGGTCAGTTTCTTGCGATCTATCGTAGCTTTGCAATGATGGTTCGTACTCGATTTGATTCTCCCATCCGTACTTTTCATTTGTGATTCTCTTTGGCGAAATCTTGTTTTGGCGCTTTTAGACAGCTTTCTTTACGGCGAGGCACTCTTTACCGATCTTCTTGTCCCGGTGCCCATGCTCGAATGGGGTTGCCGAGCGCAAACATCGCATCGATTGAGACCGCCGCACTCTTCTCCTTACCTCTCACGCTCCACCACGCCTGGTGAAATTTGCTTTCTGTTACATATCTCATCAATATGCAGCCTTCCACCGCTCTTAAGGGTGTCGATCCTATAGCGCCTCTATTCTCGAGCCCCCAAGACACTCACCTTCGTGTTTTTGGTCAGTACTTGTTTTGTTCTACTACAAAGCTCGTGAACGCACTAAACTATCGGCCCGATCGGTTGAGTGCGTGTTTCTTGAATTCGATTCGAGCATAAGGGTTATCGTTCTTTGGGACCCTTCGCCGATGGATCAGGATTTCACGAGACGTTGTCTTTGACGAATCTCGACCTTTCTTCTATCAAGATTCGGCTCCTCCTGCCACCGTTGAGTCGCTTTCATGGTTGTCTTTTTCTGACTCTTCTCCTATTTCTCCACTATCACAGTCTTCCCCTGGTTTGTCTCCAGTGGTTCATTCTGTACCTCCGCCCCCGGTGCTGCCTCCTGCAGCACCGTCTCTTGTTCCTGCAGCACCACCGTCTCGTTTCTCTGGTGTTCACTTCTCCAGGCGTCCTTGTCCTCCACCAGTCTCCTCTCCTGGTGTTTTGCCGCCACCCACATCTGATTCTTCTGATGATGCTCCTCGTTACGTCCTTCGTGATCGGGCATCCCTTCGACCTCCTGATCGTCTTGGATTTGCTCCGATAGCTCATGCTCTCTCTGTCACTGAGCCTAGTTCTTATCGTGAGGCTGCTCCTCATTCTGAGTGGCAGCTCGCTATGGCAGAGGAGCTTGATGCTCTTCGACGTACGGAGACTTGGGATATTGTACCGACACCTGTGCATGCTCGTCCGATCACGTGCAAGTGGGTGTACAAGATTAAGACCCGGTCTGATGGTACTATCGAGCGCTACAAGGCTCGTCTTGTGGCTCGTGGTTTTCAGCAGGAGTATGGTCGTGACTACGATGAGACTTTTGCCCCTGTTGCCCATATGACCACTGTTCGCACTCTTGTTGCGGTTGCTTCTGTTCGCCGGTGGTCTATCTCTCAGCTGGATGTTAAGAATGCATTTCTTAATGGTGTTTTGCATGAGGAGGTCTACATGCAGCCACCACCTGGGTATTCTGTTCCTGATGGGCACGCCTGCTGTTTTAAATGCGTGCTTTTTATGGCCTCAAACAGGCTCCTCGTGCTCGGTTTGCGCTGCTTTACCTTAGTGATTATCTTTGCCGGTTTCACCGCTCGGTTCCCATGATCTTGCTCTTTTTGTCCATATCTCATCTCGGGGTAGGACACTGCTTCTTCTGTATGTTGATGATATGCTCATCACTGGTGATGATTCCTTATTCATCACGTATGTGAAGAAGCACCTCAGTGAGCAGTTTTTGATGACTGATCTTGGTTCTCTTACGTACTTCCTTGGGATTGAGGTCTCTTCCATGCCTGAGGGCTACTACCTCTCCCAGCAGAAGTATGTCCAGGATCTTCTTGATCGGTCTGGTCTAACTGACACTCGCACCGCCGAGACTCCTATGGAGCTATCCCTACAGCTTCGTGCCACTGATGGTGATCTTCTTGAGGATCCTACTCGATATCGCCATCTTGTTGGGAGTTTGGTGTACCTTGTGAGCACTCGTCCTGATATTGCTTATGCTGTTCATATCTTGAGTCAGTTCATGGCTTGTCCTACCCATCTTCACTACAGTCACCTTCTTCGTGTTCTTCGCTACTTACGTATGACCATCTCTCGTTGTTTGTTTTTCCCTAGCTCTACCTCACTACAGCTTCAGGCGTACTCCGATGCGACCTGGGCGAGTGATCCTTCTGATCGTCGTTCTTTTTCTCGCCATCGTGTTTTCTTGGCTCCTCCCCGATTGCCCGGAAGACTAAGAAGCGGTGCGCTTCCGCTTCGAGCGCAGAGGTGAGTTGAGAGCTATGGCGTGATGATGCAGAGGTTACTTGGTTGAGGTGGCTACTTGCAGATTTTGGAGTGCCTGTGATGGGACCTACGACTCTTTTGTCTGACAGTACAGGTGCTATTAGTATTGCTCGGGACCCAGTGAAGCATGAGCTCACCAAACACATTGGTGTGGATGCTTCATACACTCGCTCACAGGTGCATGAGGGAGTACTTGCTTTACAGTTTGTGCCATCAGAGTTGCATGTTGCTGACTTCTTCACGAAGCCACAGACTAGGGCACAACATTTGTATTTTCTCTCCAAACTCAGTGTGTGTGATCCACCATGAGTTTGTGGGGGGGGGGTGTTAGAATAGGACTCTATTTGTATTTCCTTATCTGTATATGGCAACCCCCTTTGTACTCCCTATATATATTGCCCATTGGGCCCCCTTGAATATACAATATTCATAACACTAGTCATTTTGGTCCTCATGGTGCAGCCTTACGGATCGAATTGTTAGATGCACTCAATAATTAACGGTTTTGCTGAACAACATTCGACTGTTTTCTTTTATCAAAATAGTCGAATTTTTATCCGTCTGATATACTTGGAGATTTACACTTCTAATATGATGAATTGAGTCTGAATTTATTATGATTTTTTCTTCGGAACATAACGGGTTGACTACATTGCCGTATTTTGTTGGTATAGAATTTTATTTTTTGTCTTTGTTTTTGCTCAACCTCTCAAAATATATGTTAGATTTTGAAACATACGATGGAAATATGAGTTATTAAGACTTTCGAGAAGAATTACAGTGACCAAGAACAAAAATTACATATATAATTCACTGTAATTCATGTATAATGAAGTTGTAAATGAACTAGAAATTGACTTTTTTGGGCTAAGGAAACAGTCGAATCTTGTATAGACGGACCCATAATTAAATATATACTCAGTTTTAAGGCATCTAGTTTTGTCCAAGCTTTCTGATTTGGTATGTATTACATGTATAGGGTAGTGAAGGCACACAGAAATGAAAATGCAATTACAGATTGTTTCCATGCCCTCAAAAGAAAATGCTTACATGTCCTAAAGCACTCATAGCTACTAATAAATAATTCAACTCCTCAACCTCTGATTACTGTCAGATTTGTGCGGTTTCAAACTTTCAATAGATGCTGCTGGTTTGTAGTAAGGACTAAGGAGTATGAAAAGTTTGATTCGTCGACTGGGTTAGTATCGACTAGTAGGTTGGTTGAGCTAATGGTTTTCTTGAAGAATGACACCAGGTTTACAAACTAATGCAAGTGATGCGATGAACTGTTCTTCCGTAGACAAATTAATCGAACTGCAAGTCGAAAAGGGCAAGTCAGCTGTAGATCACGAGGTCATGGCGTCATGCACAGGAAAATTCCACCGGTAAATTGAGACCTCCAAGTTTCTGATTTGACTGTGTATGTGTATGCACTTTTTTTTCCATGACCATGGTATTAAACTCCCAAAACTTGTATAAATTTTGCAAATTCATGACAGTCTCAGCACAATCTCATCATGCATCTATGCTTTCAGAAGCTCAAATTAACTTTTGGGAGGAAGTCAACTAGGTTTGCTGTACATGCTCATGAAATGTAATACCACTGCTTGTTTGATCTAAATCTGAAGTTTTTGTACTGTCAGATGTCTAAACAAATCTTTATCTTTCGTGCTTTGCGCATCTGGCATCCTATAGGACATATTACATGTTTATTGCATCTTCATGTTGATCTGTATTTGAATTGTTTCTGTATTATTTGAACGCAAATATGATTCTCATATACAATTTTGGTGCTCCAGGGTGGTAGCGGAGTAAGGGAAAATCCAGGTGAGACTCAAATCAATTGGAACAGATTATACCACTGTAGTTACACAAGCAACATCGAGTGATTGGTGAGTGACATCAATTCAGCCAAATTTTCACTGAGTTTTACAGTCTCTGACAAAGCTACATGCATCTCTCTGCAATTTGTTCACGGATGAAGCATTTGTTCATACCATTTACTATTATAACTCAGTGTTCTTAAAATTGGCAAGCGGTTTTTATTCGGTCACCCTATCTTATAGTGATTATACGGAAATCGGTCTTCTACTCGGCCTAGGACAGCTTTTTAGAACACTGTTATAACTTGAACGCCGGTATCTTTTTTGCTTGGCGGCTAGTACATGATTCGTACAGGTCTTCGGTGGACTGCTTATACAATCAATGATATTCTAGTTGTTTTTTCAAACTGTTTGTGTAGAAGACCGTGAAGCTTTGCATGCTGTACCACAGGTCACATGGACCGTACGTAATTTTTCGATGTACGTATGTCTACACCCTAATTAATGGCCACTGTTTTTTATATATATGCGATCAGATGGGCATTCATGTAGATTGATTGCATCGATTCCATGCTGCTGCGTTTTGGGTTAGTAAAATATTTTCAGGCTTTCTTTCTGGCTTTGCGAATGCCTAGGCACATGAGGTGTCGAGTTCATTTTGTTGATGGAACAGTCTCGCACCGGCAGTGTCTTCGGACGGAGCAGGGCAGAGCATACGTATTCTGTGCCCAGAGGCAGAGGCAGAGGCAGAGGCAGAGGCATTTTAACGCCCCGTCTGGTCCAGCGAGAATTTTTCCTGAGTCATGCGAGAGTTTAACTGTCTTGTGTGAAATCCTCTGTTTCAACTTGAGTTTGTTTAATTTGGTTATCGGTTTCCGAAAATTCTGACTTGGGTTAAATGATCCACGTGAAAAATATTTTTGAACGACACATGTACAGAATTTTTGATGCGAAATCAGAATGGAGGGTGGTTTACGGTGTGTTTATTACTCCCTCTGCCCACAAATATAGGTCGTTTTTATTCTTCATGGCCTTCAACGCAAAACTTTGGCTATGGTTTTGTATCATAATATATTACTAAAAATAACAACAACTATATATTACGAAAGTATGTTGCAGGACAAATCAAATGATACTATTTTCATGTAGCAAATTTATATACTTCAATAAATATTGATGGTCAAAGTTCTAAAGTCTTGACTGCACGGATCCCACAACGATCTACGTTTGTGGACAGAGTGAGTAGGGGTGTAAACAGAGCGGATAATTCCCGACCGATCGACTGACCCAAAGTTTGCGGAGTGAATACATAAGAGATAAATGGTTATCCGGTACTATCCGTGCCCGACTCCGACTGGGGAAAAACAAGGAATAGGATGCTGGATGAGCGACATCTGTCCGTATGAATCCGTATATCAAGTGGTATGAAAAAGCATATTGTGACTTCATATAGAAACATGATAACATATAGGTGAGTTGATGCATCTCAGCAGGTAAGGGACACAAGTTTTTTTTTCCTTCGACATCTTAGCGATTAGTCTCTCCGTGTTCGCTTTGATTGCATCCCTACTGTCTAATGTGCTGTATACGGGTGCAAAAAAAGCAGATAATATCCATCCGACTGACCGATCGAAGACTCGTAGAGCGAATACAGGATGAAGAAATATGTATTCGACACGGATCCAACTCTAACTCCAAAATAAATACAAAATAAGATATAAAATCAGCGATATCCAACCGTATCCACTCCCATCGCATCAAGAGGGAGTACTTTCTTGCTACGTGATAACAGGTGGTAAGCATTAACCGGGGCTGGGGGCGGGCAGTGAGGGCTCCACTCCAGGCCCCTCCTTCGGCGTAGCCTCTGTTTTGGGATTTGGATTGGGCTGCTGCTACATTTGGGCCTTGTTTTTTTCCCGGGTGGTAGCTGCGGCTGGGCCATGTGTGTGCTCCAGCAGAATCATTCCACAATGCTTCTATTCCAAAAATATACGGGTTTGCTAATTTTTAGTTGCCTAAAATTATTTTATTCATCAGTCACTTATAATTATATAGTACTAAGCTTAAAATTGTAGTATTAAGTGATGTGCAATTTTAGCACGGCTCTACTGTAACTTTTAGTTCTATTTGTTTTTATATTTTTTTATTTATAGGGTTCACCTAGATTTACTTTTGTCCTAAGCTTAAAATTGTAGTATCAAGTGATGTGCAATTTTAGCACGGCTCTACTGTAACTTTTAGTTCTATTTGTTTTTTTTATTTTTTTTATTTATAGGGTTCACCTAGATTTACTTTTGTCTGATTTAGATTTTTTTTGGTATTTGTAGGGTTCACCTACATTTATTTTTGTCTAATTTAGAACCCAACTAACCCTCACAGTTGGATGATAATCTCAATCAGAACTGCCAAAACAATTTCCCCATGAACCACCAATGACACATGGGAACAGCAATAAGAAACAACGCTGCTACATCCTACGATGCACATAGCGAATTGACACACTATACAAATAAACTAGCAACATAGAGAGATTACAAAGGTAAGCACCCACAAATCATAGCCAACACACATTACCTGCATTTCATGGCTGGTTATGCATGTTTATACATGGACGCTAGGAAAGTTTATTATTTGGACGAAACAACTGTACTGGACCTGCACGGTTAGCTATTCTCATTTCAAGTATTTGTTGAACCAGTCGAGCATTAAGGCGAGTGTGTGTTCAGCGGTTTTGACAGTGAACGGTTTGTTGCTATCAAATCTGCAGGCAAAGCCATGGCCAACTCCTGGGCGGAGACAGGAATTACGCGGGTAGACAACAGTCGAAGAAGAAGAATATGTCATAACAATTTCTCTAGTCTCCGTCATAGTATGGACAACAAAACAAAGGAACATATGCTTGGCCAGGAATTAGGCAGTTGCATTTTAACGCCTATCTGGTCCCAACGAGAATTTAAACGTTCTGTGTGAAATCCTGTGTTTTAACTTGAGTTTGTTTAATTTGGTTATCGATTTCAGAAAATTCTGACTTGGGTTAAATGATCCACATGAAAAATGTTTTTGAACGACACATGCACAATTTTTTTTATGTGAAATCAGAATGGTGGGTGGTTTCAGGTGTGTATATTACTCCCTCTACCCACAAATACAGGTCGTTTTTTTACTCTTCATAACCTTCAACGCAAGATGTTGACTATGGTTTTGTATCATGATGTATTAGTAAAAATAATAACAACTATATATTATGAAAGTTTTTTGCAGGGCAAATCAAATGATATTATTTTTATGTAGCAAATTTATATACTTCAATAAATATTGATGGTCAAAGTTTTAAAGTCTTGACAGCATGGATCCCACGACGATCTACGTTTGTGCAATCAACGTACTAACATTTTTACTGCTTATGATGATTTCTCCTTTGCCAATTCGCGACAACATAGGTTAAATTGCTTTACAGACACGAGCCAATAAAATACATGCTAAGAGTACTAATGGGTACACATATGCTGATCTCGTGATTACATTGTTATGCTGCCGCAGCAGTGGCGGATTTAGAATTTTGAGCATGGATGTTCGAAATTAACAAAATATTGAGGTTCAATGCAAAAAGTTAATGTACACAATAACAAAAGGCGAAGCTTAAATTGTTCTTACTAAAAGTACAACATCTCAAAATAATTTATAAAAATTATAAAATAATTAAAGAACAAATAATTTAACTCGACGACTCTTCGTGCCTTGAAGTGTGATGTCATGCCATAATCCTTAACTTCTTGCCGCAGAAATGTAATCAAGCAATCATTCAATTATTGGTTCTCATGCTATTCCACAAAGGTTTTACATCTAGAAGACTTCTTCATTTTTAAGCTCTCTGATCTACATTTCATGAAGACACAACATCATCACTAATGGATTTTTGTAGCCTATCAGAACTACTTTGCGATGACTGAGCCTATGGATAAATTATGATGTCGTGGAGTATTGTTTTGACTTAGAACTGAATGATTCATCAACAAGTAGGTGACATTTTCCTTCTATTGGATAAATGGATATAATATAGTGGTGACTTTGCTTATTGACATGCTTATGAGCTAATCTATATCAAGACAAAATTTAGTCGAGAGCTTCACAATCATAGCAATTGATACCTCCCTACGGCGCAGCGCTCGGTGGCTACTGGCTTGAGGCTCGGAGTAGGCGCCAGGTGAGCAGCGCGCCAGCGCACTGCTGCACTCCTTCGGTCCTCGGTCCTCCCCTTCTCCCATGCTCTGTGCTCACCCCGTCGACCCGCCACGGCACCGCCGCCGCGCTCACCTGCAGGCCTCAGGTCTGAGGTCCTCCCCTTCTCCCAACCTCCCCTTCTTGGCGCGGCACCGCGGCCTGCCCTTCTCGTCGCTCCCGCTCGGCGCGGCCTCCCCTTCTCGCCGCTCAGCAGTCGGCACCAGGGGCGGGCTCGGTCGCCCAGATGTAGATGCGGGATGCCTCCATCCTTAGAGAGACAGAGACAGGGGCAGATCTTCTCCTCAGGGCTCTGGGCTCAGAGGCTCAGACTCTCAGAGCAACGACGTGCGCACGCCGCCCGCCCGGACGCCCGATCACCCCGCCGGCCGCAGGCCGCTGTGCTCAAAGGCTGGAGGCTCGGAGGCCGGAGCTCGATCGCTCACAAGAGCAGGCGAGCAACGGAGCAGAGGGCAGACTGGCAGGGGTGCAGAGCAAGCCGCCGGCACAAGGCGCAACCACGCAAGCGGTGCAAGGATGGAGTGCTCAGTGTTGGTTGAGAGAGAGAGAGAGAGAGAGAGAGAGAGAGAGAGAGAGAGAGATTGTGAGAATGTGAGATCGAGAGATGGATTTAGGGTTTGAGGAAATGGGCTTGTTGGCTTGGGCCTTTGAACTTTTGGAGTGCGGCTGTGCGCCTGGTGCCTAGTGGGCCTGTGGGTTGTGGCTTGTGCGTGGATGCGGTGCGCCTGGTGGCCTGGTGCCGACGCCCGAAGTCGACGGAACGTGATTTTCAGGACGTATAACAGTGAATGAACTCCATTTTGAGTATATACATATATTATACCGAATTTTTGCCCATTTTTTTTGGGTGTTCAGCTGAACACCCATGAACCAAGGAGGATTCGCCCCTGTGCCGCAGTCCCAGTCAACGAAGCAAAGGAAATTCAGCACCAAGGCAGCGCCGCCGAAGATATAGTCAGTGCAGTGTACGAATGCACGACATTGTTGCCTGACTGGTGACAACAAAGAGAGGAGAAGATGAGGAAAGAGAGAACCCACTTAAGGTCCCACGGAGCACGGACACACGCTTTCCCACTAAACACGCACGCATGTGTGCATTCCTAAATTCGGTGAACACTAACACCGAGTCTAGAAATTGAACGCTTGTGGGCTAGGTGCACACCTGCATGCCTAGAAATATGGCCACATGCCTGTTTTCCCCATAGTTACTGTTTTGGTAAGCGCAAACCTTGCAATCTATTTAATGAGGTAAATATCAAGTGGAAACCATCCTCTCCGTGTAAAGTATTGTAAAATTAGAGGTTTTTAGCAAATATTCAGATAAGATTCCAGCAATAATAATCATAATTAAAGCATATTTCCAGCACCATATAAACGACAAGAATGACATATAAACATGTAATTTCTTTATGTCAATTAAACATGATAATATGCTCAAAAGATAGGACTCAAAAACATATAAAATCAGCATAATGCTCAGATTTAATTATTTGTTTATTTGCTCTTAGATGTCGGGTTGCTCAAGATAAAATCTTGACCTTCTCGCCACTTTTGTCAATATTTTTCACTAATTAGATATGACACAAAATAAATCAGACTTTGAGCTGAAATGAATGCCTTACTGTTATGTCAAGTATTGAGTTATCTCATAATTAACAATCAGCACTTAGCACTTTAGTTCAACAGAGGAAGCAGAAAATCACAATGTAAAACTAAAACCATAAGAAAACCTTTACTGCTTTCGGATAACAAAGGAACATGAGATTCACAGTGCACAAAAATAATCAGGTTCAATAGGTGCAAGAGCAATAGAACTACTGACAGAACAGAGCTTAAAATCTAGAGATTAATAAAAAACAGTATGCAAACAACTAGGTCAAGTCTGATTTATAATCGACATTGTCAATCCAATTTCACACATGACATTAATCTTCATCGAGCATTAACCTGAGCCCACAACATTACTAAACCAAGTCTCCCAGTACTAGTCAAGAGTTACAAAATGTAAAATCAACTAGCACATCACACTTTAGTGAAGTAATGTAATTATGAAAACAACAATACTCATGATGCGGATGGCACTCAAAGCCACCGAGTAGAACCAGACAAGGCATGCGAAATACACTGTCTCAGAAAACCAATAACCATGCTGTGCCGTAGTGAGAGGACGTGGTCGTCGAAGATACAATGCCGTTCTTCACAATTTGCAACACACTAAACGTGAAGTTGAGGTACCGGGAGTAATGCCGGACAAGAATCACAAACAAGATGCACCGGCCGAATGCACCAAGGAGCACCAATCACAAGAAACCGAATGCTTCTTCCAGTCCAAGATCAATCCAGAGTCTACTGGATTAATCCACCAATTTGTGCAAGTACCAATTTCCACACGACCAACCAACAGAGGGTAGGGCGCAAGAAGGGGACCGGCGGGATGCGCAAGACCGAGACTGGACCTCACCATCGACAGCGTCGAGCCACTAGGGTGGAGCAGTAGCTTCAAAAGCCAAGACTGAACCCCAATTAGAGGAGAAGAAGAAGCACACAAGGGGGGAAGAAGCTCACTGTTTTGCGGGTGTGGAAAAAAGGGAAAGGAGTTGTCGCTTTAGTAGAGGAGGAAGCTAGAGGGGCGGCGCGGCTATTGCGAATGGCCGGCGCCCAAGGCACCGGGGCCGCACGCGCCTCTAGTGCTGCCGCCGTCCGAGTCTCCCACTCCAACCGCATAAGCACCAAAGAAAAAGAGGGAAAAAACCCCATCATGCGCAAGGCCGAATGGGGCTGGAGCTGAGTCTCCAGCCTTATCCTCTCCCTCCTCTCTCACCAACAGGTGGGCCCTGCCACCTTTTTCTTTTCTTTTCTTTTCTATTTTCTCATTTTCTCTAATTGAGAAATTACCAACCCCCTCCTCAAATAACAACATAAACTATGTGGAAACCATGCGTAAATTTTTTCAATAAATTATCATATGTAAGGGAAATGATATTCTATAATCTGTAAAATTTCAAGATCAAACTCAATCATATTAGAAAGATATGAAATTGACAATCAGCAAATAAATAGTGATGAACAGTATCAAATCACTATTCATGTAGAATTTGTCCTTTTCATACATTGTAAACGCGATTGAATTTGATCTTGAAATTTTACAAGGTTATAGGATATCATCTTCCCTACATATGGTAATTGTTTGAGAAGTTTTGAAAACTTTACACATGGTTTCTATGGAGTTTACATGAAAACGGTGGTTTCCACATCGTTTATTTATATCAATAAAGGGATTAGATAAATTAGTTACTTCCTGAGCATTTTTATTTGATTTTGCGAGGAAACGAAGGCACTTCCCGAGCATGTTGAATATACTTATTGCATAGCCGTTCTGTGATCACGAGGTGATGATCGAGAGATTTGCAGATGACGCTTGAGCACTAGGGGGGTGCTGAATTCATAGCATTTTGAAGAAGAATAATAAAACGGCGATAGTCCTAGGTGTTGTACTAGAAGAAGATAGCACATGTAAATCCTTTTATTAGGCTATGTGTATCTTCAATACAGAGGTTGGGAGAGATTTTTTCTCTTCTATTATCTAAAAAAAATGTAAATCCTTTTATGCACTTTGAATAAAAGAATTCATTGCTTTGTTTCTTAGTTTTAGGGCCCGTTTGAATCATAGGATTTTCATATTCTAAAGGATGCCTATAGCTTTCAAAGTATTTCACAAGAATTCAAAGAGCAGCCATTCCAAGTTTCCAACCTCATTTTCACTCACTTACATAGGAATAGGATCAAGGCGGAACACGCCGCCCCTTCGCTGCCGAAGCCGAACACCGATTCAACTCGCCTCCGCATCGCCCCTTCCCTGGTGCCGCGTGCCACCGCCACTGGCCGTCGCCCCGCACCTCTGCTTGCCATAACTTTGCACCGCCGCTCACTGCCATTGCCATCCTCTGCGACTGTGCCACGTCAATCGAGAGGTCAAGGCTGGAGAGACAAGAAAGGAGCAAATAATCTGGGGGGGGGGGGGGTTCAGAGTGACAAAATTGATATTCTTCTATACAGTGTTTTCTATGCATTACGCTTTTGAAACCTGAAAAATGTATTCTTAGCTATCAGTTCTCAAAACGCACTTTTAGCTTATACATTCTTTTCATGATTTTGTGTGCCTTTTCCTACCATCCATCCAAACGCTTCTTCCTAGAGTTTTCATGTCTTTTCCTATCCTTTTTTTTTGCACATGTATTTCTTTCCTATTCCTCTGTTTTCTCTCTCTATTCCAGTGCTTTTTCATTCTTACGTTCCAAATGGGCCTTATAGTTTATAAGGAAAAGCACAGGTGGCTGTCACGCATGTAGGTCCTTTCTCGGTGCATGATACTAATTAGTAAGACCACACTGTTTGGTAAACAATATCCAGAAATACTACAAAACGATATAGTGTTCTGTTCCAAAACAACGACATAGCAAATGTCCGTTCGATCTAGTCACTGTCGCATGCATCCTAAAACGCTCCTTCCTCCCGGACCCGACTCGATCCCCACTTGCACACACCACTTCTCTTGCTCTCTCTCTCGTCTCCTATTAGGATTCCAGTGTACGTGCGTGGTGACAAAAGCAGGTGCGTGGGGGTGTGGCGAGCGAACCCTCTTCCTAGGCGACCCCTTCTCGGCCACCGACGTGCGGGCCGACGCGTGGGCGTGCTGACTAGGGCCGGCGCGTGGGGCACGTCGAACGAATGCAGCAGCGACCCCGCCATCCCTAGTGATCCCCATCCTTGCTGTCGTATCACCCCATTGCTCCAACACTGGTGACCCCCATCCTTGCTGTCGTATCTCTCTCATCTCGACGTCCGGCGAGCCGTCGAGCTTGGCCGGCTGGATCTGGCCGCGGCGCGGTTCTAGACCCCGAAATCCGAGGCGGCGTGCTGAGCTTAGACCGGTGGCACAAAGCTTTGGTTCGGGCCGGTGGGGCAGAACTCAGGCTCGGGTTGCAGCGATTGGCTCCATGGTGGCGCCTCCTCCTCCGATGCGGCAACGCCTCCTCCTCCGCCGCCGGTGTCGATGCATCTTCCGCCTCCGCCTCCGCCTCCTCCTCGGCTCCTCCTCCGCCGACGCCTCCTCCTCCGACGCCGACGCCTCCTCCGCCTCCGCCGACGCCTCCTCCTCGGCTCCTCCTCCGCCTCTGCCTCCTCCATCGACGCCAATGCCTCCTCCTCCCGCACTCCCACTCCTCCTCCCCAACAGCCCGACGCCGACGCCTCCTCCGATGCCGACGTCGACCTCCACCGACGCAGACGCCGACGCACACGCGGTCTTCATGATTTAGTTGTATGTGTATGACAGTATGAGTGTATCCATGAATCCATGGCTTGACGATTTGGTCTGGTCTCATGGCCCCCGATAACTGACGGGACGGGAACGGGAAGAATAGTACCCGAGGACGGGGATGGGGACAGGGACGGGGATTTTTTCTTGTCACGGGGATGGGGATGGTCTACCACTCCCCACCGGGGAATAGCCCCGTTGCCATCCCTAATGGTGGCAGCGGTGTTAGGTCGGAGTAGGAGAATAGCCGTTGGGTTGGAGATGGGGAAAAGTCGGCGATGAAGAGAGAGAAGGGAGATAGATGTTTTAAATTTCTTTCGATTTTTTTGGTTGTTTTCGTTAAAATTTGCTGAAACTTTGTATGAAACGGTGGGACATTTTTTAAAGTTGTGAAACTTATTTGAAACTTGTTGAAACATGCATGAAACTTAAAGTTTTGGTATTTGAAACTCATTGAAATTTCAAGTTTCAGGTTTGAAACTCGTTCAAACTTAAAGTTTCAGTGAAACTTGTTGAAGCTTGAAGTTTCAGTTTTGAAATTCAAAACTCACATTTTTCATGTTCAATCAAAACTTCAAATTTCGGACTTGAAACTCACTGAAACGTCAAGTTTAGGTTTGAAACTTGTTTAAACTTGAAGTTTCAAATATGAAACTCCAATATCATGTTTTGAAACTTCAACCAAAACTCGTTGGAACTTGAAATTTCGGATTTGGAACTTCAAGTTCTAGATTTGAAACACGGTGAAACTCCTGGGGTTTCAAATTCAGATCTTGAAAATTCAAGTTTCAGTATTTGGAACTTGTTGAATGTTAAAGGTTCGGGATTTGAAAATCATTGAAACTTGCTGTGAATTTGCATGAAACCTAAAAACCCCATGAAACCCGATGAAACTACTATAGCATTGGAATATAATGCATTCCAAACCTAAAACCCCATGAAACCTGATGAAACTGCTATAGCATTGGAATGTAATGCATTCCAACGCTATAACATGAGCTAGCAGCACTCAACAATATCTCTAGCAAAGATTTATGTGAAAAGAATGCTATGGTAGATTCTAGAAGCACTGAATCGAACAAAGGAGAGTAGAATGCTACTTCAATTGCATTGGATCTAGACGGTGCTTAGGCTTTCTTCCTTTATCTTTCCTTCTTTGTGTGTATCCTTATTTTGTGAGGTGGCTTTGATACGGGCCTATCTGCCAAATTGCATATTCAATTTTTTTTCAGTCTCAGCAGAAAGATACTATCTTATGGATATGCTTCCTAATAGGCAAGTCTTACTGCATGCATACAATTACTCTATACATTCCACCTAGCACACATCCAACATGTCTCTTGGTATATATATATATTCCATCTTTGCATCATTTGACTATTTTTCTTGTTAATTTTTTTCATTAAATGCCCTTTTTAACCAATATCTTCCAAATATATTAACGTGGTATCCAGCTAAAACCTAACAATATTCCATCATGCATTCACATCAATACAAGCTTATGCTTCCTGTTACATCTCTATATAAACGCTTGTCTACCATACTATCACAACATATTATCTCAATCGACACATAGCCAAGAAACAACACAATACTAACTAGGTGACGGTGAAGGGCAAATCAACCATGGGTAAGCAAAAGATTGAGATGAAGCCCATCCAGAACGAGGAGGCACGCCAGGTATGCTTCTCTAAGCGCCGCCCAAACGTATTCAAGAAGGCCAGCGAGCTTTCCATCCTATGTGGTGCAGAAGTTGCTGCTGTTGTCTTCTCACCTAGTGGCAATTGCTTCTCCTTTGGCCATCCCTCTGTTAACTCCGTCACTGACCGCTTCCTCGCCATGGGCGCTATGGATGACCATGCCTTGGGTGGTGGGAGCCATGGCAGTGATGGAGTGGCAGATACAGTGCATGAGATGAATCAACAGCTTGCAGAGTTGCAACGGTTGATGGGGGCCGAGAAGCTGAGAAAGGAGAGGGTGAAAGAGGCAATGGAGAGGGAGAGTGGGGGACGTGTGATGCAATGGGTGAACACAGATGTCAGGGAGCTAGAGCTAGGCGAGATGGAGGAGTTCCACAAGGAGCTCATTGAGCTACAAGGTATAGTCAGCGGGAAGGTCTACCACTTGCTTCAAGAAGCCAAGGAAACAAAGAAGCCAAAACCACATTCACATATGCATACAACTTCGGCCTCACCATTCCTGTTTAATGGGAAGAATGAGACACCAATGTCTACCACTCTTCCTAGTTCTAGCTATGGACTGCATGAGAGGCTTGATGTTAACTCCATGTTCAATGTTTCCCAAAGGGTTGGTGGATCTCACAATTTTTTCAATGACCAATTTGGTGGGTGATGGCTATGAGCCTATGAGTATGTTCAAAATAACCATGTTATGTGTATGCAGGACTGATCATGCATAATATATCTAGTAATGTGAGAATGTTTACCATTTGTAGTGCTGGCCGGATACATGTGTTCCAGCTAGATCCAGGATTTATTACTGTTGGAATGCTGTATAAACCTTTTTATGTTCAGTTCTAGCTAGATGCTGTGATGTGGTGTTGGTTTCATATTCGTAGTCTTGCATTGTGATATTGCGACCTGTTCCTTTCTTGTTTTGTCATAGACTGAGATCATCATTATTGTTGGCTTCATATGCAAAGTCTTGCACGGTGATATTGCGCCTGTTCCTTTCTTGTTTTGTCATAGACTGAGATCATCAACAAAAATGCAAAACCACATGTACATGCAGGTATATGCACTAACTTAACTCTCAAAAGTGCCTCAAGATTCGTAAAAGGGATATTCAATTATTAGAATATGGGATGTGGTTTGAATTTTGAAAATTTGCATCAATCTTGAGGCACATTTGACGATAGTGATTGTGCATGTGCCCTGTACGTATATGTGGAAAAACCACATTCGATCATCAGTAGTGTTTGTTTCATATCCAAAGTCTTGAATTGTGATATTGCGTCTGTTCCTTTCTTGTTTTGACATAGATTGTGAAATCATCGTATTACCAATGCACAACAATATATAGAATGAATGTAAGCCTTTTTCACCGTGTCAAGTGAGAACCCATGAGAGCATTTTGCACCGAGTTCCGGGCTCCTAGACCTCCACCCCTTATGAAATAGCGTAGGATCCCTCCCTTACAATAAGATATATAAATAGGAGTTATCTCTCGCCATGTCAAAATTATTCTTGTGTTCATTGTATTCTTGTGAGTGATCTTCATTACGTGTTGTCCATTGATTAGTCGACAGCACGTCATGCTAACAGGCAACATAGAAGTTAGTTTCTTCTGAAAGTTAATTTTTACTCAAGAGGGAATATCCAAAGAAAAAAATTATATAGTGGAGCTATTGTATAATAATTTTATTTTTTGGCTTTAAAATACTAATAGAACTGCACCAACTATTAGTTACTCCAATAGGTGTGGCATCCTGTTTTCTGGCCAAAATCTAGTGTTCGATTCCTATCAACTATGTGTGGGCTTATGTGGTCTAGTTATTTTTGTCGATTTTCTGAATGTTTAGTTGTGATAACCAATTTGACCAAAGGAAGCACAAAGGTATGTGTTTATATCACATTCTGTGGGACCCGGATTTCATAATTTAGAATCATCTGTGAAAAATACTGCGCTACTCCATGGATCAGTAGATAGCGCTCACAGGATATATCACTGAATCAATTTATACATAACGTAGCCTGAACCATTCATAATATTACAAACATCAGAGTTCAAATAGACCACATCGGGTCGAGTTTACAATAAAGCTGATTAGATTAAATAAGTACATTACATAAATTACGTAAACGATAGTAAAAGCAAAAGGATAGAGCACGTCTCTCCACACATTCTCACTGCATGGCTGGTCGTGCAAGGTTATTACATGGATGCTCCGAAATATTAGTCCCTTTTATTCAATCGAAACAATCATGGACAGGCATGCGTAAAATATTTCTCATATCAAGTATTTGTTGAACCAATCGAGCATGTAGGCAAGAGCTTGTTCAGCGGATTTGACAGCGAACGGGTTGGTGGGATCATATCTGCAAGCAAACCCATGGGAAACTCCTGGAAAGACCTTGGCAAAGTAATGAATCTGCAAAAAACAAAGCCCGTATGAGGCTTTTCCCAACATCATGTTTTTTTAGTTAAAGAATGCGAAAACAGCTGTATGACTCTGTTGCTGCATGTCAATAAGCAACAAAGCCACACTTTTCCGGTTGATCTACATGTGATGGAACTTTTAATCAGAATGTGTCTGTCAGACGTATATTATTGTCTATGTATTTTTTCTGTTGTATAAGGGGTTACTTGCATATATATGTCACACATGTATTTGTATATATATTAGTCCATTGATCCCATGATGAATACAAGCGCTATTCATAATATGGTATCAGAGCAATATCTAGGGTTTCGTCAACCTGGTCGTCGTTGCTAGTTTGTCTCTCCAGTTGCCGCCGCCGCTTAATTTTGCCGGATCCTCTGCGTCTTTCTCTGTCGCCAGGATCCTCTTCACCGCGCTCGCTCTTCAATCTGTCGGTCTCCATCGCACAAGGTCGGTGCCGCCTCTGGTTCTTCTGCTCATGACGTCGGCTGCCGCTCGATAGCTCGTCGTTGTAGCTCCGGGCCGCCTTCCTCGCCCGTGGTTGCTTCCGATCCGGAGCCGCTCAGGGACGCCTTGTTTGGTTGCCTCCCGATCTGGAATCGCCGTTGCCAGGGAGTATCTCGCCGCTTTTGAAGGAAGTGCTCCCACCGTCGCTTGGGGAGCCGCCGTCGCCGCGCTCGGGGAGCCACATCTTCGTCTTCCACCACGCTCCATCCGGGTCCTCCACACAAGCCGCCGTTGCTTTCGGCTTTGCCGCCATTGCCGACACTCGGGCCGCCCGCACCACTGCGCTAGGACGCCACAGCGCCGCGCTGGGTCTCATTTTATGTGAGCCGCCCGGTTAAAACAAAAAAGAACAAAAAAAAAGAAAAAAAATGTCTTCAGGTATTGTTTCTGTTCCTCACTACCCAGTGGTCTTTGATGGTCTCAATTATTGAGACTGGTTTCAACATATGCGCCTCCACATGCGTAGTCAACGCCTTTGGGAGTTTCTTACAGGCGAGTTGCCTTGCCCGCCTCACCCTGCTCGACCAACAGAGCCTGTGCTCCTAAAGACTACTTCCGAAGACGCTCGCAAGGAGGCATCAGATGCTTTTAGGATGCTATGGAGACTTTTTAGACTCAGTATGTTGCCTACAAGACATGGATTGATGAGGATGCTCGTGCCTCTGCTATTCTAGTTGCTAGCATGGAAGTACAATTAACTGGGGATGTGGTTGGTTTGGCTTCAACACAGTTGATGTGGACACATCTGCGCAACCGCTACAAGCTATCTAGTAATTTCTTGTATCTTTCTGTTGTGCGCCAGGAGCAGTCGCTGTAGTAGGGAGATGCCACTGTGGACGAGTTTTATGCCCAATTGTCTACGGTATGGCGTTAGATTGACTCTTTGGGACCGAATGTTTGCCACACGTGTCAGTGTTGTCAGTGTCAGCAGTCTCACCTGGAGCTTCATCGTATCTACAACTTCTTGACCCGTCTCCGGGCTGAGTATGAGCAGACTCATGCTCAGTTACTTGCACGTCACCCTCGTGTGACCTTGTTGGAGGCTCTTGCCGCTGTTCGTGCTGAGGAGATTCGCCTTCGTGTTGCGGGTCTGCTGCCGTCACCGTCGTTTCCTTTGATTCTGGCAGCTCCTCTAGTTTCTACACCCACTACGTCTCCAGCTCCTCCTTCACCAGTGGTGCCTTCACTAGTGACAGCTGCTGTTGGTAGGGTACACTGCACCTATTGCAATAAGGATGGACATCAGGCACAATTTTGCTACAAGAAGAAGAAGGATTTATGTCGTGGTGGCCATCCTCCAAAGGGCACTGGTGGTTCCTCCTCTCAGAGGAGCTCGTGCTTCGATTCTCGAGAGTTTCACACCTTCTTTGCGTCGCATGGTCAGCCTTTACCTTCCTGGTTTTGCTTGGTTCTCACCGCATCTTCTAGTGAGAGACAACCTTCTACTCCTTCTTCCTCAGGTATATCACCTTGGATTCTTGACTCTGGTGCTTCTTTTCATATGACATCTTATTCCAACAGTCTCACTTCCATTGGTCCTTTAGATGATCCTATCACTGTTCAAACAACTGATGGTACCTCTCTCTCAGTTGCAGGATGAGGCACTCTTTTGAATTCCTCTTTTCATGTTCCTGTTGTTTCTTATGTTCCCAAACTAACCATGCAGCTCATATCCGCCGGTCAACTCACCGATCATGGTTAGCGTGTTATTCTCGATTCTGATTCTTGTTCTGTTCAGGATCAACGCACGGGGACTCTAGTTGGTACTGGCCCTCACCGCCGTGAGTCACGGCGTCTCTAGGAGCTTGACTGACTTCATCTTCTTTCGGCTGTCCCTGCCAGTCTTGTCGCCTCCACCACCGTCGTCGCTTCTACTGCATCCTAATATTTAGCCTTCTTCTGCTCTTTAGGGTGTGATCCCAGTTGAACGTCTCTGTGGCAAGACTCCTGATTATTCTAGTCTTCGCCTCTTTAGGTGTGTGTGTGCTATGTTCTTCTTGCACCTCGTGAGCGCACCAAGCTGACCGCTTTAGTCCGTGGAGTGCGTGTTTTTGGGCTATAGCATCGAGCATAAGGGATATCGTTGTTGGGATCCTGTTGGGCGACGGATGCGGGTTTCTCGAGACGTCACTTTTGTTGAGTCTCATCCTTTCGACCCTCTTCATTCTCCTTCCACCACTCCAGCATCGCTTGTCGAGCCACTTTCTTTCCTGACTTTTCCTGCCACCACCATAGTCACCACACCTCCATCACAACCTTTGGCCTCTTCGGTGCCTCCTTCACTGTCTCTTTCGCCACCGCCACCATCTCCAGAAGCTCCTCCTGGCCTTGGTCTTTCTTACCCTCTCTACTACACTCGTCGTCCGCGAGTTGAGGATTCTTCTGATGCGTCATCTTCTTCTGATGGTTCATCTTCTTCGGCCTCTCCTCGATATGCTCTTTGTGATCACTAGTCTATTTGGCCTCCTGCATGCTTTTGTTTAGCGGCTCTTGCCGAACCGACTTTTTATCGTGATGCTGCTATTCATTAGGAGTGACATCATGCGATGGCAGAGGAGATTGCTGCCCTTGAGCGTATTGGCACGTGGGATCTTGTCCCTCTTCCCACGCGTGTTACTCCTATCACGTGCAAGTGGGTCTACAAGGTTAAGACCCGCTCTGATGGTTCTCTTGAGTGCTACAAGGCTCGTCTTGTGGCACGTGGTTTTCAGCAGGAGCATGGTCGTGATTATGATGAGACATTTGCTCCTATGGCTCACATGACCACCGCCTGTAAATAAATTGCATTTTCCCGCTTGGGTAACGTGTAGGTGGGCTTGTATTGCGCTGACGGCAGTGTTGATCCGGATAGTAACAATCCCCCTGCTGCTGAACCAGATGAAGTCCACGGTGAAGTTAAATGTAATAAACTCATTTTAGTAACTTCTATTGTCTGTCTAAGAGCATGTACATACTTGCGACATTAGATGATGTGGATGAGAGAAAGGGAGCATAGAGAATTGTGCCGTCTCTCATACAGTAGTCGACTGTAACACGAGAAACAAGACAAATTGTACATGAAGGAGTTGTCTATGGAGATATATAAAAAGACAATCTATTGTAGGAGTTGTCTTTAGGTCTGTACGGGCATGGTCCGTCTCTCAGCTTGATGTCAAGAATGTCTTTCTCAATGATGCGCTGCGTGAAGAGGTTTATATGTAGCCACCACCGAGGTATTATGTTCCTGAGGGTATGGTTTGTCGCTTTCGTCGATCTCTTTACGGTCTCAAGCAAGCTCCTCGTGCTTGGTTTGATCGTTTCTCTTGTGTTGTCACTGCAGCTAGTTTCTCTGTTAGTGCTCATGATCTTGTCATCTTTATTCACACTTCACGTCGTGGTCGGACGCTTCTCCTTTTATATGTTGATGATATGATTATTATTGGAGATGATTCTCAGTACATCACTTTTATGAAGGAGTGTCTTAATGAGCAGTTTCTTATGTCTGATCTGAGTCCTCTTCACTACTTTCTTTGGGTTGAGATTATTTCTACACCTGAGGGCTTCTATCTGTCCTAAGAAAAGTATAATCAGTATCTTCTTGCTCGTGCTTCTCTTACTGATTAGCACACCGCTGAGACTCCTATAGAGCTTAATGTTCATCTTCGGCTCACTGATGGTGAGCCTCTTGTTGATTCTACTCGCTATCGTCACCTTGCTGGGAGTCTTGTTTATCTAGGTGTCACTCGTCCTGACATTTCATACCTAGTGCATATCTTGAGTCAGTTTGTTTCTGCTCCCACTCAGCTCCACTATAGTCATCGTCTTCGTGTTCTACAATATCTTCATGGAACCATCACTTGTCGTCTGTTTTTCCCTCGCTCCAGCTCTTTACAGCTCCAAGCATATTCTGATGCCACTTGGGCTAGTAATCACTCTGATCATCGGTCTCTCTCTGCTTATTGTGTTTTTCTTGGTGATTCTCTCATTGCTTGGAAGACTAAGAAGCGATGCTAGCTTCTCGAAAGTCCGAGGCCGAGTTCTGAGCTATGACTTTGTTGACTGCGGAGGTTACTTGGCTACGGTGGTTACTTGAGAATTTTAGTGTTTCTGTTTCAACATCCACTCCTCTTTTGTGTGACAGTACAAGGGCTAGTAGCATTGCTACAAATTTGGTGAAGCATGAGCTTACTAAGCATATTAGTGTTGATGCTTCCTACATGCGGACACAGGTACATGACCAGATTGTTGCTCTTCAGTATGTGCCTTCAGAATTTCAGTTGGCAGATTTTTTCACAAAGACGCAGACCAGAGCTCAGCACAACTTCTATCTCTCGAAACTTCATGTTGTTGATCCACCATAAGTTTGGGGGGGGGGGGGTTAGATGTATATTATTGCCTGTGTATTTTTCCCGTTGTGTAAAAAGTTACCTGCATATATGTCACACCTGTATTTGTATATATATTAGTTTATTGGTCTTACGATAAATACAAGCGCTATTCATAACAGTGTCATGTTTCAAACATGAGACTTTCAGTCATGCTAATGTGTCAATGTTTAATACCAATTAAACCCAGCATGATCTTTTAGCATCCAATCTTCTGAGATATTCATTTCTGTGTGCCCTGTTTAAGTTTCAGTTATTCTGAATTCTGACACTTCCTGGCAAAAGCAAATTATCTTCACAAACTTTTATGTAGAAGGTAACAAGGCAAGTAGAAATATGCTGATGCGTTTGGTATCCAGTGTCAGTGATGTAAATATGAACTCACCTCCCTTCTTTGACGCAAGGCGTGCACAAACCGATACACTAACTTTGGTGGTGTATCTGTGTCATTCTGAGCTCCAAGGACCACAATGGGGCATTTGACCTCTGATTGTCAGATGAATTCAGACAATAAGAACACAAGGTTAGTTCTATTATACACAGCTCGCATCAAATGATACACATCGCAACCACATCACCAAAACAAAAAGAAAGGGGGGGTCACCTTTCATATCATCAACAGTTACTAGTACAGGATGGGCGATGACAATCGCTTCTACCGCATTAGTTTTCGCTATCTCCACCGCAAACTTTCCTGTTAGTTAAGCAGGACAGCAAGAATATCAACTAAAACTCGTTTTGAAACTTGAATATGAATTAAATCTGGTTGAAGAACTAAGGGATTTGAAAGCTCCAGGAGTGTATTCCTAGTGTAAAAAATGAAAACAGATTTTCTTGTGTTGATTTCACTCACCGCCCCAACAATAACCTCCTACTCCAAGAATAGGTTTCCCTTCCTTCTTTAAAGTAGCAAAGATTGGTTTAGCATCTTCAGCACCTTTGACCTGTAAGGTCAATTGAATATGCAAATCAATATCATCTTAACGCCATCCACGGTTGCATGCCTTGATAAATAAAAAAAATCTAGGATAGGTTAAGTACTGAAGCCTTTGTTCTTTCAGTAGGATCACCGTTTACCGAGTTGCGAAGCTTGGGAGAATGGAAGAGTGGAATTATGATAGGTGAAACGAATTACCGGAGAGTGAGCCTGGAGCCACGCTGTAACGTTTACGCTTGGGTCTCCTGTGTAAGGTTGTCCGCGGAAGAAATCAGGCACCACAACGTAATATCCGGCTTCACCAACTTTGTCAGCTATTTTCCTTCATTGCCACACAGTATAACCATCATATATAAGCTTTGAACTTAAACACGAAAACATACGATTTTGCATGACATGGTTGCTTACACCGATTACCAGGATTCCGGGAAACCAAGCGGGTTCAGAAATTTACAATGCCAACTAATTTTGAGCATATATATATGAGTTTCTGTTTGTTAGAATTCCAAGGTGAAGAAAACAATGAAGATTGGAAAAAAAAAGGGGCAACTCGAGGTGCTCTGTCATGGGCCGACATTACTATTCATGAGTTACGAACAGTAACCACCCACAATTATTAGGAAAGATTTATTAGTTAGGAATCTACTATTAGGTGTTTGGTATTATCTATTAGTTAGGCAAGTTATTATTAGATTGGATTGTTAGAGACAAGTTTTCATATAGATTATTTCTTAGGGGTCAAGTCGGGTCATCTCTATAAAACGGATAGCATGTATCCATTATGAAGCAAACAAGAAGAATTAATCTAGTCTCCCTCTCAAGATTCTATCATCCCAGTCTATAGTCTAATCTCTCATCCCATAAAGCCGACGCCGTCCGGCCTTCTTCCTGACGGTGTTTACCCCCTAGATCTAAAGATCATTATATTTGGTATCAGAGCAGTCGATCCCTTCCTCGACATGCATGCTACTTTAGAGAAGATGATCGCGGATCAGAAGGAGAAGGCGCAACAAGAGATAGTGGCTTTTCCAGCAACCACAGTGACGCTGTCGGAACTTGCCGCGCCACTACCGTATCCTGCTATGGTGTCGCCGAAGCCTGTCGTGGTCCTGCCGAAGTACGTTGTGGCCACTGCGACGCTGCCAAGGTTGTTGCTATGCCTGCCGCAGCAACCGATGAGTTTGCTGCAACCGTGCGTGGAGGCAATGATCTTCAAGAACTCATGTCACCATCGCAACCTCTCGTTAACATAGGGTCACCTAGGGCTTTAGCCATCGCCGCCACCACAGCTCGAGGACGAGCTGTCGCGAAAGAAGGGGAGTAGTTGTCATGGGCCGACATTACTGTTCACGTGCCGCCCGCAATTATTATGAAAGATTTATTATTTAGGAATCTATCTATTAGGTGTTTGGTATTATCTATTAGTTAGACAAGTTATTATTAGATTGGATTGTTAGAGATAAGTTTCCTTATAGATTATTTCTTAGGGGTCAAGTCAGATCGTCCCTATAAAAAGGATAGCATGTATCCATTATGAAGCATGCAGGAAGAATTAATCTAGTCTCCCTCTCAAGGTTCTATCATCTCAGTCTATAGTCTAATCTCTCATCCCATAAAGCCGTCACAGCCCGACCGTCCTCCCGACGGTGTTTGCCCTGTTATGAACCAAGGTTCATGACATGCTTCCGGGCGGGGAAGTTAGCAACATGAGGGCCTTCTTTGGTCGACACTATATCCTTGTTTATCCACATAGATAGACCGGAATTTTAATTCAAATTCTCGGCCCATCTATATAGATCCTGGTCGGAAATAGATTTTCCAAACAAACCTGAGGTGGGAAGTTTTTACCATTCCGTATAGTCTTGATTTATATACAATATTGCCGGATACTATTTCTTCAACCTTTAGCAATTGATGATGTGGGTGAATCCTCTTATATACGTTCTGAGCTATCTCAGAATAGAGAGATTGATAGCGACTTAACTAAAAATTACGTTCTTTTTTTAAAAAAAGAAAATCATAAAACAATAACAGTTCAATCATACCATTGTTTTCTAAAATCGGTCTCCTTCTAGAGTGGTTCCACTAATATTCTATTCATTACGAGGAAACAAAGGAACTGTGAGTAGGTTGACTCGTATCCTAATTAACTAGGATTTGCATAGATGTGCTACAAGGATTCCTATATGAATCTTAATAGAATTAAGATTTCTACTTCTCTTTAGAAGAGAACATAGGGTACTATATAAAACCATAAGGAGTGGTAATAGAGAACCAAAACCACAAACTAACTCATCCAAAACAAGAGACGCACGAGAAGGCTAGAGGTTGGTTATTTTTTAGCACTAGATTCTTGTATAGGACAAAGATCCTAGGATCCTAAAAGGTTCAAGAGGGTTGTGAGAGAACGACAATCCCTTGTACTCTTTGTGGTTATGCTTAAGCAATTTGCGGTCGGCTTCATCAAATCTTTATCTCTTGTCGTGGTTATTTCGACGCTATTATTATAGTTCTCTCTACGAGATTCATCTATTTTGTTCTTGATATCGTGCACGATCGTGCTGTATCTCGTAACTCTGATTCGATCTGGTGCACAACGAGGGGTATGAGAGCATAACATGAACAAAAGGGGAAATCTCTAGTAAAGTGTAGGACACTTGTTGCAATAGCACAATTTAAATTTTCCAGTAGTTCAACCGACATGTTCATGTAGTTATTTGAAAATGTTGCACTAGTTCAATTTCTATGTCTTATATTCTCTCCCGCACACACAGATAGAGAGTGAATTGACTAAAAACCACATTACATTTGTGAAAGGAAAACAAATGACATAAACAATTCGGCCACTTCATCATTTTCTATTATCTGTCTCCTGGAGTAGTTCCAGGGTCGATTTCACTTCTCTAATTTTCTAGTCATTGTGAGGAAACAGAGAAATAAAAATTGGGGGAAAAGAAAGACGACAAGAAGAAAGGAGGAAGAACAAGACCGTACCTCAGCAATGGCGCTTCGAATCCTGAAGAAATCAAACAACGCCAGCAGGCAAAATTCAGTCACGTATGTACTCACGCATCAACAGTTAATCAACAAAATGAATCATTAATAGTGAGCGACTTGTGCATTCACTAACCGAAGATGTCGGAGGCCAGGAGGATGGCCCGGTCGGAGTGGACGGCGCCGGTGACGTAGGCCTTGAAGCCGGCCAGATCGTTGACGACCTCGCCGGCCTCACCACTGCCGGTGGCCGTCAGGTCTGGCGGGTTGTCGAGGCACTGCGAGTGCGGCGCAGCGGTGGCACCGTCGGCCGCGGCGAGCACGGCGAGGCAGAGGAGGCACGAGTAGAGCAACGTCCGCGCCATAGTTTGCAATGCCTGGTTTGAGGGGCAGGACTTGCTTTAAGTACTTCACACTTCACAGCGGTAGGTAGCACCGACACGAAGGATCATCTCCCACGTTGCCATTGTGCTTCTTTCTCCCACGGGGTAGGTAGCATGGGCACGCAGGGTCATCTCACACATAGAAGAAATCATCCTAAGCAGTGAAATGTTTTGTTGATTACACACACGATACACAATACATCATGGTAAATTCAACAACAGTTAAATCCCTTTACATACACGAGTGTTATAAAATGCATGTCAAAATAGCATGAACAAAAGAACGAGAGACACAGATTTTATGTGGAAAATCCTTACGGAAAAAACCACGAAAGCACAAAAGCGGAATTCACTATTTGGGAAGAAATTATAAGCACAGTAAACTTCATCATATATCAACGGTGCGACTGGATTTATTGGGTTCGGAGTTAATAAAATATTATTTAATAGAAAAAATTAAAGATCCACGATAGATAAAAAAAAAGTATAATTTTTTCATACTAGAAATAACACCACAAAGAATCGAGAGAAATTACAAAATAATTTAAAAAAATGTTGAATTGAGAATTTGTGATTTGGGACCGAGGAATTGAGGAATGGGGAATTGGAGATGTATATGTGCTGCTATCGATGTATGCAGCCTAATTCGTCGACTCATGAATTTGTAGTTCGCATGTTTGATTGGTTACATGAATTTGTATAACTTGAGAAGTTGAGATCATAAATTATATATGCGTGTCTGGATGAATTTATATTCATATTGCTGAAGTATGCCACCATCATTTGCTACAACCTGGTAATCTAACTTAAATATAGAGTTATCTATTAGTCTCATGCTCTCAGCTGAGCTGAAAGTTTAGTTGTTTTGACTGAAAATGGTCTAGATATTCCATTATCTGCTACAATTAGCTTGTTATTGCTTAGAATCTTCCTATCCAATGAGAACTCCACATGGATACTTGAAAGTTTTTGAAGTATAATATGTTTATACAAGATTAAATTCCATGAGGGTAATCTAATGCTTCATTTTGGTGTCAGCCAATAATGTAATAATCTGAACTACCCTGTACATTTATCAAAGCTCTAAGATCTACAATTCACATAAATCAAGATTCATCAACCATAATTCATTTTTCAAACCGGTTTGGCCGTTTGGGAATTAGGGATTTGATACCTCACCTCAGTGGCTCAATCCTCACTTGTAATGCCAGTAGAAAGGCAAATAGAAGGAAAGAAAAAATTGAGAACAATCCAAGGGAGAACAATAGGGATAAAAAGGGTTTTGCCATCAGAACCCTTCGGCTTTAGAAATGCCGAATGAATTATCGTTCATTGAGGTTCCCAGACTGTCCGGGGACGGTCAGCGCCTCTCACTTTTGTGGGCATCATCATTCGGCAATAAAGTATCCAACGCCCACGATTTTTACCAACTTACCTTCCGGAGTAGAAAAGAAAACGAATAGTGCCATTTTTACTCCTTAGGCTTTTGGCCATGGGATAAAGCCTCACCCTTGACCAAGCCAACAGGAGGGAGGGAGAAGGAGAAGGGATAAGACCAACCCACTGCACAGCCAAAGAGGCACCCAACAGAGAGCACTCACTCTTCATCCCATTTCTCAGCCCACTTTCTCCCCCAACCAAGAGCCAGCACTTCACTTCGCTCTCCTCCCACAACCAAGGTAAAAGGCAAAGCTAAGAAGACCACCGAGCCCATGGCAACCATAGAGGGGAAGTGAGGAAGAGAGTTGGAGGAAAGGAGCACGAAGAGTGGGGGAAGGCGAAGGGGGAGGTGAGGACCACAGCCGACTACCTTCGGTCAACTCCGGCAAAAATAAGCCAACCACATCACCGAGCGCGTGAGAGTAAAGCCACAGCCACCACAAGCATCGTCGTCGCCACTTCCCACTTCTAAACTGACAAACCAAGTAGGTTACCCTATTTCCCCCATTTTTTATCCATCACGGTCGCACAACTCTAGCATGCGTAAAGTACAGGGAAAGGGGGGGGGGAGTGAGAGTAGATCTTCCTTGGTTAGAGCTCGTAGGAGGTGGCGGTGCCACCTAGGGATGACGTCGTGCGCCTTGCCACGCTCTCATAGGAGAGGGGAAGCCGAGCGCAGCGCGGGCCACCATGGCCATGGCCATGGCTAGGGGCGACTGAGGGGAGGCACTGGAGGCTAGCAGGGGGAAGCCGATTAGAGGGCTGGACGAGGCCAGAGGTGAGCCACCAGCGGATCTGTTGGCTAGAGGTGTCTCCATGGCCAACTCATGAGGACGGTGCTGTGAGAGAACAAGAGAGCAAGAGAAGAGAAGGGGTGAAGAGATAAGGCCAGCCGAGAGGATGGTTTTGGCCAGGAGAAAAGAAAAGAGGAAAGAAAAAAAGAGAAGAAAAAAGGAAAGAAAAAAAGAGAAATAAATTAGGGGCGCGCGAATAAATCTTATTCGCAAGAGTAGGCGACGCAATCCCTAACTTATTATTATTTTGGACACCGGGTCAGCAGAATAGTGCCCCGTGAGAGGGATTTGTTCGTGTCGGATTGCGCGTAGGAACGAAGTCGTCCGTATGTGTGCATGTATTGCTACAATGTATTGAGTCTGGCTGAATGCCTGTTCAGGTGGTGGTTCTGGAACGGCGTCATCCACACGTTGCTCCGCTCCGTTTGGTTAACAGGCAAGTGCATGGTAGAGCGGTAATCATGTAAATGTTATGAAATATGCAATGTTTTCATGATGTGATGATGCTTACATGATGATGGCAACAATGATGGAATGAGGTGAGCAATGAGGCTACCATGTTAATGATGATAATGATGAAACATGTTAATGACAATAAACATGCATCTGCATCATGTGCACTCATATGATGAGAAAGAAATATACACCGTGGGTGGATATGTAAGACATACCTCGGCAGGCCTCCACGGGAGTGGATAGATCTCGTGCCAAAAGGGCAGGCTCACGATCTAGGTGAATATTGACGGGTGTTCACTCAAACTATACTGGTATAGGCAATGTGATGAGCAAATGGTGATGAGCAAATGAGCATGTAGAATAATGATGCATTGCACTAATGAAAAGATAATGATAGAAATAATGATATGGTTATGTTTATATTTGTGTTGAAGTATGTGGAAATTAACATGATAGTGTTTATTGTTTCTATTATGTGCTTGCTGAGTCTTCAGACTCACCCTTGTTTAATTATTGGTGTTTATAGGTGATCATCGAAGACAACACACATCGGGAAGAGGGAATAGCACATCCACGTCACATGTGGACATTGATGCAACCCATACCCCCTAGATAACTACTTTTGTTGTAATATGTTTAGTTGGTAACTTAGCTGCGTAAATTTCGTGGTAGTTATGGTGTAGGGGTAGCATTGTGGGCCAGGGTGTTACATCACTCCTTAGTACATGTGCTCAGGGGTCGGGCCCCAGTTGGTCACGCCCACGCGCTTTGCCCCGCCGCCGTCGCCGGTTTGCCCTGCTGACGGCTCACCCTAGTCGCTAGCTCCGGTCCATCGCCTCACGCCACCCGCTCGAAGTTGGAGCCTCGGTCCTCAGAACAACGCGCGGCGTGGTGCCCCCTCGCCACGCCAAGCCCACCTCACTGCCGCCACGCCGAGCTCGGTCACTCGGAGCAAAGTAGTAGGCGCCATGCGCGCCAAGGCCTCCTCCTCTTCTCTTGGCCTCCCCTTCTCCTAGGCTATCGTAGCTCGCAGCCACCACGCTCGTGGCTCCCGCTCGGCGTGACACCGCGGCCTGCCACTGCCGCCGCAAGCTCGCAAGGCGCAAGGGCAAGGCTGTGTGCATGTGTGTTTCTTTGAGAGAGAGATGTGATATTAAGGGAAAGAGAGATCGAGTTAGGGTTTGCCAATAAATGGGCCTTGAGATATTGGGCCGAGTCATTGTGGGGGAAGGTTGGAACAATGGTCGAATGTGAAATGCCTTGGCTTTGGTGGGTTGTGCGAGTGCAAAGTGGGCTGCGAGTGAGGTGTCGACAGAATGGGCTTTTGAGAACATTACATGTTGATTTAACCCAATTTCTAGTATATACATGTATTATACCTCATATATACTGAATTTTTGCCCAAAAATTTTGGATGTTCAGCTGAACACCCTTGAACCCAGCTGGGTCTACCCCTGTAGGTAGCATGGATATGCAGGGTCATCTCCCACGTTGCCATTGTGCTTCTTTCTCCCACCCTTTTTTGGTGTTCCTACTCAAACAAGAAAAGAGATAGAGAAAGGAAAACTTTGAAATCCTCATTATTTTTAATGTCATTTTAGAACGCATGCAAACAACGTTTTGAAACTTTGACTGATAATTTATAGAAATGTATTGGAATTTTTACGCGAAAATGTTGTATATGGCTCATATATGGCACGGTGAAAGAAAGAGGTTGTGTCCGGAAAGCGGGGACTAGAGTCCGAGTCGAATCATGTAACCGGGGTATAAAAATGTACCACCGACTCTTGTAACCTGGATTGTAAAAAGAAACAACTTTGACGTACGGAGCCGCCACGATTCAGCTAAGGGCGTAGTATTTGCCGAACCTCGTAAACAAATCCTCGTGTCTCTTGCATACTTGCTGTGATTGTTCTATCGTGTTAGGGCTGCCATCGGTTCCAACAGAAAATAATATTATTAGATTTGTCATGAAGAATATGTTTATATCATTATATTTGTAACACACCAATTTTCAGAATCGGGATGTTAATATTAAATTTTGCAATCTAATTAATATTTGACTGTATTTTAAAATTTTTTCCATGTTTAAGTAAAAGATTGCTTGTAAAATCAAATCAAATTGTTTAAAAAGTTGCATAAAAATATAATAATAATAATAATAAATAATAAGTAAATTTGTTTGAAAGACTGCATTTAAATTAAATTACTTTGATTTCTTGTTTTAGCATGCATTTCAAAAATCATGTCGTCGTGCATTCATTCACATCGTCGCTCTCTTTTCCAGATCAACCGACCCTTCTTTTCCCTGTCATCTCTCTCAATTTATTTCCCTACGAACTACACCTAACATACAAAAGCTCATTCACTATCTTTTCCATCTCCCAGCCGAACCATTCCTCCTCACACCACTTCTTTTCTTTTCTTCACTACTGTGAGTATACCAAAACCTTACAACCTCACTACAACAACTACTTTACTTTATAGGAGATCTACCACATAAATTAAAAACTTCTATCGAAACCCTTTCATCAAGGACATACTATTATCTGATAATTTCACCGTCATGTAAACATAAGTTACCTATTAAATCCAATCTATGCATCTCTTAGTGATGCTCAACACCAAGATTCAATACACAATAATTGCACCTAGCAATTACATAAGATCACTAAGTATCCACAAAAGATAACTCTAAGATTAATATCCATTAAGACAATAATCTAACAACTTCTGAACTTAACCATCCCAAATGGTTAGATTAATCCATTGAGACCCATTAATCCAATTTACCCAAGAATTTTACCAAATTTATCACTCTTAATGATTAACCAGTTCATCAATGTTCCACACCTATTAATAACTCTATTGATTCCAATTAGGTATAGTCATACTCCTAATCACAGTTCATCAAGAACTACTAGAAGACAACATCAACTTAATCAGTTTCACCTCCAAGGATACTAGTTGAGAATAACTTTGCACCATGCCATTGACCTAACTTGATACCCATACCATATCAATTTATTTGATTACAATTTCTGACTTAACCATAACAGGACATTGCAAAAAAAAAGGGTTTTGACGCTTTCTTTTATAAAAGAGGAATATTGAACTTTATACTCAAATTACCCCCAAAAGAAATACATGGGGCCAAAGCCTCCTCACATTTAAAAACTTGCAAAAGAATGCTTCCATTAACCAAAGTACCAAGCGATTAAACGAGTCATGTTTCCCAACAAGAAAAGTGGAACTCCTCAATAAAAGATCAACCTTGTAAATCAAACACGTTTACAAGCAGCAAAACAACTCGTTAGTCGGAAGAACAAACGGTTGATTTATGGAACCAATAAAGACCAATGAAAACCCATCAACTGCATTGTAACCACTATTCCAAGAAAATTCATCAACCGCAATTGTAACAAGAATGACCAATCCAAACTCAAGTAAGACAATAACCTTCCAAAAAAAAACTCATCTCCAACCTTTATAACTAAGTTACCCGAGAAAACTATTCACCATTCTCATACCACGGAGGGGGGTTCAACCTGGCCATGCCCATAGCCACAACGAATATCTCTACCCACTACTACATAAATGCTAATACTGGACACCTGATCACAGACGGTTCATCGAAACAGTTTGTATTAAACACAATCTCAGACGGTTTTTGTTTACTCATCGTCTATGTTATGACCTCTTCACAGACGGTTTTTAGCGCGGAGAATAACCGTCTTCACACATCATAGACGGTGCAGTGTACATATATAGCTCCCCAACAGAGTCTTCTTGATCTCCATCTCTGGCGCTACGGTAACCGCAGGAGATCTCCAAGCCCGGTGAGTCTATCGCCACTCCGTGCCCGGTTTGAGTATCGCCTCACCTCGCTGAGCCTGCTCGTGTGGTCTATTTCAGCTATTATCGCCGAGGAGCTTGCCGCCGTCGCCTCTGTTCACCGATCGACGACCAGCCGCCTTGGACCTTTCCCGACTTCATTGACCACCTTCCTCGTGATCGAGGTGAGCTATTGGAGCATAAACATCCTTTAATTTGAGTAGTTTCAGGCGTTTACGCCAAAATCGCTAGTGAAGCCCATGGCGCCGCCACGGGACATCACCGTCGGTTCGCCTCAGGCAACCTTAGGGCCCCGAGCCACGACTATTAGCAATGCGATGCTCTAAGCACAATTTGAGCTTCAAATCCTATTGTTTTTAATCATTTAGTTAATAAACTAACGAGTCTATGACATGTGGGACCGCCATAGATTTTATAAATAAAATCATGAAAAAAAAATGATTCACTGACAAGTAGGGCCCACATGTAAGTTAATAAAATCTGAAAAAATGAAAAAAAGCGTAATTAAGCCTCAGAAAATACGCTTTCGAAGTCACCCTTTTATTTATTTCCGGGTTTTCAATACGAACCGTGTGATGGACCGAAGCTGGATGTACGTTGAGAACCGTGTGAGTGAAGAGTACATTAATGGCGGTTCCGCTTACAAGAGCCGAGGAGGATATGTTGAATAAGGGGGCGGAATATATGTACTGTCTATGCATTAATTGCGAGAATCTGAAGATGTTTAACAACCGAGCGCAGATTGAAGCACACTTGATTCGAAGGGGTTTCAAAAAGGGTTATACATGTTGGACTAGTCATGGTGAAGAGCATATTATACAGGAAGTCAACGATATGCATATTATACAGGAAGTCAACGATATGCCGCCGGATGATGTCGATTGTGGTTCTAATTCGGATAGGCTGCACGATGACAATCTAGATCAGATGCTTCGCGATGCAGAAGGAAACTATGATGAGAGGGAGTATGTTCAATTCTGGGGCTTGATGGAGGACTCGGAGAAACCTTTGTTCCCAAACTGCAAGCTGGAATACACAAGGTTGTCATCTGTGCTTAAACTGCTGAAATTGAAGGCAAGCAACGGTTAGTCCGACAAGAGTTTCACGGGGCTGTTAGGTCTCTTAGCGGACATGCTTCCGAAGGGAAACGAGTTGCCCAAAACCACCTACAAAGCTAAGAAGGTTCTTTGTCCATTGGGAATAGAAGTAGAAAGAATACATGCATGTCCGAACGACTATATCCTCTACCGTAACGAGTATACAAACATGCATGTATGTTCGGTGTGCAACGGATCCCGATACAAGCGTAAGAATCAATCAGATGACGACGAGGGAATCGAGGTGAAGAAAGGACCTCCTGCTAAGGTGGCGTGGTATCTTCCTGTAATTCCCCGTTTGAAGCGGTTTTTTGCGAACCCAAAGATTGCAAAACTGCTGTATTGGCACTCAGAGGAGCGTAAGAATGACGGAAAGCTAAGACACCTTGCTGATTCCGCCCAGTGGAGAAACATCGATAGGAGGTTTGCAGACTTCGGTGCGGAACCGAGGAATATAAGGTTTGGATTGAGTACAGATGGAATGAATCCTTTCGGTAACATGAGCAATGACATAGCACTTGGCCATGACGCTCAGTATCTATAACCTTCCTCCTTGGTTGTGTATGAAGCGGAAGTATATTTTGTTGTCGATACTTATCCAAGGGCCGAAGCAACCTGGGAATGATATTGATGTGTACCTAGCACTATTGATGGAAGATCTAAAAATACTGTGGATTGAAGGGGTATATGTATGGGATGCGTACAAACGAGAGAACTTCACTTTACGTTCCTTATTGTTCTGCACCATAAATGATTATCTCCGGAATACGGACACTGCTTGGCGAGGATTGATCGGTCTGGGACCCCTATCAATCCTCGCCAAGCAGTGTCCGTATTCCGGAGAATGGTCGGAATAGTTGCACGGGAACGGGTCAGCGTCACCTACGATTCGTGGAAGGAGGTGCCCGAACTACTGAAAACTGTTCTGCTGACGAAAATTCTCAAATCGTTCGAGATCCCGGCAGAACACCTGGACTCCGTGTGACGACACGCGTTGCTACAGGCGTGCAAAGCGTGGAAGAACATCAAGAGCACGCTTGTCAAGAACTACGTGGAGAAGGATCTGAGGCCCTTCCACAAGTATCCATTCTTGGAAGAGTCCTGAGCCGAGTTTGTGGCGAAGAAGACGATAGATGAATTTATGAGTGAAAGTGCGGCGCACACGACCCTCTAGGCAAAAAACAAGCACTCCCACAGACTCGGCACCGCTGAGTATGCGGGTAAAATCCCGATATGGAGGGATCAGGACCAGCAGGCAAGCTGTTCGAATGTCTCCCCGCCATTTCCCGAGATCACTGATGTGCGCGCCCGACAGTGGTTATTTGGGAGGTTACGTACTGGGCCTACAGGGGAAGTCTCCTTTCCAAACCCCGCAAACCAGGAAGTGTCCCAAAGCAGTTAAAGATGCATGAGGTGATAATTTTATCTGACGCTCGTTGGTATTTGATCTTGTTGGCAGACTAAAAAAGTGACGGTGCTCTTCATCCAATGCGAGAAACCATTCTACAAAGCATACCAACAAGGCCTAGGTCTCGCAGCTGCAGTGTTCCTTGTAGCTGCCCATGCATTGGCCAACTTTTTTGGTGGCTGTGCCTGCATCTGCCAGTTGCAGCGTACAATATGCTCATGTAAGCATAACTTTTTCCTTCATTTCCAAGGAACCAACAACCTGCAAGTGCATCCTCCTTATCGCTCAACTAGGTTGCAAGTGCCCATGCCCCGTACTGCTCCATCTGCTCTCTCACCTCATACGCTGTCATCGTTTGTAGGCTTGGCGAATACGGATACTATCCGAGTCCGTATTTGTATTCGACGCAATTTCGCATACCACATCTGGATTCGTATCCGGGAAAAAAAAACCCGGATAGTATCCGGATCCGGATTCGTTTTCTATTCGAATACGAATTATCCTTTACCATTTACATTTTCTCGAATACGAACATCGGATAAAACGGATTATCCTCTACCATTTTCCATCCCTAGGGACGAGTAATAAGGTGTAATACATAAGTTACGTCAAGGTGCGGTGGTCGCATCAGACCGAGCGGAAAGCAACTTGGGAGCTAGCTAGAGTCCTGCATGTGCGAGCGAAATCTAGAATTGTTCATGTTGGGTACGTGCTAATTGTTGTTGTCCTTTGAGTAGAAAGGTAGATAAAATTCAGGGTCGAATTCTGTTGAAGAGGGGTAGAATGTAATACCCTAAAATGCTTTAGAAAAAGAACGAAAGGGATTAGTGGGGTTTTCTGAAATTTAACCTTCTGGAGGACCCATGCGTAATCAGACGAAAGGGGATACGTAAAAACAGATTATTTTAGAGTTTTTGGGAAGAGTTGGTTCGTACCAAGATAAAAGAATTATAGGGAGAGTGGATTCTAAAAAACCCTAGCAGTCTTTTCTTTTTTCTTTTCTCCCGTGCGCTGCCACCCTCATCAGTTTTCTTCCGCCTGGCGCATAGGCCAATCGCCTCCAGCCGTTTGCCCGCCTGCAATGCACAGCCGCCTCCTATTGTTATCGCGTGAGCGCTGCGGCCGAATGCCTGCTGCCGCGCGGGCGCGTAGCCGCCTGCCGCCGAGTGCATGCGTTGATTTCCTGCAGCGTGCGCGTGGAAGTCCGGTGCATGCGTTGATTTCCTGCAGCGTGCGCGTGGAAGTCCCACACGCGAGTGCTGTTCGGCCAGTACGTGGAATCAGCCGCTGCACGTCGCCAACAGTTTTGCTCGCCTCCGTTCGGTTTGTCTCTTCCTATTACTAGTTTGTCTCTTCCTATTACTAGTTTCCCTGCACTGCTACGACTGGTTAATGGGATATGCATGCATTGCGGCTGCTAGTGATAAGCAGCGATAGAACTACCTAGTCTTCACGTCAGCCATGTTGCATTGTTTAGATGTAACGCATTTGGAATCAGTAGGGCAGCAACTTGCTGCATGCATGCTGTTTTTTATTTGGAGTAGTAATGGAGAGAGAGGAATTGGATAGTACTAATTATTATTTAACTAATTTTGTCCTTATAGCCTTGTATGCATTGGCTGCATGCATGCTGGAACAACCGTGAGACCATTCCAGAAGGGTTGCTAGTGCTAGACATCAATTAGTAGTGCAACTAGCTCTAGAAATTTATTAGTAGTGTATCATTGCTTTGTATGGATGCATGTTGCCTTAAACAGTAGATAGAGAGAGATTTAATTAGAGAATTGAATCGAGATTAATTAGAGAGGGGTTTTAGAATTTTCTAGTCGAGGGGCCGATTAGTAAATCTGTTTAGTCTGCTGTTTTGTTGTACGATTTATTCGGGTACCTAAATGGTTAATTTTGAGAATGTCATCTATTAGTTAATTGTAGACAATTTCGGAATCTTTCTATAGAGTATTTAATCATGTCGAGCGGATAAGTACACTACTACAGAAAAGGCCTTTACAGACGGTTCAAAAACGCCATCACAGACGGTTCCGTGAGCCGTCTGAGTTTATGGGTCAGTAATGCTAATGGTCATCACAGACGGTTCTCGAACCGTCTGTAATACATACTATCACAGACGGTCTGTAGATGCAACCGTCTGTGATAGTCGACTACCACAGACGGTCTGTAGATAAAACCGTCTGTGATAGTCGACTACCACAGACGGTCTGTAGATAAAACCGTCTGTGATATCGACTACCACAGACGGTCTGTAGATAAAACCGTCTGTGATATTCGACTACCACAGACGGTCCGTAGATAAAACCGTCTGTGATAGTCGACTACCACAGACGGTCCGTAGATAAAACCGTCTGTGATATTCGACTACCACGGAGCGATGCGTATATGAAACCGTGCGTGATAGTCCACTATCACGCGGTTTCATATCTGAATCGTCGCGTGGTAGTCGACTATCACAAACGGTTTCATCTATGCACCGTCCTGCGGGCGCGATCTTTGCATTGCTTAATCTATTTACGCTTTATTGGCTAGCCTCGGAAATGCTAGCCATGCCCTCTCAAACAAGCACATCCAATTCTCATTCATTTCGAAGCACATCAAAATTGCATTCATTTCGAAACAAGCACACATCCAATTCACAAATCAATTAACTAAAATTAACCATTAATGTACATTAATTTACACACATGTACCATTATGTTCAATCTATCTCAATCAAGTTCAATCGCTACACCGTGGAAACTCCCATTTGGATTTATGACCTGTCTGTTCAGGAATGCCGCAAGGTGTGTCGAATTTTTATGAGCTCGCTCTGTTCCAACGCAGTTTCAACGATGTTTGCAACCTTGTCGATATGAAGGTTAAATTCGGGCTTATATAAATTGGTAAGTATATATGAAATAATTGTTGAAAGATTGACAAACCTGAGGATCATTGGTGATCGCGGAACCGACGAGTAGTTGCATGTTGTGGCAAACATAGTATCCACAGACGTTGCGGCCCGGCGACTGCTGGTGGCACTGCAAAAATAGAATTGGTTAGTTCAAGAGGCATTGCTACGAAGTGTTATATAGGATTAATGTGTACTAGCTAGCAAGTACCGGGAATGTTTGATCATGTTGCAGCGTCCTTCCCTTGATATTCCATCCTCTAGCATGTAACACGTCGAACACCCTACGTGACTCCAAGAAGTTAGCCTTAGCCATTGCAAAGGAAGGAAAGACTACAATAGAGTTTCTATGGAGGAAATGTGTTTACCTGATGATTAAACTCCGGATAGTCGTGAAGTTGTGGTGGCCCTCTGAGGGAATCTAGGTATATTACGTATTTCCGTTTTGGTATAATTACAATTAGAATCCAATGGAACCTACACAGGTATGTCAGCATGGTCATTAAACCTAAGTTCGTGTTGCTTATAAAGTACAAATCAACATTAAGTATAGCCAGTAGTGCAACACTACTTACTTCTGGTTGTAGGGCAAAAGTATGAATTCCTTGTTGCGGTGAGCCATGAAAAAATATATAACGTAATTCTCGATTTAATGTTGCATTCGCCGTGATGCTTTGCTCGGAGACAACGTGTGGGTCGAGGAAACCTACCGGTGATTTCCTTCTTTCGCTTCACGATCATGTATCTATTATACAAAAGCTAGGAGTTATATATAACATTTATCGATATTACACTAACATTGACCGTGATTGTACACACTTACGATTCCAAAGATCGTATGATTGAGACGCCGAGCTCGCCGAGGTTGAAGAGATGTAACAAGTCGTCGAAGGTCACCGTGAAGACAACGCCTTGATACACGTGGTTAAAATGATGCTCCTTGAACTTGACGGTGACACCCGAGCATCGTTGATCAACCGCTTGTTGGATATTCCATGTACCATGCATGCAATTCCGTGCAATCCAAATCCTAGGGTAGGGTCGTCTAACTTCTCGAGCAACGGCTCGCTTTGGCTTGTATTTCCGCCAACGGCAAGAAGGGGATATCGAGAAGACTCGATCGTCTTCGATTTGCCCTTGCCCTTCTCCGCCTCGCTTTGTATAGGTCGACTTCACAAGAGTCGATCGAGCACGAGTGTAGATGCATGTGATGCAGCGGGCCCTTGCCATGTCAAGTCAGAAGCCGGTGCGATCAAGTCCGTGGACTTGATGCCGTTGGGAGACATTCCGTGAAGTTGACACCGAGCGAGTAGCTCGAGCAGATGTCCTCCTTGGGCCATTTGGATGAATGTTCCAACGGCTTGCCCTAGAGTCATGACCTCATCGTTTGGGGAATTTTCACGGGGCGGCCTCGAAATTGGCACAAACACCGTCCACATTCACTTTTGCGAAACCCGAGCTAGATTTGCACCGCACCAAAGCTCCGACATCGATGGATACACCGCCCCAAGCAAAGATCTAGGGCAACAGAGACATATCTCACTTGGAGCTTGCACCAGAGCCACCTCGCATATAAGGGTACAAAATTAGCTACTCCAACAGGCTTTTGAATGGATTGAGCATTCCAGAGATAATAATTATTACCTGGATGTCATCGACGGAAAATCTGTCATCACCTATTGTGGTAGGGTTAGGGTTGGACGCGCAGCTACTCGGATGTTTGGTGGGGCTAGCTAGCGGTATAGTAGGGGCAGGGGCTTCCAACTGACTTGGCATTTGCAATCCCCTAATCCTTTCCTCAAAAGTCTCTTGCTGCTTTTGCTCGAACGCACGAATCCTTTCCTCAAAGGATTGACTGACTTTTTCATTGACCTCCGCTCTGATTTTTTCAGTGAGCTCATTTCTGAGGGATGCACGAAGATCCTCTCGTAGCTTTGCATCGTGCTCGGCTTTGGCTCTCCTCCTACTCCGGTGCGATCCTCTGTCGCTTGGAACCATTGTTCCCATGTAACAAAAACACCGGCGCCTCTCGTGCGATCGGATGCTCATTTGTTTCCTAGGGCCGCAGAGAGTATATCTTTCTCCTATCTGCTGGAATGAGCCTTGGGAAGATTGTGCACTCGGCGTTATCGCAATATAGCCCGACATGTCATTTCACTTCCTATGAAGTTATGGAGTAATTACAAACTAGGTAGTTCGATATCTTACCAGGCGTTGGGACACTTCCTGGTCTTCGGGGTTTGGAAAGTACACTTCCCCCGTAGGCCGAATAGCTAACCTCGCAAATAACCACTGTCGGGCGCGCACATCAGTGATCTCGGGAAATAGCAGGGAGAGATTCAAACTGCTTGCCTGCTGTTCCTGATCCCTCCATATCGGGGCTTTACCCGCATACCCAGCGGTGCCGAGTCTGTGGGGTGCTTGTTTTTGCCCGAGGGCCGTGTGCGCCGCACTTTCACTCTTAAATTCATCTGTCGTCTTCTTCGCCACAAACTCGGCCCAGGACTCTTCCAATAATAGATACTTGTGGAAGGGCGGCTTCAGATCCTTCTCCACGTAGTTCTTGACAAGCGTGCTCTTGAAGTTCTTCCACGCTTTGCACGCTTGTAGCAACGCGTGTCGTCGCACGGAGTCCAGGAGTTCTACCGGGATCTCGAACGATGCAAGAATTTCCGTCAAGCCTGTTAGCTTTTCAATGGTCCGCACCACCTTCCACGAATCGTAGGTGATCTTGACCCGCTCCGTGCAACTATTCCGACCATTCTCCTAATGCGGCGCTTTCGGCGAGGATTGATAGGGGTCCCATCGATCGACTCCGTGATGGTAAATCGGCCGTGGGCCTTTTCGATATTCCTCTTCTTCTACCGCGGTTGGATATTGTTCCAGAGGATGGTGCATCATCGACACACAGGCGGCTACGACTCGAGAATGAGCGGAAGACATCTTCACAAGAAATAGAACATCATGTGAACAAATGAAATCAAGATAAAGCTAAGATTTAACATTTTGATATTGCTATCGATGTAGAGTAAGCATTCCAATTAGAGCTCAAGTACAAACCCGATTATCAAAACAATTTCAAGACAAGACTATTATCATCACAGAGCATTCATCTCAAGCCCAACACACCACATTGCAATGTATTCGATGGCGATATCAAAACAAATACCATATGAATAATCGACTAGAACAAATACAAATTCCTAAAACAAGTACAATTATCATGAAGGACCATGACAGATTATTGATAGAAATAGTTAGGAAAGGGGCATGGGGTCGATCGGTAACTTCGGCATTGGTTACCTTTAGGCGAGGAGAAGGACGAGCAGGAGCAAGACGAGCAAGCGAGGCGGCGTCGAAGGGGGGCGCGGAGCCTGGGAGGGGAGGAGGCGGCGGCTCGGCGGGTCAGAGGAGGAGGCTCGGCGGGCTCGGGGAGGCGCGCCGGGCGGAGGAGGAGGCGTCGCCGACGGATCGGGAGGAGTAGCGCGGCTCGAGGAGGCGTCGAGGACGGTGGCGACGGGCTCGGGGAAGAGGGAGCGAGAGGAGTTGAGAAACTTAATCGCTTGAGAGTGGCGGCGCGCAAACCCTAGCTAGAGTCCGAATGTAAATAGATGGATATCACAGACGGTTCTAAATTAGAACCGCTCAGATACACTATCACAAACGGTTCTAACTTAGAATCGCTCGTGATATGTGATGTATCACGACGGTTTTAATAAACAACCGTCTATGATATTGATGAATTACGAGCGGTTTTAATAAACAACCGCTCGTGATATGTGATTATCACGAGCGGTTCTAATTTAGAACCGCTCGTGATAGTGTAGACGAGCGGTTCTAAGTTAGAACCGCTCGTGATATATGATGTATCATGCACGGTGTTAATAAACAACCGCTCATGATATATATATAGCATGAGCGGTTTGATAAACAACCGCTCTGTGATACACATGTGAGACGATGCGTAGTTCAAACCGCTCGTGATATTATTTTGTATTGGTTAATATCTAGATCGTTACGTTTATTGGCTAGCCTCGGAAATGCTAGCCATGCCCTCTGAAACAAGCGTAAAAGACAACAAGTACATGTATATACATCCAATTCACATTCATTTGAGAAACAATCACATCCATTTCACAAGACAAATCTCAATTAATTAACTCAAATGAACTAAAATTAACCATGATCATCGTAATGTATATAGTACATATACACACATTGTTCAATTAATCTTTAAAAATTAGCCCTTCATGATGATCGACGCAGTATGTAGCTAGTTTCGTCATGTTCTTCTTCCTCGACCCTTATGCCGCTTTCGAAAGGAGGCAACTCGTCAAATTGATTGTATTCTTCCTCGTCCACTACATTCTCAACTCCGACAATCCTCCTTTTTCCATGAAGAACTACGTGGCGCTTCTTATTTGCCGGTCGGTAACATAGAAGACTTGAACAACTTGGTTAGCCAAGATCTGAACGGTTCGCCTTTGTATCCGACACGTTCGAGGTCCACGGTAGTGACGCCGTATTTGTCGACCTTCACCGTGGGAGATGGACCCAACGGCACCAAATAGGGGATCTTGAAAAGCACGTAGTCGAGCTCCCATATCTCCTCTATTTGCCCATAGTAGGAGCTCCTCACCCCATCGGTCTTGAATGCATCTATCACGGACACCGCTGCTCGTTAGTGCTTTTTATATCCTAAGCTGCGTATAGAATGTGTACCCATTTATGTCGATCCCTCGCCATGTTACAAGCTGTAAATGTTGGCCCTTTTGCCAACCATGTCAAGATATCACTTGACGAGCTCCTAGCAAGTCGCTCCTTCAACCATTGGTTGAACCGCTGCATTTGTTGTCTCGTGATCCAAACATCTGGCCGCAGCGGATTCTGTTGCCGAAGCACGTCCTTGTGCTGGTCGATATACGGGGACACTTCAGTCATGTGTTGCAAGACAGTGAAATGGGCTTGAGCATACGCATCCATATTTGGAGTGATTGCTTTCCTTCCGATGGTCCCGATACCCTCGAGCCTCCCCTCATGGCGAGATCGAGGCACACCTATCGGTTCGACCTGAGCCATGTAATCGAGGCAGAACTCAATGACCTCTTCAGTTGCATAACCTTCGACGATGCTGCCCTCTGGCCGAGATCGATTTCGTACATATGACTTGAGAATTCCCATGAACCTCTCGAACGGGTACATGCTACGTAGGAACACGGGCCCGCACATCTTTATCTCCCTCACAATATGAACAATGAGATGGACCATGATATCGAAAAACGACGGAGGGAAATACATCTCAAGATCACATAGTGTCGTCACCACCTCGTCCTGCAGAGCATCTAGTCCTTCGAGATCGATGACCTTCTCGAGCAATTGTGTTAAAAAATAACACGCCTCATGATTGTCTCTGACCTTGATCGGCAAAATACTTCTAATTGCAACAGGAGCATTTGTGTCATCAACACATGACAATCATGAGACTTCATGCCAATTAACTTCAAATCTTTTATCGAAACAAGTTTCTTCATGTTGGCGAGTAACCGACGGAACTTTCACGCCATGCAAGCACCGCACAGCTCGGTTCTCTCGGCCTTGGACAGAGTGTAACAAGCGAGGGAAGGTACGTTCGTCCTTTATCGGTCCTTGTTGGTGCTAACTCAGTCCGATGTCCATATCAACCAAGTCAAGCCGCGTGCGTTGACACCATCTTTTGTTTTGTCACGAATGTTCAAGAAGAGACCAATCAAGTCGCCACATACATTCTTTTCTACATGCATGACGCCGATGCGTTGGCGAACTTCTAGGTGCTCCCAATAAGGTAAGTCCCAAAATATTGATCTCTTCTTCCACATGTTCTTCTTACTTGTCCTCGATTTACATCCCTTTCCAAGCACAACATCTAAATCCTTAACCATATCATAGACCTCTTTTCCGCTTAAATGCCTTGGAGCCAATTGTCCTCCTTCTCTCCGTCAATTGTTTCTTCATCCTCAGGTATGGGTGAGCCCTCAGAAGGAACCTACGATGACGCATGTACACGGTTTTTGCGCGAGTGATTCACCCACACACTGGGTATCATCTAAGCAAAGAGTATGTGCTTTGGCCCCTTTTGTACTCGGCCCGACAGATTAGCAAGGGCAGGATAATCATTTATGGTGCGTAACAACAAGGAACGTAAAGTGAAGTTCTCTCGCTTGTACGCATCCCATACCGCACCTTCAATCCACAAGATTTTTAGATCTTCCATCAATGGTGCTAGGTACACATCAATATCATTCCCGTGTTGCTTCGCCCTTGGATAAGTATCGACAACAAAATATACTTCCGCTTCATACACAACCAAGGAGGAAGGTTGTAGATACAGAGCGTCACGGGCCAAGTGCTATGTCATTGCTCATATTACCGAAAGGATTCATTCCATCTGCACTCAATCCAAACCTTATATTCCTCGGTTCCGCACCAAGTCGCAAACCTCCTATCGATGTTTCTCCACCGGGCGGAATCGGCAGGTGTCTTAACTTTCCGCTATTCTTACGCTCCTCGAAAAGCACATGCGAGCTTTGCATTCTTTGGGTTCGCAAAACCGCTTCAAACGGGAATTACAGAAGATACCACGCCACCTTAGCAGAGGTCCTTTCTTCACCTCGATTCCCTCGTCGTCATCCGATTGCTTTACGCTTGTATCGGGATGCGTTGCACACCGACATACATGCATGTTTGTATACTCGTTACGGTAGAGGATACAATGTTCGGACATGCATGTATTCTTTCTACTTCCATTCCCAATGGACAAAGAACCTTTTGGCTTTGTAGGTGGTTTTGGGCAACTCATTTCCCTCCTAAGCATGTCCGCTAAGAGACCTAATGACTCAGTGAAACTCTTGTCGGACCAACCGCTGCTTGCCTTCAATTTCAGCGCTTTAAGCACGGATGACAACCTTGTGTATTCCGACTTGCGGCGGGAACAAAGGTTTCTCCGAGTCCTCCATCACGCCCGGAATTGAACATACTCCTCTCATCACGCTTCCTTCGATCGCGAAGCATCCGATCTAGATTGTCGTCGTGCGGCCTATCCGAATCGGAACCACAATCGACATTCGCGACATATCGTTGACTTCAGATAATATGCATATCGTTGACTTCAGATAATATGCTCTTCACCGTGATCGGTCCAACATGTATAACCCTTTTGAAACCCTTCAATCAAGTGTGCTTCGATCTGCGCTCGGTTGTTAAACATCTTCGATTCTCGCAGCCAATGCATGGACAAGACATATATTCCGCCCCTTATTCAACATATCCTCCTCGGCGGCTCTTGTAAAAGCAGACACGCCATTAATGTACTCTTCACTCACACGGTTCTCGGTGTACATCCAAATTTCGTCCATCACACTGTTCGTATTGAAAACCCTGAAAATAAATAAAAGGGTGATGACTTTCGAAAGCGTATTTTCTGAGGCTTAATTATGATTTTTTCATTTTTACATTTTTTCGGATTTTATTAACTTACATGTGGGCCCTACTTGTCAGTGACTCATTTTTTATTTCATGATTTTATTTATAAAATCTATGGCGGTCCCACATGTCATAGACTCGTTAGTTTATTAACTAAATGATTAAAAACAGTAGGATTAATTAATTTGAAGCTCAAACTGGGCTTTGGGGTGACATCGCATTGCTATATAGTCGTGGCTCTCGGCCCTAAGGTCTCGCCTGAGGCGAACCGACGGTACGATGTCCCATGGAGGCGCCTGAAACTAGCGATTTCGGCGTAAACGCCTGAAACTACTCAAATTAAAGGATGCTTATGCTTCAAGATCTCACCTCGATCACGAGGAAGGTGTCAATGAAAGTCGGGAAGGTCCAAGGCGCGGTGGGTCGCCGATCGGTGAACAGGCGGCGGCGGCAAGCTCCTCGGCGATTTAAATGGACCAGCCGGCCAAATGAGGTGAGGCGATGTACTCAAACCGCACGGAACGGCGATGGACCTATCGTGGCGCCTATAGATATGGAGATCAAGAAGACTATATCTGCTTTGGCCGGGAGGCGGAGCTATATATATACGCTCGTGGTGAGTTAATTATCACGGACGGTTTTAACAAAACCCGCCTGTGATATTGGGCAATATCACGACGGTTCATGTTTGGAACCGTCGTGAAGTATCACAGACGGTTTAAAAACAAACCGCTCGTGATATTAGGTAATATCACAGACGGTTCATGTTGGAACCGCCGTGAAGTATCACAGACGGTTCCAAACATGAACCGTTTGTGATATGACATCTTCACAGACGGTTTTTAGCGCGGAGAATAACACAGACGGTGGGTAACAAAAACCGTCTGAGATTGTGTTTAATACAGACGGTTTCGATGAACCATCTGTGATCAGGCGTCCGGTATTAGCATTTCTGTAGTAGTGGTAATTTTTAAGTTATGATTTTAGTATGACTCGTTGTCCAGAAGATGACAGATCAGTCTTCTAGAATAAAAACGGGGGGTTATATGATTTAATTAGAAGTCATGGCAATCTAAGAAAATGTGGAAAATTTTGTGTAGGTTCCAGAATTGGTTGGTTTTCCATGATCGGACTTTTGAGTCAAAAGTTACGCCTTTTTTAGTACCAGGACAGCAAGGGTGACCGTTTTAGGTGCATCGGGAAGCGCTATGGATTTGGGGGCGGTAGGAGCGATGTCAATTAATTGTTGTTCTTGTGATGCTGTAGCTTGTATTGAAATTTAAGTATTTAATGTAGGAGAGACGTCATACTTGTTGCCATCTTCTAGCCAAACCGTGCGTCGCAACTAGTAAAGGCAAGTGCATGGAAGACAACGATCAATGATTGATCACTGTATTTCTTTATCGTTCATTACCATTATTGTTGTGCTTTTATTTTTATTTAATTGCAAGCAATGGAATGGTATGACTATATCTTGTTGGCGAACATGAGGAAAATTGGATATGATGAATATGATGAAATTATGCATTTTTGCATTCATAAGCATCTTTGCATATGAGCAGATGATCATGATTGATCACAACTCCACGGGAGTGAAGGAGGTCCCCGATCCTTGAGAAGGAGCGGGCTTGAGAGTGAACGTTGTCGTGGGCGTTCACTCATGTATACCGGTATACGTGAAGGAAGTGCATGTGGACATGTAGAGGAGAGTTGCATTGAGATATGAGATGAATGTTTGTGAAAACAAAGAGAAGAGCATGACATGAAAATATTAATAGAGGGACATGTGATGATAATGAAGTTATTGAACACTGTTGGTTATCATGGTTTGTTGTTTATTGATGTATTTGCTGAGTCGTGGACTCACCCTTGCTTCTTTGTTGTTTTTAGGTGATCATTGATGGCGCTACAATTGAGAGGGACTAGTGCACATGGGATAGTTTCATACTTCAGACACCTGTTTATTTGCCATGAGAACCACTTGATTCATTATTGCTGGGCTACTTTTCGGACATATTAGGAATTGAATATGCTTAGATGGATGCTTTGGACTAGTCTATTTTGTTCCAAGGTTTGGATTTACTGGTTTGGTGTTGTTTTAGACTTTTCATCTTGCTATGTTTCCCTCGCTCATTCATTCATGCTTGACATGTCTTTATTCATGTTCTATTGTGACCCGTGGATGAGTTTTTTTATTAACGTTTTGCTTGCTGTAATTTTATAGTGTGTTGATGAATATTAGTTAGAAGGGTAGTTTAGTAGCATTCCAGGCTCAGTGCTGAGCTGGGGTGTTACTGAAGTCCCCACCGAAGTAGGATTTTAACTAGAGCACTCCGGACTAGTCATGCATCCTTCTCACCGACCTCGCCGGAATAGTTACATGACTTTCTCACCGACCTGGCTCGTGCACTCTTACCACGATGAATGTAAATGATGCAACATCTTAAGTATTCATCAACATAATTCATCTCATTAATTCAATATCTCATTCTCATTAACTCCATATCATAATGCCATTCAACTAATATCATCAATATCATGTATAAGAATAAGTTTAACAAAAGTATAATAAATAGCATGATAAGTAATATCAATGGTAATAGTGAACAACGAGTTGTTCACCACTCTACCATGTACTTGCCTCTTAGCCCTTCGAAGCCGGATGACGAAATTATGGCACGGCGTATGAGACCACAGTCCCTGAACAAGCAAGTAATAACACACACTCAAAAACATCATCATAGCACCAATCCATCCCACTATTCAATCTCGTATGCTCACGCCAAAGCGACCAAATTAACTCAAATCTACCTGACAGCGGAACTATAAAATTCATATCTCACAATCTATGCATCGGATCAACATGAATAAAAATTATACCGAAAGCTATCGAAATTATCTACAATACTACCCGTAAAAAGTACAATAGATCAGCAGACTAAACCAATCCCCTGTTTGATTTTTCCCTGACTAGAAACATGCTAATTCTCTCTAACCTCGTTTTTTAACCTCTAGATAAAATAAACAATCAGGGATGAAAACGTAATAATTACCCTGAAAACCCAACCAATTACCCACGCGATTCTCCGCGCTTTCTTACTCTTTTCCTCCGGAACTTACCCCTGCCTCTACCACTAATCATGACGGTGATGGCCACAAAACAAGAGAAATTATCACAACAGGATGTGATTGGTTGTGGGAGACATTGATTAACCACCACAATCAGCCAACATCATTTTCACATACGCTAGTGTATGTGACAGAAGCCAATCAACAAATCACTAATTTAAATAATAGATGATGCGGACCAACTAGTAGTACTAGATGATGTGCAGTTTTTTTTCCCAATCTTTCACGGTGCAGAATAATATCAGCAACAATAAAAGTGCTCGAGACTAGAACAAATAGTGCCAAGATGCAGAAGCCAGCTACCAGCAGCAAGTATTCTTTCTCTCACGTGAACAATACCAATGTAGATTGATCGATTCTTTAATCAACAGAATAGTAGCAGCAACTATTGATGGGTCAATTTGTTTAAACAAGGAACAGCAGCACCAATAGTTTAATGGACATGCATTAAACAATTGGGAAATTGATTCGGCTAGACTCAAAAAAACAGCAGCAATCCAAATCGACACAGCAGGAATTCTTGTAGTTCAGTTGTAGATGGCAGTCACAAACCAATCTCACAGCAGCACCAACTAATTAATGATCCCAGTGTAGATGCAATAAACAATTCGAAAATGGTATTGAAAGGCCCGGCGTTACTTTCGGCCGGCAAATAGTGACAGAAACTTGACCTTGATCGTCAATTCGGTAGCAATCAATAGACAGCAGTAGCTCTTGATTCCCTTGTGCAGCAACCCTACCAAGCAGTTTTCCCACACGCAGTTGGAACCAAGTAGTAGATGGGAGTCAATACAATCGAACTCAAGATAGCTCTCTTTCCTGTACGCACCACGACGCACAAAATAGAGATGAGATCACGATGATCAGCTCGTGAAAAGAGTCACCATGGACGCAATCCGCAAAGCAATCAGCGAACCCTAGATGGGATTCTCAGTAACACACACGATATGGCCGCCAAACGTTGGCGATTTTCTGGGATTTTTCCTCAATCAAAAACTCTAAACAATCACCGCCCCTTTTACACGGGCGCATCTCTTAGTCTTTATAGGCTATACACATGCACACAAGACTCTTTACGAACCGACTCGGACTCTACTAGGCAACCGAACTAAACAAGACTTGTACACGCACCTAGTGTCCGATATGGACACATTCAAAGATTAAATCTCTAATAAAAGCTAGACTCCTATTTGAATTAAAAGGAAAACTATCTTTAATAAACAGCAAGAATCTAACTCAATTAATTGAAATAATACAAGAACCCACGTAGAAATAATTCTTTTTAGCTCCGTGACTTAGCTCGCCTTGGACATCCTCGTGCACATACATAACACTGTGCAAAGTTGGAGTAGCCCTTAGGACCGTATCAACGTGATTAGTTGTGGGAGACATTGATTAACCACCTCAATCAGCCAACATCATTTTCACATGCACTAGTGTACGTGACAGAGGCCAATCAACAAATCACTAATTTAAAGAATAAACTATGTGCATTAGTGTACGTGACAGAAGCCAATTCAATCAACAAATCACTAATTTAAAGAATAAACTATATATCCAAGAGTGGAAATTAAATGCGTTCACATTATACCTTGGCAAACAAAGGGCGGCGCACTGGCGATGGCTTCCACGCGGGAGGACGCAGACAGCCGAAGCGAAGCGGCAGGTGGCTATGCGCGCGGGTAGGCGATGTGGCAAGAAGAAAATCAGGCGCGCGGGCGGCAGCGCTGGCGAGTGTTGCGGGCAGGCGGCTGCGCGCGGGAGGGCGAGCAGACGCGAGGGCAGGCGCTCACGCGGGCAGCTGGCGGTGGCGATCAGCAGTGCTAGCGACGGTGTACAAGACGGCGCACGGGAAAAATAAACCAACGCGGCGGCGGCGGCAAGTGTTTTCTTGTTTTGGATCCTCCTCTCCCTCTCGTCTATTTTTAACACAGTAGATTTTGAAAGCAAATGAGATTGTGTGGAAAATATAGACGTGATTGATTGAGAGACATGGTGTACAAATATATAGGGGTGAGGAGATCTTGTGGTTTATAGAAACAGCACCAACCAGATCTCCTCATATCTCTCTAACCATAAATACACAAGGTGCCATATATGGCTGTCTAACACGCCCCCGCAGTCGAATCGTCGGTAGAATAAACGTTTAGACTGGACCGGAACTCCGTGAAGACTGACGAAGGCAGTCCCTTGGTGAAAATGTCGGCGAACTGAGATGTCGTAGGGACATGAAGGACACGGACATCACTATGCAACGCGCCTCGAACGGCGTAGATCTATCTCCACATGTTTGGTGCGCTGGTGCTGAACGGGGTTCGAAGACATGTAGACTGTGCTGATGTTGTCGCAATACACCAAGGTTGTCTTGCGCAAGGGAGTGTGCAGCTCAGACAAGAGTTGGCGTAACCAGGTGGCTTCCGCAACGGCGTTGGCAACAGCTCGGTACTCAGCCTCGGCACTGGAGCGAGAGACGGTGTTCTGACGCTTGGACGACCAAGAGACCAGATTGTCACCAAGGAACACTGCATAGCCTGAGGTGGACTTGCGCGACGACAACCGCCCAATCAAGATCGAGTAGACCACCGCCTCGATCGAGGGGAGGGGCGCAGGGACAGACCCATGTGCAAGGTGCCACGAACGTAGCGCAGAATGCGCTTCAGGGCGGCAAGGTGTGGTTCCCGTGGATCATGCATGTGAAGACAGACTTGCTGAACCGCATAAGAGACATCTGGCCTGGTGAAGGTTAGATATCAAGAGCGCTGCAAAGGTCATGCAGTAATCCGAGGATCGACACAGATCACCATCTGCCGAGAGCTTGGATTCACATCAACAGCGCCGAGCATGGCTTGCGCGACCATACCAAAGACGCCAAGGATCTCAATCATATATTGCCGCTGAGAGAGGAAGAGACCCGAGCTCGTGTGTTGAACATGCATACCCAGGAAGTTGTGAAGGACGCCGAGATCCTTCATAGGGAACTCCTGTTGAAGAGCGCCAATGGTACGCCGAAGTAAAGCAGTAGAGGAGGCTGTTATCACAATGTCATCAACATAGAGCAGGAGGTAAACAGTGTCCGCTCCACGACGATGGACAAACAGAGATGTGTCTGATTTGGCCTCAACAAAACCGAGCTGCAGAAGGTGGGAAGCAAATCTGCTGTACCATGCGCGAGGTGCCTGCTTAAGTCCATAAAGAGAACGATTAAGTCGGCACACATAATCAGGATGAGCAGGATCTTCAAATCCGGAGGGCTGAGCGCAGTAAACTGTCTCTGACAAAGTACCATGCAGGAAGGCATTGTTGACATCGAGCTGATGAATTGGCCAGGATCGTGAGAGAGCCAAAGAGAGAACGGTCCGTACAGTAGCAGGCTTGACGACCGGACTGAATGTCTCAGCAAAATCAACACCGAGACGTTGGGTGAATCCACGAAGAACCCAACGCGCCTTGTATCGCTCAAAGGACTCATCAGCTTTGAATTTATGTTTGAACACCCATTTGCCTGTCACCACATTGGACCGAGGCGGTCGAGGAAGAAGATCCCACGTGTGGTTGGAAAGAAGAGCGGAGTGTTCAGCTTCCATAGCGGCTCGCCAATTTGGATCGCCGAGGCGAGACGGTAAATCTCGAATCGAGACAATGGCGGCTGCTCGAACAAAGGCTACCGTTTAACTGCGGCTTCCCGCGCGGTGACCATGGCATGCCGATTCACCACAGAGGTACCGGTATAGCACCGCAGAGGTGCGAGCGCCGGCCGGGCACCGTGACGCGCCATGGATGTGGGCGCGGAGGTCGTCGCCATGGGCGCAGCCACCGGACCGCACGGTGGGAGGGCGCCGTGTAGACGGCATCAAATCGCCGAGGGGCTGCGAGAGGCTAGCGGGAGGCCGGGAGGCCGCCGACGCCGGCCGCGCGACGCAAAGAAAGCGGCATGGTGGAAGGAGACGAGCACGGCCGCGCCCACCAAAGTAGCACGGTCCGAGTGGCCCACCGCCCGAAAGCGCATGTATAAGGGCAATGCGGAGCCGGGCAGCGGAGCATGCGCGCACGCATGGCATGGGCGGGCTGCATCCCGACCGCAGGGCGCCAGGCGGACGTGGTGCCTGGGGGAGTCCGGGGCATCTGTTGCCGCACGTGGCTGTGCGGTGGAAGGTGTACCTGCAGGCAGCAAACAAGGTGACGGTGCAAAGGGAACCGATACAGGGTTAGTAAAATCCTCCAGGAAATCAAAAGCCGCGCGAGTGGGAGGAGAAGAATCCTCAGAAAAGGGAAAAGAGGACTCGTCAAAGATCACATGGCGGGAGATGATGATACGGTTTGTGTGACGATCAAGGCAAAGATAGCCCTTGTGGTGGAGGGAGTAGCCAAGAAATACACACAAGGCGAACGAGGAGCAAGTTTGTGAGCGGCAAGGCGGAAAGGTTGGGATAGCACTTGCGTACCAAAAACGCCAGAGGTGCTCATACGATGGTCGGGTCCCAAAAATGGAAAGATGCGCGAGAGAAATTAAGCGCTTTGGTGGGAAGAATATTCAAGATAGGTTGCATGCTAAGAGCCGCAGCCCAAACGTGGGGAATGCTAGCTCGAACAGAGGGAGCGAAACGACATTGTTTGTGGTGCGGATAATGCGCTCACTTTTACCGCTTCGAGGCGAGGTGTAGGGCCAGGACATGCGTAGGTGGATGCCATGGGAGAGGAAGAACACGCGGGCGCTGGAATTATCGACTCGGCGTCGTTGTCGTGACCGATCCCTTTATGGTGACACCGAATCAAAAGTAACATAAGCAAAAAATTAGAAAGAGGGAGAAAGTGTCGACTTAAGTCGAGCGAAACGCCCAAAGATAGTGCGAGCAGTCATCAAGAATAACCAAATAATATTTATGGCCGGATACACTAGTAATGGGTGAGGTCCAAAGATCACAATGAATTAACTGAAAATTATGAGTGGATCGAGATGACGACGCATGAAAGGGAAGACGTGTATGACGACCGAGCTGACACGCATGACAAAGGGTGTCACTAGCACGCTTATTACAAGGAAGACCAAAAGAATGTGCTAGCCGAGACAGACTTCATGACCAGGATGTCCGAGACGTTGATGCCAAAGCGAAGAGGAGGTGGCGGCATGGAAGGCGGAGGCCGCAAGCTGCAACGGGTAGAGGGGTCCGGAGCTGTTACACCTGGCGATCTCTCTCCGAGAGGGAAGATCCTTCACAGAACAGCCAAAGGGGTCAAACTCCACGGAACAGTTATTGTCGGAAGTGAACTGGCGTACGGAAATAAGATTCTTAATAAGGTTCGGGGAAACAAGAACATTATTAAGATGAAGGTTATGAGGGAAATGAGCGACGCCAGTGGAGGTAACGGGAAGTAAATGCTCGTTGCCGACAATAATGTGACGAGGAAAGGAATGAGCAGGAGTGGGAGTAATTATACCAGCGTCGGCAGTCATATGATTTGTAGCGCCGGAGTCAAAATACCACTCATTTTGTTGTGGCTGCTGAAGGGACATTGTCTGGAAGTTGGCGGCGAGGGTCTGCTGGTCCCAACCGTGCGACCCATAACTGCTGGGGGGAGGCACGCCCCACTGGCCGGCCCACTGGCCTTGGGGCCCGGCCAGGAAGGCGTGCGGTTGAAAGGTCGGCCCAGCAGGACGGGAAGGCGCCGTGGGGGCCCGTGGTCCGGGCCACATTTGAATGGACCCGGACCAAGGGTTGTAGAAATTGGGCCACGGAGCGCCTGAGGCGTGGCCCGGTCCGGCAGGGGAGGACGCGCTTGCGCCCCCGGAATTGAAGCCACCGCCGCCGTTGGAGCCATTGCCGCCGCCGCCGTTGGAGCCATCCGCTGCCGCCACACACCACAGCGCTTAGGCGCTGCTTCAGATCAGCAGCCTTTCACTTGGGTTTTCTGGGGAGGCGGTGCAGCAGAGGCGGACGAGGCAGCGGAGGAGGGCGCAGGAACGCCGTGACCCGCGATGGCGGCGAGCGCCGTGGCGGGAGCCGTCTTCTCCTTGGTCAGTTCCTCGAGGTGGAGGTCGTCCCGCACTTGGAGGAAGGTGGGGAGGGGGTTGCTGCGCCGGAGGTGACGGCCGAGGGCGGTGAAGCGCTCGTTGAGGCCGCGGATGATGTTGAGGACGAGCGTGTGGTCGGAGATGGGCTCGCCGAGGTCGCGGAGGTCCTCCGCCATGCGCTTAGAAGGCCGGGCAGACGGAGACCGAGAGGTCGCCTTGGGAGAAGGAGCGGAAGACCTGGTCGGCGAAGAGCGCGCGCGTCGTGCGATTCCCAAAGAATTGGGACTCGATGGCGAGCCAGGTGACGCGGGAGGTGGCGCCACGCTCGGAGACGGCGTCGGCGAGGTCGTCGGAGATGGTGCCGAGGAGCCACGTCCGCACGACGCAGTCCATACGCACCCAGTCTGGAGAGTGGGGCGCGGCGACGTCGGAGAGGACGTGCTGCTGCAAGGAGAACTTGCCGACGGTGAGGAGGAAGGACTCGCGCCATCTCGCGTAGAAGGCGGAGTTCAGATCAAGGAGGAGGGGCACGAGGGCGCGGATATTCTGCACGGCAACGGCCTGCGCGTGCAGATTGAGGAGCGCAGTAGCCTCGTGGTGGAGAAGGGCCTCGAGAAGAGGGGGGTCGCCAGCGTGAGTGGCGGCGTCGGTGCCGGCGGCATCGCCGGCGTCGTCGTCCTGGGTTTCGCCGCGTGAGCAGCTGCGTTCGAGGGCGGCGCGATGCGCTTCGCCGAGCGATCGCGCGCTCCTCGGCGAGGGCAGCCTCGCGCTCGGCCTCATGTGCACGAGCGAGAGCGGCGTCGCGGGCAATCTTGGCCGCGTGCTCGCGGGCCTCTTTGTCGGCGCGGGCATCCTCCGTAGCTGAGGTCAAGAAGAAGAAGAAGATTGGCGGCGGCCGGCTGGCGACACGACCGCTTAATCGACGATTGTGCAGCAGGAGGAGCGCCAAAGGGGTAGCCATGAAGCAAAGAAGGTTGTGGAAGAGGCGTATACCGAGCAAGAAGACCAGAGAAGAGGCTGCTGGCTGGGAGCAAAGAAGGCCAGAGAAGGCGCTACATGGTGCGGAAGGTGAATCAGGTGATTAACCTAGACTCGTGATACCATGAAAGCAAATGAGATTGTGTGGAAAATATGGACGTGATTGATTGAGAGACATGGTGTACAAATATATAGGGGTGAGGAGATCTTGTGGTTTATAGAAACAGCACCAACCAGATCTCCTCATATCTCTCTAACCATAAATACACAAGGTGCCATATATGGATGTCTAACAGATTTAACTCTCCCTACTATTCACTCCAGAAAACCAACTCCTTTATAAAAAAAAATCCAAATCATCCTGTTTTCACGTATCCCCTTCTATCAAATTAGGCTAAGGTCCTCACGATAGTTATTTTTTTCAGAAAAACCCCACTTTACAGAATTTTGTTCGTCAACTAGCTTATCTGACCGCTGGTTGCTGGAAATTTCAGACTAAATTTGTCCAAAAATTCCATTTCGAATTTTAATTTAAAATTAAGAATAAAGATTTCTGCAACCGTTACTAATATGAACAGTTCAAACCCCGTGACCAGCTAATTTGTGGACTTTTTCATTTATTTATCCTTTTCACCCGTGAGTAGTGGCGGACCCAGGATTAAAATTTAGGTTGGGCGGAATAAACTAATAATATTATCCGATAACAAAGCAAGTCATATATAATACACATTGTAATCACTTTCAATAGAGCATATGACATTAAATGGATCTCAAAACTACAATCCGCATCATGTGAACATACAAAGACAGGACAAATGTAGAAAATGTACCTCATCAATGAAGTTTACAGAACAATTTGCCACCAAAATACCAGATTATTAAATTACTAGTAACAACCTGTCAAAAGTAGATAGATGGTGAATATTCAGATTAATCCATCATAAATCATAAAAAATTATTGAATATAACAAACAAAAAGACATATCATTATAGTACTAATTACGTCTATGAGGCTGATGCAATTTCATTCTCCGAGATTTCATGGCTTGAAATTGTTTCTTAATTTTATCATGATCAAGTCCTTTAAATATCTCCCGCTCGATATAGCATACCATCAAGTCATTAAGCCACTCATCAGATAGTCTATTACACAAATCGGTCTTAATAATATTCATAGCCGAAAAGGCTCTTTCAACCGATGCTGTTGCCACTGGTAGGAGCAATGCTAACTCAATAAGGCGGTAGACCAATGGAAAAACAATATGTCTTTCTGTTTCAACCATCTTGATGACCAAACTTGCAAAATCATGAAAAACAATGAAATCATCAATTCTTCGGACATGAAGAATGAAGGTTTCAAGTTGATCCCTTATAGTTGCGCGATCAGCAATGGAGAAATCTATATCATAGATCTCCGCAAGTCGAGTAATCTTATCCATATCAAACTTAGAGAATGAGTCTCTTGGATCAAGACAAGAAAAGCAAACAAGCAACTCCGAAGATACCTCATTGAAACGATGATCCATCTCTGTATTAATAGCATCAACAGCAGCAAAGAAAGTATCAACACGATAATGGTGGTCTTGAGTGACCGTGACCCCATCTAGCCTTGATCGGCCCCATCTTGGTATCGCTTCATCCATATTCGGTACTAGAATCTTGTTTGCATCACAAAATATTTTGACTTCTGCAAATAGAGGCTCCCAACCATGGTTCCTCAAGCTGATCAAACGTGCTTTCACATCAACAAGCAATGACATGGCCTAAACAATATTTTGATCCTTCCTTTGCAACACAAGAGATAACTCATTTGTAATGCGAAATACTTTCAACATCATCTTCATAATGAATACAAAGTTAAAACTCTCCATATGCTGCATCAATCCTGCCGCTGGATCTGGTTGACGCCCATCTTCATATACAAATTTCAGCACCTCCACCACTGCCTCCCACATTGACTCAATGCGGACTAAAGTTGTGTAATGAGAGCCCCATTTAGTATCTCCAGGTCTGGCCAAGACAGTGTCTTGATGCTTCCCTCTTCCTGTAAAGATCTCACCACTCTCTAACCTATCCAAAATATTTTTATGATGCTTCTCAGTCAATACATCCTTTCTCTTGCAAGACGCACTAGTTGTGGTCACAATCAAAGTCACATAGTTGAAAAAATCCCTAATAGATGAACAACAACTTGTGACAGCAACAACTACCAACTGTAGCTGATGGGCAAAGCAATGAACATAGAAAGCACACGGGTTGATATCACGAATCTATCTTTGAAGGCCATTGAATTCACCTCTCATATTAGAAGCTCCATCGTATCCCTACCCTCGTATTCTAGCAATAGGTAAATTATGCTTACCAAGCAAAGCAACCAAAGCTCCCTTTAATGCATCTGAAGTTGTATCTTTGACATGTTTAAGACCCAAATTTTTTTCGATAACTTTCCCTTTGTTGTTCACAAACCTGCAGAAATCATGATACAACTAGTTAAGATACATGGTAAAATCATTTGAGATAAAAAGAGAACACATAATTAATAACTAACCTTACAATCACGGTCGTTTGCTCTTTGATTGATATATCACGAGATTCATCAATAAGAACGGAGAAAAGACTACCTCCAATCTCATCCAAAATCACCTTGATGACCATCTGTGCACAACATTTTACAAGATCTTTTTGAATCTTTGCTGAACACATTTGGGCATTTAATGGACATAACTCCTCAAATGCAATCCTCACTTCTTCCTTCATTTCTTTGTACCAATCAATCATCTCTAGAAAATTGCCTTTGTTTATAGATGAAGAAGATTCATTATGTCCACGGAATGAGTGACCTTGCATTAATAGATATCTTGCACAATTTAAAGAAGCAGTCAAACGGGTTTCATATTTCATTTCGATTCTTTGTCAGTGAGACTCCATCTTATGAGATACACTTGCCTGTTGATTCTTAAAAACATCACTACATCTCCTTGCATTGTTGTGAATACTATTAACCCCACCAGCATGAAGAGGTAGTGATGCATATGCATTCTTCCAGTTGTTGTACCCTAATTTAGTGAAGACATCATGGCCAAATTTTTCATCTAAAGGTTGCTGTCTAAAAAGAAAGCAATAGAAGCAATAAACAGCATCTTTCTCCACACTATATTCCAACCAGTCGTGCCTCTTAAACCATGTTTCACGAAAGCACCTAAAATCCTTTCCATATTGTTTACGGGGAAAATTGTGACCAAAAGGTTGAGTCGGACCCTTCAACAAATAAGCCCTTCTCACTTGATCTCTAATATCCGGATGGAATTCCTCAATTGGTATACGAAGTGTTGGATCGGCAACAATATGAACATCCGGGTTAAAATCCTTAATACCTTCAGTTTCTTCTTGCGGTTGTGGTTGTTGTGCTACTTGTGCATCTTCAACATTGACAGCTTCAACCGGTAGTACTTGCTCTTCTGTAGCTACCACAACATTTTCGCTTGCACCGGTTCTTAGGGTCGACCCACTCAACGATGCAATGGTAAAATAGCTCTTCAAATCTAGCAAATTCACCACACGATGGCACTATCAAATTCACAAATCAATCATATATTTATATTCATTCATCAATAATCATTTATACATTTAGGCATTTACAATCCAACAATCCAATTCTTACCTTTTTTCTTTAGACTTAGGAGGAGCCATCTTCAATTTCTATTTTCTCACAATCACCAGCTCACCTCGTGGCTCTCTATTCACTCAAAATCTGAAATTCACAGCTCACTAAAAATCTCAAATTCACCACACCTCCTCAGTCCTCACTCACAACTCCTCGCTCAAAGTTAGGACCTCCTCCCCTCCCTCTCCCTGCCGCGACCCGGCTGAACCGCGCGCCGATCCTCGCTCCTCCCCGGCTCCCCGACTGGCACTCTTCCCCGGCTCCCCGACTGGCGCTCCTCCTCCCGGGTCCCAGCGTCGCCTCCGGGCTCCTCGACATGGCGGCCCGGCGCCGCTCCTCCCCCAGCACCGCCTCGGCTCGGCGCAGTGCTCCTCGCTCCTCCCGACGACCGGCGCCGTCCCCCATTGAGCTCCTCCCGACGGGCGCGCCTTGACCCGACGCAACGCGCCTCCTCCCCAGCAGGCCCTTGCCCTTGCCCGCCCGCCTTCTAGCTGTAGGGTTGGACTTGGAGATTTGAAGAATTGAAGATTTGGAGAATTGGGGATTTGGGTTCCAGATTTGGAGAATTAGGGATTTGGGGGAACCGGGGTGTTGTAATGCAGATGGGCTTAGCTCAGCTAGGCCTGGCGTGGGCTGTAGGCCTTTCTTTGTGGCTTTGGGCTGTGGCCTCCTCCTCTGCAGTCTCCATCTGTTGCCGAGTTGCCGCATGTCGCCGACTCGGGAAGAACCGAAGAAACAGCAGTGGCCGGCGCCCGGGATGAAGGGGGGGGCGCCGGCGTCGGCTAACCTCGGGCGGCCGCCCAGCCTTACCCTATTGCTGGGACCGCCCCTGCTCGTGAGGAGGAAAAAGAAAAAGAAAACCAGATAACTGTTGCACAAACCACACGCACCATCCATCCATCGTGATATATATAAAAGTACTAGAGTAACCATGACAGATCATATATAAAGTTGACAAGCTCACACACACATAAGAGCACATCAGCATGGCAGTCTACACATACATAGTTGACACGTCGTGCTGAATTCCCTCTTTATTTCTCTCTCTCTCTCTCTCACACACAGAGAGAGTCGGAGTTGGTGTCATCTGTCCAACAAGGTGGACCAAACCGGACTACCACACCATGGCAGTGCATAAAGACGCAAGATAACTGAAAGACGCACGTACCGGCACCACCACACCATGGCAGTGCAGATGCAGCTCACACACAAGCACACGAATCAATCCAGCATGTCTGCCTCTCAGGAGAAGCGGCAGGTGAGAAGCAGAGCCGCACCTGCCTCTCAGGCAGAAAACACACGCACAAAGCACACAAAAACACTGAATCTTGCGAACACGATACACCAGGAAGAGCGCAAACTGCATGCCCAGCTGCAATGCGAGGAATTACCTGCAGGACCGATCCAACGAAAGCAGGTAATGTCAGCGAAGAAATAAACGACCAATGAATCATCAATGGGACGAGCACATGCAGCACTAATTGAGTTCACATATTTATAATTTTCTCGTGATGGTATTGCAGACTTTTCTAACTAGGGTTGAAAATATTACTCTTAGGATATGTGATCCTCACATGGACAATTCCAATCCCACACAATTTAGGATTTTATTACTTATACTACCAGGTATAGTATAACTAAATCCAAGCTAATCTGAACTATTAGATAAAAAAAATGAACGATCCATATTAAATTGAGTGTACAGTATAAGAGCTCATAAATAAAAATAAGCTGGTATATATATCGGTGGATGTAACTTAACTACATGTACAGAGATGCATAATTATCCCTAGCAAAATGGGGAAAAAGTAGGAATGTATGTAACTAACACCTTCCTGAGGTCACCGCACCACACGATATCGAGAGTCTCCAGCTGACGAAATCGAAATGTCGTCATTGACGTGGACAAGGGGAGTACATGTATCAACCTGGGGCATCGGTCCAGGTATAAGGATTCCAGGTCCTCAAATGAATCTTCTTGAGGCTGGACCACCGTACTCCAGTTCCAGATGTAACGCACCTTTAAGAGTCGGGACGCCCAGAATGCCCTCAGATAGTAAAAGATGGTCTCACCACCACTGCCTTGGGGCGCAGTGAAGACAGAGTCTCGTAACTCTGGGCAGGCACGTCAACAGGAAAATCCAACGTGAATCTACTGCAGGACAGCTCTCGATACTAGCGATGGACAAGCTATCATGCACGTGCAGGATGACAGCACCATCACATACATAATCCGGTAAAGTAGCAGTAGTTCCTTCACTGCCCCGCTGTAATTCGGTCTTCATCTCATCTTGTATGTGCATGTAGCATTTGCGAGTGTTGACATAAGGCCACGTGAGCTCCGGGGCATGACCAGCATTAGCATCAGCAGATTGTAGGTGGCCTTTAGAGGCCATGACATTGATGACATCAGCGTACAAATTACCAGGCTGCAGCAGGCTCAGAAGCACTTGTTGTTCACTGCAGTCGGAAGCGGAAGTAGCATTATTGCTACCACTGCTCCTCGTGCTGATTCCTTGAGCTTTGCCACTAGTAGGAGATGAAATCTCGATATGTGTTGACCTTTGCCCCATTTCTTGAACCAGAAGTCGCCGAATCTTGTCGATGTAATCTCTCGCTGACTTGTCGATGTAATCTTCTTGAAGCAGACGTCGCTGAACCTTGTCGATGTTATCTCTCGCTGCCTTGTCATCTTCTTGAAGCAGACGTCGCTGAATCTTGTCGATTTTTCTCGCTGCCTCGTCATCTTTTTGAAGCAGACGTGGCCGAACGTTGCCGATGTAATCTCTCCCTGCTTTGTCGACGCCGTAAAGCGTACGTGGCCCCAAGTCGGAGTAATCTCTCTTCGAAATCTCGATATGTGTTGACCTTTGCTCCATTTCTACCACTGCTACCTTCGCATCAAAGATTTCCAACTCCTCCGATGTACCCTCTTTTTCTGTAGACCTGATAGGAATGTAAAACTGTTCGGCACGCACAAGCGACCGAAGAAGCCGTGCATCCCTTACAGAAATATACCACTCAAAGTCAGAGTATGCTTGATCGCCGTGCGGCACTAATGAACCTCTATCAGCGCCAGCTGATACTGATCGGGTGGTATCAATGTGCAACACCTCCAGGTTTATTGGTCTTTTGTCTTGTGGTGGCCATAGTATTGCACGAAGGTTCTCGCAGCCCAACAAAAGGAGCTGCTTGAGGTTTCGAGCTTGCACTGCACGGAGGTCGAGGGTTCTCACTGCTGTGCCCGACATGTCCAGCTCCTCAAGGCTCCCAAGAAATCCTCTCAGCAATGCAATCTTCAGCTGAGCACAACCCCGGAAGGAGATGCATTTTACGTTGGCAGATGTATCAACTGAGAATGTAAATGATTCAAGTGATGGTGGCAGGGCATCGGGGCTAACTTGTCCCAGCCCAACACAGCCATTGAGTATGACTTCCTTGAGACTGATTGCGTCGGACAGGTTTGGGAATTCTACCATTGATGGTGCTTGCGTTATGTCACCCATTGGCTCGGCTGTTACTCGGAGCTTGGCAAGGTTAAGCAGCCAAGTCCTGCTTCTAGTTCCACCATCACGTAAATGACTTAGGCTCCAATGCCTGACTCCCTTTACATTCAGCTCCCTGAGCTCAGCCATTATGTTGATCATCTCTTCGGATAGCAACCGGTCCCAGTCTGTATAACTCAGGTCCAGCACCCATAGCTTCTGGAAACATGCCCTCCATGATCCATTGCGGCTGTGTTCAATCACTCCTTCATCTGCACTACCCTTTATAATATCTGTACTACCACTGTGGCCATCCTTGCAATGGTCAAGCAGGAGGAACCTTAGGTTTCTACAGCAGAGGAAGGGAGGAGACGCAAAACTGAAGGTGCAACAAGAGAGTTGTAACATCCGTTTTCGGACGGATAAATAGTAATTAGATTTCGTTTCGTTCTTCGCTGTAATTCAAGTATCAACTATTTTCGAAAACCTCCAGTCTTTCTCGGTCTGTGTTTCAAATGTAACGTTTGAAACATTCGAAATTCAATTTAGCGATTCGGAGATTTTCTCCTCCGTTTTGAATCTTCGGGCCAAATCTGATTCGGATCTTCGCCTCTTTCATTGGGCTCAGCCCGTGGTCTTGTTGGGCTCGGCCCACCTCCCTTCGGCCCCAGGCCAGCCCAGCCCGGCCCTTCTCTCCCCCGCCCAGCCTGCGGCAAAGACTGAGGCCCTCTCCTTCCCTTGCTTCTCCTTTGGTCAACCCGATCAAGAAGAAAGAAGAAATGCGGCTTCTCTGTTCCCCATGCGCCGCCAACTCCTGGTGCCCCTTTCCTCTGCTCCAAAGCAAGCAGACTCGTCACCTTCTTATTCCCCTTTTCTCTCCTTTGGTCAACTAAACCAAAGAAGAAAGCAAGAAGCAGATAGCCGCGAGCTGGCGCGCCACTCCTCGCTTCCTCGCTCTTCGCGCCGAAGCGCAGCAGCGCCACCCACTCCTCGAAGTCGCCCCCTATCCCGCTCTGCGGCGCCCTCCCTCTGCTCAAGCAAGACTCCACCTCATGACCTTGGAGCCCGTCTGCACACCGCGGAAGCGACGACCGGAGTTTCTCCGTCGCAAGCAGCGTCATCGCCGCCTCGCCACGCCAACCACCCGGCCGTCTGTCGCGCCCAAGGACGCCACAATACTGCGCCTCGGACCGTGTAAGACCCGACGTCACCGTGGCGTCACCTGTCGCCCTCCTCGCGGATCGAGCACTCACCCTCGTCGGCCAAATCGCAAGGACGCACTCGACATCACCAACTCCGCCTCGCTTTGACCCGCTCATGGCGCCCATGCCGCCGGGGCGCAAAGACGACCGGCTCGTCCTCGCCGCTCCCTCCCTGTTGCCTTGCCTTCTCTTTAAAGCCCCCTTCTCCCTCCAGAGCTCCCCACGCCGCCCCATGGAGCTCGGTAAGTCCACAAGCAAAATTCGCCCCTCTCGCTTTGCCGCCGCCACCTCCACTGTTCTTCCTCGCCTCGCCACTTCCGCGCCGCCACCGCCGTCATCAGTGAGCCTCGCCCCCAGACCATTTCCCTCAAGCCGATTCGAAATCCCCACCGGCCTGCAATCTCTCTTCTTCCCAACTCCGCCGCACTTTTCCACCACCACCGCCGTCCACGACCACTCTCCCACCACCCCGCCAAGCCCATTAGAACCACCTCGCCGAGCTCTACCCGTGCTCCCTTCCTCGCCCGAACCATCACCGAACCGCCTCCACTGCGGACTGCGCCGCCTCCACCGCCTCACCACCCACCGCCGCCATCGTCCACCATTCCGCCGCCACCCGTCACCACCTCCGCCAAGACCAGCCTCCCGTCGGTGTCCTCGCCTCGCCTCGACTCCAGCCAGCCACGAGTCAAGACCGCCACGCCACGCTACCAAGACGAAGCCTGTGTGCGTGTTCGGTTCGGGCAGCATCAGGTTCCCCATCATTAAGTGTTAATGACACTTTAAAGGCCTTAATGATGGTCATTAAAACCCCGATGTCGCCCTAAGCCCTCCCTCCTCATCGACCAGGCCCCCGCACCTTTGAGCCGCAAGCCGCCTCCTCCTTTCATCGCCCAAGGCCAGCAAGACTGCTCACGCGACCCGCCGCCTCACATTCGCGACTGGTCCATGCACTGCTCGGTGGACCAGAGGCCCTCTCTCCTTTTTCCATTCAATTTAATCTTGTTTAATTCATATCTCCTCCGTTATAACTCCAAAAATTATGAAATAAATTTCTAAAATCCGTTAAATCAAGATCTTGCTAATGGCATAGGACTTGATTAATTTGGAGTTCATTTGTGTATTCTTTTGTATTTACTTGCTCTCTTTGCCGTTGTGTCTTTTTTTCGTAATTACCCATTTAGGATTCAAGACGCCGAGACCCTCAAGTCGATCAAGACCAAGAGTATCACGATCACTTTGCCTCTCACCAAGGCGAGTCAATACTTTGACCATGTTGCTCCTACATTTTATGTAAATTATATTCTTTTAAATTAACAAATTGCATGCTTTAATTTCTTAATCAAATGTATGTTAAAGCTTAAGGTAGTTAAATGCCCACTTGATGTTAAAATAATTATTATGTCATCCTTGATAACTTGAATCCATTAGCCTTTGTCACCCTAGTAATTATATGGTAATACTAGTTATAGGGTGTACTTGAGCGACATGCTAGCCTTGCTCAAGTACTGGGGTATTAAAATAACCCCAATCATCATGTCTTCAAATATAAAATGTTTTGGGTAGTCATTGGTGGTCCATTGACTAAGATGAGAAAATAATTTGGTTTCCTTCTCAAAACCCTAAATTGCTAGCTCTATCTCGGCGGATGGTGAGGCGGTTGGTGCTCCGGAGCACGAGAATGATTGGGTTGTGGAATGAACCGCCAGATAACCCTAAGGACTTAATCGGGTCACGACCTCCGTGTTAAACAAGTACAACCACAAGTCTGCAGAAAAACTTGCGACTTAGCTTAGTAGATTTATTGAACCTTGGATGCCATTTCACCGACGGATAAATGGGGAGCCAAGTGGATTCATTCTCGCTTGAATGGGACACCAAGAGGAGGGTGACGTTTTGCCGTCCGAGGTATAGCACCGCTATGCCGCCGGCCGAGGTAAAACATCCCGCTCAACATTATGGGCGTAACCCTATATGTGCGAAATGACAGAAGGGGCGAGATAAGTCGAAACGTTATTGTGACAACCTCTCGACTACACATCTAAGGAATTGTGTAGGGCAACGAGTTAATTGTCTCTTGTGGGTAAAGTGTACTATCTCTGCAGAGTATTAAACTGTTTAAACAGCCGTGCCTACGGTCAAAGGCGGACATGGGAACTTAACTTGAGTTAGTTCTATTTCAAAACTTTGTGGGTGGTATAAAAATGTGGCGGGCTCACCTAGCCCTGAATTTGGTTTTTCCCTGGGTGGATGTACCCCAGTGCTGTTAATATGGTGGATGTAACCATAATCAAAATAAGCATGAAGGTGGAGGTAACCTCTGCTGTTATTAATTATTGCACATTACTCTCTTTATAAAAATTACAATTTGTTAAAAATGCTAAATCATAGGATTTGTAACTATAATATTGCAAAACTTGCTTTCGCAAATAAAAGAACCCGAGCCATCCTTGTTAAGCCTTGCATATATATAATTGCATTGTGTGTGTTGGCTCGCGAGCACGGTAGTAGTGCTCATTCTCGCTTCTCTCCCCACCCTTCAGATAATGAAGATGAAGGAGACTACGCCTACTACGATGGACCAGAAGATGATGGACAAGGATATGACGAGGAGTAGAATAATTACAGAGTTTAGATCTCGCCCAGCCTAAGTAGACACGTTACTACACAGTACAACCGATATTATCCAAATTTGGTTAATATCCGTCAGACATGTGTCACCCCATCGCTTGTTCGTGTGAGATGAACCCTACCTTCCCTTTTGCTTCCGCTGTAGACTTGGTCGTTCTTTTGTAATGTAATATATTTGGCCTTGTGCGGCCCTTTTGTAAAACTCGACCCGATGAGGTCTATGTTACCCTGTGTTGTAATATATTTGTTTCAGTTCACGCCTTGTATGAATGATTCAGCAATGTGTACTGTGAAGTGCTAGCTACTGATCCAGGGAATAGCACAGTGATTCACAGAGGATTTGGATTCCTAGAATCCGGGTCCGACAAGAGTTGTATCACACGCAGCCTGCTGTCTGGATGTTGGAACATATCAGAGGGTAATACTGTATTAATTGATGGCTCAGCTGCTCTGTTAGCTGCTAGGAAGAAGGACGTCGCCTCAGGAGACAGACCAGATGATGCTTGCTGGGCATGATCATGCTGCTGCAGGTATTGGGGAGTGGCTGAAATCCAGCGGTCATTTGGCCTCCACTGGTAATAACTAACGGTATCACTAACAATCTTCCAATCCTTCCAATCCAAGCGCATGTTTTTGTGCAAGGCATCAGCAATCTCCCATGCAGATCTACTGTCGTCACCGCCGCCCCCGCCTTGTTGTATAATCCCATCGCATACCCAGTAGTTGGAAGCATGGGCCCCCCAATCGATGTTGTTGACATCTCTCAGTGCCCACATGTACAGGAGGCATTGCTCGACCATCTGCTGGTTCATGTCAGGCTCAGGGATACCTGTGGACCATGCAACCTCCTTAGCCTCTTCGCGGACTAGATCCCACCATTTGCCATCCAAAGATCTGCCTCCAGATGCATGTGTAGCACCCAGAATCACATCACTCTGCTCCTTTATCTTCCCGATTTTCTTCTCTTCTAGTTGGACATGGAGCCGAAACCTCCCGCGCAAGGTCCACAGCACCTTGTTACTTAGGTATCCGAATGCGGGGATACCACAGTCATTTAAATCAACATAGTCGCTACTTCCATTGAGGAGAATCACCAGGATTCGACGACCCTGCACTCGTTGGTAGATCACGGTCGTGACATCTGCTATCTCAGCGCGAGAGGCTTCGTCTACCCCATCGCCATCATCCTCCTCGTCACGCTGACCAAAGATGGCCATCACTGAACGGGGAAGCTCCAGCTCCTCCGCGATCGCCTTCTGCAGGGCCCTCCTACTCTTCCACATCGAGCAATCGACGTAGATGATCCTGTCAAACTTCAACCTTGGGTCCAGATCTGCCATTCCAGCTGCTGATGATGGTTGGAGGCGTCTGGCTACGCGTTTGAGAACGGCGGATGCCCCCAGTCCGCGCCAGCCATCGAAGTATATCACATTTCCTTTGCTCGTATCCTCCAGATAACCAAGTATTTGCTCTGCAGCCTCATTGATGTTGTCTGCCTTGATGTACTGCAGTAATAATAATAATAATAGTTAATATTATTATTAAATGAGGTCCATCCATTCATGTACCGACTAAACATGAATTAAAAAAGTTTATAACATCAAGAGAATGACAATGGAAAATCACTCCAATACCCTTATTATAAACTAATTGAATTGCTTGCACAATTGCACGACTAGATTTTAAAAGGGCTAATAGTACTTTTGTCCTCCAACTATGTCTAGTGGCTTATTTCCGTCCCTTAACTATGAAATTGGCCAAATCGGTACCAGAACTATGCATTCTAGCTCGTTTTCGTCCCTTTGACCAATTTACATGACATTGTACATGCGGAGTCAACACATATGAAAATACCAAATTATCCATCCCCAAGCCAATATAGTAAAGTTTCAAGTGGGATGGTCCGATTTAGTTGGACACTTGAAATCTTGGCACACATAGTCTATTAATGTGTAGGAACAAGAAATTATAATAATGTAATACTACTGAGGGTACTTTGGTCTTCGTTTTCACGTTGGTTGACAAAGAAAAACCCTTCCACTGGTGACTCATCATGTACACGTGAGATGCCAAATGGGCACAAGGACGAAAACAAATCAAAATGTAAATTTTGAGGACTGATTTGGCCAAATCAATGTTTCAGGGGCAAAAATGAGTCACTGGTCATAGTTGAGGGACCAAAAGTGCTATTAACCCATTTTAAAATATAGTTGTATTTGCTATATGATTCTAATGTAGATATATTTGTTATACACTTGTAATAGATGTAGTGTCTATATTTGATTAATCTACATTGTTATAATCTAATCGTACCAAAATTAATTGTTTAGATCCTTTTCTTTTTTCTTGATTAACGAGAGAATTTTTAGGGTTTTTTTCATTTTTAATATGTTTGTAGAAATTTTTAGCTCTCAAAGCGAATGGGGGTTCCTTTAATCTTACTAATTGTTTATATTTGTAGAAGTTTCCCTCTTGTATATATTATTATTGCTTGAATTTCTAGCCCTCAAAGTGAAGGAGGTCTTTAATCTTGTTTTTTTGGGAGCCATGTTGCCAACAATCAAGCACTCAAATACTCAAGAAAATTATAGCAAAGATGTAGTCTCAGTAGCCTCTCTTTTTTATTGGTGATATCAGACGTGGGTGTAGAAATAGCCAGCCCATATCTCATATTTATACGACGAGATGGTCTTCTTTGAAAGCTAATACTCCCTCCAGTTCACAAAAACAAGTTGTTTTAGACATCGACACGGTCCCAAAATACAACTTTGACCTCTAATTACTATCATAATTTATTTAAAAAACCCAATAAAATTGTAATATTATGAGTATTTTTCGAGACAAATATACACATATGATTTTCATGTATCTAATATAAATATTTAAAAAGATATACATAACCAAAGTTTGTAAAATTTGACTACACACATTCCAAAATAACTTGTTTTTGTGAACCGGAGGGAGTATAGCAATATGGGACTAAAAGTTGCTAACATGCCTCATTGGCCTTTGGACATTCATAGGCCTAGTTTGGGAAGGGTATCACAAAAATTTTATTCCAACAAATCTCACCATGTTTATATTTATGTAGATGTCTTATTACAAGTATCTCATGTCCATACTATAAGTATCTCTCCTCAAACTGCATCTACGTTGGTTGCCTTTGATCTTGATACTGATCATCTTTAATGCTCTCAAAATGAGGTTTATGTAATATCCCGATTAGTGATTGAGAATTAGAAAATAGCAAATGAGAATTTGGGAGTTAAAATTCAGAAAATGAGGGAAGTATTAGAACTTGGGCCGAAGGCCCATCGCGCCGTGGCCCTAGGAGGGGAGCCGGCCACTTAAAGAAGGAGGCAGGGGTTGGCCAAACCCTAGCTGCCACCCTAGCCCCTCCCCTACTAGTGCCGTCTCCCCTCTTGTTGCCTGGCGCCTGCCCTGCAGGCGCCACCTTGCACCTCCCAACACCCTTGCTCATCTCCCTAGCCGGTGCCCTGTCCTATGCTACTGCACCTGCTACTGGATGTGGTGGCTGCCTTGTCATAGAGAGGAAGAGAAGGGAATGGCAGCGAGAGGAAGGAGAAAAGAGAAGGGGGGAAAGGAGAAGGGAAAGAAGAGGGAGAAATCATAGGTTTCGTGAACAGTGACGTTTTTCTTGTGGGTAACATCTGATAATACCAAGATTTGTCATAGATTAATCATTGTTCAATTCGTAGATCGATTGGTCCATGGGAGTGTAGTTTTCTGTAAGCCCTAGTTCATTGAGTTGTGATGCAGAACCTTGTATTGGAAATTAGAGGTGTTTAAGTTCGGACTCAGGGTTTTGTCCAATTAGAAAATATGTGGATAATTTCATTAGCTTTCTAGGAAGGTCTATGGCAAGGATTAAAACCTCTATGTATTATTTTAATACATAATAAAAGACCATATGTCTTCATGGTCGTAACCCCTAAGGCTAACGACTTCACTGGTGCGAGGTTGTGCCACAGCTCTTTAAACTTGCGTTGAAGCGAAGTTCGTCGGATGCGATACCGGCGACTTCATCCCCTCTAAGTCCAGTGGACTCGTCGCCGCCCTATTCCGGCCATGTTCATCGTCCCCGTCAACTCACTCCCACAAAAATGGATTCTTCGGGCCCAGAAATGCACTGTGCTCATGTCTTCGCTAGAGCTCCACCGTCGGAGCTTGTCGCTGCCCTCGCCCTTACCTCCTATGAGTCGGCAGTGAGAGACAAAGGTATATTCCCAGTGCCAGAGCAGAAGCTACTCACCCTACACGAAGTCCATTTGGTCATTTGCTAATAGAAAATGCTGAGCTAGGGAATTTTCGTGAGAGAGAGAGAGAGAGAGGGAAGTATTGTGCCTCTAGCACTGAGAATGTGCTTCTCTCTCTCACGACCGACTCAGAGGAGGCAAGGGTGAGGGTGGTGGCAAGTTGCGATGGTGGAGCTCCGACGAAGACACGAGCACGATGCGCTCCTGGGCCCGAATAATCCATTTTTGTTGGTGTGTGGTGACAGGGACGATGAACACGGACGGAATGGGGTGGCGAAGAGTCCACCGGATCCGGAGGGGACAAAGTTGCCGGCATCGCATCCGATGAACTTCGCTTCTATGCAACTTCAGGGAGCTAAGTGGCACAACCTCGCAAGTTCAGGGGGCTGAGAAAGTAAAATGCAAGTTTATGGAGCTAAGTAGCACAACCTCGCATGTTTAGGAGGCTGAGAAAGTAAAATACAAGTTCAGGATGCTAAATGGCACAACCCCGCAAGATCAGGGACCTACAGTGCAATTTTGTCTATAAAAGATACGAAATTGTGAAGTGGACTGATCTAACAGATTCTGGGGTAGTCTTCAGAGTTAGAAAAGGGGAAGTAAACGGTGGATTCAAAAGTTCGTCATAACTAAGAAGTTGTAGATAATTTTATGAGGATTCCAGAAAGTATATATTTCTTTAGATTCGAGGTTCAGATGAGAGAGTTAGAGCCATTTTACTGCTAGGACAATGGGTAGTGCATCCGGTAGAATCAAGCTAAATGAGTCGATTTTGTGTAGAGGTGCGAAGGCAATAAGTGTAATGTTTTGGTGCTGTGATGGCATGTTTTTTAGTGCATGTTAATTGTTTGTCCAGGGAGTGTTGCCTCAATCATCATGTCGCCTTTACGTCACCCGGCTCCTAGAAGTTAAAGAGGCAAGTGCTTGGTATAATAGTGAACAACGGGTTCTTACTATTGTCTTGTTGATTTATTACCATGAGATTTAATTATTTTTTGTTAAGTTATTTACATGCCATGGTAATATTAATGAAAATAGTAAGATTGTGTTACTGATGCAACTACCATGGGGATGACATGGTGAGATTGTTACTACTTAATGAATTATTGCATCGTTTACTTGCAAAAGAGCCAGGGGCTGTGAGTACTGCTATGATTATGGCTAATTCGACGTGTCCCATGTTAAAACCCTACAAAGGTAGGGACCCCACCCTAATGAAACCGGGAGAGAAAAGTGTGTCACCAACGGGTGAATACTTCGCTATACCGGTATCAGCTGAAAGATGTGCATCTTGGCATTTGCATTTATGAGAACAATATTGATGAGATTTCAGAATTGGGAATGAGAAGTTGGAGATTTATGAAAATGCATTAATTGTTTAATGAACTTGTGTATTTACTGTTCTATCCTGTACTTGCTGAGTCGTGGATTCATCTTTGCTTTATTGTTGTTTTAGGTGATCGTTGACGGCATCTCGCATGGGAAGGTATAGCGCATATGGAATAATTGCATTCACCTCAATTACTTGATTCACTTGGCCATGAGAAACTTTTATTATAGTGTGATGAATTATTCTTTAGGACTTGGTAGACATTAAATAATTCTAGTTGATTGGTTGGAACCTGTTTATTCATTCATTAGGCTCTTTATGGTTGGTTTTATTTAATTCTTGGATTATTATTCTGCTTTGCTGTCTAGAGATTAAATACTTATTCTTGTTGTATCGTTACTCATGTTTTATTGTGACCCGTGGACGAGTTTTATTATTGAATTGCTTGCTGTAATTTATTGTAAAGTAATGTTAAAACTAGTAGTTAGTGTAGTTTAGTGGCATTCCGAGCTCAGTGTTGGGCCGAGATGTTACAGTTGGTATCAAAGCGGGTTTTAGGTCCATGGTGAATAGATTGACAACTTAGAAAAATTTAAGTTGCTAAAATTCACTCAAGGACTAGTAAACTTAACTAAAATTTGCTAGGTTAATTAACTAAAACTTGACACACTGGTGCATAGTAGGATGGAATGGGTTAAACATTGCATTTACGCTTCCGTTATGTTGTATTGATGATTTATGATATGAGATGATTCTGAATGCTTATGATTTGATTGTTAAGCATGATGATAGTCGATGCCGAGAGGTAGAGACCGTTGTCGTGGCCATAGGCATGGCCAGGTTGTACCATCGTTCGTGGTATGGGAACAGTGAAGGGTTTTTCTCGGGTAATTTAGTTACCGAGGTTGGGGATGAGTACTTTTGGAAAAGTTGTTGTCTTCCTTGAGTTTGCATTTGGTCATTCTGGCTATGGTTGTAGTTGATGAATTTCCATTGGTATTTATTGGTTCCATAAAGCAATCATTTGTTCCCCCGACAATTGAGTTGTTTTGCTACTCGTAAACGTTGTTGATTTGCAAGGTTGATCTTTTATTGAGAAGTTCTACCTTTCTTGCTGGAAAAAATGACTAATTTATTCACTTGGTATTTTGGATAATATGAATTATCTTTTGCAAGTTCTTTAACATGTGGAAGCTTTGACCCTGCGTATTTATTTTGGAGTAATTTGAGTGTTGAAGTTTATTGACTCTCTTTTATGCATGAAAGTGTCAAAAACCTTTTGTAAGGTCTTTTTATGTTTAAGCAACATGTATGGGTTATCAAGTTTGGTCAGTAGCGTGATGCATAATTAATTTTAACTTATATAATTGAAAGTGTAGTTAATTAATTTGATGTTGTTTGTAGTAGTTAAATGATGAATGGTGATTAAAAGTCAGTCCATACCTAACTGAAAGCAATAGGGTTATTAAGAAATGGGGATCCTTGGTGAACTGATTTAATCATTAAGATTGTTTAATTGGCTAGGATTGTTAGATAAATTGGATTAATCATTAAGATTGTTTAACTGGTTTAATAATTAAGATTGCTTAATTGCCTAGGATTGTTAGATAAATTGGATTATTTTGTTCTCAATGGATTAATCTAACCGTTTGGGTGGAAAGGTAAGGAGGTGTTAGATTAGTACTTTAGTCAATATTAATCTTGAATTTATCTTTTATTTGGCTACTTGGTGATCATATATAAAATACTAGATTTACTTAATTCTTGACATGCTAAAATTATTCAAACATATAAAAGGACTAGATGAACGTTGATGTATCGCTTTGTGAAATCTTGCTTTATAGAAGATTATACGATTAAAGCTTTAATGACATATTGCTCTAATTTATGAAACATAAGGTGGAATATTGATCCTGTGTTTATAAATATTTTTGTGATTGTAAATAGAGTTAGGACCATAAATGCTTCCATGATTAAGAATCCCTATAGTGCAATTAGTGTGCACTAAATTTTGGTGCTGAGCATCACTAATTGTTGAATGGATAAATTTAATAAGTGATCTATATTAGTGTGCCTTGCGAAATTGTCATATGATATTATGTCCTTGTTAAAAGTGTTTTGCTTCAACGTTCTTGTTTGTGCACTAGATTTTCTCTAGAACAAGATTATTGTTGTAATCTTATTGAGATAACCAAAAAATATTATGAAATAGTTTATTGTGTCTTTAGATAGTTTTATGACGGGATAGTAGGCTATAATGATTCTTGCTAAGAGTGTATTATTTTGTTGTTAGTAAGGTTGTCAGTAAAGGCTTGTGAGGATTACGTTGAACATTTTATGAGTAAAAGAATTTGATCACTTTCGTGATATCGATTAAATGAAAATGTTTCGAGTTTTGCGTTTGTGATCTTTTGGACCTCATGATTAGACCGGTTCACGGGCGACCCGGCTCGCCGGCCCGTCCCGAGCCCAACACTGTCCGGGTCAGCTCGAAATCCGGAATAAACACAATAAAAAAATGAAAATCTATTTTTAATCCTGGAAATGAATTAGATAATACCTTTTTATTCTAAAAAATGATTAAAATACTATATTTAAATTTTAAAACAAATTTTCTGGGTCAATGGTTGCTCTGCTTGCTTGTTTGCGACTGGCTTTTCAAGCTCTGCCCAAATTTCAAAGATTTGAATAGGTCTACTCATGATTTATGTGGTAGCTAAATTATTTTGAATAAAGTGACGTGTTGAAAGGTTTTATTGGTTCTTAAGTGATACATGTATTTTGGTCTTCAAATCTTTTCTTGTTGGAGTTAGTAAGCTGATGTTTTAATCAAAGAAAGTTGTTTTCTTTGTTAAAGTAAAGAGTGTAGTAGAAATATTTGAGATTTGAGTCGTTTTGTAACTTGTAATTTATTGAAGTGTGCTTAACCTTTTTGTTTTTGCCGCATAAGAGTTTCTCGAGTTTCAATAGCAATGCCTTATTCTTATTGTTTGAGATTTGATATTCCCTTATTAAGGGACATGTGTCCTCAACTGTGATCTCATCTTATGATTTTTCGGAACCATTGTTATTTGACTATTTCTCTTGGTCTTGTACTTACGGCGAGTGGTAACGTTTTCCCGTGTGCTGAAATTTGTCTTTATTTGCCTCTTCTTTTAAGAAAGGATTAACTGATTTGTGTTGCAAAGTTTTTTAGGATGTATAGTGGCAACTGGATAATGGTGGTCAAATAGATGATTTTGTGAGACTTTGGGTGTCAAGTTATTTGAGATGTATTGGATGATAAAATGATTTCTTGGAATAATCCTTGGAGAAAATTTGATTTAAATAGAATGTTTATCTTTGGAGCTAAACTAATTACGTTGTTGTAACTAGTAGAACCTATAGTGATTTGTGGTCCAAGATCTTTTGTTCATTTTGGTGGAACATTAGAGGGTGCATATCTAGTGCACATAGTGCATTTGGTGCACATATGCACAAATTTTTTGTTTGGGTATCAAACAAGCATAAAAAATTCTGAAAAAAATTCTAGATGTAGTTGATGGTGTTTTGTTCCACCCTTTAAAATTTCAAGTTCAAACTCAATGTATGTTAAAAGAAACAAAAAAGAGAAATTCACTGTGAATAGTAACATTTCCTATTTTCTCTTTCCTCTTTCCTCTTTCCATACTATTCACAGTGAATTTCTCTTTTTTGTTTCTTCTAACATACATTGAGTTTGAACTTGAAATTTTAAAGGGTGGAACAAAACACCATCAACTACATCTAGAATTTTTTTCAGAATTTTTTATGCTTGTTTGATACCCAAACAAAAAGTTTGTGCATATGTGCACCAAATGCACTATGTGCACTAGATATGCACCCAACATTAGAACTATCAAAAGTATGAGAATCTTGATAAATTTATTAGAGTATTGCGATTAGGTAATTTGCAAGGTTGTGTAGGTGAAATATGACGATGTAGTTTAATGAGAGTATGATTAGTAAAGTAATCTAATCGTTATGGCAATTAATGGGATAGTAGGGATTGTTGAGTTATTGTAGGTATGACCTGGGTTCAGTGAGTAACCCTCTGGAGTTAGAATCTTTCTAAAGATAATTTGGTCGAGAATATGTTTACCTGTTGATGTTAATGATTGACTATGTTTGGATTGTGGGAATTTTAGTCATCGGATTTGAGAGTTTCCCTATAGGAGTTGTAATATCCGGAATATAATAAAGAGAGAGAAGTGTTTTAGAGAGGAGGGTTGATTTAGAAAATAGTTGATCAATAGTTTCGGGGGGATTTTTGCTTAAGACAGAGAACCTAGGTCGTGGGCTGAAAGCCGACAGCCTTTGGCCCAAGGGGGGAAGCTGGCCAAAAGGAGGGGGTAGCCAAACCCTAATCCTCCCCCCTCCCTTGCATCACTCCTCCCTCCCCCTTTCCAGCTGCCGCCCCCCTTCAGCTCCTCCCCTGCTGCTGCCCTCCCCTCTTGTGCAGTTTTCATCAAGACGTCAATCGGAGCATCAAACGTCATCCGATCGGACTCAAAGTTGGTCAGAGTGTTCTTGACTTATTGCTTTTCGATTTGTATGCTTGTATTGAGGATTGGTTGAGAGGAGCACCTATTTTGAGAGGGTTTTTATCAGCTTGGACTACTGTAGTTTTAGCACAAAGCACTTCCGGTAGATGATCTGTTTGAGTGGTGAAACGAACACGGCTTGGGCTGAAATTTTTATAGTTTATAGAGAACTACATTCCTACCAATTGTCATGCAATACTTAGCTATGGTTTGGGAGATCTGAGCTAATAATTGAAGGGGACAGAGCTGTAGTTTCGGGTAGCAGATCGGTTTTGTGCTAATCATATTGATCTGTAGTTTTGGATTCTTTCGGTGCGAAATTAGGGATTTTCGTCTTCTAGATAGTTGTGTATAATTTCGTTAGATTTCTTTAGAGTCTTTATTCACATTGTTTGGATGAATAGATTTTGAGTTATGACCATTTCAATCGTGCCGTCCAGAGTTTCTGTTAGGTTTTGGCAGTTGTAGTAATCGGTTGATTAAAAATAGTTAACAATCTAATTAGGGAATTTGACCGACATGAATATTGTAGATAACTCCTTAAGGTTTCCAAAGAGACCAAGTATGCAATTTTTGGATAAACATAATAGAAGATATGTTGTTTTTCTAAGGTGACTATTCTGTTTTGGACAGAACAATGTTTAGGGAGGAATGGGGTCGTTTTGGGTTGCGATTAGGAGCGGAGATATTTATTTAATTTTTGTAATGTTGTATGCTCTTGGATTGTCTACTTAGTATGTTTTATCAATGCCCAAGTGGTGGTGTGAATCCGGGGTTAGTGCCCTCTTCTCGTTGTCATACATCACACGGTTGAGGTAAGTGCATTTTAGATGATTATTGAATGATTGGTGGTACCAATTGGCTAAGTGACTGTTGTTATGGTTATTCATATGAAATATGATTAATTCTGCTGTTTATATGCTTTCGTTAATTGATGATGCATATTGGAAAGTATGGAAGTTATTTATTTTATTTCAAACATTCATGTTGGAAAGAAATAACCCACGGGAGTGGGCAATGAGATCCCCATATTTGAGATATGGTCAATGAGATCCCCGTATAAAAAAGGACGGTCATTAGATCCCCGCATTTCAGAATGTAGGCATGAGTGAACACCGATGGGTGTTACACTCGGCTATACTGATATATGCAGAAGTGCAGTGGAGACATGTGCATAAGTTGCATTGCATTCATGACATTTGAATATGTAATTGGAATATTGAGAATGAGTTGTCATTGATATGATGTTTCGTATGTCAATTATTTGTACTTGCTGAGTTTTGGACTCACGCTTGTTTATTTAATGTTTTACGTGAACATTGATGACGACATACTTTGGGAAGAAAGTAGAATATGGAACTTCTGCACTTGAGAAGCATTTTACTCTATTTCATGATTCATTTATTTTGGAATTGTAATAAATTGAATAGGTTGTGGTTCCCTTAGTTCCTCATGGTTGGTATTAATGCTAGTTGTTGTTTTCCCTTAATTGAAATTTATCTATAATGCATTTGATAATTATTTAGATCAAGTTATAATTGAATTATGATTAACTGGCTTGCTGAAATTTATGACTATCTCATTGTCGAATGTTTAATCGTGACGCCTAGAAGGTAGAAATACTTGAGTTTGATGTAGAATCTTGTAGTGTTGATAGATGTAGGTGACATCTTGGGCTTTTACTAAGCTAGGGTGTTATAGGAGTCTTGGAGATTGAAATTGAGTTTTGAGTTTTACGCTAGAACTTTGATTGCCCATGATTATGTGTTGAAGCAGAGGAACAAATGGGGTTGGCTAGAGTAGGTTATTGTGGATTAGTAAAGTCTCTTTACATATGTGTGGATGTTGTGTTTGATTTGAGCATAGCTTTGAGGTTGCCAATCTAAGAGAAAATTTGTCCCTAAAAGAAAGATTGTGAAAAATTATGATTTCTCGGGTAGTAAAATATCCTCCTGGTTCTTGTTTGAACTATGTGTTTATGACGGATATCATTTGCAAACTAAGTTGGTTTTATGAATGGTATGCGTGGTTCTTTTCGGTTAAGAAAAAAACAAAATGGTTGTTTTGGGCATTCGAACAATTTTGCTTTCAGCTCATGTGGTCTTTATTCTCTAACTACCTACTTGGAAAGTGGAAAAAATTTCGTGATGAATCATTCGATTTTGGATTGGACTCTTTTGAAGGGAAGTTGGTTTTGAGTTGGTTGCATTATGAATCATGTGTTTTTAGTTGGGTTCTTTGTGTAAGAAAATTGGTTTAGGGCGAGTTTTTTGTGCGTCTCTTGTTAAAGGAGATGCTACTTGTAAAGGTAGAGTGATCGATTGAGAGATAGAACAAGAGTTCCGTATGTTTTGTGCAGACGGTGTGATTTGGTACCAAAGGAAAGGTTAACCCAAGGTATGTTGGATAGTTTCCGATAGTTGCGGAGATTTGAAAGTCGGCGTATCGATAGGACCGTCTTGAGTTCATGCACGGGGTACACATCATCTTTTATATCCTAGTGTTGAGGGAGTACTTAAGAGATCCAGAGTCTTGAGGTTTGGTTAGGGCCGTGGGCCATTGATTACGACCTCATCTTCAAGGCCCATCCTGTGCATGTACTGGAGAGGTCAGAGAAAGTGTGGAGACATAGACGTTGGTATACGCCAAGGTGTTATGGCCGCATTAGTCCAAGAGGGAGGCGACTTGGGTGTTGGACTCTCGCATGCGCGAGCAATATCCAAAGTTGTTCACGATGGGTACGTGTTAATTGCTGTTAATTTTAGTTTTGGTGTTCTTTCGAGTAGAACGACGAGTAGAATTTGGAGTTGAATTCTGTTTTAAGGGGTGTAGAATGTAATATCCCGATTAATGATTGAGAATTAGAAAATAGTAAATGAGAATTTGGGAGTTAAAATTCAGAAAATGAGGGAAGCATTAGAACTTAGGCCAAAGGCCCATCGTGCCGTGACCCAAGGAGGGGAGCCGGCCACTTAAAGGAGGAGGCAGGAGGGATGGCCAAACCCTAGATGCCACCCCGTAACCTCCTCGCCAAAGACCACCTTCCCTCCCGCCGCCTCATCGGGCGCCTGCCGCCCCCATGCACCGCCTGCATCTCCCAAAGGCCCCTGCCATCTCCTGGCCGTACCTGTCTTTGGCCGCCACGCTTACTAGTGGTGGTGCCTACCCTGATCGCAGTGAGAAGGAGAAGGGAATGGCAACGAGAGGAGAAGGAGAAAAGAGAAGGAAGGAGGAAAGGAGAAGGGAAAGAAGAGGGAGAAATAAAGGGTTTCGTGATCGGTGATGTTCTTCTTGTGGGTAATGTCTGATAATCCCAAGATTTATCATAAAGTAATTGTTTTTCAATTTCTAGATCGATTGGTCCATAGGAAGTGTAGTTTTCTGTAAGCCCTAGTTCGTTGAGTTGCGATGCAGAACCTTGCGGAGGCAATTAGAGGTGTTTAATTTCGAATTCAGGGTTTCTTCCAATTAGAAAAGATGTGCATAATTTCATTAGCTTTCCAGGAAGGTCTATAACACTAGATTTGGAGTTGTGAGCAAAAAGTTACAGCCTTATGAAGGTCGCTGTCCTAAAAACGGACGTCGTTGGCAGCGGTCATGAAGATGGGTTGTTTGTGCCTAGTAAATTAAGTAATTTAATTCTTGTCATAACTGGAATAATCTAGGTAATTTTGAGTATATTCCATAACTGCTATTGTTGATTATTTTTCGAGTTATATAAAAAACGATATGAAATTGTGAAGTTGTCTGACCTGACAGATTCTAAGGTAGTTTTCGGAGTTGGAAACGGGGAGGTAAACGGTGGATACAGAAGTACGTCATAACTAGGAAGTTCTATATAATTTTGTGGGAATTCCAGAAAGTATATGTTTTGTTAGATTCGTGGTTCAGAGGAGAGAGTTAGAGCTATTTTACTACTAGGACAGCGAGCAGTGCGTCCGATAGAATCAAGCTAAATATGTCAATTTTGTGTAGACATCTGAAGGCAATAAGTGTAATGTTTTGGTGCTGTGATGGTATGTTTTTTAATGCATGTTAATTGTTTGTCCAGGGAGTGTTGCCTCAAGCATTGTGTTGTCTTTACGTCACCTGGCCCCTAGAAGTTAAAGAGGCAAGTGCTTGGTATAATGGTGAACAATGGGTGGTTATCGTTGTCTTGTTTATTTATTACCATGAGATTTAATTATGTTTTTGTTATGTTTTTTACTTGTCATGGTAATATTGATAAAAATAGTAAGATTGTGTTAATGATGCAACTACAATAGGGATGACATGGTGGGATTATTATTGCTTAATGAATTATTGCATCATTCACTTGCGTAAGGGTCAGGGCGGTGAGTACTACCATGATTATGCCTAATCCGGCGTGCTCCACGTTAACATCCTACAGAGGTAGGGACCCCACCCTAACGAAGGTGGGGGTGAAAAGTGTGTCACCGACGGGTGAACACTTTGCTATACCGGTATCAGCTGAAAGAGGTGCATCATGGCATTTGCATTCATGAGAATAATCTTGATGAGATTTGAGAATTGGGAATGAAAAGTTGGAGATTTATGAAAATGCATTAATTGTTTAATGAACTTGTGTATTTACCATTGTATCTTGTACTTGCTGAGTCATGGACTTACCCTTGCTTTATTGTTGTTTTAGGTGATCATTGACGGCATCTCGCATGGGAAGGTATAATGCATATGGAACAATTAATTGCATTCACCTCAATTACTTGATTCACTTGGCCATGGGAAACTTTTATTATAGTGTGATGAATTATTCTTTAGGATTTGGTAGACATTGAATAATTCTAGTTGATTGGTTGGAACCTGTTTATTCATTTATTAGGATTTTTATGGTTGGTTTTATTTAATTCTTAGATTATTATTATGCTCTGTTGTGTAGAGATTAAATACCTATTCTTGCCGTATCGTTATTCATGTTTTATTGTGACCCGTGCACGGGTTTTATTATTGAATTGCTTGCTGTAATTTATTGTAAAATAATATTAAAACTAGTAGTTAGTGTAGTTTAGTAGCATTCTGGGCTCAGTGTTGGGCCAGGGTGTTATAGTTTATATATCAATCACATTTCAACTATTTCGATTCATCGTTTCCGTTTAGAAGTGGTATCAATTTTTAGTGAACATGTCCTTGTTCCTTAATTACTGTTACATGCATTCTATTTTAGTTGTCATTTCAGATATTGGCAAAATCTCTACTACACATTTCTTACCATTACATTTTCTAATTATACATGGCCAAGCGCTAACCCCTTCCGAATAGGGGGACACGTGGTCAACCCAAGACCTAGCGCGGCCCAGTGCAGAGCCCATGCGCCGCCCAGCGCTTGTCCCCCGGTTCCCGAAGCTTCAGTTGAGAACTCTTCGAAAGTCTTCAATTTCCCTTAGAAATGATTTAGGCCGAGATTTCAAAGACTTGCACGTTGGAAATTCAAAGACTACATAATTTTTTGTAAAACTATGCGGATTTTTGGTGATCGAACCGACCTCAACTGGATCGGGACCACATGTCTTACACTCAATGAACCTTCTGGAGACTGGGCCACGACCAGGACTCCTCAAGAGTCCTAGCCTTGGCCGGTGCCTAACCCTTGTGTGGGTTGACACTAGGTTGTGCGCGGGCTAGCACATGGGGCTCCCGAGGCACTATTAATAGGGACCCATCCCCCTCGATTTTGGTAATCCCCCATATCGATCTCTGAAGCCAAATTCGACGTATTTGAATACGAAAATCGCGTCTTCTAGTTGATAGGCTAGGTTTAGTCTAGTTCTAGTCGGCAAACGCTCGCCACGATTCTGGAACTTCCACTTCAACTTATGTAGATGTAATGATGTAATCTCTCAAGTTGTTGTAATATTTCATGTTCTAGTTAGTATGATCTACTTTTGATTTGTTTCTTCTATCTCTATTTGTTAATCGTCTAGTTCATGCGAATCGCTTTCTTTCAATCTATTAGAGCTCTTAAATCATTTTAGCTAGTCGTGACTACATGCGAACTGGTTGTAAGGAATTACGAACCGGTCGTGAGTGACAAGGACCTTATCGCAGATCATATTGCATAAGGTTCGTCTGATATAACATTTATGTATATTCAGGAGTCGCTATGTCCTACTAGGAACCGCTACCAACATGTGGATGATAAAGAAGTTTTTGGGTCATGGCCGATTATGCATTAACCTACAGGGTTACACACTTAATAGGTTAGAACAAACTAATTCGGATTAGATTAATTAGGGACTCTTTATAAGGGGAGGCGTGGGGTTTTTCGGTGTAGTTGCACGATCCACCAAACCCTAGCCACCACCTCCCCGAAGGCCCTGCCGTGAGTGTTGGTGCTAGCACACTGGCATACGACGTTCCACCCTTGGACTTGTAGATGCTGTAGAGGCGCTACTGTGATTGTTGTTGCGCTGATTTAGGACAATCCACGGCGTACGTAGGGAACGCAAGAGGCTGCTGGAGGAGATGATCGGCGGCCAAGGACGTTGGACAATCGACTACTTCCACTACATTACGCACGCGATGTTGGACTGAGCTACTCCAACTCTTCTTCCGTTGCATTGCGTGTCTAGTGGTAACAATCTATATATGATCTCTTACTTGCATGGCTTCCTGATTTACGCAGTATAATTTTGAATTGTACACTAGTGTAGCCTATCTATATCTCAACACGGTCTTGCATCTATTACAATTGCATTATGTGTGTTGGCTCGCGGAGTATGGCTGTACTCACACTCACTCACTATGAATAAACTTAGAGCCTTCTGACCAAGACCCCTACGCCTACTACATTGCGTTCGGACCAGATGGAGAAGACGATGGCGGGATGTAGGCCTGGACCCCCAGTCATTTTCCCATGGGCAGTGCTGATGAATCCACCTTTTGTTATTTGCTTCTGCATCTACATCTTTTTTTTTCTGTATTGAACTATGTGCTTAGTACTTGGCCTGTTTGGCCCATTTTGTAAGACAGAAGAACGTATGGTCTATTTACGTGGCGTGTAATATTAAGTATTGTATGAACATCTGTGACCTATGTGTATGATGCAACAATATATCTGTGTACATTATCAATGGAATAGTACGGTGAAACACATAGGGTTTCGGATTGCTAATCCGGGAGCCGAAATCAGAGCAAAAGTACTGCAATTTACTCAAACCGAAGCCCTGTCAACCAAACTACAACCACTAATAAATAGCTCACTATTAATAGCTACCAGTCATTACGAGTTACTCCCTCCATTCATAAATATATGACGTTTAACCAAACGTGCAGTCAAACTTATATAACTTTGACCATTACTTTCCATATGATTTTGTTAGTAAAAAATTACAAAATTATTATATTATGAAAATATTTATCATGACAAATCTAATGATACTATTCACTCATGATCAATCTAAATAGTTTTTTTTATATATTATTAGTCAAAGTTAGATAAGTTTAACTACATGCTTGGTCAAACGTCATGTATTTATGAACGGAGGGAGTACTAACTTTTGGAAATCGAAATTTTCCTGTACAAATGCCCCGTGACTAAGTGTTGTTAATCGGGGAAAAGCTTTAATTTCGATCCGTACGTTAATTTCTAGTGTTTCTTGATATTTTTTAAGTTTTTTTTTGTGTGTTTCCCCCATAAAACCAACAGAGCACAGTATACACCGTCAGTATCCTTCCAATTTGACGTATGTTTTTCATATATACGAGGATTTGCTAGCTGTTGGCTGCTTCGTTTCCTTCTATCCTTGCCCGATGCTGCGAGACGAGTGGAGAGAAGGAAGCGAGAAGTCCACCGCGTCGTGCACTAATGCTCGGTTGCTCCTCCGCACGAACGCATGCACTAATGCATCACCCTTCTCCTCTGTCGCCGGCCGATCCGCAGCTTCCAAGCTGACACGATTTTTCCCGTTCCCGACATAAACCTAGTCGCCCCCACCTAACGCCTATATCCCTTGCAATTTTGAGTTTATGATTAGAGAGTTTTTTTTATTTTCGTGTTGGACAGTTCAATTTTTTCGGTAGGAAGTTTGGAGTTGGAGTTGAAAGCTCGTTATTTTGATAGAAAGTTCCAAATTTTCGAGTTGGAAGTTGAAATTTTCGATTTCAAAACTTTTGAATCCGACGTGAAATGTGAAGTTGTCGAGGTTGAAAAACGAAGGTGAGCAGCGGCGGCAGGTGGAGGCAGCTCAGGCGTTGATCGATGTCAGGGTGTGGAAGGCTCAGGGCTAGTGTCCGCCGTTGTAACTTGTAAGCACTCCGTATGTATAGTATATGGATTTTCTGTTCCGAATTAGTGGATAATATACATACTTAGCTAGCTAAACAGTTCATGATTAAGGCATGCGATAAAATAGCTGAAATAATTAACCTGCCGCCCAAAATAACATGCATGCATGCAGAATTAAGTTGCATTATCGATCACCTTTTGCTCAGGAGGCATGATGAATCGATCTCTAGCTGTTTAATTAGGAAGACTGCCGATGGGTGGACCACTGGACCCTCCTGCTGATTCCTCCGTGCATCGATTTGCAGCTAGCTAGCTCCACATTTCTCCTGCGCGCCGGCCACTTCCTTCGTTCCTACACATGCAATGCGAGCGTCACATTAATGACTGTATGCTTCGATCGATCGGTCGACATTGTTAATTAAATCAGTTATTCAGTAGGATACTAGTTTATACTAGTCTTCCTACAAACTAAATAAATAAGGATCACATAAGCTTACTTACCAAATTTGGGTGGCAACACTTACATTTGGAGAAGCAAGCAGATAGATCAATTAACCAAGGAAATCACAAGCTAGTTTCAAAATGGAATGTTTTTCCTTTCTTTTTGTTCGTGTCTGTGTCTACATGCATGCATGCCTCAGATAGAAGAAGCGTGCGATAACACACATATAAGCTAGCTTTTTAATTGGCAGATGCCTGGCCCATTTATGAGCATAGTATGATGGTACGTTCGGTTCCTTTGCTTTGCTTTCTGTAAAGCTACAAGCAAAGCACATCTGCCTCTGTCATCATCAGATTCTTTGCTTGTAGCTAGCTAGCTATATTTAAAGATAAAAGGTAAAGGCTGTTGAATCCCTGTCTGTCTAGTCCTTTTACTAGTTGAACAGCTTTGTTTCTCACTTCTGACTAGAATTAGAAAGAATCCCAGGTAGTTACAGAAGTAATTTTGATACAAATCCAGTTGTGTTGTTTCCATCTGCAATGGATTAATTAGTTATACGATTACTGCTCATTCTCTCAAAAGGAAAAAAAAACTACATGATTACCTGCATGGCTGCATCTTGCGCCCCAACGGTCTGATCTGGTCTGGTCTGCCAAATTAAAGAGGAGACAAGAGAAGAGAAGGTGGCCTTGATCGATGTCTTAATTGGGACAGCCGGCCTGCAAAGGTGAAACATCGTGGCCCACACTCCTCGACGCCCATCGCCCCAGCCCAATGCCAAAATATTACATATACACATCGCGTTGCCAACTGCAATATAAAATCAGATCTGATCCACGGTGATGGGTCTAAGTACGCAACCTGACACATCTCGACGCATGATCAAAGCAGCTAGAAGACAACAAAATGCAAAAACTCAATACGTCTTTTACTAGAGCACGAATATACGCACTTCATTTTTATCTCCTACAAAACAAAGTAAATGATACAATTGTCGTCTTTCAGTCTCCTGCAAACAGAGAGACTTTGATAAATGTTGATCACATGCCAACTAGTTAGACCTGGAAGTCGGCCCTGACGTGCGCACACATACAACGGGCCACGGTGAGCCGCGGCGGTACGAACTGCCGCCTGCAAGGCCCAGCACGGCACGTGGGCATATCGGGCCATGCCGTGTAACGTCCTATTTTCAGGTGTCGACCAGTATTCGTCATTTGCCTTCTTGGATTTTCCAAAACCTATTTCAACTAAGTTGTATTTGCAAAACCTCTCTTTTTCAAACTTCTTTTTCTCTCCTAGGCTTGGCCCAACCCACCCGGCTCACTTCCCTTCCCCTTTTGGCCTGCTTGGCCCAAGCCTCCCCCTGTCCCTTTTTTTTTCTCTCCCGGCCATCTGTGCCCACTCTGCCACGCCCCCGTGCGCCTTGTCCTCGCCCGGCGCCCTCTGCAGCCACCTGCACCTCCCACCCACCTTGACTCCGGTGCCCTCCTCCTCATCGGGTCCCGTCACCGAGCAGCTGCCCTCGCTGCGCCCGCTTGCCTTGGCCACCTAAGTCGCCGCCAAGACGTCGTCACCAACCCTGTGCCTGCCCATGTCGCCATGGGACCGCGCGCCACCCCCCCATCCTCTCAACGGCTCTTTCTCTCTCCCCTCCTCTCCTCCGGGCAATAAAGAGCCTGAGCAACACCCTTCATCCCCTTTCCCCCACCCAGCTTTCCCGCTCTCGCTCTTGTTGCTATGGTTTTCCCGAAGCCCCGAGCTCTGAGTTCAAGCCGCCGCGCACCTCCTCTCGGTCCCCGCCGCCCCAGTGTAGCCCCTTCTTCTACCAGCTTCAATTCGTGTCCCAGAGCTCCTTGAAGTAATCCCCTCACACCTTTTCAATTTTGTTTCGTAGGAGCCACTGCTTTTCCTCTTCTTCTTCAGTCCTGGCCGACCCCTTCATCGCCTTTCGCCTTCGACCGTGAGTTTCCCCACCACCGTTCGCCGTCCGCCGACCTCCTCCGTCCTCTCTCTCGATCTTGGTGAGCTCCCCGTGCCCTGTTCTCTCTCAACCTCCTTCCGACCACGTCGTGCAGTAGAACAGTCGAACCTCCTTTTCGACCACGTCGTGCAGTCGAACCTCCTTTTCGACCACGTCGAGCAGTCGAACCTCCTTTCGACCGCGTCGGTCGAATCCTTCTTTCGACCATGCTGATCCTCCTTTCGACCACATCGTAGTCGAAACCTCTTTTCGACCACGTCGAGTAGTCGAAACCTCCTTTCGAATACATTGTAGTCGAAACCCCTTTTCGACCATGTCGAGTAGTCGAAACCTCCTTTCGACCACATCATAGTTGAAATCCCTTTTCGATCACGTCGAGTAGTCGAAACCTCCTTTCGACTAGGTGGTCGAACCCTCCTTCCGACCAGGTGGTCGAAACCTCCTTTCCGACCACGTGAAGTCGATGATCAGTACTCGAAACCAAAACTTCGAGGACTCCGTTCTCCTCCGTTATAACTCCAATTTCAATGAAATTTGTTTCTAAATTTGTCTAAATTCAAGATCTTGCTTTTGGCACTGGTCTTATTTAATTTGGAGTTTATTTATTATTTCTTGTGTATTTATTTATTCTCTTTGCTTGTTCGCTCTATTCCGGTACGTTCGTCCGAGTAGAGTTCGAAGAAGTGGAAGATCTCCATTTTGATCAAGCACAAGACTTCCAAGATTCTCTTGCCTTTAACCCAGGCGAGTCAATACTTTGATCATTTTGAACCCATATTTTGTGCAAATTATGTTCCTTTAAATTACCAAAGATTGATGCTTTAATTCGTTAAGCAAATGTATGTTAAATCTTAAGGTAGTTAAATACCCATTTGATGATTAATTAATTATTATACCATCCCTTGGCCATTGAATCCATTATTCCATGTCACCCTAGTAACTATGTGGTAATTACTAGCTATAGGTTGTACTTGAGCGACATGCTAGTCTTGCTTAAGTACCAGGGCATTCAAATGTCCTAATCATCATCTCTTAAATCATAAAATGGTTTTGGACAGTTATTGGAGGTACATGACTGAAGTATTTGAGATAAATTGGTTTTCCTCCTCAAAACCCTATTAAACTGCTAATACCCCATCTGGGCGGATGGTATGATGGTGGGTGCTGATGTAGTATGAGAATGTGTGGAATGTGGTATGAACCGCCCAGATGACATTAAGGACTTAATCCGGTGATGACCACCCATTGTAAAATAAGTACAACACAAGTCTGTAAAGTACAAATTGGCTTAGTAAAGTTATTGAACCCTGAAAGTCATCTCGCTGGATGGGATCGAGGTAGTGCAAGTGTTGGATGCGTTCTAGCTTGAATGGGACACTGAGGTAAGGTGAAGTTGCTAGCTGTGCTAGTCGTTGTGATGGGGACCAGCTGCGCTAGTCGTTATGGTGAACATCCCACACAACTTATGGGACCCACTGCAAGTGGGAGAAGCCCATATGGGTGAGATGACGGAAGGGGCAAGGTAATTTGAAAAGTTATTGTGATGATATTTCAACTACATGACCAAGGAATCATATGGGGCAACGAGTTGATTATCTCTTGTGGGTACATTGTACAACCTCTGCAGAGTATAAACTGTTTAAACAGCCGTGCCTACGATCAAAGGCGGACATGGGAACTTACTAGAGTTAGTTCTATTTCAAAAGCCTTTGTGGATGGGTTAAAAACTGGTCGGGCTGATGTAACCCTGATTTTGGGTTGTTCCTAGGTGGTCGTACCCAGTGTTGTTATTAGTGGTCGTAACCACTTTTCAAAATAAGCATAGGTGGAGGTAACGTTTGCTGTATTTAATATTGCATAATTATTCTCTTTAATAAAAATGCAATTTGGTTAAAATGCTAAGTGATAGGACTTTACTAATATTGATATTTGAGAACATTGCTTTGGCAAATAAAAGAACCCGAGCCACCCTTGTTAAGCCTTGCATATATATTATTGCATCTTGGTGTGTTGGCTCGTGAACACGGAAGTTGTGCTCATTCTCGCTCTTTTCCCCAAACCCTCAGAACCCGCAGAACATGGAGACTACGACTACTACAAGGATCCCGAAGTCGATGGACAAGGCAATGATGAAGAGTAGTCTAGCTTTGTTAGTCTAGGTCGCGCCTCAGTCTAGCTGGCTCTTTCGGTTGCGTACAACCGATATTATCCAAGTCATTGGTTAATATCAGTCGTGCACGAGTACCCCAATCGCTTGCCTGTGGAGAGGTGTGCTCTACCCCCTTTTTACTTCTGCTGTAGTTTCTGCTACTTTTATGTAATGTAATAAGTTTGGCATGTTCGGCCCTTATTGTAAAACCTAACCTGATATGGTCTATGTAAACTCTGATGTGTTAAATTAATGGATGGTCTAGTTCATGCCATGTATGAAATGATTCATCAATGTCTCTGTGAGTGCTAGCTATCTACTGATCTAGGGAATAACACAGTGTTTTCACAGATGATTTGGATTTGCGAAATCTGGGTCCAACGTGCCGGCACGAACACGACACACAGTGTTGTATGCGTACCTTAGCTGCCGCCACTGCCACGCTTGCCTTCCTCCCCACCGCCAGGCCATGGTCGCCACCGCTACCGTGCTTGCCTGCCACCACCAGGCTGTGGCTGTGGCTGCCGCTACTGCGCACTTGCCCAAATCGACCGCCACGGTGTGCACGACCATCGCCGCCGAGGCGTGGAGCTGGAGAGAGAAGTTGAGGCGTGCCGTGAGCGGACTGTGAGCAGCACCACCTCGTTGTCATCGCTGTGAGCCTATCTCCACCACTGCGAACCTCAAGCCGTGCGACCTTCTTCCCCGACACCGCCCAGCCCTGCTGCACACTGGATTGGAACCCGCCAATGCCAGTCTCGTGCAGTACATGGAGTTTCACTGCATTTACTCCTTTGTGTTACTGCATCCATGAAGTACGTGGAGTTTTACAGCATTTTCTCCTTTGTGTTATTGCATCCATGAAGTACATGGAGTCCTACTGCAATTTCTCGTTTGTGTTATTGCATTTTTCTCCTTTGTGTTGCTGCATTAATTTGTCCTCGGAAAGCATCCTACTACACCAATTTAAAATCCTTTCACAAAACTTGCATTTAGTAGAAAAGGCTCTACCAAAAGAAAGGAAAAACAAATAGGGAAAACAATTAATACTCCTTAATACTCCAACACCTCTACCAAAAGAGGAGAGCAAGTTCTACAGAGCTGAGCATACCCTTTAGTCGCCGCCACTTCGTCCATTCTCCACGAAGTAGTCATGAACTCGATGCAAGCATCTTTAAGCTTCTCGGGAAGGTACTGATCGGCTAAAGCTAGCATATTTGTCACGTTCTCAATGTTAAGGCTCCTGCATAGGATGTGCTTGCGTATCAGCTTCAGCCTATCCACACCGTATTGATCTGCGGTAGGGCTGTAAGTGGACGCGGGATGTCCGTGAGCCCACTAAATCCGTCCCGCAATAAACGGTAAGTGGCCACCCGCATGCCAACTTCTGACTTACATGGATGCCCATATAGCCTGCAGCAGCCCGTATTATCCAAATCCCCATCCCTTATCATATTCCCATGCGACGGTGGTGGATCAGTCGACGATATTGTGGCAGGTCAACAATGTCCTTCTCCAACCTATACAAGCTCACTTGCCACGTTCTAGCACTTCGTCTGGGAGGCCAAGCAGTTCGTCCGCATCGGCTGCGAGCGCCTCTCATGGCAGCCGTGTAGGGATTCATTGAGCGCTCCGAGCGCCGCACTGAGCTGCACAAGATCGGGGGCTTGCAAGGTCGGTGCGACCTCCTCTTGTGGCTCATGTCGGCGCCAGGTGTCAACTACTCCGATGAGTTTTCAGTGGGACTTCATCATCTTCAATTCTTCATCCTCGCAGGGTGCGACACGAGCCCCATCATGCTCGCCTGGTTCTTCTAGATCCTTGTGGGCCAACCCGACGTCGAGGTGTGTGTCCTAAGTATCCACTGATCCACACCGCCCACGATGACGTCAAGAAGATGGACCACCTCCATGTGGCGCTGATGGCAGTGGTGTGAGTGTAGTGGTGGCTACTGCCGTCCTTTGCTACCATGGCATCCACTCGTGTGCCGCTCACCATCAGGCCTAGGAGCTACTGGTCTCTAGGTCGTACCCAAACAGGCATGCTTGCATCTTTATCATGACCGGAGGTGGAGCTTCATGAGGGCCAAAGAGGGTCATGCCTCTTTTTCTCTGGAATATTTTTTAAGCAAGTACTTAGTTTTATCACGTAAGTGCTAAGTACTCACCTGAGAAGACGATACGTTCGTGACACGTGTAGCAAGACTTGGCCTTTGTTTCACGGAACCCACCCGCTGGGACACACGATGTCCTCGAGGAAGCTCTGCATGAACACCACATACGACTGGTTCTTCCACGGCCGACCCAGGTAGGTCTCCACGCTGGTGAGATCTTCGTGTGTCATCACCGTCTGTAATTCTGGAAGGAGAAACTGGAGGGATAGCATAGTGGCAAAGGCCGCAGTGGCGGAGCTTGGACATAAATGTTGAGGGGGTTAAGCTAATGAAATTTTCTTGCTATGATTTAAAAGGAGGCTAGTTTAGCATTAACTTGGTTAGAACTAAAGTGGTAAAACTAAGTACTGATTAAGAAATCTTCTATAAAAGAGGGGGCCATGGCCCCCTTTGGCTCACATGAAGCTCCCTCTATGCTTGGCTGGTGACGACATTGTGCTAGCTTGCCGAGCATTGATGGACAACGCGCGAGGAGAAGGTTGTTCTGGAACACCGCCCTGGCATCCCCGAACACGAAGTCTGCCGTTCCAGAAATCTCGAAGTCTTGAGTGTTCTGAGTTTGACAGGAGAGCCACGTACCTCTTGTTTCACCTTTGGGCCCACTATGTTCTCAATTGTCAGGTCATGCGCGATGAAGCTGCGGTCTTGTGCGCCTGCATCGGCCGCTCATAGAAATTATATAAGCTTAAGATCGAGAGACAAGCTAGCTAGGCCCGAAAATTGACATGCTAATTAAGGCAACAACTTGACGGTGTCATGCAGGGTGTACCGTGCTCAGCTGGTGCTACTACTCCGGCTGTCGATAATGATTGTCTGACCAATTCCGTTGCCGATTAGCATAATATTCCTCCTCCTTTCTATGCACCCCTCTTGATGTTGACAACGTACATCTTCTGCTTCCCGGCCCATCGACGCTTCTGCTATGGCTATGCTAATAGTGGTGTGAGTGTAGTGGAAGCTGCTACCATCCTTTGCCACCATGGCATCCACTCGTGTGGCACTCACTGTTTGCCTAGGAGTTGCTGGTCTCTAGGTCGTACACAGAGAGGCATGCTGGCAGCTATATTATGACCGGAGGCTAGGGCTGCTCATTCAGTTTTTTCGGTAAATACGGTTTGGTAAATACAGTGTATACAGTAAATACGGTATTGTTAATTTGGTAAATACAGTATTATTTAAAATATAGTTCGGTATTGGCAAATACCACTTTATTTCAGTTCGATATCGGTAAATACCATATTTATCAAAGTTGACGTGAATTACAAACGATACCACGAGTCCACAACTTGCGGTTATTAAATATTTACCGTATACGTTACAGAACTGTACTTGATAACTATGTGCTTTTACTCATTAAGCAATTTCCTTGCCTTTAATCATTAAGTATTAATGTACTTGATACTCATTAAGCAATTTTCATGCCTTTACTCATTAAGCATTAATGTAAATATGTAATTGAATACTTGATAACTCATGCAAAATGAAGCAAAGCAATAGTGGAAATTCGGTTTTTCCCGAAAAAACTAGAAATTCAAAAACCGAACTGAATACTGGTCAAACCGAGTTGACCAGTGCGGTTCAGTTTTGACAAGGATCTAATAATCCTCATTTTATATTTTATCTATAATAGGTAAATATGACGTCATATGGTCCCTGGGTACCCCTTAAATTTATAAGGGAGAAGCCCACTAGGTGGTCGTAAGTTATTCTACGACCACCCCCATAGTCGTAAGTCATGCTACGACTACCCTATAGTCGTAAGTCTTGCTACGACTACCTTATGGTCGTAAGTTCTTCTACGACTGTGTCACCATTTATCACCTTATGATCAATTAAACCTCTGCATTTAGTGGGTCCAATTGATTAAGGAATTCAAGCAATCATCATACCATTACTCATAAGTAATAGCATGTAATGCTCCATTATCTCGATATATAGTCACAGCGGCGTGGAGGAGTTATCGCGGTGATTATCGCCAACATGCGCTCACAGGATGTGATGAGGCGCCACTTCACCTAGAGAAACGGCCACTCCTTCACGCACTATATAAAGGCGGTAATCAGAGAAGGAAAGGGCGATCGGATCGGGCTATCAGGAAGACAAGCACTATCATCTGTAATAGTCTTAGTATTTCTCCTGATTGTTCAGAATACACTCAATACCATACACACACAGGAGTAGGGTTGTTATTCTCTTCGTAGAAGGCCTGAACCTGTATAAAAATTCCCGTGTCAATCTCTCTGCGTGATTCTATTCTAGGAGACCCCCCGAATCAAACAATCTTTACGTAAGATCGGTTCTAAAACACCGACAGTTGGCGCCGTCCGTGGGGATCTTCCGGTAATCTCTTGTCAACATATTCTCTTTTTCCCAAATCTCATGCACTCATGGCAGGAGAATAGAACGAGGAGAACTGGTTCGACTTGGCAGATTACGCAGACGTCGACATGGATGCCGGTTTCGATTACGAGCCGAGTATTGACTCATCCGATGGTACTGCTGCCTCCGGGATCTTCCCGCAGATCCAGGAGACAATGCCGCTGATGGAGTTGAGGAGGGATCCCTATCCCCCACAACAGTACGTCCAAGGGAGGAATCTACCCTCTCAAAGGACAAGGGTCAATCTGACCAGGACTACACCCAGGTGGACTCACAACACGACGAGAGTTTTTCCTCCAAGTGTCCGAGTCCCCCTAAGGCGGTCCGACTTGGTGAGGCAAGTTCTGGAAGCCACAATTCCAGGACTTCACCAGCATCTTGTGATCCTCTCTCTCCGAATGACTTCAGAGAGAGCGGGATCAAGCATGCTTTTCCTGCAAATTCGACCATCTCTCCGCAGGTCACACCTGCCGACGGAGACTAAGATAACCCGTAGTTCCCTACCGAGGGATTACTCCAAGTCGCCAGATGGTGTCTCGACTACTCCTCAAGCGGGAGGCCTCGAGCAAGTGAGAATCATCAACGGAGGTCTTCGTCCTTCCTTCGATCAAGGTCACTCTCCTAGAGACCGAGCTAGGACTCTCCTCAAGATCACGCCTCGCTACCGTGGCAGTGGCAGGGGCACCACCAATGGCGGATACAACCAACACCTTCATGAACGCGAGGGAAATCCTCGACATTCTCGCACTCCATTGAGGCAGTCTCAAGAGTCTGACATGGAAAATCTTAAGGCTACTCGACGGAAGAAGATTGAAGCCCAGAAGAATTTGCCTGGGCACATCCAATATCAGTCAGAGGAAGCTCAAGAACTCCAGTACATCAATGACTTGCTCAAGAATCCAACTCGAGAGCTCGCCCGAGCGCCAGGATACGATCTCTTCATCGAGGAGATCGCACAAAGGCTTCGATCCACGATGGCAAGACTGGAAGCACCTCGCCGACATCATTCAGAAAGTCATAGCAATACGACTTCTTCAGCTACCAGTCGATCGAACATATCACCACGAAGGAATCGACGCAACAGTAAGTCGCATCGATCTCCTACTCGGAGAAATGTCTTTCGAACAACTGATGATCAACAAACCCCTCGGAGAGGTGATCGCTCACCATTCCGACATGGGAATCTGCAACAGCAGATGAACTACGAGGAGTATTCCCCTCGTAGGACCGAGACCTATCATAGGTTGGGTCAACTTGTTACTGGGTATCGTCGAGTACGACCACCTAATGATATCAACCCTTCTTTCCTGCAAAGAAGGCGTCAAGAAGTTATTACCGGATGTCGGGCATTCTCGCCTTATCTCCGAGCTGTTCGCTGGCCACCTCGTTTTCGACCAGTGAACATGGAGAAGTTCAATGGCTCCCAAAATCCCACGAATTCCTTCAAATCTACACAACAGCTGTCCGAGCAGCAGGAGGAGGAGAACATGTGATGGCAAATTACCTCCCAACTGTGCTCGAAGGATCTGCTCGATCGTGGTTATTAAACTAACCACTCGAGTCGATCTATTCTTGGCAACACCTCCGCGACCTTCCACTAGCGAATTTCCAAGGCACTTACTATCGCTCTGGGAAGGAGGACGACTTGCACCGGATGAGACAGAACGACAACGAGACCTTGCGCCAATTCATCAAGCACTTTAGTCAGGTTCGTAATTCAATTCCGAAAGTTTCTGACTCATCTGTCATCAGGACTTTCAAGCAAGGAGTCCGTAGTAGAAGGATAACAAAAGATATTGCTTTGGGCGACTTCCTCCAGACTCACCCTCCCACCTTTGCCAAGGCAACTGATCCTTTGGACGCCAGTGATTGGCTAGAAGAGGTGGAGAAGAAGTTGAACACGGTAAGATGCTCTGATGTAGAGAAGGTTCTGCACGCCGCACCGCTTAATCGGACCCAGCACCACGCGGGTGGCTCAACTACAATCAGAATCGTCACGAAAGCAACCCATCACTTGGGCAGAATTCAGATGCGTTTCACTGAAACCCATGTGCCTACGGGAAGAATGGAACTGAAGAAGCGAGAGTTTCGAGCTCTAACTCAAGGCGGGAAAAAGATGGTTGAATATTTGAGTCAATTCAATGACCTTTCCCGCTACGCTCCATCCGACGTCGACGCTGAAGAGAAGAGAATAGAGAAATTTCTGGACGGCATGCACCCATACCTTAAAATGCTCCTATCCATCCACAAAATCACTGAATTCCAAGACCTAGTTAACAGAGCCATAATCCTGGAGAATGAACACTCCAACCTCACAGAAGAGCGTAGAAAGAAAGCCAAAATCGACCATCATCCCCCACGTGCTCATAGACCTCATCCATTTATACCGCAGCAACAACCACAAATATATGGGCCACCTCAACAGCAACCCTTCAACCCACCTTCGCAGATACCAATAACCCAGCTGCAACCACTACCCATAGCAATTAGCTGTGGAAAGTGTAAAGGGAGCCACCTGACGAAAGATTGCCTGAGGGGAACAGATGCATGCTACAATTGTGGGCAACCTGGTCATCGTAAGATCAATTGTCCCCACCCGCGGAGAATGTCTTGGACCCCACCACCACGAGCATTTGTGCCAAGACCGCCTACTCCAGCACCACTGCAGATCACTCATATGAAACCAACTGGAGGCAAACAACTCGTCAAAAAGGGAGCTAAAAGAGGAGCACCGGCACGCCTGACTTACATGACTACCAAGCAGATTGGAGAAGCAGCAGGTGCAGTAACGGGTACAGTATTACTTCTACTCTTCATGAGCTTTATGCCTGTCTGTGCTTTGCTAGTGGAGAGCAACGGTTACAGAAGTCTGCCTCAAATCCTTCCTCGAAAGCAACCCCAATTTGGGACGAAATTGTTCCAAGGGGTAGGATGAGAGACCCGCGTTTTAGTCAGACTCTCGTAAAGAATCGACGATTAGCAATTGTTAACCTCGTGTTAGCGTGCGCTGTTGATAGTTTGGCGATCGTGGTTAAGTCGTTAGTTGGTAGTCAACGTGTTAGTTTAGCGAGTGTCGTGTTTCGTTTCGCGAGCATCGCATCAAATCATCATTTCATCATTCATTCAATGCATCAGTAAAAGCAAGTAAGTAATTAAAGTGCATTTGCATTCTCATTTGATAAATAGATCAATTAGAGCATTGTTTACATAAGTGCATCATTTCATCATACAGTACAATAGAATCTTTGCATCCAATAGCAGTGCATCATCATCATCTCATTACATCAGTTGTTACATAAATAATTACAACTCATAATAGTTTACATTCATTAATAAAAGGGTTGCATGCATTCTGCCGAAGCCCTCCTCGTATCCCCTTCCGTTTGATCACCAGCCCGCAGAACCATCTCGCGATCCATTTCCCTCGCTCGTCAGAAAAAATCAGAAAGCGGTTAGCGAGCTAAGTTGAAAGCAGTATTTTGAGAGCAGTAAAGTAAAGATTGCCGTCAGCCTCCCGAAGTGCAGTGGAATACTCGGATCAACCTGAGTAGCCGGTCCCTTGGCCATCAAGACATCCGGACCAACCAGAGTCAGTCGGTTCCTTGATCGCCAGGGTATCCTGACCACCCGAGGTCCTCCGATACCTGTCACTTTCATGGGTATCATCATCCGGCGTCCCGAAAGCCCAACACCCACTTTAATTCAATTGCCTCAACAATTTTGGAATCCGACAATGCGTTCCCGTTTATCCCCACCCTCTGCTCAAGACATCATCGACAACCGAAAGCCACAAGGAGAGCAACCAAGAATAGAAGGTAAATAGGAATTGGGTTATCAGTAAAAACAAAAGTTACTACATCAAAGAGAGATCACCATTCGTCTCCCAAAGAGAGCCACCAAGCCGCAAGTTCAAGGCACCCACCCAAATTTTCACAAGCCAAGCAAACACATTCATACCCCCAGCAGAGATAGCCAAGTTCATCCCCCACATGCCGGGCACCAATACATCCCCAACAATTCACAAACCTCCCCATTCATTCCCCAAAGACCAGCCCGCACAACTCATTTCCCACAAGCACAAACACAAACCACCACCACCGCAAGGAGGGAGCCAGAGAGGAGAGGAGGAGAGGCAGCCGCCTGGGAGGTGAAATCAAGCAGAGCACCAAGGCAGCCAAGGAGAGAAGGAGGCAAGCCCAGAGCTCCATCACCACCAAGAAGCCAAGAAGCGGCCAGAAGGCAAGAGGCCCAGAGGAGTCAAAACCAGGAGCCAGGGGACGAGAAGCAAGGGCGGCAAAGAATAACGGCGTGGAACCATTGACGCCACTTTGGGACCCGTCGGATCGGCAAGGAGGAGGAAGGAGCACCAAATCAATCGGCACGCAACCTTCTCCCTATTTTCCAATCCCAACAGAGGTAACCCATCATCCACCCCCACCTCCAAAGAACCCCCATCAACCCATAATCAATCATCGTGGCAAGATCAAGATCCACATCATTCATCCATCGAGCATAGCAGCATTTTTAGAATGCATCTCGAGAGGGGGAGGAGTAGAGGTAGGGGTCGAGTGAGCAAACCAGGCCGGAGCCGAGTAGCAGCAGGGGAGGCGAGGTGGTGGCGGCCTCGGCCAGAGCTTGAGCCGGATCTGAGCCGAGGGCGCGAAGACGGCGCGGCTGGCCTCCGCCGCCGGAGGAGTCGGGCGCGGAGGCGCCAGGCAAGGCGGAGCCGGGCGAGCTGTGGCGGCCGCGGCCGTGGGGTGCAAAAGAAGGCCGAGGCCGCTGCGGGGCAGCGGCGTGAGTCGGCGACGGTGTGGGCTCGTGGCGCAGCGGGCGGCGGCTTCGACTTGAAGAGGAGCGCAGCAGAGACCGTGGAGGCACGTGGAGGCGCTGGACGGGCTTGAGGCGGGGACTGGCGTCGAGGGCCGGGTCGCGGGAGAGGCGTGGGCGAGGAGGCGCCTGCACGGGAGCGGAAGAGGCCGACGGCGGCCAGGCGGGCGTCTGAGGCGGCATGGCGGCGGGCGGACCCAGGGCGGCGGGCCAAGCTAGGAGGGAGCCGGCGGCAAGGTTTGAGGAAGAGGAAGTGAGAGATTTGGAGAGGGAGTGAGTGGATTTGGGGATTTTCCCCTGGGAGAGAGAGAGAGATTGAGTGGAGAGGGAGATGAGTGTGTGCTGTGTGCGTGTGGGTGTGTTTGTGTGAGTGTGTGTGTGTGTGTTCGGCTGAGAGAGAGAGAGGGAAGGGGTTAGGGTAGAATTAGGATTTAGGTGATTAGGTTTAGGATTTGGTTAGTTTTTATTTTCCTGCAGTGTTTGTTAGTTAATTGTTGATCTGCGATTTAATCCTTGCTTTTAATCCAGTTAATCGGAATCTTGTTTATTTAACCAATCTAATATTAGTCTGCGCGTTAAATTGCTAGATCGATGTAGTAGCCGTATCTTCGTATAAATTATTTGGCTAGCGTGTGTACCACCCTTGTGCCTTGCGAGTATTTAGTCGGGTAGTTGCGATATTTAAATTCTGTTAGTTGTCTCGGTTGAGCATGAACCGCAGGTGGTCGACCGTAGTGCGCATTTCTAGTAGAGCGATTACGGTGCGGGGTACTAACTCGGTATAGATCTCGCAAAGTTTTAATTAAATTAATCTGTGCTAACATTTAGAAGTCATTAACTTAGATATTTATATATATCACTCAAAAAGCAACTATGTATTTAATTATATTACTATCCGTGTTGCCGATTGCTACAGAAGATGAACCGGCTCTGGCAGGAGCAGCGGACCAGAAAGTCATCAACACCAATCTTTCCTCCAGCGCTAAAGGCAAGCGATTCTCTTGAACATCAATATAGTTATATTAAATGTAAACCGTATTTCGCACTATTATACGTATTGCATTAAAATGGTTTTTCCGAAAAACTGAATTGATGTTGATTGAGATAGAATGATTTAGATGGAAATGAATGAAATGAGAATGAATGAAAAGTGCTTAAGATATTAGTTATTATGGTGGGTAAAAGGGGGTCCTTGGCAGGGGATCACGAAGACGACGATGACGATGAGGTAAGAGGTGGGCCCTTTTTACATATGGTTATCATATAAGACGCATAAAACTTTGCTCGGTTTGAAGTCAGAATTCAAGATGAGCCATTTTCCCTTTAAATCGACGGGCGTAAAATGCTACCTTTACGTGACTATGCTCTCCACATTGGGTATGTATTAGGTGTGAGTGTGTTTGTGTTGGAGGAACCCAGAACCGTGAGGAGAGACCGGAAGTGGGGAAATCCAAGGCGCTATAGCGCTATGGTGGAGTGTTGAGAGCAGGATAGAAGCTGCCTCAACCAACCTTACTGGAACTCGGTGTATGATGAGATCAGCAGCGTGATTAAATCGGCACCGACGGAAAGTAAAGGGGTGGAGACTTAATCACGTAACTTGGAAAACGATCTGTATTCTGAACTTGAAATCGCATCAAAGGAAATGCGGTGAACCTAGCTTAGAGAGTTCAGAGTAACTATGGGTAAAGTGGTACAAGCCTGCGCAGTGCTATCAAATCATGAATTCATGCCAGTCTCCTGGATTGGAGTCTACGGGAACCGCTAGGGGTCTTTCTTCTCTCTGAGTAATTAGTAGTCTTTTCAGAATAAAATCTGCCACTTAAATTGTTTTAATGCTCTATTTTCTAAATGAGATGATTTAGAAACTGTGATAATAGTTGAGATAGTGCATCCTGTGCATCCTTTTGCTATTCATGCTTGCTGAGTATATTAATTTGTACTCAACCTTGTTAGTATTCTCCTTTGTAGATCCTAGTCCGGCCGGGAGCCATCCCGAGTGGGACGAGGGACTTGCAGGTACCGAAGCAACTGCAGGAGGCGAAGGTGCGGACTACGAGGACCAGGGCGAGATGGATGCCTTGTTTGACGCGTGGGACGAGTAGTTGGCCGACACTGCAGGGCCGGCGAGAGAAGCGGGAAGTCCCCTTTTGTAGCTGTGTAGTATGTGTATTAAGAACCATAGCCCTGCGTGGCGATTACTGGAATAAGGTGTACAGTTTCTATCTTATTGTTCTGCTGCGTAACCCTGATAAAGGCTTACTATTCGTTGGAGCAGTGTTCTACTGATCAAACGAATAGTAATCCGTATGCCTAAGTGTCATTACCCTTGGGATAATGACGCGGGGCGTCACAGCCTAGGTGGTGTCCTTTCCATAAAAAGGAAGGACATGACCTTCATAACTGCCGGGTCTTTCAACGAAAGCTTGAAGACTACTACAACGGCAAAGGACCACTTCCCACTCTCGAGCAGGTAGGACAAACGAGTGGTCATAAGTCCTCAGATGACGAGGAGGAGATGCCGTTCCAGGATCCGCAACACACCGTCGAGCACATCTACGGGGGATCATCGGCATATGAATCAAAGCGACAGCTTAAGGCTACTGAACGTGAGGTAAACTCCATAGATACTCCTCTCGTCAATAAATTACCGAAGTGGTCGAAAGTCACCATTTCCTTTGAGAAGGGTGACTGCCCGATTCCTTCGACTCGACCAGGTCGGTATTCGATCGTGGTTGAACCCACCATCAACAATTGTCGGGTCAATCGAGTTTTGGTTGATGGTGGCAACTCGTTAAACATTTTGTATACGAGTGCCCTGGATGACATGCAAGTACCTAGGACTAAGGTAAGACCGGTACGATACTCTTTCCATGGGATCGTACCGGGATCTTCGGCCAAACCAATTGGCCAAGTTTCTCTTCCTTTAACATTTGGTTCACCAAGTAATTTCAGGACAGAGAAAATCTCCTTTGATGTGGTCGACTTCGATACGGCATATAATGCCATACTCGGACGACCAACTTTGGCAAAATTCCTAATGGCTACTCATTATGGATATTAATGTATTAAGATGCCAGGTCCCAAAGGAGTAATCACAATTCATTATGACAAGAAGATGGCGCATACCTGCGACCGTCGATCCCTTGAGATGGTTGGACAAATACCAACTCGAGAAGAAAGTCAGCCTTCGACTAGCAAGTCGAAGCCTAAAGCTGCACCAAAGCCGAACGACAAGGTCAAAGAGGTTCCTTTGGACGCAGGGGAGCCCTCGAAGACTGTTCGCATCAAGGATACTTCCGACCCCAAGTAGGAAGACGCCCTCATCACCTTTCTCCGGGCTAACACAGATCTCTTCGCGTGGCAAGCATCCGACATGCCCGGAGTCCCCAGGGAGGTGATCGAGCACAGGCTAGCTTTACGGCCTGACAAAGTACCCATAAAACAAAAATTACGGAGATTTGCCCCTGATCGACGAGATGCTATCAAATCAGAATTGGATAAACTACTTAAAGCAGGCTTTATAAGAGAGGTCAATCATGCAGAATGGTTGGCTAATCCTGTAATGGTTAGAAAGTCAAACGGCAAATGACGTATGTGCGTAGACTTTACTGATCTTAATAAAGCTTGTTCAAAAGACGATTTTCCTTTACCTCGCATCGATCAGTTGGTTGATTCTACTGTATGTTGTGAAATGTTAAGTTTTTTAGATGCATATTCTGGATACCACCAGATCAATATGTGTCTAGACGATGAAGAAAAGACCGTATTTATTATACCATTTGGTATATTTTGCTATGTCAAAATGCCATTTGGTCTAAAAAATGCCGGCGCTTCTTTTCAACGCTTGATGCAAGCAACTTTTTCATCTCAATTAGGCCGAAATCTAGAGGCCTATGTTGATGATCTAGTCGTTAAAAGCATCAAGAGACTTAACCATATTACTGACCTACAAGAAACATTCGACAACCTCAGAAAACATCGCTTAAAACTCAATCCTGAGAAGTGTGTGTTTGGAATCTCTTCAGGAAAATTACTTAGATTCCTAGTATCTATACGAGGAATCGAAGCAAATCCCGAAAAGATAAAAGCTATTCTCCAAATGCGCCCTCTAACCACAAGGAAAGAAGTCCAGAAACTCACTGGGTGCATGGCGGCTCTAAGTCGTTTCATCGCACGACTAGGAGAAAATGGACTACCTTTCTTTAAACTTCTAAGGAAACACGAAGGTTTTGAGTGGTCGAAGAGGCAAACGCCGCTTTTGAGGATGTCAAGAGGTACCTTCTGAGTGCTCCTATTACGGTCTCTTCGAGGCCGAAGAAACGCTCTTAATTTACCTAATCGCCACGCCACAGCGATAAGCGCGATATTAGTCGTAGAACGTGAAAACGCTAACGACCGGTTTACTACATAAGTGAAGTTTTACACGGGCCTAAGGAGCGTTATCCTCGTGTCCAAAAGCTTCAGATGCCCTCCTCATGTCTTCGAGGAAATCTGCGGCATTATTTTCAAGCGCACAAAATAGTCAGGTTGTCTGAATTTCCCTTAGGAAGCGATCCTCCGATTAGGGAAGCAATGGGGCGCATGGCAAAATAGTCGGTCGAACTTGGGGAGTTCGACATCCATTCGTGTCGAACGGCCGTTAAATCCCAGATCTTGGCGGACTTTGTCGCGAATGGACAAATCTGAACTGCTCAGATCCCGATCTGATTCCCACGACCGATGGGCGATGTACTTTGACGGGTCACTTACTTTAAGTGGCTCGGGTCAGGGGTGGTCTGGTATCTCCTCTAGGAGAGACCTTAAAGTATGCTATACAATTAAACTTTCGGGCCACTAACAACGTGGCGAGAATCTGAAGGTTTGCTAGGCGGCATACGAAAGCAAATGAAAGCGCTCTCGATTCGCCGACTACTCGTGAGAGGAGACTCTCAACTAGTCGTGAATCAAGTCGGGAAATAGTACCAGTGCTCTAACCCGACAATGTCTCGGTATTTATCGGAAGTGCATAAGCTAGAAAAGCATTTTTTAGGTTTCGAGGCACAATTCATCCTCGAAGGATAATTTCCTCGTGAACCAAACTTGCTCGAATAGTTTCTTCCCGATCTGTAGTACCAAAAGGAGTCTTCTTGGAACAACTCCAGAAGCCGTCCCTGGTTGACGAACCAGAGACACCTCCTATTGAGACGGCCTCTCTAGAATACGAGGATACATGGATGGCGCCCATCTATGAGTATGTTCAGAAGGGTTCCGTACCCGAAGACGATCCCGAGGCAGATCGCTTATCCCGAAAAGCCAAAATGTATACTTTGGTTGAAGGAGTCCTCTATAAATGAGGTACTCAAGGGGTGCTCATGCGATGCATTCCGCAGAGCGAAGGATTAGCACTCCTTCACGACATACATGGTGGCATCTGTGGAAATCATGCTTCCTACAGAACGCTGGTTGGTAAAGCCTTTCGACAAGGTTTTTACTGGCCAACAGCCCTGTACGATGCTAAAGAGTTGGTTAAAAAGTGTGTCCAATGCCAATTTCATAGCAGGCAAATACACCAACCAGCTCAGGCATTACAAACGATACCTCTATCTTGGCCTTTTGCAACCTAGGGTCTCGATATCCTAGGACCGTTCCCCAAAGCTCCAGGAGGTTTCGAGTTCCTTTTTGTGGCTATTGATACGTTCACAAAATGGATTGAAGCCGAACCTGTGACTAGGATAACAATGGAAGCGGCAAAACGGTTTATGATGAGATGCGTAATTACTCGATTTGGAGTACCGAGTCGAATAATTACAGATAATGGTAAGCAATTTTCGAGCGCAAAATTTCGTGAATTTTATGACGAGTTGGGCACCAAGTTGTGTTATGCTTCATGGCCCATCCCCAAAGTAATGGGGCGGTCGAGCGTGCAAGCGACCAAATAATGAGAGGAATTAAGACCCGAGTCTTGACCAGCTCATCAAGCGCCGGGGCTTGGGTACAAGAGTTACCCTCGTATTATGGGTAGTTAAATGCGACAACCGATCAGACTCTGGTGAAACACCATTCTTTCGGTCTTTGGTCTTTGAAGCCATGCTTCCTCCTAACTAAAGATACGGTCAACACGAAGTCTAAACTTTCAAAGACTCCAATCAGGAACAACTTCGAGCGGATGATATTAATCTACTCGAAGAAAGGAGGAACCATGCCTTAATCCGTTTAGCAGTCTACCAACAAGCCCTGCGCAGATACTACGATCGTAAGGTCCAACCTCGCAGCCTCGCTGTAGGTGACTTGGTATTGAGGCTCTGCCAACCCAAGTCTAATCGGAATAAACTTTCTCCCAAGTGGGAAGGTCCTTACAGTGGTCGGGTTACTCGTCTAGGAGTCGATGCGATTGGCAATGGAAGACGGCGGTGTTCTCTCAATTCTTGGAACATCGACCCGATTCACGCAAGTTTTATGTGTAACTAACCGTTCAGACAATAAAGACTCAGGTTCTCTCTACCTCTATTGTCTTACTTTTTGAGTAGTGCTTTCATAATCTTTCGACTATATTCCAAACACCCAGTTTCCTTTACACTGGTCGAAAGGAAGGTAACATCACCTAGTCGAAGTCTCTCCTCTCTGCACGTGGTCCTGCCCACTAGAAGGAGCTTCCTAGTGTTGACTCGTTACTCACTTTTGCCATCAATACAAAGAGCTCGGGTTCTATTTGGTCGAAATATTCTTAAAGCCAGCTCCTTTCACCTTAGTTTATTTCTTCAGTTATTTTGAAAAATATTCTAAGCAGAGTGCACTTTTTTTATATTTATTCAACTACCTTTGGTGTATTCGATTCGTCTCAACTAAGTCGGAGGAAGAAACACATCTAGTCAAAGTCTCTCCTCTCTGCACGTGGTCCTGCCCACTAGAAGGAACTTCCTAGCATCGTTCAGTTTCCTACTCTTGCTACCAGGACAGACTTATCGAGTCCTCCAAAGAAGGGCGAACGAATTTTTTGAAGTCCTCTAGATGTTTGTTTAACTCAAGTTGCTATTCTCGATTTAAATACTCTAGCCGGAGATGGTAACATCACCTAGTCGAAGACTTTTCTCTCTGCACGTGGTCCTGCCCACTAGAAGGAACTTCCTAGTGTCGATTCGTCCCACTTTTTCGACCAGTGCATGACAGTCGTGACCAAAAACTACAAGTTAACCAAACCTCTCTGTTTTCAGAAACCCTTTTTAACACTATTTACTTAGTTTGTCTAAACAAACTAAGCAAATAGTTGGGGGGCTAGGATAAAGTTATTAATTTGACTTCAAGTCTTAGTCTTTTATTCGTTAATTATCTTTTGAGTTACTAACTACTCGACAAGATGATTTGCAGGAAATAAGATGGATTATATAATACATCAACAAAAGCTTGTTTTTCACGGATTTATTACAAACTACTCTAAAGAGGGAGAGCCCAGTCACATTTGTTCCATTAGATGACTTGCTTCGCCTCGTAGCGGTCGAAATAAACCCGATTGTAAGACCCGGATTAACACTCCCTAATCCTCTGTGCATTTCTCAACTAGTCCCATGATCGGAGCTAGTTCACACATAAACAAATATGGTAACAAAATCATATCACAACTTTATTAATAAATAACAACGGAGTTGATTACAAATGAGGCTTACTGCCAACAATAAAATAAACACAATGAAGACGAAGAAGTAGTAGGGTCTGTTAATCTACCACGAGCAATCAAGCTGGGAAGCGGCCTAGTCGCCGAGATCCACACCGTAGCAAAGTCCTTCTCCTCTCGAAATTTGTTTGCACAAGGCAAGTATGAGCACAACTACTGGTGCTATAAGTTACACCAATATGGAATTGTAATGCATGCATAAGGTAAACAAAGGGCATTGGCGGGGGTTATTTTATGTAAAGCGACAATTTTAATTTAAATAATCATAATAGATTGCAAGGCCATTTTCATACAAGATTTAAAATCATAAATTTAAATGACAAATGTAAAATGTGGATAACCTCCAAGAAAGGTGATGGATATCCTCCAATCACAATGGCTAATCGCCTAATTTTCCCCACAGACTAACCATCCCGAAAACATCTGTTGAAATCATTTTAAAACCAAAAACAAGTCTAACTCAAAGTGGCTTTGCTAGCATGTCCATGATCATGACGCGCTATTCAATAGTTTTCTACTCTGCGAGTTTATGCGGCTTTACCCACAGACACGAATTCTCTAGTTTATCCCAAGATATATCTATGCCACCGCCACTACCTTAGGTAAGCGCCTAGAGCACGTGACAAGGCCTTTACAATGATCTACCTCAAAGTACTCATGCCCGCTAAGGTTTCACTTCCATTGGACTAACCATCCTCCGGGAGCCCCCTCTTGCGCTATGTGGGACTACTGTCTAACCAACACCCACTCATACAACATGGCACGAATATCTAGAGGTATCTCAAATTAATAAGCCAGGTCCTGCCCATACAGGACATATGGTAGTACGTTTTGGCATAGCAAAGGAACGCTCAAAGGCCGGTCCTTAATTGACTTGGGCGTCTTTCAAATCAAACCCTGGGCTTTAATCCTAACCAGATTAACCCATGCATAAACCTGCACCCACCTTTCATCCATTACGCCCAAGTCCAAACCATTTTAATTTTATTTAGTGAAAACCATCTTTACAAACTCTCTATGGTAAAACAATACCATAGATTTAATTCAAACAATTTGTAATGGTTTGGCTATATCCTCCCAAAATCAAAATCATGGTCTAAGAATTTGCTAAGCATTTTCAAACAATTTATCTATGGTGACAAGGGATGACATTTCAATATTCAAAAATTGGCCATACCATAACAATTGGACTAACTAAGCATTTAAACAGGGTATTAAAATAATTGACTAAAAATATGCATGCAATAATAATTTTAAAAACTGAATTAAATAACTTTAAAATAGTAGGTGCAACATGGTCAAAGTGTAACTTGCCTTGCTTGATTAAACGATGTTATCAAACGGCGTCGAAATCCGATCGTCCGAAGTCGTCGAAATCTATACGCGTAAACGATCCGAATTCAAATAGTATTCAAATAAAATCCAAATAAAAAAAATCCAAAAATTATAACATAAATACTGGAAGTAGAGAATGAATTTAGATGAATTTAGGAGGAAGAATCAATGGATTTGGAGTTCGTATGAGAATGAACGAAATTGTAGAAGTTTAAATCTCAAAAAAATAAAAAGGGATGTATGTGCTTGCATGGCACTGTAGCTTGCCATGCAACGTGAATAGTAACCAAGTGCATGGAGAAATGGCGACGCCGGGCGAGAGGAAAGGAATGGCGACCGGCGAAGCACAAAAATGGAATCTCGGGAACTAGACGGACCCAATGGTGGTGGTCGCGTCATCGGCGGAGGTCCGGTGCTGCGGCGGCGCGCAAAATAGTGTCGGATGAATAGTAGCACCGATGAGCCAGGGGTGTTTCAGGAAAAGGAAGGGGCATCACGTGAGCGTTGCGGCGGCCAACGACGTAGACGATGTCGTCGGGGGATGAACGACGGTACCGGAAACGACGATAGAATGTGGTTGGGCCATTTGCGGAAAATTTTTGCTGGTGGCGAGATTGAGGGCCGAATTCCAAGGATATGTAGAGGAAGCCGAGGGGCACGCGGCGACATAGTTGGCTCGGGAAATGAGTGACCGAGGAGAGAGAACGAAGGAGAGATATGTTGGAAATACACTGTTCATCTACATGTTACAGTCCAACAGCAAGGAGCTTCGGCCAACAGGAAAGAAGAAAAATGGTAGGGCAGAGCAGGGGAAGGAAGGGGTGGCCCGCGAATGACAGAAATGAGTTTCTTACCCCGTGACGATGCCGTAGGAGGTGGTGGCGTGGTAAGGGGCGGCCGGCAGTGGCGGCGGCGGTCTCAACAGTGAACGGGGCGGCAGCGCGTGCGGCTTGACGGCGGCGACGAAGTCCAACGGCGCCCTAGCGAAGCGGAGGTGAGCACCGGGTAGGCGGCGATGTGGCGGAGCCGTTGGTGTAGTCGGGGTCGCTGGGGAAGACTTGACGGCGCCGGAGATGATGAACGAAGGAAGCTCGGTGGCGCGGAGAAAAACTTCGATTCCCGTCGATTGAGTGGGAGAGAGGGAGAGATCCTTGAGGGGTTTTGATGCGGGTGAGAAGGGGCTCACCGTGCTCCTTTTATAGGCCATGGGGAGGCTGAGACGTGGAGATCGGGTCGTGCGGCCATCACGGCGGTTAGAGCGAAAATACGGCGAACGTGCGTGGGATTGAGGGGGCAACGGGCGGGAATGGGGAGGTGGGGAGTGGCGGTTTGAGTGCCAAAATTTTCGTGGAGAAATGGGGAGGAATTTTCGGGTTTTCAAAGCTTTAGATGTGGCTCTAATGGCGTCGGCCTATTTTTCTCTTCTGGACACAGCAAGAAGAAAAGGGAGGGGAGAGCAAGAGGAGAGGAGGAGAGGGGCGGCGCGGTGGTGGAGGTGGCCGGCGGCGAGGTCGGCGGTGGTGGCCGGAGGTTGGGTCAGCTTGTTGGAGGCGCGGCCATAGAGAAAGCTTCGGCCATTGTCTAGCTCGGTTGAGAAAAGAAACACAGAAGAAACGTTCTGTTGAAGAAGATGGTGGCTATGAGAGAGAAAGAGAGGGATAAAAGAATTAATGGAATGTATATAATAAGAAAGGAAGAAGGGAAGGCAAGGTAGTGCATGCTTGTGTAACTTGGGGTTAAGCGTGCAGATGTTGGAGCAAAATCGGGAGGGGTGACCGCTGGGAAGTTCGGCTTGCGCGGGAAAATAGGACTTTTTTATTATTATTTTTCGCATAACTGTTCATTAGTACTGTGCAGATTTACTGTTTATGAGGTTCGGATGGTCCGAAGAAATTCTTGGATTTTCGGATTTAAAAACAAACTAATAAATCAAATAGATTTTTAGAAAATAGCAAATAGAGTCCAAAAATTCTAGAAAAATTCTCATAAATTCCTAGAGTTATTTTGAACTTAATAAAATTATTTTCAACTTAAAGTTAGTCATTAATTTTGCAAATAAATTAATTTGGCTTTAAAATATTTAGGAAAAAGCTTTTTAAAAATCCGAAAAATTTCATAAATTAATTTAATTTTTATTTTTCAGATTTAACTCAAATAAAACTTCAAAAACTTTAATAAATTTTATTTTTGACTTTTAAAACTTCAGAAATTCAAATAAAGCAAATAAACTCTTTCAAATTTCAGAAAATTCAATAAAATAATAATTTATTTATTTTATTTTGATAATAAAATTTTGGGATGTTACAGATTGGTTGCACATTAAGGCTGGGGGTCATGAGCTTTAAGTTTTGCCAATGCATAACTTACTGCAGTTTCGACCGTCTCCTTTATCGACTCAGCTTGGTTGGCCTTCAGAGTGGTCACTAGTTCTTACAAAGTCCCGACTTGTTCCCCAATAGTATTTACGTGAGCAGCTATCGTATCATCTTGAGGAGCTTTTCCCTCAGTGCGTAGCTCACCAAGTACATTGTTCGGGAGCGTGAAATTGCCTTGAAGATTAATCTTCATCGCCTCCATCTCCTGTTGGGTACGAGTCGAAGCCTCGCGGAGTCGTTTGTTTTCGACCACTTGCTCTGCAAAGAATAAGACTGGTCAAGCAAAAGTAAACTCCTAGAGGAAGAGAAAACAAAAATAATCACAGGTAAAAGAATTTCTTACCCACTAGTCGAGAATCCAACTTCTTGATTTCTTCATCATGGGAAGCAATGGTCTCAAAGATGCCTCTTCTCCCATGATTTGATGTCCTCTGCATTTGCCTTAGCAATGCGACGATCTCGCTATAGATCAAGGTTTTATCCCTAACCCAGGTTTGAGCCTTCCTAGTTCAAGGTCCATTTCTAGAAAAGAAATGGGAGTAAGAAAAGGAAAGAACTCAGAAGGACCTGCAGTAAAGAATTGCTTACCTGATAGTTGGGATTTTAACCTCATAATTTCTTGATCTTTATCTTTGGAGATACGAGAAATCTCGTGAATAACCACAGTTTTATCTTTGACTTCATTCTGGAGTTTTCTCATATCATCTTCTTTTTCTAAAAGAAGCAACAATCGTAAAGATCAACAACATAAGCGATCTTAAGTTCAAGACTTCTTCGTTTATCCTTTCCTGCACTTTTTCGATTCTTGAGTTGGCTTTTTAAGCTTCCTCAAGAGGAATTCTACTTTTTCCCATAGCTTTCTCGGCTCGTTTTTTCATAATCGAATCGAGTCGGCCAGTGTCTTTTAAATAGCTATTTAACCTCAGTAAAGATTAAAAGTGGACATGAACATTATTAAATTGGTCGTAAGTTCTTCTACAACCATTGATCCAGTCGTAAGTTCTTCTACGACCATGGATCTAATCGTAAGTTCTCCTATGACAAAGCATCTGGTCGTAAGCCTTTTATGACTAGTATCTAGTCGTGAGTTTTTCCACGACAAACCCCGTAAGCACTATATAAGTAGTCAAGTCGAAAACAACTACGAAAAATAGTGACTTACCACCTCTCTGTCTGTTTGCAGAGTTCCTCTTTTTCCTGTCGTGGCTCTAGAAGTTGTCGGTGATATTCACCAACAACGGCAATTTGTTCTAGAGCTTTCTGCATAAAGAAAGACAGTAAGAAATAAGGGAATACCACATGTATAAGTATCATTAAATACTTACACTCATGGTTGATCGAGCAAATATCGAGTAAACTAGCTCTGGATTCTTCAGCTTGTCCACTCTCTCGACCTGATCCCACCAAACCTTCTCAAGATGCTCATTGTCAAAAGTGTCCCCTCTATTGGGAATGTTTTTGGGATGAGGGACTCGATGGCGAGATCTAAAAGCAGAAGACCCCACTATGGAAATAGGGCCAAAGAAATCAGAACCGAAATTGAAGTATTCCTCATCTTCTGATTCTGAAATTGCAATTTCTCTTTGGATACTAGGAAGGAGGTCTGCAACGATTTCCTTTCCCGCACGGTGGCCAGGTACATCACCACCTTGGGCAGAGGCTTCTGCGACTGCCTCTGCTGGTTCCACGACCATTTCAGTAGTCGTAGCTGTAACCTCAATAGTAATGGCTGCTACCTCAGTGGTTGTAGCCGCTACCTCAGTGGCCGTAGCTACGACCTCAGCGGTTATGGTAACCACTTCAGAAGCCACGACTTCTTCCACAACCCGGGCTATGGATGATCCTTCGACCACTTCTGCTGACACCTCTCCAATTGCTGGAGAGGCGGCAATGGGCTTCTCGATAGAAGCCTCCTCGGGGGCTGAAGGAGTCGGGCTAAAACCAACAAAAGGAAAGCAAGTTAAATTGTGAAAAGCAAAAGGTAAATGTTGTTCTTACACTTTAGCTCGTTTCACATACCTCTGCATCCTGGACTTGATCAGAAATTTAGGAGCTATCTTCCCAATGTAAGATTTCTTCGACTTCTTTTCTCGACCACGCCCGGTCGTAGCTCAGAGATGGAGAATAGGCTCGGCACACCACGCCCGGTCGTGGATCTTGAACAGGACCATCTCTCCGTCTCCTGACTTTCCGGAGGGCCGAGATCGCCTCGACCACTCCAAGAGCAGCGCTACCTCAATGGTAGGCTCGACCGATCGGCGTTGTCCTTCATAAAAGACATAAACTCCTTCCAGCCTCTCCTTTTCTAGTTGCTTGACAAAACTAGGAGTGGCGTAAACTGTGAAAGTTTTCTTGTCATAATAAAAGGTACCTTGGCCTTGTGGGCTTTACGCCTAAGAGGTTCTTGACCTCCTCGGCCTCCTCATTGCAATGCTTGACCTCGGCCTGCAGAGTCGTGTCCTTGGCCTTAGGCCTTGCGCCTCGAGGGTTCTTCGCCTCCTCAACTTCAGCTTGTTTCAACCTCGGCTTCATTGCAATCGTGCGTGTCATGAACTTTGCCGAGGACTGGTCGAAATGAGGGGACTTGAGCTTAATCCTCCTTTATCGACGACTCTTGTAAGTCGACGCTTTTTAGTCGGAGGAGCTGAGTCCTTGTCCGTTATCACCACGGCACCAATGGTTATCAGTTCAGGCTCTTCAACATCCTAACGGTTTTCCATGTCTACTTTCTATAAAGAAAAACAGAAAAAGAAGGATCACTGACCAGTCGTAAGATTTTCTACAACCAGTATCCAGTCGTAAGCTTTTCTACGACATCTCCTTGATTGTAAGATTTTCTACGATCACTACCTAATCGTAAGTTCTTTCTACGACTATGAAGTCCTAAGGATAAAATCAACTTTTGATTACCTTTAGGCGCTCCATCTTTTCCTCTACGGATAAAATCGCAAGGATTTGAGGAACTCCCACCCTGGGTGGTGGAGACTTCTCACAAACGAGTTTGACTCGAACGTCAATCTCTGCCTGTGAAAGATCTGTGTAAAATAGATAAAAACATTCATTAGACAATTTTGAAGAAGACCAAACTGAGAGTTAAGTCGTAAAACTAATTACCCTCCTCGTAGTCTCTGGTCGGGTCTCCTCGCCTCGTGTACCTCCATATGGGAGGTACTCGTTTCTTCAAAGGGCTAATTCGACGTGTGATGAAATCCTTCACCACATGCCATCCGTTAACCCTTTTCTTTCAAGTCCTTATGGCTTGAATATAAGGGCAATTAAACCGATATCCCGGGAGTCAAATCCCAAGGTTTCCTTTCTGACCTTCCCTCGAAAGTAAGGTCGTCTTCCGAGGTGACTTTCCAAGAAACCACCTCTTCCTCCATCCCGCCACGAAGACCTAGTAAACATCTGAATATACTCCCTCGACTTCCGTCATGGAGCTTGCACCACAACTTCCTATATTCCAGCTTTGTCGAGCCATTCCATAGAAATATTGAAAGAGCTCAAGATCCGCCAAATTCCTGTGCACCTCACATAGATACACAAATACGCTTAGCATTGTGATGGAATTGGGACCAAGGTTTACCAATTCCACCCCAAAATGCTCAAGTATGAGTGTGAGAAAGGGGTGAGCAGGCAATCGAATACCACACTCACAATACGCCTAGAAGATTGGAATTTGCTCATCCTCTCCCGACGGCCAATACTGCCCATTTGCCGCAAACCACTTCACGAAGATCTTCTCTGGAATCTTCCCGGCGTCGACCAGGGCTTGCATCTTCACCGTATCCATCTCCGACTCAGCCCACTCAGAAGCTCCCCCAGCCATTTCTCTCAGAAAGGGAAGATTTTTGTTTGAGTTGGTGGCGGAGAAGACAAGAACTCGACGAACAGTGGAACGATTTGGGGAAAAGTATGAATCTAAGTCTTACCCCTGGTAAGTATTTATAGCCGTGTACCCTGGGCTAAAGGCGTGGCATTCCAAAGGTTGCCACCGCTTTGAACCGCCCAACAGACAAAGCTAACGGTGTCGTTTGAAATTCCCTAACTTGTCCATTCAAGAAAATCAGGTTTGCTTTTACACCTCAAGCGAAATTACTTCCTTGGTTAGATCCTTTTTTACCAAAGGAAATGTTAATCGGAAAGGTTTTTCTTCCGATCACCATACTACGACCACCTCGTGATCGTAGGAGTGTTCTACGACTATTTGATAGTCGTAAGCAATCTTCTTGACTAAGCATATTTCTGGTCAAAGCAGTACACAAATGTCGAAGAGTTTTTCCTTCGACTATCTTTCTACGACCCTCTCGTGGTCATAGGACCATCTATAACTCCCTTACCAAGTAAGTTGATTTCACTTGAAGCTGGGGGGCTAGATGACGAGGATCTAATAATCCTCATTTTATCTTTTATCTATAATAGGTAAAAAGCCCCAATTTACTGCTTCTTCTCTGCTAATAAAACCGACTCCTTCAACTCGTTCTAAAAAACGGATTCCAGGTAATAAGTTGTTGATATTCAACAACTCCTCGTAAAAATAATCACGTAAATCTAAACATTTATTGACCCATCCATAAGGTAGATCGTGGCTACCCTCCGTCAAAGTAATTATGCATCATTCGCATACCTGTAGCAGCTTCAAATAGATCATATATAATATGACGTCATATGGTCCCTGGGTACCCCTTAAATTTATAAGGGAGAAGCCCACTAGGTGGTCGTAAGTTATTCTACAACCACCCCCATAGTCGTAAGTCATGCTACGACTACCCCATAGTTGTAAGTCTTGCTACGACTACCTTATGGTCGTAAGTTCTTCTACGACTGTGTCACCTCGATCACCTTATGATCAATTAAACCTCTGCATTTAGTGGGTCCAATTGATTAAGAATTCAGCAATCATCATACGTTATTACTCTGCAAGTAATAGCACGTAATGCTCCATTATCTCTGATATATAGCTGTCAGGCAGCGTGGAGGAGTTAATACGTAGGTGATTACTGCCAACATGCGCCCGTTACAAGATGTGACGAGGCGCCACTTCACCTAGAGAAACGGCCACTCCTTCACGTACTATATAAAGACGGCAATCAGAGAAGGAAAGGGCGATCGGATCGGGCTATCAGGAAGACAAGTACTATCATCTGTAATAGTCTTAGTTTTTCTCCTGATTGTTCAGAATACACTCAATATCATACACACACAGAGTAGGGTTGTTATTCTCTCGGAGAAGGCTGAACTCAGTATAAAAATTCCGTGTCAATCTTTTCTCAAGATTCCATTCTAGGAGACCCCCCGAATCAAACAATCTTTATGTAAGATCGGTTCTAAAACACCGACAAGTTTTTTTGGTCCGGTTTTTTCGGTTTGGTATAATTATGTACAGCCCTACCAGAGGCGTAACTTCATGGGAGCCAAAAGGGGTCATGGCTCTTTTTATCTGGAAGATTTCTTAAGCAAGTACGCACTTAGTTTTACCAAGTAAGTGCTAAGTACTCACCTGAGAAGACGACACGTTTGTATGTGTAACACGACTTGGCCGTTGTTCCGGCACCCACCCACTGGGATGCACGATGAACTCGAGAAAGCTCTGCATGAACACCACGTACGAGTGGTTCTTCCACGGCCGGCCCAGGTAGGTCTCCACGCTGGTGAGATCTTCGTGCGTCATCATCGTCTGTAGTTCTGGAAGGAGAAACCAGAGGGATGGCGTCGCGGCGAGAGCCGCAGTGGCAGAGCTTGGACATAAATATCGAGGGGGCTATAAGCTAATGAAATTTTCTTGTTAAGATTTGAAAGCGGAAGACTAGTTTAGCATTAACTTACTTAGCACTTAAGTGGTAAAACTATGTACTGATAATGTGCAAAGTAAGTGCTAAACTAGCCTTCTTCCAAATCACCGGAAGAAAAATTCATTTGCTTGTCTCCATCGATATTTGCTCTACAAGGTCCGCCACTAATCATGACCACTTGATGCTGGCGGCGCTAAGGTGTTTGTCGTTCTGGCTTTGGCTATGGGCTGTCATGTTGTGGAGGCTGAGAGCAACCTAATTAAGGTCAGAACCAGCAGAAGCATGTTGCTAATTGCTAGCCATACTGTTATATTGTCAGAGCTAATGTTAATTCATATAAAATCTATAGTTTTGCCGACCACCACCAGCCCGGTTACTGTTTACTATTCATGCTTCCAGGTGCCCACGTCACCCTTTTTTCTGAGCCATCCGATTTTGCGCATGCAACTATCTGGCTCGTTCGTTAGAGCCCAACATACCACAAACCCTAGGCCTAGCCGATGCATCGCGGATTCCGCTGCATCCCCGATCCCCTCCCCCACCGTGCCTCGCAAAAAACGTCATCGGCGCCGACATCGACGCTATTCGACTTCAGCCCATCCTCGGCCCCCTCCCAGCCTCCCTTCCATCCTCATCTTTCTACACCTTTGCTCCGCACCCCCCCCACCTCCGACCTGTGTTTCTCAGCCTCCTGATCTGTCGGCGGAGGTGAGGAAGTAGCGAGGAGGATCCCGGCGCCTGCTTGCGGGGCAACGGCCGATGCAAAGCAGCGTCCAACAGTGCCTTGTTCATATTGGAGACCATGTCAATGTTCAAGACATCATATAGGGAGTATCATCTAATGCCTTGTTCTAATTGTTTGTTCCCAGAAATCAATAGAACAATAGTAATAGCGCCTAGCAAGGTCTCAAAAGTAATTCCTAATTGTTGCTCTTTTACCATGATTTTTTTTTGTTGGTAACTGTTGGATTAATTTCCGTTATGTGGACCCACATGAGTTTAAATAAATATCAGCTATCTATTTTGGTTGGCTCAAATATATAAAGTGATCAATTAAATATTATTAAGAGCTAGAGTATCTGTTAAGGATAAATAAGGACTTGGATTTTAAATCTGTGTAGAGACCTATTTGGAATCTATCTCTAATTATGGGACGGGATAGGATTCTATGCCAAAAAGGCTATAAATAGGGGTCAGGTCCTCCCAGCAGGGTAACCTCTCGCCATACCACCTATCCCCATCAGTAGTTGGAGTTTGTGGCTTACCTCTTACTGGGAAAGACCAAACCCTAGGTAGATTGAGCCTCCGTTCATCTACTACTTCAGATCAATCCTACGACGAACAATGGCATCGTCATCAGGTACGCTTCCGCATTTACAGATTGAATTGTGTGTTGCAATTACCACATATGTGATCCTGTTAGTTTTGATCATCAGGTTTAGATCTAAGTTTATTCTAACAATTGGTATCAGAGCATATGTATGTATGTATTGCAACCCGTTCTGGTAATCATCAGATCAAATTAGATCGGATCGGTTTTTCCCGTCGGTTCGATTCTGTTATTTCGTCAGCACATTAGATCGGTTTCATCAGTTTGGCGTCATCAAATCCTTTCGGTTGCGCTTGCATCGTCATCAGTCCCGTCGATGGGTTTTCTCATCTGGTCGCATCTGCTGCAAGCTCCTTCGTCTCTTGCGGCGCCGAGCACCCTTCGCTTCGCTGCTTTTTGCTTCTTGCCGCCACCCTTCGCTCCTTCCACCGCTCGATTCGCAGGCGTCAGGCCGCCGCCGCCCTCCAGTTCCCAGCCCTCAAGCCGCCGCCGCCGATTTCGCCGCCTCCCTTAGCGCCGAGCTCATCTCGCCATGCTGCCGACTCCTCGCCGCCTCCGCGTGGCCGCCGCCGCTCGGGCCTCCCGCCGCATCCTTGCGCCGAGTGCCCTCGATGGCGCCGCCCGTGTACCACGCGATGGCTCGAGCTTCGCCGCCGTCGCATCTCTTCGCTCGCCGGCGCGTGGGCGGCGTAGATCGTCGGCGATCGCGTCTCAAGCACGCTGACCTCGGCGGCAATTCGCTCGCGCCGGGCTCCACGCCAACGCCGCCAAGCGCGCTCCTGCGCTTCTGAGCCTTGCCTCCCCTTGATGCGACGACAGGATATGCAGTTCTTGCTGATTCGTTTTTTTGGTGAGATAGATCGCTGGTGCCGGACCTGCATCTTTTGGGGCTGGTTGGTTGAACAGATCAGATCCAATTCTTTGCACTCACTGGTTATGATCTTTTAAATTGCAATATTGTTAGTATTACTTTTGGATATGCTCTCTGATAAGCTTGTTATTATCAGGCTTCTGAGATTTCCATTATGGCATATAGTTCTTGCATAAGGTCAAATGAAGAATTAAGTTTTAGATCTACAGATTATGAGATGCTTCTTTTTTTTTTATCTCAGCTCTGAGTTATTATGGTTAGTTCTTGCTATCTCAGAGATTATCAATTATATGCAATATGGTTTCAATTGATGCAAATTTGGTTATTGTGCATATTGGTGATAATCTGTCAATTGCAAATTGTGAAAATTGATTATAGTTCTCTGATGTGCTCATTAATTATTATCAATTAAATGCAATTTGTTCTGTGCTTCTGATAATTGAATAATGGTATAAATTGTGGACTTTTATAAATTGTCGTCTTTAAGGATGATGGATTGATTCAAATTTGGCTAGCTAGTGTTCTGCATAGGTTAATTGAAGTTCCATGTTGCCAAAGCAACCTCTGGTATGTAGGTTAATTTATTCAGAATAACTAGGCATTTTCTTTGTGTGTATAATTCATGCATCTATTGATTGATGCAACTGTGGCAATAAAATATGTAACAGTCATTAAGTTTCCATGTGAACAATAAGTCGGACCAAAGTAAGGCATATTGTTTGACATGATTTACTGTTAGTATTTGTTTGCTACATTAAGGTTACCACTTGCAAGTTAATATTTTTGTCCAAAGACTAAATATTAATGGAGCACTAGGTATCTTGCATGATGGTATATACCAAATTTTGAATCAAGCCTTAAGTTTGTTATTCATGTCCTAATATGAGCATTTAATTTCTTTAATTTCAGCTGCAAATCCTGCTTCCAATATTTCTGCTAGCATCAATTCCATACCTATGCTTACTAGTGCAAATTTTAAAGAATGGAAAGAGAACATTTCGATTGTTCTTGGGGTAATGGATCTAGACCTTGCACTTCGTAAAGAACAACCCGCTGCTCTTGTGGCTAATAGCTCTATTGAAGAAAAGGTGGAGTTTGAGAAGTGGGATCGTTCAAATCGCATGAGTCTTATGATCATGAGGCGTCTTTCTTAGGAAGTTTTTCGATAACGATCGTAACAAGCCATTACAGCTAAGGGTTTCCTTGACAGTCTTGAGCAAAGGTTTGCCAAAAACGAAAAGGCTGAAACAAGTACGCTTTTGGCAAAACTTATCTCAATGAAGTATAAGGGTAAAGGAAACATAAGGGAGTACATTATGGAAATGTCTCATCTTGTTTCGAAATTAAAGGCACTCAAGTTAGAGCTATCTGAGGATTTGCTCGTGCATTTAATTTTGATATCCCTTCCTGCACACTTTAATCAGTTCAAGGTGAGCTATAAGCATCAAAAGGACAAGTGGTCCTTAATGAGCTCATCTCCTATTGTGTGCAAGAGGAGGATAGATGGAAACAAGATAGAATGTAAAGTGCTCATTTGGCTATGACCCTAAAGTCAAGAATAACAAGAGGAAGAGCAAAGAAGTCGCAAGTGTCCCATCCATAAATAAGAAATGAATAAACATGGTCCCGAATTGGCTTGTTTCTTTTGTAAAAAGGATGGTCACGTAAAGAAGGATTGTGCCAAATATCACACTTGGCGTGCTAAGAAAGGTACAATCCTTGCTATGGTTAGCTCTGAGGTTAACTTAACTTCTGTGCCTGAACACACTTGGTGGTTAGACTCCGGTGCAACATCTAACATCAGTGTGTCCATGCAGGGTTGCCTGAACTACCGAAAGCCAAGTGATGCTGAAAGATTCATCTATGTGGGCGATGGCAAGAAGGTGGAAGTTGAGGCTATAGGCACATTTAGGTTGTTTGTTAAAGATGTGATACTATCTGGATTTGAAAGAGACTTATATTGTACCGCCTTTTAGGCGGAATTTGGTTTCTATTTCTGTATTGGACAAATCGGGTTATAATTGTTCTTTCGAAATGGTTTATTTAGTCTTTTTCAGAATTCCAATAAAGTTGGTACCGGTTCTTTAATTTGGCATGACAACCTATATTTGCTTGATACTATTGCCTCATATAATGAAGTATCGTGATACGGTTTCTCGTGGTATAAAGAGAAAATTTACTAATGAGAAATCAAGTTCTTTGTGGCACAAGCGTTTAGGTCATATCTCCATGCAGAGAATTAAGAGACTTGTGTCAGAAGAAATTTTGGATCCCCTGGATTTCACAGATTTCGACATTTGTGTTAATTGTATAAAGGGGAAACAAACAAACATAAGGAAGTTAATGAAGGGATACGGGTAGGCTACGATAGCGACAAACCAAAATTTCTACCACGTAAACCAGGAAGCCAAGCAAGAAGATGATCATAGATCGTTACCACTAGACGCCAGCAGAAAGCAATGAAGAAGTGTCGGAGCGTACTGGTCCGACGAAGAGCGCTGTCGATGTCTTGGTCGTAGTCGATCGTCCAAATCTTCGTTGGTTGATCGCTCCTCCAAAGACCTCTGCGGTTCCTTGCGAAGATCGCGGATCGCCCTAAAGCGCAACAACGAGAAGCGCCTCTATGGTATCCACACGCCCGTGGAAGGAACAACCAGACGCCGGTGTGCTAGCACCAAATCGCACGGAGGCTCTCAAGAAGATGGCGGCTAGGGTTTCGGTAGGGCAACTCACGCCAACTCATCTTTTCCAATAGCCTCATGCATCTCCTTATATAGAGCCCGTGATTTAATCCTATCCAAACACGCTTTTAATCAGATTCATACCGGTTTGTTCCAACCTGCTAAGTGTGTGACTGTTAGGTTCATGTGTAGTTCGGTTGTGATTCGAAACCCTTTCCGCCCCGCGAGTCGCAGCGGTTCCTAGCAGACATAACGATTCCTAATACACACAAATTATATCGGACGAACCTTAATGCAATATGATCTTCGACTGTGTCCTCATCACTTACGACTGTGTCCTATCTCTATACGACCAGTTCAGATTCGATCACGACCAACTCGTAACTCCTTACGACTTGGTTTCACCACTCGGATTACGCTCGACCAGCCTCGACTTACTTGTATCTCTATACGACCGGTCCAGAGTCGGGTCGAACTAAGCGTTTACCTACTCATGTATTCTCCCTTTGCCTCACGATATCTGGTTGAACTCTGTGAGATGTTGTGTCATCCATGGATGCTTCAATGCTTTCTCGTCGAGTATCGGATAACCTTATGTGGTCGAACTCTTCGACCACCAAAGGGCATGGCCATGCACTTTCTTTATCCGACCACTTGAGGGCCCAGAGATATCTCTCTGTTATGTTAGGAGGGCAAATCCCATATCCCACCAAATACATCCCTCTCGCATGTTTCATAGCATACCCAAAGCTACCTTTATAACTACCCGATTTAGTAGCGTTTGGCAACCCCTAAGAGTGCTATTACACATGTAGGAAACCATGCCGATCTCGGTCTAAGGATTATACATCATCATTGCTTGAGACCAACTAACAACACATAGAATCATAACAATCTCAATAGTGTCTCAAGGTAGGTCTTATCCAACACCACGTTTCTAACACGTGTCCACATTATTGATTCAATATCCTTATATCCATGACCGTGAAACATGGTCATCAATCAATGCATGTGTTAGTCGAGAGTCACTAGTGTTCCACCAAAGGACTTTCGACCGGTGATACTTTTAGAACGACATCATCATAAGTTAAAAAGAGCTTCACCAACAAGTCACATACTCGTTAATCTTCATGACTGATGATTCATTCAAGGAACATATTATCAAATATTGTGAACATAATGAAATATAATCATCTCTATGATTGCCTCTAGGGCATATTTCCAATAGTTAAGTGCTAATAGAGTTTCAGATGTCTTAGAACTGATACATACGGATATCTGCGGCCCATTCCCTACGGCTTCCTGGAATGGCCAAAGGTATTTTATCACGTTCATAGACGACTTCTCGAGATATGGTTATATTTATCTTATTCATGAGAAGTCACAATCCTTGGATGTGTTTAAAAACTTTAAGGCTGAGGTGGAAAACCAACTTGGCAAAAGAATTAAGGCCGTTCGATCCGACTGGTGGAGAATACTATGGCGAAATGACGGATCGTGAACAACGCCTAGGACCTTTTGCTCAATTCCTAGAGGAATGCGGATCGCCCTCAAGACACCATGCCGATCTCCTAGCATGAACGGTGTTCCGAGAGGCTAAACAGACTCTTAAGGATATGGTGAGGAGTATGATTAGTCATTCTACCTTACCGTAGTCTCTCTCGGGAGAAGCATTGAAAATCGCACTTATTTACTCAATAGAGTACCAACTAAAGCGACTAACAAAACCCCGTCTTTAACAATGGATAGGCAAAAGCCTAGCATCGTGCATGTACGCACGTGGGGATGTCCATCGAGGCAAGGCCGCATGTGCCTAACGAAAGAAAATTGACTCAAGAACTGTTAGTAGCTATTTTGTTGGTTATTCGAAAGATCTAGGGTTACAAATTCTATGATCCCACTACTAAGACAATTTTTGAAACGGAAATGCCCGGTTTTTTAGGATGTTGAGTTTGAAGGGGAGATATGGTTAGGAACATTATTTTTGAAGAAGTTTCAAGGATTTATTTTCTCTTCCTTTGGTTATTCCTAATAATGATCGGGATCAAAGTTATTTTACCCGTATTATTGAGGAAAATATAATTCAAAATAATGTCCATGAGGTTCCTCCATAAAATGACGTTCCTCTAAGAACAAACTCATCAACCTCAAGAACCAAAGGCTATTAAGGAGATCCACTAGAGAAAGAAGAAGTGCAATCTCGATGATTACATTATCTTTCTTCAGAGAATGAGGCTTGTAGTGAAATTTTGGGAGAAGATCCTACCAATCTCCAAAATGCCCTACAAAGCCCAAATTCAGTTAATTGGATCAATGCCATGAATGAAGAGTTAAAATCCATGAAGGACAATGACGTTTGGGATCTTGTCCCATTGCCAGAAGGAAAGAAACCCATTGGTTGCAAATGGATATTTAAGACCAAACGGGATTCGAAAGGCAATATGGAAAGATATAAGGCTCGTCTTGTTGCTAAAGGATATACTCAAAAGGAAGGCATAGACTATAAAGAGACTTTCTCTCCGGTTTCTTCAAAAGACTCTTTTAGGGTCATTATGGCACTTGTGGCATTCTTTGATCTTGAGCTTCATCAGATGGATGTAAAAACAGCGTTTCTAAATGGAAACATTGATGAGACGATTTATATGGTGCAACCAGAAAACTTTGTGGTTGGTGACCCGAAGCAAATGGTATGCAAATTAAAGAAATCCATCTATGGGCTCAAACAGGCTTCCCGGTAATGGTACCACAAATTTCATGATGTTATTATCTCTTTTGGTTTTGAGGTAAATACAGTTGAGGATTGTGTGTATCATAAATTTAGTGGGAGTAAGTTCATATTTTTGGTTCTGCATGTTGATGACATATTACTTGCTTGTAACGATATAGGCTTGTTGCATGAAACCAAGAAATTTCTCACTAAAAATTTCGAGATGAAGGATCTTGGTGATGCTTCTTTTGTATTAGGAATTCAAATATACCGAGATCGCTCTCAAGGTGTACTTGGATTATCACAAAAGAACTATATCGATAAGGTATTGCAAAGATTTGGCATGCAGAACTGTAAACCTTTAGATACCCCTGTGGCCAAAGGTGAAAAATTTAGTCTTAGCCAATGTCCTAAGAATGATTTTGAGGCTAAGAAAATGCAGAACATCCCCTATTCATCTTTGATAGGAAGCTTGATGTATGCTCAAGTTTGCACTAGACCGGATATAGCATATATTGTTGGAATGCTAAGCAGGTATTTAAGCAATCCAGGATTGGATCATTGGGTCGCAGCAAAACGGGTGTTGCGGTATTTGCAAAAGACGAAGGATTTCATGCTCACATATAGGAAATCGATCAGCTTGGAGATCATTGGGTATTCGATTACGATTTTGTTTGGTTGCCAAGATACTCACAAATCCACTTCAAAGTTACATCTATCTACTTGGTGGAGGTGCGGTTTCTTGAAAAGCGCCAAGCGATCACTGTTGCCCGCCCACAATGGCAAATGAGTATGTTGCTTGCTATGAGGCTTCAAATCATGGGATATGGTTGCGTAACTTTGTCACGTGGTGCTAATTTTGGATCAGTCGATGCACCACTCGGGTTGTATTGTGACAACAAGTCTGCGAGCTATGTATTCTAACAACAACAGAGCTCATCAAAGTCTAAGCATATAGACATCAAGTTCCTAGTTGTGAAAGAAAGAATTCAGAGTGGCAAATTGTCAATTGAGCATATAGGTACAAACTCCATGATTGCGGATCCGTTCACTAAAGGCTTGACACCTAAAGTGTTCCATGAGCATGTTGCTCATATGGGTGTGGTTTCACTTATGGAATTCAGCTCAAGTGGGAGTTTGTAATTTTCTTTTCTTATGCTCATGAGACAATATCAATTTAGTATGAAGACCTTCAGTTATATTCTCTAGAGAAATAAAGTTTATGTTCTTTTACTCTGAATTCATGTCTTCTCTTTTGGTTCTGAGAAGATGTTTTGATCTCATAAGGTATAAAGTTAGACCAGTTGGAAATAGGCATGTCATGATCACATTTCATGTAATTTCCATGCTACACATCCATATTTGATCCATGTTGTTCTTTTATGTTGACATATGTGACTATTGATGGGTTTAGTTACGCTTTAAAGTGACGAAGACCGCTTTGATCCTATGTTGATATAATTGATGGACCGGATTGGTTTAAAGATGCTCATGACATAGATAGCATTTTTGGAGCTCATAAAGTTTTTGATATGTATTTACTCATTTGGTCCAAGTGGGAGATTGTTGGATTAATTTCCGTTATGTGGACCCACATGAGTTTAAATAAATATCAGCTATCTATTTTGGTTGGCTCAAATATATAAAGTGATCAATTAAATATTATTAAGAGCCAGAGTATTTGTTAAGGATAAATATGGACTTGGATTTTAAATCTGTGTAGAGACCTATTTGGAATCTATCTCTAATTATGGGACGGGATATGATTCTATGCCAAAAAAGGCTATAAATAGGGGTCAGGTCCTCCCAGCAGGGTAACCTCTCATCATACCGCCTATCCCCATCAGTAGTTGGAGTTTGTGGCTTACCTCTTACTGGGAAAGACCAAACCCTAGGTAGATTGAGCCTCCGTTCATCTACTACTTCAGATCAATCCTACGATGAACAATGACAACGTCATCAGGTACGCTTCCGCATTTACAGATTGAATTGTGTGTTGCAATTACCACATATGCGATCCTGTTAGTTTTGATCATCATGTTTAGATCTAAGTTTATTCTAACAGTAACTACTTTTGCCTCCCATTTGAGGTTGCTATGTGAAGGTGTAGAACAACAGCATTACCTTGTTTTATAAAAGCATTCAGGTTTTCCATTGGTAGCCTATATCATCTTATTATCCTCTAGAATTTTGCCCCTATGCTTAGGTTCAAGTTGGCATTAATTAAGTTTTTAGCATTCACGAACGACTAAGATTGGACTCATGTTTGATTTGTATGTTGTTTCTTACAGTGAATATATATCCTCTTCATTGCATTACTGAAAGGATTACACGTCTTGCTTGCATTGATCACATGGTCATGAAACTCAAGAGCAACAAGTAGAGGTCAGGGAAAAACTTATCGGATGCAATTTTTTAACGGGGACCAGTAAGACCAGTTTTCACCGAAAATCGGAAATTTCGGCTGAAATTTTCATTTTTTTTTTGAAATTTCGGGATTTTAAATTAAAAAAATCAAATTCGAACAAAATTCAAGCAAATTCGAATTTTTTTTTAGATAAAATTCATCAAAACCGAAATTTCTTTATCGGTTTGAATTCCTACCGGCTACCGCCAGTAACACCGGTTATTGGTGGTAACCGGCGAAATCTCGGCGAGAAAATTTTCACTGGTAGAGGCATGTGGGATGAATGCCATACATTTCAAATATTTTTAGCCAAGTTCTTGCACGGGAATCTTACAGAACGATTTACTAAGGTGGGTACCTTCGTTAAATAAATGCCTCCCGTCATCTGCTTTATCCATGGTATTGTTTGCAGAACTTTTCGAAACTGAAGTTTACTATGAACAGTTCGATATGATATTTTCCCTACTAACACAAAAGTTTGATCCATGCTGCAAGATGCCGCGCAGTTTAGTTTAGCTTTATGTTTTGGCCTGTTATATAATTATTTAGTTTATCAATTCGTGCAGACATCCAGCTCTTTTCATGCCTGCGTCCATCCTCCTTCATTCTAATTTCTCTTAATTCATTTTACACGAGGTTAACTCCCTGCTTAGGTAGGATTTACAATTTTCTTTCTTGAACATTCTCCAATTCTTTAAACAAATTTGCAGGATAGTCTGAAAGAGATTGTAGCCGTCCAACATTGAGCTATGCAGTTCTCTGTGTGTTTTTTTTTATTGTGGTTAGCATGCCTTTGCTGTAGCATGCAAGAGTAACCTCCCTCTAAAACAAAATGCACGTGGTGTATCAGTTTATGTCTGCATTGTACATTATTGATATACCATTGAGGAGAATATGTATATATCAAGTCTTAAACATGCTCATAGCTCTTAGTTCTTCGTCATGCCTGCGGCAACGTACGGTGCACCTACCAGTTGTATCCATAGTTTTCGCCTCGTGGTACTGTTCATTCCTCAGCAGCTCGCGAGGCCACGTCATCGCCAATTCGTGGCCATTCGTTCAGCCGCGTGTGTACCATCCAGCTGTTCTCTCACCGATGGGATGGTGCACACGCGGCTGTTCTTCATTCGTGTCTTCTCCCGGTCCCTCGTAGAAATCACCGAGACGACCACGTCCTCTCCTCTCTCCTTCCTCGGCTCCCTCGACTCTGTCACCCTCTCTTCTTCCTCAGCTGCTTCAAGCGCCGCCTCCCTCATGGCCTCACCCTTGCTCCACCCATTGATTCTCTTCTCCTCCACGCTACCCCCACCGTCCTGTTCCCCCGTTGAACCGTCCTGTTGCCCCGTTGAACGCCTGCTTTCGCCGCCCTCACTTTCTCCGTCATAGTGTATTGACTTAGGCACCTGCGCTGCGGCTAGGGTAGAGCCGGCCAATTGATCCACAAGTCACCACCGGCGGTGGCCTCGCCGTGCTCTCCGCCTTCAACGTCGCTCGTCAGTTCGGCCAATCCGCGCTGTGGCTAAGGTGCGGTGGTTGCTTACTCCGTCGCCCCGCAGATTTGACCTCGGGCCGCCGCCGCCGCCAGAAATCTTGCCAAGTAATCAGGCCGTCTGCCGCGTGAGTTCAATTCTTTCGCTATTTGGGACCATCTTATATTAGTTTTGCGTCTGATTTGCTGTATAATTTATTTTAGCTACCTACGATTTTCGTGTTGTGACTAGATGAGGATGGAGATCCCAAGGATGTAAACTTTAGGTTTCTAGATGTGGATGAGGATAGTGCTCTGCCTAGCTACTTCTTAAAAAATCACGCTCCCTGTCTGTACGGTGCACCTAACAGAGGATAACACCTTCCAGTGTTTTGCCTTGGCACAGTGGCAGACCCAAAACTAAAATTTATGTATAGTGAAGTCAACAGTCTGTTTGAGATCGAGCTTTTTAAGTCCAACCTAAATTTAGGTATAGCGGATTTAACTGTCCCTTTGAGATCGAGTTTTTCAAGCCCCTAGCGTTTGACCAAGTCTAAGGGACATGTACATGTGAACATGAAGGAATGACATCGAAAAACACTACTACAGAAAAGGCCTTTACAGACGGTTCAAAAACGCCATCACGGACGGTTCCGTGAGCCGTCTGAGTTTATGGGTCAGTAATGCTAATGGTCATCACAGACGGTTTTCGAACCGTCTGTAATACATACTATCACGCACGGTGCAGAGATGCAACCGCTCAGTGATAGTCGACTACCGCTGCACGGTCCGTAGATAAAACCGCTCGTGATAGTTGACTACCACAGACGATCGAGGATGAAACCGTCGCGATAGTCGATTACCACGCACGGTCTCAGATGAAACCGCTCGTGATAGTCGACTACCACGCACGGTCTCGTAGATGAAACCGCTCAGTGATAGTCGACTACCGACGCGATGCAGATATGAAACCGCTCGTGATAGTGGACTATCACGCACGGTTTCATATACGCATCGTCTCAGGTAGTCGATCATCACTGCATTTGTTTCATATACGCACTGTCTGTGGTAGTCTTTGCATTGCTAAATCTATTTCGCTTTATTGGCTAGCCTCAGAAATGCTAGCCATGCCCTCTCAAACAAGCACATCCAATTCTCATTCATTTCGAAGCACATCAAAATTGCATTCATTTCGAAACAAGCACACATCCAATTCACAAATCAATTAACTAAATTTAACCATTAATGTACATTAATTTACACACATGTACCATTATGTTCAATCTATCTCAATCAAGTTCAATCTGCTACACTGTGGAAACTCCCATTTGGATTTATGACCGTCTGCTCAGAATGACGCAAGGTGTGATCGAATTTTATGAGCTCGCTCTGCTCCAACGCAGCTTCAAATGATGTTCGCAACTCCGTCGATATGAAGGTTAAATTCGAGCTTATATAAATTGGTAAGTATATATGAAATAATTGTTGAAAGATTGACAAACCCGAGGATCATTGGTGATCGCGGAACCGATGAGTAGTTGCATGTTGTGGCAAACATAGTATCCACAGACGTTGCGGCCCGGCGGCTGCTGGTGGCACTGCAAAAATAGAATTGGTTAGTTCGAGAGGCATTGCTACGAAGTGTTATATAGGATTAATGTGTACTAGCTAGCAAGTACCGAATTTTTGATCATGTGCCGTCCTTCTTCCCTTGATATTCCATCCTCTAGCATGTAACACGTCGAACACCCTCGTGACTCCAAGAAGTTAGCCTTAGCCATTGCAAAGGAAGGAAAGACTATAATAGAGTTTCTATGGAGGAAATGTGTTTACGATGATTAAACTCGATAGTCGTGAAGTTGTGAGTGGCCCTCTGAGGGAATCTAGGTATATTACGATTTCGCTTTTGGTATAATTACAATTAGAATCCAATGGAACCTACACAGTATGTCAAGATGGTCATTAAACCTAAGTTCGTGTTGCTTATAAAGTACAAATCAACAAGTATAGCCAGAGTGCAACACTACTTACTTCGGTTGTAGGGCAAAAGTATGAATTCCTTGTTGCGGTGAGCCATGAAAAATCTATAACGTAATTCTCAACGAATGTTGCATTCGCCGTGATGCTTTGCTCGGAGACAACGTGTGGGTCGAGGAAACCTACCGGTGATTTCCTTCTTTCGCTTCACGATCATGTATCTATTATACAAAAGCTAGGAGTTATATATAAAATTTATCGATATTACACTAACATTGACCGTGATTGTACACACTTACAAAGGTCCAAAGATCGTATGATTGAGACGCCGAGCTCGCCGAGGTTGAAGAGACGTAACAAGTCGTCGAAGGTCACCGTGAAGACAGCGTCCTTGATACATATGGTTAAAATGATGCTCCTTGAACTTGACGGTGACACCCGAGCATCGCTGATCAACCGCTTGTTGGACTGCTCCATGTACCATGCATGCAATTCCGCAATCCAAATTCTAGGTAGGGCCGTCTAACTTCTCGAGCAACGGCTCGCTGGCTTGTATTTCCGCCAACGGCAAGAAGGGATATTAGGAAAGGACTCGATCGCCTTCGATTTGCCCTTGCCCTTGCTGCCTCGCTTTGTATAGGTCGACTTCACAAGAGTCGATCGAGCACGAGGTGTAGATGCATGTGATGCAATGGGCCCTTGCCATGTCAAGTCAGTAGCCGGTGCGGTCAGTCCGTGGACTTGATGCCGCTGCAGACATTCCGTGAAGTTGACACCGAGCAGTAGCTCCAGCAGATGTCCTCCTTGGGCCATCGGATGAATGTTCCAACGGCTTGCCCTAGAGTCATGACCTCATCGCTTGGGGGAATTTTCACGGACGGCCTCAAATTAGCACAAACACCATCCACATTCACTTTTGCGAAACCCGGTGCTAGATTTGCACTGTGCACCAAAGTCCGACATCGATGGATACACCTAGCCCCAAGCAAAGATCTAGGGCAACAGAGACATATCTCACTTGAGCTTGCACTTCAGAGCCACCTCGCATATAACGATACAAAATTAGCTACTCCAACAGCCTATCAATGGATTGAGCATTCCAGATAATAATTATTACCGGATATCATCGACGGAAAATCTGTCATCACATATTGTGGTAGGGTTAGGGTTGGACGCCAGCCTACTCGGATGTTTGGGGGGTCAAGCTAGCGGTATAGTAGGGTAGGGGCTTCCAACCGACGGCATTTGCAATCCCTTAATCCTTTCCTCAAAGGTCTCTATCTCGCTTTTGCTCGAACGCATCTAATCCTTTCCTCAAAGGATTGATTGAATTTTTCAAAGAGCTCATCTCTCGAGGGATGCACGAAGATCCTCTCGTAGCTTTGCATCGTGCTCGGCTTTGGCTCTCTTCCTACTCCCATGACGATCCGAGTCCGCTTGAACCATTGTTCCCATGTAACAAAAACACCAGCGCCTCTCGTGCGACCGGATGCTCATCTTTGCTTCCTAGGGCAGCAGAGAGTATATCTTTCTCCCTATCTGCTCGAATGAGCCTTGGGAAGATTGTGCACTCAACGTTATCTCGCAATATAGCCCGACATGTCATTTCACTTCCTATGAAGTTATGGAGTAATTACAAACTAGGTAGTTCGATATCTTACCAGCGCTGGGACACTTCACGGTCTTCGGGTTTGGAAAGTACACTTCAGTGGGCGAATACATAACCTCGCAAATAACCACCGCTTCGCCAAGCACATTAGTGATCTCGAAATAGCAGGAGAGATTCAAACCGCTTGTTCGCTGTTTCGATCCCTCCATATCGGGCTTTACCCGCATACCCAAGGTGCCGAGTCGTGGGGTGCTTGTTTTTGCCGGAGGGCCGTGCGCCGCACTTTCACTCTTAAATTCATTTGTCGCCTTCTTCGCCACAAACTCGCCCAGACTCTTCCAAGAATAGATACTTGTGGAAGGGCGGCAGATCCTTCTCCACGTAGTTCTTGACAAGCGTGTTTTGAAGTTCTTCCACGCTTTGCACGCCAGAGCAACGCGCGTCGTCGCACGAGTCCAGAGTTCTTCGGGATCTCGAACGATGCGAGAATTTCCGCCAAAGACAAGCGAGCTTCAATGGTCCGCACCACCTTCCACGAATCATAGGTGATCTTGACCCGCTCCGTGCAACTATTCCACCATTCTCCGGAATGCGGACGCCGCTTTCGGCGAGGATTGATAGGGGTCCTGCATCGATCGACCTCCGTGATGGTAAATCGCCCGTGGGCCTTTTCGATATTCCTCTTCTTCTCCGCGGTTGGATATTGTTCCAGAGGATGGTGCATCATCGACACATGAGGCGGCGATGACTCGTAATGAGCGGAAGACATCTTCACAAGAAATAGAATTATCATTGCAATGTATTCCAAAGAGCGATATCAAAACAAATACCATATGAATAATCGACTAGAACAAATACAAATTCCTAAAACATGTACAATTATCATGAAGGACCATGACAGATTATTGATAGAAATAGTTAGGGAAGGGCGTGGGGTCGATCGGTAACTTCGGCATTGGTTACCTTTAGGCGCCGACGAGACGGACGAGGAGGAGCAAGACGAGCAAAGAGGCGGGGCGTCGAAGGGGAGGCGCGCTGCTCCTGGGAGGGAGGAGGCGGCGGGCTCGGGCAGAGGCGCGGTGGGCTCGGGGGAGGCGCGCCGGCCGGGAGGAGGAGGCGGCGCGACGGATCGGGAGGAGTAGCGCCGGCTCGAGGAGGCGGCGCCGAGGACGGTGGCGACGGCTCGGGGAGGAGGAGCGAGAGGAGTTGAGAAACTAAATCGCTTGAGAGTGGCGGCACGGCAAACCCTAGCTAGAGTCCTAATGTAAATAGATGGATATCACGACGGTTCTAAATTAGAACCGCTCAGGATACAACTATCACGCATTTGTTCTAACTTAGAACCGCCTATGATATAAGATGTATCATGACGGTTTTAATAAACAACCGCTCGTGATATGTGATGAATCACGCATGCTTTAATAAACAACCGCTCTGTGATATGATATCATCGAGCGGTTCTAACTTAGAACCGCTCAGGATATATGATGTATCATGACGGTGTTAATAAACAACCGCTCGTGATATACATATAGCATGAGCGGTTTTGATAAACAACCGCTCATGATATACATGTGAGACGATTCGTAGTTCAAACCGCTCGTGATATTATTTTGTATTGGTTAATATCTAGATCGATCGTTTATTGGCTAGCATCGAGAAATGCTAGCCATGCCCTCTCAAACAAGCGTAAAAGACAACAAGTACATGTATATACATCCAATTCACATTCATTTGAGAAACAATCACATCCATTTCACAAGACAAATCAATTAATTATTAACTCAAATGAACTAAAATTAACCATTCATCGTAATGTATATACATATACACACATTGTTCAATTAATCTTTAAAAATTAGCCCTTCATGATGATCGACGCAGTATGTAGCTAGTTTCGTCATGTTCTTCTTCCTCGACCCTTATGCCGCTTCCGAAAGGAGGCAACTCGTCAAATTGATTGTATTCTTCCTCGCCCACTACATTCTCAACTCGACAATCCTCCTTTTTCATGAAGAACTACGTGGCGCTTCTTATTTGCCGGTCGGTAATATAGAAGACTTGAACAACTTGGTTAGCCAAGACGAATGGTTCGTCTTTGTATCCGACACGCTCGAGGTCCACGGTAGTGACGCCAGACTTGTCGACATTCACTGTGGGAGATGGACCCAACGGCACCAAATAGGGGATCTTGAAAAGCACGAGTCGAGCTCCCATATCTCCTCTATTTGCCCATAGTAGGAGCTCCTCACCCCATCGGTCTTGAATGCATCTATGCGGACACCGCTGCTCGTTAGTGCTTTTATATCCCGAGCTGCGTATAGAATGTGTACCCATTTATGTCGATCCTCGCCATGTTACAAGCAGAATATTGGCCCTTTTGCCAACCATGTCAAGATATCACTTGACGAGCTCCTAGCAAGTCGCTCCTTCAACCATTGGTTGAACCGCTGCATTGTGTTGTCTCGTGATCCAAACATCCGCCGCAGCGGATTACATTGTCAAGCACGCCCTTGTCCGGTCGATATACGGGACACTTCACCATGTGTTGCAAGACCGTGAAATAGGCTTGAGCATACGATCCATATTTGGAGTGATTGCTTTCCTTCCGATGGTCCCGATACCCTCGAGCCTCCCCTCATGGCGAGATCGAGGCACACCTATCGGTTCGACCTGAGCCATGTAATCGAGGCAGAACTCAATGACCTCTTCAGTTGCATAACCTTCGACGATGCCGCCCTCGCCGAGATCGATTCCAGATATATGACTTGAGAATTCCCATGAACCTCTCGAACGGGTACATGCTACGTAGGAACACGGGCCCGCACATCTTTATCTCCCTCACAATATGAACAATGAGATGGACCATGATATCGAAAAACGACGGAGGGAAATACATCTCAAGATCACATAGTGTCGTTACCACCTCATCCTGCAGAGCATCTAGTCCTTCGAGATCGATGACCTTCTGAGCAATTGTGTTAAAAAAATAACACAGCCTCATGATTGTCTCTCGGACCTTGATCGGTAAAATACTTCTAATTGCAACAGGGAGCATTTGTGTCATCAACACATGACAATCATGAGACTTCATGCCAATTAACTTCAAATCTTTTATCGAAACAAGTTTCTTCATGTTGGCGGAGTAACCGGACGGAACTTTCACGCCATGCAAGCACCGCACGCTTCGGTTCTCTCGCCTTGGACAGAGTGTAACAAGCGGGGAGAATGCGTCATTCTTTATCGGTCCTTGTTGGTGCTAACTCAGTCCGATGTCCATATCAACCAAGTCAAGCCGCATGCGTTGACACCATCCTTTGTTTTGTCACGAATGTTCAAGAAGAGACCAATCAAGTCATCACATACATTCTTCTCTACATGCATGACGCCGATGCAAAGGGCGAACTTCTAGGTGCTCCCAATAAGGTAAGTCCCAAAATATTGATCTCTTCTTCCACATGTTCTTCTTACTTGTCCTCGATTTACATCCCTTTCCAAGCACAACATCTAAATCCTTAACCATATCATAGACCTCTTTTCCGCTTAAATGCCTTGGAGCCGAATCGTCCTCCTTCTCTCCGTCAATTGTTTCTTCATCCTGCGATATGGGTGAGCCCTCCAAGGAACCTACGATGACGCATGTACACGGTTTTGTGCGAGTGATTCACCACACACTCTTGGTATCATCTAAGCAAAGGAGTATGTGCTTTGGCCCTTTTGTACTCGCCCGACAGATTAGTAAGGGCAGGATAATCATTTATGGTGCGTAACAACAAGGAACGAAAGTGAAGTTCTCTCGCTTGTACGCATCCCATACCGCACCCTTCAATCCACAAGATTTTTAGATCTTCCATCAATGGTGCTAGGTACACATCAATATCATTCCCGTGTTGCTTCGCCCTTGGATAAGTATCGACAACAAAATATACTTCCGCTTCATACACAACCAAGGAGGAAGGTTGTAGATACAGAGCGCCACGCCCAAGTGCTATGTCATTGCTCATGTTACCGAAAGGATTCATTCCATCTCAGACTCAATCCAATCAGACTAATCCAAACCTTATATTCCTCGGTTCCGCACCAAGTCCGCAAACCTCCTATCGATATTTCTCCACCGGGCGGAATCAGCAGGTGTCTTAACTTTCCGCCATTCTTACGCCTCCTCGAGTGCCAATCTGCAGCTTTTGCATTCTTTGGGTTCGCAAAAACCGCTTCAAACGGGGAATTACAGAAGATACCACGCCACCTTAGCAGAGGTCCTTTCTTCACCTCGATTCCTCGTCGTCATCCGATTGCTTTACGCTTGTATCGGGATCGTTGCACACCGGACATACATACATGTTTGTATACTCGTTACGGTAGAGGATACAATGTTCGGACATGCATGTATTCTTTCTACTTCCATTCCCAATGGACAAAGAACCTTTTGGCTTTGTAGGTGGTCTTGGGCAACTCATTTCTCCGAAGCATGTCCGCTAAGAGACCTAACAACTTGCGTGAAACTCTTGTCGGACCAACCATTGCTTGCCTTCAATTTCAGCGGCTTAAGCACGGATGACAACCTTGTGTATTCCGACTTGCAGCCCGGGAACAAAGGTTTCTCCGAGTCCTCCATCACGCCCGAATTGAACATACTCCTCTCATCACGCTTCCTTCGCATCGCGAAGCATCTCGATCTAGATTGTCATCGCGCGGCCTATCCGAATCGGAACCACAATCGACATCATTCGCGAAGATATCGTTGACTTCTGATAATATGCATATCGTTGACTTCTGATAATATGCTCTTCACCGTGATGGTCCAACATGTATAACCCTTTTGAAACCCCTTCAATCAAGTGTGCTTCGATTTGCGCTCGGTTGTTAAACATCTTGATTCTCGCAAATGCATGGACAAGACATATATTCCACCCCTTATTCAACATATCCTCCTCGGCAGCTCTTGTAAAAGCAGACACGCCATTAATGTACTCTTCACTCACACGGTTCTCAGTGTACATCCAACTTCGGTCCATCACACGGTTCGTATTGAAAACCCTGAAAATAAATATAAGGGTGATGACTTTCGAAAGCATAGTATTTTCTGAGGCTTAATTACGATTTTTTCATTTTTTCGGATTTTATTAACTTACATGTGGGCCCTACTTGTCAGTGACTCATTTTTTATTTCATGATTTTATTTATAAAATCTATGGCGGTCCCACATGTCATAGACTCGTTAGTTTATTAACTAAATGATTAAAAACAGTAGGATTAATTTGAAGCTCAAACTGGGCTTAGGGGTGACATCGCATTGCTATATAGTCGTGGCTCTCGGCCCTAAGGTCTCGCCTGAGGCGAATCGATGGCGATGTCCCACATGGAGGCGCCTGAAACTAGCGATTTCGGTGTAAACGCCTGAAACTACTCAAATTAAAGGATGCTTATGCTTCAGTATCTCACCTCGATCACGAGGAAGGTGTCAATGAAAGTCGGGGAAGGTCCAAGGCGCGGCTGGGTTGTCGATCGGTGAACAGAGGCGACGGCGGCAAGCTCCTCGGCGACAATATACAGCTGAAATGGACCAGGCCGGCTCAGTGAGGTGAGGCGATGTACTCAAACCGGGCACGGAACGGCAATGGACCTATCGTAGCGCCAGAGATATGGAGATCAAGAAGACTATATCTGTTTTGGCCGGGGAGGCGGAGCTATATATATACGCTCGTGATGAGTTAATTATCACGGACGGTTTTAACAAAACCCGCCTCGTGATATTGGGCAATATCACGAGCGGTTCATGTTTGGAACCGCTCGTGAAGTATCACAGACGGTTCTAAAAACCGCTCGTGATATTAGTAATATCACAGACGGTTCATGCGGAACCGCCTCGTGAAGTATCACAGACGGTTCCAAACATGAACCGCTCGTGATATGACATCTTCACGCACGGTTTTTAGCGCGGAGAATAACACAGACGGTGGGTAACAAAAACCGTCTGAGAATGTGTTTAATACAGACGGTTTCGATGAACCGTCTGTGATCAGGCGTTCAGTATTAACATTTCTGTAGTAGTGAAAATACCTACGAAGCTCACACAACAATTCTATAACCAGGAGGTGATGCTTCCGAGGACTGATGATGACGCTTGAGCATAGGGGTAGGGGAGGTGCTGAGTTGATGGCATTTTGAATAAAGAATATTAAAAGGGAGATAATCCTAGGTGGTGTACAGTGTACTATAAGAAGATATCGCATGTCAATCCTTCTATGTACTTTGAATAAAATGGAAACTTTTGGTTTGGCTTTAGTTCACTCGATTTGAGAATTCGTTGCTATATTTTTTGTTTTAGGGCCCGTTTGGATTGCAGGATTTTCATAAGAATTATGTAGGATTATACGGGATTTGGTTCATGACTTTTCGAACCCAGAATTTCCGAAATTTCGGCTAAATTTCGCCGAGATTAATTTCCCTGCTTGCTGGCACCTTGCACCACCTCTCACTGGCTTCGCCATCCTCTGCGATTGCACCACGTCAATCGAGAGATCAAGGCGGGAGAGACACAGAAAGGAACGACTCATCACGGATGGGTAATTGGGTATAAGATTGGGGATAAGTTCAGAGAGACAAAATTGAAATTCCTCCATACTGTGTTTTCTATGTATTACGTTTTTTGAAAGCTGAACATGTATTCTCAGCTATCAGTTTTCAAAACGCAATTTTAAGTTTACGCTTTCTTCTCACGATTTTGTGTACTTTTTCCTACCATCAATGCAAAAGCTTCTTCATACGGTTTTCATGTCTTTTCCAATCCTCTCTTTTCCACATGCACTTGCAGTGCTTTTTCGTTCCTATGTTCCAAACGAGCCCTTATAGTTCATAAGGAAAAGCATAGGCAGCTGTCACATATCTAGGTCCCCATCTCAGTGTGTGATATTAATTAATACCGCCACTCTGTTTGGTAAATATTATACCTGGCAAAGATATATGTGAATAGAAGACTATGGTAGATTTTCGAAGCACTGAATTAAACAAAGGAGAGTGGAATGCTACCTCTATTCCATTGGATCTGGAGAGTGCTTTGCTACTTCTATGGCATTAGATTTTGTGAGACCTTAAATTTGTAAGTCGGGATCTACTATGTAAAATTGTATTATTCCCTTGATCAGTAGATAGCACACACAGATATATCGTTGATTCATTCACATACATCGCATTCACATCATAATAGTGTACTTTATTATATAAATAGGCCGTACGGCCGACTGTCTTACAAAAGGAGCCCAAACTGGCCAATATAACACACATAGTACTTTAATACGGAAAGTAGGGATACAAGCGAAAGCAGAAAGCAAAAGGTGGATCCATTCACTCTGTCCACAGGCAAGCGACTGGGGTCCCAGCCTAAGCTCCTCCATCATCTTCATCATCCAGCCAGATGCCACGAAGTAGGCATAGGAGTCTTGATCGAACGGCTCTGAATGTTGTTATTATAAGCGAGCATGAGTACACAACTGTACTTCATGAGCCAACACACAGAATGCAGTTATTATATGTCATGCCAATCAAAGGAAGGTTCATGATTTTTTTTATTTGCACAAAGCTAAGTTTGAATTAGAATAATTAGTAAGCAATTCCTAAGACCTAGCATTTTCACGAACATAGTTTTCAATGAAATTGAGTATTTGTTGTAAAATATTAGTGGAGGTTCTAACCTCCTATACCATTGAGTGGCTCCATCCACCTAATGCTTGTGTTCTTTCTCGCGTCACATCCCGTACTTCTCATTGGTTCTCAACCAGGCCATCTCAAATATATGGGCTCCAACCCATCTTTTCATTCCACCCACAAACTGTTCTATGAAAATGAAATCTAATTCAAGTAAATTCTCGGCACCGCCCATGACCGTGGGCACCACTATCCAGATAGTTTTTACACTGCAGAGTTCGCACACTTTACCCACAAGGGAATCAACTTATAATGTTCGTCTTGACACACTTCCATACAATGCTCCACCTCAATGCAACCCCACCCGCTAAGGTTTCCACCTCCTTGGGTCGCGCCTTGGGAGGCCCCCTCTTGCGTCGTGTGGTTCGGTGGCTCCCTTACCCTTATCCACACCACAAACCCACCAATGGCGAAGCTAACGTTGAGGCCAACAACTTTGTTAGACCATGTGGCTAGGTCTAGTATATTTTAGTTGATGAATAATTGACAATGTTGAGTACTGATGATTATTTGAGGCGTGTGGTGTGTGTAGACTTATGTCGGTCAAGTTGGAAGGAACTTGTGCCGGGAAAAGATGGTGTTTTGGTCGTTGCATGAGCAGGGTAACTCGGATGCGATCGTGGTCTACGGCGGTGACCGGGAGATGGCTTGGTGCGAAGTCATGGTCCAGAGGGTCGAGGATGTTGGAGGAGACAATCGAGCTCGAGTTGGGGCGCTTGGAGATCAAAGATGAATGATGCGTGTTGGAGCTACGGAGGTGCGGTCCGGAGGCTACGACATGTGATTATTTTGGGGTGTCCAAAATTGGAAAGCTGAGAGTTGTATTAGGTGACCATACGTATAAGGTTACGTATTGGGTCTAGACATTGGATGGAATTAGGATTGGAGTCCAAAGTCGTTTTGGAGTCTAGTTTAGTCTCGTGAGATAAAAGGAGGGGCAGGCGACTGTTGTTTGGGGCGTCTCGCAGAAAATAGGAGCCACAGTAGAAAAAGAAATCTGCTCTCTGGCGGCGGTTTCAGCGTGATCTCAAGAGCATAGGGCGACGTCTATGCTTTGCTGCCTAATTTCTCCCTGTACGCAGTTGTGATCTTTGGCTTATGCATGAGAATAGAAAAGGTCCTTGCTGTTGGGGATTTGTTTATTGAAGTGGCTTAAGTTTTCTTTGGATTTGTTTATTCCTAATGGTTGCAGCTTTTTGGTCTTTGTTGTGTGCGTGACTATGAGCATGAGAGAATAGAAAAAGGCTGCCGTGCTTTTGGCTTGTGTGTTTGCAGGAGGAGCATCTTCAGTTTTTAGTTGTTTATTGCTAGTAGCCACGGCTTTTGGTGCAGTCCTAACGGCAGCAGGAAAGGAACAGAGGCCAGCGGCTGTGCATGCAGGGGGTTTCGTCGACAGAAAAAAAAGGGGCCGGCAGCTGTAGAAGCTAGACGAGCTTGTAGCGGCTTGTTTTTTTACTTGCTGTTGCAGCTCTTTGGTCCTGTAAAAAGCTAGCAGCGGCAGCACAGTAGTTTTCTTTATTGATTAGCTTTCACGTGAGATGACTAGGGGCTGCATGGCTATTGGTTGTGATCTCTTGAAAAACTAGTTTAGGGATTGTGCTGTTGTGCCTTTGGAACATAGGCTTTTGACTTTGAGAAAATTCAGCATAGCTACGTGGTTTTGTTCCGAGGTGAGGTGGTCTTTGTTCGGTGTCGTCTTTGTTTCCTGCAGCAGGTGGGAGGACCTAGCTGGGGTCTTTGGCCGTGTGCATCCAGTGGCAAGGACGGCGTCACGCCGGCGTACCAAGGGAGGGACAGCGAGACGGATCAGAAATTAGAAAAATCTTCCACAATCATTCACCCCCCCTCTGATTGTCATTAACGATCCTACAAACTTGATCAGTCAGGTCGTACCTATTATAGACTTGTGGTTGCATTGTTTTTACATGAGGAGGTCGTACAAGAACTTGTTCCTTTATTGACTCAGGCGGTACTTTCCCATACCCACTTTGTCTGCTTTCTACTAGCACCCGCCACGCTTTCCAGCTGCCCGAGTCGAAATCTGTTTTTGGTTTTCCTTTTTGTTTTGAAATACTTTTCTAGTTCAACATACCAGCTAGGCACCAACCTCGACTACCTCATTTCAGTTTCAAGTTTTAAATGATGTCGAGGCAAATTATTGCCCTCATGTCAATGTATCTAAGTAAGGCTAAGCATAACACTTAGCTACGAACTTAGTAACTAGTATGTATACCATTAGTTCTAGGGTGACAAAGGATAGTGTCCAGGTTCATTGATAGAAAGGTTATACACAATTATCATTCAGGTATTAGCTATGAGCTAACTCAACATATTTGTATGAATCATAGCAATGTAATTTCATAATTTAAAATAATATAATTGTATTTCAAAAGTAGGTGCAACGTGATCAAAGTATTTACTCGCCTTTCTTGAGATCTTGGGGATCTTGTTCTTGCTCAATCTGGTGTACACGAAAATGACCAAGTTCGAATAAGCACGAAAGAATTCAAAAATTAAAATGAACTCCAAAATTGATATTTTATGGTTGGTTAGGTAGGGTTTGAATTTAGATGAATTTAGAAACAAGAATCGTCTAATTTGGATTTAAGAAGAGAAAGAACAGGCTCTCTGGAGTTTTAAATCCAAATAAATCCTTGAAAATATTAGGGGAGAGAGAATCCTCACACTGACACATGGGATCCGTTGGTTTTATTTTATTTTTGATTTATTTCTTATTTGAAAAACCCTATAGTGACTGACAGGTGGGGCCCTTACTATTTCAATTTCTTTTTGATTTATTTTCTAATATGAATCGGTCACAGTCATTGACAGGGAGGACCCTCCCCATACAGTCTAGGTTCTGGAGCAATGCATGGAGCGAGGGCCCACATGTCACTAGTTTCGGCCTACGGACCAGGTCCATACTGTGCACTTAAAGGGCTGGGCCCATATATCATAGACTCAGCGTATAATTTAGTTTCTAATTACACTTTACTTAATGACATTGTAACATCCCAAAATTTGAGCTCATTTTCAAAACGTGTGAAAATGTGAACTTTTTAAAACTTTTGATGGATTTTATTGACATTCGCTTTTCTGGATTTTATTGCAAGACTTTTTGCCTAATTGAGAAATTAAGAACCAAATTTTGGGAAATTCAAAACTCATAAAGAATCTAAAACAAATTGAAATGAAATATTATAATTGAAAATCCAAACTTGGTGGAATTATACTGTTAATAAAATGGGGAAATTAACTACAGCATGTTTTGCAACTTCCCCAAATCAAATAATAAAAATAGAAACTTAAAAGAAGTTTAGAGGAAAAATATAGAACTAAAAATCCTATAAAAATTACATAATAATATAAACTATGTCATAAGCCTCCCCAAAAATTTTGATAATTTTTGGAGCTTGATATCTATATCTAAAAATTCCCTGAAGACCCCAACCTTTTAAGAAAATTCTGGTAACAAAATTTCTTTCACCTCTCTAGCTGACAGCCTAGCCCCACAGGCTAGGCTTCTTCTTCCATGGCACAACGCGGGGCCAGGCTTCTTCTTCTATGGCACAACGCTAGTGCTTGTTGCCATAGACACGCGTTCAAGACGCTATGCCTAACGCAAAGAACTCAAATTTCGGTTTTGGATCATACCATAGTTTCCCCTTGCGCCTATGCCTTGCCCACGCTCTACGCTTGCACCGTGCCCATGCTGCAATCACCTCCCACTCACCCATGCTACATTGACGCCATCGCACTGAGAGCTTCGCTGCCTTGTGCTCTCTGCCCTCCCCCTCTCACCTATAAAGGCTAGCCCGAGTCCCATTGTCCTTCCCCTGCCATTCCTCTCCTATTCTCTTTCTCCACCGAGCGCCATTAGAGCAAGGGAGCGCAACCTTTTGCTTCGGTCGCCCACGTCTCCATCGCCGTTTCGGCCGGCCTGAAGCCCCTCTCCTCTAACCAAGTGTGTCCAAATGTGTTCCCGGGCATCCCCTTTAGAACCCCTCAACCAATTTGGAGCTTCCACCCCAGAGCACTGCGCTACATTCTTCTTCCCCATGCTCGGCCAAAAACTACTGTCACCATTGCTGCCCTTGATTCGGTGAACCTCCCTCTGATTCCTCTCCCCTTGAGTATCCCCTAGTGTAACATCCCAATTTTTAGGAGTTTTCAGGGCTTTTTGAAAATTTTCAAAATAAAAATAACCATTTGGTTTTGTTGAATTGCTAAAGCTTAACTTGGAGATTTTGAAAATTGAAAGCGATTTAATATGAATTAATCAAACTTCAACTAATTCAATTTGGTTCATTTTGAGTTTGCTGGAGTTCTTTGGGGTTTTAAATCCCTTTCTCTATTCATTCTGATTCCTGTCAGCCATCCCTTTCCCCGTGCACTGACCCGCTCCATCCTTTTGGTTTCGACCATCCTTTTGGTTTCGATCATCCTCTTGGTCATGACCATCTTTTGGGTTTCGACCATCCTCTTAGTCACGACCATCCTTTTGGTTTCGACCATCCTCTTGGTCACGACCATCCTTTCGGTCTCGACCAGCCTTTCGGTCTCGACCAGTCTTTCAGTCTCGACCGCCTCTCGGTTTCGACCAGCCTTGTAGTTTCGATCAGCCCCGCCTGTTAGCCCCCTACTCACCTTCTCTTTCTTCCCTCTTTTTCCTTAGTGGAGTGCGCATTAGATGTCGTTGTCTCCTCAGCGACATGCGCATTAAATGCCGTTGTGCGCATTAACTGCCATTGTTTCCTCAGCGACATGTGCATTAAATGCTATCGTCTCTGCCGCGCCGTCGTGAATCCCTCCGCTCCATCTTGTCGCCTGGTTCCTCCTTTTCCTCTATAAATAGAGCTCCAGGGAGCCCTCGCCCACCTCTTGTTCTTCCCTCAACTCTTCCTTTCTCTCGCTCTTGCCCCCGTTTCGTCGTGCTTCCAGTTTCACCGTCGAAGAGTTCGTTGGAGCCCGCGTCATCATCAACCTCCTCACTGCCGAAGATTTCGCTGGAGTCCACGCCGTCTTCAACCTCCTCGCCGCCGAAGAGTTCGCTAGAGTCCGCGTCGTCTTCAACCTCCTCGCCGCCAAAGATTTCATTGGAGTTCACGCTGTCTTCAACCTCCTCGCCGCCGAAGAGTTCGCTAGAGTCCGCGTCGTCTTTAACCTCCTCGCCGCCAAAGATTTCATTGGAATTCGCGCCGTCTTCAACCTCCTCGCCGCCAAAGAGTTCGCTGGAGCGCCGTTCGCCGTCCCTCTCCAACCTCTCTCTCAGCCCTGGTAAGCTTCCCGTGTCCTAGTTTCCCTCGTGTTCTTTCGACCATGTTGAGTAGTCGAATCTCTTTCCGACCAGGTAGTCGAAGTCTTCCAACCCGTTGAACCTCCTTCTGAGGGCTCGTTATCCTTCGTTCGAGCTCCGATTTGAGTGATTCAAACTTCTATATTCATCTTAATTCAGTACCTTTCTTTTGGTTCTAGTTTGGTTCTTTTTGGATTTTATTTGGAATTATTTTATTTATTTGGCACTTTTTGCATGTATAGATTCCGGCGTTTCGGAAGCCTTCTTAGACCCGACGATCTCGACCGAAGCATCTCAACTCTTCAACGAAGGCAAGTCTTAGACTTTTGATCGTGTCGTACCTAGTTTATAAAATTGTATTGTTTTATATCAACTTGCATAGCTAGTTATATAAAAATGGTTTTGGGAATAGTTAAACACCTACTTCGCAGTATGACTCCTTGAATAATTGTGAACGACATGTTGACATGTACCCTTGGACACCATAGGTTGGGTAATCCTAGTTAGATATTATTGTAATACCAATGTGGGTGCATATTATTTTTAGTCATGCTTTAGTTATGCGGTGTCTCTCGATCACATACTTCAAAGATGATGAATTTGACTTAATGATATATCGAATTGTGGTGCGATGACACTGTTGTGCAGTTGTAGTGCGAAGTCACAGTTGTGTCAATTGTGGTGCGATGCCGCTGTTATTAAAATTTGTTGTGCCATGGCAAGAGTTATCATTTTGGCCGGGTTGAACGAAAATGATTTATGCTCGGGCGAGTGGGCGGTTGTGAAGGTGGGCGCAGAAAGCACATTGGGATGAGGTAGTCTCGCCTAGGCAACCACTAAGGACTTAACTTTGTGCACTATTGATCTGAGCCATACTGTGTAACCACATGTCGAGGATGGGTAAACCTGGCCAACTAATTAGCAATATTTTGAGTCGGTTCAATATTTTTAGTCGGTTCTGTTTGGGTCGATAAGTGGCGCAAGAGGGGGCCGGGAAGGCGAATCCTTAGCGAGCAGAACCAAGATAAAACGGAGCTTTGTAAAGGCCTTGTGATAATCTCTTTGTTGCACACCTCGGAAGTGTGTGAGCAGACAGTATAAGATGATTATCTCTTGTAGGTCAAGTTGTATAATCTCTGCAGAGTGTAAAACTATTCGAATAGCCGTATCCCCGGTTATGGACAATGCCTAGTGATTTCACACGAGTGGTAGATTTTCTCAAAATGTTGTCATGGATGGTTACGAGTAGTTAGTTTGGTTGGAAAGCGATCTGGTCGTGGGAAGCGATCTGCTTGTGGTCGTTGGTTGGGAAGTGAACAGGGTGTTCATGAGTTGTTTCAAAGAACTTGATTACCTATGTATTAATCTTTTAAATTGTGCTTTACGACCTACTTACTATATTTACTGTCAATACTGCTTTCCACAAATTAAACATAAAGCTATCCTTATCAAGCCTTGCATGAATACTACGCGCATATTGTTCCCTACGACTTGTTGAGTACTTTATGTACTCACGGCTATACGCCCTTTGTTGATCAGTCGTCAAAGAAGAACCAGGCAGCACGAAGTTCTACGAGGAGGATTACTTCGAAGACCATACGAACTAGGCCGTGTCCTCCACTCGATTGCCTGTGGGCATGTCGGATGGTCTTCACGAGTTGTTTTGTTCTCCGCTGCAAGTTGTACTCTGTTGTCTTCAGCCCTGCATGGCAAACTCTGTAAAAAAACCTTGACCATAAGGTCCTTTTGCTGCTGAGCAAGTATTAATTTGTTTGCTTCATCGTTAATTTTGTTGTACAGATATGATTTCATCTATGTTGCAACTGTGTGAGCTAGCTACAGATCATGGGACTAGTTCGGAATGCACAGAGGGTCTCGGGGTTGCATACCCAGGGCCCCGACAGAGGTGGTATCAGAGCCATATCGATTGTAAGACGTAACCATAGTTAGCATAGCCGTTTAGTCAAAAACTTCAAATTTTATTTTATAAGTCAAACCAATAGATTAACATGAGCAGTTATTCTTCTCTCATCTTACTCTATTCTTCTCTCATCTTATTCTAATCTTTCCCCTTGTCATCCATAAGTTCTTTTATCTTATCCCTTCTGAAACTTTGTTTCTGAATTCAAACTGATCCTTCTCACCTCAGTAATCTCTATCGGATAGAGCCTTGCTTCAAGTCGACCATCCACATAAGTTAGATTAGAAGTGTTTTAGCAAAGTTGCCCTTCTTAGCTTTATTATCGTGTTGTCCGAGTAATAGGACTTTCGGCTTGAGTTTTGTTGCCTCTTAATAGCTTTCCGGCTATTCGTTCTCTGGGTTTAACTGACTATCCCCAATTAGATTGCTATGTCCTTCTCCCCTATTCTCTCTTGTCTATTGTGTTTTTCCCTCTCACCTACTATGCTTTCTTCTTCTCGTCTATTAAACCGGGAAAGATTTATACAAATGGTTCAAACCCGCAACCACCTCCTCCGGCCGTAATGGCAGATCAGGGTATGGGTCAGTTCATTGCAGCCCAGACATAGTTGATGCACGCAATGATACAGAATATGAACTAGATGGTGACTCAACAGAACCAGACTGCTGCCACCCTAGTCGCGATGCTAAATCAGAACAATCAAGTAGCTGCTATGCCATCCCCACCAGTTTTTCCTCAGTTAAGGCTGGCAGAGTTCATGAGGACCCATCCATCTACTTTCTCCAGCTCCTCTGAGCCCTTGAACGCAGATGACTGGCTGCGCTCTATCGAGAAGAAGCTCGCCATCGCCCGGTGTGATGACTGTGAGAAGGTTCTATATGCCACGCACCAACTTGAAGGTACTGCCGCGGATTGGTGGGAGAATTACTGTGCCACCCATGAAAGCCACCAGAACATCACTTGGGCTGAATTTTCAGAAGTTTTCTGCCACTCTCATATACCTTATGGGAAGATGGAAATGAAGAAGAACGAGTTCCGTGAGTTGCAGCAAGGAAAATATGTCAGTGAGTGAATACCTCAACAAGTTCACTCAACTCTCTCGTTATGTTTAAGAGGATATTGCCACAGATGATGCACGTCAGAAGCGTTTCAAGCGGGGACTCAACCCTAGCTTGAAGGTTCAAGTTGTTGGCAACGACTATGCAGATTTCCAGCGGCTAGTAAACAAGACTATGCTCATTGAAGATTTTCGTCGTGAGCTTGAAGAATCTCATAAGAGGATGATGATGCAGCATGGTGCTCATCAAAATCAACCGCAGAGAGCCAGAATGAATGTACAACATCCTACCCATTTCGCTCCTCCTATTACCTTCAGGACCCCTACGACCGCACCTCGCTCAGCTGCTCCAGGATTCCGCAGTTTCGGCAACAACAATGACACCAACAACCAGCAGCCAAGAAACAACAATCATGCTGCAGGAATCACCTGTTACAACCGTCAGCAATTGAGACACTACGCCAGCAACTGCCCACAGAAGCAAGGTCCAACACCTATCAGATTCAACTTGGGATCTACTCCGACCAGAAACCCCATGCCAGGAACCGTTCGTGGAGCACCGCAGACTTTAGCTGCATCAGCCAAGACCCCTCAGCCTATTGGGAGAGGTCGTGTGAACTATGTCACAGTGGAGGAAACCCAGACAGTCTCAGACGTCATGCTGGGTAAGTTCATAGTTAATTCAGCTCCTGTTACTGTTTTGTTTGATTCTAGAGCTTCGCATTCGTTTGTTTCTCAGAGTTTTGCTGTAAAGCATCAGTTAGGGGTTTTGACTCTTAAAAATGCCTTATTGGTTCAATCCCCCGGTTCGGAGTTAAGTACGAACCAAGGTTGCCCAAAAGTTAAAGTGACCATAGAAGGGGTAGAATTTCTAGCCAACCTCATAATCATTGACACCAAGTCCATAGATGTGATTTTGGGAATGGATTGGCTTACTAATCACCGTGCAATTTTGGATTGTGGTGGTCGAAGCATCACCTTGGTCAGTCTAGTCGGAACCAAAGTAAAATTTGAAGCCTCCACGGAAAAGCTTGATGGAGCTTTAGTCTGCAGTGTCAAGACTGTATCTTTGGAAGACGTGCTAGTGGTCGTAGAGTTTCTTGATATCTTCCCTGATGACCTACCTAGAATGCCACCGGACAGGGACCTAGATTTCACACGAGGGGTAGATTTTCTCGAAATGTTGTCATGGATGGTTACGAGTAGTTGGTTTGGTTGGAAAACGATCTAGTTGTGGGAAGCGATCTGGTCGTGGTCGTTGGTTGGAAAGTGAACAGTGTGTTCACGAGTTGTTTCAAAGAACATGATTACCTATGTATTAATCTTTCAAATTGTGCTTTACGACCTACTTACTGTATTTACTGTCAATACTGCTTTCCGCAAATTAAATATAAAGCTATCCTTGTCAAGCCTTGCATGAATACTACGTGCATACTATTCCCTACGACTTGCTGAGTACTTTATGTACTCACGGCTATACGCCCTTTGTTGATCAGTCATCGAAGAAGAACCAGGGAGCATGGAATTCTAGGAGGAGGATTACTTCGAAGACCACGCGGACTAGGCCGCGTCCTCCACTCGATTGCCTATGGGCATGTCGGATGGCCTTCACGAGTTGTTTTGTTCTCCACTGCAAGTTGTACTCTATTGTCTTTAGCTCTGTGTGGCAAACTCTGTAAAAACCTTGACCATAAGGTCCTTTTGCTGCTGAGCAAGTATTAATTTGTCTGCTTCATCGTTAATTTTGTTGTATGGATACGATTTCATCTATGTTGCAACTGTGTGAGCTAGCTACTGATCATGGGACTAGTTCAGAATGCACAGAGGGTCTCGGGGTTGCATACCTGGGGTCCCGACACCTGGCCTCCCTCTATATTCCCCTACCTCTCACTCGTGCTCTCCTCCTCTCCAGCATCGCTGCCTCAACGAACCCACCACGCCACCGTCGGCTCACGCCGCCAGCCCACTCCGGTTTCCTTCCACCTCCACCGTCCAGCTTGGTAAGCTGCCCTCAACCACCTAGTGCTCATGCGCACGCTAGTCTCTCCCTTCTTCCTCTCCAACGCCGTTGCCCGATCTCCCTTTCCCGTGCTCCAGCAGCCACTCGTCGCCGCCTAGCCGCTCTTGTCCACTCCTTGTCGCGCCTCCACCACCCACGGGACCGCCTCGGCATCCCGGTTCCATTTTTGCCTCTGTGGCCGCTGTCGTCCGCCAGCGACCAGCGCCACCCTTGAGCCGTCCTAAGCCTCCCTTGTTCTGCCCCCCCCCCTTGTGTTCTCTGTGTATGAGTCTCTCTCTCACTGATAAGTGGAACCTGCCTGTAAAGAGACCAAATACATTAGCTAATAGACCTAGTGACTGATAGTAGGGACCCACACAAATTTATCCAAATTGAAAATTTAGTTAGCAAGAAGTTTGGTTAGACAATACTTCAAATAATCAAATTTCTTCTCAATGTTCAGAATGTCTGAACAGTAAGGAAAATTGAGGATAATTGGAAATAACTGCAAGCTATTGACATTTCAAATGCAAGTAAATGGAAATTATGTGGAATTAGTTAGCTATTAGAGATTAATATAAACGGAGCAAACTAACCAGAAAAACAAGTATTGAAGATAGTTATTCAAAAATAAACAGTGGTCCTCCACTTAACAATTGGACAACAAAAATTTGTCAGTAAGCTGATTAAATAAGCTAAATTCTTCTTAATAGAATTATCAAGAAATTAGAGGGTAATTAGAAAAGGAGTGAGCTAAAGCCATGTCAAATGCAAAGGCAAGTTAAGTAAAAATCATATTGAGTTAATTAGCCATTAGCATTTAATCTAAAGAGAGTAAAACTAATTAGGAATCAAGATTTGGAATGTGGTTAGCTAAATAACAATAGGCCATAATTGGAATGTGGTTAGCTAAATAACAATAGGCCTTATGCCCTGTTTGACGAGGATATAACAATCCTCATTTTACCATATATCTATAATTCATATTATAGGTATTAATGACGTCATATAACTCTTATGTATAGCCCTTAACATTCTTAAGGGAGAAGCTAGAGGTTGTAAGTCTTCCTACGACCACCCTGTAGTCGTGGGTCTTCCTACGACTACCCCATAGTCGTACGCCCTCCTACGACTATCCCATAATCGTAAGCTCTACTACGATTGGTCCATGGTCGTAGGCCCTTCTATGACCACCAACTGGTCGTAAGACTTTCTACGACCAGTCCTCAGTCGATAAGACTCACAGACGTGTGGGCCTATTCGATAAAGGAACATCACGTACCGTATCCCATGATATGAGTAATCAATTACGCTGTTATTTCCCAGAATAACAGCACGACCTAACCCCTTGTTATGATGATAATTGACTGGTGACGTGGGGAAGTTAAGACCCCCGCAATAACTCCCGGAAATAGCTCCACGATCTAGTGCATTAAGGAGACTTTTATTCCGAAGATCCAACGGTGCACTCCATGGATGATATAAAAGGCAAAGATCAACAGGGCAAGGGGGACGGAAGACAGAACATTAGACGGGCAATAGAAGATTAGAAGCACGATACTCTAGTCTTTGATCCCACTTTGTAATCCAGCATACTCAATACATACACATAGGAGTAGGGTTGTTATTTTCCCAGGAGAAGGCCCGAACCTATCTAAAAATCCCCGTGTCTCCATCTCTGTGTGATTTCGAGCCTAGAGGAACCCCCGAATCAAACAATCATTACGTAAGTTTGGTTCTAAAACACCGACAGCTGGCGCCGACCGTTGGGATCTTCGAGTCATCAGTTTTCCTTGGTCTTTCCAATTCTCATGCTCTCATGGCAGGAGAGTGGAACGAGGAGAACTGGTTCGACTTGGCCGATTATGCAGATATCGACATGGATGCCGGCTTCGATTACGAGCCAAGTGACGCATCATCCGATGGTGATGTCGCCTCCGGAGATCTTTCTCCAGGAGACCTTACCATCGATGGAGTTGAGGAGGGATCCTTATCCCCCACAATTGTACGTCCAGATGGGGAACCAGTTTCCTCAGAGGACAAGGGTCAATCCGACCACAATGAGGGCTGTCCCAAGGCAGACTCAGGGCACGGCGAGGGCTCCCTCTCCAAATGTCCAAGTCCGCCTAAGACAATCCGATGTGGTGCGACAACTCCTGGAAGTCACAATTCCGAATCTTCATCGGCATCAGGTGATTCTCTCTCTCCAGGTAACCCAGCGAAGGATGCGATCGAACATGCTCTTCCTACGAGTTCGACCATCCCAACGCAGGACCCGCTTGCCGACGGAGACGGTTATAACCCGGAATTCCCCTTCCTGGAGGGGTTTGCTCCAAGTCGCCAGATGGTGTCATTCGACGACTCCTCAAGAGAGGGGGCCTCTAGCGCATGTGGAGATCATCAACGGGAGGTCTTCGTCCTGCCCTCAGGTAGCCATAACATTTCCAGAGACAAGGCTGCAGATGCTCCCTAAAGATCACTCCCTACGACCGCTCGTGGCAATGACAAAGACACCTCCGACAACGACCAGAGTCCGCACTCTGATGAACGTGAGGGAAATCCTCGAGATCATCACACTCCATTAAGGCAAGCTCAAGGATCAGGTATGAATGATTCTGAAACAAACCGACGGAAACGAGTCGCGCTCGAGAAAATTGCTGGTAGCGCTCATTACCAATCGAAGAAGCTCAGAACTTCACATATCAATGACACGCCGAGAACCCATCTCGAGAACTTGCCCGAAACACTGCTACGACCTCTTCGCCAAGAGATCGCGCGAAAGGCTACTGAGTCACGATGAACAAGCTCGAACGACCTCGCCGACATCATTCAGAAGTCGTGGCGAGACGACTCCATCGACTTCGATCAATCGAATAACTCGCCGCATGGAGATCACCGCAAGGTGCATCGCTCCCCAGTTCGAAAAAGAGTTCCTCGAATGCCTGATGACCATAAAACTCCCAGGAGAGGTGATCACTCAACACTCCAACCGAGAGGTCTGCAACAGCAGATAATGTACGAGGAGTATTACCCTCGTAGGAACGAGACTTACTATAAGTCAGATTCACCCCTTGCTGGGTATCGTCGAGTACAATCACCCAGCGACGTCAACCCCTCCTTTCTACAAAGGAGGCGTTACGATGTGATTACCGGATGTCGAGCATTCTCGCCTGACCTCCGAGCAGTTCACTGGCCGCCACAGTTTCGACCAGAGAACATGGAGAAATTTCATGGGTCTCAGAATCCCATTGAGTTCCTTCATATCTACACAACCGCAATCCGAGTAGCATGAGGAGGAGAACGCGTCATGGCGAATTACCTTCCGACTGTGCTCGAACGGTCTGCTCGATCGTGGTTATTAAACCAACCAGTCGAGTCGATCTACTCATGGCAACACCTCTGTGATCTGTTGCTGGCTAATTTCCAGGGCACCTACCATCGCCCCGGAAAGGAGGACGACCAACACAGGATGCGACAGTTGGCACACGAAACACTACGCCAATTCATCAGCGTTTGATCGAGTTCGCAGCTTCTATTCACGAGGTTTCGACGATCCATATCGAGCCTTCAAACAGGGAGTTCGCAGCAGAAGGATCATGGAGGACATCGCTTTGAACCCTCCGCTCCATCAGAGCGAACTCTTGAGATGGTCGATCGATGCCATCGCTAACGGCGGTTGAGTGGACCAAGATCATCGATCGAGAAGACCAGCTCCCTCAGGAGAATGGCGAAGGTAGCAAAAAGAAGGATAAGAAGGCCAAGAAATCCAAGAACAAGGCAAAGGGACAAAAACATCAAGCCAATGCTTCTAAGGAGATCCTGGCCGTAAGTGATAAGGAGCCACGAACTGCCAAACAATACTCCGATCGAGGCAAAGGTAAGCACCCTGAACGGAAGAACGACAAGCCTAGGTGGTGCCCTTTCCACAAAAAGGAAGGGCATGACCTTCGCAACTGCCGAGTTTTTCAAAGAAAACTCGAAGACTACTACAACAGCAAAGGACCACTTCCTACCATCGAAGAAGTAGGGCAAGCCAGTGGTCGTACACAATTGGACGACAATGAGGACATGTCATTCCAAGATACCGAGCACACCATCGAGCACATCTTTAGGGGATCATCGGCATATGAGTCAAGACAATAGCTTAAAGCGGTCAAACACGAGGTAAACTCCATTGACTCCCCACTTGTCAATAAAGTACCGAAGTGGTCAGAAGTCACCATCTCTTTCGAGAAGGGTGACTGCCCGATCCCTTCGACCTGACCTGGTCGTTTTCCGATCATGGTCGAAACCACCATCAACAACTGTCGAGTGAATTGAGTGTTGATTGATGGTGGAAGCTCGTTAAACGTTTTGTTTACGAGTACCCTGGACAAAATGCAAGTACCCAGGATCAAGGTAAGACCGGTAAGATATTCATTTCATGGTATTATACCAGGGTCTTCGGCCAAACCCATTGGTTAAGTTTCCCTTCCTTTAACATTTGGTTCACCAAGTAATTTCAGGACGGAGAAGATCTCCTTTGATGTGGTCGATTTCGATACGGCATATAACACCATACTCGGACGACTAGCTTTGGAAAAGTTCTTAATGGCAACTCATTATGGGTATCAATGCCTTAACATGCCAGGTCCCAAAGGAGTAATCACAATTAACTGTGATAAAAAAGATGGCGCATACGTGTGACTGTCGATCCCTCGAGATAGTAGGTCAAATACTAGCTCGGGAAGAAAAAGGCGACCTTCACCAAGAACTCGAAGCCTAAAGTCGCTCCCAAGCCGAACGACCAAGTCAAAGAGGTTCCCTGGATCGGGAGGAACCTTCAAGATCGATCAGCATCGATACTTCCGACCCCAAGTAGGAAGACGCACTCATCACTTTCCTCAGAGCAAACCTTGATGTCTTGGCGTGGCAAGCATCCAACATGCCCGAGTCCCTAGGAAAGTGATCGAGCATGAACTAGCCTTACTACCGACAAAGTACCAGAAACAAAAATTACAGAGATTTGCCTTCGATCGACGAGATGCTATAAGGTCGAATTGGACAAGCTACTTAAAGCAAGCTTTATAAGAGAAGTCGACCACCAGTGGTTGGCCAACCTCAGAATGGTTAGGAAGTCTAACGGCAAGTGGCGAATGTGCGAGACTTCACCGATCTTAATAAAGCTTGTCCAAAAGATGATTTCCCTTTACCTCGTATCGATCAGTTGGTTGACTCTACTACTGGTTGTGAAATATTAAGTTTTTTAGATGCATATTCTGGTTACCACCAGATAAATATGTGTCTAGAAGATGAAGAGAAGACCGCATTTATTATTCCATTTGGTATATTTTGCTATGTCAAAATGCCATTTGGTCTAAAAAATGCTGGTGCTTCTTTTCAACGTTTGATGCAATCGACTTCTTCACCTCAACTGGGCCGAAATTTGGAAGCATATGTTGACGATCTAGTCGTAAAAAGCATCAAACGGCTTGATCATGTTTCAGACTTGCAGGAGATGTTCGACAACCTCAGAAAACACCGCTTGAAACTCAATCCTGATAAGTGTGTGTTTGGAGTCTCTTCGGGAAAATTGCTTGGATTCTTAGTTTTCGTACGAGGAATTGAAGCAAATGCCGAAAAGATAAAGGCCATTGTTCAAATGCGCTCTCCAACCACGAAGAAAGAAGTCCAAAAGCTCACAGGGTGCATGGCGGCTTTAAGTCGTTTCATAGCACGCCTGGGGGGAAAAGGACTACCTTTCTTCAAACTTCTAAGGAAACATGAGGGTTTCGAGTGGTCGGAAGAGGCAAACGCTGCCTTCAAGGATGTCAAGAGATATCTTACGAGTGCTCCTGTCCTGGTTTCCCTTAAACCAGAAGAGACGCTCTTAATTTATCTAGCTGCCACGCCACAGGCAGTGAGCGCAGTACTAGTAGTAGAACGTGAACACGTTCAACGACCAGTGTACTACGTAAGTGAAGTTTTACACGGACCTAAGGAGCGTTACCCTCAGGTCCAAAAGCTTCTCTATGCCCTCCTCATGTCTTTGAGGAAACTGTGGCATTATTTCCAAGCGCACAAGATAATTGTGTCGTCTGAGTTTTCCTTGGGAGTAATCCTCCAAAATAGGGAAGTAACGGGATGCATGTCTAAATGGTCAGTAGAACTTGGGGAGTTCGAACTCCATTTCGTGTCCCGAACGGCCATTAAATCCCAGATCTTGACAGAATTTGTCGCCGAATGGACAAATCCTGAACATGTTCAGGATCCCCAATACGATACCCACGACAAGTGGACGATGTACTTTGACGGGTCACTTACTTTAAGTGGCTCGGGGGCTGGGTGGTCCTGGAATCTCCTAACGGAGAGACCTTAAAGTATGCCATACAGTTAAACTATCAGGCCACTAACAACGTGCCAGAGTACGAAGGTTTACTAGCCGGCATATGAGCTACGAAAGCACTCGTGGTTCGACGACTAGTCGTGAACCAGGTCGGAAAAGAGTACCAGTACTCTAATCCGACCATGTCTCGGTACTTATCGGAAGTTCGAAAGCTTGAAAAGTATTTTTTCGGTTTCGAGGTACAATTTATCCCTCGAAAGGATAATTTTCTCACAGACCAGCTCACTTGGATAGCTTCTTCCCGATCACAAGTACCAAAAGGAGCTTTCTTGGAGCAACTCTAAAAGCCGTCTCTTGTGGACACACCAGAAAAATATACTATTGAGACAGCCTCTCTAGATTACGAGGATACTTGGATGGACCCCATCTACAAGTGTCTTCAGACGGGTTCCGTACCCGACGATGATCTCGAAGTAGATCTGTGGATATCATGGGGATATGCTTATGATCTTAGGATGATGAAACAATTGGCAATGGTGTTTTTGGTTTGAAGTTTCAAGCGTTTTCGACAAAGTTTAAGTTCTGTCAGGTCAGCGGCGGTCTGACCGGCTTTTGTGCTGATTGATATTGTTAGTTATGAATTGATTTTGGGATAGGTCATATCCATATTTGTTAATGCATATGTGTTGCATATTGCATGTTTTGGCTAACGTGGGTCAAGTTGTGAAGAACTTGTTTCCGGATTCGTGTTTGCTTGTCTATTGTTGTGCAGGTGGCTTGAAGGTTAACAACGGTCAACGGCGAGGAGGATCGGGACTAAGCTTGGAGAGCCGAGGTCCGTAACGATCAAGGATGCGGGTGAGGTCAATGAATTCAAGCATGGCGCAGAATGGACATAGATGACCGAACGAGCGGTCGGTCGATCGTTGGATCAAGCGGCGCAGAGTCGGTGTAAGTGCTATGGTGCGGTGGAATCCGGACGGAGAGACTTGCCGACATGGAGTCATTGATCAACCTACGTGCATGCGAAAAAGCATTGCTTCAACAGGATTGGACTCGGTCTTCGGAAAAGATCGAGAAGGGGGTATTTTGGTAATTTTACCAAATACTATCTTGGTAACCTTTTGGCTAAACCATGGCGCGGGACGGCGCAAAGGAAGTGGTTTAAGTCAAGAGAATTGAAGACGGCGCTTTAATTTGCGTACGTGTGTGTTCCGTTGTTGTTGGGTCTTAACGGAAGCCTATTAAGGTTTTTAGGGTTAGAGGCTACCCTATAAAAGGAGCTGAGATGGGACATCTTAGGGTTGCGCTTGTGGAGCCATTGTGGCGGTGGCGCCCTGTATCCCCACAGAAACCGGAGGCTTGCAGAGTGATGGGGTGCCCGTAAAATCTGATGCGCCTGTAGGAGGCCCCTGAAAAAACGGATGCTTGGCGGCGGCTCCCACCCAAGAATCAGAGCCCTGTATGCGTACTTTCTTTGATGCAGCTGTATTGATCGCCGTTTCTTGCCTCTACACGATCGTGGTGGCTGCAGTGTTTGCTTGTCCTTTCATTTTGTAGATCATGAATCCTTGCAGCTGTTAGTTTATTTTATTGCTCTGCCTTGGCTGCAACTTGTCTCGTCGCGTGCCTGTCGGCTCGGCTTTTGGGTTGGTGATTCGGTTTGTTATTGCAAGCAGATGGATGTTGGGTTCCTTAAATGATGGGACGGAATCTTTGTTTTTATTTGCTGTGCAATTTTGCTTGTCGGCTCGGCTCTTTGTGTTCTGATGTTGGACATCCCTGTGTGCTCACCGTGTGCTGTTGATGTGAATGACCGTGGGAAATGCTAGGGTCGGTGAAGAGTTCCATTGGTACCAAATTCACCGGGTCGGGCGGTGACCTTATTGTCAGTACTCGTGGAGGGCTTTAGTGTTGTGCTTGAGATGAGATCGAGAGATCCAAAGTTTGCCTTTGCGTCTTAATTTCTTTAACTTTGAGTTAATCTCCTTTGTTTGATCTGTTATTCTTGTTTACTATATAGTTAGCTGATGTTCCTTGTTTAAAAGAGTTATCCCATCGGTTTGCTAGTTTCTTTGTTCTCGTGAGGTGACCCTCTCGCCTTTAATTGTGCCATTGCTTGACTAGCTATCAACTTATTGTGTACTAGTGCTCACACCTTATATACGCTGTTTCTTGTTGATTATTGTGCAATTCAAAGAGATACTATTTGCTTTGGGGTTTGATCAAATTCACCACAGGTCTTCCGCTGTGCCTGTATACAGATCTTCTTAGCTTTTATAGCTATTGGAGTGAAAGTAGTGTTGAGTTCGATCGAGGTGAAAAATAGAGAAAGCATCTATTCACCCCCTCTAGTCGCCTTTCCGGTCCTACAAGATCGTTTATCCCGAAAGGCCAAAATGTATACTTTGGTCGAAGGAGTCCTCTATAAACGAGGTACTCAAGGGGTACTCATGCGATGCATACCGCAGAGAGAAGGACTAAACCTCCTTCACGACATTCACGGGGGCATCTGTGGAACTCACGCTTCCTACAGAACGTTGGTTGGAAAAGCCTTTCGACAAGGATTTTACTGGCCAACAGCCCTCTACGATGCCAAAGAATTGATTAAGAAATGTGTACAATGCCAGTTTCATAGTAGGCAAATACACCAACCAGCTCAGGCATTACAAACAATCCCTCTATCTTGGCATTTTGCGACCTGGGGTCTCGATATCCTAGGACCGTTCCCAAGGGCTCTAGGAGGCTTCGAGTTCCTTTTTGTGGCTATTGATACGTTTATAAAATAGATCGGTTCGAACTCATATCGATAACAACAACGGAAGTCGCAAAATGGCTCATGATGAGAAGCGTGATTACTCGGTTTGGCGTCCCAAGTCAAATAATCACATATAATGGTAAACAATTTTCAAGCACAAAATTTCAGGAATTTTGCGACGAGTTGGGTACCAAGCTCTGTTATGCCTCTGTCGCCCATCCCCAAAGCAATGGGGCAGTTGAACGAGCGAATGGCCAAATAATGTAGGGAATTAAGACTCGAGTCTTTGACCAGCTTGTCGAGCGCTCGGGGGCTTGGGTACAAGAATTACCCTCAAGATATGGGCGTTCAAGACGACCGCTAGTCGAAACAAAGTAAACACCTTTTTTCCTAGTTTTTGGTGCCGAAGCCATGCTTCCGCCAGAGCTAAAGATCAGGTCTACAAGGGTTGAGAGTTTCAATGACTCAGCCCAAGAACAATTTCGAGCGGATGACATTAACCTGCTTGAAGAACAAAGGAATCAGGCCTTAATTCATTCAGCAGTTTACTAGCAAGCCCTGCGCAAATACTACGATCGTAAGGTCCAACCTCGCAGCCTTACTGTAGGTGACTTGGTATTGAGGAAAATTCAATCCCAGTCTAATCGGAACAAATTTTCCCCCAAGTGGGAAGGTCCTTACACAGTGGTTAAAGTTATGCGACCAGGTTTGGTACGACTGGCAATGGAAGATGGCCGAATTCTCTTAAATTCTTGGAACATCGACCAGCTACGCAAATTCTATGTGTAAACGACCAACCATTCAATAAAGCATAAGGGTCTTTCTATCTTTATTGTCTTACTTCGAGTAGCGCTTTGATAATTCTTTCAACCATACCACAGTGAAGGTTAGTCCTCGACCGACTTCTTAGTCGTCTGCCTCTTCTACGACAATACCTTTGGTCGTAAGACATTCTCGACCGATGCCTCAGTTCATCTTTACCTTTGGTGAAAGGATGGTAAAATCACCTAGTCGAAGCCTCTCCTCTCTGCATGTGGTCCCGCCCACTAGAAGGAACTTCCTAGAGTCGATTCGTTCCTCCATTTTCTACCAACACAAATAGCTTGGGTCCAAAACATGGTTGAAATAATGTCAAACCAACTCTTAGTACCTTAGTTTATTTCTTCATACATCTTTTTGAAAAATAAATTAAGACGAGTATACTTTCCAAATCTACTCGACTACTTTCAATAAACTTGGTTTGTTTTAACTAGTCGGAGAAAGTTGCAACACCTAGTCAAAGGCTTTTCTCTCTGCACGTGGTCCTGCCCACTAGAAGGAACCTCCTAGCGTCGTTCTGTTTCTAACTCTTGCTACCAGAGCAAACCAACTGAGTGCGTTGAAATAAGTTAAACAAATTTTTAAAGGAACTCCAGACGTTCATCTAACTCGAGCTGACCGTTCTTGATTTGATTAATCTGGTCGGAGATGGAAACAACACCTAGTCGAAGCCTCTCCTCTCTGCACGTGGTCCTTCCCACTAGAAGGAACTTCCTAGAGTCGATTCGTTCCTACTCTTTCGACTAGTGCATGATAATCGTAATCTAAATGCTGTAAGTTAGTTAAACCTCTCTCTTTTGAGAAAACCCATTGAACACTATATACTCGGTTTATCTAAATAAACCAAACAAATAGTCGGGGGCTAGGATAAAGTTATTAACTTGACTTCATTTCTTAGTCTATCTTTCGTCAATTATCTTTTGAGTTACTAACGACTCGACAAGATGATTTGCAGGAAACAGGATGGATTATATATATTACATCAACAAAAGCTTGTTCTCATAGGTTTTCGTTACAAACTACTCGGAAGAAGTAGATTCCAGTTGCATCTCCTCCGAGACCTTCTTGCCGACTGGCTGCATTTCTTTAATCAAACGACTTACTTCTACCTCAGGGCAGTTGAAATCGTCTTCGATTGGTTGCACATTAAGGCTGGGGTCACGGGCTTTAAGTTTGGCAAAAACATAACTTATCGCACCTTCGATCACCTCCTTTATTGAGTCGACTTGGTTGGCCCTCAAAGTACTCACTAGCTCTTGCAAAGATCCAGCTTGCTCACCAATGGTACTCGAGTGGGCAGACAGTGTGTCTTCACGAGGAGCAATTCCCTTGGTATGAAGCCCACCGAGTACATTGTTCAAGAGTGAAATGTTGCCTTGAAGATTTATCTTCAAAGCCTTCATTCCTCCCCGACAGAGCGAAGCCTCGTGAGCCGCCGTTTACACCGTTTGTTCTCGAAAAGAATAAGATCGACCAAAAAAGTGATCGCGAAAAGAAGACACAATCGATCACAAGTAAAGATTTACTTACCAACTAATTGAGACTCCAACTCCGTGACTTCCTTGGCGTGAGAGGCAGCATCCTTTATATGGCACTGCTCCCACGTCTAGACCTCTTGATCTTTCTCTGAAGAAGAATTGGGATCAGAGAAAGAAAGGAAGATTGAAAGTGGTCTTAAGTTCAGCACTTACCGATCAACTGTCCCTGCAACTTCTAGATTGCGGAGTTTGCCTCTAGAATCTTCTTCTGGAGGACTTCAACCTTCTCACTTAGTTGATTCTTCTGGGCTCTCTCAAAATCGAGAGAATCAGGTAAGGTCTTCTCGTCGCTCTTAAACCTGCGAAGGGAAAGGGTAGATGTCAGCATAATTCCTGGTCGTAAGTTCTTCTATGACCAGTTATTTGTCGTAAGTCTTTCTACGATAATATCCTGGTCGTAAGCTCTTCTATGACCAGTCCTTTGTCGTAAGTCTTTCGACGACAACACCCTGGTCGTAAGATCTTCTATGACCAGTCCTTTGTCGTAAGTCTTTCTACGACAACATCCTGGTCGTAAGCTCTTCTATGACCAATTCTTTGTCGAAAGTCTTGCTACGACAACGTCCTGGTCGTAAGTTCTTATATGACCAGCTCCTTGTCGTAAGTATTTCTACGATAGTAACCTAGTCATAAGATCTTCTACGACAAACCTCCGCGAGTACTGTGTAAGTAGCTAAAACATGGAAGGCTATGAAAAATAGCTACTTATCACCTCTCCGCTTGCTCGCAGAGTTGCGCTCTATCTTGTCGCAGTTGGACAATCTGCCTGTGGTATTTAGCGATAGTGACCATTTGTCCCAGCGCATTCTGCATAAAGAAAGGCAGTAAGAGACGTAAAAAGGGACGAAAGAAAATGCTAAAACCTCAGGCACTTACATCCATGGTAGTCCGAGCAAACGAAGATACCACCTTCGTGGGGTCCTTCAGTTCGTCGATCCCGTCGACCAAGTTCCACCATACCCCTTCGAGGTGTTCTTTGTCGAAAACGTCCCCTCGGTTGGGAATGTCCTTAGGATGAGGAACGCGGTCATGAGATCTGAACGCTCGGGAGCCCACAACGGTAGCAGGAGCGAAGAACCCGAAGGAACGGTCGAAGAGTTCAATCTCTTCTTCTCCTCCGGGGATAGCGGCATCAACAGCTTGGCCCTAGAGGCTGGGAGGATCGTCCGTGGCGACTTCCTTCCCAGCGTGGTGGCCGGATGATTCCCCCGCTATCATCTTCGCCCTTGTTTCTACGACCTCCCTGGTGGTCGTAGCCACTTCTGGCTCTACGACCACTCAGATGGTCGTAGCCAAGCTAGCAACAACGGCATCTCCCACCGCTTGAGTAGCGAACGGTTCTTCGACCACCGCCACTGATGTTCCTCCACCTGCCGAAGACACCACAGTGGAATCCTTGGCAGGAACATCCTTGATGGAGAGAGAGGCCAGGCTAAAAACACAAAAAAGGGGATTGCTATCAGATAGTAAAAAGCAAAAGGTGAATGCTGTTCTTACGCTTCTGTTTCTTTGCATACCTTCTGGTGCCAAATCTAGCCTTGAGCTTGGAAGCAATCTGTCCCAAGGAAGGTTTCTTTGACCTCTTCTCAACCACGTTTGGTTGAGACTCGAGTTGTGGAACAGCTATGACCACGTCTGGTCGTGAAGCTTGATCGAGCACCATCGCTCTTCGAGCCTCTTGGCTCTCCGGATGGGCGAGACCTGTCTCGACCACCTCCAAAACAGCGCCGTCCTCAACCATAGGTACTGCTAGCGTCGTAGTCTCCTTCACAAAAGACATAAAACTCTTCCAATTCTCCTTTTCTTGTCGCTTAACAAAGCTGCGAGAAGCAGAAACTGCGAAGGCCTTATCATCGTAATAGAAGGGTACCTTGATCTTGGGGGCTGAGGGCTTGAACACTACAGCTATTCCTGCCGCGATTGCTTCCTCTACAGCATCGAATTCTGCTGCAAGTTCAGCAGGAGGCGCGACGAACAAGCAGAGCCCGATTTTGTCACCCCTTTACCAGCAGCTTTCCCAAGCTTGCTCCTCGTGGCCCGAGGAACATCTACTCGCTCGGCAGCGAGCTCGAGCTCGCACCTCCCTTGTCAACGGCCTTAACAAGCTTGCGTATCTTAGCTGGGGGAGGAGAAAACTGTTCTACGGCCGCACCAACCGTCAGTTCGACTTCTTCGTCATCCCGACGGTTCTCCATGCCTACTTCCTGCAAATATCAGGGAGATATTAAAAACTAGTCGTAAGCTTTTCTATGACAACCCCCTGGTCGTAAGTTTATCTATGACCAGAACCTGATCGTAAGTCTTTCTACGATCAACCCCCGGTCGAAAGTTCTTCTGCAACCAGAACCTGATCGTAAATCTTTCTACGACCAACCTCTAGTCGTAAGACTACGAAATCCTAAAAGAAAGAGTTGGTTCCTGATTACCTTCAGGCGCTCCACCTTGTCTTCTGAGGACAAGTCGACCAGGATCGGAGGCGCCACAATGTGGGCTGGAGTCTTCTCACAGATGAGCTTGACTCGAGCGCCAATCTCCTCTTGTGAAAGGTCTGCAGGAGTAAGAGGACCTTCAGTAAGCCAAACTTAAAATTAACAAAAAGATGGCAAGAGCTCAAGGTTTTACTTACCCTCCGCGTAATCCCTCGTCGGGTCCGTTGGACCCGAGTACCTCCACATCTGATGAGCCCTCTTCTTCAGTGGGCTAACGCGGCGCGTAATGAAATCCTTTACCACGTGCCATCCGGTGAGCCCCTCTTCCTTGAAGTCCATAATGGCTCGAATGAAGGGGGCAATTCAACCAACTTCCTTGGGAGGCGAGTCCCAAGAAGGAATCTTCTTGGCCGGCTTCCCGGCGAAGGAGAGGCTGTCCTCGTGGGTGATCTCCCAGTAGAACCACCTCTTCTTCCAAAACGGCCATGACAACCGAGTAGACATTGGGATATACTCCTTCGACTTCCCGTCTGTAGGATCATGGATAACCGACTAGAGGGGGGTGAATAGGAGGTTTTTAAACTTTTTAACAAATTAACAAGTTTATCCAATTATTAACTTAGACTAAACAAGATATGATACTAGCCAAGCAATTTATCACAATAAACAAGCTAGAATTATAAGTGCGGAAATGTAAAGACTAGAAATAACCACAATGACACAAGGAAGTTTTTCCCGTGGTATCGAAGACTTGCCGGTCTTCACTAATCCACGTTGAGGAAGCTTGATCAATTCAAGTCGGCTCCACGAATTAAGCCTTTCCTCGATCACTAGAGGTAGCTCTTCTCCTCTCCTGATAGGCGAGCTCCAACCTTCACAAATGCCCTGCCTTCTCACAATCTCCTTTGAGAAGATCACCGAACCCAACTCCAAACCGTCTAGGAGACGGCAATCTCCAAGAGTAATAGACCAAGAATTCTTCACTTGAAAGTGCTCTAAATGCCACAATTTATCAAACACAATGAATGCTCTTTAGAGGGACCTCAACTACCTTTGCAAATGGAAATCAATGCTCTCAATGAGTAGGAAACAATGCAAAGGGCTCAAGAGATGTTAAATGAGGCTCAACTCCATTTCTAGTGGCAGTGGGGGAGGTATTTATAGCCTCCACCCACTCCACTAGCCGTTGGACACGAAATTCCCAATTTTTCAGTGAGCCCGGTCAGTCCGCAGACAATAGTGCGGTCGACTGTTACGCATTTAATGCACTTAAATATAGCCGTTACAGGGGGGTCCGGTCAGTCCGCAGGCAAGCACGCGGTCAGTCCGGCCTACAGAAAAACGGAATACCTTTTGGAAACTCTCTGGAGAAAGCTGACCGCAACAAAACCCGGAAGTGCGGTCGACCCGCATAAATACCATCCATCCTACCGCATTTTTCAATCAACACCTTCTCTGAAAGTTGACGCGCCCCTGCACCTGGGTTGCGGTCGATCCGCCAAAGGCCGCTCGGTCATCCGACAGAGGATTTTACCAAAATCGAAAACAAAGACCTCATCGAAAATGTTGACCGCTTTGGTCCCAAGAATACGGTCATTCCGGCCAAAGGCCGCTTGGTCAATCCGCCTCAACAGAAAATCAAGAAATTTAAATTGAGGCAAAACCAAAAACAAAACCAAGATTAAGCCAATTAAGATTTGAGCAAAGCAGGGCATTGTTCACTTTCAAGGTACTCAATTTTGCACCCTCTTTATAGTACTACTTGTCTAGCCTATAACCCGATCTTCCAACCAATTCACCTAAGACCGGTAAAATGAAAAAATCCTAGACTATTGTACCTTGCCTTTGAGCCATAAGATCTTCATGTAAACCTTTCGCGTGCAATTCCCGGTCATCAAGAACGCCAATGGGACTTAACCTTGTACATACTCAATAAATACTGTAGGACCGAAATGGCGACAGAGGGGGGGTGAATGTCGACTTTAAAATTTGCTCCTCTCACTAAACACTACAAATACCACATACGACCAACAAAGCAATAAACTAATCACGCAGTAAACAAAGCTTCACACGCAGCAACGAGCCGCAGCAATTAAGACCAAGATCTGAAACTGATCAATAAGAAAAAGCTCTATGCAAAACAGATCAACAAGCTACGAGCTGCCGCACACACAGGAACGCAATACTCTGATCTAAAACAGCAAAGTCAACATCAAACATCACTGATCCAAGCCGACAAGCACAAGGAACCGAGCCGATCAACTTGACAATAAACTAATCTAAAAGGCCAAACGTTGGGAGATGAAATCAACTTATCATCGCATAAAAAATTGGCAGCCAACATGCATCAAGACAATAAATTAATCCAACCATCAAATCTCTTTCTGTAGCATCAGTGATGGCACAGCCTCAGGGCAATAAACAAATCAAACAAGGATTTGAGACAACAGACTAGGCACCAGGGATTCATGATTCTGCAGCAAAAACTGATCCGCCGCCCAGATCTACGATTTCTCCAAGGGACGGCGCTCGGCAAAAGCCAGATCACGCGCTAGTGGATCTCATCAGATCATGCGCAAGCAAGAGCCAGGCAATAAAAAAAAACACAAAGCAAGAACTACAGACGCTACCCCAAGCTCGTTTCGCAGAGAACAGATATGCCGGACGACGACAAAGATGAGCATCAAACCGCCAAAGATAAAAAAAATCGCATCAATGAACAAATACAGAAACAAAATCCACAACACAAAGCGAAGATTCGATGCACAAAGACAAAAGGCCAAGCGTTCGATTTTCAACGGCTTCAAGCCGCCACACACACTACCAATTTTCTTTTTAGTCTACAGAGAGACCACCAAGAGGAATGATTGCACTAGAACTTGAGAACTCAGAGTACACACCCATGGCTCATCAAGACTACCACTTCCAGAGTGGATGAACACACGCACTAGCACACATCCTAACTCACACCATCTCCATACACACGCCCACTAGGAACACACACTACATGGCTTTGAACACACGCAGATGCACTACACTTCCCTCATGGAACACCCAACCAAGCAGCATGGAACACCCACTCCACTCACTACTCAGCTCCAACCAGGGAACACACACCGGAGCTACACCTTTCTCCATGCTCAGCTCTACTCAAACTAGCAAATCAAGAAATGCAGTCCCAACATCACATGTTTGCTCCACACCCAAATGAGGCAAAGGTCATGGTCAACATGACCAGGATTTGGAGGGAAAACCAGCCCATCCACTCATTGCTTGAGTCAAATCTCCAATTTGCCCCTTAAGCAGCTTCCCGGAAGCTTCCCTCGTCCGGTACCTTGACCGTCTGGACCTCGACTCCTCTCTGAGTCTAGTCCGGTCCGCTTCGCTGCACACGACCGCATCCGGCATCCTGACCGTCTGGACCTCCGACTCCTCCCTGAGTCTAGTCCCGGTCCGCTCGTATCGCCCGTCGTGTTCGTCACGGGTATCTCCGGTTCCTCGTCTCCCAGCTCGCAACCACCTCAACAGCCTCGATCATCTTCGGCATCTTTGACCGTCTCGACCTCGACACCTCCTCGTGTCTAGTCCCGTCCACCTCGCCACCATGACCTAGTTCAAGTCCTGCAATCACACGCATAAGCAAACCATCACATAGCACCGCATCTAAACAAAGATAATCCACATTAGCACATATAAACGTACTCAACCCTCGAATACCAAACAAACTCAAACTCACTAAGCCGACCGTCAATTACTCATCACAAACATGGGGACACCTCCACATGGTCTCTCAATCTCCCCCTTGATGAGTATATTGACAAACCCCGAAAAAGCAAAAGTTGAGTTTGTTTGAAAGTCATACATGGTTCAAGAAAAGAAATTGATGCTAATGACCATGTAGACGCAAGGAGTAAAAGAAAGAGCAAGTTTTCCTCAAACGCTCCCAAAACTCCCAAAAGAGACTTTTTCTCCAATATTCTCCCCCTTTTGGCAATAGAGTCATCAAGATACAAAAGAGAGAACATAGCATGGTGTGGTTGAATGTTATGCAATGCTAAGCAATTAGAGCCATGAAGATTATCCAAAATGACTATTCGAGTATTACACCAAGCCATAATGTATATAAAAACTATCAATATCATTACAAGATATGGATAATCAAGCCAAGCCACGTAAGTAACAATATGAAGATTAGATGAATTTCTTAGCATGTCAAGCCACTCAAGAGTATAGTCTAGCTAGAGGTATCCAAAGATGATGCAAACCATGTCAATAACCTAAGTGGAACCAAGAAGCTAGAATTGAGTCAATTTAGAGTGCTATTAGTTCAAGAATGAATCATTTGCACAAGTACTTGGTTCTTTGGTAGTTACAAATTTAGCCCAAATCACATATTTTCATTTGAAATTGATAATTTTGGTGATGTGCTAGATCTCAAGCCTTATGCGACCATTCCAAGCGAGAAGCTTAAGGAGATGATCTAGGTCATCCAAAACTCCCCGAGTTCATGCCCAAAGGCAATGGCAAGGGCCTCATGAGAAAGAATTGGTGAGATCGGTTCTTTCGCACATAAAAGAGATCTTTTGCTTTCTTAAATAAGTGTACTCACTCATGGTTCATCATGACACTAGCATAGCTCAAACTAAAGCTCAATTAAAGATTCAAGACTCAACTTAGCCTATTTGACATGGCATGAATCATAAGAGGATAACTAAAGATAGTCTAGCCTCAAGAGCTAACATGACATGTCTTAGTTCAAGTTGTGCAATTTTAATTAACTTAACAATGGCAAAGGCTTGACGACACATATGAAGCAATGATAAGTCTAGCGATTACATAATCATGGCAAGATGTAATGCATTGTAATCATGTCAACTATGGATAATAGTCAAGGCTCCATGTAGTTATATTACAATGCACAAAGCTAAAATGCAAGAAAATCCAGCTCCCCCTCAACATGTGAAGCACCTTTTAGTTCAAGTTGAGTTATATCAATATTAAACTCGAAGCTCCCAAATGAACTCTCCTCAACCAAAGCAATAAAACGAGAAGTCGGCAAAGAAATCAGAACAAAGTGCAGGACCTCAAAGCATAGACAAGATATAGAGAATACTATGGCTCAGACTGACTCTCATCTACCCCATATGACACTAGGACTATTAGCTGCCCGGCTAACACACTAAGGAGCAAACACGTTCCCTGTCTACCCAAGGGTGGCCCAACCCTTGCTAGAACCTATAAGAAGTGAGTAAGCTCAACCTAGTGAGAAGAGACAGCTAATAAGCAACATCCTAGAGCATAAGATGAGAGGAAGAAGTCTAAGCAACTAGACGAGAGAAACACTCTAATCTATGCTAGGATGACTAACCCAAAATGCATCCCAATGCAATGCGACAAGAAGGAGCAACAAAGATAATATACAAGATAAACAAGAAAGCACAAAGCTCCCTCACTACAAATCCATAAGGACAAACCACCCCAAGCTCTCCCTCAAGGTCAAAACTTAGAGCTATCCAAAGGCTTGGTAAAGATGTCACCAATCAAGGTCACTCTCACAAATCGAGCACTATATCACCCTTCTCCACATGGTCTCTAAGGAAGTGATATCGATATCAATATGCTTGGTCCGAGAGTGTCGACCGGGTTCTTAGCAATGTTAATAGCGTAAGTTTATCACAAAAGAGTGGAACACTTTCTATAACTAATCCAAAATCCCGCAGGTCGGCCATCCAGTATCTCGTCAGCAAAGAATCGGCGGCGACAACATACTCGCCCTCTGCGATGGATCAGGCAACACCGATCGCTTCCTAGAGGACCAAGAACGAGAAGTGCCAATGAATTGGCAGGTGCGAAGTGCTCTTCCTATCTATCCTACACCAAAGAAAGTCTGCGGCCCGAGTAGGCTCGAGGAAAAGACAGATGAGGAAGAGTACCAGATACCATAGTCAATGGTAGCTCGAAGGTACAAGAATGCGCTTCACCGCTCGGGCGGTGAGATACGCGAGGAGAAGCTCGAATCGAGCACACAACACACGAGAAGTGTATGTCCGGTCTCGAGGCGTTGAGGTACAAGAGGGAGCCAATCATGCCGCGATACTCCTTCGATCAACCGCTCGCCATCCTCATCTGGGTCAAGATAGGTCAGAGAAGCCATCGGTGTGGACACCGGCTTACCATCACTCATGTCGGTTGCCTCAGAGGTCACGAGTGTACTTGCCTTGATGCGAAATGTACCTCCCGAGTCCGCTTGATCTGAAGCCAAGGAAGAAACTCAACTCGCCCATCATGCTCATCTCAAACTCGAGCTCATAACATCGGAGAACCGAGAAACAAGAGTATGAGATGAGCCACCAAAGATGATATCATCCACATAAATGACGAGTAGAAAGTCATTACCATGCTCGCGAATGAACAAGGTCTTGTCTACCTTACCCATCTCAAAACCATGACTCAACAGATAGGACTTAAGCCTCTCATACCAAGCTCGGGAGCCTCGCTAAGTCCATACAAGGCTTTAGAGAGCTTGAAGACATGGTTAGGGTATTTGGGGTTCTCGAAACTCGAGGTCAGTTTGACGAGACTTCCTCCTCAATAAGGCCATTGAGGAAGGCACTCTTCACGTCCATCTGGTAAAGCTTGAAACCCTTAGAAGCCGCAAAGGCAAGCGATTCTAATGGCTTCAAGACGAGCTCTGAGGGCAAAGGTCTCCTCAAGTCCGGACCCTCAACACAGGAAAACCCCGAGCGACCAATCTAGCCTTGTTTGGATGACAACCCCATCCTCACTCTGCTTGTTCTTGAACACCCACTTGGTTCCAATGATATTGTGACCTCGTGGGGCTCAACAAGCGACCAAACCTTGTTTCTCTCAAAGTTTTCCAACTCCTCATGCATGGCATTGACCCAAGACTCATCGAAAAGAGCATGATCAACATCCTTGGGCTCAAGGAGGCAATGAAAGCGAATGGAGATGAAAAGAGAAGTGCAGATTTTGAGCGTGTGACACGCTCAAAAGATCTCCAATGATCCGCTCAAGGATGCCTTCTCTGGATATGTCGGGAGGTCCCGGATGAGAAGAAGAAGTGGCCTCTACCTCGTGTGCAGACGAGGCGGGACAGAGCCACTAGCTCCGGAGGAAACGGAAGGCAGGGTCGATCACCTTGAGGTGCCGTGGAAGAAGGCATCTCAAGGGGAGGAAGAGGAGCTAGATCGTAAACAACCATCGCCTCCTCGTCCTCATCATCCACAAAGATGGTCTCGGACCGCTCTAAAGAACTCGAGATATCTGGCCTAGTCCCCTGACCGCCTCGTCAAAGGTCACCTCACGTGTTTCTACCATTTTGCTAGACTCGCAGCCTGCACCCTATAAGCCCGCCAAGAAGTCGAGTAGCCTAGAAGGATACCATCACAGAACGTGACTCGAACTTGTCTAGGTTCCCGGACTTGAGAATAAAGCACTTGCAACCAAACACACGAAAATGAGAGACATTGGGCTTTCGCCAGATCTCGACTCATAAGAAGTGCTGCAAGTGTGCCCTAAGAAATACTCGATTTGAGACATGGCACGCGTAGCTATAGCCTCGACCCAAAACTTCCGGTGTAGAGTACTCATCAAGCATCGCCTGGCCATCTCGACCAAGGTACGGTTCTTCCTCTCCACAACGCCATTTTGTTGAGGGACGATGGAGAAGAGAACGGTGCTCTACACTGCCTCACCACAGAAACTCTCAAAGTAGGAATTTTGAACTCCGTGCCATTGTCATCATGGATCGCTCAGAAGGCACCGGGAAGCTCAACAGAAAGCCTACTAAAAAGACCTCGGAAAAGTGTAAATGTCTCATCCTTCGAGGCTAAGAAAAACACCCAAGAATACCTCGAGAAGTCATCGACCACAACAAGAACATACCACTTCCCTCCTGTTGCCGATCAAGACTCGAGCCGGTCCAAGCGGTCCATGTGGAGCAAATGTCCTGCATCGGTCATAGTAATCGGACCGGAGGATGAGAAGCGGCAACCATCTTGCCGTGCCGGCATGGAGTGCAAACAAGATCTTTGACCATCTTGAGTTTCGGCAGACCACGAATGAGATCATGGTCGCTAACTTTCGGGTCAAATGGTCAAATCCAATATGACCAAGTCTCCTATGCCGTAAAGAGAGATCGCGGGACTCGTAGCAACCAAACACCGGAGAGGATCACCGAAGAATCAAAAAATCAGCACGAAAGATCCTCCCATAACGAGAAATCCCGCAAAACCGGACTACCCAAGAGTCAAGAATTTTGCAAGCGTTTTCTTGAAGCCCACCTCGAAACCGCCATCGAAGGTGAGAAACGGAAAGCAAATTGTACCGCAGCTTACTAACCAAGGCAACATCCTTAAGAATAAAAGAAGCATTAATACGCCAAGACTTTTGGCGATGATGCGCCTGCACGAAGCGCCTCCGAAGGTGATCGTCTCATCACACGGAGCGCGGGCTAGGAGGAGAACCAACGGAGTCTCCGGTCATATGACGAGAACAACCGAGTCTACAAGCCAAACCTTCTCCTTCCCTACCCGCGAACTGAGTCAAGCAGAGAGTAAAGTCTCAATCTCGGGATAAATCAACAATGATTTTGGCACCTAATCTTGAATAACACGCCGAAAGCGATGAAGTAGTCAAGCACGATCGACCTCTATCTATCCTACGCCTCAGAACTCAAAGTAGAAGGTCTAAGAGTAGACCGAAGTCGTTCTTTGGGTCCGATCGCTCTGAAGGAGCAAGTCGGAGCACACGCAACATGTCAACACGCCATGGGTAGCTATCTCGATGGGGAAAACGAGATCTACCCTCGGACGGCGGAAGTCACGATCGAAGCAACATGAGGACGAAAACCGTAAAACTCGAAAACCAAGTCCTCGATCTTCGCACAAACCCATCGAAGAAACAAGCCTAGACCTCGTGTTGGTCTTAGGTGCACTCAAGGTCCGGGCCGACCACGCGCCTAAGAGACTCAACATGGTCTCTACGCGATCTTGGCGCGCTGAAGCATCGACGATTGTGTGTCCATCCTTCGACGGAAGGTGCGGATACTTCACCTTCGAGAGGTAGAAGCGGCATGTGAAATTACCTTCTCGTCAAATCCTCGACATAGCCCGCCGACTAAATGGACTTTCTCGGTCCCTGGCTCGGTCTCGATCACACACAGTGCTATGGGTCCGAGCACGGCGGTGGATGCTTCCTCATGTCCTCAAAGAAGTCATATCCTAGACCCCGATTAAATCTGCAGATCTTAGATTGGTCTAGAATAAGATTGAGCTTCTTCTTGCCTCCTACAAATCTCTCGAGAGTGTTCATAAGGTAATTGACACTCTCGAAAGAGAGAGTGCAAGAAGAGCAGGGGAAGAAGAGACAACAGAAGGTAAGGGAGCAAAAGAAGAACCAAAGAAGAGAGGAAGAATGGCTTGTGCACGCACACCGACTCAAGGGACAGATCCCATCTAGCCGCTTGGTTTACGCCGCTAAGCGCCTCAACCTTACCACGGGCTTCTCCCCTTCTCCACAATCATATTACAAGCACAAGTGGCTTCTCTAGAAGGTCCTTAGTTAGCTTCACACATTTCTCATCCAAAGCAATCAAGTCGATTTTAGTTTGTTACACTTAATGCATGGTGAGCTAACAGGTCCTTAGAAGCAAACTTAGCCATCTTCCTTTCATGATCAATCATATCTTGAAATCTGTTTGGAGACGACCTCAAGTTCAAGATTAACTTAGGACAGTTCAAGCATGAAACAATCGGCTCAAGTAAAGAAGCTTGTAGTTCAAGAATTTTATGATCCGCCTGCTTTAAGTTCATCTTCAAGTTATTGCAATTTTCACAAGACTCGGGCAGATCAAGAAGCATGGCATAAGATCCTCTAGCAAGAATGTCCTTACCCTCACATGAGGTGGGAGAAGTAGTCTCATCAAGAATAAGTAGGGTAATGACCATCCTACTCAACTCTAACTCAAAGAAGCGACTAACATTCTCCACCTTAACACTATCAAGTTTGGAGGACATACTATCATGTGAGGTCCTTAACTTCTCCATATCAACCAAAGAAAGCGAGCATGTATCACAATCATCACTAGAAGGGCGATGTAAGAGCAATAATCTCTAGTGACGGTCTATCTATTTCCTTCTCTAACTCAAAGACACCTAGCCTTAGCTTTAGCATGAAAACCTCCTAGCTTAAGAAAAGCATGATTGAGCTGTTCAGAGGTGGGACATACCTCGTCCGAAGTCGAGTATCTGTTTCATTGTCAGCCGAAGTTCGCCCTCGAGGGCCATGAAGCACATGCCGGAGAAGTCGCCGCCGCCATCCTTGGGCTCTTGATCACCCGTCCCGTCATCGCCGCTCCATCCCTCCACCTCGCCGAGGTCGAGGTCGTCAAGGCGGTGAGGACGCTGTGGAAGAGCTTCTTGGCTTTGCCGGTTGCGGAACTTCTTCTTGTTTGGCCCGAGCCGGAGGCTTCTTGTTGCGTTCTTGTCGGTGTAGTCGTTTTGCCCGAACCGCCGTAGTCGTTCTTGCCCTTCTCAAGCTTGGGGCGGTTGTTCAATGTGGTTGGGGCCACCACACTCAAGCAAATCACAGGTCCTCCTCTTCTGTCCCTCCTCCTCTTGTAAGCATGGGAAAACTTCCGAGCTAGGAGGGCTACCGCTCATCCTCGAGTGCTCTAACCGATCATCGATACGCCACAGAGAGCGACAAGGAGAAACCACACAACGAATCAAGAAGAGAACCGAAGTTTAACCGATCGGTGACTAGGCCATCGATCCGGACTTCGACTTTCGAGAGACAATGTCAATCTCGTGAGTCTTGAGACGCGAGTACAGCCGCATCAAGAGTCAAGGTCGAGAGGTCCGTGGTGTCCTTGATGGTAGTCACTTTCATTTCCCAAACACGAAGATCAAGTGCCGTGAGCATCCGACGAGCGTTGTCCGAGTCGGGTATGTGAGACCGACCGCCGGAGGTTGCTCAAGATTTTGTGAAATCGCGAAAAGCACTCGCCGTGGACTCACCAAAGAAGCATCTCAAATTTGTTGTATTCGCTTGAACCGATCTGCCGAACCGCTCTTGATCTGGGTGGTGCCTCATGGTATGCATCGAGGGTCACCCGATGTCGAGGCGGACGACAGGTGAGATATGCGATCAAACTCGCTCACGACTCAAACCACGATGATGATGTTCCTTGCCTTTGCATTCGCCTCAACATCGCCCATGTTCCGGCATTGATGTTCTCATCGGCAGAACAAATAATCGCATTTTGACCTTCCGCCAGATGGCATACCCACAGCCTCGATGTATGTCTCCATTCGCTCTTCCGAAGGGTAATCGATGCCATCGAAAACGGGCGGCTTGGTCGAGTACTTGTCCATCGCCATGGCTCTTGAGACCGGTTAAGATCTATTGAAAAGAGCTAACCGGCTCTGATACCAATTGTAGGACCGAAATGGCGACAGAGGGGGGGTGAATGTCGACTTTAAAATTTGCTCCTCTCACGGGCGAAACACTACAGCCGCTCACATACAGCCAACAAAGCAATAAACTAATCACGCAGTAAACAAAGCTTCACACGCAGCAACGAGCCGCAGCAATTAAGACCAAGATCTGAAACTGATCAATAAGAAAAAGCTCTATGCAAAACAGATCAACAAGCTACGAGCTGCCGCACACACAGGAACGCAATACTCTGATCTAAAACAGCAAAGTCAACATCAAACATCACTGATCCAAGCCGACAAGCACAAGGAACCGAGCGATCAACTTGACAATAAACTAATCTAAAAGGCCAAACGTTGGGAGATGAAATCAACTTATCATCGCATAAAAATTGGCGACCAACATGCATCAAGACAATAAATTAATCCAACCATCAAATCTCTTTCAGAGCATCGGTGATGGCACAACCTCGTAAGCAATAAACAAATCAAACAAGGATTTGAGACAACAGACTAGGCACCGTGGATTCATGATTCTCGCAAAGAAAATCGATCCGCCGCCCAGATCTACGATTTCTCCAAGGGACGGCGCTCGGCAAAAGCCAGATCACGCGCTAGTGGATCTCATCAGATCATGCGCAAGCAAGAGCCAGGCAATAAAAAAAACACAAAGCAAGAACTACAGACGCTACCCCAAGCTCGTTTCTGCGAGAGAAGGCGCCACGGACGACGACAAAGATGAGCATCAAACCGCCTGAAATATAAAAAAATCGCATCAATGAACAGTCAGCAGGAAACAAAATCCACAACACAAAGCAGAAGATTCGATGCACAAAGACAAAAGGCCGGCGTTCTGATTTTCAACGAAGCTTCAAGCCGCCGCCACACACAGCTACCAATTTTCTTTTTAGTCTACAGGAGGCCACCAAGAGGAATGATTGCACTAGAACTTGAGAACTCAGAGTACACACCCATGGCTCACTGCACTACCAGCTTCCAGGAGTGGATGAACACACGCACTAGCACACATCCTAACTCACAGCCATCTCCATACACAGCGCTCCACTAGGGAACACACACTACATGGCTTTGAACACACGCAGATGCACTACACTTCCCTCATGGAACACCCAACCAAGCAGCATGGAACACCCACTCCACTCACTACTCAGCTCCAACCAGGGAACACACACCGGAGCTACACCTTTCTCCATGCTCAGCTCTACTCAAACTAGCAAATCAAGAAATGCAGTCCCAACATCACATGTTTGCTCCACACCCAAATGAGGCAAAGGTCATGGTCAACATGACCAGATTTGGAGGAAAACCAGCCCATCCACTCATTGCTTGAGTCAAATCTCCAATTGCCCTTAAGCAGCTTCCCGGAAGCTTCCCTCGTCCGGTACCTTGACCGTCTGGACCTCGACTCCTCTCTGAGTCTAGTCCGGTCCGCTTTCACAGACACGACCGCATCCGCATCCCGACTGTCTGGACCTCCGACTCCTCCACGAGTCTAGTCCCATCCGCCAGACGCCTGTCGTGTTCGCCACGGTATCTCCTGCCTCGCCTCCCGCCAAGAACCACCTCAACAAATTCGATCATCTTCGCATCTTTGACCGTCTCGGACCTCGACACCTCCTGTGTCTAGTCCCGTCCACCTCGCCTCACCATGACCTAGTTCAAGTCCTGCAATCACACAGACAAGCAAACCATCACATAGCACCGCACGAAACAGTATAATCCACATTAGCACATATAAACGTACTCAACCCTCGAATACCCGAAACAAACTCAAACTCACTAAGCCGACCGTCAATTACTCATCACAAACATGGGGACACCTCCACATGGTCTCTCAAATACATTAATCCCATATTCACATATTGTCATTAATTACCAAAACAATCTTTAGGGGCCTAGATGCTTTCAATCTCCCCCTTTTTGGTAATTGATGACAACACACTTAATATGTGAAAGAATGATTGTTTTGAATATACTGTGAGTGTATATTCTATTGATGACTTAACAACGAGATAATTCTTGCTATAAGCTTAAATGAGTTTTGAGAATTATTTCCTTGCTAAATCCTGTTTAAAGAAAGCTCCCCCTTAACATGTGCATAAAAGGTAGATAATTTTTGCAAACACAAGTAGATATTTTTAGAGAATTTTGGCGGAGTTTCTTTTACATGATAGAACTTCATGAAATGCAACAATATGTAATTTTACAGACAGCATTTCAAGAGGGTAAAAAGGCACAAGGTTAACCAATGATTTCAACAAGATAACATTGAACCGATTACAAGCATATAAGTGTATATCATTCAACCAAGCTCATAGACGGTAAAGCATTGCTGCTCATATATATAAGAGGTTCAATAAGCTTATCCTCTAATTATTACACACAAAAGACCACGTAAGTCCAAGTCCAACAAGCATTCGACAACCATAACTAATAGATATAGAGATATATATAGGACCATCTAGCACTTCTCCCTTGGCATCAACTACCAAAGCTACGCAGAGGGGGGAGGAGGAGGAGCCGCAATGGCGTCGAGGGGCAGAGGAGGATCAATGCGTCGACGCCGAGAATAAGTAATACCGCTCGATCGACGAGACGCGAGTGGTCATCTCACCATGTCGGATCAATACCAAAACCAATCCAACCATCTCGATCTAAACGCAAGCACAAGAGAGTTGGACTGCTCCCATCGCCGTCTGGGCGAGAGTCCAAAGATCGAGTAGTGCTCTCAAGAGAATCCATGCGATGATCCAAAACCTCTAGGCGACGATCCACCGTGATCAAAGCGAGATACAATCGTGTTGATGCCAAGATGCGTAACCTCTAATAAGATCGATCAAGTCCACCTAACGCCGAGGAGCGGGCCGAGGAGAGGCAGAGCATCAAGAATCGGGTGAAGAGGCCTGTTCCTCAAATCTCTCTGGTGGTCACCCTCCGCTTGTACTGCTTAGAGGAAAGGGAGTGGTACCTTCAAAGTCAATGGTCCTCAAAATGAGCATCATGATGTAAGGAGCATAATACATCCTCTTTCCCAAATCGGTGTGGCGTGATTGCAATTCACCAAGATTAAGTGCATAATATCAAACCTCTTTCCTTGCATCACATAATCTATGACATTCCATGCATGTCCTCTAATAGCATCATTGTTGCCACTCCTCGGCAAGATGGTGGCCCCGATAATCTGCAATGACGCTTAGGGAGAGGCCTCGGACCAGAACCTTACCAGGACAACTCTAACATTAGGCTCATAGAATCAGAATCGCTCCAGAGTTCGGCAGCTGCGCTCAAGATGGATCTTAACATACTCACGTCTTTGGCAGATTAAGGGCCTCCTCAAAGTGACGCTTGGTGGCCGTGTAGCGTGATTTAACCTCGCATCCAAGTCACAAGGGCAAGGAGGATGGGATGTAAACAAGAGTATAGAACCGACGGATTACCTCCTCATTGAAGTTGCACTTTATGCTAACAAGCCCATCCAAGCCAAGATTATAAAAACGAGTGTACAAAGTCGCATACCGTGTTTGTTCATTGAGATAGGACCAATTAATGTACTACGATTGCAAATTGCTTGTGAAGCACCACTTGATGGTAGCAATCTTCCCGAATTGAGTGTGAAATCTCTCATCTTCTACCGACCTAGGCCGCTCATAGGAGATTGCATTCGAGTTGTTTGAAATCATCGTTCGGATTGCGTGAAGGTTCACGCGAGGCTCAAAGAAATTCCACATCAAGATCGTCTTCTTCGTCCCAAATGTTCACTAGCGCTAGGTACGGAGGATAAGGACGGCGAAGAGTCCGCTTGCCGCTATCGAAATGCTCAACCGAGGACGATGAGTAGCTCCGGCGAGGAGGACGAGACGAAGACGCACCGGATCGACAGAATAGCCTTGGTCCTTGCCATGATCATCGGAGAGATGGTCAAGACAATCAAAGAGTGAATTGATTGGAAGTAAGGATAATCAAGTTGACAAAAAAAGTTTCTCTATCAAGGTCTGATCGACCGCAGTAGCTTGGCCGGTCACCACAGTAGCGCGATCGATCAGACGCAACACGCCTGTTAGTCCTACTTTGACAAAGAAAAACTAGGGTTTTGCTAAAACGATGTAATCATTCGCAATGCAGGTCAATAATCGACAAAATGGTGAGTATAGATGACAAATAAGACATACTCCAAGTCGATTACGATCTAATTAGCAGATTGAGCGAAGATTAAAGGGAAGATTGAGGAAATGAGGACCTTGCGGTGATGGCGGAGAAGAAACAGATCCGGCGGCGAGGAGGGGCGCCCGGCGGTGAGGAGGAGTGTCGAGGCGTGGAGGAGAGAGAGGCGCCCAAGATGGCGGCACGGTGGAGAAGGAGAAGAATGGAACCGCTGGGGAGATGAAGAGGAAAACCGCGAGTGGACGGTTTGGTGAGAAATAAGGAAGAAATCGCCTCAAGATTAATCAAGCCACATGATCGATCAAGCAGGCAAAGCCCGTCCGGCCCGACCACAAGCTCAAGGGTTGACCAAGAAGATTAAGCTTGCGGTTAGACCGCACCTGGAGACTTTTGAGGTAATTAGCAAAAACATTGTGTTGTCTTTGCTCCAGAGACTTAGCACACAACTTAAAACTATCTTGGAGCAATTTCAACGAGATTAGATCAACGAATTAGTTTTTAATATAGAGTTTTTTTTTGTTTTAAGAAAATAGAGCACTTTTGAAAGAAAACGATTTAAAGAAAAAAAATGCAAACAACGAGATTTGTCACTTGTGATGATATATATGAGTATGAAATACTATTTGGAAGCAATATATGAAGGAAATTATTGCCTAAATAGCAATACTCATTTTATGTTAGAATTGACTCATGTGAATTTTTCGGGTTTTGAGTTATTTATAGCGAGATTCAACCTTAAATAACTTTGATTTGGTTGAGAGTTTGAAAAGCTTGTGAATACGAAAAAGGTCATGAATAACCATTTTTACCTTTTTCCTTTTGGGAGTAAGATCAAATTCCTTTTTGGAAAAACTTTTGGGTGAAAAGCCATTTTTGGTTAAGAACAAGATAAGTAAGAAATAGTCTTAGGCCAGAACTTGATTTTTCTTTTAAGATAAATAATTTTGAGATCTTTTCAACCAAAGAAAAAACCTTTCTTAGTTCTTGAAATAAGAGAATCATGAGAGAAAAAGCGAATTCAATCAAGATTCAAGAGCATAATGCAATCAAATGACATTAGAACAATCTATGACATTTAATTCATTCCTCAATTTACAAAAACGGCCTTCATCTAAAGGTTTGGTGAAAATATCTGCTAATTGGTCTTCGGTTCTTATGTGGCTAATTTCAATATCTCCCTTGCTCACATGATCTCTCAGGAAGTGGTGGCGAATATCTATATGTTTGGTTCTTGAGTGTTGAACAGGGTTGTTAGCAATTTTTACCGCACTATCATTGTCACACAAAAGAGGCATTTTATCAAATTTAATTCCATAATCCATCAATGTTTGCCTCATCCATAGCAATTGAGCACAACAATTTCCTGCGGAAATGAAGCTGTAGATAAAGCTACGGAGTTTTGTTTCTTGGAAGACCATGATACTAAGGATCTTCCTAAGAATTGACAACTACCTGAGGTGCTTTTTCTATCCACTTTGCAACCCGCATAATCAGAATCGGAATATCCAATTAAATCAAATTTAGCACCTTTGAGGAACCATAGGCCAATGCTAGAGGAATGCTTTAAATATCTAAGAATTCTTTTAACGGCCATAAGATGACATTCTTTTGGAGAAGCTTGAAAACGAGCACACATACAAACACTAAACATGATATCGGGCCTAGATGCGGTAAGATAAAGCAGACTACCAATCATGGATCTATAAAGTTTTAAATCTACAGGTTTACCTCCCTCATTTAGATCAAGATGACCATTTGTGGCCATAGGAGTCTTGATGGGCTTTGCATCCTCCATGCCAAACCTTTTAAGTAAATCTTTTGCGTACTTGGCTTGACTTATAAAGGTCTCATCCTTGAGTTGCTTGATTTAAAGTCCAAGGAAATAACTCAATTCTCCAATCATGGACATTTCAAATTCCCTAGACATCATATCACCAAACTCTTTGCAAAAGTCTTGATTAGTAGACCCAAAAATGATATCATCAACATAAATTTGACATACAAAGAATTCATCATCTAAAACTTTAGTAAATAAAGTTGAATCAATTTTCCCGATTTTGAATCCTTTTGAAACTAGAAAATCTCTAAGGCGTTCATACCATGCTCTAGGAGCTTGTTTAAGACCATAGAGCGCCTTGGAGAGTTTATAGACATGATTTGGATTTTTAGGATCTTCAAAACCGGGAGGTTGTTCAACAAAGACAAGTTCGGATATTTCACCATTTAAGAACGCACTTTTAACATCCATTTGAAATAATTTAATATCAAAGCATGATGCAAAAGCAAGTAATATCCGAATTGATTCAAGTCTAGCTACGGGAGCGAAAGTTTCACCAAAATCCAAACCTTCAACTTGTGAAAATCCTTGAGCGACCAATCTTGCTTTGTTTCGAATGACCAATCCATTCTCATCTTGCTTGTTCCTAAAGACCCATTTCGCACCAATAATATTGTGTTCTTTGGGTCGATCCACCAATGTCCAAACTTCATTCCGGTAAAGTTATTGAGTTCTTCATGCATCGATTCACCCAATCCGGATCGTCAAGTGCTTCTTCTACATGCTTTGGCTCAATAGACGAGACAAAAGAGTAATGTTCACAAAAGAAGCAACACGAGAGCGAGTTTGGACACCCTTACTTACGCCACCCAATATTTGATCTATTGATGATCCTTTGCAATTGCATTGTGGATTCTTGGTGGTAGGTTGGATGGTTGATCATCTTCCTTGTTATCCTCTTCAATGATTTGTACTTGACTTGTGGAAGATGTGGGTGGTTCAACTTGAGTAGAGGATAATGGACCATCTTCGGGCTTGATATCGCCTATTTGCATATGTTCCATTGCTTTTCTTAAGGCTTCATTACCTACATCATCCAAATTCTCATGCTCTTCTTGAGAGCCGTTAGTCTCATCAAATTGCACATCGTGTCTTTCTTCAACTAAACCGGAGTTTTTGTTGAAGACACGATAGGCCTTGCTATTTGAAGAATAACCAAGCAAGAAACCAACATCACAACGACTATCAAATTTTGAAAGACGAACACCTTTCTTCAAAATGTAACACTTGCAACCAAAAACACGAAAGTAAGAGATGTTCGGTTTTCTTCCTACAATAAGCTCATAGGAAGTCTTTTTCAAAAGGCGGTGCAAATAAAGACGATTTATGGCATGACAAGCGGTGTTAATAGCTTCTGCACAAAAACTATCGAAAGTATTGTATTCATCAAGCATTGTCCTAGCCATTTCAATTAATGTTCGATTTTTCTTTTCTACTACTCCATTTTGCTCCGGAGTGTAGGTTGTGGAAAGTTCATGCTTTATTCCAAGTTCATCACAAAAGTCCTCAACTTTAGTATTTTTGAACTCGGAGCCATTATCACTACGGATTTTCTTTATTTTGAAATCAAATTCATTTTGAGCCCTTTTTGCAAATCTTTTGAAAATTCCGGAGGTTTCACCTTTATCATCTAGGAAGAATACCCATGTATATCTAGAGTAATCATCCACAATGACTAAACAATAGCTATTTCCCCCGATACTCTTATAGGTTGTTGGCCCAAACAAATCCATATGTAAGAGTTCCAATGGTCTAGACGTTGACATAATACTTTTGGAAGGATGAGAATTAGCGACTTGTTTACCGGCTTGACAAGCACTACAAAGTCTATTTTTCTCAAATTTCACATCTTTCAAGCCAACAACTAAATCATGTTTGAAAAGCTTTTTGAGTTGAATCATTCCAACATGAGCTAGCCTTCTATGCCAAAGCCAACCCAAGGAGGTTTTTGCGATTAAGCAAGTTTTTAAACAGATTCACTTGAGCTAAAATCAACTAGGTAAAGATTTCCAAATCTAAAGCCTTTGAAAGCTAAAGAGCTATCTTTTATGCTAGAGATGGTTACATCTTTACTAGAGAATGAGCAAATTAGTCCAAGATCACATATTTGAGCAACGGATAGCAAGTTAAAGTTTAATGATTCTACTAGAGAAACATTAGAAATGGAAAGGTCATTTGAGATAGCAATTTTACCTAATCCTAATACCTTTCCTTTGCTATTATCGCCAAAAGTGATCTTATCTACTCCTTTTCCATTCGCAAATGTGGTGAACATTTTTCTATCACCGGTCATATGTTGAGTGCATCCACTATCAAGCACCCAATGTTTTCCACCGGTCTTATAGTTCACCTACAAAACAAGAGTCAAGTTCTTTTAGGTACCCAAATTTGTTTGGGTCCTTGGAGGTTAGTAACCAAGGATTTAGGCACCCAAATAGCATTCTTTTTAGCGCCCATAATTGAAGTGCCAACAAAATGAGTAATTACTTTACCATCCTTAGATTTTCTAAGCATATAGCATGAATCATATATACCAAGAGATGGAACCTTACCCTTAGGACAATTTTGTTGCATATGTCATATTTCCCGGCACTTATAGCAATACATTCCATTTTGCCTCACAAAACTCGTGGGCTTATTTACCGGCTTCTTGCCTTTCTTAGGCACATACCCAAGACCTTCCTTGTTGAATGAACACCTTTGCTCGCTCAAAAGCTTGTCAAGAGTGGCCTTACCCTTAAAACATCTTTCCAAGCTCTTGCTTAGCTTGGTCACTCGTTCTTTTAGTTCATGATTTTCAACAATGAGCAAGGGATCACAAGCATTGGCTAAGTTAACAATTGAATCATCACTTGAGCAACATGGTATAGCAAGTAGGTCATCACATGAAGTAGATGCACTAGTCTTAGCAATTTCTATACTAGGCATTTTATCAATAATATCGCATGTAATTCCTACACTAGAACAAGACTTATGTGAATTCTCTTGGATAAGCAAGTTGTGAGTTTCCTTAAGCTCCATATAAGAATCTTTTAGAGTAAAGTATTCTTTATTTAAGACCTTATATTTTGATTTTTCTTTTCCAAGATATTCATTTAAATCATCAAGCATATCCATTAGTTCATCATAAGTTGGTTCGTCACCAACAATGGATTTTACCTTATCTCCTTTTGCCATGAGGCAAGTAGGAGTGGAGAATAGCGATGAATCTTCCTTGATGGCTATACCGACTAGTCCCTTTTTCTTGGGGATTCTTCCTCATCGGAATCGGAGTCGGAGTCGCTTGACTCATCATTTGAATCCCACTCTCCGATGTGAGCTTCATTTTTGCCATCCTTGTAAAGCTTCTTTTTACCGTTGTATTCCTTCTTCTTGAATGGCTTGCTCTTGTCATCCTTCTTTTCGGGGCAACGAGAAGCAATGTGTCCCTTTTCTTCACAATTATAGCATCGAATATTGCTATATCTCTTCTTGTCATTTGAGGATTGCCCCTTCTTGAACTTGTCAAAGTTATAGCTTCTATTGGGGCGCCTCTTCATGACCCTCTTCATTCTTCTCACAAGGAGTGCATACTCCTTGTCGGAGTCTTCTTCTCCATCCTCATCATCACTAGATTCCGCCTTGGCTTTGAATGCGGTAATTTTCTTCTTTGAGGATGATGTCTCCAAAAGCTCTTCTTTGTCCTTTTTGAACAACTCATTTGTGATGAGGTTGCCCAAAAGCCCCGTTGGTGTCATCCTTGGCAACTCGGGCGAGTTGAGAAATAACGTCACCAACGCCTCATATTTATCCTAAGAGCCCTAAGTATCTTAAGTAACAACATCAACATCAAGAAGGTTAGTTCCGAGGCCTTTGAGCTCATTCACAATGTTGTTGAGTCTTGAATACATCTCATTGATGTTTTCATGAGGCAACATTATGAATGTCTCATATTTAATCCGAAACCTATGCAATTTGGCTTCTTTGACCGTGGATGTACCCTCATGGATTTCTGAGAGAGTTGTCCAAATAGCATGAGCATTTTCCAAGTTGCTCGCTCTATTGAACTCATCTGCGTTCAAGGCGCCAAAAAGAGCATTCATAGCTTGGGCATCTAAATGAGAGTTACGCGTATCTTGATCCGTGGGTTCTAGTGGATTAAGAGACATAGCATAACCATCATTTACGATTTTTCAAATGCTTGGACTTATGGCCTTTAAATAAATTGACATTCTAATTTTTCAATAAGCATAATTTGAGCCATCAAAGAGAGGAGCTTTTCCTATAGCAATTCCCTCACTAGCCATCCTTTTCTCTCTTAGACGGTTAAGTCTAAATCAATGAGAGACCAAGCTCTGATACCACTTGTAGGATCAAGGATAACCGACTAGAGGGGGGTGAATAGGAGGTTTTTAAACTTTTTAACAAATTAACAAGTTTATCCAATTATTAACTTAGACTAAACAAGATATGATTATAAGTGCGGAAATGTAAAGACTAGAAATAACCACAATGACACAAGGAAGTTTTTCCCGTGGTATCGAAGACTTGCCAGTCTTCACTAATCCACGTTGAGGAAGCTTGATCAATTCAAGCCGGCTCCACGAATTAAGCCTTTCCTCGATCACTAGAGGTAGCTCTTCTCCTCTCCGGATAGGCGAGCTCCAACCTTCACAAATGCCCGGGCCTTCTCACAATCTCCTTTGAGAAGATCACCGAACCCAACTCCAAACCGTCTAGGAGACGACAATCTCCAAGAGTAATAAAGCAAGAATTCTTCACTTGAAAGTGCTCTAAATGCCACAATTTATCAAACACAATGAATGCTCTTTAGAGGGACCTCAACTACCTTTGCAAATGGAAATCAATGCTCTCAATGAGTAGGAAACAATGCAAATAGCTCAAGAGATGTTAAATGAGGCTCAACTCCATTTCTAGTGGCAGTGGGGGAGGTATTTATAGCCTCCACCCACTCCACTAGCCGTTGGACACGAAATTCCCAATTTTTCAGTGAGCCTTCGCCACCATGAGCAATAGTGCGATCGATCGTTACGCATTTAATGCACTTAAATATAGTCATTATGGGGGTCCGGTCAGTCCGCAGGCAAGCACACGGTCAGTCCGGCCTACAGAAAAACGGAATACCTTTTGGAAACTCTCTCGAGAAAGCTGACCGCAACAAAACCCGGGTGTGCGGTCCGACAAATACCAATCGGATCGATCCTACCGGCATTTTCAACTGAACACCTTCTCTGGAAAAAGTTGACCGCGTCCCTGCACTGGGGTTGCGGTCATCCGCCAAAGGCCGCCGGTCGATCCCGACAGAGGATTTTACCAAAATCGAAAACAAAGACTCATCGAAAATGTTGACCGCCGTTTTGGTCCCAAGAATCTGGTCGATCCGGCCAAAGGCCGCTTGGTCATCCGCCTCAACAGAAAATCAGCAAATTTAAATTGAGGCAAAACCAAAAACAAAACCAAGATTAAGCCAATTAAGATTTGAGCAGTTGTGGCATTGTTCACTTTCAAGGTACTCAATTTTTGCACCCTCTTTATAGTACGGCTGTCTAGCCTATAACCCGGTCTTCCAACCAACTCACCTAAGACCGGTAAAATGAAAAAATCCTAGACTATTGTACCTTGCCTTTGAGCCATAAGATCTTCATGTAAACCTTTCGCGTGCAATTCCCGGTCATCAAGAACGCCAATGGGACTTAACCTTGTACATACTCAATAAATACGTTAATCCCATATTCACATATTATCATTAATTACCAAAATAATTTTTAGGGGCCTAGATGCTTTCAATCTCCCCCTTTTTGGTAATTGATGACAACACACTTAATATGTGAAAGAATGATTGTTTTGAATATACTGTGAGTGTATATTCTATTGATGACTTAACAACGAGATAATTCTTGCTATAAGCTTAAATGAGTTTTGAGAATTATTTCCTTGCTAAATCTTGTTTAAAGAAAGCTCCCCCTTAACATGTGCATAAAAGGTAGATAATTTTTGCAAACACAAGTAGATATTTTTAGAGAATTTTGGCGGAGTTTCTTTTACATGATAGAACTTGATGAAATGCAACAATATGTAATTTTACAGACAGCATTTCAAGAGGGTAAAAAGGCACAAGATTAACCAATGATTTCAACAAGATAACATTGAACCGATTACAAGCATATAAGTGTATATCATTCAACCAAGCTCATAGACGGTAAAGCATTAAGCGTTCATATATATAAGAGGTTCAATAAGCTTATCCTCTAATTATTACACACAAAAGACCACAGAAGTCCAAGTCCAACAAGCATTCGACAACCATAACTAATAGATATAGAGATATATATAGGACCATCTAGCACTTCTCCCCCTTTGGCATCAACTACCAAAAGCTACGCAGTAGGGGGAGGAGGAGGAGGAGCTGCAGTCGATGTCGTAGGGGCTGTAGAAGGATCAATGCGTCGACGCCGAGAATAAGTAACAGTCTGCTCGATCGACGAGACGCGAGTGGTCATCTCAGCCATGTCGGACTGAATACCTGAAACCAATCCAACCATCTGATCTAAACGCTGAAGCACAAGAGAGTTGGATCGCTTCCATCGCTGTTCGGGCGAGAGTCCAAAGATCGAGTAGTGCTCTCAAGAGAATCCATGCGATGATCCAAAACCTCTAGGCGACGATCCATCGTGATCAAAGCGAGATACAATCGTGTTGATGCCAAGATGCGTAACCTCTAATAAGATCGATCAAGTCCACCTAACCGCCGAGGAGCGGCCGAGGAGAGGCAGAGCATCAAGAATCGGGTGAAGAGGCTGTTCTCAAATCTCTCGTGGTCACCCTCGCTTGTACTGCTTTGTGAGGAAAGGAGTGGTACCTTCAAAGTCAATGGTCCTCAAAATGAGCATCATGATGTAAGGAGCATAATACATCCTCTTTCCCAAATCAAGGTGGCAGATTGCAATTCACCAAGATTAAGTGCATAATATCAAACCTCTTTCCTTGCATCACATAATCTATGACATTCCATGCATGTCCTCTAATAGCATCATTGTTGCCACTCCTCGGCAAGATGGTGGCCTTGATAATCCTGTTAATGACGCTAGGGAGAGGCCTCAGACCGGTAACCTTACCAGGGACAACTCTAACATTAGGCTCATAGAATCAGAATCGCCCGAGTTCTGCAGCTAGGCTCAAGATGGATCTTAACATACTCACGTCTTTGGCAGATTAAGGGCCTCCTCAAAGTGACGCTTGGTGGCCGTGTAGCGTGATTTAACTCGTCATCCAAGTCACAAAGTGGCCAAGGAGGATGGGATGTAAACAAGAGTATAGAACCGACGGATTACCTCCTCATTGAAGTTGCACTTTATGCTAACAAGCCCATCCAAGCCAAGATTATGCAAAACGAGTGTACAAAGTCGCATACCGTGTTTGTTCATTGAGATAGGACCAATTAATGTACTTCTGGATTGCAAATTGCTTGTGAAGCACCACTTGATGGTAGCAATCTTCCTGGAATTGAGTGTGAAATCTCTCATCTTCGGCTGACCTAGGCTGCTCATAGGGAGATTGCATTCTGAGTTGTTTGAAATCATCGTTCCGGATTGCGTGAAGGTTCACGCGAGGCTCAGGCGCAAATTCCACATCAGCATCGTCTTCTTCGTCCAAATGTTCACTAGCGCTAGGTACGGAGGATAAGGACGGCGAAGAGTCTGCTTCGTCGCTATCGGAATGCTCAACCGGAGGACGATGAGTAGCCTGGCGAGGAGGACGAGACGAAGACGCACCGGATCGGCAGAATAGATCCGCCAAAGGCCGCTCGGTCGATCCGGATGAGGATTTTACCAAAATCAAAAACAAAGACTCATCGAAAATGTTGACCGCCGTTTTGGTCCGGCATACGGTCTGTCGCCAAAGGCCGTCGGTCGATCCGCCTCAACAGTAAAATTAGCAAATTTAAATTGAGGCAAAACCAAAAACAAAACCAAGATTAAGCCAATTAATATTTGAGCGGTTGTGGCATTGTTCACTTTCAAGGTACTCAATTTTGCACCCTCTTTATAGTACTACCGTTCTAGCCTATAACCCGTCTTCCAACCAATTCACCTAAGACCGGTAAAATGAAAAAATCCTAGACTATTGTACCTTGCCTTTGAGCCATAAGATCTTCATGTAAACCTTTCGCGTGCAATTCCCGATCATCAAGAACGCCAATGGGACTTAACCTTGTACATACTCAATAAATACGTTAATCCCATATTCACATATTGTCATTAATTACCAAAACAATTTTTAGGGGCCTAGATGCTTTCACCGTCGTGGAGCTTCAGGCTGCAACTACCAGCGACTCTACCCAATCGGGTCATTCCGTAATAGTATCGGAACAACTCCAAATCGGCCAGAATCCCCAGGTAGGCCTCACACAAGTACACAAATACACTCAACATCGTAATGGAATTGGGAACAAGGTTCACCAACTCCACGCCGTAGTATTCGAGTACGAGCGTGACGAAGGGATGAGCGGGCAGTCCGAGGTCGCACTCACAAAACGCTTGAAGGATGGGGATTTGCCCCATCTTACCTGACGGCCGTTGCTGCCCAGTGGCCTCAAACCACTTCACGAACTCCTCCTTCGGGATCTCCTCGGAGTCGACCAAAGCTTGGATTTTGGCCACATCCATCTCCGATTCGATCCACTGGGAAGTGGCTCCGGCCATTTCTCCCGGAAAAAGAAGGTCGAGATTCGCGAAGATTGGGGAAGAGGGCTCGATTTGGTCGACGACGGAGAACTCGAAAGTTTGAACAGCAAGAGCGATTTGGGGGAAGGTAAAAGACCTTATGCTCACCCACGGTGAATATTTATAACCGCTCACCTGGAGATGAAGAGACGTGGCTACTCAACGGTTGCCAATGCTCAGAATCGCTCCAATGATGGATCTGAAGAGCCGATTCACATTCTGCTCTCGAGGAAGCCGAAGCCGAGCCGGCATACCTCAAGCTTAAATTACCTTCTTGACCAAGTCTTTTCTGGTCAAATGCAGCAGTCAATCGGAAAGATTTTACTTCCGACCTTAGTACTGCGACAACTTGGAAATCGTAAGATCTTCTACGATTACCTTGCAAGTCGTAAGATTATTTTACAATCTCCTTGACCAAGTTATTTTCTGGTCAAATGAAACACCAGTCGAATAATCTTTCCTTCGACCATCTTTCTATGACCGCCTACTGGTCGTAAGACCATCTATAGCTTCTTTCCAAGCAAGTCACTTTCGCTTAAGCTGGGGGGGCTAGATGACGAGGATATAACAATCCTTATTTTATTATATATCTATAATTCATATTATAGGTATTAATGATGTCATATAACTCTTATGTATACCCCTTAACATTCTTAAGGGAGAAGCTAGAGGTCGTAAGTCTTCCTACGACCACCATGTAGTCGTCGGTCTTCCTACGACTACCCCATAGTCGTAAGCCCTCCTACGACTATCCCATAATCATAAGCTCTACTAAGATTGGTCCATGGTCGTAGGCCCTTCTACGACCACCAACTGGTCGTAAGACTTTCTACGACCGGTCCTCAGTCGACAAGACTTACAGACGTGTGGGCCTATTCGATAAAGGAACATCACGTACCGTATCCCATGATATGAGTAATCAATTACGCTGTTATTTCCCGGAATAATAGCACGACCTAACCCCTTGTTATGATGATAATTGACTGGCGACGTGGGGAAGTTAAGACCCCTGCAATAACTCCCGGAAATAGCTCCACGATCTAGCGCATTAAGGAGACTTTTATTCCGAAGATCCAACGGTGCACTCCATGGATGATATAAAAGGCAAAGATCAACAGGGCAAGGGGGACAGAAGACAGAACATTAGACGGGCAATAGAAGATTAGAAGCACGATACTCTAGTCTTTGATCCTACTTTGTAATCCAGCATACTCAATACATACACACAGGAGAAGGGCTGTTATTCTCCCAGGAGAAGGCCTGAACCTGTCTAAAAATCCCCGTGTCTCCATCTCTGTGTGATTTTGAGCCTAGAGGAACCCCCGAATCAAACAATCATTACGTAAGTTCGGTTCTAAAACACCGACACTGTTATTAATGAGGTCAATAGTGGCAATAGGCCAATGAGATGGATAATAAAAATTGGTAAACCAACTAGATATTAAAAATCATCAGTATGTACTTAGAATAAATTCATAAGATAGTCCTCCAAGTTAAAAATCAAGTAAAATTGCCAATATCGCTGATGTCTTGATGATGGAAGTTGTCTCTAGGCTAAGGTCAGTTATGATGATGCAAGTAAATAAGAATTCATCATAATAATGACATGATGGTATAAGAGGGTGGGTTCCACACAAATTCTGCTATTAGATTAGCCACACCAATAATGCCAAAGTGAAACTAGATAATAACTAGTAATGGTATCAACTAAAGTTAAACACGATGGGTATGACTAAGTTGGATATAATTAAATTGATAACATAGTTACAATACACCTAAGATCCACCTAAATAGATGTGTGTCCAAAAACCTAGCATCACTTGTTAACCGGGGAAAAACTAGCGTAACATGAAATGATGACAAGTCATAAGGCTCTTAAATATAAGGTTAATCTATTAAATTACCAGTCAAAGTAAAAATAGTGGTGAACTGTAATGGAAGACTAGTTTAGCGTGACACTAATGTCTAGGTTAAAATAAAGGTCTACTAGAAATGACGTTAACTATAAAATCTTATACCTTTATTAAAATGTTGCCATGTACGGTTAAGGTGTCTATGTGACCACCAGACCCTGGGCTGCTAATAATTGACTAGACGAAGGGTTATCCTTTCATCGAGCACATTTTGATTAGGACATAACTTGAACCATATACCACATGCCTAATTAAGTCTAGACTGAAAGTAGAATCTAAACTATGAGTTCTTGCCATGTAGGCCCTCCCATCAGATCCTCCAAGTTAAAATAAAAGGTAGCCATAGTGAATCCTTTAAATGGCCCTTTGTTGTGAGAATTGAGAATCCATCAACTAGGATGGATATTTGCTAGGTGAGAATTATTTGTCAAATAACACCTAGGCTCCATGAAATAAAATAAGTGATTAGCTACTCAACTAAAAATAGTCCTTAATACTGATTCTAGTTAAATATTAACCTAGTGTACTAGATGTACCTTAGTGTAAGCTTGGTCATGATAATAGCTATGAAAAGGACATATTAAAACAATAATGAAATGGTGGTGCTACTGCAGGGTGGCTATGGCGGGCAACGGCGGGAGCTTGTGGGGGTGGTCTGGTGCCATGTTCCGGGTGAAAACCTTTGACCCGGCTTTTAGCTGGATCCGACAACGACGACATCTTCGGGCGTCGTTTTCCTCCTCGGAGGCATCGTCTTGGAGCTTCGGTTCCTCACCCTCCCTGAGCTCTTGTGGATTCTCCGAGGTGAAAACCTCAGATCTGGTTCCTACCGGATCGGTTGATTGGCGACGCCTCAGCTGCTTTTCCTCCTTGAGGCGCTGCCTTGAGTTCACGACCTCCCGTCCTCCTTGTAGCTTTGGCCGGTAGTGCGGTAGTGAGTGGAGTCAATGTGGCCTCGAGCTGGCGTCCTTGCTCCGGCGTGGCAGCGTGTTCTGCCTTTCTCTTTTGTAGTTTTTCTCTGAGGGTTGTGCTTCTGGTCATGCTCATAGTTTTTTCTATTTTCCTATCTATATTCGGCCTTGGTTTTTTATTGCTTAATGAAAATATGTGCAAAGCTTTTGCATTTCTCTCAAAAAAACCAATAATGAAACTCAGACTCATAAAAGCTGTCATCTAAATCATAAGGATGGTATCTAGATAATACTCATAGGGCACACTTAAAATCATGGAACTTCCTCGATAAATATAAAATATTAACAAAAGAAATTATTAAAATAATTTAGGTCTCCCAGGCAAGTCATAGTAAGGTACTCTCAATAGAATAGTAACAATTCATCAACAAATTGAATGCAAGCCAATTTCATCTATCGTACACTACTAATCACTTCCAATAAGAAGAACAAATCATGAAATGAGAAGATCCATTTTTAGTTCAAAGGAAATGCGCTCTCTTTGAGGGAAAGCATAAAATATCAGAAAATACACTTTTGGTGTCACCTTTATTTATTTTCAAGATTTAACAACCGAAGCAAATCAAAACGTTAATAACTTTTACATACAAACTCCAAACCAAATGAATATTTTTGCTAAATTCATATAAAATCATTCTCTGTATGAATATGCAAAAATATTTGAATTTCCTTACTGTTGAAATTATCTCTCCGTTTGTGTTTTGTTTTTGGTTCTTTTGAATAGATGCCGGAATTCACGAGCAAGTTTAACGACGATCAAGTGACCTCACTCTTTGAACAAAATAAGCAAGGAAAGCACCTCCTTTGATCATGTTGATCCTATAATTTTAATTACTGTACTTTGTTTTGTAAAATCTATTATGCATGCGTGTATGTTGATGTGAAATTGCTATGTTGACAATACGGTAGATGTAAATCCTATTCGATGCATGAATCCCCTTGAAATATTGATGCCCTTACTATTGTAGCCATTAGGATATGGGTTAGACAATATATAATATCAAGTTGGGAGTTTTCAAGTGCGATTAACGCACGACTACTTATTAGAGCGATAGATTTTCCATAAAAGCTATAAAAAGACAATATGACAAATATGAATTTGGGAGATTTATGAAAAATGTCCAGGGGGTGTACCTCTGTTATTTTGTATAAAAATAAAATAAAAAACCTAGTTTTCGACGCAAGCGAGTTATATTATATTCTGATAAGAGTGAGGGGTGTACCTCACTAGTAGATAGGGAAAGATTCTCGCCCGGGTTAATTATGGACCGAACGCAGGTGCCATCAATCTAAGCCTAAGCGCACAACCATATGTGCTGGTATGGGACGGCATTAGCTAATTATGTTATTGAAAACTAGCCTTGCACATTTATAGGCTGTAATAGTGCAGGCATGACTGGATGTAGGCATGTCTGAAGGGGCACCCTTCACCGAGACGTTAGGCACAAAGCCTTCCAACACAACGGTGAATGCCTCACTTGATGGGGGTGTACCCGGGCAACGTGAGGGTGAAAATTCGTTGGACTAGTGCAAGGATAGGACTAGATGATGTAAAGACTTTGAAACGTGTTCTAGACTTCTTACCTACGGTAGTGAGCGGTGGTATCGACGGATGCAAACAAACTAGAGAATTTGTGTGCTGTTGGTAAAGTTTTACCCATCTGTAGAGTGTAAACCTATTTAAATAGTCGTGCTCATGGTCATGAGTGTGCGTAGTGTGGTCACATCGGGTATAGTCTCGATTTTTACAAAAACCTTTTCGTTGAAAAACAAGGGAAATGACTTGTGGGTTTATATTTAAGTTGAATGCCATGTCTATGGCTGAAAATGAAATGTTGCTCGCAGCCGAGGAGGGTTGTGAGTTGTTGAGTTTATTCTTTTGATTACTTACTTATTGTCATGTATCTATTTAACTGCTTTTAAACTTTCGTTGCAAAATACTGCATATGGATATTGCAAATAAAATCTGCTTAATGCAAAATAACTTATAGAGTAGAGCCTCATCCCTTGTTAGCCTTGTATTTATATAAATTTTGTGATACACTACAAGTCTTGCTGAGTACGCATTGTACTCAATCTTGCTCATATTGTTGTTCAATGTTTGAGGAAGAACCAACGCAAAACGACGCTTTCTTCGCACCCAGAACTGGAGGGTTCAGTGAAGGGTCTATCTAGGCTTTATCTCTTGTCGGTTGCCTGACGGTCTGGATGGGCATGCCACTGGAGTTTCTTTACTTTCATCGCTTTTATTTCTGCTGCTACTTTTACTCTGTTGATACTTGTTCTATTTGGTCGGTCGACCCGTGATGTAATAACTGTTATCGCTTAAGTTAAGTACCATTTTACTTTACTTTGTAGATGTGAATGCCAAAGTTGTGAATGTGTGTACTAGCCACTGATCATGGAACTAGTACGGTACACATATAAGGTCTTTGGGTATTCCACACCCATGGGTCTAATGGGCACTGGGCCCACTCATCATACTAACCTTACCTTCTAATTAATCCTTGCACTAATGATGTCATTACGAGTGCATCTTCCTTCTCTTTCATCCGAAACAAGGGAGATGGCCAAAGCCGGCTTGGCCGAGCTCGACGTCAACGAGCAGGGCCTTGGTGGGGGTCGATGAGTTCCAAAATGGAATCCCCACCACCTTGGTGATCCTATTAGAGGCAACGGCACTAGCGGAGGTGGACCACAACGGCAGCGTGGTTGGTTCTAGCGGCGGTGGCGCTTTGGCCCATATGGCGACTATACGTCGGCGACGCCCTGATGTAGGAAGTGTGAGCATGAGCATCTATGAGGTACAAGTAACTCACCGGTACCGACGATGATGACGGGGATGGTTGGAGGGAGTCTAGCGTCGTGGACCCGAGGCGGCATGATGGTCCTTAAGGTGTAGCGGGAACCTGAGGGAGGGGAGACGCCGTTAACCATCGGGAGAGTTCAAGGAAGGTGAGACGGTGATCGGAGGAGAGGAGGAATTGGGCCGGCGCTTACCGAGCGAGGTGTGGCGGTGGGAAGGGCGGATTCGGCCGGGAATGGGGAAGACGAAAGCGTTGTCGACCTCCTGTGGACGAAAGGAGAAATTGAGTGAGGAGAATGGAGCTTCGTGCCCTGGAACACATGCTGACGTTCATGGGAAGGGAAGGGGCTCACTGAGACAGCGGCGCGGTGAGGGCAGCGTTGGCGGTTTGGTGGCCAAAAACAGGGGATCCACGCGCTCAATCTCCTTGGGCTCAGCGGAGAAGGGAAAAGGGAGGAGATAGATGGGAGAGGGTGAGGCAAGCACAATGCCAACTTTAAATAGGCAGGAGAGGGAGGGGGAGCAGGTGACTGGCGCTGGTTAGACGCAGTGTGCGATGGGACTGCGGAGGGTGATGTAGTGGCGGGGCGGCTTGGGAGCAACGGCTCGAACGTGACATGGAGCGGGCTTGAGCGACGGGTTGGCGGCCAACTCCCCTACGACGGCATGGCGACGGGTGTGACGCAGGGAACAGGGAGGGACAGTCCTCGCAGCATGGCGCCAGGGACGGGGCAGGTGGGTGGTGTAGCTGGCGGAAAAGAAAAAACCAGGGAGTGAAGTAGGGCCAGGGCTATGGACTGGGCCAGGAAGGCAAGGGGGAAAGGAGGCTGGCCCGGTCTGAAAAGAGAAAAAGAAGGGAAAAAGGGAGACAAAAGACAAAAGAAAAACTAAAGGATGGTTGGTCGATTCATGGCTTTGGCCCAATTCAAAGTTTAGAGATTTTTAAGTGGTTCTTTTGTACTCCTATTTTAAACTTGGATTTGGCTTTTAGTTTTCGACAATGCTTGTGGAGGTGGCATTCTCAGTTACATTTCCATTCTGATAGCTTGCTTTTGGAAAAACCTCAGAGCATAACTGCAAATAAGATGGCTTTAAAATCTTACATAAGTCAGCAACTGATAACACACAAAAAAGTTTTAAAAATCCGATATTTTTAACCTCGGGATTTTCGGCTAAATTTTTGGGGCCGTTATAGAATTGTTTTTTACTGAAAACAGGAAGGGAAGCACCCCTATTGTATATGTATATGTATATGTATATGTATATGTATATGTGTGTGTGTGTGTGTGTATATATATATATATATATATATATATATATATATTAAAATAAACAGAAAGTATGTACAAGAGAAAGGAGAAAGAATTTACACAAGGGAACTGGCTAAAATTAACCAAAATCTCTCAGCCAAGCAACAAAAACCTCCCGAGGAGTAGGTTTGACCCTATGGATAAACATGGCAAAAGTTTCTCTAAACTCTCTTTTCCAAGCTGACAATGACACAACCCCCTTATTGAAAATAACTTTATTCCAATGCAACCAAATACTCCAGCACGCAATAATCACTATCTCCTTGAAACACCGCAAATGATATCTAAGCTTGCCTACTTGAATGAGATCAAAAGACTGGAAGAGACAAATCGAACCCAATAAACCTCCAACACCATTGGCTGAAAGAACAACCAAAAAATAGATGCTTCAAAGTTTCAATATTATGGCCAGAACAAAGCACACGTTCATAGCTCACAATATGAAACTGCTATCGAAGAAGAAGCTCTCTAGTGTTTAACCTGTCCTTCAATAGTAACTAGAAAAAAATCTACTTACTCAAACAATACGATTTCCAGAGCCAAATAAAGGGTGTGGAGTGGAAGACTCACTACTACAAAATAGGCTATAGAAGTCGCCTCATCACATACAGTTCCTTTGGAACCGTCTGTGATACGTAACTATCATAGACAGTTTATAACTAGAACCGTCTGTGATAATTCACAAACGGTTCTTAATATGAACCGTCTATGATAATCTACCTAATCACAGATGGTTCTTATTATTAAGAACCGTCTATGATGATTATCACATACGGTTCTTAATAAGAACCGTCTATGATATTCTGGCATTATAAATACACCCGACAGACCCCCTGCCCCTGGCTCCACCCTGCTGCTCCTCCCTCATTGCACCACCTCCCTGCCCCTAGCGCCTCCACCCACCTTAGAGAGGAGAAGGTCGGGACCCCTGCCCTTAGCGCCTCCTCCACCCTGCTGCCTCCTCCCCCATCGCGCCACCTGCACCTTGCAGCCTTCACCCCCATTGTGCCACTTAGAGAGGAGAAGGAAAGGAGGAAGCTAAAGAGAGGAGGAAAGGAGGAGAAGGAGAGGAGGAAGGGATCGGAGAAGGAGAAGGAGAAGGAGAGGAATCTCGCGGAATATTTGGTATTTTCATCGTGAGCTCCGAGGGTAATGATCTTTAACCCTTTATATTTACTCTAGGTTAATCGCTAATCAATTTAAGTATGTTTGATTAATAAGAAGAGTATGTACTTGCGGTTTATTAATCTAATTTGACACTAATTTGTTACATGCGTACCGTAGATGAACCGAAACTGAATGTACGGTGAGAGTCGTGTGAGTCAAGAGTACCTTAATGGTGTGCTTGCTTTTATAAGAGCCACCGAGCAGGATATGTTGAAGAAGAGGATAAAATTTATGTACTGTCCATGCATTGATTACGGTAATTTGAAGATGTTTGACAACCCGACGTAGATCGAAGCGCACTTGATTCGAAGGGGTTTCAAAAAAGGGTATACATGTTGGACCAGTCACGGTGAAGAACAGATTATACAGGAAGTTAATAATGATGACATCGCCGAGGAATTCAACGATATGCCGGATGTGGCCTGTGTGCTTTTGATGAGGATAGGTCGCACGATGACAATCTGGATCAAATGTTACGCGATGCAGAAGAGAACTACAGTGAGAGAGAGTTTTGTAAATTCGAGGGCTTAATGGAGGACTCGGTGAGACCTTTGTTCCCTGGCTGCAATCCGGAATACACAAGGTTGTCAATTGTGCTTGAACTGCTGAAATTGAAGGCAAGCAATGGTTGGTCCGACAAGAGTTTCACGACGTTGTTAGGTCTCCTAGCAGACATCCTTCCGGAGAGAAACATGTTGCCCAGCACCACCTACTAAGCAAAGAAGGTTCTTTGTCCATGGGGAATGGAAGTAGAAAGAATACATGCATGTCCGAACGATTGTATCCTCTACCGTAAAGAGTATGCAGGCATGCATGTATGTACTGTGTGCAAAGCATCCCGATACAGGTGTAAGAATACTACTAAGGTGAAGCAAGGACCTTCTGCTAAGATGTTGTGGTATCTGCCTGTGATCCCACGTTTGAAGCATTTATTTGCGAACCAAAAGGAGGCAAGATTGCTGTGTTGGCACTCGAAGGAGTGTAAGAAAGATGGAAAGATAAGACACCCTACTAATTCTGCCCAATGGAAAAACTTTGATCGGAGCTTCACAGAGTTCGGTGCGGAACCGAGGAACATAAGGTTAGGGTTGATTACAGATGGAATGAATCCTTTCGGTAACATGAGGAGTCGACATAGCACCTGGCTCGTCAATCTATGTATGTACAACCTTTCTTCTTGGTTGTGTATGAAGCGGAAGTATATTTTGATGTCACTACTTATCCAAAGGCCGAAGCAACCTGGGAATGATATTGATGTGTAGCTAGCACCATTGCTAGAAGATCTTGTGACACTGTGGAACGAAGAGGTACAAGTATGGGATGCGTACAAATGAGAGAACTTCACTTTATGTGCCATGTTATTCTACGCCATGTACAGAATCGATCTCGACCGAAGGGTAGCATCATCAAAAGTTATACAACCGAAGAGGTCATTGAGTTATGCTTCACAACATGGCTCAGGTGGAACCGATAGGTGTGCCTCTATCTCATCATGAGGGGAGACTAGAGGGTATCGGGACCATCGAAAGGAAATCAATCACTCCCGGTCTGGATACGTACGCTCAAGCCCATTTCACGGTCTTGCAGCACATGACCCAAGTGTCCCCGTACATCGACAAGCACAAAGACATGGTATGCCAACAAAATCCAGACCGGTCGGAGGTCTGGATCACGAGAGAGCACAACCGTCGGTTCAACGAATGGTTAAAGGTGCAATTCACTAGGAGGTCATCGAGTGATGATACGCTGCTATGGTTGGCAAAAGGGCCAAAATTTACAATTGTGACATGGCAAGGATACGACATAAAAGGGTACACATTTTATACGGCAGCTCAGGATAGGAAAAGCACAGTTCAGAACAGCGGTGTCCTCATATATGCACGAGCAGTTCAATACCGCCGGGACACGTGGGTTGAACTCCTAATATAGATTCGTAGAGGAGATTTGGGAGCTCGACTACATACTTTTCAAGATCCCCCTATTTCGATGCCATTGGGTTAAACTTCCGCAGGGCGTGAAGGTCGACAAGTACGGCGTCACTACTATGGACCTCAAACGTGACGGATACAAGGACGAACTATGCGTACTCGCTAAGTAAGTTGTTCAAGTTTTTTTATGTAACAGACCCGATAAATAAGAACCGCCACGTAGTTCTTCATGGAAAAAGAAGAATTGTCGGAGTTGAGAATGTCGTGGATGGGGAACAGTACAATCAATTTGAGGAGTTGCCTCCTTTCGGAGATGACATTAGGCTCGAGGAAGAACCCAATGAGGAAGCTAGCTATATGCGTGTCAATCATCATGAAGGGCTATATTTTAATTAAGAATGTATTCCATTGTCAATGTGGACTTGCCATGTGTTATGGACTTGTAATCTCTTATTTTGATGTCAATGTGGAATTGTCATGTGTTATGGACTTGTAATCTCTTATTTTTATGTCAATGTGGAATTTTCATGTGTTATGGACTTGTAATCTCTTATTTTGATGTAATGTGGAATATCAAAATTGGTTTCACTTGATTTGGAGTTGAGTTGAATTAGATATGAATTTTTGAAGTCAAATGAATTATGGGGTTCATGTGCTCTATCACATAGTAGCATATTTGAAGTCAAATGAAATTGGAACCAGGTACATGTGATACATCACAGACGGTTCTATTACAGAACCGTCTATGATACGAAATCATAGACGGTTCCATAATAAAGCCGTCTGTGAAATAGCCATATCACAAACGGTTCTATTATGGAGCCGTCTGTGATATGCGCCCTATCACAGACGGCTCTATTATGGAACCGTCTGTGATTTCGTATCACAGACGGTTCTGTAATTGAACCGTTTGTGAATCCCTCTATTAGAAGAGTATCCCGCTAGGGTTTGCACCCTTACTCGTCATTTCCCACCCCAGTGCCTTACTCAGTCGCCCGTTCGCCTCCCCTCCTCGACGCCGTCGCCGCCCAAAGCCTCCTCCCCTCCAGCTCCGGCCGCCCCCTGCTTCTTCGCTAGCTCCAAATTTGTTGGTTCTTCTGTCTCGAGTTCGATTTGTGACCGAGGTTGATCTCTTAGAGCTCTGTGCTTGTCTCAGTTTCTGTTGGTTTTGAGGCCAGATTCCTTCTCCTTACGCATCTCCTCATCTTCTGGTGCCCAGATTCTCCTTGAGGGTTTGAGGTGCCATTCGATGTGCGTTGGTTGAGAGTGGTTTCTCGGTGTGCTCTCTAGTACGAACTTGTGGTGCTCTAATTAGTGCTTCGGCCGAAGCACTTGTTTGAGGTTCTTATGCGGCATCCTCTCTGCTTCCTCATCTTCGCCTCTACTTGAGGTTCTTGTGCGGCATCCTCTCTGTGGGTATTCTTATATTACGTTTGTGCATCACTTTGGCTATATACTTATGTGCTGGATTGGCTTCAAATTATGTATTTGATTGTGCACTGAGAGATAGCAAAGTGGTTCTGAGGGCTCGGTTGATCAGCTCTGTGATGAATGTCAAATCTGAAATCAATTTGATAATTGGAAACAATCTTGAGCTAAAACTATTGCTTTCTGTTGTTAGGTTTAATCTGTAGCTTTATTCCTTTTGGTTGTCAGTTCTACATAGTTCAAATTATCCTTGTATGAGCTAGTTGATCTTTGTGAGATACTTACATAGTTATTCTCAATCTGTGGATAAGGCTTATAGCTGAAATGATGTTGTGATTATCTTGATATCATTGCTCTGTTCTGTTTTTCATAAGAGATTGCCTTCTGTTGTCCCGGTAGATATATTCACTCTGATAGTCTTTGATAATCTGTGAAGTGAAAGTTTATTTTGCTACTGTGAGATAAATTTGATATTCAATAGGAAAGTTTTAGGTTCATCTCAAGATCTGTTTGATAATTGTCAAATTTGATTAGTGAAGATATATTGACTGATGTACTGAGATTGCAAAGGTTAAATTTTTTGCATCCAGCATACTGAGAGCACTCTTTAACATCAATACTCTGAGCTTTATGCTGAGTTCTTTAATATACATGTGGTATATGTTGAGCATATTATTCATTTTAAATGACATGGAGATACTTCATATGTATATGTTGATTTGGTCATTTAAATGCTTGCAACAATCCTTTAGTAGTATGATTGATCCTTTATCTATTCTCTTGATTGTGTGCCCAGTATGTTTTAATGATGCTTATGTCTTGACTAGGCATTTGTTATTCACAATAAGACTTCTATTTTTTTGTATAAAATATGTTTCCAAGGGAAATTATTTTCGAAAATACCTAGTGGATATCAACTTGCAATCCATTTTATTTAAACTCTCTGTGTTTTGAATTCTGATATTTTAGTTCATCGCGTATGTAACTTATATAGATAGCAAGCAAGCGAGATGGCGTCTGCACCGTCTTCGCCGCCGGCATCGACGTTGCCGAATGCGTTTGGATGTCCGATGGAAGTGATACGTAAGCAAGATGGCATAGGAATATCGAAATTGCCTACGGGTCGACTGACCATCACGGAGGTCAGTGCCGTTGGGTCCTCTAAGTCCCAAGAGAGCAGCGACGAGATTCCGGACCATCTACGGGATACTTGGAAGGGAACGGGTCCCCATCACCACACCAAGCTGGAAGTCTCTGACGGCCGTAGAGAGAGGCTAGCTATGGACTGAAATTTCAGGCTCGTTCAATATCCTAGAAGTAGACCAGGCACGCGTGGAACAGCAGGCGTTGCTCGCGATGGGACACACGTGGAGGACCTTCAAGAGCACGCTTATCACGAAGTACATGAACACGGGTCGGACACCCTTCACGAAGTATCATTTCTTGTCATGGGCTATATGGGACGACTTTGTGCGGATGAAGATGATGGCCAAATTTCAAGAGCAAAGTGCGGCGCACAAAGCTCTCCAGGCACAAAACACTCACCCCTACAAACTTGGCACCGCTGGGTATGCAGGTAAATCCACGGAATGGGCGGCGGAGGACGAGAACGCAACCCGACCCTTTGCTAAGATCACAGATGAGCGCGCTCGAACCTGGTTACTCGTGAGGGAAAAAGTCACGTTTTCGGGCGGCATCTCTTTCACAAACCTGGCAGACGAGGCAGTGTCCCAACGTCTGGTAAATATGTCGAACTACCTAGTTGTTAATAAGTCCATAACTTCATAGTGTCTATAATAACATGATGACTTTTTGCAGCATGTATTGACTGCCGAATCTTCCCAAGGCTCCTTCCAAGCAGACAGGGAGAATGATATACTATCTACAGCTCTGGGAAACAAGGAGCACCCAGGTCGCACGCGAGATCTTGGGGTTTACGTACCTTGGAGGGATGGATTCTGAGGCGACTCCGACACGTATAGGAGTAGGAAGAGATCCAAGGCTGAGCACGAGGACCGGTTGGTACAGATGCTTACTGCAAAATTTCAATGACAGATAACAAGATTGTAGGATCAAATGAATCAACTCCTCAACCAGTCGCAAGCCGCTCCCATTATTTTGGGAGCCAGTCCTCCTCAACATCGGAGTAGCGTCGCGTCCATGCATAATTCTAAACATGATGACGTCCAATTACCTATTGATGACATCAAGGTAATGTACATCTTTGGAATACTCCAAAGATGTTTTGTAGGAGCTGACACCCTGCAAGCTCTAAGTGAGGATGGTTCGGTCTATTTCTATTGAGACTAGACGGGGGATGGCGTATCTATGCCAAGAAAGGACAATGCAGCACAGTGCCCAGCTGGCGCAGGGTTACACCAGGGTCCAGGTGAACATGGTACATGACAATTTCATAACCGTTCCGCTAGAGATTCGCCCGAACAAAGACATCAGAACACTAGGGGATGCCATGCACAGTTTTATCCAGTGGACCAAGAAGGACATCGTCCTGGACCCTACAGTGCCACAATCTCGACATGACCAATCCTCTGCAACGGGACCCTCGATGAATCCACCTCAACCTTCGCTTCAGAAGGCCACCTCATCGGTTCCCGTGGAGAAGACACCGAAGGAACAAGAAAAGTGTACCGCCGTATCGGTTCCTGAGTCGTCTCACATGAAGACGTGTAGCGGGCAAGTCGTTATGGCCAAATCGAAATCGAAGAACATTAAGGCGTCTCCCAAGCCCGGGAAATACTCCTCGAAGTCCGCAGTGCCCGACACAAGATAGCTCTTACTGGAATAGGTTGTTAGGCTTTGCATGCCTGGTACATGCGGAAGACCGAAGAGAAGGGGTGCGATACTACAATCATCGTCAGATTCATGAAGGAGCATTTCTTCCGCAGCGAAGGCCACTTCGTCGTGGGCTTCAACAACTTATTTAACCTATTTAACCTCGATGCCCTCGACGCCTCGCTTCTACGATGCTGGACACTGTAAGTGTGTACAATCAAGTTCTACATTCACGTAATACCGATAAATATCACAACTCATTGCTTATGTATAGATACATGATGAAAAATGCCTGGGCATGGCAAGAACCAGTGGGTTTCCTCGACCCACATGTGGTCTCTGAGCAAACCATCCTCGCAAACGCATCCTACATTGTGAAATACATAACGACGGGATTGCTTGCTCAGGACGACAAGGACTACATACTAGTGCCCTACAACCAGAAGTAAGTGCTTCACTACTTGCTATACAAATTTGATTTGTACATTATACGCAGCACGAACTTAGGTTTAATGACTATAGCGACATACATGAGTAGGTTCCACTGGATTTTTTTAGTCATTGTACCAAAGAGGAGCAAGGTAATATACCTTGATTCCCTACTCAACAAAACCTACGACTTCACCCTTGTGGAAGGAATACTCAACAGGTATGCTCATTTTCTCTATATATAACTCTATTGTAGTTTTCCTTCGTTTGAAATGGCCGAGGATAACTTTTTGGAATCATGTAGGTCGTTCAGCGCCTATGTTGTCGATGGAGGGTCATACAAGGGGTCGAGCGCAAAACTGCAACATAGGAAGCGATTTCCGGTATGAGCTACAACACAATAATCCTATATCACACTTCGTAATAATGTCTCTCGAACTGACTATACCTATATATGTAATTCTATTTTTACAGTGCCACCAGCAAAAACAAGATCACCTATGTGTATTCTATGTTTGCCGTCATATGCAACAAATCATGGGTGCTAAGACGAAGGATCCAGAGGTTTGTCAATCTCACAATAATTATTTCCTAATTATAAATTTAACTATATATGCTTACTACTTTACTCCTGCTAGCGACGGGAGATGATACTCGATTTAGATTCATTCGCTAAGAGCAAGATCTCGGAGGTTCGAGGAGCGCTTCGCGGCTTCATCAAGACATCAAGACGGACATCGTTAACGCCAACGGAGAGTTTCACACTGTCGACACCACTGAACGACCTTCAAATAATTGATTCAATTGTAATTCACTTTGAGTAGTTGTAATTCAATTGTAACTCTAGCGACAATACTTGAACATATTCTTTTGTAATTGATTTTGAGTTGTAAATGATCACTTTGAGTTGTCAACAAATGATTCACCTGTGATGTATCTGTTTTATGTCTGCTTGTTTTCAGAGAGCATGGCTAGCAATTCCTGAGGCTAGCTAAAAATCGTAAAAATGTAGTTAGGTACAAAGAACTATCACAGATGGTTTTTGGTGAAAACCATCTGTGATACGTAGGATATCACAGACGGCTCTATTTACAAACCGTTTGTGATACATATGATATCACAGATGGTTTGTAAATATAATCGTCTGTGTTATCCAACGTATCACAGATGGTTTCCACCAAAAACCGTCTGTGATACTATTCCTTCACAGACGGTTTTTTTTGTAGAAACTGTCTGTGATACTAGCTCTTCACAGACGGTTTCAACTAAAAACCGTCTGTGTTGGGCCTTATCACAAACAGTTTTGGAACCGCCTGTTATCACAGACACGCAAATTCAGACGGTTCAAAAATCATCTGTGATGATGCTTCCGAACCGTCTGTGATGACCCTGTCTGTACTAGTTACTGGCCCATAAGCTGAACATAAGCATGTTTAGGAGTAAAAGCCGGGGAACCCCAAATGTAATACCACTCATCAGACCGATCTTGAAGTGGCACAAAAGAGCTAATCAAATCACCCAAGGACTAAAGTTGCAACAAAGCCGTCGGTGAAAGGGGTAGATGGAAGTGAGAAAAATATCTACCCCATCCAAGAAAAGTGCAACTGAAGCTTCTTTATTCTTTGCAAAAGAGAAAAGATGAGGCCAATTCAATATTGGGTAGCCCAAATTCCACATATCCTCCCAGAAAAGACAAGATCTGCCATTAAAAACCGAGCAGCGAGAAAATCCTTTGAAATCATCTAGCAAATGCAGAAGGTCCTTCCACCAAAAAGAACCGCACAGTCTACTTGAACTTGGAGCCAAACGGTTCTAATAAAAAGCCTACCAAGTTAAATTAACCCAAGGGATATCCTCTCTGTTAAGGAACTTATGTAGATGCTTCATTAACATGGCTTTATTTTGGACCCTAATATTCAAAATATACCAAGACCACCTTACTTTTTAGGTCGACATACATTTTTCCAAGCCACTAAATATCCACCTCGCCTATTGATGTCCGAAACATGCCACAATGCATGCATTCGTAAACGATCAATCTGAGTGAGAACCTTAGCAGGAAGCTTCAATGAGGCCATATGATAGATCGCTTGAGAGGAGAACACCGAATTAACCAACACCAGACGGCCACCATAAGACAGAAAAGCAGACAATCCTAATAATCTTCGACTAATCCGATCAAGCAGCGGCAAAAAGCTCGCAAATTTAGGCTTCGACGGCCCAAGAGGCAACCCCAAATAGGTAAATGGGACTGACCCAACTTGACACCTAAAAGTGTTAGCCAAATGTAGCATTTTTATCGCATCCACATTAATCGGGAGCAGTGAAGACTTTTGAGGTGGCTTGAGGCTTTCTTCCTTTACCTTCCCTTCTCAGTGCGTATCCTTATCTTGTGAGGTGGTTTTGATACGGGTTGATCTTCCCAATTGCATATTCAATTGTTTTTTTGTATCGACAGAAATTTATTATCTTATTGATGCTTCCTAATAGGAATGTCTTACTGCATGTGTGTAAATACTCTATACATTCCACCTAGCACACATCCAACAGATCATTTGGTCTATATATTCCATCTTTGCATTATTTTACTATGTTCCTTGTTAATTTTTACATTAAATGTACCATTTGAACCAATATCTTCCAAATATATTAACGCGGTATCCAACTAACACTCAACAATATTTCATCATGCATTCACATCAATACGAACTAATGCTTCCTATTACATCTCTATATAAACGCCTGTGTACCATTCCATGACAGCATATTATCTCAATCTCTACACAAGACCAAGAAACGACACAATACTAACTACGTGATGGTGAAGGGAAAATCAACCATGGGTAGGCAAAAGATTGAGATCAAGCGCATCCAAAACGAGGAGGCACGCCAGGTATGCTTCTCCAAGCGCCGCCAGGGCCTATTCAAGAAAGCCAGCGAGCTTTCCATCCTATGTGGTGCGGAAGTTGCTTCTGTTGTCTTCTCACCTGGTGGCAATTGCTTCTCCTTTGGTCATCCCTCCGTCGACTTCGTCACTGACCGCTTCTTCGCTATGGGCGCTATGGATGACGGTGCCATGGGTGGTGGGAGCCAAGGCAGTGATGGAGTGGTAGATACAGTAGTGCATGAGATGAATCAGCAGCTTGCAGAGTTGCAACAGTTGATGGGTGCCGAGAAGCAACGAAAGGAGAGGGTGCAAGAGGCAAGGGAGAGGGAGAGTGGTGGACGCGTGATGCAATGGGTGCACACAGATGTTAGACTGCTAGGGCTAGATGAGTTGGAGGAGTTCCACAAAGAGCTCGCTGCCCTACAAGGCATGGTCAATGGGAAGGTCTACCAGGTGCTGCAGGAGGCCAAGCAAACAAAGAAGCCACTATCACAGTCACATATGCACACGGCTTGGGCCTCACCATTCCTGTTTGGTGGGAAGAGTGTCACACCCATGTCTACCACTCTTCCAAGTTCCACCTATGGATTGCATGAGGAGCTTGATGTCAACTCCATGTTCAATGGTTCCCAAAGGGTTGGTGGATATGACAAATTCTTCAATGGCCAATTTGGTGGGTGATGGCTACGAGCCTATAAGTATGTTAAGAATAGTCATGATTATACGCAGGGCTGATCATGCATAATTTATCTAAATCTAGTAGTGTGACAATATTTATCATTTCTAATGATGGATACATGTAATCCAGCTAGATTCAAGATTTATTGCCGTTGGAATTCTCTGTGAACCTTTTTTATGTTTAGATCTAAATGTTGTGATGTAGTTGTGGTTTCATATATATACTAGAATAGCACCCGCGCCCTTGGCGCGTCGTCGAATCCGTGGCCAGCCCGCGCGTGCAGTCCCGTGAGTCAAGGCGAGCGAAGCCACCGCACAGCGAGCGAGCGCGCGAGGCCCACCGCACACGCGTCCCAGCGAAGGAAGCGCACGTAGCGCAAGAGCCGATCGGGCGGGCGTGCGCGAGGGCACGCGTGATTGGACGGCTCGCGATTTCTCGGTGACGTGGCCGCACAGGGAGGAGCTAATTCCTCCGGCTGTTAAATATAGTGATATACAAGTCTTTGCATTGTGTTATTGCACATGCCCGTTTCTTGTTTTGTCAATACGTAGCAATAGTATGAATGCTTGCGTTTTTCACCATGTGAAGTGAGAACCCATCAGAACAATTTGCACCATGTTCTGGGCTTATGGCCCTGCTGTCATGTAAAATTCACCATTTTTTGCTACTTGCTATTAGGCTGATACAACATTCGGGCCATGTTTAATGTTTTACACGTGCAAATGTTAAATTTGGCGTATGCATAGTTTTATACAACGAAAACAAGGTCTTAGACTAGCATGGAAGTAGGATAGGAACAATACCATTCAGTCTCTACGTGCATGCGCCTCTGCGAGGAATAATATCATTCTCTCTGTCATGTGCTCTGATAAACAATGATGTAGAATGTTGCAATATATGTGGCTCTTTTGTGGGTAATTATCTACATGTCCCTGGAGGGCCTCCAACCCTTATGAATAGCATAGGATCCATCTGTTATGGTAGGATATGCCAATTAACAGTCATCTCTTGCCGTGCCAAGTGTTCACGTGAATGCAGTGTTGTTGAGATTGGTCGGCAACACAAGCTAATAGGCAACATGGAGGTAAAATTATATAGTAGAGCTACTTCATAATAATTTTATTTCATGGCTTTCAAATAAAAATAGAACTATGGGGACTGGTAATTACTCCAACTGGTGCGACACCCGTTTTTCGGGCCAAAGGCTAGGGTTCGATTCTTGCCAACTATGTGTGGGTTTGTGTGGTTTAGTTATGGGTAATAATGCAACTCCTACGTCCGGAGCGAGCACTTTTTTCCGGACACCTCGCACGTTCCGCCCCACGTGGCCTGACCATAGACCTCATCTCACTCGTTTTTTTTAATTACCTGCAGTAATGCGACCGAGCTATCCCCCTCCCCACCCTGAACCCACATTCCCTTCGCTCCGCGTCTCCCCACATACGCGCTTGGAGAAGACGATTGCTCGCAGCCGCCGGCCTTCCCACCTCTGTGTCGGCCTCCCCCTCCATGCCAGCCTGCCCCCTCCGCGCTGGCCTCCCCTCCCGTCCTGCGGACTCCCTCCCTTATGTCTCCTCCCCTCCCCCGCGCGGTGGTCGCCGGAGCAGAGCAACAGAGCCGGAGGGCCGTCAGATCTGCCGCCGCCGCCAAGATGAATGATGCCGATGTCGCCAAGCAGATACAGCAAATGGTGCGGTTCATCCGGCAGGAGGCCGACGAGAAGGCCAGCGAGATCTCCGTCTCCGCCGAGCGCTAGTCGCGCCCTTTAGTTATTTATCAATTTCTGAATTTTTAGTTGTGATAACCAATTTGACCAAGGGAGCACAAAAGGTATGTGTCTATATCCCATTCTCACAACATGGCTGGTCGCGCAAGGTTATTTATATGGATGCCATCAAATATTAGTCTCTTTTATTCAATCAATATGATCATGGACAGGCATGCGTACAGTAATTCTCATTTAAAGTATTTGTTGTTCCAGTCGAGCATGTAGGTAATAGCGTGTTCGGCAGTCTTGACAATGAACAGGTTGGTGGTATCATATCTGCGCAGGTAGGGCCGGATCCAAAAGAAGCTTATGGGGTGCAAAGGACACCGGGTTTAATATCGTTTTATCTTATTAGAACTCACATATGTATAGGTGTACATCCAGTAGTTTAAGGTCTATTCATTCTACATACATATGGTGGTATGTATGATGAAATCTGGTTGATTTCGTTATGGATCCGTCACTGTCTGCAGGCAAATCCATGTGCAACTACTGGAAAGATCTTGGCAAAGTAATGAATTTGCAACAAGCAAGTTTGTATACGTGAGGATCTCATAGCAGTTTCATCAGATTATTGTCTAAAGTTTTTATGTAAAAGATAACATGACAAGTAAAAATACAAAGAAGATACATTTGGTATCTAGTATAATTGAAATCAGTAGCAACTTACACATCCCTTAGGCCCCGTTTGGATGGTGATGCAAGTTCCTGTAGGAAAATAAACATTTATTCTAAAAACCCGGTGTTCCAAGAAAGGCCTCAACCGTAGAGAGGGGGTCCGTGAGGCCCCTCCCCCACCCAGGGTTCCAAATTTAGATAAAATTTCGTGAAATTTTGTATATTTCGCTGAAGCTCAAAATTTTGCCATTTCAGTCAAAAAATTTCTGTTGCACAGAAATTCATGCCAAATTTAAACAGAATTCAAATTTTGGTCAAAATATTCTTCGATTTTTTGATGAAATTCTGTCAAATTTGAATGCCAATTTCATCCATTTGCCCGAGTTGAAACTCGAAATTACCGAAATTTCGGCAATTTCGCTCACCCCCGAAATTTTTCCTCAAACGAAATTGAAAACCCTGCCCCCACCACCGTTGGATCGCGTGAGATATCACTGTAGCACGTGTGTGTAAGAGGAGATCGAACGGATGTAGAGGAGAGCCACCAATTTATTTCCTAGAGAGGGGTGCATCGAGGCTGGTGTATAGCCCTCCTTTTTTTTATTCCCTTAGAGGAGGAATTTTATGGAGCAAGTATACACTTATGCTTTTGATACAGCCTGTGACGGCGGTCCCGTTGCCCAGGCCGAGGTCGTCTTGCTGGTGTCGACGAGCTGGGCTGATCCACTCGGCCGAATAAGAAGACCCTGCGGCCCACGCTTACGCCCTCGGCCTGCGCGCGCGTGCGCTGTCGAGGAAAGGCTCGGTTTGCGCACGCCGTCCACGGTTGACGCGTCAGCCCAAGCAGCCGGAGGCCGAGGCGGACGCCGTCCGGTGGGATTCGCGCGCGCGAACTGCACGGACTGGCCGTCCGCTGCACCGCTGACGAGGGGCAAGAGGCTACAGGATTTGATTTTGAGCGGCCGCCCAAGCCCAATCGGGAGCCCGCGCGCGGCCTAGGTAGACGAGGCCATCGGCGCGCTCTCGTCCGCAAGGCACGTCGTGCGCGCAATTCATACGTGCGCGCGCTCTCGCGGCACGGGCAGCCTGCCTGCGGATTCCGCGCTCCGGCGGCGTGGCAGTGAAAAAAATCTCTCCGAAATTTCGGTGATTATGGTAACCGGTGTTAGCGGTGAGGGCTGATAAAATTCAAATTAGCCTTGAAAATTTTGGTTTTGATGAATTTTATTCAAAAAATTCGAATTTGCTTGAATTTTATTCGAATTAGATTTTTTTTATTTAAAATCCGAAAATTTCAGTTTTTTTAAAAAATTCCAGCCGAAATTGACTAAAATTTCCGGTTACTGGCGGTAACCAGAGTTATCGCTACCCTCCAAAAAAATTTATCAACCGGTAATGTTAATCCTACGGCGTGGTGGCCCAATGGGGTCGCAACATGTACATGTGATGTACGCATGCCTGGTAATGGGTGGAAAACCAACCCATTTCCAGCCCAACCCATAACAACAAACTCTATTTTGCAAACCCAAACCACACCACTTCACATCCCCTAAGGCCCAACCCAAACCAACCCAAATGACAGTTCAATCCAAACCAACTCAAACCGTTTCTGTGATATGGTTTCAACCAACTTTCCCAACCCATTTCAACCATCTCCAACCCACTGGTGACACAGAGAGAGTGTGAGCCAGTGACACGCACAGAGGCCGAGCACTCTGCGGCACAGCGGCTTTCGGACTCAAAGAAGAAGCCGCAATCGGCGATTGATTGGATTCATTTCATTCCTGCCGCATTAGCGAGGCTGTGAGCTCTTGCTTCGGCGACGCCCATGACGACACGCACTGCGCCACCCAACTCAGGCCCTTCGCTGACCCCGCTGCCAACAACATGGCTCGCCACAACCCTGCCCGCGTCTTCATCGCCGCCATCGAGGAGGCGCACGCGCACGCCATTGCGCTCCTCCACAAGAACCTCACCTGAGCCTGCGCGTGTCCCCCATCTCCTCCCGACACCAACAACACCATCAGTGTTGCCAAGCTAGAGCCATTAGAGTTCCTCGCCACCCTCCGTGACACCGCGCTCGACATCTCGTTCGTCGACTTGGCACACCGTCGCGAGGCTCAAGAGCTGGATCCGCGCATGTACACCTGAAGGAGGGAAATCGACTGCCACTCCGGACGTTCGAAGGTTCGTCACACCTGTGCAACAAGTAGCAGTATGAAAGCTGATTAGAAAATAAACAAACAACGGCTAATCACGGAAGGGAGAGTCGAAGGGGGAAATTAGTCTCTGTTCTGGATTCTTCTCACTTGGATTTGTTTGCTTTTGGGGAGGAAGGAAGGAGAAGGTCTCCGTCTCCGTTTCCGTTCTTGGTTGGAGAGGAGGAGGCGAGGATGATATGTCCCTCGGCACGTCCACCATCGCCGGACGGCCCGGCGACGCAGTGCTCACGCGAAGCAAGCGCTTGCGGCGAGCCTGGTGCTAACGGCAGACCCCAAGCCCCCGGCTCCGATTGAAGGCCGACCTCCATGAGCGCTTCGTCGACGCAGTCGTTCAATTCGGCGGGGATAGGGGAGGTAGAAGAGGTCGGCGGGGATAGCCGGATAGGGGAGAGAGAAGAGGTCGGCGGCTATGGGTTTGCGAGCTTCTATCTAGCCTGGTAGGTGGATTGGGGATGGGGGAGGGGAGTGAAAGCCCACGGATTGAAACCAATGTTATACCCACGGGTTCAAACCATTTGGAACCGAAAATTTTGAATCCAAACCAAACCGTTTGCACCTTAAATTCAATCCGCTCCAACCCATTAGATACCTCAACTCATTTCTACCTATCCAACATCAATCCAAATTAAAACCCACCCCATTTAATCCATTCCAACCCAAACCACTAGCACCCCTAGATGTACGTGTAACATAACAATTACTTGTAAGCAGAAAGAGCGGCTACTACAGTTGCAATGCAACCAACATGTTACAGGCCACTACAACCCGGTAATCATTGCAATCACACATACAGCAGCAACTTATGAGTTTACTTCTGGGCTCTGGCCCTACAGCCAAACTGCATCTTCCCCAATTCCTACCTACCTTGTATAACTCATGGTTCTAGAAACAATGGCCGACTGGAGAATGTCTATGTGCTTTTGCCACCCTGTCCATCTATTGCACAACCTAAGCTGTACTTGCCTACCTAGTTCCATGCATGTTCTTTCTATGTATACCTGGATCAGGAATGTATGTTCCTGCAAACTCAATTTAAAGCCACGCCATGCATAATAATCGTACTAATGAATAACATGCATCATGCATGTACTTGCAAATGGGGGAAAAATAGAACATATGTAACATGTACTGATCCTTCCTGGTGATGTCGTCCATGTTACCCATCCGGTGCTGCTCGTCTGCACATGCGCAACCGAAGAATGCACGGCTATTTGAACACAGCAGCATCACATGTTTTGTGCGGCAGCAAATGTCCCGTATACGTTGTTGTTGAAAAAAAAAATTGGGGGTTCTTACTTGGGTATTTTGCGGTTGACTGTTCCGAGCGAACTGTGCGTGCGTGTATGGATCTGTTGCCGTCGGGAAATTTCTGGCACGGTAACATCACGCCCTACAGAGGACGGATCCAAGTGAAACTTCGGAAATGTACAGGACATCGGGTTTAATATAGTTTTATCTTATCAAAACCCACATACGGATAGGTGTGGTCTCTATAGTTTATATACATTCACTTCACATACATACGGTGGCATGTATAATAACACCTGATCGATTTCGTTCTGGATTTGCCACTGAGCACACGATGAACCAAAACGTTCTAACCGATTTGACCGAAATTGGCGAGAAGATGTGAAACGGGGGTGGACACCTGATTACGAGATAATTCTGACTAAAGTTGATCCTGAACGACGTGTCGATGCAAAACAATATCGAACAGAAACAGCTCTAAAAAATATAATATAATCCGATGAATATCAACGCATTGATGCGAAACAATAATATGACCAACAAAGAATCACAAAACAGATTGCATCTACTGGCTAGAAACTACTTATAAGGTACATGGAAAAATAGAGATATGTACAAAGTAAAAGTTGGTTTTGTTGTCTCTTAAAATGGTATATTTCGGTATCAACCATACCGTGTACCGTCCTAGAGTTTAATATAATAATAATTATTTATAAATATTTGTTTGATTATATATACACTAAATTTCACTTGTAATATTACTCTAAATATATAGTAGTAAGATCAAATATGGGAGTCTATCTCCCGTATGTGTACTACTAGTGTTGATCTCTATTTGCTGCATGCATACATATGTATCATGGGCGACGGGGGTGCTTGTGGTGCACAGGCACCCCCAAAAAAAGTGTAATTTTTTGATATATATATATATATATATATATATATATATATATATATATATATATATATATATATATATATATATATATATATGTGTGTGTGTGTGTGTGTGTGTGTGTGTGTGTGTGTGTGTGTGTGTGTGTGTGTGTGTGTGTGTGTGTGTGTGTGTGTGTGAGTAATTGGTATCTGGATGACCAAATTTTAGCAATTCAACCCAAGAAGTTTTGAAAGTACTAGAATTGAGTGAGATAGAAAATAGATGGGGATTAAATCAAGAGATGGGGTTAGCTAGGCTCATTGACATTCCTTGGGGTTCTCATTATATAACTATTCTGCATATTATTGGTATGTATTCAACAATCTGCAAAGTACTCATCTGACTTGGAAATAACCCCTCACATAAGAATGATTGGCCAAAAATACATGCTATGGTGGGAGCCTTTAAGTCATTTGACTTTGTTTTCAATGCACACTTGATGCTTGTCATACTTAGATACCTGAGATGAGTTGTCTCGGTCTTTGCAAAAGAGAGACAAGATATTATTAATATTATAGCACTTGTTAATTTGGCTAATGATAGAATGCAACGAATGAGGTGTGATGGGTGGAAAGAATTTCTTCAAGAAAAGGTAACATCATTTTGCACTAAATATGGCATCAAAGTTCCTAAGCCGGATGGTAGATATGTGCCTTATGGAAGATCATCACGTTTTTACCCAAAACAAACAAATGATGATCATTTTAGAAGAGAAGTGTATCTTGGCATCATTGATAATGTTCTCTAAGAGTTTGACAATCGGTTTGACAAGGTTAATATAGAGTTGTTTGTTTGCATGTCCGTTTTAAATTCTCTGAATTCATTTGCTTCTTATGATAGGGACAAAGTGCTTAGCCTTGCCAACTTTTATCCCAATGATTTTTCAAGCACGGATTTAATGAGACTTTCTTTTCAACTTGATAACTTCATTGATGATATCTTGAAGCGATGAAAAATTTAAGGGCCTAAAGAATCTCAATGAGCTTTCTACTAATCTTATTGAAACAAGAAAGCATGACATTTATAAGTTATTGTGCTTACTTCTCAAATTGATATTGCTCCTACCGGTGGCAACGGCGAGCATTGAAAGAGTATTTTCGACGATGAATCCTGTGAAGAACAAGTTGAGAAATAGTATGAGCAATTAAGTATTGAATGATTGTTAGTCACTTTTATAGAGTGAGATATCTTCTCGAAGATTAGTGATGATGATATAATCAACTGCTCCCAAGGAATGAGATCGCGTCGTGTGGTATTGTGATTTCCATTAGCTATTTAGAACTCTTTTATTCATGTAAGATTTTATTTGAACTATTTGTATTGCATTGTTAACTAATTTCGAACTCTTTTGTGTAATTGTATTTGACTTTTGAAATTATATATGTGTCGTATAAGATTTTTTTTCAATCTTGAAGTGTGCACCCCTATTGCTAAATTTCTGGCTCTACGGGAGATAGACTCCACCCTGCGGTTTTGAGAGCCTGTCAGCAACGACCGATAGCTAACCGCAAATGTTTTAGGACCCTGTTGCCAGATATAGCTCCATGTGCAGTTTACCAAACACACGCAAGGGCATGCACTTGCTATTTGTCGACAAGAAATAATTAAGACGCGTGTTCGTCGGAGCAGCACGCTGGTAGGTAGATAGCTAGGTAGCTAGGTCAACGGCGACGCCATGAAATTAGTTAAGCTCGCCTGCATGAGACCGTGTCTATCCAAATTCCAAACCAAGCAAATGTACTACGTACCTTGTAGCCAGCCTAACATTCCATGAATCCTAACATGCCATGTGATGCCTAGCTCAAACATTCGAAAGAACATGCCATATGCATGTTCCTTCAGTTCCTTCTCCGTTTGATCATCTCCATCTGCTCGTTATAAATACAAATCGTCCCAAATGAAAAAACAACAAAAATAGTTTCTAGAACTTACTTGGTCGCATAGTCAATTAGCCATGGCATTGCTGCCATCTTCTTGTAAGCAATGCGTGCTGTTGCTATCCTTGCTTCTAGTCGCCATGGATCAGATGGCCATGGCATCCATGCACAGTGACGTCGAGATGGTGTGGGGCGACGACCACAGTTACTTCTACATGGACGGCGACAACGTCGAGACGCTCGTGCTCTGCCTCGACGAGACGCACGGCTCGGGCTTCCGCTCCAAGGACGCCTACCTCTACGCCCGCTTCGACGTCGACATCATGCTCGTCGCCAACAACTCCGCCGGCACCGTCACCACGCTCTACGTAAGTCGATCTCCCCACCGCCGTGCCATGCATGTCTGGGCGCGGTCACCACGCACTTGACGTTGCCCATATATATATATACTGGCACTGCCGCATTGGTCTTTAATTTCATCGCGCGAATGGGTGCTTGCAGCTGATGCCGGAGGATGTGCCGTGGGAGTACCACGACGAGGTGGACCTGGAGTTCCTTGGCAACGTCACCGGCGAGCCCTACACGCTGCACACCAACATCTTCGCCAACGGCGTCGGCGGCCGCGAGCAGCAGTTCCTGCTCTGGTTCGACCCCACCGCCGCCTTCCACACCTACTCCATCGTCTGGAACCCCAAGCACATCATGTAAGGACTTGCATTGGGTCGCATTGCAAACTGCAAATTACGAACTGTTGATATTGAGAGAGCTCAAATTGTTGGCATTGCATATATGAATTGTCAGAATCATGGTGGACGGCGTGCCGATCCGGGACTTCAAGAACGAGGCGACGCGCGGGGTGGCGTTCCCGACGTGGCAGCGGATGCGGCTGCACGGGAGCCTGTGGAACGCCGACGACTGGGCGACGCAGGGCGGCCGCGTGAAGACGGACTGGTCGCAGGCGCCGTTCTACGCCTACTACCGCAACCTCCGCGTGTCGCCGTGCATGCCGTCCCCCGGCGTGGCGTGGTGCGGCGACGAGCCTCCGGAGTCGGCGCTGTTCGAGCAGGAGATGGACGCCACGGCGCTGCAGAAGGCGCGCGACGCGCACATGATCTACGACTACTGCAAGGATTCCAACAGGTTCAAGGGCTCGGGCTTCCCCATGGAATGCACCTAGTCTAAGGATCTTATAATGAGGCGTCTAGTTGTTCGTACATGTCGTTGCTTTGTATATCTATTTGTTTGGGATAATAATATGGCGAGGACGTTCGATATGAGCATTCTGTTGGTATGCACTGCATCCACCGTCACTACTACAAAAAGATTAATACTGGACGTCTCATTATAGACGGTTGATCAAAACCGTCTGTATTACATGCAATCACAGACGGTTTTGGTTTAGAGACCGTCTGTGTTACTGGCTGCGCTAAGAACCGTCTGTGATATTACTTCTTCACAGACGGTTCTTGTTAATAACCGTCTGTGATAATTCTACATATCACAGACGGTTTTCAACAAAGAACCGTCTGTGATGTTTCGCAGACGGTTCTTAATAAGAACCGTCTGTGATATTACCACATATCACAGACGGTTTTTTGTTGTAACCGTCTGTGATAATATCGCTACAGCTCCCAGTTGAAGCCCGATGATCAGTTTCTTCGTCGCCAATGCGTCTCTTCGTCGTATCTATGCCACTTCGGCTCTCCGATGCGTCTCTTCGTCTCATGCTCCGAATTTATATCTTGTTTTATAAAAAGGATCATCTGCCATCGAAGATGATCATCCCCACATACTTATAAAAAACCAGAAATGATTGCCTCTTCCTTGTCGCCAAAGCATTGATGGCCTACACAGCCGCCTTGTCGAGCACCTCTCTCAGTCGTTGAACCGTCTTTGCGGAAGAACACTGCTTCAGCGGTGCCTTCACTCCTACGTCGGCCGAGAATTTGCCGGAGCAGGTGACGGCCACCTTCCGCCGTCTTGACATCCTCCTCCGCCGTGTCTTCCGGGTGATCTCCCACTTTCGACGAGTTTACCGCGTCATCGACGTGGTCCTCCAAAACGACGTTGCACGTCTCCAGGAGGCTTGTCGTCACTTGGACTGCGTAATTGAGGCGGTAGGCGACCGAGGCAACCAGGCCGAGACCCCTCAAGCAAGGAAAGAGAGCCTATAGGCTCAATTCTTCTTGGTTCAACAGTCTAAGAGTCTTGGGAGACACTTTCGAGCAATGGCGTCGTGAGTGGGCGCATTCGAGCTTCGTTCGATGATCGAGAAGCTGTCCGATGCCGGCGCCGTGCGCCTATGAAGTATTGAAGACGGAGATAGCAGCCTACCTCCGCCACTAGAAAAACTTTGTTTAATTATAGGTTTCTACTCTTTTTTTAATATTTTTGTAAGCGGTAACGGCCACCTGTTTGGCCATATGAAAATTCCAAACTGAAAACAAAGTTTGGAGGTGAAGTTAATTACTATATTAATTATATGTTGAATTATTACTATATATATATAGTTAAAGCAAAGTTTTAGCAGTATTTAAATGACAAAATTGACATATAAACATGTAATTTCTTCATGTCATGTAAGTGTATATACAAGATAAATATACTTGAGAAAAAACCATTTCACGAGCGGTTCCATTATATGGAACAAATGCGTGATATAAGACATATCACTGAACGGTTCTATTATGGAACCATTTGTGATATATCCATATCACTGAGCGGTTCCATTATGGAACCGTCTGTTTATCACCACGGTTCCATAATAGAACCGTGCGTAATAAGTCTCTTTATTAGTAGGAGCCCAGCCGCTAGGGTTTGCGCTCGCCCTAACTCGTCACTCCCCAGCGCCGCTAGGGTTTACGCTCGCCCTAACTCGTCACTCCCCAGCGCATTTACTCTCATCCGTTCCCCTCCCCATCTCGACGCCGCCCGAAACCACATGCGCCGTCGCCGTGAGGTTGTGACACCACTCTGCTTGCACAAGATCGCACGATAGTCGTAGTGTCTTGTGCGATGTTAAGGTCGCACCACAACTACGGTGACGCCGCCACCAGCGTGTCGCTTGCACCACCATGGCTTGGTTCTCTGCTCGGCCTCCACTTTCGGGCCTAGCAGGCTTTGCTTTCCCATCCTCCCTCTATTCTCCTCTAGATCTGTTAGCTTAATGTCTTTTGTTGAGTTTGATTTTTATGCTTGAGCCTTAAGTTGTGTCTTGATGTTTGTGTGATTTATGCAAGGTGAAGGAGATGGGTGAGGGTTGTCTTTGGTGGTGGAGTCGCCAAGTGGTTGCCTTTGTACTAAGGTATCACCCTACCTTACTCCCTCTCTACTCTTGGTGTGGTGGCCGGGTTTGAACCGCTCAATGATGTTAATAGTCTTATCTTTGAAATTGAATTGATAATTAGTTCATATTAATAGTCCCCTTGCTCTGTGATGTAATGATGTTAATAGTCTTATGCTGAAATTGAATTGATAATTAGTTCATACTAATAGTCCCTTGCTCTATGATGTAAGCGGAGGGCTATTGGTGCATGTGCATTCTGTGCATCTTGCTTAGTTCATCTTTGTGGGTTCATTGACAAAAATGAATGGGGCAAAATGGTGGGTTTGGTTAATGCTCTCGATGGAGTCTTGAGGGTTATTGATCTTTGGTTCTTTGTGCTTGGTTAGCTTATATGGGATCGATGTGGTTCGAGATAGGGCTTGGTGCAATTAACTTTTCATATTTGTGTCCCGGTCAAGTTCTCCTCCCTTGCGTCCTAGATGCGTATATGTCCTACCATTCTATTCCCCATCTCTTCTCTATAAAACCTCCAAGCGGTGGTTGCTTGTGCCTTTAAACCGGTTTCATATATATATATATATATATATATATATATATATATATATATATATATATATATATATATATATCGTCCGTAGTCTGACCCTTTTGATTGGGTGCGTGAGGAAGATGAGGCAGTTGCCACGGGCAACCTCTCATCGAGCCCTTGCTTGATTCAAGAAGTAGAGGCTGCAAGAGAAGGCGTGACATTATAATTACCACAGATGTAAATCGATAGGTAATTGGACTTGACATCAAGAAATGGTACGGCTTCATGTATCGACATCCATGGCCATTTCTTGATGTCAATCCAATGAATTTGCGACATCGATGAATTATATATCCATGCTGTTCTCATCCTCCTTCATGAATTTGCAGGCTCGTGGCCGGAGACTACAAACTAAACGATGTATTATATATATATATATATATATATATATATATATGAAGTCGGTTTAAAGGCACAAGTAGCCATTGCTTGATATTTTATTATATATATCAGAGCGGTTCTTAACACAAACCGCTCATGATAGGCTATTATCATGCAGTTACGAACACGAACCGTGCTGTGATAGTCATATATCTCGAGACGGTTATGAGTTAATAACCGTCTATGATAGCATGCATCACCGTCTGTGATGACCTCATGTCAACACTGACCCATAAACTCAGACGGCTCACGAAACCGTTTGTGATGACGTTTTTGAACCGTCTGTGAAGGCCTTTTTTGTAGTAGTGCGTCCTCTCTAGGAAGAAAATCATACGACTTACCCGCTCCATCCATTCTTCCCTAACTCCCCATGATTGTCTCCTTCTTTCACTCTCTGGGTCACTCCCAACTGCAAAGTTGACTAGCCCACTCAACCACACATTCCCATCCTTATCCATCTACACCCACACAGCCACACGGGAAAAGAGCATCGCTTCGCCTACACCTCCGACCGCCACCGCCCCGCATCCCCGGCGAGCCCCCACCCTCCGTGGGCACCGCCTCACCTGCTTATCCCTGTGCCCCTACGGCTCCATCCAGGCGGAGGCAATGCCAGCCCAGTGCATTTCGACCCAATGTGATATTTCAGCTGGCATTTTATGTTTCTCATTTTGATTTTTAACAGGTATTTTTCGTTGGGCCTCGGGCCATTGCCCAGGAGGCCCGGGGCCCAGCTTCGCCCCTGGCTCCATCCCACTCCACCATTAACGGGCCACTGTAGAGATGAGTAATCATCCTTGCGCCGCCATAGCTTGCGCTCTCTCCCATCAGCAATTGGCGAGGCCTCCCAAGCTTCATGGTGGGGAAACGGTGGGCAGTGCATCCTCTGATCAGCTCGACTGTGGGGGAGCGGTGAGCTGTTCTAGGCATCGATGTGGTAGAAGAAGAGCTTATGCCAAATTGAGGAAGGGGATGGGAGGCACGATTCCTAATAGAAGGACGTGGGATGTTGCAGATCCTGGCATCGGGCCACCCCTCCTCCTCCTCATCCAATCTCATCTCCTCACCTTGGTACTGCTACCTTCTCCTTCGATTGATTTTGTTGCATGTGTTTTCTCAATTTGTTGCAACAACCTTTCTCAATTATTGAAATAATTGTGTTTCATTTTGTTGCAGCGTGTACTTGCAAAAATATTGTAATAAGTGTTTGTGTTGCTATTGTTTTGTTGATTTGTTGCACCCAAAAAAAATGTTGAAGCGCTTTGCTGCTATGGTTTGTTGCCACCAAATGGGGTACTCTTGTTGCACGTTTAGTATTCATTGTTACGCTCGTTATCATTTTTTGTTGCGGTTTTTTTTGGTAAATCGAACGTTTATTTCGTATTTGTTGCATTTGGGTCTAGATTTCGTATTTGTTGCAACAAATCAAACGGCTGAGATCGATGTCTTAAGTGAGATCTGACGGGTGGGGTGGACGTACGATGGGAACACTCACATCGTACGTCCGGGCGCTAATCGCACCCATTTGTTTGTTCCAACCTATAGCTCAAATTCTTTTGTTCATTTGTTATGTTTCATCTCTTAGCTGTTTTTCCCCCTCTCTTTAGAGATGTACTACATTTTCTAGAGTAAGCATGTACTTTTTTAATTCATTCTTCAATGGAGAACTAGAAACCAGAGAGGCAACAGGATCTGCATCATCTACCCGTTACTAGTACATGGAGTATTGGCATGGTGCCACAGTGTTGCACTAGCGCTCCATCTTTTAACGTTCGTAGTCCATGAGCTAAAAAAAAATTCGGTGTCTCTCGGTGAATGCTAACTAGATGTAGTGTCCAATAGCCAATTCTTCATTAATAGTATTGGTGCCATCAGTGGCTCACACATGAAAAATGTAGAGGCTACTAGTACGTGGGACGAGGCAAATACAAAGCATACAGAAAAAGGCTCGATATTCTTTTTGAGAATAAAAAATGGCTAATATGAACCAAGCGAACTACATGTACATTTGATTGTCATGGTAATCAAAATTTATGGGGTTAAATGAACGTCACCTCAATGTTTAGGGGGTTATCTGACTTTTTTGTTAAAGCCAACCATCTATAATTGCATTTGGCATAAAGACTTGCTTAGTACTCTCATACTAACTCTTGCTCAAAACATATGGATTCGGTGTTGAAAACTAAAGACCCAATATAGCTACTTTTATGGCTAGGGTTTCGGTGAAAAGATGATGATGATGATGACGTATGAAAGGTCATAGCGCTATTTAATTTCCTCGCAAATCATGGAGGTTCTTTTGGTTTTGTGTTTGCGCTGTTAACTTCAAACTATTTGGCCTACATGGATTATTTGTGTGAATCCGTGGCAAGGTTTATTTACGACTGTATAAGTTTTATGTTGTAATCTTCTGTACGCGCTAGCTTTTCCTGCACTAATAAAGATATGCATAGGAGGATCCGCACGTAAGCTAGGTCCCGACAATTACCATCCCATTGGTCATAAATCATTTCCAGCTACTCGTATTTATTCATCTGCTTGATTGCGGGAGCAAATCGTCTGGGATTGACTAATAGGATGGGTTTAGTTGCTGGTATTTCCAGCTACTTTGTCAATACTTATTGAATATATTTTCCAGCTACTTTGTCAATACTTATTGAATATATTTTCATGATTTTATAATTTAATTGCTCGGCCGAACATCTAATTGATTATCGATTGCACAAGATTTGCGTTTATTGTCTGTATCCGCATGATCCGAAGGCAAAAATAGAGAGATATTGCGAAGAGGAAGCAAACCAGCTTCTCATCAACGAGAACCAACTCTCTAGAAGAGAATACGATCGACCTGAGTATGGTATATATAGCCGCCCGTACTGCCCTCCGGTGGGACCACCACGTCAAATGGAGAAACATTCGTGAAATACTGCGGGTTTGTTTGGATACGAAGGGATTAGAATCAATCCTTTCGGTTGAAATGGATTTTAGTTCAAATTCCGAATTAATTCGAATGGATTGAATCGGATCATAACATATCCAAACAAGCCCTGAGGGTAGAATTTGGCCTCACTACCAGAATCGTCGAAGTTCCCGAGTGCTAGGAAATTTCCCGAGTGTTTTGAATAATACACTCGGGAACTTCCCGACTGCCTCATTAAACACTCGGGAAATTATGATGCCCGAGTTCCCGAGTGCTAGCAAATGGTTGTAATGATACTTGCTATTTGGAATTGTCATATGTATAATAATGCCTTATACTTACATTTTCGAACTTGAACTTGAATGTTGTGAGCTCGGGAACTGTTATGATGCCTTTTTTCGATCTATACATATATATATACATATATTGTGGAATGGATGGATGGATGGATGGATTATTTGATAGCTGTGGAATGGATGGATGGATTATTTGACTGCTGTGGAATGGATGGATGGATTATTTGACTATGTGGAATGGATTTTAAATGAATTTGTGAAAATTGGGGTTCACCGGTTTGTCGTTTTCAGAGTGTCTTCTCGATTTCAGTGTTTACCACTCGGAAATAGACTAAAACTTTCCCGAGTGTCGACACTCTAGAAGAGACACTTCGAAAGCGACAAAAATCTTTCCCGAGTGTCGACACTCAGGAACACTTGACCCGTGGCAATTTCCTACGGATCCGATGGAAACTTTCCCGAGTGTCTTTTCCACAGATGTATTGCAGTGTTGACACTCGGGAATACTTCTGTTCTGAGTTGAGAAGCCGTTCACAGATTGTTTTTTGCCGAAAGTGTCTATCTTTCCCGAGTGTCTCAGATGCACTCGGGAAAGTGATGTTTCCCGAGTGTAACACTCGGGAAACCGATTTTCTCCCGACTAATCTATCCCGAGTGCTATTTCCGGAGTGTGACACTCGGGAAATATATTTCCCGAGTGTGTATCCCCTTTTCCCGAGTGTTTTTGGCACTCAGAAAAAATTCTGTTTCTGGTAGTGCCTCCTGACGGCACAAAATCCTTCACGAGAAGAAAACCTATCTAGACCTACATAAAAAGAGGTCAGCTCGCATATATAGAGAGGGAGAAGCCAAGAACACTACCACAATCCATCTAGTCCAGAGCACCATCTCCACCATATTCCACCCCCTTTTGCATCTATTTTTGCATCTCTACATTGGAAGCATACATCTTATAGTGATTCGAGAGATCGGCAACGTTGCGGATCAATATATCCTTTGTTATTCAGATCTTGTCATCCTATTTATCTCCTTTTATTCTATGTTTTGATCACTATGATTATGTATGAGTAGTCCCGCGAGGGCTAGGGGTTGTAGGTGATCTCGTAGGGATAGAGATGTAAGGGGAATTATGAATTTTTGAATCTATGATTTCACGCATGATTTTATGTTAATCTTTGTACAAGTTTTTGTTGATCTTGTCTCAGTACTAGGATCTCGAAGTGCATCGGGATTTCATTGGTTCGCCACAATGGAAGGTTTCAACGAGTGAGGAGTGGAAGAATGACCAATATATATTCTGTGACAATTAAAGCGGTAGGTTTCGCCTAGGAAAGCAAATCACTTGAGGACTATGTACAATGGTTGATCTATTGAGCCGTCTATATTTTATCCACGTCAGCTAAAGACAACACAAAAGACAACCTCTACAACCACTGTCTATAACACACTTCTCAATGTTTATTTTTTCCTTCGTAGTGGTCCCACACGTCAGGTATTAATACTCTCACCCCACCGACGCCTCCCTCTTCCTCTCGCAGACTCTCACTCCTCACCGACACCTCTTTCCCTCCTCTTTCCTCCTTGAGCTTGCGCCATCGGCCACCATCTCCATGAGCTCGTGCTACCGCCCGCCATCTCCTAGCGCCGCCTAGCCATCTCCTCGAGCTTGTCCCGCGGCTTGCGGCTCGCCATGTCCTCTGGTGCCCCGCCATCTCTTCAAGCTTGCGCCGCCGCCCACCATCTCCTCACCCCTCGGCCACCGGTCGGTCAAATTCGGCCAGCTTGCGTCCGGATCCATGGATCTGGGGGGATCCGGCTCGATGGCAACGGGAGGCGGCCAGATCCGGCAAACACCAATTTCTTCGCCACAGCCTGCAATGGTCGCCGCCGCCGCCGCCCCGTTCGTCGTCCCAATGGCTGTTGTCCTGGTCGTCATCACCTTCGCGTGTGGTGGCGGTCGCCCCAACACCTGGGCCCACAAAACGCACGGGGGGAAGACGATCTCCATACAATGGGCGTCGAAGCCGTCTTCTCATTCTTGGTTCGCGCGCTGACACCGACTACAGATTTGTCAACGGCTTCTCCTCTCTCTCCTCCCCCTCTCTCCTCCCGCTATGCACAAATCCTAACTGGTATGGGTTATAGACGACCTACGTGGAACCATTGTACATGGCCTTAGAAACAAGCACGGAACGTAAGGCGTTGGTCCGCAGCACGTAAGACCTTAATTGCGCATGTGATATGCTATGGCGTGCACAGAGCGCAGGACAATAGATTCTCACTGAGGAGGGTGTATCACGGGTGTGTCGCCTACATGAACATGAGGATGGAAACACGATTGCTCTATGAGAGACCATGTGGAGGTCGTCCCGTGTGTGTGATGAGTATTTGACATAGGTGTAGGAAGTCGAGTTTGGTTTGGGTGGTTTGGACCATGTCGTTGCGTGGTGCAACAGGCTCAGTCGGTTTGGTCAAACTTGGTCGTATGGGATTAGGATGCATATTCTTTGTTTCGACAAGTTTGGATTTTGTCATGGTAAGTATGTTGGTATTTACGCTTTCATGTATCGAGCGGTGCTATGTGATTTGTTTCTTGTCTGTGTTAGCTGCAGGACATCGAGGCGGAGTCGTGGCGAGACACGGTGGACGGACTAGGTGCGGTGGCGGCCGAGGTCGAACAGTCGGGATGTGTCGAAGGCAGCGGAGACTCGAGGTGGTTGCGAGGCTTGGACGACAAGAACGGAAGCTTCGGAAGGTGCGGGAGGCGAATGGTAATTTCATGAGGCACACAAGCGGAGCGAGTTCCGATTGGTTTTAGCAGCGTGAACGGGTTGGAGACCCATTAGCCAAGGGCTATAAATAGGAGTGAGTGGTGCATCTATGTGTGTCTTTGTGTGAGAGAGTTAGGGTTTTTGCTAGGGTCAAAAGAAGCTTTGAGAGTTTGTTTTGGCTTTATGCTTTAGTTGGTGAGGAGTTGTTGAGAGCAGGAGTGTAGTGGGCTGTGTGTTCTTGAGTTGGGGAAGGAGAAGATGAGTTGATCCACCATGTAATCATTCCTCTTGTATCAATCATGTATCTCTCTTCCTTTAGATCAATATGAGATGGTGTTTGTTTATCTGGTGCTTCTGTTTTAAGCTTTTTATTTGGCTGTCTGTTCTGGGTAAGGTTTTAGTCGGATTGATTTTGATCTGATTTTCTTGGCGCCATCTCGATCAGACCTCTTGCATCGTTTGGTGCTTTCAATTCCTTAAATTCTTGTTAGATTTTCTTTTACGCTTTGGACTGTAGTTTTTCTTGTGTGGTTTGTCAACTTGGTTTCGTGTGGCTTGTTTGCCTGCAAGATCCTGTGGCGATGGCTTGTTGAGCTCAGAAAAAGTCAGAGATGGCGGCACGTTCTGCGGCTTGAAGCTTCATTGAAAGGCGGTTTGTTGTCTATCTTTATAGTAGCAAGTTCTTTTATTGCCGTTTCTGTGTGTGTGTCCGTTGTACTTTGCATCAATTTTATTAGCCCGTAGAATCTGGAGATCTTGGTCTGCGGCTTGTATGAATAAGCGACAATGCGAGCGAGGCGGTGCTTGTTGGTAGTCGCTTGATCTTCGATTTGATGTGGATTGATGCTGGTTTGTTCCTTGTGTTAAGCTTGTCTCGGGGAAATTTCTTTGCCTAGAGTTTGGTTTCATTTTCTAGCTCTGCTGCTGTGTAGCTCTGTGAAAGACCATCTTTAATTGCTTGTTCCTCGTGGTCCGCTTGAAAAGAATCGTCGGCTTGAAGTCTGGGCGGCTTGAGTAATCTTGCCTAGTTGGTGCGTGTTTGTGAATGTCAAATCTATTGCGCTTTTGTTTTATTTTTCGGCCTGTTCCTTGGAGTAGTTGTCCTGAAGTGGCGGCAGGTTCTTGGTTGTTTTTCTGTTGGTGGTGATTACCCCTGTTGGAAAATCTGGTTTGGTCAGCGGTAAATTTCTCGGTTTTGTTAATGCAAGCAGTTGCTGTTTATTGCCTGTTCCTCGGTAGTTTTGACGGCAGCTTGTCCAGTCCAAGAAAAAAAAATTGGTGCGACAGTAGCGTTCTCCTGTTTGGTTTTTTTTTTCTTGTAGAGCCCTGTGCTGCGCCACTAGAAAAAGGTGAATGCAAAATCTCGTGCCCGATTACGTCTTTGTAGAAATCGAAAACCGAAGGTTAATTCTTGCGTCGCTTTTGTTCTATGTGCCGCTTTGTTGATCGAAGGTTTGATCCATTGATTGCTTTGAGTAGTGGCTTGCTTATGGGAATTATTTATTGCTTCTCGCAGATCAAACTTCCTCTTTATATTACATTAATTGATGTGCATTCTGCTTGAGCTACATGCATGCTATCCTAGTTTTGGGGATCATTACATTCTGATTGTTTTTACTTTTATATATTGCAAGCAGTTCTTTCATCTTTAATTACAAGCGACTCTTTCGGTTGTTTTAGTCTTGTGCTCGGGGTTTGATCGGATTCAACACGTGGTCATCATTGTGCTTGTATCTGATCTTCATAGCTTTTATAGATATTGGGTGAAAGTAGTGTTGAGTTGAGCGAGGTGAAAAAAGAGAAAGCGTCTATTCACCCCCTCTAGTCGCCATTTCGGTCCTACAATTGGTATCGAGCCGTTAGCTCTTTTCAATAGATCTTAACCGGTCTCAAGAGCCGTGGCGATGGACAAGTCTTCGACCAAGCCGCCCGTTTTCGATGGCATCGATTACCCTTTCGGAAGAGCGAATGGAGACATACATCCAGGCCGGGGTATGCCATCTGGCGGAAGGTCAAGGTGCGATTCATTGTTCTGCCGATGAGAACATCAATGCCGGAATATGGCTGATGTTGAGGCGAATGCAAAGGCAAGGAACATCATCATCGAGGGTTTGAGTCGTGGCGAGTTTGACCAAGCATATCTCACCTGTCGTCCGCCTCGATATCTGGGTGACCCTCGGCGCATACCATGAGGGCACCACCAGATCAAGACGGTTCGACAGGACCGGTTCAAGCGAGAATACAACAAATTCGAGATGCGTCTTTGGTGAGTCCCTAGATGAGTGCTTCATGCGTTTTCACAAGATCTTGAGCAACCTCCGGCGGTCGGTCTCACATACCCGACTTCGGACAACGCTCGTCGATACTTACGGCACTCGATCTGCACGTATGGGAGATGAAAGTGACCACCATCAAAGACACGACAGACCTCTCGACCTTGACTCTTGATGCGCTATACTCACGCCTCAAGACTCACGAGATTGACGTTGTCTCGTGAGGTCGAAGTCACGTCGATGGCCACAGTCACCGATCGATTCGAGTTCTGGTCTCTCTTCGAGTCCTCTTGCAATTTCTCCTTGTCGCTCTCTGTGTGATCGATGATCGCTTAGAGCTGACTTCGGATGAGCGGCTTGCCCTCCTTGCTCAAGATTCTCCCACGCTTACAAAGGAGGAGGGGCGAAGAGAGGAGGACCCGTGATTTGCTTCGAGTGTGGTGGCCCCAACCACATCCGAGCAAACCGCCCCAAGCGGAGAAGGGCAAGAACGACTATGGCGGTTTGGGCAAACGACTACACCGACAAGAACCGCAACAAGAAGCCTCCACCTCGCCCAAAGAAGAAGAAGTTCCGCAACTTTGGCAAAGCCAAGCTCTTCCACAGCGTCCTCACGCTTTCGGCGACCTCGATCTCGGCGAGGTGGAAGGATGGAGCGGCGATGACGGACGGGTGACCAAGAGCCCAAGGATGGCGGCGGCGACTTCTCCCAAGATGTGCTTCATGGCCCACGAGGCGAACTTCGGCTGACAATGGTGTACTCCGACTTCGGACGAGGTAGATCCCACCTCTGAACAGCTCAATCATGCTTTTCTTAAGCTAGGAGGTTTTCATGCTAAAGCTAAGGCTAGGTGTCTTTGAGTTAGAGAAGGAAATAGATAGATGTCACTAGAGATTATTGCTCTTACATCCGCCCTTCTAGTGATGATTGTGATACATGCTCTGCTTTCTTTGGTTGATATGGAGAAGTTAAGGACCTCACATGATAGTGTGTCCTCCAAACTTGATAGTGTTAAGGTGGAGAATGTTAGTCCGCTTCTTTGAGTTAGAGTTGAGTAGGATGGCTATTACCCTACTTATTCTTGATGAGACTACTTCTCCCACCTCATGTGAGGGTAAGGACATTCTTTGCTAGAGGATCTTATGCCATGCTCTTTGATCTGCTGAGTCTTGTGAAAATTGCAATAACTTGAAGATGAACTTAAAGCAGGCGGATCATAAAATTGTGAACTACAAGCTTCTTTACTTGAGCCGATTGATTCATGCTCGAACTGTCCTAAGTTAATCATGAACTTAAAGTTTGTCTCCAAAGCAGTTTCAAGATATGATTGATCATGAAAGGAAGTTGGCTCGCTTTGCTTCTAAGGACCTGTTAGCTCACCATGCATTAAGTGTAACAAACTAAAATCGACTTGATTGCTTTGGATGAGAAATGTGTGAAGCTAACTAAGGACCTTCTAGAAAAGCCACATTGTGCTTGTAATATGATTGTGGAGAAGGGGAGAAGCCCGGGATAAGGTTGAGGCAGCTTAGCGGCGTGAACCAAGCTGGCTAGCGATGGGGACTGTCCCTTGAGTCGGTGTGCGTGCACAAGCCATTCTTCCCTCTTTCGCCGTTCTTCTTTTGCTCCCTTACCTTCTGCATCTCTTCTTCCCTGCTCTTCTTGCACCTCTCTCTTTAGGGAGTGTCGGTACCTTATGAACACTCTCGAGAGATTTGTAGGAGGCAAGAAGAAGCTCAATCTTATTCTAGACCAATCTAAGATCTGCAGATTTAATCGTGGTCTAGGATATGACTTCTTTGAGGACATGAGGAAGCATCCACCGCGGTGCTCGGACCCATAGCACGAGTGTGATCGAGGCGAGCCAGGGACCCAGAAAGTCCATTTCAAGTCGGCGGGCTATGTCGAGGATTTACAAGAAGGTAATTTCACATGCGCTTCTACCTCTCGGAAGGTGAAGTATCACCGCACCTTTGTCGGAAGGATGGACACCAATCGTCGATGCTTGGTAGCGTCAAGATCGCGTAGAGACCATGTTGAGTCTCTTAGGTGCATTCTGTGGTCGACCTCGGACCTTGAGTGCACCTAAGACCAACACGAGTCTAGGCTTGTTTCTTCGATGGGTTTGTGCGACATCGAGGACTTGGTTTTTCGAGTTTTACGGTTTTCGTCCTCATCTTTGCTTTCGATCGTGACTTCCGCCGTCCGAGGGTAGATCTCGTTTTCCCCATCGAGATAGCTACCGCGGCATGTTCGACATGTTGCGGTGCTCCGACTTCGCTCCTTCAGTGCGATCGGACCCAAAGACGACTTCTGTCTACTCTTAGACCTTCGCTTTGAGTGACAGAGCGTAGGGTAGATAGAGGTCGATCGGGCTTGACTACTTCATCGCTCGGCGTGTTATTCAAGATTGGGTGCCAAAATCATTGTTGATTTATCGATCTTGAGACTTTACTCTGTTTGACTTCGGAGTTCGCGGGTAGGGAAGGAGAAGGTTTGGCTTGTAGACTCGGTTGTTCTCGTCATATGACCGGAGACTCCGTTGGTTCTCCTCCCTAGCCAGCGCTCCGGTGATGAGGCGATCACCTTCGGAGACGCTTCGTCTGCAGCGTCATCGCCAAAATCTTGTCGTATTAATGCTTCTTTTATTCTTAAGGATGTTGCCTTGGTTAGTAAGTCTGCGGTACAATTTGCTTTCGGTTTCTCGATTCGATGACGGTTTCGAGGTGAGCTTTAAGAAAAACAATTGCAAAATTCTTGACTCTTGGTGTAGTCGGTTTATGGATTTCTCGCTATGGGAGGATCTTCGTCTTTGAGTTCTCTGAGTTTTCCGCGATCCTCTCGGTGTTTAGTTGCTACGAGTCCCGATCTCTCTTTACGGCATAGGAGACTTGGTCATATTGGATTTGACCATTTGACCCGAGTTAGCGACCATGATCTCATTAAGTGGTCCGCGAAACTCAAGATGGTCAAAGATCTTGTTTGCACTCCATCTTAAACGCGGCAAGATGGTTGCCGCTTCTCATCCTCGGTCCAAGATTACTATGACCGATGCAAGAACGGCTACTCCACATGGACACAGTTGGACCAACTTCGAGTCTTGATCGGCGGGGAGGGAAGTGGTATGTTCTTGTTGTGGTCGATGACTTCTCGAGGTACTCTTGGGTGTTTTTCTTAGGCTCGAAGGGCGAGACATTTACACATTTCCGAGGTCTTTTAGTAGGTCATCTGTTGAGCTCCGGGTGCCTTCTGAGCGATCCATGATGACAATGGCACGGAGTTCAAGAATTCCTACTTTGAGAGTTTCTGCGGTGAGACAGGTGTAGAGCACCAGTTCTCTTCTCCATACGTCCCTCAGCAAAATGGCGTTGTGGAGAGGAAGAACCGTACCTTGGTCGAGATGGCCAGGACGATGCTTGATGAGTACTCTACACCGAGGAAGTTTTGGGTTGAGGCCATTGCAACTGCGTGCCATGTTTCGAATCGAGTTTTTCTTCGGGCACTCTTGCATCGCACTTCTTATGAGTTGAGATACGGGCGAAAGCCCAGCGTCTCTCATTTTCGTGTGTTTGGTTGCAAGTGCTTTATTTTGAAGTCTGGAAACCTAGATAAGTTCGAGTCACGTTCCTGTGACGGTATCTTTCTAGGCTACTCGACTTCTTCGCGGGCTTATAGGGTCTGGAACTGCGAGTCTAGCAAAATGGTAGAAACCTGCGAGGTGACCTTTGGACGAGGCCACCCAGGGACTAGGCCAGATATCTCGAGTTCTTTAGAGCGATCCGAGACCATCTTTGTGGATGATGAGGATGAGGGAGGCGATGGTTGTTTACGATCCGATCCAGCCTCTTCCTCCCTTGAGATGCCTTCTTCCACGGCACCTCAAGGTGATCTCCCTGCCTTCCGTTTCCTCCGGAGCTAGTGGCTCTGTCCTGCCTCGTCTGCACACGAGGTAGAGGCCACTTCTTCTTCTCATCCAGGACCTCCCGACATATCCGTAAAAGACATCCTTCGAGAGCAGATGATTGGAGACCTTTTCGAGTGTGTCACACGCTCTAAGTCTGGCTTTTCTCAATTCTGTCTCCATTCGCGCCTTTGTTGCCTCTTTTGAGCCCAAGGATGTTTGTCACGCTCTTTCGATGAGTCTTGGGTCAATGCCATGCATGAGGAATTAGAGAACTTTGAGAGAAACAAGGTCTGTCGCTTGTTGAGCCCCCACGAGGCCACAATATCATTGGAACCAAGTGGGTGTTCAAGAACAAGCAGAGAGGATGGGGTAATCATCCCAAACAAGGCTAGATTGGTAGCTCAGGGTTTTCCCACGTTGAGGTCTAGACTTGAGGAGACCTTTGCCCTGTGAGCTCGACTTGAAGCCATTAGAATCTGCTTGCCTTTGCAGCTTCTAAGGGTTTCAAGCTTTACCAGATGGACGTGAAGAGTGCCTTTCTCAATGGCCTTATTGAGGAGGAAGTCTCGTCCGACACCTCCAGTTTCAAGAACCCCAAATACCCTAACCATGTCTTCAAGCTTTCCAAAGCGTATGGACTTAAGCAGCTCCCGAGCTTGGTATGAGAGACTTAAGTCCTACTTGTTGAGTCATGGGTTTGAAATGGGTAAAGTTGACAAGACCTTGTTTATTCAGTAGGCTTGGTAATGACTTTACGCTCGTCCAAATCTATGTCGATGACATCATCTTTGGCGACTCTTCTCATGCTCTGTTTCACAGTTCTCGGATGTCATGAGCACCGAGTTTGAGATGAGCATGATGGGTGAGTTGACATTCTTTCTTGGCTTCCAAATCAAGCGGACTCGAGAGGTGCTTTTCTTCATCGAGGCAAGTACACTCGTGATCTCTGAGGCACGCCGATATGAGTGATGGTAAGCTTTGTGTCGACTCCCATGGCTTCTACTGACCTATCTTGACCCAGATGAGGATGGCGAGCAGTTGATCAAAAGGAGTTTCGCAAAGATGATTGGCTCCCTCTTGTACCTCAACGCCTCGAGACCGGACATACATTTTTACGTGTGTTTGTGCGCTCGTTTTGAGCTTCTCCTCGCGTTTCTCACCGCCAAAGGTGAAGCATCTTCGGACTGCGAGCTACCATTGACTATGGTATCTGGTACTCTTCCTCATCTGTCTTTCCTTGAGAGCCTTCTGATGCGAACTTATTTGTCAGAGGATAGATAGGAAGAGCACTTCCAAACTTTGCCAATTTCTTGGCACTTCTCTTGTTTCTGGTCTTGAGGAAGCGGTCCGTTGTTACCTGATCCGCAGAGGTCGAAACGCGTTCTTTGCGGCAAGTTCTTTGTAGCCAAGTGCTCTGGATGGCTTCGACCTGCGGGACTTTGGGTTAGTTATCGGCAGTGTTCCACTCTTTTGTGATAACACTTGCGATTAACATTGCCAAGAACCCAAGTCACGGCATTCGGACCAAGCACATCGATATCCGCTTCCACTTCCTTAGAGACCATGTAGAGAAGGCGATATAGTGCTCGGCCAGTGAAGTGACCACCAGTTATCGACATTTTCACCAAGCCATTGGATAGTTCGAGGTTTTCACTCTGCGAGGAGAGCTTGGGGTGGTCTGTCCTTATGGATTTGTAGTGAGGGAGCTTTGGGTTTTATTGCTTTACTATCTTATTTATGCTCTAGCTCCTTACTATTGCATTGCATTTTGGGTGCTTTTGGGATTAGTCCTCCTAGCATAGATTAGAGTGCTTCTTTTGTCTAGTTGTTTAGATTTACTGCTCTTATCTTGTGATTCTAGGATCTTGCTTATTATTGTTACTTATCTCACTAGGTTGAGCTCACTCACTTCTTGTAGGTTCTAGCGAGGTTGGGCCACCCTCGGGTAGGCAGAATGCGTGTTTGCTCCTAGGTGTGTTAAGTGGGCGCTTGATAGTCCTAGAGTCATATGGGGTAGATGAGAGTCGATCTGAGCCATAGTATTCTCTATATCTTATCTATGCTTTAAGGATCTTTGTTTTATGTTTTCCTTGCCGACTTCTCGATTTATTTTGGTTCAAGGGAGTTCATTTGGGAGCTTCGGGCTTAATATTGACTTAACTCAACTTGAACTAAAAGTTGCATCTAATGTTGAGGGGAGCTGGATCTTACGCATTTCTAGCATTACGCATTGTAATATAACTACATTGAGCCTTGATTATTATCCCGCTATGACATGTTTACAATGCTTTACACCTTGCCATGACTTGTGCTTATTTGCTAGATTTATCATGACTTCATATGTGTAGCCTAGCTTTTGCCATGATAAGTTAATTAAAATTGCTCAACTTAAACTAAAACTTGTCATGTTAGCACTTCGAGATTAGTCTTTCTTGAGCTATCCTTTTATGATTCATGCCATGTCAAATAGGTTTGGGTAGAGTGATGAATCTATATTGAGCCTTAGATTGAGCTTTTTTAGTCTCTTGATGATGCATGAGTTAGTACAACTTGTTAAAAGGCAAAAAGATCTCTTTTGTGTGAAAAAAGCCGATCTCACCAATTCTCTCCTATGAGACGGCTTGCCATTGCACTTGGCATGAACTTAGGGGAGTTTTGGGTGACCTAGACTATCTTCTTAAGCTTCTCGCTTGGAGTAGTCGCATAAGGCTTGAGACCTAGCACATGATAAAACAAAAATCTGGTTGGAAACCACCATGAATTTCAAAAGAAAATTTGTTTTATGTGTTCAATGTGCTTAAAGCTACAAAAAGTATCAAGTACTTTAACCAATGTTTCATTCTTGAGCATAGCACTCTATTTGGTCTCAATTTAAGCTTCTTAGCTACGCTTAGCTTATTGACATGGCTGCATCATCCTTGGATATCTCTAGCTAGACTTTGCTCATTGATGACTTGACTTGCTCACATAATGTACCTCATTTTCAGATTGTCATCTATGTGTTCTAGCTAGCTTATACATATCTTGTCATGATCTAGATAGCCTTTTATTAAGTTATGGCTTGGTGTATTACATTATGGTCATTACGGATAATTCTCATGGCTCTAATGCTTAGAATAATCAAACTTCAGCCATTTCATCCTTTGACATGTCATATTCTCTCTTGAGCATTCTTGATGTGTTTATTGCCAAAAGGGGGAGAATAGAGAAGAAAAAGCTAGTTGGGATAGCTTTGGAGAACTTTTTGCTCTTTTAGTTGTTGCTCTAGTGTTCCTTCTGTCGACATGGTCATTAGTTTCACTCTTCTTCTTTGGACCATGTTGGTTTCTTCAAACTCAAACTCAACTTTGCGCTTTTTCGGAGTTTGTCAATATACTCATCAAGGGGGAGATTGAGAGACCATGTGGAGGTCGTCCCGTGTGTGTGATGAGTATTTGACATAGGTGTAGGAAGTCAAGTTTGGTTTGGGTGGTTTGGACCATGTCGCTTGCGTGGTGCAACAGCTCGATCGGTTTGGTCAAACTTGGTCGTATGGGATTAGGATGCATATTCTTTGTTTCGACAAGTTTGGATTTTGTCATGGTAAGTATGTTGGTATTTACGCTTTCATGTATCGGCGGTGCTATGTGATTTGTTTCTTATGCGTGTTAGGCTGCGGGACATCGAGTAGTCGTGGCGAGACACGTGGACCGGACTAGGTGCAGTGGCGCCGAGGTCGAGCAGTCGGGATGTGTCGAAGGCGGCGGAGACTCGAGGTGGTTGCGAGGCTTGGGCGACAAGAAGCGCGAAGCTTCCGGAAGGTGCGGAGGGGCGAATTGGTAATTTCGCGAGGCCGCACTGCGGGGAGTAGGTTCCGTTGGTTTTAGCAGTAGCGAACGGGTTGGAGACCCATTAGCCAAGGGCTATAAATAGGAGTGAGTGGTCTGCATCTATGTGTGTCTTGTGTGAGAGAGTTAGGGTTTTGCTAGGGTCAAAAGAAGCTTTGAGAGTTTGTTTTGGCTTTATGCTTTAGTTGGTGAGGAGTTGTTGAGAGCGAGGAGTGTAGTGGTGTGTGTTCTTGAGTTGGGGAAGGAGAAGATGAGTTGATCCACCATGTAATCATTCCTCTTGTATCAATCATGTATCTCTCTTCCTTTAGATCAATATGAGATGGTGTTTGTTTATCTGGTGCTTCTGTTTTAAGCTTTTTATTTGGTGCAATCTGTTGCGGGTAAGGTTTTAGTCGGATTGATTTTGATCTGATTTTCTTGGTCGCCATCCGATCCGACCTCTTGCATCGTTTGGTGCTTTCAATTCCTTAGGCTCTTTATTAGATTTTCTTTTCGCTTTGGACTGTAGTTTTTCTTGTGTGGTATCAACTTGGTTTCGTGTGGCTTGTTTGCCTGCAAGATCTTCTTGGCGATGGCTTGTTGAGCTCGAAAAAGTCAGAGAATGGCTGCCGGTTCTGCGGCTTGAAGCTTCATTGAAAAGCGATTTTGTTGTCTATCTTTATAGTAGCAACGAGTTCTTTTTATTGCCGTTTCTGTGTGTGTCCGGTGTACACTGCATCAATTTTATTAGCCCGTAGAATCTGGAGATCTTGGTCGCGGCTTGTATGAATAAGCAACAATGCTGAGCAAGCGGTGCTTGTTGGTAGTCGCTTGATCTTCGATTTGATGTGGATTGATCTTGTTTGTTCCTTATCTTGCCGCTTGTCTCTGGGAAATTTCTTTGCCTAGAGTTTGGTTTCATTTTCTAGCTCTGCTGTTGTGTAGCTCTGTAGAAGACCATCTTTAATTGCTTGTTCCTGTGGTCCGCTTGAAAAGAATCGATCGGCTGACTTGAAGTCTGGGCGGCGACTTGAGTAATCTTGCCCTAGTTGGTGCGTGTTTGTGAATGTCAAATCTATTGCGCTTTTGTTTTATTTTTGGCTGTTCCTTGGAGTAGTTGTCTGAAGTGGCGGCGGGTTCTTGGTTGTTTTTCACATTGGTGGTGATTACCTGTTGGAAAATCTGGTTTGGTCGTGATAAATTTCTCGGTTTTGTTAATGCAAGCGATTCTTTGTTTATTGCTGTTCTCGGTAGTTTTGACTCGGCTTGTCGATCCAAGAAAAAAAAAAATTGGTGCGACAGTAGCGTTCTCCTGTTTGGTTTTTTTTTTCTTGTAGAGCCTGTCTTTGCGCCACTAGAAAAAGGTGAATGCAAAATCTGTGCCCGATTACGGTCAGAGAAATCGAAAACCGAAGGTTAATTCTTTGTGGGTGTTTTTGTTCTATGTGCCGCTTGTTGGATCCAGAAGGTTTGATCCATTGATTGCTTTGAGTAGTGGCTTGCTTATGGGAATTATTTATTGCTTGCTGCAGATCAAACTTCCTCTTTATATTCTGTTAATTGATGTGCATTCTGTTTGAGCTACATGCATGCTATCCTAGTTTTGGGGATCATTACGATTGTTTTTACTTTTATATATTACAAGCGATTCTTTCATCTTTAATTGCAAGCGCTCTTTCGATTGTTTTTAGTCTTGTGCTCGGGGTTTGATCGGATTCAACATGTGTCATCATTGTGCTTGTATCTGATCTTCATAGCTTTTATAGCTATTGGGCGAAAGTAGTGTTGAGTTGAGCGAGGTGAAAAATAGAGAAAGCGCTATTCACCCCCTCTAGTCGCCATTTCGGTCCTACACTCTAATATTTCTACCATCATCCATTGCAAACAACCGTCAAGTCTAGTCTTCCTTGACATTGTAGGACCGAAATGGCGACAGAGGGGGGGGTGAATGTCGCTCTCTTTTAGAATCGCCCCCGAGAACACGACTAAAAAAAAAACACCTCACAACTACAAGCACAAAGTCTAAGATGGCTTCTCGTCTCACGAGCACAACAGAAGAAAAAAAAAATGCACCAGGCAGATCTCATTCTTCTTGTCGAGACGAGCGGCATGTCTTTGCATCAAACTGCATAGAATGAGTCGACAGCAAGCATAACACAACTGTAGCCAAAACAATAAACAAGGCTAAAACTGTAAGCCGATGCCAATTAAAACCAACAACTTCAATCGCATCATGAGGCAGCCAAAAGAGATTTCGCACGGATCCACACAGAGCCGAACATCAAACTTTGGACGGGTCAAAGAAGTCAGCAGCAAATAAAAACAGAACTCAGTCCAACAGATCCGGGATGCACCAAACGATAGGACAAGAAAAACTCTTACAGCTGCTGCCTAGACAAATTCACCCACACGCACAAAAAAAATGGCGATCATTCGTATTGATGAGGCAGGGCAATAAAATAATCAGCAGTTCTTGACTCTAGCAATAGAAAAATCTGAAACAATGACTGATTAATTCCATGCAACATCATGTCAATCGAGTAAGCGATCTCTTCTGACATGAAGCATAAACCGGCGATCCGATTTCAGATCGTAATCAAAAGCCAACCACCGGATCTGCAGGGCGTTAAAGCAACACTTTCGGCAAGCCGAAGTGACCTCGTTCTTGTGCAAGGATCTCACGCGCGAAAATGGCAGCCAAGGCACCACCACTCAAATCAATTGATAGCAGTGCACAAGAATCGATTTCTGAGCAGTCGACCAAAAACAAATCCGAAGATATCAAAACGCTGTGAGTTAAAACTCATGCATCACTGCAGTGCTGCTTTGACAAAAACTGAATCAATCCAACTGTCACAAAATTGAAAGGAGCTCAATCCGACACGCAGCACAAACGCACACAGCAGCAAGAGTTGTCCGATCGGCCAGCAGCAAGAAAGATTCACTCAAGCCTAATTAAATCAAACACACACGCATCCCAAAGAAAAAAAACAAACACCTCATCCTCATCATTGAGCAGCCGAATAACAAAGTCATCAAACAGGAAAGCTCCAATCGCATAAGGCAAAAATCATATCATCGATAGTGAGAGATTTCTTACATGCAAGTGCCAAAGGAAAACAGCAAACAATAGCAAACAGGGACGCTGAGGTTTTCTGCCCTCGGACTACAGGCGCCACCACACGCTATCTAATATCAGGGGAAAACAGGGCGCCGCCGCCACTAGAGGAAAGATTGCACTTTTTCCTGGAACCCTAATGTCCCAACTCCCTCAACCACTAAAGCCTCTTTTGACTAAAGGAAACCCTAAAAATCATTGAAGTATCTCACTTGGGCAGCAGCCCCTCCATCCTATTTATAGCCCACGGCTAACGGGTCTCCACCCCGTTACGCCCGCTAAATCCAACGGAGCCTGCTCCCGCTTGTGCAGCCTTGCGAAATTCGTTTAGCCCCTCCTCGCACCTTCCGGAAGCTTCAGCGCTTCGCGTCTCGCCGCCTCTTAACCACCTCGAGTCCACGCCGTCTTTGACACATCCCGACCGTTCGACCTCAACGCCACTCGCACCTAGTCCGGTCCACCGTGTCTCGCCACGACTCCACCCGATGTCCTGCAGTCACACAGACAAGAAACACATCAAATAGCACCGCTCGATACATGAAAGCGTAAATACCAACAACTTACCATGACAAAATCCAAACTTGTCGAAACACCAGAATATGCATCCTAATCCCATACGACCAAGTTTGACCAAGTCCGACAGAGCCCGATTGCGCCATGCAACGACTCGACTCCGAACCACTCAACCCAAACTCGACTATCCTAAACTTTGTCAATTACTCATCACTCACAACGGGACGACCTCCACATGGTCTCTCAGACATCTGCCATCAAACCAACGTAGCTGTCCTTTTTGTATCAAACTATCAAGACTCCTTGACGTAGAGGGCAAGAAGATCAACGCAAGGATCGACTGGGACCTGGCACTATAAATAGAGGTTGCAGGTTCTTCGAGAGACTCGTCCACGACCAACTCGATTTTACCTTTCATTTATCTCTACTTTTCATATATCTTAGAAGTAGGTTTTAACAAGTAGAATCTTAATTACCTTTGTAATTCGTTACTGATCAATATTGCTTGATTTTGACGTGTTGACCTACATCGGCTTACACTTATATAAGAGTTGCTTCTGTTCGATATTACTTCGCATTGACGTTTCGATCATAAATCAATTTTCGCCTTTCGAGTCAGGCGATCTCTGCCGGTTTCGTATCTCCTTGCCGATTTATGTCAAATTGGTTGGCACGCCTCAGTCCACCGTGCGCTTGACCTTTGCGCCCTCCGTAGGGATGCGGTGTTGCCGTGTCACAAATTTCCCGGCAACAACAGTGTGATGTGTGGGAAAATGTAATAAGCAAAGTACCTTTGTTTGCCTCCCTATGAAGGGTGCATGCTTCTCTGGGAAAGATGAGTGTAAACCTAGAAAACCAGACGACATGCGTAACAAAACAGAGAAAACAAAGCATATCATATCATAGATGAATCTGAAATTCATTGACACCGTGAGAAGCATACATGGACTATAGAGTCCTTTTTCCAATTGTAAGAAAACCGTTGGTATCAAAAGAACACTTAAACCAACAAAAATTGTTGTCATTTAATTGGCAAATTTATATTGCTAGCAAACTGTAAAATGATAATAAACCATGTAAGTAATTTTAGTGCCCATGCGTGTGCATAACAGGGTGAATGAATAGACTGTATGTGTCGGTGCCTAAATTTTGTTTATTTTGGCATGCTTTGGCATGCTTCGATGGGATAGTCTGACAGCAAACCATCTTTTGTTTCTTTCAATGAAACAATGCATTGTTACTTCAAAACAGAAAAAAAAAATGAAAAGAAAAGGGAAGTGAAGGCACATTATATCAGCTCACAATAGACCTGCATGTTAACAAACGTGTTGATTACATCTATAGGCTTGTTAGCCATTAACAGATTTGGAATCAAACAACACAACACATGTGTCATAAAAATTAGGGAAAAAATGACGAAAATTCGCAAGTCTTAATAAATTGACATAAGTTATTTTTTCTCTCAACCACAACGCCTATTTCCGAACATAATGCTTGCTAGCCAGCCAACATGACAAAAGTTGTTGATGATAACCATCAAGTTTATATTTTCTTCTTTGGCGAAGCATAAGGAGGTTCAGTTGTATGTAGTAAAACCCCCATAACACACAAGTACATTGGAAGAAGCATAATACAATTTAACATGTAGACTGGAAGGGTCATTAAGTAGTCAAAGGGAAAAGTCTATTAAGAAACATAGTAAGAGGCACTCGAGTGGGAATCTCTTAATCTAAAGGTACTAATCAAGATCAAAGGGTCCATACCAGAGAGCCATTCCGATCCACAACAGAAGCAGTCCTGCAGGTAGTAACATTTTTAGTGATCTCCATCAATGCCGCTTTCTTGTGACGAATGCTCTCCTATATCTACAAAACATACGACACATATGTGGGCGAGGCGAGCCGGCCGGGGTAACCCGTGGGAGAGGACGCGGAGGCGGAGTGGCGGCACCGGCAACGAACTGCGGGGAGGAGGCGAGGGAGAGTGTGGGAGGGATAAATGGGAACGCGGGGCAGGAGGTGGTGCACCACATTTTTTGGATGGGCTAGGAATCAAGGTTATGTCTCCTCACCAATCCTGATCCAATGGCCCTTTTTTAATGCCGTGGCTAGCCTGGTCTCACACCCTTTCTGCCTCCTCTTATTTGATATGACAATGGGTATCCCGATCTTTTGATGAAAATGTTAATATTGATTTGAGGAGACGACTCTCACGATTCGGCTACCAATCGTACATAACCAATATGCTCGATAATCGCTGAACCAACTCCAAGATTGTTATCAACCTTGGTAGAAGCACGATCGACCTGATCATGAAGATAAACAAGAAATCTGAAATTGCAAATAGGATTGAATTACTCAATAATGTGGGATTCTGAAGCGTTATTATGGTTGGTGTAATCGACACAAACCAATACATGAAGTTATAACATAGCTAACTTTTAACTAAATAAAATCCACCAAACCCTAAACATGGCGGCCACTATGTATAAGAGGAAGCGGAGAAGGGAGGGACGGTGGTACTGTTCATGTATGAACAGTAACCACGTGACCAGTGCGGGCTGCCTAGGGTGGCCGGCCACCATATAAGCCAAGTCGGTCAATACCATACATAGCTCATGGGCCAACAATAGATGACGCAACACCATGATATGTAGACGTAGTACGACCCGATGAAGTAGAAGTAGCTCGGCTCGTAGGAGTAGAAGATACAGTACAACGAGTCGAAGTAGTGGTTGCATCCATCGGGTTGATGTCCTCATCATTATTAGGGTGGATTCTTATTATGGTGGATTGTTGTTGTTTTTAATTTTAAAAAATATAAATTAGTTGTTAGATGATAGATGACCATACTTTCCATGTGGATTCGATAACGCCGCAGTGCTCTAGGATGAAAGTATTTGCATATGTCGTGCACTCGTCGTGTCATCATCTAGCTGGACACATGTAGCTGGGCTGTATGGGTGGTTCGTTATTAGGCCGGTCAAACATTACATGTGCCCAGCATCAGCATTGCCTTACGATTAGGCCGAAGCAAATAACGTGTCCAACGCCTGTGGTCCTAAACGTCGGGCCGGTATGGGTCAGACAGAGTGTGATCACGCTCACTCCTGGTTTTTTATATGCAACGGAAAACCAACCTTTATACTAAATATTTTGTTATAGATATATATTTTTAGTCAAAGGAATAGAAGTTTGTTGCTGTTTGATTACGTCCACTAAAAACAATCAAGAGTCTTGATTGAAACAATAACCAGGATACTAATTAATGAACAATTGAGATCCACACGACAAGAAAAGGAAGTATATTTCAGGTATGCTAACTTTTACAATTCTCAAGCTTCAAACAAATATCATTTAAGCTTTTTCTCTATGAGACGTACGAAATGCCTAGCAAAGTGATAGCCTGATACTACTATAGTCGACATAGTAGGACAATCTCTCCGTGGAAGCCAGGAGTTGCCTCCCAGTTTCTGCAATGTTTGTTGTTCTCTATCTTTGGTATCACCATCCATGCATCCACTCAACTACATGCCATTGGTTCCCATCCGGCGTCTGAAACCGTGGCTAAACAGAATTACTACAACAAGCTGCATGTTTTCCTCTTCAAAAGGTTCACCCTGCCCTTAATTGCTTTTCGCTATGATGTGACCAAACTGTATGCAGAAACAACCAATTACTTCAACGAAGATAAGCTCAAGACTTAATAAGAAATAAAAACCTTCAAGCATCATAGGTACATAGAAATAAAACATTGACAAAAAAGGAATGGTGTTTCGGAGTGAAGGACGTAAACCATTCATCATCGAATTAATATTCCTTTATTTTTTTCTTTTTTAGACGAAAATATTCCTTTCATTGTTTTCCAAGTCTATTCACGTATTTATCCTATTCATGAGCTCAAATTTGTGATTAGCCCTTGAAATGAAGTCAAAACGAATGCTAGACTTGAACTGAAACACCACAAGTCTACCACTGTTGATGATTTTAAAGAGAACAATAATGAAAGAAAGTATGTTCTTTATTGCCTCAATTCTTGTAAGAAGTCCACTGGTTCCGCTCGTAAATTTTGAACTCAATTGGCCCATCAAGTTGCATAAATATATCCAACAAAAACACATGAATCACTCCATCAATGTCTGATGCTTTCATATCCCCTAGTCTAACAAGGGAGCAATGCACTTAGACTAAACAATGTCAGATGGAAGAGGACACTGTGAGGACTAACGTGCATGGTGTGGTTCCACTCTAGGTGTCGAAAGAATAGCCTCGCCGACAGTAGCGGCCGGTTGCTTAGCGTGCGTCCAAGCACCTCTGCGAATGCTTCTGGGCCTCCTCATCTACAGAGGAGGGGCCCGCCACAATGCCCACGCTCCCCAACTGAGGCAGAGATGCTTCAGCACCGCCGACGGGGAGCTCAGCGAGGAAGAGCGGGAGGAGCTCCTTGGTGAGGAGCGTGGTGAGGTGGTTAGTGCCGATGACAACATCGAGGTGGGCCTCAATGCCGGAGATGATGACTTTAACAGCTAAATCCCCTGGCTTGGGACCGTAGTACCGTCGCCATGGTCTGCATCCTCCTGGGTGGTGTTGAGGAGGTATTAGCACCAAATCAACCTAAACAAATAAAGATTCATCCATGCATCAGCACCCTTGTACATCATGAACAAAAAAAACATAGAAATAACCGACCAGATCTGAGTGTCCACCTCCAAATCCAAGTCGAACTAGATCTGAGCTCGATCAGCATGATCGCTAATGCACAACGCAAAGAACAAACATGATTGATTATTGTACCAATCGTTCTTACCATGCCAAGAAGTTAGAAGATGTCGAGTTCGTCGGTGTCCGCACAGCGCTGCAAATTCCAGTGCGCGACATCCGACCATCCCTTGGCTCGGACAACGATTCGCCACAGGGATGCCCTCGCAAGCACCACCCTGCTATGCCCCAACTCCATGAATCTCACGCACCTGCATGAACATCCAGACAACACCTCCGTGACAACTTCCACCACGGCAACAATCTCTTTCTTGGTTCTTGCAATCTGTAGAAACTAGGGTTAATGGGCATGTACGTGAGCATAGCATTGGCCAGGTGGGCCGGTGACCCGCGGACACCTCTACATCAGCTAGTATGGACACCAACAACAGACCATGCCTCTGCCTCTTTGCCGGTAAGTCTAAGGCCCCTTAGCTGCCACCAGGCTGGACGAGTAGCACGCGCAGCCCCTCGTCACTCGTCATCATCATGCCTCCTCGACCCGGCATCGCTACCTTCTTAAGGCGAGTAGTTATATCCAAGGTTGTTAAAATCGCGACTCAGTCATAGAATCGTACGATTCTACGATCCTACAACACCAATACGATCCAAATCGCACCTAGAGTCGCACCTAGTAAAATCGTGGTAGAATTGCGCTCTTGGCCGTAGAATCGGGTAGAATCACGGTAGAATCGTGGTAGAATCACGGTAGAATCGTGGTAGAATCGGGTAGAATCACGCATCACCTCAAATTATAAAAGATCTAGGTGTTTGGTTGTGTCCTATCCCTCAATTCAAGTTGTATGATAAGTACTAAGTAATTAGTAGGTTAGACATTAAGATTTGGAGATTTAGAATAATAAAATTATTATTTTATTTATTTTACTTTTTATGTAAAATGTTTAAGTAATGGCAAGGTTGTTAAAATCAATATTTTAGCTGTAGCTTTGAATGATATGTAATCTAAACTACGATTTAGACATTTATCAATCAAATTAGATGTCAAATGGCCAAATAAACACTCATATCACTCTTGGAATACACGACACATTGAAAAAAATATATTTTTGGTAGAATCCGGTAGAATCTTAGATTCTACGATTCGATCCTAAAATGTGATCCTACCGAAGTGTCTTCGATTCGATTCAGAATCACAATTCTAACAACCTTCGTTACATCTCTTGGATGGAGATAGAAAGAGAGAAGGGGTGAGATAGTGGGAACGGTTGCAAAACACTAAGAGATGTCGGAGGATGAAGCCACTGACGGTTTTCTGGGGCAAGGGTGAGTTCGTAACGGTTTTTGACAAGGCGGCTCGCAAACGACCGTCTGGCGCATCTAAGAAGAGAGAGGTGAGACGATTGATCATCCCGCTGCGCGATGGTAAACTCTATCTTTTATTAGTAGAGAAATTTCACATAACCACACTTACTCTTACAAACTACAATATTTAGAACTAGTTTTACAAAACCGCGCTTATTTTTACCAAACATTTCAAGGAACCGCACTTTCATCACTTGCTGCCGCTATGACAGGGTGGACCCACATGTCATGGAGACTCCAGTACCTAACCCTGTTACATCGACGTAGAGGGCGCTGCTGCGTGGCCAACCAACGGGGCATGTAGCCCGGTGGGTCAAATAACTCTGGCTCCTGTCGGAAGCTATCAACCCAAACCGACTAGGGCGCGCTGAGGGAGAACAGGATCCATCTGCCGAAGCGCTTCCGGCATGGCGACTGTGGCAGCAGGTAAGCCCCATGATCGTGGCGGACGATCGCCTCTTCATAACTTCCAACTGTTTCCTTAGTTTAAACCTCTCTTCCACATGATCAGGCGCCCCATCAGTTGCCTCTGCGTGGCACTCACTCCCACTGCCCCCTCCGCATAGACGTAACGGGATTAGGTACTGGAGTCTCCATGACATGCGGGCCCATCCTGCCAGAAACTGGAGTCTCCATGACATGCGGGCCCATCCTGCCAGAACGGTAGCAAGCGACGGGAGTGCGGTTTTCTGAAACATTTGGCAAAAATAAGTGCAGTTCCGTGAAACTAGTTATAAAAAGTGTAGACTTGTGATAGTTTTGTAAGATTAAGTGTGGTTTTATGAAATCTACTCTTTTCTTTTCTTGCCATTTTGGGCTTCTTTTTGGGAGGGGAAGGAGAGATCTATTGCTTATTCATGGTAAGAAACAGAATCTTCCACATGCAAGTATAGTTCACGAGCCATAACATTTGACGTTTTGACATCTTCTGATTAACCTGGTCCACCTCCCAGTTCTGAATCTTCATCTCCCGAATAGCAGATGCAAGGAAGATATGCAGTCTCTGCCTCTCTGGTCTGTGCTGACAAACAAGATCTGCACTGTTGAAAGCTTGCCTCTGCATACTAGAGTAAATCGCACTCCACTGCATAAGACTAGAGTTCTTTGTAGACTGTTGTTGGAATAATGAAAGGAATGGAATAAGAATTGAAGTGCGGGAGTTGAAAGGAGGGAATGAGATCCCAAATCATTTCTAGATAGGCATAGTTATTCCCTTGCTTGATGCCACAGCAATTCCTCATCTTCTTTTCTTTTCTTTTCTTTCTTTCTTTTTCTTTTTTCATTTCTAGTCCACAAGGCATTTAGTGCAGCAGCAATGGCCCCCATCACAGCACAGCACAGCACAGCACTCCTTCCCGGTCCCTTCCACGGCCATTTTGATAAGCCATTCTGGATGCTGAGCTGAAAAGCAGGCGAGTCGCCCTTCAAGAGATAAGCATTATTCCGTGTCCTCCACTCGCATGAATCCTAGCCACTTTGGTTCAGCACCAAATGGTCATAATAATCTCTGGCCTTAATCATTGCAATCGTCCCTCTTCAGCTCCAGGAAAAGAGCACTAGTGCCGTTGTTTTGGATTTGTCAATTGTCGCTGCTCGTAACTGGTGCTGGTGTGATGTTGCAGAGCAAGTGTGCATTGTCTTTCTTTGAACCAGTGGCATTCCTTCAGAGGTCTGATATTTACTTTCTGAAGAAAAAAAACACGGAGAGAAGAAAAAAAAAGGTATGATAGATGACAGGATTTACTTTCCACATGTGTCCATTGTGTTCTATTCAATTTGACTCTCTTATTTTTAAGAAGTGCACTACTTGGAAGCCAGCTTGTGGCCAAATGGCTAGGGTGAGACTTAGCGATGGTGTTCATCGATTTAAAGTATATAAATTAACTGCATGAAAATAATATTGTTGGATTTGTCTTGCAAAATCTTGTTATTATATTTGCTAGTATGTTGTTGTATAAAATTATAGGCCAAGGGACTTTCATTTTTCACCACCCTCCTGCGACGGATCGAACCGGGTCAACGGTCAAGGGCTACTTCAGTCCCGGGCTCGCACCTCTAAATTCAATTTCATTCAAACTGCGTCTGCACTGCCAAGTTAATTAACCGCACGAATTTACTACCGTTTTAATTACGGAGAGGTAGATTAGGCACCAACCAGCATGCCAAGGATAAGATGCCAGAGCTGACTGAAACCGTACGACTGAAACCGGAACAGCGAAGCATACAGTCGTCAGTTCGTCACATGTCTTCATGCATCACGCTGACAATCAAACTCGCAAGAATCTAACGAAACCGCGTACGCAGACAACTCTGACAGAACATGTATGAGGGATCCAAAAGGAAATCGCAGCAAATCCAAAGATGAATACTATAGTTTATGGTTTATTCATACCTAACATCATGTGCATATACGCTTTGCAAATTTACATCCTTTGCACCTTCATTTTCACTCTTATTTTCACTCTGTAACCAAAGACTTGCTGGGTAACAACAGAAGCCCACAAGAACATAATTCACCTTAATCCCTCTCGGTAAACAACAAATCGAGAACAAATTACAAATGCATGGCAAAATGTACACGGAAAATGGCACAAGTAATATCCATCAAGAACAGCAACAGTTCAAGAAAATCTCCATCCACCAATTTGATGGAGCGATCGATCGATTTGCCAAGAAACCAACCGATTCGATCGACCGACCGATGGATGGATTGGTCCTCACTTGCGGTAGCACTCGGCGGGGAAGCCCTGCGGGAAGCGCCAGCCGTCGGCGCAGTAGTTGTAGGACATGTAGTTGCGCTCGGCCCAGGCGACGGTGCCGAGGCCGGCGGCGTCGAGCTGCCTGTTCATCCAGGCGTCGGTGCCCTGCGGGCACGAGGACGAGCCGCCGTTTTTGACGCAGGCGTTGGCGTAGTAGCCGCGGTAGGAGACGACGAAGGGCGCGTTGCTCCAGTCGATCTTGACGTCGCCGTGCCGCGTCGCCCAGTAGCTGCCGTCCCACAGCGTCGCGTGCACCGTCATCGGCTTGCTGCTCGGGTACGGCAGGTCGTCGTACTTCTTGAACGACCTCACCGGCACGTCGTCGACTTGGAATCTGATAGAATCGAACGCGTCTTTTGTTAGGATCGAGATCAATTCGAACAAGCACGAAACATCAGAGACAATTGGAGTTGAATGCGTACATGATGTTCTTGGGGTTCCAGATGATCTTGTAGGTGTGGAAGTCGGCGGTGGGGTCGAACCAGAGGTAGAACTGGTGCTCCTTTTGCCGTCGCCGTTGGCCCACACGTTGGTGTTCATCACGTACGGGGCGCCGCTCAGGTTCCCCATGAACTCGATGTCAATCTCGTCATGCCCGTCGCCCTCCCCAGATGACAACTGAACGCATCGATCAAATTGGCACAATCAGCTCAAGATCGATGTCCCAAGGAAGATACTATTATCCTTAGAACAGATGCAACAGGCTTACGCACGTAGAAGGACGTGACGGTGCCGGCGGAGTTGCCCCCGACGAGCTTCATCTGGACGCTGAACTCGCCGTAGAGGTACTTGTCCTTGGAGTTGAAGGAGGAGCCGGAGCTGCGGTCGAGCGTGAGCGCCACCTGCTGGCTCTTGCCGTCGTCGTTCACGCGGACGTGGTCGCCGCCGACCACGTCGAACCGGTCGTAGAACCCGGCCTCCGACAGGACGGCGAGGAGGGCGAGGACCGCGACGGACAGGTGCAGAGTCGACCTCGCCATGGCTGTTGCTGCTGCTGCTGTGTTTCTTGAAATGTGTAGTGGAGTGGCACGGCGAAGAGAACAGGAGGTGGTGCGGCTTTATACTGGTGCTCTGCGTGCTCGGCTCCGGCCGGTGGTGGGCCGGGTGGCACGTTTTGTTAATGTTTCTGTCGGGTGGGCGCGAATCTTCGGATTATGGTGATCGGAGCATGTCTCAATGCCACAATCTGCGCTAATCTTAGCGGTGTTCATGGAGTTTGCTGCGTGTCCAAATCAGGGTTCCATTCCCCGTTGGGAAGACAGCCGGTGATAATGGTCCCAACCGATCGAGAAACATAAATCCGGGAACTGGTTTTGGATTTAAAATTCAAAACTTGTAGGAAATGTTCAGAATTCTCAAGCCATTCAAGAAGATTTAATCACCAGCAGTTTCGGGTTTAAAATGTTGGAATCCAAAACCGTCCAAGATTTCGCTGGCTTCCGTCGATAATCAGTACTCACCTGAAATAAAATATGAAACCATGTCCAAAGTAACAATTGATAACAGCAAGGGCCCGTTTGGAATGCAGAATCGAAAGATGCAGGAACAAGAAAAAACAGAGGAATTGGATGTCATGTACATTGGCTTCCTTACGGGAATTGAAAATGCAAAAATTGTACAAGAGATGTTTGGATGCACTATAGGAATTTTAAAGGGGAATGTTTATTGAATAGAGAGAGAAAGGGGGAGAGAGTAAAATTGCATTGGAGTTTTCAAATAAATTTTAACATGAGGTTTGAGCTCCTGTTTGGAACACTCTAGAAAGTGGAGGAAAAGGAAGGTTTCCATAGGAATTTACAGGGTCATTCCTACAATCCAAATGGCACCTTAGGAAAAATTCCTATAGGATTCTAATCCTAAAAAATCCTCCGTTCCAAACAAGCCCTAAGTGGCGAAACTAGACGAAATTAACTGTGTAACTTTTTTAAAAAATAGTATATAAAATTTATGTATTTTTCAAGGGAATCGATATGACGAGGACGTCCGACTCTCCGGACGGTCCTATCCACCATCCACGTGTAATCATCTAATTACACTAGACAACGTATATCCACTCTCTTTCCTCACATTTTCCACAGCCACACATTCATCTCCCATTCCTCCCGTGAGTGCATTCCTCATCTCCCCATTCCTTTGCTTTTTTTCTCATTTCTTCCTCCCTCTTCGGGCTCTTGGCTCCGTGCTCTGACTGGCCTCCTCCTCCATGGCCTCCTCCCTCCAGTCGACGCAACCCCTGCGACTCCTCTCTGGCGCCTGGGTCTCTCTCCTCAGGCTGGTCAGGCGCCACTCTCTCCTGCGCTTTAGTGTCGTTGCCTCCTGTGCCCCACCCGGCCTCCCCAGTTCGGCCCCGGCCTCCTCCAGCCAAGCCTTAGTCGGATCAGGCCTTGGCCCCTCCGAATCCGTGGCTGGTCGCTAGGAACCAGGCCCCCCTTCTACTACTACTCTTCCCCTTCCTATTATTTCTAGTTCATGATTTTTATCTTGCTTTAGCTTGTGATTTGAGATGATTCTCCACACGCACAGGCTTTCCCTTCATCGCCTACGCTTGGCCTGTCGCCCAGACCGGCGTCGTCAACGCCGACGAGGGCCCAGTGTTCACGCTCCGGGGCCAAGACCAAGACCAAACTCAATAGCCTCGACGAGGTCCACCCAGAGACTCGGCAAGTATCCTCTGTTGTGTCTAATTCTGATGTTGCGGTCCAGTGAAAACAATGTTGTGGTCCGTTGAAAACAATGTTGCATACTATTCTTTGCAATGTTACATATGTACAAAAAAAAAGTTGCATTTGTGGAGAAAAAAAATGTTGTATCGGTGGAAAAAAATATTGCATACTGTTCACGGCGATATAGCAATTTTTTTCTTTCTCTAGACGTTATTTTGATTTGTGATGTTGTAATCGTTGTCCAAAATGTTGTATTTTGGACCATAACGTGGGAGGCTCCCACCTGTACATCCGAGACATAGTGCTCCTATTTTTCAATAGAAAATAGGGTGTTTTGCACAAATTTGTGGGCCCAACTCTCTCCACTGCATGCCTTGCTGACTTGCCGTTGGCCCATGACAACAATCGCTAATGCAGAAATTAAGAGTGGGTTCAAAACTGCTTTTAGATGGCTCATGTGCATTTCCGTAGCAATTTCGTTCTTAGATATTATGTTCCCCTAAAACTACGAATGCATGTCTTAAAAAGGCTACTGGGATTATATACTAACAGCAAGTAGAGTTAGAGCAATTAAATAATGAGCAGACCCGTGTAATTGCTCGAAATTGTTTCCGTAATAGAATCTCTGTCAATCTAGGTTGTTGATAGCAGGGGCGGTGTCAGCGGCTACCATGGCTATATCTGGTAAAAGAATGGAATAATCCAACTAAACCTAGGTCGGTTTGGAAATCTCTTGTGATGACTTGGATATAATCTTTTTGTGGCGGCAACAAGAATCTCCCTCGAGACGGAAGACGGCTAAATTTTGGTTTTTCGCGTGGTTATTTAGAGAGGCCCTCAAAGACATAGCCCTCAAGATCTTTGCTTCTTCAAATCGTAAAAAACATATTGTATTCTCGGCCTTACAGAATGGACGGTGGGTGCAGGACATCAACCTCTCGTCAGAATTCTCAGTCCATCACATCGAACAATTCGTACGACTATGGACCAAAATCGATCAAATCCAACTCATTCAAGGCACCCGGATGAGATATCCTGGAAACAAAATCAGCATAGAACCTACTCTTCTAGATCCACCTATGCTTTACACTTTTTGGGATCCATAGCGACCAACTTCAAACCTTTAATCTGGCAAACCCAAGTCCCTTCAAAGGGAAAACTTTTCGCTTGGTTAGCAATTCAAAACAAACTGTGGAGCTCGAACAGGCTTGAAGCAAGGGGTGGCCAAATCATCACTTTTGCCCCCCTTTGCAAACACACCCCGGAATCAGTCTTACACCTTTTTGCACAGTGTCGCTTTTCAGGTTATATTTGGAAGCTCATGGCGGACTGGACAGGAACAGATAGCTTTCAACCCTCCACCTGGTCCCCTTACATGAACATCCTAGCTTGGTAGTCCAACGTGGCAAATGCGACAGATTCCTTTAGGAAAACCAGAACAACGACCATGATCTTAATCACATGGGAGCTTTGGAAGGAACGAAACGCGAGAATCTTCAACAATAGAGCAACAGCTCCTCTAAGACCATCTCCAATGTTGTGTTTTAGCTGGTTCAAATGAGGAGAGAGAAGGCATTGAATCGATTCAATACATTGGAGGAGTCGATTCCAACAAAAAAATACATAGAACCGAATTCTACTTAGGAATCGATTCAAAGTATTAAACAACTCATATGAGCATTAAATAACTACATAGAAGAGTGTGTGTTTGAGAGAGGATATTATTATTTTGTGGTTTTTTAATGTAATGTGGGTCCCAGTTATTAGTAGGAATCGGTTCAATACATTGGAGAAAAACAAACTTAATTCCTAAAATGCTTACGTGACATAACTTTGAATCGACGTCGATTCAATACACTAAAGATGCTCTAAATCTCCTAGCTAAGATCAAGGAGGAGTGAAGAGCTAGGCACCTAGCGGGGGCCAAATCTTTGGAGTTTTTTATTTCTTTGTAATTAAGGTCTTGTTTCTTTAACTCTGGTTCCGTGCAAACTTGTTCCGCTTCTCCTCTATTAATATAACGGGCAACCCTCTTGCCGCTTTCATTCAAAAAAAATCCATAAAAAAAATATCTTAAAAAAATCATCAAACTACGAGTTTAACATAACAACAGCTGATAAGGCTTAGCTGTGGATGGCTCCACCCCTAGTTGACAGCCTTTCCCGTGTACCACAAAAGTACTATGGACAGATCAGTATTCTTTTGTTGTGTAAATGTAAAGGTATCCTGTGTATTTCTTCGCGTAAAAACATTCCTGCTTTCTTTCACTGTGTCCATCCATGTGTTTCTTCTCTACTACATACAAGACTCTGAAATCTGCACAGGCGAACCTCTGAATCTTTGGTGCATTGGTACATGAAGAGAGCGGCATGATTAACGAACAAACAGAGGAATCGGTCAAAGTGCCATCACTAACCGCTAATTATCTGCGTTGGCTGGGCGTGTTTGTTAAGCTCTCCGCCTCACAGATCAAATCATCAGGCCACTGATTGATGGTCACTGCTGCTAAGTAGCCAGGCGTGGTGGTTTGCGCGTTGCCTTCGCCCGGCTCTGGCTGCGGTTCGTTGCGCCGTCGCTGTTGGCTGCGGCGGGTCTCGCTTTCAGACGCCGCGCGGCGGCCGTACAGGAGTCAGTGGCGTGTACGTGGCAACCGGGCGAGCAGGGATAAGGCCGGCGATGCCGGTGGCCTCAGAGAGGAAACCATGTGGTAGGCTGAGCTCGCCGGCCGGTGCTAGACGCAACTAACTGATGTGGGTGCCAGGTTTTTTTTTACCGGTAAGTTTTTTTAATGGGGGCTGGTAAGTCCGATTTGGCTGGAAATCGAAAAAATTTGGTCAAAATTTTCAAAACCAAATTTGAATTTTTCGGATTTTTTTTAAAAAAAAAATCAAAATCAAACAAATTTCAAGCAAATTCGATAATTTTTTGTTACCAGGGGAGGGGGGCAAAATTCAAGCAAACCGATTTTTTTGAACCCGGTTTGAATTCCTATCGGGGTGGCCGATAAAACCGATATCACCGATTTTTGGCCGGAATTCGGACGTGCTAATTAAATGCATCCTCGTGACTCGTGACGCATATACACGTATTGTTGTTCTATCATGCATGTGTGTATAATTAGTCTGATGGTTTAATGGGTCAGAAAGCTGTGTAAGTCGGTTTTTCCAGGCCCTTGGTTAACGCTGAACTTGAGTAAATCGCCGGGTTTTTTTTTAAAAAAAAAAATGGGTACCTAAGTTGTCTATAGTTCGACAGAAAGATATTTTGGGAATGCTCCCACATAACACCAGGTATGCTGCAGAAAACACTTGGTTCAATAATTCCTATTGCTTCTAACGAAATACTTCTGATGGACTGAGCATAGCTCAGTTGGCTATGACTGTTGGCATGCGTCTGGCTCGTCCGCATTCGAACCTCAGGCTCGACGCATGTGCTCACCGTACTCTGGCTGTCTCGGTGCCTCCACAAATTCCCAGCATGTGTAAGATGTGTGGCGTGAGTGGGGTGTGTGTGTCTATCCTGTACACTCTAAAAAACTACTGGTGTCTATCCTGTACACTAAAAAAAATACTGCTGATGTCTCCAACATGTGATGGGGTCAGGAGGAAGAGAAGAGAGGTGCGGCGCGTGGTTGTATGTAAAATTATTCCTTAATCTGGTGTTTCGTGAAACTAGAGAACTAACCGGTGCAAAGTGCAATTTACTCCTCTTTTAACGATGTTGATCTAATTGTTCAAAAATATGACTTACAGGGCGAAATCAATCATCTTATACCAAAACAGTGCTATTTTTTTTTACTGCTTACGCTAACAATATCCACTGGGCCATTTTCACAACAAAAAAAAAAATCGGTACAGAATCCAAATGTATGCGACAACAATTGCAACGGGATTCATGATGCATAAAATACGGGGGGGTTGGCCCATGACAGGAACGGGAGGAAGAGAGCGGTGCACTCACGGGGTGGGTGTCGCTTGTTCGGGACGTTTGGCTAACGGAATTTTTGGAGCCTTGTTTGCTTCACTCGCTGCCATGTGATTGCCTGGTTGGATCCGGCGCGTTTGTCCATCTGGTGTTTGACCTACCAACCGTTCGGTTGGGTGTGTGTGTGTATGCTTGTCATGGGGTATTGTACCAACTTTCTGCCTTGGTCTTCTGAGGGCTATACTGTTGACACATTATTACGTGCTCATCTTTTCCCATGGAGAAAAACAGAGTGCGTGTGTTCAGAATCTCTGCGTCCCAAAATCTTGAATACACTAAGCTACCATATCCCTAATTTAGCATTCCATTTTATTTACATCCGGTCCACGAGAGATGAATGGTTTTATGTGAAATTTCTGTGGAATCATGTAAGATTCTTGTATTCCAAACAAGGGGGATCGATGCCATCCGCGTATTCAAATTAGATTAGAGGAAATCCCCGTATTCAAAACGAGACCTCGAATGGGGCCTGAAGTTAACCGGAACGTAGTAAGAGATGCTGCAGCTGTGACTGTTGAAAACGTAAGGGGGATCGATGCCATACGCGTTGCATTTTGATTCTCGGCTCGGGGCTCGCGCGGCCGGCGGTGGGCGAGCGAACATGGGCCGCGAACATGCACATGCAGCTAGTTAGCGCCGCTAAGTGTGGTTGGTGAGCTCCATGAAAACGCAGTACACATTCCGATCACCTCCTCCCCCTCTCTCTCAAGAAAAAAGGGAAGAAATAAACGCGAGGCACATGTTTCCAGCGCAGATTCGCAGAATGCAACGACTTTGGCAAAAGTGGACGCCTTTCCCCTGAAGTTGTGGTTTCAGTGGAGAGAAGAAACGGACGGTGCCATTACAACCACAACCAAATCAGCTATCACTAACTAAAATGGACAGCACAAAAGTATATTGTTTAATATATTTTTAAAAAATATTTTAAAGATAAAATCTTTCTAACTTTATTTTCAATTCTAACTCCTGTGACCACGCCATAACACGTGGCGTGACAAAAGCACGTTGTCACGCCACGAACCTCGGCGTGGCAAACAAGTGCTGTCATGCCTAGGGATGAAAAACTCGGCCAGTTCCCGCCGGTTACCGGCGGTAACCGGATTTAACGGTGAGAGCCAGGATTCGAAATACCAGTCGGAAAACTTCAAATTCAAATTCAAAATTCCGACGAAAACATCACAAATTCAAATCTATTTGGACAAATTTTGATCGAGTTTTTTTCCGGGAATTCCGATTACCCGTGGTTATTGGTAATCGCTACTACCGCCTACCGATTTCCTCAGCAGTATTCGATCCTGGTCACACCACTCTCTTAGCGTGTGAGATTTAGTCCAAAACGACACGTGTTGGCTCGAAATATCGTGTGAGTTTGGCCACACCGCTATCAATCGTGTGACAGCACAGTTTGGTGGTGTGACAAAAGAAATCAGAATTGGGAATAAAGTTAGGGAGATGTTATCTTTAAAAATATTTTTTTAAAAATAAAAAAGATTCCAATCTGTACTACCAGAGATATCAAAGATATATATGCGCCTAATGATTGGGATTGCTTGCACATTATTGTTTGGAAGCCGTAAGTTCCACATACGGCCATAAAGATCTACTGTTAGTTGTAGGATATGCAGTCGATCGTTTTTGGACAAGCAAACATGTATCGACGCTTGAATACAAGAATGTAACTGCACAGAAGCTTTATGGCTACCAGAATGTACTAATCCTAGTAGGATATGCAAGGACTACGGTTCCGTTTGTTCTACGACAACAGACTGAATGTTCCCCTGCCATTAGCTATGTACAGTTTGGATATTTGGCCCCGTCGTACCTAAATTTGCAAGAACAAGGCAAGAAGAGGGTCCACCCCTCTCAAATAAGAAGAGATGTTAAAAAAGAAAGCCTGATGCTGGTCCTAGTGTTTCATTAAAGAGGAAAAATAATTAACATAAATGTAAGTGCTTGGGGATGCAGGTAAACGTTCTCAACCGTTACATTAGTGTTATGATGACAAGACTGCCTTATAAAAAAAAAGAGAGTCATGACAATATGGATTAAGTGGATCAATTGTATGCTTGTGGGGATAGGAAGCATATGTAAAGCCTTTTTCTAGGACGACCTGCCGCGGAGGGACTGGCGACGAGGGGTTCAGGCCCATGGACCAAAATTTTCCTTTATAGCCCTTTGAATTTCAAATAATACTACTGGCCTCTCTAGTCTTTTTTTTTGTATACTTGATTTTTTGCCCCCCAAAAAAAATTGGGGTTCAGCTGCACCCCATACACTATATGGAGCTTAATTTTGGCTGTAAAACTATCCTGTAAATTTTTCTCTCGGCACACTGATCCCATTTCACAAGCATGCATGACAGGACTCTACCGTGTTGATTGCTACCTTCCAATCGTCTGCTCGCAGCATTTTTGGTACGTACCTTGCGGGAACTGTGCGGTTTCTTTCAGCGTCCTTCCTTGCACGGAGTGTTTTGCCGTTCCCCGTGCCATCGGCGGTGCGGTGACACATCCGGTGGCATTTTCGAACCGCTAATCTTTGCAGTTGCATTTATGCGAATGCCCAGGGAGGAAAGAAATACTTCCTTATCAGGGACAAGTACATAGCTAGCTTAGCTTGCCTTGGCAGTAAATAGAGAAAGAAGGACATGCCTTTGTGCTCGGAAGAATGCCAAGGCAGCGAGAAGAAAGCTAAGGGAAAGTAAAAACAAAAGTAAGGGTCTGTTTGGAACTAAGAAATTCCATATGAAATTTACATGTTCAATTCAGCAGGAATCGAGAACAATTTCGGCGTTCTAAACGGGCCTAGGCTGGATGCATAGCAGAAGTCGCTAGCTGAAGTCGACACTGAGAAACTAAAGCTCGTGGATAGTCTCTCCCCAAAAAAAGGAACACGTAGATAAGCAAGGCGGGCGTGCATAGGGTGCAATTGGAGTGGATACGGACGGATATTGTTCATCCCGTATCCTATTATATTTTTTTTTTCGAATTCGAAGTCAGACAAGGACAGTACCGAATACGAATACGAATGTAGATAGTCTCAATCTCGAATACCCAAATCGAATACGGATTGTTTCGGTCACGAATATTTAGTCGAATATTGAGCGAAAACAGAAACCACAAATGTCGCACGTATAAAGATCAATCAACCATACTACATATCCAAAATGCAACTACGTTAGTAATTCAAGCAAATTTAACATCACATCACAACAACTAGTTAAAGAAGTAGTAGCAAATAGCAAGTCATAGTGACAGCAGTACAAAAGATGTTCAAAATGTAATTAGCCAACTACATAACAAGACAATACAATATATACAAAGCCTACAGACCAGTATCAATAACTAGTTATGGATACACAGAACGTTGACTGGTAGCAAATCTAGCATCCCATTTTTTTTAATTTTCAAAATATTTTATTTAAAATAAGGTTTTATAAAATTTTCATGATTTTCTAGAATTTTACGAAGCTTAAATAGATTTTTCAGAATAGGAAATGATTTAATATGAATAAATCACACATCCATTAAATTCATAAGTATTTTATTTAAGTTCCTTATGTCCAATGTTTTTTGTAAATTTTCTAGAATTGTTTCAAATTTATTTGTTATTTTCCTTGGCTTATTTGGATTTTTTTTTCTTCTAAAAATAGAAAAAATAATTAAATACTAGAAGTCCTCGTGGGCCGATTTCTCTCTCCGGCTCACTGAGCCTAGAGTTTACCTGATATCCGAAATAGTATTTAATAGATACTATCCGATAAATTATCCGGATAGCTCCGAATCCGACGAATACCTCCTTCCCGAATCCGTTTCCGGCAAAAACTATTCGGCTCCGAATCCGAAATTCGAGAAAAATCCCGGATATCCGGTTTTAGGCTCCGAATAATATCTGAATTTATTTGGACAGAGAGACGGTCGGGAACTATCGGCTCCGTTTGAACCCCTATCTGAGGAAGAGGCAAGGCGTAAAATACTCTGGAGGGACCACGAGCTGGTGCATCAGTGAGCTCGATCCTGAAAACCCCGGAATCCCCAAGGTCTTGGTGGGCCATGAGCAGCCAGGCGAAGGTGAGGAGCTCCCCTCCTCTGCTCAGCAGCGCAGCGTGCATCTCCGGCCGTGACTTGCTGGCGGCGTAGATGACGAGCCTCACCCACACGTTTCTCATCTCCAACAGTACGGCTTCTTTGGGTTCCTGGGGCACAGGCAGCTGATGTAATTCGTCTTCCACAAAATTCGCTGCTGCAAGCAGGATGTCAACCTCTCCGCTACCGCTGCCCCTGTGATGTGTAATCCTGTCACATAACATTTGTAGGTTAGCATCAGGACTGCCACCGACCGGCAACATGGGAGCTGAGTGTGTGACAATAAGGTAGAGCATGTAGTTGGATAGCTCCGGCAGTGCCTCACCAAAGCACCTGTTTCATCGTCCATGCCTGTAGAAGAAACTTTACTCAAGAGTACCTCTGTGAATATATGCAACCAGACTATGGCATAATCAAACTCCGCTTCAAAAATCAGTGCCTCACCAAAGCACCTGTTGAGCAACGGACCGAGATGCTCCCAGCCCTGTTGGCCCCCAAGTGATCCACTCTTGCCGTGCTCCTTGATCCCCTCTACAAGACACACCATGATCTCCTTATCCACCTCGGCATACTCGGTGTCTAATAACTTGCTCATCCACTCTCCAATGCCAACTGCTTTCGCCATCTTCCTAATCATGCTCTTCACTCGTCCTGACAGGCTAACTGGCTTGTCGTAGCCCATATAGCTGAGAAAACTGTACTGTCCCATTCTGTTTGACCACAACGGCTTTTCCTCCGGCCATCCAATAATATTACTGGAGAGAAGAAGCCAGCAGATGCCGGTGAGCCGACCATACTTCTGAGCCTTCAACCATGCCCAAGTCCAAGGTGACACCATGAACATCGTAAGCATTGCACAAGCTTCCAGAAAAAAGCCTCCGACAAATAATGTGTAGGTGATTGCTATGTCGACTCTGTTGTGTGGTTGTTTGTTGCTAACAGCGAAGAGCACTAGAGCAACCATAAATGATGCCTGAGATATGCACCGAAGTATGATGCCGTTCCTTGTCCGAAGCACTGCAGCCTTAGTATAGAGATCATTATACATCATACCAAGTTCAACATCCAACAACTTGGGCAACTGGCCTTCATCGAGTTTCCCATCTGTATGAAATCTTGCAGGGTCACCTTTTACCTCGTAGACCGTACGCCCAGCAAATAGATGTCGAATCTTTGGTGCGCTTTCTAAAGCAAAACAAACAATCCTAGAATAGCCAGGATCCTGATTTACTTGTGCAAGGTTATCTTCATTATTTGAGGCCCTGATGTTTTTTAGGTTCCCGTGCTTGAGAGCCAAGGTCCTCTCCCCATACTTGATGATTCCAGCAACAAACACAAAGATGCCTGGAACAAGAAGCTGCAAATTGCGCCAACCTGTCGACTTCCAGAACACATACAGGGCTAGGACCACTTGGATTACCAAATTCAACAAATGCCTTAACCACAGGCTGTTGTCCTCTATGGCAAAAGCAGTGATGGTGTCCTGTCCGCCAAGATGAATGAGGAGGAAAGGAGCCCAAAAGAAAGCTAGTGGGTGAGTCCCTCTAAATGTGCCTTTTCGGTGGTGGCTTCCTCATGTCGCGAGAGAAAGCCAAGGGCATAAACTGCTACTAAGTCTGCTCCCAAATAAGCTATCCAAATGGAGCCTCTAAGCAACATGTTGGTGCTACATTGCCGAAGGCTACCAGTAAAGAAGAGGAATATTTGTAGCATGAAGCTGAAAAGCACAAGCAGGTGGATCTCCCACTCATTAAATAGTTGCAACAAGCTCGCCATTGTTAATTCGATTTCATATGTCACCAACACCTGGGGTACCATAAAAAATATACTTCAGTGTGGCTTTCGCAAAATAAGAACAATTATTCGATGCATGTTAAGAGAATATTTTCAAAGCAGTTCTTAATTTATGTTTTGTTCAACTAGTTAGCATGCATGTAATACATCCCGAAAAAAATGCAGGACTGTAATATTAGAAAATAAGATTAATATAAGTTGTGGTATATGTCTACATTTTAAAAATTAGTTTACAGTGCATCAACTTTAATAATTAAATTATTAATTTGCGGAAACATTCAAAAAATTAAATTAAATTTCGAAACATAATGTTTCCATATATAAGAATAAGAAGGTAATTTTTTGGAATTATAAATTGCACAATTGGTACTCAATGCACTATCTAAGTACAGGGACCAAATGAACCATATGCGTAAGTCCAGCGACCCGCCATGCAATTTACTCATTTTTAAAACACAACACGCTTTCAAAATTTAAGATCAAATTAAAATATACATTATGATTATTCAAATTTTGTAAAAATCAGATTAAAAGTTTCAAAGGTTTGAAACTAATATTTCAGTTTTGTATTTGGGAAAATTTTGTATATGCCGCTACAATTTTGCCATGTTATGAAAATCCGATCAAACTTTTGCTTGTTTTGTTATTATCATCTGAAATAGGCATTGTCTTAACTTCATGCTAGTAGTTGTGCTTTGCAAATGATTCATTTCATTTTACCTTGCCTTTTGTTTTTTCTTTTGTAATTTTCATGTGCTTTTTTTTGCAATCAGTCCATTGTGTCCATTGAGGATAATTAACGACATGTTTGTATGTTCAACAACAAAAAGTCATAAGAAGTATCTTGTCTGTGATTTTTCCATCAAGTACCGTAGTTTTAAAAAATATATAAGAAATAAAATTCAACATTCAAATTTTGAAATTATTATTCAGAAGAAAAAAACATAAATTTAGTATGAAATATGTATCATTTCAACTCATAATATAATTAATCTCGAATTTAATGTTTATTCCAAGACACACAATTCAATTCAAAAGGTCCAAAACTAATTTGCTGAAAAAAAAATTGCATCATCATGTTCGGTTTATGTTGTATCAAATGAAACTTTCAAACATAACAGAACACTAATTTAAAAAGATAAAATCTCAAACTTGAAATGGACAAAACATATAACAAATGTAGAAATTAAATGTTGTAAAGTTTAATTTATAAAATTCCAAAACACTAAAATATTTCAAACGAGTCAAATAATTTAAAAATATAAATTTGAAATACATCTCTAAAAAATATGTGATTGTGATATAATTAGAGTATGTAGGAATTGGCTTATTTCTAGGCCATTATATATAACTTAGGCACAACAGATTGATGATCAGATTATTTTATTTGTTGCTTAACGTGAGAATTTCAAACGAGTCTATAATAATTTTAAAAATAGAAACTTGGAATACATATCTGTAAAATAAGATGCTAGTGGTATAATTAGAGTATGTAAGGATTAGTTTAGCTCTAGGCCGTTATAACTTAGGCCCAAAATATTGATGATTCCATTTTCTTTTTTTTTTGTCGATTAATGTGAAATTTTCTACAGAGTATGTAATATCCAAATTATTGATATCAAATATAAATATTTTAACTAATAAAATAATTCCAAAAATTAGGAATACAAAATTTAATTCCAAAGGTATAAATTCATATTTTAATTTGGAAAATAGTTCCAAAGAACGAAATTAAAATTTGTCATTACTCGATCTCACAAGGTGAATGACTAGATGTTTATTTTCTTTTGTAGATTGACATGGGAATTTCTAAGTATCTACAAATAGTATTTGTATAGAAAATAATTCTAAAACAGAAATCTGGAATTAAAATTTAATTCTAGAAATAGGTACCTGGAATGCTTTACTTCCTAATATAACTAAAAGTGTGGAAACTAAGAGAATTTTAATCCAAAAACAAATAAATATAATAAAATTCTGAATATATATATATATATTCCTTAAAAAAAGGTACTTGCAATATAGTACGACCACATACGAACCAGTTGAGAACTAAGCTGTCATTACTCAACCACACAGATGGGCGGAGCTGGGCCTCGAGCCTCTATGGCAATAGCCCGAGGCCCAGGATAAAAGCTCATGGAAAATTCATTGAAAAATCAGCAAAATACACTTTTGGGCCAAAAACAGCTGGGCTGGCCTGATGCTTGGCCCGTGGCCAGCTCCGCCCTTGACCATGCATGTTGAATGGTTAGATTTTTTTTTTTGTTTTTTCGATTAAGATGTAAATTTCTCGACGTATGTAATTGGTACAAGTGGTATACATAGATAAGCACTAGTATTACTTATGCTAGATTTTAGAGGTCGCTTGAAATGCAAAAAAAATACACGACTTATGCCAGAGTTTCACATGAAACATTTCAATTGCTGGTATCGGGGACACCAAATATCTGAACTTGTATAATGATGTGTCAGGCCCATAAATAAATAAGGTGGTGTCTAGCCAGTAATCGAGTACTTTTTTTGGTTTGGGGCCCATAAATAAATAAGCACGGAAATGCCCATGTGACGGCTACCTGCACGTACGTGGTGTCGTTTTTTCAAATACCACGCTATGTCCTCTATTTCTGTCAAAAGCGTCTCCAACAGTGGCATTTAGACCAAAAACTCTATGTGAACAAAAAGAAAGAAGACACGATTAAATAAACAAAGAGCTAAAAAGGTATACCTACTAATGATTATAGTTTTTAATAACACGATATTTTATATAAAATTAGACAAATCTTTACATATAATAAAACTAAAACTAGTATGCATTTGATATATAAAAAAAATTGTAAAAGCTGGTTTTAGATCGTTATATAGAGTACTTTGAAAACAGACTTTTCCTTACTGGTGTGGAAATAAAACATAACAAATTTGGAGGAAAAGAGAAAAAAAATAAAAGGACCAAAGAATAACCTGGTGGTCCGATTGGGCACCAGAGGATACTCAATTTCAAAAAAATCAAGAAACTAGTTTCTGGTATCTAAAATTTTCTTGGAATGGGGAATTCTCTTCGTTCAGAGTCGAGGAAGATGTATTTCCGGTTAATGAGATTGACAATGAACAGACACGTGTGTTTGGCAACATATATTGAAAAATACAACTAGGTACAAAAAGTTACCAAAAAAGAAAACGTAATTAGTACCTGAACTGACTATACAAAAAAAAACTAAGAATATAGCATCATGTTGAACAATGTACCTTTCTGGAGCTCTTTAAAATTGAGGCTTGCCGATATCAACTGAGGAAAAAAAACATGAAGGTGAATCAGGGCCAGCCACCACATTTAAATATTTAATTTAAAGAAAAGCACCAGAACCCTTCTCTCACCAATTCCATTCTGCACCTCCTCTGCTGGAGGCTTCAGTCAGACCGAAGAAAACGCCCTTTCCCCACCTGCTCACTCGAACAAAATCAACCGAAAAAAATTGAACGATTACAACTCTGATGTCACCTATATCACCACTAGTACCGTACTGTCGCAACTCATGGAAGCATTCATTGCAAAAAAAAAAAATGGATAACACGATACTAGTGGTGATAGTCAGTACGGATCATGGAAACATATTAAAAATTCAGGTACATACATAACCATTCAGGGGAGCATACGAAAAACCATATATTCAGACATAACATAACAGAATAATCACAGAAAGCATCCAAAATTTCGGATTGTAAATTCAATTAAAAAAACTCTCTGAGATACAGAAAAGCTCAAGTTATTGTCAAAGTTTGTCCTGTGAAATGGGCATATTAGATTGCATGGTGAAAGGCAAAATCTCAGTCTTGGTTAATTACAGTTAGCATCAAATTCAATGAAAATACATAGGGCTATGCCATAAAGATCTGAAGTATGCATCGTGGTGCCATGGACAAATCAAGTACCTACTCTTTCTCATCTAAAAATAATAAAGAAATGATGAGATGTTATTTGGCAAACACAAAATTGACAACATGACTGTCAGTTTGCAAGAGAACAAAGTAAAACCAAAATGCAGCAGTGAATCACAGGGGCGCTGCAGCTCAGGGCATTCAGGAAACAACACACATGGACAACACAGAGCATCTGCTCTAATGTCTGTCTGGAAGACTAGCAACAACACATCCTATCTGTTCGGTTCTTTAGAAAGACAAATAACAGCACAGGCATTCTACAACAAAGAAAAGTATGAGAATCTCATACTCGAAAGTCGAAAATATCATGAAACAAAGAACACAAAAGGGGTATCTTCTTCCCCCTCATGAACTGAACAAGAGCAACAGATCCACACCCAAACGAACATACACTCGCTACAGATCCACACCCAAATCAACAGATGCATGGCTAACGATTCAAAACTCGCTACAGATCCACATCCAAACGAACAAAAAGCCGAAACAATCATGGTTGGGCTAATGGCAAACATACCTTGATGGAGAAGAAGGGGAATCAAAAGAAGAAAGCACAGCTGCACAGGTATCCTCTCTCTCTCTCCGTCTCTCCTTTCTCTTCCCTCTGCTTGTCACGATTAATTAATAAAGAGCAGACGATGGGTTGAAAAAAAGGAAAATAAAGAGGCGCGGTATCCCAGGAGGCCAGAAGGCACGTTGTTCAAACTGACAGCGTTCTCATGTGAACCGGGTCCGGCCCACCTGTTACCTTGTCCGACCTCCGTTTGTGAGCGCGAACCGGAAAAAAATTCTATAGGACGGGCCTCTCTCCCTCTCTTCCTCCCAGGAGAGGCCCCGCCTCTATCTTCACTCATCTCCCTCCTCCTCCTTCCTCTAATCCAACGGCCCGGAGGAAAAGCATCACCACCACTCATCCCCACCCCCTCTAATCTAACAGCTCCGGGGAGAGGCCCCGTCCCAGAGAATTTCTTTCCGCGCGAACCGCAGCATCATCCGATATTCCGACGTAAAGAAAATCGAGTACTACAAAACACAAAAAAACTCGAGTGTTATTTAGCCACCGGCGATCCACCGTGGCTGCTTGTGGGTGTTCGAGCATCCTCTCCTCTTATCGTACCCCTAGTATACCCACTGAGCACCGGCGAGCGACGAGTCGGCGAGAGGTTGAAGAAAGCCAGCGAGCAGCATCCACCCACTGAGGTTGAAGAAAGAATGGCTTAAGACCCAGTCGGCAGGTGACTTAAGGCCCAGCCAGCCCAATTATTACCCAAATACAACTACTCTCAGCCACACCCACACACGCCCTGACACCCAGATTGGAGAATCGAGACAGAGGGAGACCGAGAGGCGAGCGAGAGACTCATCATGCAAGCCATGCGCGGGAGGGGAGGCGGCCGGTCGGCTACTCGGCCATGAGTCATGGAGGAGAGGCGGTCGCCACGACGTCTCGGCGATTCGGCCTTCAGCGCGACACCGCGGGAGGGAGGTCGAGGCGGTCTTCGACTCGGTGGTCGGCGCCTCGGCGATTCGGCCGCTTCGGCGTGGAGCGGGTGGCGAGCGCGGCGCGATGGCGATCGGCGAGGCGTCTGGCCGTCTGAGGCATGATCGGTGCCTCGGTGGTCGGTGACGCTTTGCTTAAGATCGGCTCATCGCGGACTCATGGCGGCGATGGTGTCAAGGCGTCTGGCGAAGACGCGATCAGGCGATGGCGGCGAGGAAGTGGCTAGTGAGGATGCTTCATGCTTTGACTCGGTCAGTCGGTCTATGTGAATAAGTGAATTGAAATATTGATGAAGTGAGGCAGTGGCCAGTGAGTTTGTTTCTCTACTAGTCTCGATCCCTAATTTTTTTGTATGTTGCAAATGTAGGTCTTGATCACTTTAAGATTGATGAATTTTGCAAATGTAGGTAGACTTGATCACTTGAAGATTGATGAATTGATTATTGATGCAAATGTTTAATTGGTGGTGGTTGTTTAATTTGTGATTGATGAATTGATGTAAATTGTTGTTTAATTGACAGTAGAAAGTAGACATTAGTTTATTAGCCAATTTGTTTAGTTAGTGTGGTACTAAATTTATTTATCGACATTTGGGGGGCACATTATCCATTAGCGAGAAATTTATTGTGTTGTATATTTTTAATTTGTTCTTTTTTAATTTATGTATGAATTTGGTATTCCAATGGTAAAAGATCAGTAGATGTAGTTTTGGTATGCTTTATGCTGTGCTATAGTCTCAACAGTGGAGCTCTCTCTTTATTTTTATCTTGGATTCACCACTGTATTTAGCAATTTTCAATAAGTAATATCATACGAGCAATATTGTACACGCTTAAAACTGATGCCTATGAGAAAACAAACTACATGAAAGAAAAAATTTGTTTCCAAAAGTGACATAATTGAAGCATCAGGAAAATAATTCCTGCCTACGAGGTTGCTCTCATTGATGCTTGGTTACTGCAAGTCCGCGACTAATATTGATGACTGCGAATCCGATAGGCCATCCTTACATGTTGCCTCATCTTTCCTTAGGTTGTTGCATAAATACAGATAAGTACCTCATATTTATTTTAGAATCACTGATATTTTTAGAATCACCGATATGTACTATATTGTTGTATGATCGTTTTTGTTATATTAAAAAAAAATTATTCATCTCAAGAAGTTGATATTTGTATGGACTACTTTCCATTACTCCTTTCCTGGAACTAGAAGCACCGAGAAGAATTATTTAGGAGTGCAACCATCGAATTGAGATAAAATTAATCAAAGATATTTGTGCATACCTTAGAGTAGACTGCCGCAAGATTTTTCGAACTTATTGTGGCGTGTGGAACCCCGGCCGTCAGCTTAAACTCAAGCTTAGAAATGGCCCCAAGTCTGTGTTCCTTACTTGTATAGTAGGAGCAGAGGAGAAAAGAAGCATTGGATCTCGATCGAGGTGCTGCCCTTAAAGCCCTTCTATACGTTTCTTGCAAGAAGAGCAAAGGGTAAAGATATGATTTTCTTTAGTGCCTCCGAGTTATAAAGCTGAAGGGATCCTGCAGGCTACATAGTGATGATTACCAGCAAACTGAAGCAGGAGCTGAGCTCCCAATTTCATTAAGCAAATTGAGGTTTTACAGCAGCTGAACATGCAAAACAAGACGAAAGCAACAGAGACTAGCTTCGAACGTCGACGAGCCAGAACCACTCCTACATTAGACTCATAGTCAAGCTAGCTAGCTAGGTAAACTAGTACATAGCATGCATGCATGTGTGTGATGTTGTCCAAGGTGAGATTCAGGCGACCTGCATGTGAAGCTGCCCAATGACGAAACCAAGGCATGGCTGTCATCTCATCCCTGAACCGTCGTGGCAAATGAAGCGCGCGCGCTGACTACTAGCTAGCCGGACAAATGTGGCCTGGGAGATGTAGCTTCTCAAACAACGTGCAAATGTGGCCTGGCGGAAGTACCAAATTGGTTGAGACGAAATGCTTTTGGGTCCTAGGACACCATGTGACGCGAAAGGGGTGGTGAGAATTTGACCAGAGAAACGGGGACGGCATGTGGAGGCGGCGGCCGTGAACGTGCCGGATGAGAGGAAAAAGAAGTCGCCATGAATTGCACCCACGCTGCGTAAATCGAGAGGCAACATCGAAAGACGAAGGCATGGCGTAGCGGCGTCGACAGGCAAGGCAACGGTGTATGATGGCAAGGCGGTGGCGACGGTAGGCAAGACAAAGGAGAGCGCGAGGGGGAGGTGAGTGCACGCGAGCCCGTTTCTGTACCGTGTGGTTCAGCCGAATTCGTTGAACGAGTTGGTTCAACATATCTATCGAATTTTTTCATGACTTGAGTCACCTCGTCCCGGACAGCTTTGTTCCATTCGTCTAATCAGACGCATGGACGATAGCCATACTCGGAACTAGGAACTGATTACTCCTACATTAGACTCATAGTCAAGCTAGCTAGCTAGGTAAACTAGTACATAGCATGCATGTGTGTGTGTGATGTTGTCCATGGTGAGATTCAGGCGTCCTGCATGTGAAGCTGCCGAGCCATGGCTGTCATCTCATCCCTGAACCGTCGTGGCAAGTGAAGCGCGCGCGCTGACTACTAGCTAGCCGGGCAAATGTGGCCTGGGAGATGTAGCTTCTCATACACCATGCAAATGTGGCCTGGCGGAAGTACCAAATTGGTTGATGGTCCTGGGACACCATGTGACGTGGAAGGGGTGGTGAGAATTTGACCAAGAAAACGGGAACGGCATGTGGAGGCGGCGGCCGCGAACGGCGTTGCCGGATGAGAGGAAAAAGAAGTCGCCATGCATTGCCGCCCACGCCGCGTAAATCCAGAGGCAATGTCGAAAGACGAAGGCATGGCGCGGCGTCGACAGGCAAGGCAACGGTGTGTGATGGCAATGGCAAGGCGGTGGCAGCGGTAGGCAAGACGAAGGAGAGCGCGAGGGGGAGGTGAGCTCACACGAGCCCATCCCTGTACCGCGTGGTTCGGCCGAATTCGTCGAACGAGTTGGTTTAGCATATCTGCATATCTGTCGAATATTCTCATGATTTGAATCACTTTGTCCCGGATAGCTTCGTTCCATTCGTCCAACCAAACACACGAACAATGTCATACTCGGAACTAGGAACTGATTACTCCTTGATGTGGTACTGGAGCGTGGCAGATAACAGGTGTCGCTCGCTGTTGTTGCCACGGTGGGCAAGAGGGCCAAATCTGCCATATCGCACGGAAGGGGGCCAAACCTGGAAATAAAAACGGCCTAGGGGCCAAATAAGTCAAGGCTTCTCCTGATCGGTGTGGTTGTTCAAGGGTTTCTTGCAAGAGGGGACACACGGCGAGGTCATTCACTCGTTCATTCATCAGGGGCGCTAGGAACAATTGCCAGCCGGTCTATGAAAGGCATGGTCCGATTGGCTCTTCATCTCCGTATGTGTGGGCCCAGGGAAAAGCTGGAGGCGGGCTCTGCTGGGCCCTCTCGGTGTCAGCATGGCCCAAAGTGACCAAATGCATAAATTTCTTCCCTTTCTTTATTTTGAATTTTTATTATTATTAAATGGCCTTTGTTTAACAATCCCATATTTTAAAAGTCGAAAGGCATTTGGAACTTTGGGTGCTTCGTAAGGAAAACACAGAAATTTCAAACGAAAATGTTTCTTGGCCAGAGAGAGAAGGGCAGAGAGGAAGGGTTTGTCCCATCAGAGTTTCCCTCGAATCAAGCCAACAATCTATACAAATAACCAACAAATATAGTTGATGGATGGGAATGGAACTTTACAACCTTTCGAAAGACAATTGAGAGTGGCCCAGTGGAGAATCCCATTACCGCCCAGGTCGCCAAGCAAGCGCTGCTAACTGCCCACACCTCCATTTCAAACACTGATCGGTGAGAAAGGATTTGACTGCATGAGCTATCCATGCACAGATTTCTCCCCTTTTCCTATACCTGAAAAGGAATTTTTTTTGTAAATAATCTATTTTTTATTCGAAAATACAGAAATAATACCGTTTAATTTTTTTTACAGAAATAATCTCTAGTCGCCGTCCCATTGGGCGACTAGAGCCTCATGGGTATAGTCGCCAAACGGATGTGCGACATTAGTGCAAGTCGCCCAACCAAATGGGCGACTTAGTTAAAGTCGCCCAACCAATTAGGCGATTTAAGCTCCTAAACTCACAATTATGTAAACCCAATTGGAACAATTGTGTTAAAATAGATATTACATTTTGTAGGTATTGTATTTAGCAAATCGTATTATATGATGTTATTTTTGTAAAGATAAAAGTGTGGTGACAACGTTGGTTGGTCTGCTTCTTATTTTCGAGAATATGAAGGGTACGAAATATGTCGACTCGCAATAACATTTTGTGATCGTCAGATATTGTTGTAGTCGGCCAAATTTCAGAGAATTTTGTGAGGACGATTCAGATAGTAATGAATGGTAAGTAGATAGGTAAGTGATATTCGAAATACGTAAATAATATAGGCTTGCTTTCATGGCTTAGCGGAGACACTAACGAGAAGTACATTAAAGTCCGCGATGAAGCACATTACACGAGTGACATGGCATGATGGTTCGTAATTGCTTTAGTCATCCTCGCTACTACTACGGTACACCATGATGTACATCCGGACCATATAAGTATACATGCCTTTAGGGATAATAAAAACAAGAGGGTATGACGGGTACTACTACGTAATGACCGACCTCATCGCGTGGACCGGGCCATTTTCCTTTCTTGCTAGCTCGGCGTTGAACTCTCGCCGGCCTTCCCTTCCCTTGTCGCGGATCGCCCACGTCGGTGGTATGTCGAAGTCGTCCATATCCTGCGATTCGATGATGTAAGTGCACCGTATAATGAGAATCGTAAGAAGGATTTAACTTCTTCATAACTAACGTCGTGGATACGGATTCTGGCCGGGCGATCGGATACGCTGGGCGGCCGGTTCACCAAGATGAGCCTTTCCTTGCCTTTGTCGCGGATCTGCATATGTCGGGTCGGTATGTCAAGTCGCCCATGTCTGCGATTGTATGATGGATGTAAGTACACCGCATCGAAACCTTACGTAATAAGGACGCCACCGAGAACACTCTATGTGGGTTGCCTTATGTTCAATCTCCTAAAGCATGTAACGAAATGGTGGACGCGTTATTGCGGTTGCCTTTTATTGAGTTGACATGTTGTATTGATGTGTCGCGTGCTTTAAGTTATATGCATCAAGAAATATGCAATGTATGAACGAAGTTCAAAACCAAGCTATTCCATATTATCCGATAGAATTAAGATAAAACATACTAGCAGCTTGGGTAGTTGCTTACAAGAACCAAAGTACAATTACGACACAATTAGTTCGGCATTTGCTTACAAGAACCAAAGTTCGATCGAACTACAAGTTACAACAGAGTAGGAAATGTAATACAAGTTCCTACGTGTCGTGACGCCTTGCAAGTTCTCGATAGTGTGCCCTTCCTGCGGCAATGCCGAACGCCTACCCGCCATTGCAGCTTCCCTTCGTCCATATCGTTCAATGCGACGACTCTGCCGACCCTTCCCCTCTCAATAGGTCTAGATCTGGAACCCAAGTCCTATTTGCAATATCCAATGTGGAGAAGTTACCGACAACCCCGAAGCCTCTTAGCTCGCCGCACCACACCGCCGAACCTTTTCCTTCATGAAGTACTCGGATACAAAGTTAAATGGGTCCATGCGGATCGTCCCCACACGCCGGCGAGAACATGAGAGCATGGCTTGTGAAGAAGCTTTAGCTTGTTGCATGTGCGCTAGGTTCATTCACATGGTCTCCAAGGCATACCTCATGGGTAACAAGAGACCGAGCCGCTCGAATCCGGCTCGTCTCGGAGGATCACGTCGAATCGATGTTCAGATGCCCATTACGAAGACCGTGTGCGATCGAGCCTTCTCGGTCTTGGCTCGCATGTATGTACTAATCTTCGAGCAATAGGGGTCTGTGGGTTGGTCGCATGAAGTGCCGCATTGCATGTCTTTCCTCGAAATATCCGATTGTACCATGCGTAACGCCTTCAACAATGGCGACAAGAGGTCGACAACGGAGGCCCCTAATAACCCAGCTTGTACACCTCTGCAAGGTTAGTGGTCATTATGCCATACCTTGCGCCGTCCGTGTCGTGCAAGAAGGACCACTTTTCCAATGGCTCGGCCTCAATCCAATGAGAGAAACACCGATGTCCCTCGAGGTCCTCCGCGTCAAATGGGAGGGTCGAGCTCCAGCATGGTGTGAGGCGCTCATTGTGCCTCCCCGGAATGAGGGGCGCTTGTTTCTCTCGATGACATGCTTCTTGGTATGCTCGCCCAATATCTCGCCACAATGCATCAAATTTACGTTCTTTGGTTCTGCATGGCAAGCCTCTTGAAAAGTTTCATCAAAGGTTGCTTTGCTGAATGCTTGAAGAAGTTGGCCCCGGATGGCGAATGCACCATCTGCTCTCGTGTCCGCCAGGGAATGGCTCATTGGGGTCTTCTTTGAAGTTGTCGGATGGCCTTCATCATCCCGGTGGCGATCATGGATTAGGCGGACATCGGGACGCGCCCCAACTACTCCCATCTTCAGATGCTGAAGGAACCACAACCAGCTGTCGTAGTTCTCACTTTCCACGAAAGCGATGGCTAAGGGTAGAATCTGATTGTTGCCATCAACGCCAATTGCTTTCTATATGACCGTGTAGTCGCTCATCCGTTGCACGACTTGGCGGAAAGTCTTGCTCAACGGTTGAGCGACACGTGGACTAGTCGCTGAACCGTTGCACGACTTGGCAGGAAGTGCTGGCCCAATGGTTGAGCGACACGTGGACTAGTCGTTGAACCGTTGGATGACTTGGCAATAAGTACAGGCCCAACGGCATACTGCGGGATGCTATACCCACCGTACTGTCCGGAGGGGTCGGGGGTGAGAATATACTGTGGCGGTGGGGGTGTGTACCCACGTGCCCACCCGGACCCTCCAGCCTGCCCAGGCGCAGGCGCAACAGGAGGCGAAGGCGTAGGAGCAACAGGACGCGAAGGCCTTCGCGCAAGCGGGCCACGTGGACGTGCCCCTCCTGAGCCTGCTGAGTGGGCTGTAGGACACGGCGTCCTCGACCTATGCACCGACGAGGCCACCTCCCGGACCGACGAGCCCACCTCCTGTACCGACGAGGCCACCTCCTCTCGCCGTCTTCAGATGACGTCGAGGCCACGCACGCCTCGCCGCATCAGAGGTCCGATGAACAAAGCGCACTAGCTCGTCGCGCGCGACCTCCGCGACCAATGCCGATCTGTCCCAGATCGACCGTCTGTCGGCCGCAACCCCGACGTTGATGTGCATGCGCAAGGAGTATGTCAAAGCGCCAAACCTATAATTCTGTAACATGACGAAGACATTTTCAAACACGATTTACGTACCACGAGGTGCACATTCCGCGCTAAGTGCAGAGGGTAGGCGTCGGTCGATCTTGCCGCACGCGAGCGGGAGGGTCGACGACATGCACCACCGGTGCGTGTCTGGGCGCATTCAAATAAGGTACTCGTCAGACGCTACTGGGTCAGACGGCCGTCATCCGCACACATCCTCATGGGCGTTAGCCATCGTGCCACCCACGGCTCCATCTTGCCCGCCATCGCGTCCTAGTGCCACCCTCCTACTATGCTCGCAAACGTAGCATTGCAATTGGAAGCAAACGTTACGGAAATGTCAAAACATATGTGAACAGTGTTGCATGTAACTTACGCATGGGTCGACTCAGGCACCCTCGTCCCGACGGAATCGAACAACTCGGCGGAGGCCGAATCGGCGATCACCACGTGCATCGCGTAGTCCTCCACGAACACGTCGAAGACGAAGCTTCCTCTGCGTCGCCAAGATCGCCTCGTCCGCGCCAAAGACAAGTGAAGACGACCCAGCGAGCACGCGGCCTCCGTCTCTGACGGAGTACGGCTCCCAACCAGACGCCGTCACGGTGAGACGGTCCACCGCTCCATTAAAGTGCTCAGACGACGTGTGACTCGCGACGCAGCATACTGTGCTCGCGAGCCAAAAACAAGGGTTAAAAAGGATTACCCGTAATACGACTAAAGAAAATATATAGGAAATATGTACCCGCTCTACGGCACCAAAGGGACCCTACGGTTACGGCCGGTCCACCGCGTCACCATGGTACATGTCCGCGCCAGACGGTCTCGAAGTCTATCGGCATGGGCCGTCCGAGAGAAGCGCTTCGAACGACCACATACGCAGATGAGGCGGCACTGGAGGATAGATGCGGCTTCGTCCGACAAAGACGCATCGCCACAGCCGCCGCAGCGTCGCGGCAAGTACTGCCGATCCTCAATCGATCTCGACTCCTCGCCGTCGCGATGGCCCTCGCGTACGAGGCGGGCGTAACGAGTCACCGTGGTCGCCGGTAAATGAGACCACCGAACACGACCACAACAGATACGCCTGTGTGTCGCGAAACCCAGTCGACGGTGGTCGTGGGACCATCCGCCGACCTCCACGCAGTAAACGAATAATTAGTAAGCCCGTCATATGGCTAGGCCTTAATGAATCGCTAACCCCGACGAAAATAGGTATTATACTTACCCGGAACTGCGAAAGCCACCGCAGGGGCGCACCATGCCGCTGTCGCTCCGAGAAGTCGAAGTACGGAGGTGCGGCCTCCGCCCCAAGAACGCCCTGAAACCTGGCCAACAGGGCGTCGCGCCAGTCCACACCCGCGTCCGGCGGGAATGCAGCCGCTCCCGCGATAGGCAAGCCGAGCAGCATCGCGACATCCTCCAGAGTCGGGGCCATCTCCCCGAAAGGGAGGTGGAAGGTGTGCGTCTCGGGCCGCCAACGGTCCACCAGGGCAGTCAGGAGCGACCGGTCGAACGGGAAGCGTCGTGACCGCTCCGGACCGGCCTGAACCTCCCCATCGTCGTCGACGACCAGACCGCCGTCCTCTTCGGTGGCCTCAACCATCCGTGCGAGCGGTAGAAGACCGGAACGGCTCAGCCTACAAAGCACGAAGACGTAAGTACAAAGTGCGCATACGACACAAAAAAAGTTACAAAGTTTACGGACAAACCTCTCTACCCAGCGTGGGTCTAGTCTCCAAGCGCTTCGGGTGTCCGCGTCTGAACCACCCCAACTCACCAAGCGTCCCGCCCGCCAACCGGATCGCGGCACACGACGGCTTCAGCAGCGGTCAAGACGTCGATTTAACCGGTCTAGCGGGCCAAATGCCAATCCGAACCACCGTGGTCTTGAGCCATACCGCAAATTAAGAAATTAAAAGCATTCATATTACTTACGATTTAAATTATATTCCAATGGGAAATAAATCATATTTGATATGTTCGTAGTGCCACCTAAACACTTTGCCCCAACACAATGACACAATTTTTCCTACGAAAGGCTATATTACGTTAACGCCTATACCGATCGCTATGGATTAAGTAGATATTTATTACATCATCGTTACTATGCGTATTTATAATGCGTGAAGCTTTGGAGAAAAAAACAAAATTTCACATGTTTGATAATCCCACGTGTTTGGAACCATGTATCGCGATTTACCATTCTATAAACTAGTATTTGCGAATGCATGAGTTATCGACATGTTTATCATTTTATAAACTAGCATTTCTAAAAGTAACATGTTATCATTCATCTAGCTCGTGACGCAATTAGCGCAAAGACGCATAACAAGACAACTAAAATTTGACATGTTTGATAATCCTCGTGTTTCAACCATGTATCGTGTATTTAACATTCTATAAACTAGCATTTGCGAATGCACGTTATCGACATGTTTATCATTCTATAAACTAGCATTTAGAAAAGTAACATATACGCAATTAGCACAAAGACGCAGAATAGTACAACTAAATTTATTTTTACTAACTCATTTTTCCTTCATGTTATCTCTCAACATTTGCTAACGCACCATGGTTACTAACTAATTATGCCATCTCTAGATATTTGCTAACAATATGTCATTACACATAAAGTTGATTGCTAACCTACCATGGTTTAGAAAAAACTTATACAAAGTAATATCAAAAACTTACCGACCCACGCTACTCTCCTCTTCTTCCCCCGCTCTTCTCCTTTTCTTCCCTCCTCTTTCCTTCTCCTCCTCTTTTTCCTCTCTTTCTCCTCTCTCTCTCTCTCTCCTCTTTTCTCTCACGATTTGGCATTTGGAATGGCGACGTTCGCCACATGATTTTATAGTCGCCCAAGTCGCCATACCGTATGGCGACTTTTGGTTGAGTCGCCACCATGTCGCCATACGGTATGGCGACGACCTTAAGTCGCCAGACGCAGATGGTGACTATGCCTCCAAACCTTCAATGTCGCCTTCTTGGGCGACTTCAAGAAGTCGCCCAACCGCACGGCGACTAGAGATTATTTCTGTAAAAAAAAATTAAGCGGTATTATTTCTGTATTTCCGAATAAAAAATAGATTATTAAAAAAAAAATTCCCTGAAAAGAGAGGGGCTAACTAGTGCTAATAAGTGCTAGCCCTTGCTTTAGATTCTAACACGCGAGCTCACATTAATGTAAGCTGTATCATGGACCAGATCTCGAGGAATATGAGGATATGGAATAGCCCAATAAATAATTTATCTATCTTTTTTTCAGGAAATAATTGCACTGTATGTCAGATCAGGTCTCAATAAAATCTACTGCTACTTCAGTTACTTCTTTTTTCTGCTGTGACATAACTCCACAGGAACTTTGTAGGATTCAATATAGTTTCCACAGATGAAATCCTACCGAATTCCCGCGTTCCAAACGTGGCATAAGTAATGTACATAGATCACCGCTGAGCTTGGTTGCGATTGAGACAGAAAGACCAAGCATGGCCCAGAACTTGGATTAGTCATCTGTGGACACGACCAAACACACCACCGGCCTTGCTAATGTCAGATAAGGTTAGTGTGCCAATTAAATCCTCATATCACTAAGTTCCAGGGCATAGGCCGCACCCAAGCATGCAGACAGCAGTAACACTATCAAGGCAGCCTGTGTGATCTGTGAAAGCTACAGGAAACGGAAAAACTTGCCAAATTCAGGAATTGCCTGTCCATTTCCATTTCAGACATGAATTACCCGGCGAAATCCATTTTGGAATTTGGGTAGGGACTCGTTGGCGGCGTCCGTTCTCGATCCTGACTCGTCACGCAGGGACCCAAAGTAAGTAACCAAGATATATACAGTGCGAAATACTGATGCAGAAATGTCTTGTCCTTTTTCCCTGTGTCTGGAAAGGCCATGGACTAGCTATTAATTAGTAAATACAATGTGCTCACGAGAGGGGAGGGGTTGCAGTTTTATCAATCTTTTTTTCTTGGGCAGAAATGGAGGTCGTAAGTTCAATTGTTGTCTCACTGCATTCTCTTGCACTTGCATGCATGTACATGAGTTGGAAGTTGGAAGTGCGTTCTCCCAACATGAGTGATAGATACCGTCAGTTTGTAATCAAACTCTCTAGGAGAAGAAGTATCACAGCATGCATTGAAAAGAAGGAAAGCAGCATGGCGTTCGTGCCTGATGACGAGCAGCCGGTAGCCACGGCCTGCACGAATCAGGGGAAGCCTGACCAGAATTGCGCTGGGCCTTGGGCTTCGGCTTCGGGCATTCTTGAGTTGGGCTTGTCTTGTTGTGCAAGGTGCGCCCATCTGGGATAGAGTATGAGTATGAAGTATGAACACGTGCGATCCAACCCCCCATTGGTGCAAAGCATGAGAATGCACGCAGACTCAGACACGAAGGAATTTCACGTTATTTTTGCAAGAAATTTATGGTTTAATTTTTGCGGGCCACGGAAAACACGGTCGAAACGGGCCTGAAAAGTTTTGAGCAACAAAAGGAACCCAAGGTGTGCACAGCTAGGGATTTTTCTTAATAACTCACTTTTTTTATGTCTATGATTTTCTCCATCCAGTCCACATTAAAGAAGAAGAAACATCTTACCTCGCGAGGTATCCACAGAAGCCAACGATCGAACCGTGGCAAATTGAGAGTCTGTAACTCCCCTCTGCCAACTGAGCCCCAGCTCAGTCCTCATAAAACCCCAGTAAGACACCCATGCTGAGGCCAAGCCTCGAACACAAGCAGGCTGGGCGGGCGCCGCACCAAGCGAGTCGAGCATGGCTCAGTTCTCAACTCACTTTTTTATTAATATGACAAAAAATAGCCAACAAAAAATACAAAAATAATACTCTATCGCCAATTCATTTGGTGTCAAGAGCCCATCGGCTAAATAAATCTGCGGCCAAACTGTCGGCCAAACAATACTCTGTCGCCAAATAAATTGACGATAGTTTGATAGGGAAGCTCATGTCGCTAATTCTGAATTGGCGACAGGGTCATATCGCCAAATGAACTGCTGACAGTATTATTTTTTGCAATTTTTTGTTGGCTATTTATTTCTCTCATATTTAATTTTAAAAAAATGAGTTATTTTTTTTAAAAAAAAATCTACTGCTAGGTGCACCACAATTCCACGACTGCGTGTGTATCTTTCCATGTGGGTACGCAACACCTCTGGTTAATGCAGACATCACGCACGCACTGTCACTCCATCCGGACTCTTTCTCTGTCACTTCTTTTTTACTATTTTTTACTAGTAGGGTGCCTATGTATTACAACAAAATTCTAAAAGATGATGAGATGTATCAACACACATAATTATAACTGTGCAGTAAATATCAATGTCTGACGAGCTCGTCAATGGCGACGATGGTGGCCGACCGGAGATGTAGAGCGGAAGCGAGGTGAAGACTCGAGCCAATACTGACATGACAAGCCTCCGCCTCCTCTTCCTCCGTCGCTGCCCTCTCCACTCCAATCACCCTTGCCCCCCCTCCACTAGACTCGCTGCCGCCTCTATCTCCCTTCCCCGCTGACGCCTCCGCGCGTCGACAGTGACGATGGTGGTCGACCGGAGGTGTAGAGCAGAAGCAAGGTTGGGTGGGAGGGGGTGATTGGGAGGGGAAGTGGAAGTGATGTGCGGTAGGAAGAGGAGATGAGCTACTGGGGTGAGCGAGGGACTCACGGGCAACTCAGATTCATTAGATTTTTTCGTATGAGGGATGGGACTATCGTTTTACTGTGTATGAGTAAACTTTTTTTATTAGTTAGGACTTTCGAAAGGTACATCGCGTGCGTTGGTTTGACGTAGTAAATTGAGATTCTCCGCACCCATAGATCCCGAATCTTATCGCGGATTAATCAACCCATTTATTAGGCAAGTCTGACTTGGATCGCATGCACAGGGCCGCTTTACTTTAGACAAGAGCAAGTTGAGCTGCACGATCAGATTTGGCTTCTTGTCGAATAATAAAGTTAGTCGGTAACCATGTCTTTGGGTGGTGGAGCTGTGGCCATGGCTCGTGGGTGTACAATTCTATTTATCAGAGTTTTAAATCTTGATGTCCACCTATTATACTCATATGAGTACGTTTCACTGAGAATTTCATACGGTGTGTGTACATAGTAGTGTGAGACATGTATACGTGATGGTACATACGCGTCTTCGTTGTAATCGAAAAAAACCCAAATAATAAAGTAGTGATACGTGGAAAACGCTGTTGTATTCATTCTCTAGGCTCCCATGTTCGGTAAAACAGAAGAAAAGAAGAGATGCTCAAGTCAAATTGATGGGACATTATCCTGCATTAATTTACTTAACACACAACAGTACGTACTCTGATTATCTCGTCAAAGAGGAATAATTTTGTTTCACGAAATCAACTGGATGTTACTCTGGTTTCGACGTAAATTAAGCTATCCAGGAGCAAAATCCTCGTGAAATTCGTGAGTTGAAGAAATGCCCTTTAACTTTGGTTGACTTGACCCTGCATCCGCGGCTTTGTTGTGCCCTGCCGGCTCGGTCAGTGTGCCAGTACATTAACAAATAACAATCGAACAGCCCCGCTTAGCATGACAAGGTCACAGAGGGCTCACCAAATCCGAGATTCATGATCAAAAAAGTCGTGTTAAATTCTTTAAAAAATCAGTATAAAATGATTTGGATCCGAAATCAGTTAGACCAACCTGAGACGTGCCCGTGACCAGCTACGCGTTCATACACATTTGCTCGTCTCGATTCTACTCCCAATTTCAAAGTGTGATTTGCGACTGGGAGTACGAGGACATGTGAGCTTAGAAGCAATGCAATTGACTGGCTCAGCAGCATGAGCCTAAAGGTCTACTCCTTCAAAGCAGCAGAAAGATTGCTAGCTAGGAAGGATGTTTTCGGAATTTGAAAGGCAATGAAGGACAGTTTCCGGAAAATTGCCTGGGCATTCGAAGTTCGAACACTCCACTCAAAACAGCGGACAACCAACACGATCCAGCGACCATTCGACCCTGTCTCGATCAAATGGTTGGCACAATTTGTCAACGGGCTAAACTAAAGGCGACAGATTGAGGCGTGGGCAAAAAAACTTGGAAGGGAGGATGCAGGTTACTCCTATGTTTAAGAATATATGTCATATGCCATTTTTTTTCATTCAAAAAAAGAATATATTTTATTTTAGACATCGACATAGTTTCTAACATACAACTTTGACGGTTGCTTTTTATATGAATATGTTCATAAAACAATATAAAAATATTATATTATGGAAATATTTTTCATGAATATATAATGATATTATTTTCACATCACCCATATAAATGAAAGTTTGACTGCACGTTTTGTAAAACATAGTATATTAATCAAAATCAGAGGAGCATGATCTCAACGAGGATATACAAACTATGGAGATAATCATGCTAGTTATGCCCTTTAATTATGCGCATCATAGCCCTAGGAACCTTACCACCAGTTTCAAAGGTTGACTTTGAAGCCAAGTCACATTACACATCTCTGTACCTCTACCAAATATTGAAAATGGGACCCACACAAAATTGTTGTGATCGTTCTCCGAAGTCCACCATTCCACAGCGAGGATCCCACCATTGCCCCCACTAGCCACTAGGTGTCATTCTACTAAACAAGCCCAAAGTTCTTCTCAATTACAAAGAGCGTACATTAGTATACCCATCCCACAAAAGCGAATTCCAAGGTGAGTTACCAAAATTTGACCATAAAAATTTGCTCAAACAAATACAAAAGGCCCCTTTCTCTTAGTTGGTAACTTGCCCATGCCATTCATTTCAAAATCAAACGATTCTAAGATGCCACTACACGAAACTAAATTTTAGCACAAACTATACTTACATGGAGAAAAAAACGCTGGTTTTTCGATCTAGCAACGAGACATCAGTAGTAGTACTAAAATATAAATCATTAGCAACGAGGATGCCCCGAACTGAAATTTTTGTATTGGACAAGGTGGTAATATGAAAAAAGAGATGGGAAATGATGGTTAACTTAACCCCATTGACTTGCATTGCATGTATCCTATTCCTCGTCTTCTCTTCCTCTCCCACAACGATTTCCACCTATAAAACCCCCTTCACCCATCCGTTCCCACCACACAATCTCACAACTCACAACCCGAGCCACAAGCAGGAACCGCCGCGTAGAACCAGCCAAGGCCGCGCCTTTCCCTCCCGTTCTTCTCCGGCGCCGGCGAGCGACCATGGCCGTGGACCTGATGGGCTGCGGGTACGCCGCCCCGCGCGGCCCCGCCAAGGCCGCGGAGGAGCAGCAGCTGGCATTCCAGGAGGCCGCCTCCGCGGGGCTCCGCAGCCTGGAGCTCCTCGTCTCCTCGCTCTCCCCCCGGCGCGCCGACCGCCCGCCGCCGCTCGGCGAGATCGCCGACCAGGCCGTCTCCAGGTTCAGACGCGTCATCAGCATCCTCGACCGCACCGGCCACGCCCGCTTCCGTCGCGGGCCCGTCGGAAGTACCACGACGCTGACGCCGACGCCGACGCCGACGCCTCCTCCTGCATCTCCTCCTTCCCCTCCGCCTGCGCCGGTTGCCTCGCAGCCGGCGCCTCAGAAGAGCCTGACGCTGGACTTCACGAAGCCGACCAAGGCGCCCGCGGCGGCGTCGACGTCGTTCTTCTCTTCGGTGACGGCGGGGGGCGACGGCAGCGTGTCGAAGGGCCGTAGCCAGCTGGTTTCCTCCGGCAAGCCGCCGCTCGCGGCGGGGACCAAGCGCAAGCAGCAGCAGCAGCAGCAGCAGCCCTGCGCCGGCGGCGCGCACTCTGACGCGGCCGCCGGTGGCCGGTGCCACTGCTCGAAGAAGCGGAAGCACCGCGTGAAGCGCACCGTGCGCGTGCCGGCGGTGGGGGCACGCGTGGCGGACATCCCGGCCGACGAGTACTCGTGGCGCAAATACGGGCAGAAGCCCATCAAGGGGTCCCCCTACCCGCGCTGCTACTACAGGTGCAGCATCGTCACGGGCTGCCCCGCGCGGAAGCACGTGGAGCGCGCCACCGACGACCCCGCCATGCTCGTCGTCACCTACGAGGACGACCACCGCCACGCGCCGTCGCCAGCTGCCGGCAACGGCCACGCGGCGTGAGCCAACGTTAGCAGCAGTATTGTAGCACATGTTTCTTCGATTTGTTCTTTCGATTAGTATGCGTAGCTACTAGCTAGCTTGTGTAAAGAATCAAAGAAGAATTATGGTTGATTGCAACTTCGGCTTGGAATGAAATTCTCTTACTAAAATTTCTCGTGAAATCTTTCATAGGAAACAGTTCAAATTCCCGCAGGAACTAAGTAAACAATTCAAATCCTGCAGAAACTGGCATTTTCCCGGTGTCTCTTGACAGAAAAATGAGCATGGTCGAGTTGAGCAGTGATTTACGCAAGATTTGTAGCGAACATATACATACATACACATATATATATATATATATTCTCTGGTAAGAGTACTAGTACTACAAAGAAAAGAAAGTGCTTAGGGCATTTGTTCTTGTCCTGGCGCGGTTAGATAGATCCAGCTGAGCTGCCCACCCTCTGCACTAAGTCAAAGGGAAAGGCAGGGGCCATCAAGTTGCGCTTTAATTTTCGTGTCGGGCGGTCGGGCCCGCGTGCCATACTGCTATTGGTCAAAGGCGAGCCGATGAGGGGTCGCTCCTGTCTTTACTACATTACAGTATTACACTATAGAAATGTACGAAGTTTTAGAAAGAAATGTCACTGATGAAGATATTTTATAACATAATATTTTTATATTATTTAATAAATATATTTATCTAAATAATAATTATCAAAGCTGAAATAACAGGAGGATGTCCCAAGAATCGTATATTCTTCACGCACACCGATTTTCCTTTCTGTTTCCTCGAAGAGCTAGCGGCCGTGTCCTCCCCCCCCCCCCTCCCCACCTCTCCATTTTGCGCGTCAGTAAAGGAAGGACGTCTAGGGTGGGGCTCACCTGGCAGGCAGTGGGCGGCCACCTTTTCAACGCCTTGATTTGCACGCCGCGGTGTCTCTTCGTTGCTGCTGCTGCTGTCCCCAGCCCTGCAACCCGTTGACTTTTTGTACGGTCGATGTGAGAACTGCATGCCGATTATACGTGCAGCAGCGTGGACCCCAGAAAGGAAATGGTATTCTGCTTGTGTTTCGCGGAGTGCGCTACTAGAATGCCAGAGGATAGAGACTGGCTTTAAGTTATATACTGCTGCGTTTGACTGCTCCGTTAATTTGGTTTTCTACTTCTTTTTAGTTTGAGATTTCCGTTTAATTCGAGTTCTACGATAGATCAAACCTCCCAGAGGTTTATGGCTTCGCCGCCGGGAGAAGGCCACGTGGGCTGCTTAGTTCATGGTTCAAATGAGTTGAGCTAAAATTTTAATATAGTCAAAACCTAGGCAAAGTCAAATATTTCCAAAAAAACGTTGTTTGGATCTTGATCAAGCAAAATTTCGGTGTTGTCAAAAATTTGTTGAGTAATTTCTTCGTCCTTAGAATGCCCACGTGTGACATTGAATTCATTTGTGTTACCAAATTTTGTAGATATTACAAAAATTTAATAGCAAACTAAATAACAGATAATTTTTGTTAGCGTCACTACTATTTGATTTATTTTGTGAGAGTAGCAAACCAAACAGGCTGATGACAACATAATTGCCGTTGGCTACGAGGTAGAGCAGTTGTGGATGGTTACGTACAGCTGCCATCGGATAGCTTTGTCATGCAGCGGAGTTGTTGCGAAAATCGTTAGTTTCCTCCATCCTTTTCCCACTCTATCTTCAAAAACGTTGAGATTTGCTTTGGACAAGGATACTAAAGTTTGTCCAAGGCACGCAAATTTCTATGTAGAATTTGTTCTACATGGTCTACCCATAGACTTTGATCCATTATTTGATGATGAGTCAAGCACCTCCTCGGTACATACTACTATGTTGCGAGGACTTTTGCCTAGCGTGTAAACCATGTCGCCTTTATCACAAGCCAACACACTTTCTAGTAGTTTTTTTTCATGATGGAGAATAAAGCTGCACAAGCTGGACGTCTTTTGTTTATGGAATTTTTTTTGGAAATAATACTTTTTTAAAAATTATTTACAAAACTAGGTCATCGCCTCAAAAATTACAAAAATAAGTTCCTCTCGGCAATTCATCTGGCGACAGGTTCCTATCGCCAGTTGAACTAGTAACAGAACTGAATCGGTGACAGAACCTGGGACAATGGGGAGTTCTGCGCCAGCTAATCATGGCGACAGGAATCTAGGAGTTTTTAAATATAGCAAATAAACTAAAAAAATACACAATTTTTTGTAGAGCATCCAGATAGAGTTTTCTTGCTTGTATAATTTTTCATAATTTTATTCATTATCAATTTGTCTCCAAAATTCATTTAAGTATACTACTTGTAGAATTTGTAAATATACAAAATAAGGTCCGAAAATTATGATATTTTTTGTGAATGCTCCTTACATAGTGTAATTGTTTGTGTAATTTTTTTAAAATTTTATATGTTCTAAAATTATCTCAAAAATTAAGGGTACACAATCAAGTACATTGTATCGGAAACCTAAATTCAGAATTTTTGAGACAATTTCAGAACATATAAAATTCTAAAAAACTTACACAAACAATTAAACTATGTAAGGAGTGTTCACCAAAAATTCATAATTTTGGGACCTTATTTTGTATATTTACAAATTCTACAAATAGTATACTTAAATAAATTTTGGAGACAAATTCAGAATGCATAAAATTATGAAAAACTTACACAAGCAAGAAAACTATATCTGAATGCTCTACAAGAAATTTTGTAATTAGTTGAGTTTATTTGCTATATTTAAAAATTCCTAGATTCCGCCAGTTGAACTGGCGACAGGAACCTACCCCCACTGTTCAGGGTTCCTGTTGCCAGTTCAACTGGCAATAGAAGCCTGTCGCCGACCTATTTTTGTAATTTTTTTGGAATGATGACCTAGTTTTGTAATTTGTTTAAAAAATTATTATTTCAAAAAAAAAAATCTACATACTACTATGTTGTGAGGACTTTTGCCTAGCGTGTAAACCATGTCACCTTTATCACAAGCCAACACACTTTCTAGTAGTTTTTTCATGATGGAGAATAAAGCTGCACAAGCTGGACATCTTTTGTTTATGGTATCTCAAGGCATTTGTGGCAGATTACCCACTCGCGGACAAATACCCTAATGGAGTCGGATATAGGGGGCTTTCTTTGCCTACGGGCATAGAAATAGGGGCAATCCTCTATTCATCTAGGAAACGGGCGCGAATATGGGTGGGCCCCACCCCCGTGTCCGCCACGCAAGTTTACCTGACAGCCTCCCTAACAGGTGGGCCCACAGAGAACCCTAGGTATCCAGTCCATTCCCCAGCCCCCAGCGCATACCCACTCCACTCAATCTGTCTCCCCACACGCGTCGCCAGCCATCCTATTATCTCGATCTCCCCCTCCAGTCCTGCATATGCATCTCCTTCTCTCCTCTCTGCATACACCTCCATCCCTCTACCGCCAGCACATCCCACCGATGCCAGAACATCCTGCCGACACCGGCGACTGCCCCGACTCCCTCGGTCCTTCCTCCTATCTTGCGGTCACCACACCGACTGGCTCCCTCCGCCACCGGTTTTGTTTTTCTTTCATTCCTCTCCCAAATCTCGATCCGTTGCTTGTGATTTGTGTTGAGCTCTCATATTTGTGAGCTATATGATATGTTTCTCAGATGTCGACTCCGGGAAGTAGTAGCCAACCTAGGCAACCTTGTCCCGTTTTTCACGTCCTTGATGCTTGTGTTCTTGTCTTCATCCATTTGTTCAATTATTGAATTCGAACTTTTTTTCGCGTATTCTACTCTTGTCAAAACTAAATCTATGTTAATGTGTTGTACTACGTGTCTATGTCGCAATAGTTGAACTGAATTGCCATTTGTATTCCCATTTAAGTCTTGAACTACCCCTTCTATTGTAATTGTTGAACTGAACTAATCCTTATCTGTTATGTCCATTTTTTTTTTTACTTTGGGTGCTCCTTGTCTGTTATTTTGTGTATTGCCTGTCTGATGAGATGCTGGTTTCATGAAGTGGTGGCGGGCTCACGGGTATGCCCACGGGTAACAGATATGGACGAGGTTTTTCGCCTGTCACCCTTCGCGGGCACACCTATGGGGAGATTTGGGCTGGCGGCCATGGGTATAGGAGAGCACTATCCGTGTCCGCCGCGCCCGATTGTCATCCCTACATGTAGCGGTGTTGTCTCGAAAGTCGTGATTTTGCTCCATCTTTCTTTCGACTCTATCTTAAAAACGTTAACATTTGCTTTAGACAAAGATACTATAGTTTGTCCAAGGCACGCATATTTCTTAGTAGAATTGTTCTCCGTGGTATACCCATAGACTTTGATCCATTACTTGATTATGTGTAGACCTGTTCATAACCCGGTCCAAACCGAACATGGAAGGGGAAGGCCCGAGCAAGACCTGGCTCGAAATTGGCCTTTTCCAATAAATTTATTTTATTTTATTTTTTGAGATAAAAAGTAATATTTAGTTTATTTCAAGAATAAAAACATATTTTTGTAATTATTTTTATTGCCTTCGTGGGACTTTCGGGCCAAAAAATCAAGTCCTGGGAAATTCGGGCCGGCGGTACATACTACTATGTTGTGAGGACTTTTGCCTAGCGTGTAAACCATGTCGCCTTTATCACAAGCCAACAAACTTTCTAGTAGTTTTTTTCATGATGGAGAATAAAGCTGCACAAGCTGGACATTTTGTGTTCATGGTATCCCAAGTCTGACCCGTAATCTACTCAAGCTGGATCTTCAGTTAGCCTATATATTCTTGTCTGGGTCAACAAATAAAAATACACTGGAATTCCTTCTCATATGTCAGGTTACCAAGTGGACTGGCATCATGGATTCATGGTGGAGAGTGGAGACATGGAGTAGTGCTTACTTAAAGTATTGAAGGCTTGCTCGGAATTTGACAATCATTATTCATAAGCATTGGACTTTTTGAAAGTCTTCTCACTTAAGCTATGTGTAACCATTTCATTGTTTAAAAAGCCATATGACTTGACTAATCTCTACCCTTTGGTGCCATGTGACACGACCTAGTGTAGTACTCCATGAAGAGCCATTCTTTTTGTGGTTTCACACCTCTAGTGAGATGTACAGAAATGATATTTATTAGCGTTGGCTAACAGATTGATTATATAACAGTTTAGTCAGTCAATTCTAAAAAAGGAAATCTAACAGGGTACTTCATTCATTATATACACACCCGTTTTCCGGACTGCAATTATGGGGGAGTGCTTACCCGTGGATGAAGCAATTTTACAAGATGCACTCCCGGTAGCACCCAACTCCTGGAGTTATATACTTATATCTCATAGTCTAATTCATAAATATCCCTATAAGTCACATATCTTTTCAATTTGGTCCATATATAATTATCTTTTACTTTGCACCCCCTAAGTTAAGTTGGTGTGCAGATACACCCCAGGCAGCATGTTAGCACTATGTTTATTGGTTTTTATTATCTTTCGCACTTGTTTCAATGATGTAATTGTTAATACTTATTTCAGTTATTTGGGTGATTTCGATACTTGTAATGCACCATTTCATTACTAGTGTTTCAATGCTGAAATAGTGTATTACAAATACCAAAATCACTCAAATAATTGAAATAAGCGTTCAAATCATTTAGACAAGTACTAGGGCCATCGAAACAAATGCCAAAGATAATTAAAACCACGTGAAAGTAGTGCAAACATGCAACATATGGGGTATTTGCAAGTCAACTTAACTTATAGGGATACATGTGGCAAATTGAAAAATCATGTGACTTATATGGGTGTTTACGGATTTTCCTCGGTTTTAATTCCTGTAAAAATCCTCTGTTCTGGATGGGGTGCCTCACTTTTTACTCCAATCATGTCACAAGGCACCAAAGGGGAGACGCAGCTCGCAAGGCCACTTTGCGGGTTGCTCGATTTTTAGTGCTTGCTAGGCAATTTGGCCTGTTCTTTCTTGGCACTAATCGAACAACTTGCTTGATTAATATATCAGTTTTAGTGGTGATATGAGAGTAAGAATCAATACAGTTATCTGTTTTGAAAGTAATCAGTTTTAGTGGTGATATTAGAGTAAGAATCAATACAGTTCTCTGCTTCAAAAGTATAAGCTGACGACTTCTTTTTTTTGACGGTATAAGCTGACGGCTTCTTGGACGGAGGAAAAGTCAAATAATCTGAAGTTAAAAGTTTGGTACGCCAAACATAAGTCTAAACTGCCCAGCTTTGGATGGTCCAACAGGTGTGTCACCTCGGTTTTAGGCTAACGACCCTATATAGTTTAGTTTGCATTAATGACATATTAGATTGGTCATTTATGTGGATTTTCTGCTATAACTTCCGTGATTAATCCGTGATTTGATCATGTGTGTTATGGATCTTAAGATAATTAGATCAACAGTTCCCACTCTGTCTACCCCAAGCTAGAGCTTAGGAAAGAATGAGAACTGAGGAAGAAACACGGCACACGGCTACGGCCGGGGCCGAACGTGATATATATTGCCGGACCGGCTACAGGGGAATAGGCAGTTACAACAACCATATCATATGGTTTGAAAACAGAGGCGGAGCTAGGCCTTGGGCCATCGGGGCAATAGCCCGAGGCCTATGATCAAAAGGCCATGTTAATTTCTTTGAAAAATCAATAAAAAATGATGTGGCCAGCTACGCCACTGTTTGGAAAGATAAGATCACAATCTCTTATACATGAAAATACAAAGATAATACCTCCTATACAACTTGTACACCAAGAAAGAATACTTGTACGCTAACATCTAACTTTTTTTTAGAACATGCAAAAGCTTTGCATGTCTAGAGCTTACTCTTACCGGAGGGCCATCGATTCTCTTTAAATTAGTCAATGAAATGGCACGTACAATGTAGACATTTTAGACGAGCATCCCTTGCACGAGTACACACATCAATGGTGGATGCCGTTGGCTGCAGTCAACTTCGAGTACTCTATCTGCTTGGTTTAAGTGCGCGTATCTGCCCCAACCTAAGTTTCATCGCCGGAATAATGGCCACCACGACTCCAATGTAGACGACGGCCAGACAGAACAGAGCAGCTGGCCACCACGACTTCAATGTAGAAGATGACCGGACAGATCAGAGCAGCTGCCGTCGTACTCTGCTTTCAAAGGAAGGCTGATCTTGGCAGCGGCAGTAATGGCGAACTGACCGCCGGCCCCTATGCCGTACGTCCGTCCTTTTATAAAAGTGTGAACGAAATCATCACTCACTGGGAAAATCGGAAGAAAAAGAAACATAAGTTTTCCAGTGATGTTGGAACGAATTTGCTAAAAGACGAGCTTCCACTGCGAAAATCGGAAGAAAAAGAAACATTAACTGCCTAGTGATTTAGATTTAGTACTCCAATTTGTGAAGAAAAGGGTGATGGACAAGTGACATAGGTCACCGAAGAATAATGTCTGGTTCACATGATTTTAGTTTTTTTTCCTCAGCAGAAGAACACATGAAATCGGCTCTTGGCAAGTGGAATCTCCTAGTTTGGCTCAGCTAATCGATGTGATGACGACGTTCTTTATGCAACAGGTGTTGATATGCAACGGCCTGTCACCATCTCGTTTACTGTTAGTCAGCACAGCGTTGGCGGCATGCATATTATGCATATGAACAGATGATGTTCACTGTTTCTTGAGATGTCATGATCAGAGGATCAATCAGCCCATCCTTGTTACATGACAGTTCTTCAGCATAACGGTGATGGATTTTGCAGTGCTATACTGACTGCTCTACATTTTTCAGTAACTGAATGTGGTGGGTAGTTCACACCGAAATACAGAACCCAGAAGACAAGGTTTACAGATCTGAGATACATCTGAACTTGCAGAACTCCCAAAAAGGCAAAAAGAGGAAAACAAACCCCTCCATTGAGAGACAGATGGAATTTCAAAAAGCATCACAAACAAAATGGGAGACAGGCAGGCTGCACCATCAGTCAGAGATCTCAAATGTAAGAAGGTACAAATCAAGATACTTACATCTGGACACCAAACTCTCTGCTAAACTAGAACAAACAGCAATGCTACATGATGGCTAGAGCAACCTCCCTCGCGCAGGTCATCTCAGCACTGTACTTCCCTCTTACTGGAACAGACTGCAGCACTGCAACTCATGGACTTTCATGAAGCTTGCAAAAGCTATCCAGGAGATGATGTATACCATGCAATGCAAGAATTGCAAGCACAAAATTCCTTAACATCTGAATTATGCACCTGACAGGCATAAGCGCATAACTTCCTCGTGAAACCGCATAAGACGAGGGTTAGGTTCTGGTCGTTCCGAAAAGGGTGTTGTTCAGAAATGAAGCACTAGAATTTAGCCACCAGGCATGCAAATCTGGAACAAGATAGCGAAGTTCTTTGTCCTACAGTATATCCCCGATACGTGCTAACAACCACGCTTAACAGGGGCAGACCCAGGTCAAAAAATGAGCAGAAACACAAGTGAGCTATCAAGACACATCTGCTGAGCTGAGCGGGGGCATAAGTGAACAGACATTGAATTACTTCACTAAAAACTAAAATTTAAGTGAGGCCTGACCCCACCCAACCTTCTTAAGGTCCGCCTTTGACGCTTACGAATTCTTTGCCGCATGGAGTGCCGAAAAGAAAACCAGAGCACACATCTATATTATCAACAGGGCAAAAGACGGAGCGCAGCACAACGGATAGTCTCATTCAGCAAAACATCAAGCTTTGCTGGCGTGCTTCAGCTGCTTCATGCGCAAAAGGTTTTGACGCTCAACATGACCTTGCTGGAATGTAACTCCCTCAGGCTGAGAAAATATTTGAGACTTGATTGTGAGAATTGAATTGATTTACGATACTTATGAGGCTATGAGTAGTCAAGTACTCGAGTGGTAGTAGTTTTTTTTTTGTTGAAATGGCAAGAGAATTGCCATTATTGCATTAAAGATGGGAGATGACTCGAGTGGTAGTAGTAATGTGCTGCTTTTTGTGCTTTGAATATACCTGCTAGGCGAATATTTCTGTGTTCGAAATAGGGCCTAAGACGCGTCTAATATATTCTAACCATCCCGTCAGTCTCCGGCGTAGGCATCATCGTCTAGATGAGCCGGTTAAAAACCCATCATCGGTAAAGGAAATTTGGCTGAAAACTCCCAAGAGAAAAAACAAAAGAAGAGCCAGATTGATCTCTCCTGAGAAAATAAGAATCTAAATAAATGTAGAATTAATTCTAGAAATAAATTGGCCCCGTCCACTCAATGCCAGCGAGGACTGACGGAGTTGCGGCCGGCCGGCGGCGACGTTCCTAGTGGCGGTGGCTCCAAGAGATGCAGGGTGATCTAGTATCAAGTTCCTACCAACACCCTTTTTCTTTTTTGAGGGAACCTACGGCCTAACAAGTTATGAGTTTTTTTTCGCCGATTTAGCGTTGTTGCGATCGGAAATTATAGGAGTAGTGTCCGCCACGAAGAATTTATAGATTTGACACCGGGTCCGCACAGCCACCGCACGGATGACCACGCGGACGACTGCTAGGTTGACACGCACCCCTACCACATTGTCACCGTGCGGTGGAGCTTAATCCATTTTTAAAAAATATTTTAAAGATAACATTTTTCTAACTTTATTTCCAATTCTTACCACTTTAGTCATGCCATGACCCGTGGCGTGATCAAACTGTGTTATCACGCTACTGATCGCGGGCATGATCAAACCTGCCATAATAGCTCTCCGAGTCAACAAGTGTCCGTTTTTGGGTTGAGTCCTGTCACGCCAAGCGGAGTGACGTGACAATACTTGTTTGCGATGCCAAGATCCGTGGCGTGATAACTTATTTTTGCCATGCTACGCATTGTGACATGGCCAACAGGGTCAGAATTGGAGGGGTGCGTGTCGACCTGGCAGTCGTCCGTGCGATGGCCGTATGGACCCGGTGCTAAATCTACAAATTCTTCACGACGCACGCTACTTCTATAATTACCAATGCTAAATGGGCAAGAGACCCAGTTACAAGTACTAGTAATATCAACATTGGGCCTTTAGAATTTTCGGCCTGCCCGGCTAGAAGCGTCTCGGCCCGGCCCAAAGTGCTATTCTCGACCTTCTTGTGCTACAAACCGGAGCTCCAGATGGGCCCGGCCAAACTTGCAACCTGGGCCTTCTCGTGTTACAAGCTGCAAGTCTGGAACAAATCAATTATTCACCTAGAATTACTTTTTTTTCTCAGCACCCCTCGAAAGATTGGATTTCTCATTCCACGCCGGAAACGTCCTTCCCCTCCCATCACACCATCGGATCGTAAGCACCCCATGCATCACAGCCGTCCGATTCCCCACGCGAGCGCGCGGAAACCCTAACCCTAGCCTAGCCCACCAAAACCCCAGCAGTCCATAAATCCCCTCCTCCTCCCTCCCCGCCGCCACTTCCCTCCCATCTCGATTCTCGCCTCCTCTCCCACACACACACAACGCAGCTCATCGCGGTAAGCTTCCTCGAACCCTAGAGCGAGCTCGCTCTCGTCTTGAACCTCTCTCTCTCTCTGTGGACCTGAGCGCTAGGGTTTTGTTTCCTCTGCGCAGATGGCAGCGGCGGAGGCGAAGGTGGCGGTCGTGCCCGAGTCGGTGCTGCGGAAGCGGAAGCGGGAGGAACTCTGGGCCGCGGACAAGAAAGAGAAGGCGCTCGCCGAGAGGAAGAAGGCCGTCGAGAGCCGCAAGGTCATCTTCGCGCGCGCCAAGCAGTACGCACAGGAGTACGACGCCCAGGTGAGCGCCCCCGCCTTCGCGATCTCGGTCCCGGTCTGATGATATCGCCTTGTTGCTGTGTGTTGGTTAGCTGCTTCGGATTTCCTCTTGCGATGTGGCGTTTGCGTTCGATCTGAGTAACTAGACGTGTGCCATTTAGGAATTGTTCGTTGAAATTTGTTACGAGCAATTGATTGGTTAGAAATGGTAATATTATCTTGGTCAAATACTTTGTTTTTTTAATGTGGGATTCATTTGTGGTTTGCGTCACCTTGTACATAAGGCGTACATAATTACAAGTTCAGTTTAGATTATAAGTTAGAACTATTTGGTAAACACGCACATTGTTGATTAGTACTTTCATGATTTATTCATGTTCTCCATTTAGAGATGTTATGATTAAATGCCGTGATCACTGATCATATTTCTTACCTACCTAGTTCTGTTGTGAGCACTGGGAAATCTTTGTCATTTTTTAAATTTTGATTCTGTCTGAATGTTGATTGGTGAGTAACAGAATGGTGCTTTATGAAAAGCTAGCATCATTGGGAATTTGTTGTGATGTCTGTTCACTTGGAACAGGAGAAGGAGCTTGTGCAGCTGAAGCGTGAGGCCCGGATGAAGGGTGGGTTCTATGTGAGCCCTGAGGCCAAGCTACTGTTTGTGATCCGCATCCGTGGGTAGGGCAATGCATCATATCATCTGCTGGTTCTATTGGTTTGATTAGATGCTAATGTTGTGAAATGCGTTTGTAGTATCAATGCCATGCACCCCAAGACCAGGAAGATCTTGCAGCTCCTGCGGTTGAGGCAGGTCAGTTGGTTCATCGGTTATGTGAAATTTGATCATCATTGAAAATGCTAGGTTGCTAATATTTGTATTTTGTGCTGAATGGTTTGATTTTGCAGATCTTCAATGGTGTCTTCCTCAAGGTTAACAAGGCAACCATAAACATGCTGCGCAGGGTTGAGCCATATGTTGCATATGGGTAAGTTCAAATCTCTAGCTGCTATGAGTACATGCTCTGTTTATGTATTTAGCTGTATAGAATAACACTTGTATGATTGTAGTGCTGTTGTAATCCATAGATGCCTATTCGTAATTCCACCGTTCCCAGCTAATACAAGTAGTTCTCCCTATCTCTGCTAGAATGAAGTGACAATGCTGCACTGTATGTAAATGTAACATAACATCAATTTTGATTGGAAATGTAAAATTATCTGAGTATCTAATAATTTTTTGCCTATTTATACTATGATGTTTTGATACGATGAAACATTTTTGTGTGCAAAAGTTCATTCTTGTTCCATCTATTTTTATTCATTTGTGTTTCAATTTTGGAACGTATGATAGGTATACTTTATTGATCAATTCAGCCCTTTTATTCCACCTTATGCTATTATCTATCAGTAGACCTGTCTATGGACCAACAATTTGTGTAAACTCTGCCAGAATTAGATTGATTACTCACAGGCCTAAAATCATTACCAAACATATCTCAGACGGTCAGACAACCCAATTCGGATGTGGGGTTTTTGAGCTAACTGGTCACCATGCTGGACTGACTTGATGCACAGCTTTTGATATCTCTAGTCGTCAATGTTTTTTTTTTTTGAACTTGGCTGAATCGATAATTCTATGTACCATCAGGTACCCGAACCTGAAGAGCGTTAGGGAATTGATCTACAAGAGGGGTTATGGGAAGCTCAACAAGCAGAGGATTCCTCTGACCAACAACAAAGTCATTGAGGAGGTCTGGCATCTTGAAGTTTTCCATGGATTGTTATGGTATATGCATTTTAATTTTAGTCTTAAGTCATTTCCCCCTTCTTGATGTCCATCCGTTAGGGATTAGGGAAGAACAACATCATCTGCATCGAAGATCTTGTCCACGAGATCATGACTGTTGGGCCGCACTTCAAGGAGGCCAACAACTTTGTCTGGCCGTTCAAGCTGAAGGCGCCACTCGGTGGCCTCAAGAAGAAGAGGAACCACTATGTTGAGGGCGGTGACGCCGGCAACCGTGAGAACTACATCAACGAGCTCATCAAGAGGATGAACTAGACACTTGTGTCCTGGGAAAATGTTTTCTATGTCAACAAAGTTATTTCACTTTAGTGAGTCGTGGTGTAATGGATATGCAATTTTGGCGTTCCAAACACGAGGTAGACATGGGTCATTCACAGTGAGACTTCCGGTAGGAAATATGTACCGTCTATTCAGAAGGTTTGTTCTTGTCTGGGTGCTGTTATTTCTCCATATGCTTGACATGTTTGCCCTTCTATTATCGTGTTTGCTTGCATTGCTGGGCGTTTTGTATCTATTCACGCAGGCTTGCATACTTGCGCGTTTCGGCTAGTTGAGTGTAATATGCCTCGATGAGGTTGAGTTGATTTGTCTCGGCCGGCACTAGCATGGTGTTTTCATTTTCAGGGTCGATTTGGAGCTGGAAGGTCTACCGTAGAAGCAAACTGTTCATATCTGTTCTACACGATGGGGAGGTTGGAGGAATTTTGGCCGTATTGGTGCCTTTTTTGGCTCGTATTTACATGAATGACTGTCTCTGAAAATCAATTGCAAAAATAGCCCTCTACTACATGACCATCGTGCGGCAGTTGCTTCTTGCCCGCCACGTGCTTGTTGCCGTATGGTCATCGTGCGGTGGCGTTGTCACACAGCCGTCTTGTGGTGGCCCTCCTGCGTCCTCCCCACGTGTTTGGGATTAGTGTTGTCCTAGGATTAGGGTTTATGCCGAAATTATGGTTTCAGTCGATTAGGGTTAGGGTTTCGTGCTATTTCTAATTTTTTTTAAAAAATATAGCAAATGAGTTTAAAAAATTATGAAATTTTATATGAAGTCACTCGACGCAGTGTACTTGCTTGTGTAGATTTGTTATAATTTTATTCGTTCATAATTTTTCTCGCAATTTCATATAAGTGTACTGTTTGTACGAATTTGTAAATGTAGAAATTGAGCTCCAAAAATTATGAATTTTATTTTGAAGACTCCTTATGCAATGGACTTGATTGTGTACTGTTTGGACAATTTGATATGTGTTCTGAAATTATCTCAAAAATTTAGGATATAGGTCGCGAAAATTATGGTTCCATGGTTTCATATGACTTGGAATGTATATTAAAAAAACTACATTGCAACTCCATTGGAGATGTCGATATACAATATGACGTATGAGAACACATATAACAACCAAAAAACACGTACAAATATAGCAAAACAAAATATGAATACAAACATACCAAAACATAATCGCATAACACGGGATACAATATGGCTCACTCATCTGAGCCACTACCCTCTGCTCGTTGTGGCTGCCTCCGTGTGCGCCTGGATGTTTTGCGTTGGGCATGTCCCGTGGGATACGTGAGTCGGTCTGGAGAGCGTGTCGGATCAGAGGGGGTACGGAGACCGTTGGGTGGGTGGAGGTGGACTAGTAGGCTGACTCTGGCTCAACACAGTCTAGTAAGCGTACAGGTTGTCCTAATGAGACATGCCGACCTAGGGGCCACCTCTAAAAAATTAATGAACGACGGACTCCATAAATTCACTCCCGGGTTGTCCGCCCCAATATACGTTACTTGCAACTCCGGTTGGGCGGATGAGCTCTTCTGGTCTTGGATGTACGATGTGCCAGCCAACCCGGATGAGCTTTGGCCTTGGACACACGATGGGACAGCGAACCCAGAGAAGCGCTGCCCTGCGTATGCTCCAAACCCTGGCTGCCATGGTCCAAACCTTGACGGCGTGTACTGCTCCCTGCTAGGAGCTGGGAGGCTTGTATCGTTATCATCAGTCGACATGAACTGGCCGTCACCCCCACGGTCAATTGAAGGCTGCAAGACGGAACGATGTTAGTACATATAAATCTCTGGATGTGAACCGAGAATCTCGTACCTCCCGGATGTGCAGTGTAGATGACCGACGAGGAAAGCTATTCTGTGTACCGAACACGAGCGGTAGAAGTGATTCATCCCGACGGACCTGCGGCGGGAGAACGACATGATGTTAGCAGAACATGAGACATAACCAACGAACAAAACATAGATTTATACATAACTTACCTCGCTACCGCTCTGGCCCGCGGATGACCAACGGGGAACACTACGACGCCAGCCGAACTTGCTAGGTCGTGCTGCCTTAGCGGGTGAGCACGGCCCCCCCACTTGGTGCCCGATGTGCAGGACGTCGTCCGTCGAACGACCGCGGCTCAAGTTTTTTTTTATAATCTTCTCTGCTGTCACCAGCTCCGGACGCTCCGATGAGTCTTGCGCGCGTTAGTGGCATGTACCACTCTATGTACGCACCGTACGTCTCAAGGTCGTACAGATGCGGGTCACACAAGACATCCAAGTGCGCCCTCTCCATCCATGTCATAGTCCACTCGTACTGGACCGGACGTTAGTCCTGAATATGTCCACCCGCCCTCGATTGCTTGCATTTCCGAAAGGATTGATATTAAAAAAAGAAGACGTAAGAACTGTAAACATTACTTGGATGAAGTTTGAGTCACAGGTGTACGGCTTGCGGCAGGTGCCTGCCATCCGCGGGAGGGGGGGGGGCGACTTGGTGCGCACCAAACTGTCATATTACACGTTGCGGCATGTAAGGCTCTACCATATGTGCGAACACCAGGTGGCAGTTCGTCGTCCATAACCCGACATCCTGGGTGCATTGCACGGACATCCTGTGTGGCGCTACTGTGCGCATGAAATCTGGATACCATGGAGTCCATATGATGCCGCTCTCGAGCAACGACTCGAATTCGTTGTGGAACAACGAGTAGCACCTCGCCGGTCTGTCCTTGGCCCAGCACAGACGGCCAGCCGTCCACCGTAAACCCATGGTGGGCCCATTTATCGCGTCGATTGGGGAGGGGGCGTACGGATGCACCGCTCTCTCGATGGACAGACGCCCAACAGAGAAGTACTCCCAACTCCACAACTGCAGGAGCACGTAGCAGACGACCAGGCTGGTGGTACCACCGGTGCCGCGCTACTAAGCATCACATAACCCCGGTATGTGGCACAAATGGCGGCTAATCCCCAGCTATACTGAGGCATCGGCTCAGCCTCCGTGTCAACCAACGACTTGGTGACACGGACGAAGCTGGGGTGGCAAAAATCACCATGTATGGTTGGAAACAGGACCCAACCAAAGAGCCAAAGAAGGTAAGCAACGAGGTGTGTCTTAACGACCTCGTCAGATGCACCCTGCGGCAATGACTGAACTACCTCAGCCAAGTCCAGGGGACACCACGTACACGCTCTGGGAGAGGTTGGCCGAACCGCTGCTCTAGCCTGGCCTTCCAGTCCGCCCTTGGAGGGCCCGGAACAAGTGGCTCGCCCCAAATCGGGAGACCGATCAAGAGGGAGACGCCCTGCAGGGTGACCGTCATCTCACACCACCGAAAGTGGAAAGTGTGCGTCTTGGGCCTCCACCTGTCGACAAGTGCCGACAGCAGGCTGGTGTCTAGGGTGAACCGATGACCGACGTACACCAGCCTCGTAAGGGGCAACAAGCCCATGTCCCGGAGGATCGGGACGTAGCGATTGTCCAGCTCCCAGTAATCCCTCCCCGCCTGAAGCACTAGGGGCAGAGGGCCATCCGCATCACCGGCGATCCACAGCTTGCACCGGTGATCCTCATCGTACAAGTGTTTCAGAAGCACCGGTAGAGACATGGCTTGCAACACATAGAATAGACGGATTATTAGTGAGAAGATTGATAATGACCATAAAATACGGCAAATTAAATAGTATGACAAAACTAACACTACAAATTAATGTACACTAATTTAGTAGTACAAAATTAAATACGACTATTTAAACATGACTAAATTAATCAGGGCTAATTGATTACCGCAAATAAACATGTGCTACGTACTGATAATTAAAAAAGCATGCACATATTGTTCCATAAATCCAACACGAACATACACATACAGTGCATGCATGCATGGCCAGCAGTGCATGTATGAATAATTAGTTGCATGAATAACTACCAACTTCATTTTTTTCTTATTTTTCTATTTACAGTCATTATGAACTTTAACTAATTGTTTAAAACTAATTAATTAAGACAAACTAATTGCAGAATTTATATGTGCTACCTTGTCATTGAAATAGCACTAGCTCTCTCTATATATGTTACCAGATGATGCATGCACATTCCCTAATTGACAGTGAGAAAGCAAACCTAGCTTCTTGGTGAAATTTTACAAATGGACATGTCACTCAAGGGTGAGTTTTGTTTCTACTACACCAAATTGATGGCTAGCATTGATGAGATCATTATCATTGCGAGATCGACCACAGCCAATGTTCTTGTGAAAAATTATACAGATTAATCCTACGCTTGCCACAACAAAATTGACTTCACAGCCTAAGATTACCTAACATATATAAGTATGAGTATCCTATGAATTAAAACTAATTAATTACGTAACATCTATAAGAATTAAAACTAATTAAATAAACCACGACTAATAAATTCTAACAGATTTCCCTACGACGACCTAAGATTACCTAATATCTATAAGAATTAAAACTAATTAATTACGAACAACAAAAAATCGACGCTCGCTCGCTCTCCAGTTTATAGCCGTTGTGGGAGGGAATCCTTCCCCCGCACAAGCTAATTGAAATTCACAGACATGCATCAGACAGTGATATGATGGAATTAACTGGAGGAAAGGATGGGCGTGGAATTAGGGGAGGGGTCTGGCACTTTGCAGCTTCTCCGAACGACAGATGAAATCACCCACGGTTTTTTCGGTTTTTTTGTTTCTCCTGAGAACAAAACCGGACATGTGGCATAGGGGGGAGGGAGGGCCATGCGGAGGGGGCACGGGAGAGGCACGCGCGGCGGTGGGAGGGCGGGAGGGAGGGTGCATGGATGCCGGACACGCGGCAAGGGCGAGGGCCATAGCATGGTGGCCGTGCGGCAACAGACACGTGGCGGGCAGGGAGTGGCTGCCACACGGTGACCGTGCGACAGAGGGCTATTTTTGGAGACGACCATTCCTATAAATATAAGACGAAAAGGTGTCAATACGGCAAAAAATTCGAGGTTGGATGCTGGAGTAATATACTTTCTAATTGGGCGTGCCCATTAGCAATCCTAGTATCTTCTAGAATTCCACAACTGTTCAGTAATAAGTACACTGTACATGAAAACAAAGACCACTGGTCAGTGAACAAAAGAGCAATTCGTTATATGTTACTGGATACCTTTGGATCCTCACAAGTTATGTCACTGGATACTTTCAGATCCTCGTAATATGTCACTAATGTTTCGCTGATATACGAGTCCTCACAATAAGTGATATATTGTGAATCATATAGTTATTTAGTAATAAATTGTGAATTTTTTCTTGAGTAAACCGTGTTGGAACAGACCGTGCAATTATTGTAGCAAAGAAAAACCAGATTGGGGGGGCAGCATATTTGTGACTAGGTTGACACGAGAAGCGTCTCATTTCTGGGTTTCTGAAACGTTTTACCATTGGCGATAGCTAGACACCATCATTGGCGGTCATCAATCTCCCGGGAGAAAGGGAACTTGATTGATTAAACGGGGTGATCAGTACATTCCTCGTTAACGAGGGGAATAATGCACTGGGGAATTTCAGTAAGCCAAACGACTATGAGTCGTGCGTTTCGTCGAGCCATGAGCAACCCTCTCTACCCTTTTCGCCTCGACGACCTTCGCCTACCGACATGCCGTCATCAACTCCTTTGCTTCTGCAACGAAGTAGCTCAGCTTCGAGCGATCTGGTGCACGCGACGGCTGCAGCCAACTTACCATCGTCAACACGATATACCCGATTTCTCATTGGGCCAACTCCGGGGAGCTTTTGGCTCACTAAAGCCCGTGCTCCTTGCTCCGGCTGATGTCCTTTCCATGCTGCACGTCTGCGTCTTCTTCCTCCTCACGACCACACAGGCAACTAGCTAGGGGAACTGCAAGAGAAGAACCGGATGGAGATGCTGAACAAGCAATCGTGTCACTTCCAACAAGAAGGGCAGCAAAGGATGGAAAATAATTATATGGTACTGGTGCTACGCATGACTATATGACATCACCCTTCAATGCGAATATGTGACAATCACAAGTCTTTATGCGTCTTACCGGTGTCATTTTTTTATCCCAAAAGTTAGAAAATGACACGCATAAATCCGCAAATGATGGGACATCTTCTAGCTCAAACCACGCAAAAAAAAGAAAAGAAAAAAGAAAGGAACTTATCCAAACGGAGCTGGAGTCCAGGGAATCATCTCTTGAATTAAGAGGTGGTAAATAAGATGTTTGATCTTGTGAAATCCTCTGGTTTTTTTTTTTTTTTGAAATTTGGCCAAGAGCTCTAACATTCTCTTAAGAAAGAAGGTAGGCACCTAGGTTCGAGTCAGTTGGGTGGGACGTTCGACGGCACTCTCCACCAACCGAGTAGCGCTAATAGAAACACTTGGAGCATTGTTTTGTTATTGTTCTTTTTCATGAAAATATGAACTTGAAGATAAACTACATGACTTTTTAACTAGGATAGAAGGTGGAGCTCAAACTCGTGACCTCAATCATCGCACCTAAAGTGTTCTACCATCAGTACCAAGTCTTCCCTTTCTCGCTTTTTTTTGGTTGGCCCATTTCCGAGGAATAACCTTTACAGTGATGCGCAACATGGATAAATTGTATTCACTTTGTTTAATTTTATTTGGCGTTTTTTTATGGTCTTCGAGATACTTTTTATAATTTTATATTAAAATATACCAAAAATATAATATTATGAAAGTGTTTTTACTAACAAATCTAATGATATAGCTTTAATGTAGTCGATCCATATGGTTTCAAACATATTGGTGATCCAACGGCACGTGGGAATAGTGTGCATCTGTTTGACAGGGACAAGTACAAAGACGCAATTAACCGTCTTGGTGGATACATATGCATAATTGATATTTCTTGATGCTTTCTTTTGGCTTGTCAACTGTAAGTATAGTGGTTAATTAAAAGGAAAGAACCATGGCTCTTGGCCATTGTGCAGCTCCTTTTTGCCATATTATATTCCAGTGAACAAGTGGCAATGTCTTGTTTGCGTGCTCTGCGGTTTGCACTGATAAAGTGATGGACTGATGGTATCTCGTACAATTTGTAGAAATTTGCTCCTTTTCTTAACATATAATAATTTGAATACATATGTCTAGTCTAGTGCTAAAGCAGGTTTTCCACGATGGACGAAAACCGGGAGAAAAAAAAACCTGGAACCGGCAATTTTGGGCACCCTTGGTTTAAACCAGCTTCTATACCAGAATGCTTCTAATAGCTTCTAGCTTATATCCAAACATCAAATTTGCAAAAGAAAAGAAAAGGAAGGAAGGGAAGGAAAGGAAAGAGAGACATTTTTAAAAAAAATATATATATATTATAAAATCCGAAAACTAACCTGTTTTCGGCGAAAAACCAGAACCACGGCAACCGCCCTCCTCCAGTTTTGGGCCGGTTCTGGTTTCATAAACCTTACTAATTATAAGTCTCCATTATTATTTTTAATTGAAACATAAACATGAGCAGTGTTACAAGCTAGCACCCATTACGTTTTTTCTCTGAAACGTAAGTCTCCATTACCTTTAGCTTAGGAGCTGTGCGAATCCTACCGCTTGCCTAGTTTCAACTAAACTGTACATGGGATCAGGATGCGCTTCAGGCAAGTGCATTCACGCATCTGATCTGATTGTGGCATTGTGCCCTTCCATCTAATCATTATGCCTTTTAGAAGCGCTTATATACTCTCTTAGTTTGTAATCTTGAATATTAGCTTTCTATAAAAACTGGGATTACTTCCTGTTTCAAAAAGAAAAAGAAAAAAAAGAAGCACTTCTATACGCTTAACAAAAGTAGATGATCCAGAGTAATTGTTTGGGGACAATTTGCCTTTTCACAATTAGTAATTGTACTTGTTTATGACCTATTTAGTTTGGTTATGCTTTCACATAAATAAATTATTTCAACATCATTTCAAAGAAAAACAAAAGAAGGAAAAACTTCCCAACTCATCATCTTTTCACCTAGCTTTCACAAGAAATCAGCCGATTTTCAACTGATCAAGGGTTAAGAGTATTCAAAGCTCCATATAGCTAACCTTGAGTTACAGACTTACAGTCCAACAAGGAAAAAGGTTAAATACCACCAAAAAATGTTGGAAGAAAAAGAGTATCTAGCTAATTCCCCAAGAATCATTCTCAAAGATTAAAAAAAAAACAGATTTTGAAAATGTACCGGAGCCAGGTTGCGCAACTACCGGTTTCTTTTCATTCTATTGCTGTTTGCTATTTCTTTTTTCTTATGTATATATTTTTCCGTAAAGTATTGTTTTCATATGGTGTTCTATAAGCTTTAACACCAAGATTTCATTAAACTCGGTACAAAAGCACCTCTATCTGGCTGGCATGGAACTTATCGGTTATCCTAGGGTTTTTTATTCATCCACCTTCTCACCATATTCCTCGAAGCCATGGCGGATCTAGGCTTAGGGCAACTGGTTTTAGTCCTAGGTATAGGACCTAAAACCCAGGGATAAATTGTCAAAAAAAGCAAAAGATAATGAACTCAGTCAAGAAATGAGCTAGCCCAACCCGGAGCGTGGCAAGTCTGGCTCTGCCCATGTTGGAAGTGACTGTCGAGAATATCACTGTTGGAAACCCTTTTTCTTGTGCTATAGTACTTTCATAAGAGCGTCCTTTTGCTTGCACTACTTGGGAACAATATATATCTGGCTTTTTTTGACCTGAAAAGAACAGGTAACAGCCTGCGCCTGTCGGTCGAACTCCATATAGTCTATAGTGCAAGCAACTAAGCAAGTGCACTGGCTGTTTTATAGGCGGAAACTGCCTTATCCTCTCTTGTGGTTGCTTCAGTACTTATATAAAGTTATATACTGTAGATGTCTCAGACAGAGAGAGAGAGAGAGAGAGAGAGAGAGAGTTCACCTTGAACGTTTGGTTTGATCTGAATCATTGGTTTACCGATCGAACGGTACACATTAGGGTCTTGGACGGGCTTGCAGATTTTCAACACCGATGGTAGCTGCACAAGACATTGTGGGGCTGGCTCCTCAATTATTTTAGCATAAGTTCTTACAGGCCGAGCCAGCTTTGCGCCTTGACCTGGATGACATTCAATATCATGTTCCCATACGTATATCAGCTAATGGTATGCTATTTCCTGCTTTTGAATTTAGATCCAATATCTCGTATCTGATGAATGGATCGTTGGTGCACTTGGAAGTTTCTTATTTTCTTGATTAAATAATTAGAGAACTAAGCCACAAGGCCCACAATAGCCTCTCACCTTTGCTTCAAGAAAATGTTGAATGGATCATCGAGTCACGGAAAACATATCAATGGAAATACTCAAAATTGGAATTTTCTCTTGAATTGAAGAGAGAAGGCGTTGAACTTGTTGGCGACTGTCAGTTCGAAGTGAGAAAGCGTCACAATACAAGCAAACCAATTAAATCAAGTGTGCAGAGAGGGAGAAGAAGATCAGAAGAGAAAACTTAGCGATGAGATACTGCAAATTTGTAAGGAAGAAGATATACATATATATTGCAAATTTCGAAGGCAGACAGTGAAAGATTAACAACCTAATGGTACAGCAGGACAGCTTACTCAGCTACTTGTACTAAGAAAACTAACTAGCCAGCTAGAATCAAGTAGCCAACAAACTCAAGAAGAAGAAACCAACCAATCAACACCTCAATCTCAAACTTCCATCGACCAACTGAGGCTTACTACGTACTTCAAAACTAAAGCTCGGATACTACTATAGTTGCCAGAGGCTACGAAATGGCCCTCGCTATTGCTAGCTAATTAATTTGTTGACGCCGGCCATTAAGGAGTAAGTAATTACGATTGGGTTTGGGTGTAGAGTGTGACGAGGCTGCGGCGGCAGCGCGTGCAGGAGAACTTCTTCTTGTTCTTGACGCAGAGCGGCAGGCAGAGGATGCGCCGCTCGCTCTCCACGTCCGTCGCAACCACCGCCCCGCCGCACCGCGGGCACGCCCCCGGCGCCTTCTGCGCCCCCGTCACCGTCTCCTCCTCCACCCCGCAGCACGCCAGCGTCCGCGCCACCGCCATTGCCATCCTCCCTAGCCCCGCCTCTCTCTCTCTCTCTCTCTCTCTCTCTCAGTTTCTTTGAAGAAGACGAGAGGGAGTCAGAACTCAGAAGTGGAAACGAGCTATGGATTGCCTGGGCAAACGTATATGTAGAAGACAAGATCGCAACTCGCAAGTGTGTCTCCACTCAGCCTTGTTTGGTTTGACTTGGTTGGTATGGTAGCTGACTAGCTCACACACGCACTACAGTGGTTGCATTTTCGTGGCATCCAGGTGTATGATATATCCACAAATGGGTGGGTCCATTATATTGGTGGCGATTAATTTCTTTAACCCTTTGGGGGAGGTTATATGAGGGAGTGTTATGTACCACTTGGGAAGGTGTTTAGCTATTTATGTCTGTGGTCCTTTTCGTCTAAGCGCAATACAATAGTAGTATTAAGGATAATGCTATGACACATTCGTCCAATGGATGACTAAAATTCGGACACCGTCCACAGGCCACTTGTCCTTTTCACCCTTCAATAGCCCCACCAGTTGCTTTCACCACTCAATGCATGTCTCTTCCCACATCCTGGTCTCTTGCTTCGATTTTTTCCTCAATCCACTTCACCCAGCCATATGCTTACCCTTCGACGAGGACTACAACGGCGACAATGCTGACAGCAGTCGCCAAAGCTCGCCGGGGGACGGTGGCAAGGGGACCAGTGGCGGCAGCGGCTGCTACTCATCCTCCTCCCACGACAATGGCCTCGGCCATAGTCACTACCACTGATCTCCGATTGGTTCGGTATGAACTGGGGAGCCTTGATGCTTCTCTTTGCTGATTGATTTTGGTGTGGTAGATTTCGCGATTTGATGCGATTGGATGGGTGGGAGGATCAAATCTTGTGATCAATTTGGGTGAAAACATGTTTGCAGGGTAGTATTGCTATTTGGGCAATGAAGGAGCAATTAAGGCAATCAGTCAGTAAATCAAAATGTTAAGATTCCTCTCTTTTTTTCTGATGCCACGTTGCACCGTTGAAAAAAAAATGTTGCGACCATTTAAAAAAATGTTACAAACCAACCCTTGTTCTTCTGCATCTGAGATTTTTTTAGATGTTTCTTTGAAATGTTGCATCTGGTTTCTTATGTTGTATCCTTGAAATGTTGCATCTGGTTTCTTATGTTGTATCCTCCCCATCACCTCTTCTTTACAAGTCTTTTTTGTTGCAAGCATTGAAAAAAATGTTGCGACCGTTGAAAAAAATATTGCATATGAATTCTGAGATGTTGCATCTTTTTTTTTTGATATGTTGGCGTCCTTTTCCAGATGTTTGTTTTGAATTTCAGATTTTTGAGATATCATCTTCTTTGAAATGTTGCATATGAATTTTTGATATGTTGCAACAAGTGAAAAAAGTTGTGATTGTGTCAGAGAGGAGCATATGGTGCTACGGTCCGAGCGCTAGTTGCGCCCTAGTATTAATCCTATGGGAAAAAAGGGTTGTTTTGGAATACGTGTAGTCAAACTTTGAATCTTTTAAAATATTTAAATTATATACATGAAAATCATATGTTCATATTCGTCTCGATAAGTATTTTTATAATATTATAGTTTTATTGGGTTTTACAAATATATTACAATCGTAATTAGTGATCAAAGTTGTATTTTGGAGACCGTGTCAATGTTCAAAACGATTTGTTCTTGTGAACTGGAGGGACTATTACTTTGCTTATAGGAATTGTAGCTTATATATATATATATATATATATATATATATATATATATATACGTGTGTATGTGTATGTGTGTGTGTGTGTGGGGGTACTCACAGAGTACGTACTCCTTCTCGAATACCACTTAAATTGTATGTTAATACCTCTTTATCTGTTTGAGTATACTCCAGTAATGATTATAAGATACTCCAATATGAGTTCTATGAAAAAATTCATTAAAGTCCATTTTTTATAGCAAAATTTGTGTATATACTTCTTTTATATATGAAAAAGGGTATATAGCAAAAAAAAAGGACCCCAATGAAAATTTTTCAATCAAATCGCATTGGAGTATCTTATGATTGGTATTTAAGTATATTGAATATGATAAAGAAGTAAGAAGTATAATATATTCGTTTAAGTGATATATTCGAAGTGGGAGTATGTACTCCCAGGAGTACGAAACGGGCATGTACACACACACACACAGACATACATACATATATATACACAGCAGCGCTATTCAGCGCTCGTGCGGTGAATAGCTATTCTGCGCGTGGGCATGACTGGCGTATTGCAAGGCGTGGCTCGCATCGGCGACCCATGCTTACCTCGTGTTACCCGCGCTTAGCCAACGCCCTGCCTCCCACTCGAGATCGACAGTAAAACCCTCATGCGCGTGTCCAAAATGGCAGTAAACCCTCACGCGCACATCAAAATAGCAGTAAAAACCTCACATGCGCGCTAGTGCCCTACCTCCCGCTCGAGATTAGCAGTAAAACCCCCACACACGCGTGAGGATCGACATTAAAAGTATCGGTGTCGCCCAATATGATGGTAAAACCCAATATCAAAGTGAATATCGGCAAAATCGATAGTAAAAGAAAGATCACACATGACCTAAATCAGCAGTAAAAGGATTATTACTACCATAATCAACGGTAAAACCAAAGAATCACTGGTACGCCGTGGGTCAGACTGTAGTTGATAGTAAAGCTACTCCGGGGGGGGTGGAATGATTGTAACAAAACTACCAGTAGACTAACGTGTACCGAGCTAATTTTACTACCGACTCACTTATTGTTTACTATCCTCTCCCCCGTTTACTATGTTCAACAAGGTTTACTGTTTCCCCCCTGCTGAAATCGACCATATGGTGCCCTAGGTCTGCATGAAGTTCGATAATTTTGGTGATGCTTACCAGTTCTACTGTCGGTACGCGCAACATGCTGGTTTTGACGTCAGAAAGAGCAGGAGCAGGAAAACGATCAAAGTGTTCTGTTGCTCTCTGGAGGGCAAACACGACTTCTACATGCCAGAGAAGGAGCGTGAATGTAGCAAGTCCTCCAAGAGGATTGGGTGCAAGGCATTCGTGAAGCTGCATAAGAGCCCAAAAGATAGCTTCATATGCATCAAGCGGGTTGTGTTGGAGCACAACCATCCACTAGCTAGGATGTCGTCCTTGGTCACGTTCATGTAGTCACACAAGAACTTTGATCCCTTGTTGATGCAGCTCGTCAACACCATGCTGGACGATAGGGTCCCTCACGACGCTATGATGAATGTATTGTCGGAGATGCACGGGGGGCAGCATAACATACCATTCACCGCGCGTGACCTAGAAAAAAGTTTTTAGAGAGACCCAGAATTGTCTTTACTTGTGTGATCGTGACGAATTACCATCCTTTCTTTATTTCACGTTATTACTACTGCGACCGTTTCGACTTACTATTTTCCTCATATTCTCATTTTTTTACTGCCCATGTTGCGTGTGTTTATTGTTAGTTACCATCCATTGTACTGACTAAACCCAAAAAGGTTGCGAATACGTGCATTGATCATGCCGACGATGTGATCACATGACCCGGAGATCCGGTCAGTCCGGCCATCCAACTGCGGTCAGTCCGAATGCCAGAATAGAGACAAGAGGCTCTTTGGAAAAACATGACCGCTCGACTTAGACCGGGGTTCCCACTGTGGTCAGTCCGGTCCATGATACAAAAGCTAATTTTGCAACTCACTTCAACTCAATTTAGCAAAACACATTTGCAAAAGATACAAGATGCCAACAAGGTATGAAAGCATGATTCTTAACAAGATGCAAAACACATTTGCTGACTTCTAGAATCATGCCACAAGGAGATAGGTACATGGACATCAACTATTTGCAAATTATATTATCATGCTTAGGAAGAGCAAGAGCAAGCAAAAAGAGCTATCAGCACATGACACACTCAAGCTACTAGTCAAAACCCCTTTTAATAGTACAGCAACCTATACTAGCAATCCTATCTCCTAAGCAAACACCGAGACTGGTAAAAGACTGGAAAACACATCTTTAGCATATGCTAGTCATACCTTTGCCTTGAGCATCCATGTTGGAGTGTTCACTTGATAACGGACTTCTACACTACAAGTTTGGGTTCTTGACTTTGATAATCATCAACACATGATAATTTTCTTTACTTCGGGATCTTGTCTTAATGTTCATCAACACATGATGACATCCTTTATCCCGAGTCTTGGTTTGATGACATTTACCACGTTGAGCCATCAATTGTTCTTCATCATCATGTAACTTAACTTGTTTCACCAACTCATAGAAATGGTAGTCCACATGTCGATTGTCATTAATTACCAAAATACTCTATAGACACATGATAGCAGGTCCAGATTCTTCACCAGTGCGTCTCTTCATCTCCCCCACTATGACTTATAAGGATGTTCTCGACAATAAAACATATTATAACTTTATTGTCTTACCGTTGTGTTTTTACTATCAAATACATGCGTGCTTGAATAAAAATGCATGCCACACGAAAGGCAGTAAAACATATAACAACTTTATTGTCTTATCCGTTATATTTTACTATCAAACAAACGAGCTCGAAAAAAAATTGCATGCCGCGAAAAGGCAGTAAACTGATTCACAACTTACTATCACATCTCATGTTATTTACCGTCAAAATCGAATCCCGCATGTGGTGCGGGTGTTTCTGAACCGCCGACTGTAGTTGGTGGGCCACCGTATGTTGGTTGCGTGTCCGCGCATCGCGTCTAGCCTGCATTGCGCGCGGTGGACTGCCTAAGCGTAAAATAGTTATTCTACGCTCGGCTACAGAATAATATATAGATCTAACAAAATTGTACATATCCTAAAGCAGATGATGAGCTGCTTTAACGTAGGGGTTATTCTCCGCTCGGCCACAGAATAATATATAGATCTAAGAAAATTGTACATATCTTAAAGCAGCTGATGAGCTGCTTTAAGATATGGGCGCTTTATAAAGTTGTATTTTGCTGAGTTTTGTGGTGCGTACATGTTAATACCTGATAGGCGCTTTAGAATCGATGAATAGGTTTATAAGGAAGCGCTCATCTCTCATATATAGACAGCGTCATGACTATGCAAACACTCCGGATAAAGGTCATCTTTAGGGACAACTTGCAACACTGCGCATTTCAGTGGAGCTACATATTAAAGATTACAAAGTTCCTTATTTTAGCCGGGCATTGATTTTTTTCAGCCGCCACGATTGGAACGTCTTTCCAGGCATGAAGCTTAAATAACTCCATGATGGTTGCTTAATTTGGGTTTATAAAATTGCTTTGACATCACCTCTATCTTAGCTGGTGTGCCCATAGGTGTCAAAATATTGAGCAACAAGCCTTCACTCTTTTCTTTCACCAGTCAAATCAGTCAAGGTTTTGAAATCATAGTGAATATAAAAGTCGGTACATGAGTTTTGTGAGATTGTCCCGTGAAAAGGAAAGGAGAAAGGGAAATGTATCCTCATCTGTTGGGTTTAGGAGCAAATACGTATGAAACCATCCTTAGTTTGTTTTTCACCTACGTAGCCTAGTTGTAAAGCACAAGGTTGTGGTTGTTGAGGTCTTGAGTTCAAGTCTCCACTCTCCATTAAATCGAAGATAGTAGTTCCTCCTAAATATTCTTATTTTTGTTATCCTTAGGGCATATGCAATGATGTGGTGTTAGCTATCAGTAAGTCTTGCCACGTATGACACAAGATGATATAGAGAAGATGGGAGGGGTACAGAGAATTGGATCGTCTCTCGTGCATTAGTCGACTGTAACATAAGAAGCAAGACACATCATACATAAAGAAGTTGTCTATAAAGACATGTAAAAAGACAACTCATTGTAGAAACTGTCTTTATTGCTGTCTATTGAATATTTTTTTGCGATAAAAAGAGAGCTTTATAAATTACTCAGGAGTTTGTGGACACTCTTGAGCTACCAGGTGCTCAATACAAAAAGGAACTTGCTCCTGCCAAACCACACAATGGTTCAGACGTTTCGCAAGTTGCGCCATGAGCTACCCTATTTTGCTCTCTTTTCGTGTGACGAATCCTGAAACTTGGCAAGTGATTAGCCATATCTAGCAATTCAGACACAATAAATTCACTACTACAAAAGGCTAATATTAGACGTCTCATCACTGACGGTTGACCAAAACCGTCTGTATTACATGCAATAACAGACGGTTCATATTGAAAACCGTCTGTATTATTGGCTGCACTAAAAACCGTCTGTGAAAAGGTAATATCACAGACGGCTCATATTAAAAACCATCTGTGAAGTATCACAGACGGTTCTAAATACGAACCGTCTGTGATAATTGTACTTCACAGACGGTTTTTAACTATAACCGTTTGTGATAATATCGCTTCAGCTCGGTGCGTTTCTTTGTCGCCCGTTGAGTTTCTTCGTCGCCGTCGTCGTCGATGCGTCTTTTCGTTGCATCAATACCGCTTCGGCTCCCCAATGTGTCTCTTCATCTCACGCACCGAGTTTATTCCTTGTTTTATAAAAAGGATCACCATCGAAGAGATAATCATCCCCACATATAACTCTATACTTCTAAAGCAAAAATATGGCTCCCTCTCGGCCTGTTTCCTTATCACCGGCATTGATTGCCTACTTGACCATACTGTACGAGCGCCTCTCCGGTCGTACATTGGCGGGTGCTGCGGAAGAACACTGTAATTTCAACAGTGTCTTCACTCCTCTGTCTGAGGATTTGCTGGAGCAGGTGATGGCTGTAGGATCAAGGGTAACCGACTAGAGGGGGGTGCATAGGAGGTTGTTAAACTTTTTGACTAATTAACAATTTAAGTCAATTATGAACTAAATCTAAACTAGATACAATTCAAGCTAAGCAATTCAACACAAGATAAATGCTAGAATTGTAAATGCGGAATAAGTAAAGACCAGAAATAACCACAATTGAGACAATGATGTTTTTCCCGTGGTATCAAAGACTTGTCGGTCTTCACTAGTCCACGTTGAGGAAGCTTGAACGAATCAAGCCATCTCCACGAATTAAGCATTCTCTCGATCACTAGTGGTTATTCTTCCTCCGCTCCGGAGATGTTCACCAAACCACTCACAATCTTAGCACCGAGCCTCTTCACAATCTTCTTGAAGAGATCACCGTGCAACCTCCGCCAAGCCATCTAGGTGTTTGGCAAACACCAAGAGTAACAAACCAATAATCTTCGCTTGACGGCACTCAAGTGCAATGGATCAATCTAGTATGAATGCACTTGAATTGGCTCAACTGCCTCACAATGAATGCATAAGTGTATTTAAGGTGTTGGGAGACTGCTCAAGGCTCTAAGGATGTTAAATGTGGTCTAGCTGCTTGTCCTTGAGCAAGTGGAGGGGTATTTATAACCCTCCACAACAAATACGACCGTTGGGAGAGAAATCCCAACTTTTCAGCGAAATGTGGTACTACCGCCAACCAAAGTGCGGTACTACTACATCCCACCAACCGCTCCGTAACAGCTATAACAGGAGCATTAACTCCCTCTGACATAGCCGTTTAAAACGCGACGCGGTACTACCGCCAACTATCATGCGGTACTACCGCTGAGGCCGGTCGTACCGCTCAGCAAGGGCGGTACTACCGTTTCAAAAAAAAACAAAATGGGTGCTCTTTGGAAAATACGTACCGCTCAACAAATCGGTATTACCAAAGTGCAGTAGTACCGCTTGAACAACGGTGGTACTACCGTTCCCAGGGTTTGCGAATAAAACCAAAATGGAGTCTCTCTGGAAATAACGTACCACCAACTAAAAATCGGAACGACCAGGTTGCGGTAGTACCGCACCACGAGCCGGTCGTACCGCTAAGCGACCAGATCAGCTTAGCCCGATCGGACTGATTACGTGGACGGCTCAGATTCAATTTGTCGTTCGGACCACAGATCTTAACCGCACGATTGGATGCGTTCGGATGGTCCGAACGTCCACCGGTAGTACCGCCAAAGGATATGCGGTCATACCGCTATGCGGTAGTTCCGCCATGTAGTTTCTGGTACTACCGATTGTTCTGACAATTGCACAATTGGCTTTTCCAAATCAAATTCAAATGCATGCATGATCCTAAATTGATCCAAATGGCACAAGAACATGCTATCAAGCTACTAGTCATGATCCCTCTTAATAGTACGGCATTTAACCTAAAATCCGGTCTTTCAACCAATTCTCCTAAGACCGATAAAACATAAAAAGGATTCTAGACTACATGTATCTTGTCTTTTAGTCATATTGATCTTCATGTTGTCCTTTAGCATGCATCTTCAAGTTATCAAACTCACCATTGGGACTTAACCTTGTAAATACTTAATAAGCATGTTAATCTCATATTCACATATTATCATTAATTACCAAAACCATTTTTAGCAGCCTAGATGCTTTCAATCTCCCCCTTTTTGGTAATTGATGACAACACAACTAATATGTGAGAAAGATTATTTTGAATATACTACTTGATGTGAAATGAGTGTATATTATTTTAATGACTTAACAACAAAATAATTTATGCAATGAGCTCAAATGGGTTTAGGGAATTATTTTCTTGTTGAAGTCAAAATAAAGAAAGCTCCCCCTAATTATGTGCATATAAATAATAGATAATCTTTGCAAGCACATGTATAGATTTTTAGAAATTTTGGCGGAGTTTCTTTTGCTTGTTGGAACTTGAGGAAAATTGCCATAGAATAAAATGATCATAATAAAGATTGCAATTTAGAGAATGACATCAACATAATATTAACCATCAAGTTCAAGAAGATAACAATAAAGGTTTAAACTATTACACACACATGAGCACATATTCATAACAATTTCAACATTAATAAAACACATAGAGTATATATAATAGTATAAGTCTTGTTCCCCCTAAATCTTTCCCCTACGCTTCCTTTCTGCTTCTCTTCTACTTTTTCCCCCTTTGGCATCAAAGTACCAAAAACATATCAAGCAGCTGGGTCCTGAGGAGGAAGAGTATCTGGAGCCTAAGGAGGAACAGGTGCTGGATCCTGAGGAGTTATAGCTGGGGCCTGAGGAGGAATAGCTAGAGCAACTGAAGTAGAGGCCCCGGGAGGTCGACGATGGCCAAAACACTGAGGAGTAATAAAAAAAACTACTCCATGGAATAAACACTCTTTGACAAGGCAGTTATCCTGTTGAGAGTCTCATTCTGAAACTCAATTTGCGATGTCTTCATCTCTAGCTGAGTATACTTGAGCTCTTGCAGACTGCTGAGGATCAACTGCTGATTGTTGAGAATCTATGCAAGTGTTACCTAACCTTCTGCAGGAGCATCTTCATGTTGTCCTTTAGCATGCATCTTCAAGTTATCAAACTCACCATTGAGACTTAACCTTGTAAATACTCAATAAACATGTTAATCCCATATTCACATATTATCATTAATTACCAAAACCATTTTTAGGGGCCTAGATGCTTCACCTTCCGCCGTCTTGACATCCTCCTCCGCCGTGTCTTCTGGGTAATCTCCCACTTCTCGCGAGTTTACCACGTTATTGACGTGGCCCTCCACAACGACACTGCACGTCTCCAAGAGGCTTGCCGTCACTTGGACTACTTAATCGAGGCAGCGGGCGACCAAGTCGACCATGCCGAGACCCCTTAAGCAAGGGAAGAGAGCCTATGGACTAAATTTTTCTTGATTCAATAGTCTGAGAGTCTTCGAGAGACACTCGAACGAGTGCGTCAGCGGGTCGACGAATTTTGGGCTTCGTTCGCTGATGATCAGGAACCGTTCGATGCTGATGCCGCCGCCTACGAAGTTTTAAAGACGGAGATAGTAGCCTACCTCCGCCACTATAAAAACTTTGTTTATTTAGGTTTCTACTTTTTTTAATCTTTGTAATTAAGAAGCGATTGGCCACGCTGTTTGGCCATATGAAAATTCCAAAATAAAAAAAAAACCTAGTTTGGAGGTGGAGTTACTTTATTATATGTTGAATTAATTACTATATATATACAAGAGACGGTTTAGTGGAACAAATTAATTAATTATAACCTATCTGTGATATGTGTCATAGTTAAAGTAAATTTTCAGCAGTATTTAAATGACAAAATTAACATATAAACATGTAATTTCTTCACGTCATGTAAGTGTATATATGATAATATGCTCAAAACATAGAACTTGAGAACAACCATATAACATACGGTTTCACAATAGAACCGTCTGTGATATCTCTTTATTAGTAGGAGCCCGCTAGGGTTTTGCCCGCCCTAACTTGTCACTCCCCAGCGCACTTACTCTGGTCCGTTCCCCTCCCCACCCGAGTGCCCCTAACCTTGACGCCGCCCTTCTTCCTGTCACCGCCGGTTATGACACCACGCTGCACTGCACAAGACACTCGTACGATAGGACTGTCTTGTGCAGTGTCAGTGTCATGCCACAACTACTATGACGCCGCCACCCAAGCCACTGGGCTTGGCCCCATGTGTCGCCTGCGCCGCCACCTGCACCTACTGTCTGTCCGTGTCCCTGGCTTGGCTCTCCAGCGCGGCCCATGCCTACTTGACCTCCTACGCTCGGGCCTTGGCCCCCCTGGCTTTGATTTCCCCATCCTCCCTATATTCTCCTCTCTGTTAGCTTAATGTCTTTTGTTGAGTTTGATTTTTATGCTTGAGCCTTAAGTTGTGTCCTGATGTTTGTGTGATTTATGCAAGATGAAGGAGATGGATGAGGGTTGTGCTGGTGGTGGGGTCGCCGCCGTGGTTGCGCTGTACTGAGGTATCACCCTCCCTTACTTCCTCTCTGTGTCTACCCCTGCTCTGTGATGAAAATGGCTAGTGCTCTGCGATGGATGCTGAGGGCTACTGCTGGTGTGGTGAGTTTTGACACCCTTAGTCTTACTGTCTTGCTGTTGAACCGCTCAATGATGTTAATAGTCTTATGCTAAAATTGAGTTGATAATTAGTTCATATTAATAGTCCACTTGCTCTGTGATGTAAACTGAGGGCTATTGGTGTATATACATTCTGTGCATCTTGCTTAGTTCATGCTGTGGGTTCAGATTGGCAAAAATAAATAGGGCAAAATGGTGGGTTTGGTTAATGCTTTCTGATGGATACTGAGGGTTATTGATGCCGATTCTTTGTGCTTGGTTGGCTTACATGGGATGTGGTTCAGATGGGGTTTGACTGCAATTAACTTTTCATTATTTGTAAAGGTTAGGCTAATTTGTAAAGCTGCAGTTAACATACAAATTATTTATTAATTGGTGTGTATTCTATTCCAAAACAAGACCAAATGAGTCAAAAAAACTACTACAACACCTCTTCACCTGTCTCTCGCCATTCATTTCACATTTGTCTGTGTAACCGTGTTCATGCTGGTCAAGTTCTACCCCCTTGCGTCCCAGGTACATCCTACCATTCTATTCCTAGTCTCTTCTCTATAAAGTCCTTGTGCCTTTAAAACCGGCTTCATATATACGTATATATATATATATATATATATATATACACACACACACACCTATATATACACACGTATACGTATACGTATATATGTATATATATACGTATGCGTATATATGTATATATATACGTATATATAGTTTGTAGTTTCCAGCCACTTTTCGGGGGTCGTGAGGAAGATGAGATAGCAGCCACGGGCAGCCTCATCGAGCCTGCAAGTTCAAGAAGCATGGCTGCCAAGAGAGCATGTGGACATCCAATTACCTAGATGTCGTCGATAGGTAATTGGACTTGACATCAAGGAATGGTTGGTTGCTGATACATGAATCCACTTACCATGTTCGAAAAGTGGTGTGGACGCACAGGTACTCCGACTGGGAAGTGGCTTCATGTATCAGCAACCAACCATTCCTTGATGTCAAGTCCAATTACCTATCGACGACATCCAGGTAATTGTATGCCTATGCGCTCTCCTTGCATCCATGCTTCTTGAATTTGCAGGCTCGATAAAGTTGCCCGTGGTCGTTGTCTCATCCTCACGACCGCCTCAAAGTGGTCGGGGACATGAACTATATATATATATATATATATATATATATATATATATATATATATATATATATATATATATATATATATATATATATATATATATGACGTTTAGTACTCACAGGGAGTATGTACTCCCACTTCTAATATACCACTTAAACGCACGTATTATACTTCTTTATCATTTTTAGTATATTTAAATACTAATTATAAGATACTCCAATGCGATTTGATTGAAAAAATTTCATTGGAGCCCTTTGTTTTTTGCTATATACCCTTTTTCATATATAAAAGAAGTATGTACACAAATTTTGCTATAAAAAGTGGAATTTAATGAAATTTTTCATGGAACTCACTTTAGGGTATCTTATAATCATTATTGGAGTATGCACAAATAGATAAAGAGGTATCATCATACGATTTAGGTGGTATATGAGAGGTAGGAGTACGTACTCCCAGGAGTACCATACCATTTTCCTATATATATATGTGTGTGTGTGTGTGTGTGTGTGTGTGTGTGATACGATCACAGACAGTTTCATTCACAAACCGTCTGTGATAGTTAGCATCACAGACAGTTCGAAAGTCGTCTGTGATGACCTCATGTCATTACTGACCCATAAACTCAGACGGCTCACGAAACCGTCTGTGATGACGTTTTTGAACCGTCTGTGAAGACCTTTTTTGTAGTAAAACATCAGTCTAGAGCGATGATCCTTCGGATGGGATAATAGATAGACCAGCGATGCACAATCAGTCTCCAACACCGCCGTCCTATGAATCTATTCTGTAGCCAATTTGACACCTTCATAACAAGCCCAAGCTTCAACTTCCTCCGGATCACGCCGTTGTGAAGTGTTCACCATGAAGAGAGTAACACCGCACCCTTTTCATCCTGAATTATTATCCCCACACCCACTTCACCCGATTGGTACGAAAAGCTCCATCGACATTAATTTTCACAAAGCCTCGATTAGGTGGCTTCCATCTCTCCTGAGGTCTAGTCTTTGAAGCAGGTAACTGACTAGCCCGCTCTGTACCTAGCCTTTGCTTTCCTTTGACAATTAAACCTTGATCTTCTTGTCGGATGTTGTACAAAAAATTCCAATAGTCCTCAATGAACTCGACAAAACCGATGATCAAGATTTTTTTAGAAGCAAAAATCATGTCATTCCGAACCTGCCAGCATCGCCACAAAATTGGCATTAGCTTGAAACTCTCTTCTTGAGTCATTGTGTTCAACAAAATAAGGAGCCAATCCAGTCCTGAGTTACTAATTCTGTTTTCCTCCAACCGCAACCACATGTTGATATGCATAGCCTCACGTAGATCTCTCGCATGTGGGCAACGAACCATAGCATGAAAACCTGTCTCCCCCTCTTGTCCGCAAATATCGTAAAGATTATTAGGTGCCATCTTACGGAGCCAACAATTGGCTTTTGTCGACAACCCGTCATTCACTAAGCGCCAAATGAAAATCTTGATCTTCTGGGGTAAGCTAGACTGCCAAACAGATTTCCAGAGGGGTCAACTCCCATCAGCAATTAAACTGGAACTTGGCCTTCCCTGAGCAACTCCCTGAAGATCAACCGCAATTTTGTATGCACTTTTCATAGTGAACAATCCAGTCTTTTCATATTGCCAGGCAATTATATCTTCCACTGGCTGACTTGGGATTTTGATTTTTAAGATTTCCATAGCATCATGGTCATAAAAACCGATCTGATAATCTCCTCATTCCATTGTCTCCTATCCGAATCAATCAATTGAGAAATCCATTTCAGCCTACAAGAACTTTTCTTTCCCGTGATTTTCAAATCAAATGCTCTAGGTATCCACAAGTGTTTCCAGATTTTCACACTCTCTCCATTGCCGATATGCCATATAGTACCTTTCTTCAGCAGGCTCAGACCATGCAAAATAGCCTTCCACGTAGCTGACCCGGCCTGCGGAAACGTTGTATCCAGGAGATCACCATTCGGAAAATACTTCATCTTAAGCACCTATGCACAAAGGTTGTCCAAGAACGCTATTAGACGCCAAGCTTGACGAGCGAGAAGAGCCAGATTAAATAGGCGTAAATCCCGGAATACAAGCCCTCCACGGGACTTGGATTTTGTGAACTGCTCCCAGGCTAGCCAATGAACTTTTCGTTTGCCCTCCTCCGAACGCCACCAGAAGTTTCGCACACTCCTTGTAATTTCATCACAGGTTCCAACAGATAACTGGAAAACATTCATTAAATAAGTAGGGATTCTCTGTGCAACAGACTTTATCATGGTTTCTTTAACACCCCCCCCCCCCCAAATTGATAAATGTTTCTCATTCCAACTAGCCAAACGCTTACTAATCCGCTCTCTGATGGGTTGGAATCTACTCGCTTTCATGCGCCCTTTCGGAGTCGGCAAACCCAAATATTTGGCCTCAAAAGACACCCTTTCAACCCCCAAGATGCTCCGGATTTGATCACCAGTGTGAGTATCGGAATTGTTCCCCATCAACAACGAGCATTTTGCTGGGTTAATTAACTGTCCAGTTGCTTCCGCAAATATGCTCAACACTTCTTTGATCTTTAAAGTTTGCTCAGAACAGGCCTTCTTGCTGTCTATAGATAACATAAATAGATAATATAGACAACATTTGTCTATACAATTGTACACGTTCTTAGCTTTTTATTGTAGTAAAAGCAACAATAGGAGTGCATGGTTAATTTTTTCAGGATACGCAAAAGATTTAATACGCATTTCAATGCATGGGTTAATCAATCTCTAAAAAAAATTGATGAGAGACCTGGTAGCCGAGCGCTGGATCAAGATCGATCGGCTGATTGCACACGACGGTGTCCGATTGATGTCGGCGTCTGCCTGCCAAGTCATGACGATGATGATAGGGTGGTACAGCATCGTCGTGTCCGATCGATGGCTGGCAACTGGGCCCCACCGGTCAGCCGTCCGGTCTCGGTTGGCGCCGTCTGCCGGGCTTGCCGGTAGTTATTGCAGGTACGGGCGCGCGGCACAGGCAGCTTCTCGGGTTTCGGAGCCTGTAATCACACACGTGGTCCCTCACACGTGCTAGCTACTGGTTCTCGCAGTCACTAGTCACTAGTCACTCCGCACGTGCCTACTGGCTCTCGCAGTCACTAATCACTAGTCACTCCGCACGTGCCTAGCCTGGGCATAGACTGCTGTACGTACGGCGCCATAGCTCACAAAGTTCAGCTGCCGGAGAGGGAGTTTTTGGGCGCCAGAATTAACCCAAAAAATGTGTCATCTTCGAATTAATAACAAAAATAACACCGTAGATAAATAATAAATAAAAACGTGACACGTGGTTTGTCCGTACCCTTAGAGGTCGGACTTGCCTCTATCATGCCACTGGGGCCGGACAAGCCTCCACTGTGCCCTCGGGTCGTGGAAATACTCTCATCTGGCCTCAGGGACACAAAATTACCCTCGTCCGATCCTAGGTGCGCGTATTCTCTCTCATCCAGAAAAATATTATTTTTATTTTTTTTAAAATATAGCAAATTAGCTTCGAAAATTATGAAAGTTCTTATGGAGGCTTCGAACATAGTGTACTTGCTTATGTAATTTTTTTCATAATTCTATATGTTCTAAAGTTTTCTCGACAATTCATTTAAGGATATTGATTGTAAGAATTTCTAAATATAGAAAATGAGCTCAAACAATTATGATTTTTTAAGGCTCCTTACATAGTGTACTTGCTTTTGTAGTTTTTCCAGAATTTATACATTCTTAAATTGTCTCGAAAATTAGGGCTTTATGTCTCAGAAATTAGGGTTTTAGATTTCGGAAAATAGGGTTTCATGATTTCGTGTGAACGGTTATTAGGTGTTTTAGGGTTTTGTGAATTAGGTTCCAAGTGCAACAAGGGTTATGCATTTGTCAACATGACGACGACGACTTGTACGTGTTGTAAAGTTCAACCTGTAATTCTTGTGTTGCACGGTATTAACCCTACTTAAGTTACCAATAAACTTTGTCTTGCGGTTGTGCCACTCGGTATTAAGCTTACTTTAATTATTCTTTGCATTAAATTATTTGCATTATTCACAGTTGCCACATGATGGAGTCACATTGTATTGTACTTCCGGATCAGTATATTCAGATTATCATTCGTGAACATACTAGTCAGTGGTTTTTTTTGTCCATAATTAGTCTCATGTTGGAATTTTATTACAAGATTTGGGGATTCCCTGATAATGATTAGGCTCTATTTAGTACCAGCTGTTCTTTAAGCATAATAGAGCACTGATTTATGCTTGCAAATTGAAAAAAAAAATCTAGGTAGTAGTTTTTAGTGAAAGCTTTTTTTTTCAGATTCTATGCTAGAATGAAACTCCTATGAAATTTCATCGTATATAAGGTTTCTAATACAAGAGTCTTGCAAGTAGAGTTGTTCACAAGAGTCTTATAAGAATTTTATAAATAGGAGTCTTGCAAGAATTATATAGAAAAGAGTTTCCCGCATTCCGAATTTATGGACCTAAATAATCATGTTCTTGGAAGATAATTGTACACACATTCTAGACTTTTATGATATTTGCAATGCAAGAGCAGGATTTGCTCGGTTCCACGTAGCTTTTAGACCATGAGGGTCTTTTTTTTAATATGAGGTTATACTGAAAACAATCATATCTTTCATGGCCCCCTCCCTCTTTTAAGTTCCTGCAAATTCCAGGTGGAGCATCCAAAGATCTTTTTAAACCAATTTCTCAGTTTTGCATTCCTATAGGATTGCACTGTCATTCCTATACAAATCCTATGTTTTTTTTCATGTTCTATGTTCCAAAAGAGGCCTGATTGGACGGATACACGAGCTTTTAGAGGATTTGTTATTCTTCTACTAATTTTGCGTGAGATGTTAACATTCAAAACACCCTCAAATTGGAATAAGTATGGTCCCCTTTTGTTTTACTTCAACAGGCGTTTTCCTGTGTTTATTCTGTTCATTTATGTTGTTGCAAATTTGAAAATAGAAAAATGAGAACACCATATTTCAATTTTAACGAGCTGATGGTTGGTGCTAAAGCCAAAGGCTCTTTCGCTTTGTTGTGTCGTTCTCTGTCTCTGTAGTTGACATGTGGGCCGACTTTGTTATGTCGTTCTCCGTCTCTGTAGCTGACATGTGGGCCGGTGAGCTTTGATGGTTTCATGATTTCCACATTTTATATGTTCTGAAATTATCTCGAAAATTAGAGTTTCATGATGTCCACATTTATTCAAGTGAAATTAGGGTTTTAGGTTTCAAAAATTAGGTTTTCATGCACTTGCATACTGTTTGTATGCAAATGAAATAATCGATCTGAGGACAATTTTAAAAACATGCTCAAAATATTTTTCATGTTTATTCTCAGTATAATTATCCTAAGTTTACATTTTTTTTAAAAAAAAATTCTAACCCCTGGGGGCTAGATTTGCCTCGTCCTAACCCTTGGGGCCCCCAGAGGTACGGTAGCCCACCACCCTTTATTTATTTTGAAAAAACTAAAATCTTGCTTTTGGCCTCCCCAGATTCTCGCTAAAATCTAAAATATATTGTTTGATATGATTTTATCACATGTGATAATACACCCTCCCTCGGCAACGAAAGTTTGATCTGATCAACAGGGGCGGGCCAGGCAGGCGACCATGTAAAAAAAATTGTGGAATGAAAATTTTGGTATATGTGATAATACTTACTTCTTGTTTTTTTACCTCCATAAAGAAGGTACAAACCGTCATATATATGCAATGCAATCATCATTATACTGCATGCACAGTCATATATATGCAATGCAATCGTCATTGTACTGCATGCATGCTACCACTCTTTTCTTTAATCACTTGATGATTTTCAATTTCCAAAGTGTACCTAAGTTGCTCCTACGAATTCCAAGCAGCGAACGCTAATTAAAAAATCTACAACCCCGAGCTGTGTGTGTGTGGGGGGGTTGTAAAGATGGCAGCGGCATACGTACCCCGATGCGCGTGTATACGACATCACAATCTTCCTAGATCCCGCAGCCTCCCAATGATGACCCTGGATGAAGGCGTGGAGCCAACGTGCTGTCGTCATGTTGACAAACGCGTAGCCCTTGTTACACTTGGACCCTAATTCACAAAACCTTAAAACACCTGATAACCGTTCACATAAAATCATGAAACTCTAATTTCCGAAACCTAAAACCCTAAATTCCTTGAAGCCCTAATTTTTTAGACCTAAAACCCTAATTTTAGAGACAATTTTAGAACATATAAAATTCTAAAAAAATTACACAAATAATTACACTATGTAAGGAGCCTTCAAAAAATTATTGGAGCTAATTTTTTATATTTAAAAATTCCTATAAATAGTAGACTTAAATGAATTTTTTAGATAAATGCAGAGCATATAAAATTATGGAAACATTACACAAGCAAGTACACTATGTCAGGAGCCTCCACACAAAAAATCGTAATTTTTGGAGCTCATTTGTTGTACTTAAAAATTCCTACAAACAATACTTTTTTGGAGAGATAATCTGCGCTCCTGAGAGCCGAAGAAGGGTATTTCCATGCTCCAGCGGCACGGACAAGCCACGTGTCATGTCCTCGCTTGTCTGTGGTGCTATTTTTGCAATTAATTAAGAGTGGATGTTATTTTTTTTTAATTCACGCGCCAACAATTCCAAAAACTCCCGAAAAGGTGCATAGTTGATGTGCATTTATGGGATCTGGAACATAGTGATAGCTCATATTTCCATCACATGATTCACAATCTAACATATACTTTGAGGGATTGAGCAAAAACAAAGACAAAAATAATAATATTATATACCAACAAAACACGGCAATGTGGTGAACCCGTTATGTTCCAAAGGAAAAAATCATAATAAATTCTGACCTAATTCATCGTATGAGAAGAAGTGCAGATCTCCAAGCATATCGGACGGATGAAAATCCGACTATTTTGATAAAAGAAAACAATCGAATGTTGTTTAGCAAAATTGTTGTTTTTTTTTAATAGAAGTGACCGAAATATCATTCGTTCGTCCCAAAAAAAAACCCTCTCTTAATTACTAAGGTACTAGGAAAAAAGTGAATTTTTTGGAGTACAATGGACAAACACACGTCCTATACCTGCACACACGCGAGCTAATAGGGATAGTTAAGGGAAAAATATACTTGTGTTAGAAGTGCTAGATGCGTGTGAACTGTTTTTTCCTCAAAAGTGACAAGTATTTGTGAAGGATAATGAAGGAGTATATGTTGAGAAAATATATTCTTGAGAGGAGAGTGAAACATGTACCACATTCAGTCTTCGCAGCCGAGCGAACGTGTGGGTTTTGGACAGTGTAACTGCGCTATACACGGTATTAGGTTATGTACAATGGATTTACATCAGCTGTCTATAGTCTCTGCCACGTAAGATTTGAGCTGATGTTGATGAAAGAGAATAAAGAGAGAAATATGTTATTTACAATTCTGTAGTCGACTGTATCATCATAACCAAGGAAAAAATATCTTAGATCTATGAAAACATTTAAAGATTGTGTCATCTATAAAACCAAGTGAAAAACAACTCATTGTATGAGCTGTCTATAATGTTGTCTACATATGACATGAAGAGTTGATATAAACAGCAGCTTTCTGTACTATTGTACGTGCCCTTACTAACACGATATGTTGGGTGGAATAACCTTGATCTTGGGACCCAGATTCCCTGCGGTAATGCGGAGAATCACTGTGTGATCTACGAGTGAGTAAACAGTACTCGACAGCTACATTGTAGAAACGGTGAAATATTTACTATAGTGATTTTACTGTGTCAAAACAAGACTTCTATTTTTCGATCGGTGAGGATCGACATCTAATACGTAATACTGTAGATCGTCTGCATTGAAGGCAGAGGATCCATTTCTAGCATGTGATACTTTACCTGACCCGTTTGATCAACATGAGAACCGATTGCGTTTATGTTGCAAGGCTATTGCCACCAGCATTCCCTTGGGGCCAATTTAGTTGACATCGGCACGTTGCCACAAAAACTGTGGCAAAATGTGGTGTGCCACAAATTTTATGGCCAACAAATTATGCATCAAAATTGTAGCAATATTTGGCTAGAGAATATGTGTATGATGAGGGGATCATTTGCCTAAGAAAGTGTAGTGCACCACACTTATGGATACAAACAAAACATCAGCCACACTTGGTCAAACGTGCCTAACTTCGGTGTAACACCGAGCCAAACACCTCCTCACTTCCTAAGCTAACATGTATTCACATGTTCATCACCGCAAAGTTCAAAAATGCACACGGAAATCAAATATTCAAAATCTCGTCATGTTTTTCAAAGCCAGCAAGTTTGGACTGCATGCGATTTTCAGTGCACACGCTTCCTTTTGCGGCTCGTTTTTCCTCCCCATTTTGGCCGGAGCGACGACAAGCTGGTCAAATACCCAGTATTCTAGTCCTGATCGTGATCAACGTGCCATGGGAAGAAACATTGACGCCGTGATTTACGCAGCATAACTATGCAAATATCTGTCATCTCAGCACGTACGGTAAGCAGTTTAAATCGCAATATACTTATCTAAATTGATAACTAATCTGCATTGCTTAGCCACGTTGCATTATACTAAGTACTCGCGGTCAAGCCAAGTCTCTCGAGGGGAAAGAAAAATCTGCGCTTATCATCTGTCCAGACAAAGCATACTCCAGGTAGAATCACTTTTACTGCTAGCAATTGTCCAGTTGTTTGGTCATAAACTGAACCATTTTACCATGCAGAAACTATTTCCTTCAGCAAATTTAAACAGCACCGAAGGGGGGGACCCATCAATTTTATGATTTCATGTAACAGAAGGTAACAGTAAGTCTCTAGCTATGTTGGGGCTGAATGATAACAAGAACTGAGATAGCTATGTTCTTTCTGTTTTCTACTATGCCATGAAGGTCAGTACCCAGCTTATACCGTCGCATTATGATATCCTAGCCTAATGCTGTCATCTGTGACCTTCGCAGTTTAAGTATGAACTTCCATCATGCCTGAATTCTTTCATCAAGCAGGTCCAGATCAGAAGGCAGGAGCAAAAATCCTGTACTTTCCACGGTTAAATTCTACTCAGGTTTTCCGTGCTTCCTTCCAAGTGGCTGGATCACGGAGTCAGCAAAGCCCTTACCTGCTGCCGCACCTGAGCCGCCTTCACTATTGTGCCTCGTGACTATTTTCAGTGGGTGAGCTTCGGTGTTGAAGACCCACTCGTCGAATGAAATTACCGATGGTGGGGAGAATAACAGGTAGAGATACTTGAGCGCCTCTGCCAGGAAGAAGCTCTGCATCATGTCATCTTTTGTACCGTTGTTCACCTAAAGACCGAATAAGAAGAAAGATTTGTATCAAGCAAGTATTACTGTTAGAACAACTTAAAGGATGGGATCATGAAAGTGACGAGGAAACATTACGTCTATTAGTCCGACGTATCCAGATTCTATACGAGAGTTCTTCTCGAATGCTTGGAATATCCCCCAACCCCAATCTTGGTATGTTTTATTCCCAGTTAAGCGCCACAAATACATGAGTGATTCAACAGTCTCTGGTCTAAGGATATTCCATGATGTGCCCACAATCATGTCCTATGGTAAGGATGCAATAACATTTAGGAGAAGGGCAGAAAGCAAGATTACTAAAACAAAAATACAGGCAATAATAAAAACCTGTCCGGCATGGAAATAATAGTTTTCTCCAGCCAACTTTGTGGGAGTTGATTGGTAGAAGTTATAACAGGTCCACGCAAGCTACACCAAAAGATAAATAAATAAATAAAGGCAAATACACCAAAAGATAAATAAATAAATAAAGGCAAATAAACAGAAAAGAGAAAAAAAAACTGAAAATCTGTTTGAATGTGGATTTTGGTTTTTGCCTTGATTTAGCACCCCTTTGTGCAGAGTCTTGCTGCATTGGATTCCCTCCCCTGCCTCTTGTTGCATTGAACAGCATGTGACCCTCCTCTTATCTGAACATGTGCTACTTCATTAAACACACTACAATTGCGGAGGTCTGGATTGATTTTAGAAACTCATTCTATAGGCACATGGTATCGACTGCATTTACAGTAACAGAATGATGACATATATGCAAAATCGAGATTAAGTTAACTAGTACAGTAATATGTCATGTTATTATGGCATGGCAAAAAATTAGTATATTATGTAAACTCAAAGTTTCTGTCTGATTCAAAATGGGTCAAGTCATATCAGAAAACCAAGTTCACCTCTTTCGCAAGATTCATAATTTCCTCCGCTTTTTCAGGGCCATAACCTGAGGCTCCCAATGCCAGAATACCAGGGACAAAGCACGCAAGTTCATCCATCTGGCGTAGACATAAGCTGAACAAATCAGAATTTTAGAAATAGATCTAGCTATTGAGAACAACCCTACTGACTATAGTTAACTGCAGGGCACTCTTTACCTTCTCAGACATTGAATCCCCATTCTTCTCACAGACGTAGTAGAAATTAGAAGGGGTAGTTTTCCTGGTTAAGCTTAACAGACCTTCCATGGATGTCTCCAACATTTGTCTAAAATAAAAAAAAATTAGTTAAAACACACAAAACATGATATATAGAGTTTTAACAAAAAAATGCAGCAAAGAACTGATAACAAGTTGTTTGAATCTGGGATGATGGTAGTGTACTAGTGTTGAACCTGTAATGTTTCACACTTTCAGTTTTGTTACCCTGTACCCAGACCTTGAGCAAGTATTCGTAGAAACTGCGACATGAGGAGAGTTAGTTTAATAGAGAAACAGCTCAACAGTGATCAAGTAAGAAAATGCAAACTTGCTTAGATTTAGGAAAAATGGAATAGTTAATTAGCAAAGCAGTTCAGAAAAAGAATAGCATGATGACAATTCATTAGGATAATACTTGTACCTATCTCCCATAGCACCAAATGTAATTTTTGAGTACGGTCTTGCGGTCCCCGAATGAGGATTTATGTTAATAGGAAGTAAGCCATCACTAGGAAATATCTTCTGAAATTGCCTAATTGCATTCTCTGCCTAAAATTTGACAAAAGCAGCTCCAGTGAGATCACCATAATATGACCAAACAAAGCACCACATGATATCGAAAGCATTTGAACAGAGTAATTGGCTAACAAGTCTAGGTTACTTTAACAACACTGGAGAATCATCGCATCCAAAAGGGTGTCATCTGCCATTGTTTGCACCAAAGAAAAGAATTCACTGAAGTGTTCATTAAGACAAGTCAATGAAATGACGGTAAATATACATAATCAGGTAAAATTTCATGTGCAATTGGAAGCAATAGCTTCAGAACCAACTGAAAATGGGTATAACGATAATTGGCAATGCTACAGGAATAGAAAAGTTATATATACAAGCAAAAATTCCATGATGCTGTTAAAAACCAAAACAGCATAAACCACTTGAGCATGCATTATCTTTTGCACAAGTTACTCAGAAATGATCTGAAACATCTGGATGTGATTTAACACTATCAGACAGTCAGATACCAAATGAAAGGGTTAAATTAGCTAGGACTAAAGCATCCAACCACCAAACATATCATTTATTTCCTTCATAATAGGTATCTACTACTCTAACAGCAACCAGTAAGACACAAAATGAGAAAACTATTAGAAGCATTATTTTTATGCTTTGCCTGCAATATATAGATGGGAGGGCAGTGTAAAAACCTTTTCCTGATACTTTGGATCTCCAGTCCTCTGTGACAAAGCTATAAATTCAAGTTGCTCTGTGCCTGAATCTGCAAGGATACTGTTGCCCTGCAAAAGCAGTAAAGTGAATTTATCTGCCTTAGTCCAAGAGGATAAGATGAATTTGTTTTACATGAAATAAGTTGGGATCTAGCAATTCCCTATGGTTAATAGTTAATCTAATGAAATAAAAAAATACCATTACTAGTCAGTAACATGTCAAACACTTCTTCGCATTCGATAACTGCGAATTGAGACATAAAGAAAATTACTAGAATATTACAAAGAGGTTTTCGTGAATTATGATGGAGAGAACTCAAAACCAGTGGTAAATGAAGTTCAAAATTGATAACAAAACCAGTGGTAAGCCATGAATAAACTTCAACAATGATAATTCATAACAGGGCTGGTACAACAGGTAACAACCTTTAATCTATTTGTTAACCAGAAACTGAAGCTCAGCAAAAAAAAGTCTTAATTTACAGCAGCGACGAAAGGCAATGATACCAACATGCAATTCAAGCAACCACTAAATAGAAAATAAGATGACTTACACCATTCCATCCAGGATTACTGGTTTGGCCATGAGCTAGGTTGATTCTATTATAGGGGATACCAGATGATGTATCCCAAGCAGGTAGCAATCGATCAGTAATATCTTTCGCCTTCTCGAGAAATACTTTGTCAGCTGACAAATCATATGCACTGAGGAGACCTCCAACAACTCTGAATGCAAACAAACAAGAATAGAAGCTTAGAAAAATTAAATATACAAGTCTTCTAAGTATCTAATTCTGGAAAGGAAATGATATAATGAGGGTGAAATGGTGAATGTTATAACACAACCTTATTGTTGTTTCAAACACACTCACTTCATAATCCTTGTCAAAGTTTAACGATTCCGCAACCCAGCTGTCATCATAAAGTAGACACCAATTAGACCAGGAATATATGTGTAACATAACAAGTGAGTAATTGCCTACATTCAACCACCCGAAAAATTACCATATTTACTGGCAAAGATACAAGTTAACAGTGGTAGCATTTCACAAATTTAAGTAATCAAACTTATCTAGAAAGGCCCAGCATTACATGAAGAAAAAATTGGGTATATACCACCCAAAGATTGCAGGTTTTGGTATATCCTACCGAAAGAATTTGGTTCACTTAAATACCACTCAAAAGTTCTCAAATCATCCCAAAATGCCACTCCATCACACCCAGTTAACAGGGGCTTCGTTTCTCTTCAAAAAAGGAAAAGGAAAGAAAGAAAGATAATCGCGAAAAACAAGAAGGGTGACGCTATCTGGAACCCGACTCCAAGCATCTCTCTGCTCTCCAGACTCAGTGCAGCTTATTTCTCCTCTTGATCCTCCGTTCTCTGAGCGCACCACCGCCGCTCTGTTCTCCTAGCGTACCGTTGTCACCCTCTCCAAGCGCTGCCGCCACCGGTCTCCTGGCCCACCACCGCATGTAAGATTGGGTTGTTGTACAGCGGTGAGGAAGCTGGGCTGAAGAAGTTCAAGACAGATGAAAGGATGGCCAATGCCATGGATGCAGCTGAAAGTGAGCAGGTTTGGTGCTGCATTGGAGAAGACTAACATAGTAACATGGTGCTTGTTGTGTTCCTCTTTGTGCTGATAGGATGGTATCTGCAAAAAATTCTGTGTTCCTCTGCTGCTACTGTTGCATTTTTATCTCATTGAATGAATTTAAGCTCAATTGTGAGAAGCAGGAGATGAATGAATCAGTAGCTCAATGCACAAAAAGAACATGCAGTACAGCTCAATGCACAAACAACAGGTGCAAGTACATGGATTAAATTCTTTATGCATGCTGAATCTTCAATTAGGCATAACAATTGTGCTTCGGTTTCATTTGTCCCATTGCTTTTCCCCGTTGGTCATGGAATTGTGGATGAGATTCTCTGAGGAGAGAAGGGAGTGAGCAGAGGGAGATCACCTACGGGCTATGGGGTGGCGACGCGCATGGAAAGGGCGGCAGGAGGTGGTGCACTTGGAGGGGCGGTGGGGCACTTGCTCGGAGAGCATGGCGGCGTCCTTCGTGAACAGAGGGGCGAGAGGAGATGGAGCATGAGATGAGTAGGATGGAATGTGACAGAGTGGTAGACATCATAAGTTTGGAAAATTTGGGTTGTATGTGATCCCAAATGTTTTATGTTATGTACCAAAGTTGTAATCTTCAAGTGAAATATACTCAATTTTCTCTTACATGAAATACAGAGGATTCCTAACAAATAAAGCACAGACAAATTTAGAATGTTCTCTTTCACATTGTGTAGGGAGAACTATTCGTGGGTAATAAATGTCAGGTTACACTCCATAAACTTTCTAGTCATGAACAACGCGGCAACAGGAAGATCAATATCAGTCCATATACTGAGTTTTAAAAGGTAGTTCTAAAAGAACACGATACTTTGCATCATGGAAAAGTACATGGCAACTTGCTTTTAAATTATAATGAAATATTCATGATCACCCTTTGCAATAATGAAATCTGATGTATCCTAAAACAAACAACAAAGTTGGGCCATTGGATCAAAATGAATAAGATCTCACACCACAATCAAAACTGCAATTAGAAGTTTATCCATCTAATTATGATTTATGAGTTCATGCAAAACAGGGGATGAAAGTGAAAAACTGCAAATATTAATCCACATTGCTAACTTTGTTCTGTTGAATACAGTCTACTGGCAAGTGAAGTCAAAAGGGACACGAGTATGCAGCAGCACTAAAATAAATGGTCAGCTTTGAATATCTTCACGCAGAAGACTACAGGAGGGCAGGCAAGTTTGGTTCTCGTGCCTCCAAGCATATGGCCCACCAAATATTGTTAGGCAAGGTTATGTATTTAGTTGACCCCCAGAAACATTTTCTTTGCGAAGCAAACTCTCCCACACGAGTAAGTAAAAGCTTGCCCAATGCAAAGAGCCAAATAGCCCTGCCATATGGACAAGGTTTGTCTAAGCCTCATTTTGTCACAAACTGCTCTACCAAAGTTCCAAATAAATAAATATTTTAAGGATTTTTAAGCAATTAATGTACATTTCTCAAAGACACACATTCAAGGTAAAGGAACCAAACAACTAGCCTTGCCAAACTTGCCTCTTAGAGCTATAGCCCGCACGTTGGCAAGGCAAAGTGGGGGGAAAATCCAAACATTCCCTGCAATTCTGTTGGAAATCCTGGCAAAGAGAGAAGCCCACATAAGGCTACCTATGTCATGCGCGTACCAGAAGGATAGGCCAAAGAAGGTCGCATATCAATTAAGCACTATTGTCAAGCATGGGGTGTTTGAATTCAGAGTGGTGCAACATGGTGCTAAAGAGGCTAGCAAATACACTGCATATTAACACCTTCACTCAACATCTGTACTGTTCAAGTAAAAAGACAAGAGAAGAGTAAAGAAGCCTCATGTAATATGATTCAATCAATACTTACACAAGGCATCCACTCCTAACAATAAGGCAAGTTATGGAAGCTCACTCAAGTCCAGTGTCTGTAATCAAATACTCATGCAGGCAAGATCAAAATTAATCTATTTTTCTTTTATATGGAACAAATGAAAATATCATGGGTTTAAACTTTAAAGCAATACATGAAAAAGAAAAGTGGGACTTACTCTCTAGCCTTCTGGAATTCATCTTTTAATCCCATTATATATAGTGTATCAAGTGAGTCCACAAGTGTTGCTCCGAGACCACCAAAACTATTGACACCATTCTTTGATTGAGGCTGGAATATTGAGGCACATGGAAGGTTAAAAATAAAGAAAGCGAAAAGCATTTTAGAATTCACTGTGAGTACATGAAAGGGAAGTAGAAACTTTGACTAAGTACAGTTGAAAAAAACCTGAAGTTCATCTTGTCTCCACGCGTACTTTACATACGAGTTCCAGGCATGGAGCATAGACTCCTTAACCTTTTTTCTCCTTTCATTATTAACAGGGTCAATTTCTACAATATCTTTCTTGACAATATTATCACTTTTGGGGTTTTCATCCAGATGAATTCCAGCCTTTCTTAACTACAGAAAAATGGCGTCAAGATTAAAAGGTTCAAATTATCCAAAAAAATCAGCATAATACACAGATAACAAAACCCACATGAACTTATAATATAAATAGGCAAACATATGTACCTGGTCATGCAACCGATTTACCTCTTCATCCAATCGTAAAATCTCAGCCTACAAATAATTAAGAAAACAAATCATTGTCCTAATTTCTGAACTAGGTCGACAAGTTCACATTATTTACATTGTGCTTATCTCGACATGAAGTAAGATAGGCTATTATGGGACTATATTGCATTCCAAAGCATGATGGAATTAAAACATTGAAATCCGCGCAGTTCACTAAAGCACAGAATTAAACTTTTGACCGTATTTCTCAGTAACAGTGCTACTAATCGAAGTTCTCATGACTAATGACAAATGCACACCAGGTCACCAGCTATCAATCCCTAACCCAAAATGATCCAATCTTTAACCAAAATTGTCGCCATCCCCACGACACAATCCCCAATCCTAGGGGCGGAACCACATCGGAGGAACCAGTACCCAGTGTCACAGGACACCGGATAAAAAAAAAATTAACAGAGATTAGTCTATATATACTATGCGTGCACCCTGGCTCAAAAGTTATGCATCCTAGTTTAGCCCAATCTCTGGCTGGATGATGCATTTTACCAATGTTTGACACATAAATTACTATTTAGTATGCTCAAAAATTATATATGTTGTTATATGTATAGTGAAATAGTGAACCCGGTCATTTTTGTTCAGTTCCGCCCCTGGCCAATCCACCGGCATGTACTACTAAACCATTCGCATTTCAGGTGCCAAAGAGCCGCGCGGGGAGCTATCCAGATCTCTGCGAATTTATCTCGGATCGAGCGTTGGAGCTCACCTCGTAGTCGCGGACGAGGGAGATGCGGTCCCAAGAGGCGAAGGTGGCGGAGACGAAGCCGAGGAAGAGGAGAGCGAGGCGCGCCGGCCGCTTGAGGTAGTAGGATGGGCTCAGCTGGCGCCACGCCCTCGACGACGACGAAGACGATCAGCAACCCATGGGCGCATGCGGCACGAAATCGCTGGGATGCTGCCTCGCCGGCCGCCTAGCCCTCCCTCCGGTGAGGTCTCCGGCGAAATCGGGAGCCGCAGGGTGTGGGCTTGTCTCCCGTTCTCGACTTTTTCATATTAATTAATCCTTTTTAAAATTTTATTTTAAGGTTAATTCTCGTCGTATTTTATTTTCAATTCTAACCTGATCACGCCAACACCCGCAGACGACAAAACAACGCCACACGCCACCGCGTATGGGATAAGTTTATCACACCACCACCCGTGGTGTGACAAATATATTTTGCTACGCTACGACCAAATGGCACAGAACTAAAAGATTATTTAATGGACTTATCCTATGACGTAACAGTATTGTTTTATCACGCTATGAGTGGTGGCATAACCAAAGGGTCAGAATTGGAATTAAAGTGCGCCTAGATCAACTTTAAAATAAAATTTAAAAAGAGGTTAATTAATATAAAAAAAAGTTCCTTGATCGATGGAAAAGGGTTAAGAATTTTTTAAAATAATATTAATTTAAAAGATAATTACAAAAAAAAAAGTTAATTTTTTTTTACGAAATAGATGTCTATCGCTATTTGGAATGACAAAATTTTATTGTCACCATTCCAATTAGCAATAGTATCTCTATCGCCAATTTAAAACAGTGCGGAGAAGTTCCTGTCGTCAATTGAACCGACGACGTGACAATTTCGCCGGTTCAATTGGCGACAAGACGACAAAGTTACTATCGTTAATTGAAATGGCGACAGAGTTCTATATTTTTTTTTAATTTATGTCTAGAGAATTCAGCCTAAAGATTTAGTGTATTTCACGAAGTTTTTTTTGTAATACCTTGAAGTGTCTGCGTAGTTCGGAATCCGAAATTGGAGAAGATAACGAAATATGAAGTAGAGAATGCAAGATCGGCGGTGCAATGACAAAAACAGCCCCCTTCGGAGCGAAATAAAAAATGTATTTGGGTTTAAGGTTGGCATGCACGTTGTTGTCCCGATTGTATTGTTAATGGAATCGATTCTTCCGAAAAAAGATTACGTAATATTTAATAGTTGAAATATTTAGAAAAAGTGATTTAAGTTTGAAAGACTTTATAATTTAATTACGAAATACATGATGCGCTAGGTTCGGTTACGTACATTAGAAACGCTAACATACACGAATTAACAAACCAAAATACACTTATGATACATGTGCGCCTTTTTGAAATCCGAAAAATGGTTGATTGGAACAAAATCGATCAGTCCTGGCGCCCCATCAGTCCCTTCTCCTTGTCTCTAGTCTGTCTGTGGCGGTGGTCAGTCTCAAAGTCAGCTATGTTCTGCGAGTTAGGCTAGATGATTGAATGGTGTTATGATAGCACAATGTAGGGCCAAATTAATAATCAGGATGCAAACTGAATATAACTTACCTCTTCGATCCAGACTGCACCCAAGCGACGGGGAACGCTAGGATGACCGCTGGTCTCACTAGCAGGAACTTTCCACTTGTGTGTCGTGCGCTCGGCCCGGTCGCACTCAGCTTCCTGTTCGGGGGTCCTCCACCACTACTCTGCTCTCTTGGGGTCCTCTGGTGCCTTTTCAGTAGGATCGGGTATGTAATTTTTTCAGCGTTTGAAGGTCTCGGTTCGCATCGCATAGTTCAACATGTACTTCTACTCGATGAACACCCTATCGTACATGTCCGGGCTATCGATCCATTAAAAGAAGTTGCATCGCATTTCCGGCTGCCATTATGCACGGATGTAGTTAGAGATTTGTGGAATGGAACGTAAGATGTGAAAAATCCATGTGTGTGCAAGATTCACTTACGAGGACGTCCCCGCACATATAGTACGCATAGGCGGTCATCGATGGGTGTGTGGACTAGATGATCTTTGTGAGAACCCGTGGTATTTAACTTGTAATACTTAACCACTGATATGATTCAAGCATTACAAATCAAATATCACGACTCTCACAAGATCATGCATTCCCGTATGCAAAGACATATACCCCATACAAAAATTATGCATCAATTCCATTCAACACAATAGAATCCAAAGCACAACTAAGCAATCCAAAAGACATACAATATAAAGTTATTACAAAAGGGGCCGACCGGCCGAATACAACTAAATAGCCTTAAATAACAGCGGAAGCAAAGTGCCATAAGATGGCGATAAACAAAAGCCAAGTAGTGTACCTTAAACCCACAAGGCAACCAACCGGGCCACCAACCTAGTCGTCGAAGCCACCGCACAACTCGCAAAAGTGCAACCCTTGGGGTTCACCTTCCTCCTCTACAACAATTTAATTAAAATATAGCAAATGAGTACAAAATGTACTCGCAAGACTTACGTAGGATAACAGCCTATATAAATAGCTACATGCAAGCTTATTTAAGTGGAGCAGTGCTCTAGACTCATTTTCAAAGATAAAGCAAGTTTTCATTTGCAATAATATAATAGATTGAAAGTAATTTTACAATCTGATTTTATTTGATAAAAACAATGAGATACAAGTAATAAAAATAACAAGACATCTCGAAGTGACTATCCCAATAGCCACCACAACAATAGCATGAATTCCCCATTCATACCATTCACATCAAGTTTTAATTAAATGTTATAGTCTAACTCTTGCAAAACCTAACCAAGTGTGTCCATAACCTAGGGCGAGGCTATTCGAATAGTTTGAATCCTGCAGGGGTGTACAACTTTACCCACATGCCATACCGCCTTTTCGCCACATGATTAAGCACACTTCCTTTGGTATGCCGGCACGGCTAAGTCCTACGAGACGTTTCCAATATTGTGCATTAACTACGAGTCGCCCATATGAGAGGAAGCCCCATACGTTGATGCGGAGTCATCAAAAATGCTCACCTCCTTATAAAGGACGATGCTCCTTGCAGTGGATAACCTCCACTACTACTCACCCAAACACACACAAGTTTCTTTTTCAACACAACGCACCCATCCACCATGTGACCTGGAGCCAACACACGCCAAAGTACTAAGTCAAGAGAGGTCCCATATCCCTCCCATGTGGTTGCATGCAAAAATGCCTGGATAGTGTGACACAAGATGTTCGGTCCTTGTTGACTTAGGCATACCACCACACACCCGATAATCACACCATCAACCATATGCCTAAGTCTAAAACATTTCATTTTCAGTTTCATTTTGTTTTTGTCTTTACAAAGTAACCAAGCACAAAGTGCTGAGCATAATGATAATAAAATTTTTTGTGTGATCAAGGTTATCGACTAAGTCAATAACCGCCCAATTCTACTGGTAGCTAAGCATTTCTAAGCAAGACACCGCAAAGACAATAAAAGAGCATAATTAAATCACCGGACTCTAATTCACCAGTGATATTAATAACTTATGTTTTGTGTCGGGAGATAACAATTTAAGGGCAACCATGCAATAGGAATAGCTACCACTAATCGGGAAAATTACTTTGACACAAAAGCATGCATACATACAATTTGTAAACAAAGTATTAGACTTGAAAGTAATAGGACATTTATGATCAAACTGCTTGCCTTGCTGAGGTTGATTATCTTGCTGCAGAGGGGCACTCTCGTAAACAACAGGATCGTCGGAACCTACCGAAATAATTCAAAAGCACAATAAGAACGAATTATACCAAAAAGACCCAAAAATTCAAAGTCATCCAAAAATTATGAAAAATTCACAGAAGGTAGAGCATGATTTTATATGAATTTAGCAACAAGAATCAATTCATTAGGATGTTCCATGCAAAAGTTATAACAGTTTGAATGTCAGTTTTTTGGAAAATTCAATAAAAATGCCACCAGTTACTATTCACCCTAATTAATTCTTTTGGTGAAAATTTCCAGAACAGTGGTGCACTAGAAATTTTTATGGTATGAAGAGCACCACAGGAGATGAACAATGGAATTTGATTCACCTCAAAGTCATAAAAGTAGTACTCAAGTTACATGCAAAATAAGATTTTTAGTAATAGCATCATGCTCACAACCTATTTTACAATAAACTACACTAATAGAGGATTCTAACAAAGTTGAGTTTACTCTTTTTGGAGTTACAGAGAAATACTTATGCATTTTTGAAGTTAAAGCAATTTTTAGTGCAACAATAATGCTAAACCTAAAGTAATTTTGCCAAAAGTGTTTTCTGCAATAGTAACATGATTCAATCCATTTTTATAATAAAGTGCATTTACAAATGAAACTAACAAAATTTGAATCATCAATTTTAGAGTTAAAATGAATTACTTATGCAATTTTGAAGTTTAATCAATTTTCGCTTCACAGATAAAGCATTTCGAAATTATAATAACATACAATACTTTTTATACCCAGCTCAACTTAGCCCAACTCATCGACCAAATGGGGTCCCTTGAACAAAGGCCATTTTCTATTTTCCAGATAATTTCGATCGGCCGACATGTGGGGTCCACATAAATATACAATCCTGAAGATAGTGCATGGACCGAGGGTCTATGGCTTGGTTCATGGGTTCACCATCTGCACTTAAGTTCCCTGCCCACTTGTCAATCTCGAGCTAAACCGGTATTTACCCCACGCTTTCTCGTGTGCTCGCCCCACATGTAATAGAGACAGAATCGCTTTAAGACGGTCATTAATCCCCTAAACAATCATTAGCGCTAACTTAAAGGTGATTCAGTATAATGACCTTACTACAAGCAGGCGATCGGAACGCCACCACGCGCGCTGGCTGCGATCATGAAGCTTCCCTGGCCATGGCTACGCGCCATGGCAGCCCAAGTGGGTGCTCAAAATGGAAAGCCCACCACCTAGCGCACACGACAGCACCGGTGGCGAGGCCGGAGGTGGTCCGACGCGGCGGCGATGAGCGGAGGCAAAGCTACGGCTACGGGGCATAACACAACCCGATGGCTAAAAGATCTAGCTAGCACGCGCATAAGCAATAGAGGGGCTCCAGGGACTCACCACGATGACCCGGAGGTGCAGGGGTTGCCGGAGTCGAGCCGGCGACGAGATCCGAGGCGGCGGCGATGGCTTCACCGAGGAGAGGTCGACCTGGTGGAGGAGACAAGGAATGAGTGGTCGGGAGAGCACAAGTGAGGCCCTCAGGTGGTGTGAAAACGAGGAATCGACGAGAGGCTCACCGTGCCGTCGCTGGAGAAGAAAAGGGCTTCGGCGGCTGAAAATGGGGAAAGTGAAATTCCTCGAGCTCCTGCGACCGAAACACAAAATTGATTGAGGGGTTCTCCTCCTAAGACCAAAAGGCGCATGGTGACGCACTTAAGGGAGAGAGAACTCATCTGAGGGAAGATGGCACTGCGGCGGCCTCAAAAGTAGCTCTGGAGCAATGGGAGCACGCCTCAACCGTGAGCTACACAAAGAGACAAGGGCTCAAACCAGCGCCCAAAGGAGCGGTGGAGGAAGAGGAAGAGAGGGGGGACCATGCGGAGGGAACTCACCCGAGAGTGCGGCTCGGACAAGCGCCTCCCTCCTCAGCCACCGAGAGGAGGAATGGCCTCCAACAGAATATTGATCGAAGGAAATAGGAATTACTAGGGGAAATTTCTAGAAATTTTCAAATGACATTATGAGGCATCAAAAGTTTTAATTTATCCTCATTTTATTACATTTGAAACACACACCAATGTTTGGGATGTTACAATCTTAGCCAGTTCTTCGCACACACATTGCAGCATAGGAACTCCAATGGTACCAGCGCATCCTTCATAGAACAATCCGAGTAGGGTTTGGCCCTCTCGGCAAACCACTTGCGCTTCCGCAACATCTTCGCGTAGAAGTTCACCGACGAGTTCGGCATCTCCTTCCTCTCAGTTATGTGAACCAAGCTTTGGTGAAGTGTAGGGTGTGGTGGTGCAGTATTCTCGTCTAGCTCTCTTATCTTCCTGTTTTCTTCTCCCTTCTTTTATAATGGGCCTTTTTGGTCTGAAAAGGTGGCGCGGCGGAGTGCAGTATTTTCGGTATGCAAAGGTAGCATTGTAGTGTGTTGTCATCTCGGTCTACAAAAGTGGCAGCTTGTGGCATGCCATGGTGCATTCTTTTCGATCTGAAAAGGTGGCGTGATAGAGTGTGGCTTTTTCGGTCTGAAAAGGTAGCATCACAGTGTATTGTCAACTCAGTCTACAAAAGTGACAACATGTGGCGTGACAGGGTGCAATCTTTTCAGTCTGAAAAGGGGATGTGGCGGAGTGTGATCTTTTCGGTGTGGAAAGGTAGCATCGAAGTGTGTTATCATCTCGGTCCGCAAAAGTGGCAGTGTTTGGTGTGACCGGGTGCGATCTTTTCGGTCTAAAAAGGGGGGCGTGACAGAGTGTGGTCTTTTCGGTGCGGACACTGTTACGAGTAGGTGAAAGGCTCAGACAGCTGAGACACCCTATCGGCGCGAGTAGCCTGAGAGGGTGTCGAGAGAGTGCTACGTCAGCTGGCTCACTCTGGGCGCACCGTGTAGCTGTGAAGCCCCCACGGAGACCTAGCTGCTCTCGTCGTGCGAAGGCCCACCGCCACTCTGGTCGAAATCGAAGTCCCCGGAGCGTAACTCCTTGCGTGACACCAGCTCCTCCTCTCAAAGAGGTGTACGAGCTATGAAACAGTACATTATGCATGTAAACATGGCGAAAATGATGAAACAGTATGTTGTACGTGCAAACAAGATAGGCATACCTTGTCACACGAAGGTAGTGGACCGCTCCACGTACTCCTACCGTGTGTACGGGTGGAACTCATGACCTGTCACAAAAAATTACCTTTAGTAACTAGTGGAGTTCGAAATAAACAACCAAACGTGAATGTTTCATGCTGACCTGCGACTATGCCGGGGTACTCCTAGCAAGGTGTCATGAGGACCCGCCCACCACGTCCGGGTGAGGAGCCGTGGGGGTATGAAGCACCATGGCTCACCCCCCGTCCACACACAGGTGGGTCCACCACCTCCCTCGGCCTACTGCAAAATGCCAGTTGGACGCCTCGCCTCGTCTTGTTGACAAACTGGTCCATGACCTCTAATCTCCTCGCCATGTCATCTTTGAACGCCCTCGAGCATCATACGACGCACGGAGGTCACCAACTCGTGCATCTCCCAATGTAGATCGACCTGTACATGTAATTAACAAGTTAGAAACCGAAAACTTGTGAAGCAAATAAGATGTACGGACCATTCAATACGTACCACGCAATGGAATACGGAGTCCAGCTGGGTGGGGTACGTGTCAGATGTCGCGGCCTCGTGTTGTGGTGGGTCGTCCACAGCCTTGACGAAATGAACCCTCGTCTGACTGGAGTACCACTCGATGTACTACTCGTACGTCCCAGGTCATAGGGAGCATCCTTCTGTACGATGTCCTCCAAGGCGCGGAGCCAGCCCTGAACCCAAGGGAACATCCTATCCCAGAAAGTCGTAGCAGGTACTCCCTTCCTAGTGTACCTATGGAAGGCAAAACGATTGTTTCATAGGTACATAAGGCAAATGGTACGACAGAAGTAAAACGTGAACTTACCCATAGACGTTCGGTGCCACCCACTGCCCCTAGGGGGCTGGGACCTCCTGTCGTAGATCGAACTAGCGCATCACTCGGTACACATGGCACTCCTCCACAAAGATATCATGCACCGAGGACCTCCGCTTGCACCAGTACGTGTGGTCTCGCGTGCACATGCTCAACAGGCCTTGGGGTGCACACACGTACACCCTGTTGGGAATGTACGGTGTCCAGATGATGCGGTCATCCGTCAACTGATCGAACATCGCAATGTAGCCCGGGTAGGACGCGTGCGTAGTGATCGGAGTGAAGGTGACTTGTGAAATAGAACAACAGAAACTTAGCACACGAAATTGAATTACATTACAAAAAGAATAAATATTTAGAAAACTTACCCGTTGGTGACACCACACAGTACCCATGGTCGGTCGGTCCACGTCATCGTCGTCAGCGTACAAGGCGACTGTGTAGGCTCCCAGGTCCAGTTATGGTCGTCTGACCTAGAAACGCTCGAAGGACTACAGCTGAAGAAGCAACGGTAATCCGGAGAGGATGGAGTCGTCTCAACTCCGGTGAAAGCGCCGATAGGGCGCAAAGACATCGTCACAAAGATCGCCAGCCGAAAGCTTAGGGTCGATCTCTCCACCTCCTAGTCCACCAAATAAGCGTGACGTATCAATCATATGCTTGTCAACGCTGTCACCGTGGGACCCTATAGGAACATCACCCACCCGAACAACCACAACAAGTAGACCTCGAAGTGCCTCCTCACCGTGTACACGGGTGCATCCTCTGCCATACGCTCTGGCTGCAAGAAGACATATAGACATCAGTAAGTTGCATAAAGCAATTGAAACGAAAGGACAAGAGTTACAAAAACTTATGTAGAACTAACAGATCTACTTCAGCGACGGCCCATGGGTGCTGCTGAACTCCCTGTAGCCGCAGTTGGGCGGTAGCACCCCCTGAAACCTCGTGAGAAACTTTGTGCACCACGCAGCTGGGACATCGTGCGCCGCCAGGGGGAAGCCCGCGCAGGGCAACCCGGTCAGGAAGGTCACGTCCTGAAGTGTCGGCACCATCTCCCCGCATGAGAGGTGAAACATATTCGTCTACGGCCTCCACCGGTCAACCAGTTCCGTTAGGAAGCACCGGTCGTACAGGAAGCGCCTCGACGTACAACCACTGCCCGCGCGGTCCTGGTCGTCCTCCCACGTCGCCTCCACCATCCTCGCTAGTAGAAGGAGACATGCCGCTCTCAACTTGCGTCAAAAGTATTAAGAACAAACGTGAGTCCACCCAAAGTAGTCAGACTGCAATTAAGTACACAAAGGTCGCAACTACACGTACCTCAAAACCCAACGTGGGTCCACCCTCCATGACCTCATGGGTGTGCACAGTCGCAACGCGCCAAGCTCAATCGCTACCTCGCCCTCCTGGGGGACGATGGTACCGAGGCGGCTACGGTCGTGCGCGTCAATGGCTGGGTCAAGCAACTCATACGACCACTGCACAACGTCTCCTGGGTCTGCCATACCTGAAAATTCAATGCATACATTGTAAATACTACGAAACATATACAAAAAGTAATAAGAAGCGACATATCTAATTAATTCAATTATTGCACGATTAGCAACACATAGGAAACTGATCTGCACACAACTGTATCGACAAATAAATTTTTAGAGGTATCTTGTTGTGTATAGATGGGGAAGTAAAATTAAGTTTACAATATTTTAATTAACGTATACACTCTCTATTTAGCTAGTCTAGAATTTTCATAGAATTTTTATAGGTATCTTGCTATTTTCCTTGTTTACAAATTATTTAGCATGCATGAATGGAAACCAAAATTAAGTTGGGATACATACCCTAGTTAGCTACTCTACAACTTTTATAGATTTTTAATAGGTATCTTGCTACTTTCCTTGTTTAAAAAGTGTCTCCAGCATTTATGAAATATTTATCGTGTACAAATGGAAACCAAAATTAAGTTGGGATTATTTTGATTAAGCTCTACATACCCTATTCAGCTACTCTGTAATTTTTACAGGTTTTTAATATGTATCTTGCTACATTCCTTGTTTAAAAAGTGTCACCAGTATTTATGAAATATTTACCGTATTCAAATGGAAATAAAAATTAAGTTCATAATATTTTAATTTAGCTCTGCATACCTTATATACCTACTCTGGATTTCTTAGAGAATTTTTAGAGGTGTCTTGCTATTTTTCTAGTTTAAAAAGTATTTTCGGCATTAACAGAATATTTACCATGCACAAATGAAAACCAAAATTAACTTGTAATTATTTTTATTAAGCTCAACATACGCTATCGACCTACTCTGTAATTTTTTACAGATTTTTAATAGGTATCTTGTTATTTTTAGAGGTGTCTTCCTATTTTTTATGGTTTAAAAAGTATTTTTGGGATTAACAAAATATTTACTATGCACAAATGTAAACCAAAATTAAGTTGGGATTATTTTGATTAAGCTCTACATACCATATCTATCTACTATGTAATTTTTACAAATTTTTAATAGGTATCTTGTTATTTTTAGAGATGTCTTCCTATTTTCCTGGTTTAAAAGTATTTTTGGCATTAACGAAATATTAACTATGTAAAAATGAAAACATACAAAGTTTTCTTAGTATTTTTGTGGATTTATTCTAAATTGTTGAAGTAATGCAACATAAATAATATATATACGATGAACTAAACTATACACGCCTAAAATGATGTATTACATCAAACATCAATACAACTAAAATTATTTAATCCATTGAATTCTATATCGCTATTTTTATTTGCTAACCTACAAGGTTTCGAATTTATGTACAAAGTTACAAGAATATTTACCTATAAAATGGGCGATCAGATCCCGCCGATCCGTCTCTCTCCTACTAGAGGAACCTAGAGGGCTTCGCTACGTCTCTTTTCCCTCTCCTCTTCTTTCTTTTCCCTTTTTTCTGGAATTAAAATGACTTTTTCACCAAATTTTGGGGGTATATGTAGCCTTCTGCCGCCAGCTTGAAATGGCGGCAGTGAAGGAACCTGATAGGTTCTCGCCGCCATTTCAACTAGCGATTTGTATACTCTTCAACTCAAATCGCTATGTGAAATAGCGACAGACATTTGGAACAACGACTGGCAGTAAATAGGTGCCTGTCGCCATTTGAAATGGCGACATGAGCCTGCCGCCGTTCCAAATAGCGATAGACACCTATTTTTGTAGTTTTTTTTACTATTTTTTATTGTCTTTCACATTACTATTATTTTTAAAAAAATTCAAGGGTTAATGCACTAATGCTATGTAATAAATCATTTTCTTTTTTAAAATGAAAAAAATCCCCAAAACTTCTGAAATGCATTGGTCACACACCACCAGTCCACGACCATGATCTATTGATTTTACCATATAATTACCCCTTCAGGGTTTTTTTCTCACCAATTTCTTGCAAAGTTCTTATCTTGTTGTGACGTAAGCCTCACACATTATCTTGGACCTTACATGTGAGATCATTTGCTTTGCCTTACCCAAGTCCCTCTTGTTGCTTATCGCCTTATCGTCGGCACATGCAACATCCGATTCTCATAATATTTGCTAGCATATATTTTTTATCACATTTTTTTTCATATTATGGATAATGCATTTTTCAATATACAACTCCATAAGTCACGCTTACTAAAATATCATCAAATTCGTTCAAAATGTTTACAAAGTACCACTTTGGACAAACGGGTCTGTCGTCTCATTCTTCTTCTTCTTCATTGTTGTCGTCGTTGGAGAACTTCACTTCTTTGGTAAACCTCTTTCCCCTACTTCTCCCTCCGAACCCTCGCCCTCACCACCACCATTTCATTCTTCATCGACGAGCTCGATGAAGACTCTACCACCACCGCAACACTATCGATGGCACCTTCTACCTCTATTGTTGTTTTCTCCCTACTAATATGGTACCATACGACCGATATCACCCACCTATCCCACCTTGACCCCCACACCGGATCGCCTATGCTACCTTCGGTTACAAAAGCAAGTCGGTGGGTTTAGAGACACGAGCAGAGCCAACATGCAATTGTGAGCCCACCTTGGCCACCTTGGGGGAGAAAGGGTAACTGCCACCTATCCCACCTGCACCCTCAAGACTAGATCGCTTATACTACCTTTTGGTTACAACAAAGAAGTCGGCTAAAATAAAGCAAAGGTGAAGTGCCACAACTAGCAAAGAACCTTGTTAATGGCGATTTTTTTATTAATTAACCTTTTTTTGAATTTTATTTTAAAGTTAATCCCCGGCACACTTTATTTCCAATTCTGACCCCTTTGGTCACGCCGGTGTGACAAAATAACACTGCTATGCTAGCCTATTTCTTGTCAAACTCTTGTCACGCCATTGGAAATAGCGTGACAGTGTTATTTGGTCACACCACAACGAGTGGCGTAATAAAAAGTGCTATTCTGAAGACTTATCCTAGCGCATGACAGTGTTGTTTTGTCTCGCCACCACCTGTGGCGTGACCAAAGAGGTCAGAATTGGAAATAAAGTGCGTCGGTGGTTAACTTTAAAATAAAATTCAAAAAAGGTTAATTAATAAAAAAAAGTTCAGTCAATTCCGATGACCGCACGGTACAGATGCCTATCGGAGAAGAAGTTCTTCAACAGAGGAGTGGTAAAATTATCTGAAATTATATTGTGAATATTTTGAATGAATTCAATAGTATTTTCAGGTCGATATTAGACATGTTCTTAGTCCTCACACCTCCCTAGAAAATCTCTAATAAAAAACAGAAAACTATCTCCGAACAAATAAACTTCATCTCCCTAAAAAATCTCTAACAAAAATTAAAATTAAAAATCATCTCCCAACAAAAATATTAACTTCAACAAAAAAATTATGATGGGAGTGGTTTAGGCGGAGCACGGCGGCGAAAGCGCGACGCTAGCTTTGTGAGCTCGAGTGTGGACGCCTGACGACATCGACTTAACTTGCTAGGGTAATATGATATTTTTATCCATGGAAAAATCACATGCATTTAGCTAGTATGCACTAAACAAGCATTGAGGCGAATTTTCCCTTGATTTTAGATCAAACCACATGCGTTCTAAACAAGAAATGAAGAATTGCACCAGTGTCCCTTAAGTATCCCGGCCCGCCAAATGGTTCAGGCAGCGTAAACAGATTCTCAAAATAGCTATGGCCCAATTGAAGCCCACTTACATCTCAAAAAATTTGAAGCCCATTTATTTGGGTTGGTCTGACTAGGCCAGAGAAGGCCTAGCCTAATACCTCTACACTTTCACTACACATGTTCCTTCTGATGAGAAACATGTGCTACACATGGGCCAGTCAGATGGCAATATGGCATGAGCACAATACAATCCGACACCGTGTAACAATCTCAGAAGCCACTGTGTCTACATCAGTCCACATCGACACAAAAGTGCTACATGCACAAACAAACTACTATAGACATTTCGCACGAGTCGCTGACAAATGGTCTTGCTGTACTTTGATACCCATATTGTGTGTAGCAGCCTCGGATCGATTCAGAGTTTGTGAGATACGGCATGAGCGTATATGATATCAAGAACGGAGTAGATGTATCTCACAAAGTTGACCAAAATAATAGCAACGACGCAACCGCGACGGGAGAAATATTTGACGAAGCCGACCGCAAATTTCTTAAGCGCGTCATCAAAAGAGTATACGAGATTTTCGCTCTCTCACAACCTTCTCAAACCTCTTAGGACCCTTGAATCCTCGTCCTATACAAGAATCTAATGCTAAAAAAACAACCGAACCTCTAACCCTCTTGTGCACCGTCTGCTTTGAATGAGTTCCTCTTACTTGGCTTACTTCTTGGTTTTATATGGTCACCCCTCGTGAGTCTATATAGCCAATCTAGTCTTACTCCAAAGAGAAGTAGGGGTCCTTATCCTATTAAGATGGGCGCGACTAGCGCTCGGACGTACGGTTCGAGCGCAACATCATGTTATGCTAGACGAAACAAAATTTAGAACGTGCACAACATATTAAAAATTCATATGCATCATTTCAAAAAAAAAACATCACCATGAGCGTTAACATCATCTCAAAGAACATCACCATGAAACATCATCTAAGCTTAGAGTCAAAACAAAGCATCTGAGGAAAAAAAAAACGCATTGAAAAATCTTGCAACATCACCGTGAATAGTATGAAATATTTTTTTTCTACATATGCAACATTTTTTTCTACAGGTTGCAACATCTCAAAGAACAGTATGAAACATTCTTTTCAACGGATCGCAATATTTTTTTCAATCAGCCGCAACATCACAACAATTCACCCAGTTTGCAACATCAGACTCAGAAACACATAGAGGATAAGATCAAGTGATTACCTGTCTTGTGAGTATGGAAATTTGAGGGTTGCGGCGGATGGCCTCCTCGCCAGCATTGGCTTGTCCTCACCCGCCCGGCCACTACGTCGAAGGGTTGCGGATGTCGACCCTCTGTGTCCAAAGCGCCCCACACGCCATCCAAGCAGAGCAGAAGCTCTTGTCCCACAGAAGCCGAGGATGTTTGGTGGCTCGCGCTCGCTCGGGCGCGTCCCCAGCGAAAGCACGCCACGACCTCCCTCTGGAGCTTGGCCACCGTGCAATCCCTAGAGGCCGCCACGAGCAGGTGTCCTTCGGTCGTGCTGGATTTGGAGATGGGACTGAGGATGAGGGGATTTGGGGAAGATGAATAGCGCTAGTGCTGGATTCAAACTGAGGGAGTGAACGAAGCGGGGTGGTGGGGACGGTAAAAATAAGTGAAGTGAATAGAAGCGAGGCATCCGGGAAATATCGCTCGCTCCGGATGACTGGGTGGTGGGGACAGTAAAAATAAGTGAAGTGAATAGAAGCGAGGCATCCGGGAAATATTGCTCGCTCCGGACGATTATACAGTACTATTACTCTATTAAGATTCATCTAGCTTTCCTTGTAGCACACCTCTCTAGGTCTTAATAGATTATGATATGAGTCAACATACTCAACAATCTCACTATACTTCGACCATAAAAAAAACACATTTGTCGGCAATTCATCGGTGTTGTTTTCTACATGTTTTGTTCGTTCGCATAGCGTGGATGGCATCTCCAAACCCTTCCAGTCGTTCAAGAGCCGTAACTTAACAAAGGGGAGGATGCGTGAGTCAGCCTTTATCCATCATTGGCTGCTTGTTCGGCAATACGACAATAAAAAAAGAGCAACATCAAGAATAAAGAGGGGAGAAGAGCAAAGCAAGAAGAAGAAGGTAGGGGAGAAGAGCAGCAGCAACAATAAGGTAGGGAGAAGAGCAGCAGCAGCAAGGTAGGGGAGAAGAGCAGTAGTAGCAGCAAGCAAGGAAGGACAAGAAGAGCAGCAACAGCTAGATCTGAGAGTTTTTTCTCCATCTCTTTTACTCTTACAAATAGTTATGAAAAATCAGTCCCATGAGCTAGAGTGTCATTTCCAAATGGCTTCCTAGGCTATATTAAGTTTTCTTCTTCTTTTCCTTAAAATCAGTTATGGAAAATCAATCCCACGAGCAGATAAATTTTAAAAACAAATTACATTAGCTCCTCTAACAAATCGAACCAAGATAATTTCGTCAAAGAATCACAAATAAAGTTAGAACGTAGATCTTAGATTTGGTCGTTACATTTTGAGGTGCTCACGCCGCATGATGATATTGTTGGACCGAAAAGGCAACTAGAGAGGGGGTGAATAGGAGCATGCTCACTTTTTACAAAGGTCAGATTCAACACCAATTTCACTCCAGTAGCTATAGAAGCTATGAAGATCAATCTACAAGTACAGTAGAAGACTTGTATTGAATCTAAACCAAAACACCCAAAGCAAAAGACCAAACAGAGTTCAAACCCTAATGGGTGGTCAGACCGGCGGCAGATGGGCAGTCAGACCGGCGGCAGATGGGCGGTCTGACCGGCGGCTTACGGGCGGTCTGACCGATTTCATCCAGAACAGAAGAACAGTCCGAAAACTCAAAACTCAAATCGATCTAACTTTTGATTCTCACGGCCAAACTCCACGAAACTTGAACCACACATTCTAAAAGATATTAGGAACCTATTCCAATCAAGGATCGCAGAGATCCATGCCAAAGTTTCTATCTTTTTTAGTTTAAACGAAGATAGTTCAAAAGCGAGTCAAAAAACGAAATATGATCTAGAGACTTAGTCGTGGGTGAATGATGACCAAGATGATCCTAGATAGGTTCCCACATATCACAGCAAGTTAGATCAAGCTAAGAAACCAAGCAAAAACTCGTGAATCAAAGAAAAATCACAAATCACCAAATAGAGAGAAAGAAAGCAAATAGACTCATCTTTGAGAGAACTTTCTTTGGATTGATTTGATATGGTATTGGTTTACAACCACTCCATCAATGGAGGACAAAGACTCAATACATGAGCACGAAATCCAATCCAACTCTCTAGAACCCTAACCTCCAACTATCCTCTCCCTAAGCAAACTAGGGTTTCAAAACAAATGAAAGGATTAAGGGGGGTGTAACCACCACCCTTCTCTATTTATAGTGGAGGCTTAGACCTTCTAGAAGATTGAACCCTAATGGGCTCCCGTTAAGGCCCACACACAAACGGGTCACATACGCACGTATTTTAAAGCGACGTCTTCATCTCCTCTTGATCTAATCCACTTCTCCACGCATCGTCTTACGCCGAGGGTTGGCAAAAGGTCATGAAGGCGGTATTTGATAAAATTACCAAAATACTCCTTCTCGATCTTTTTTGAAGACCGAGTCCAAACCGTGTGAAGCACTTCTATGCTTCGCCACGTGCAGGTTGATCCAGCAACTCTCATCATGTCGGTAAGTTCTCCCATCCGCTCCCACCGAAACCACCATGGCACTTGCACCGACTTCGCCGCTTGATCCAACCCCGTCGCACCGAATCGCCTGCTCGGTCACCTTTGTCCTCATGCGCCATGATTGACTCCATTGACCTCACCCCAAGATCCCCGATCGTTCTGGACCTCAGCTCTCCAAGCTTAGTCCCGATCATCCTCGCCGTTGACCGTCATTGACCTCTAAGCAAACTACACAACAATAGACAAAGAAATCGATTCCGGGAATAAATTCTTTGCAACTTGCCTCACGTTAGTCAAAACATGCATCATGCATCACATATGCTATGAAACCCATGAACTTGACCTAACCCAACACTCATCGTCATTTTTGGCCGATGAATAGTAGCAAAATCGGTCAGACCGTTATTTTGGCCGGTCTAACCGCTGGCCGGTCTCGATCATTGCATAAAGTTTGGCCCGATCACAACGCCAACGCCGGTCAAACCGCACCTGACCTGACAACATTTCACCTTTGACGAAAACACGTGTTTCGTCAAACCGATAACGACATCGCCAATTGAAACATCATCCTAAGATCATGAGCATATCCCCATGATATCCACAATCTCCCCCTTGATGAACACATTGGTAATTTCCCACAAATGCAAATTTTGAGGTTTGAAAAATAAAACTCGACGTTTTCGCACAAAGACACAACTTGGTCCAAATGTAAGAGAAAGCAATGGGAATGACCAGGTTGGCTTCAGAATAGTATAGGCAAGTGAGATAAGGCAAAAGAAAGCGAGAAAGCTTCATTTTCTAGAAAAGAGTCATAATCTCACTTAAGGTTCATATGAAAGAACAATTGTTCAAATTGACCTTTGATCATTGTGAGGTTGCAAGAATTGCACTTCAAGTTCAGAATGACAATAAGACCATAAGAATGCAAATAAGAAACTCCCCCTCACTATGATCCTCAGATTTCAGAAAATATCAAATTCTCCAAATTTCTCCAAAAAGGCTTCCCTTTTAACATTTTTATATCTTCTCCCTTTATACCATTTGATATATCTTCTCCCCCTTTGATAATGGAGTCATCAAGGAATCACGCCTTACTCTCATCCAGAGATAACAAATGCAGAATGAGGAAAAAACATAAGAAGGAGCATGCATGAAATGCAATGAAGTGGTTTCATTTTTTGTATTTTTCAATTTTTGATTACAATAAGCTTTGAAGATTACTCAAAAGAACAAGCTAGCATTTCTAATATTGCACAAACAACATATCAAGCCTAACAGCGCTAGCACGATCATGTTAAGACATATATATATATCAAAGCTAAACTCGAAGGCTCAATGTAAAGCAATGAAATTTATCAATTTAAGCAAAGCTTCAAATTTAGCAAGTTCATCAACAGAGATCCTAAAATGATACTGGCCATGTCAAAATGTCAATGTGAGATCAAAAAACTAACAATGACCACATTAACAGACAAACAGGTCCTGAATTGAATCATTTTGCTCAACAATCCATTTTTCAACATTTTTCATTTGCAATGAATATTGAAGTTGACTAATGGTCTAACTTAGAGAAGAAGATCCTGGATTAGGAGCCATCCACAAATTTTTCCTAAGTTTCGACCAGAAGTTGATTAAAGGTATATCTTAGTGAAGAAGATCCTGGACTAGAAGCCATCCACAAACTCTTCTTAAGCTTCTACCAGGGCGACAAATCTTGAGGTTTATGTCAGTTTTGACACGCAGTCCCCATGAGATCGTCTGGATCATCAAACTATCTCCAAATTCATGTATATGACTTGCAGTCTCATAAGAATAGTTTGGCACAATTTATGCATAAGACAATCTTGAAATTGATTTTTCATTTTTTATTTTGCACATGAGCGCTTTTAGATTCTCGTAAGCACAAGAAGCTCAAGTAATGATCAATTTTAGATTCAAGAGCTAACACAACAATTTTGACAGTCCAATGTCACAAAGGAGCACTATTAAAGCAACTAACTAAAACATCCACAAATTGCGCTTTTAGTTCGAGTTGTCTTAAAGTTCTAGCTCATACAAAGAAAGACTTAGCTACACATGTGAAAGCATGATAATTCTAGCAAGTTAAAAAACTAGACATGGTATTGAGCAAGAATTGAAATACTAAAGCTCCAAAGGGTAATAAGCAAAGCTTCATCAATTTTAAAAGATAAGCATAAAAGCTTATATTACAATGCATTTTTTTGGATTTTTCATATGAATGCAATATGATACAATGAGATGCATGAAAAGCTAAAAAAACCTAAAAAGATCAAAAGGATCAAAAAGTTCAAAAGAAGATCAAGAAAAGATCAAATGAACAAGGTAAGATCAGAAAAGATCCAACCCCCCCTCAAACCAACCCATAGGGATAAATTACTCCTAACTCGCTTCTCAAGGTGGTAAATCTTGTTGGGTCTAAAGGCTTGGTGACGATATCGGCCAACTGAGCCTCAGACTCCACAAAATGCAGCACAATATCACCCTTCTCGACAAGGTCTCTAAGGAAGTGATAGCGAATGTCTATGTGCTTGGTCCTAGAATGTTGTACAGGGTTTTTAGCAATGTTAATGGCAGAAGTGTTATCACAGAAAAGAGGAACACTAGCAAAATTTAATCCAAAGTCCTTAAGAGTGAACACCATCTACAAAATCTGACTACAGCAACTAGCAGCAGCTACATATTCAGCTTTAGCAGTGGATTGTGCAACAGAAGACTGTTTCCTAGACGACCAAGAGACAAGAGAAGTGCCTAAAAAATGACAAGTGCCAGAGGTACTCTTCCTATCTAGCCGACAGCCCGTAAAATCAGAATCAGAAAACCCCCGAATGGACAACGAAGAAAAGCAGGAATACCAAATGCCACACTGGAGGGTAGAGTGTAAATACCTGAAGATGCGCTTAACGGCTTGGCGATGTGAAGTCCTCGGAGACGCTTGAAACCTTGCGCAGAGGTAGACCGCGAAGTGAATGTCCGGTCTTGAGGCCGTCAGGTATAAGAGGGAGCCGATCATGCTGCTGTACTCTCGTTGATCCACGGCTTCTCTTTCCTCATCTGGATCCAAAACAGTCGAAGTCGCCATGGGAGTGGCGATCGGCTTGCAGTCACCCATCTCAAAACGCTTGAGCAAATCCTTGGTGTACTTCGTTTGATGGATGAAGATCCCTTCCTTGCACTATTTGATTTGTAGCCCTAGAAAATAATTGAGTTCTCCCATCATGCTCATCTGAAATTCCCTGGACATGGTCTCAGAAAAACTAGAAACAAGAGTATTAGAGGAACCACCAAAGATAATATCATCAACATAAATCTGAACAAGTAGGAAGTCATTACCATGCCTAAGAATGATAAGAGTCTTATCTACCTTTCCCATTTTAAAAATATTCTTAAGCAAGAAGGTCTTAAGTCTATTATACCAGGCTCTAGGGGCTTGCTTAAGACCATACAAGGCTTTGGATAGCTTGAAAACACGATCAGGGTGCTTGGAATTCTCAAAGCCAGGGGGTTGTCTAACATACACTTCCCCCTCTATAAAACCATTCAAAAAGGCACTCTTAACATCCATTTGATGCAACCTAAAACATTTAGATGCAGCAAATGCAAGCAAGATGCGAATGGCTTCTAGTCTAGCAACAGGAGCGAATGTCTCATCAAAATCTAACCCCTCAACTTGGCTAAAGCCCTGAGCTACCAACCTAGTCTTGTTTCTAATCACAGAACCATCCTCATTTTTTTTTATTTTTGAACACCCAACGGGTTCCTATAACATTATGACCACTAGGAGGTTCTACAAGGTTCTAAACTTTATTTCTATCAAAATTCTCTAACTCCTCATGCATAGCATTGACCCAACTAGCATCAGACAAAGCATGTGATATATCTTTGGGTTCAAAAGAAGCTACAAATGCAGAGTGAGAAAAAAAGACTCGGATCATGATACCTGGAGCGAGTGACTCGCTCATAGAGATTACCAATCATCTGATCCGGAGGGTGTTGCTTCTAAATGTGCAAAGGAGCACCTGGGGGAGATAGCGTCAGGTTCTGGAGTTTGGGCAGCTTGCACAGGAACATCAGCAACAGGTGGAAGAGCAATATCAATTTCATCCTCATCTTCTTCAACAAAAATGCTCTCTGTCACCTGCAAGTCACCTGAAACATCGGATCTAGCTCCAGGGCTAGTTTCATCAAAAGTGATATTGCATGTCTCCTGAACAATGTTAGTTTCAACATTAAAAACCCGAAAACCTCTCGAATGAGCAGGATAACCCAGAAATAAACCATCACAAGTCCTTGATTCAAATTTATCTAGGTTTCCTGTTTTCAAAATGAAACACATCGATCCAAAGACTCGAAAATGCGAAACAGAGGGTTTTCGCCAAATCGAAGCTCATAGGAAGTCTTTCCCAAAGACGGTCTAAAAAAGACACGGTTTGAAATATGGCAAGTCAGAGCTATAGCTTCGCCCAAAACCTCCTCGTGTGCTATACTCATCTAGCATCATCCCAGCCATCTCGACTAGGGTCCTGTTCTTCCTTTCCACAATGCCACTTTGTTAAGGGACGTGTGGAGAAGAGAACTGATGTTCAATACCGCGCTCAGCACAAAAAGAGGCAAAAGAAGCATTCTTGAACTCCGTGCCATTGTCACTGCGGATTGCTCTCAAGGCACCAGAAAGTTCAGAAACCAAACGAATAACAAGATCATGATAATGATCAAAAGCCTCATCCTTCGAAGCAAGAAAGAACACCCAAGAGTATTTCGAAAAATCATCGACTATGACAAGAATATACCATTTACCACCGACTGACCGAACCCTAGCAGGACCAACAGTATCCACGTGAAGCAACTGTGCTGGTCTGTCAGTCATGACCATAGTCAATGAAGAGTGTGAGGCGACAACTTGCTTGCCATGCCTACAGGTATGCTTATACAACATCCTTGATCGCTTTGAGTTTAGGCAAACCTCTCATGAGATCAAGGCCGCTAACTCACGCCGATGATCAAAACCAATGTGCCCCAAACGTCGGTGCAAAGCCGGATATCAAAAGAGGATGCAATTAAACATTTGAGAGAACCAAGAAGAGATTCAAAAATCACCCAAAAATTCTACCAACTCTAGAAATCCCAAAAACAAGCTCACCGCAGAATCAAGCACACGATGTATTTTTCTTAAAACGAAGTTTCGAGCCATCATCAAGAAGTCATAAATAGAAAGCAAGTTGTACCTTAGCTTGTCCACAAGGGCGACGCCCTTCAAGATGAATCATCATTCACCTTAATTGATCTCGTTCCTTCAATTCGCCTTGTGTATCATCTCCAAAGGTGATGAAGTCATCACCGTCAAGCTGCGTGAAGGAAGTGAACCATCTTGAGTCTCCGGTCATGTGGCATGAACAAATGAGTCGACGAGCCACGTGTTCTTCCTCTTTCATGCGATCCCGAAAAATCAAGGCACAAAAGAACGATGTGTCTCAACATCAAGTTAGTTAAAAGCTTACTTGGGAACCCAAGATCGAGACACACGCTCTCTGAGTAGTATGCAAAGCGTATGCTATCCTTAATTTTATTAGGAGTTCTATTATGAGCAATGGTTACTTTAACATGAGAAGCATTCTGTCTAGGAACATGATGAGCATGTGAAACAAATCCTAGTCCAGGTTTCTTATTTTCTAAGTGACCATGTCTCATAAAAGCTCTAGGTTGATGAGATGAAATTCTAACAATATTTCTCCTAGCATTTTTCAACCTACGCCAACAGAACTCTACCAAATGTCCACTCTTCTTGCAATAGGTGCAATGGTATTTGGTACCACTGGGAGAAGCACCTTTTGCCTTAAAAGAAGGTTGGACAAACCCTGCAGATTTAAAAATAGTTTTTGCAGGTTGGGTTTTGAATTCAACTAAGCCATTTTCCAAGACTTGAATGACATTAGACTTGGATGTGTCCTGGGCAGAATTGTATCCTAAACTTTGCTTCTTATAAGGAGTCTTAAATGTATCCAGAATCATGTTTAGCTATTTATTACCTTTAGAGAATTCCTCTAATGTGTCCTTAGGGTAAGCATTTTCTTTTTTAAAATTAACACATGATTCACAAGTCTTGGCCTTAATGGCTCTAGCATGTTTCTCCTTAATATGAGCAACTTCTAGCTTATAGGCTGCACATGAGGCACAAGGTGTAGACTCAATTGTGACCTTAAGCTTGACATATTTAGCTATAACTGCTTCTAAAATGTCCTTAACTTCATGTTCACGTTCTATGCAGAAAGAGCAAAAGCTAGATTTAACATTACCAGAAGCATCCAACTTGCTAGATTCTAAGTATTTTCTACAGGGAGCAGATTTGACATCAATTAACTCAGTCTTAACATTTTCAAGTTGATGCAAAGTAATATCATGAGCAGATTGCAGTTTAGCAAATTCAGAATGTAAAGCATGACAAGATGAGCATTCATCAGATTCAAGAGTCTTAGCATTTGCAAGTTCTAACGTCAGATTGTATACTTGTGACTCTAAGTCCTTGTTCCTAGCCATGGTAAATTCTAATGCCTTATCCTAATTCATGAGTTGCTCAAACATGTTGTCGTATCTAGCAGAAAGAATATCATAAGAGAGAGGTGCCTCATCGTTGTCATCGATGTCGACGGAGTCGGCCATGAAGCACATGCTAGTGAAGTCCTTGGCCTTTCCTTTCTTGTTTTGAGGGAGCTCCTCCTCCTTGTCCTCCTCGCTCCCAGAGACCACATCGCTCATGGATTGCTCTCCAAAAGCGGCAAGGACCCAGTGAGCGGCCTTCATGAGCTTGGCAACATTGTACTTGGGCTTGCTCCCTTGAGGCTTCTTCCAAGCTGGCTTTTCCTCCTTACGGTTGCTCTTACCTTTCAGCTTGGGGCAGTTTGCCCCGATATGATATAGCTCTCCACACTCATAGCATGTCACAGAGCCACCTCTCTTCTTGTTTCTAACAATGTTATATGCTCGTGTGACTTTCTTGACTAAAAGAGCTAAATCAGCCTCAGGAAGACTCTCAAATTCTTCTCCTTGAACAACAGATAAACACGTAAGAGAAAAACCAGAAGAAGACTCAGAAGAACCATCAGGAGTCCCTTTGAGAGGATCAGCCACCAAAGCCATGTTGTCCTTCTTAGGAAGACTACATCTCTTGATCTCATGAGTTTTGACTTGCTATAAAGCAGCTCCAAAGTGAGACTAGAGAGATCGACGTTCTCCTCAATAGCAGTAGCCTTTATCTCACACTCCTTGGTGTTGATTGCAGCCAAGATGTGGGTGGCATTCTCAGATTGAGAGTACTCAATGTCAACAGCTCTCATCTGATTGATCACCTTGTTAAAGTGAGTAAAAACATCATCGATGCTCTCACTAAGACGCATCTCGAATTTATTATACTCTCGCTTGTAGACCGTCTGGCGCACTTGCTTGATCTGGGACGATCCCTCATGGTAAGTTTCGAGGGTGTGCCAAATCTCATGTGCGGTCTCAAGGTTACATATCCGATCGTACTCCTGTCAACCAAGCCCAGCATATAGAAGGTTTTTTGCCTAGTTGTTGTTAGCCAAGAGGGCTGCTGAAGCCGACGAAGCAACTTCGGGCAAAACGAGCGGGGCTCGAACAATCTCCCATATAGCTTGTCCCTCACTCTCAAGGAAAACTCGCATACGATTATTCCAATAGGCATAGTCGAGCCCATCGAAGACATGCGGCTTGGTCGACTACTTATCCACCGCCAAGTTCAGTGACCGGTTAAGATCAAAATTGAACTAACCGGGCTCTGATACTACTTGTTGGACCGAAAAGGCAACTAGAGGGGGTGAATAGGAGCACGCTCACTTTTTCACAAAGGCCAGATTCAACACCAATTTCACTCTAGTAGCTATGGAAGCTATGAAGATCAATCTACAAGTACAGTGGAAGACTTGTATTGAATCCAAACCAAAACCCCCAAAGTAAAAAACCAAACAGAGTTCAAACCCAAATGGGCGGTCAGACCAGCGGCAGATGGGCGGTCAGACCGGAGGTCGGTCTCGACCAAGCGGCTTCGGTGGTCGGCCCGATTTTGTCGAGCATGAAGAACAAATTAAAACTCAAAACTCAAATCGGTCTAACTTTTGATTCTCACGGCCAAACTCCACAAAACTTGAACCACACCTTCTAAAAGATATTAGGAACCTATTCTAATCAAGGATCGCAGGGATCCATGCCAAAGTTCCTATCTTTTTCAGTTTAAACGAAGATGGTTCAAAAGCGAGTCAAAAAACGAAATATGATCTAGAGACTTGCTCGTGGGTGAATGATGATCAAGATGATTCTAGATAGGTTCCCACATGTCACAGCAAGTTAGATCAAGCTAAGAAACCAAGCAAAAACTCGTGAATCAAAGAAAGACCACAAATCACCAAATAGAGAGAAAGAAAGCAAATAGACTCATCTTTGAGAGAACTTTCTTTGGATTGATTTGATATGGTATTGGTTTACAACCACTCCATCAATGGAGGACAAAGACTCAATACATGAGCACGAAATCCAATCCAACTCTCTAGAACCCTATCCTCCAACTATCCTCTCCCTAAGCAAACTAGGGTTTCAAAACAAATAAAAGGGTTAAGGGGGTACAGCCACCACCCTTCTCTATTTATAGTGGAGGCTTAGACCTTCTAGAAGATTGAACCCTAATGGGCTCCCGTTAAGGCCCACACACAACGGGTCACATACGCACGCATTTTAAAGCACCATCTTCATCTCCTCTTGACCTAATCCACTTCTCCACGCACCGTCTTGCGCCGAGGGTTGGCAAAAGGTCACCAAGATGGTATTTGGTAAAATTACCAAAAAACCCCTTATCGATCTTTTTTGAAGACCGAGTCCAAACCACGTGAAGCACTTCCATGCTTCGCCACGTTTAGGTTGATCCAGCGGCTCTCATCATGTCGGCAAGTCTCTCCCATCTGGCTCCCACCAAAACCACCATGGCACTTGCAGGACCATCGCCGCTGATCCAACCCGTCGCATCCGAATCGCCTGCTCGGTCACCTTTGTCCCTCATGCGCCATGCTTGACTCCATTGACCTCACCCGACATCCCCGATCGTTCTGGACCTCAGCTCTCCAAGCTTAGTCGCGATCATCCTCGTCGTTGACCACCATTGACCTCCAAGCAACCTGCACAACAATAGACAAAGAAATCGATTCTAGGAATAAGTTCTTCGTAACTTGACCCACGTTAGTCAAAACATGCATCATGCAACACATATGCCATGAAACCCATGAACTTGACCTAACCCAACACTCATCGCCACTTTTGACCGATGAACGATGAGAAAATCGGCCGACCGCCATTTTGGCCGGTCTAACCTCTGGCTGGTTTGACCGCCATTTACTGGTCGGTCTAATCACTGGCTTGGCTCGACCGTCATGCCGCCGGTCAAGACCTTTACCGACAACATTTCACCTTTGATTTAAAACGCGTGTTTCGACAAACCGATAACGACATTGCCAATTGAAACATCATCCTAAGATCATGAGCATATCCCCATGATATCCACATATATTATAGGTGATGGCTCCGAAATCTATCAATGTTGAGGAGCATGGAGAGAGATTAGGAGGTGTTGGTTAAAAGTGTAGATATTGTAATATTACCAAATCAAACGGAGGTGTCACCCGCCTAAAAGAACATCTTGCTGGGAAACACGGGGATGTTATTCCTTACAGTGGGGTTCCAACGAAAGTCCGAAGGCTCATGCTGGCAAGTTTTGAAGAAACAAAGGCAAGAAATAAATCTATTAAAGATGAACAACTGTGAATGGAGCAAGCTGCTTTAGAGCCTGTAGCTCATGGTCCATCATCTCAAGATGTCTTCGATGATGACGAGGAAATGCAGATGGAATGGGCTCCCCGATAGTCGTTGGAGTTATACCAGCTCCAGCAAAGGGCAAAAGCCAGGGGTGCGACGTTTGAACATGGTGGTGACAGTGGAAGTGGAAGTGGTAGAGGAAGTGGAAGTGGAAGCGGTACAGGAAGCAGTGCCTTTTCTAGAATGTTTAGCAGGTCACAGTTTGTGAGAGTTAATTCTAATATTTTGCGCAGACGGGCGCCGCTCCAACCCCGCATTGATACAACACTTTTTGTTGAGAATCAAAGTCAAAACTTGGGAAATTTTGGTCTAAGTGGTTCCATAGTAATGACATTGCTAGGAATAAGGCAGAGTGTCCTTATTTTCGTGCTGCCATCAGAGTTACACAAGAACTTGGTGAAGGCGTTCAGTCACCTAGAGACCATGAAATCAATAGGCCATATCTTGATGCTATTGAATAAAAGATAAAGGAGTATGTACAATAGTGCAAAGATGACTACGGTATATATGGAGTCTCCATCATATGTGATTCATAGACATGACCTACACAAATGAGTATTATTAACCTCATGTTATACTGCAATGGAAGAATGTTTTTCCATAAGTCAGTAAATGCAACTGGTGACGTACAAAATGCTGACTTTTTGTATTGTGAGATCCGTAAAGTTGTGGAAGAAATTGGAGCTCAACATATTATACAGATTGTGACCAACAATGGTGCAAACTACAAGAAAGCATGTGAACTGGTAATTGAATAGTATCCAATTTTAGTCTGGCAGCCGTGCGTAGCGCATACCGTCAATCTCATGTTGAAGGATATTGGTCAGTTCGAGGAGGTTGCTAGAGCTATCAAGGCAGCCAAGAGGATTTGTTGGTTCTTATACAGTCACAGTCGCCTCCATAATGAAATGCGAGAACAAATTGGAGGAGAGATAGTTCGTCCAAACGCCACAAGATTTGGAACGATATTTGTTTTCTTGAAAAGTTTTTGGGATAGAAAAGACAAATTTATGAAGTGGATGGTATCAAATGTGTGGAGCTCCAATCATCTATTCATGACCGAAGAAGGAGAATACATGTATTCTTGTCTCACAAGTAGACAATGGTGGTCCAGTATGGATTGGGTCATTAAAGTGGTAGAACCGATTTATCGACTACTAAGATTTGTAGACCAGTAGAAACCTGCAATAGTGACAGGAATGATTGCAAAAACATATGAACTACAATTTGAACTTAAAGACGTCTTGAGAGAAGATTAGGCTACCTATGCTCGTGTGATAGAGGTAGTTAATAGAAGAATTGCAATGATGAAGAACCGCCCCTATATGATTCTAGGCAAGTAGATAATTTCCTAAATCCTAACACATAAAATATATTTGTTGTATTTTTTTCTAACATACTAAGTATGTTTAGACAACATCATTGCTAAACTCGTAGAGCCACAACCTATATGGTTTAGGGAAGAATGCAGGCCTCGTCATTTCCCTAACAAAAGAAATTCAAAGAATAGCCGATACACCCTATGAGGCAGTGCATGCTCTAGGCGAGGTAGAATATTATTGTAATCGATGAGGCCTATTTGCTTCAAATGAGGCTTATCTTAGTGCTAATCGTATAACTGTAGGTATGTTGTTATCAACTTATATGTACACACAAAATCAACCATCACTATGAGTTTAATATAATTTTCATGTTACTTGTAGCTACATGGTGGATAACGTTTGGAGCGGAGACACCAACACTACAAAAATATGTCTTACAGATTATCTTACAATGTGTTTCCTCCGGTGGATGTGAACGTAATTGGAACACATTTGCTTTGGTGCATACACAATTGAGGAACCATCTTGGGTACAAGAAACTGCATAAGCTCGTATATGTCCACTACAATCTAAGATTATAATTGCAAGAGCATGATACTAGGAATGAAGATAGGGATGTAGATCCTTTTGGAGATCTTATTAATACCACTATGTACGACAGAGCGAACCCAATCCATGAGTGGCTTGATAGTTCCATGAGACAATCGAAGCCCCTACTAGATGAGGAAGGTGAGCCCCCCCCCCCCATGCCATCCACAATTGTAGATAATGCCAACCAACCTGAAAAAGCTGCTCGAGACTTTGCCTCACTTACACAAAGAAGGAAACTAGTGGCTTGACGGGGATCTAATAATCCTCATTTAATTATTTATCTATAATTCTTATTATGGATAATAATACCATCATATGGTTCTTGAGTATACCCCTTAATGTTCATAAGGAAGAAGCTGGAGTAGTAAGTCCTTCTCGACTACCTCATGGTCATAAGTTCTTCTACAACCATCTCCATAGTCGTAAGTCCTTCTCGACTACCTCATGGTCGTAAGTTCTTCTCGACCATCGCCTATGAATATCCTATAATCGATGGAGATTGCGAGACAAGTATGCCCAATTGATTAGGGAATCTAAGCAATTAGTATACACTGTTATTCTTTGGAATAACTTCACACAATACTCCTTTGTCTCCGATTTATAGTCGCTAGGAGACGTGGGGGGGGGGGGTTACTACTCCAACAGTAACCGCCATCAACATGCTCATTATATGAAATAATGAGGCACCTCTTAGCCTGGAGAAATGGCCACCTCTTCGTACACTACATAAGGGCTACAATCAATTGACAGAAGAAGAGAGAGGCAATCAGGAGCACAAGACATTAGACTTTAGTCTTTCTCTTGATCTGTAACTAGCATACTCAATATAGCTACACAAGAGTAGGGTTGTTATTCTATCCGAGAAGGCTCGAACTCAGATAAAATCCTGTGTGGCCCTTTTCGTGATCAATCACGAGACCCCGAATCAAACAATCATACGTAAGATCGGTTCTAAAACACTGACATGGCTGATAACAAGAAGAAAAAGGTTATTGAGGAGGATATTGTGGGAAGCTATGAAGAAACAGAAAGTCCGCCATCTGATGAAGTGCAGTACCAAGAGTCTGGTGATAGTAGTTCTTCGTCGTCCGATGATGGCACAGATGGTGGGACAACTCATGATGCAGTACAAGACCAACAAAACACATGCCAACCATTAGAATTCACCTATGAGAAAAATTTCACGCATGCTACCCAGGATGAAAACCATGGTTGTCGTGCTTCAAGAACAATCAGTAAGACCTACAAGAGGGCTAAGGATCGACAACAAGATCATTCTCGGCCACAAGACCCATCTTCCTATGAATCCCATGCTAGCTCAGGGTCTATTCAGACTTATGGACGTCGAGATGCCAACCTATTACCTTCTGGTGATGATTCTCATTCGCCAAACATTTCCTCTCATCCTACTTACCATTACGGATGCGGGGCCGAAAAACCTGAAGGAACGGTCGAAAAAATCAGACCCTTCTTCTTCGATGATGATGGCGGCTTCTCCTTGGGGACCGGGGGGAATGTCTACGGTGACTTCCTTCCCAGCATGGTGGTCGGATGCTCCGCCACCTTGGCCAGATGCCTCTGCTGTATCATGCGCTATTTTTGCCTCTGCCTCTACGACCACTTCTGTGGTCATAGTCGCTTCGGCAGCAACGACTTCTTCCACCCCATGGATGGTAACTGATCCTTCGACCACTTCCATTGTCGTTCCTTCAACCGCTGAAGAAGTAGCAGCGAGCTTCTCTACAAAAGCGTCCTTGAGGGCTAGAGGAGTCGGGCTAAGATTACAAAAAGGAAAACACGTCAAATTGTAGAAAATAAAAGGTAAATGCTGTTCTTATACTTTTGTCTTTTTAAATACCTTCGTTTCCTAGACTTGATCTTGAATCCAGAAGAAACCTTCCCTATAGAAGATTTCTTCGACTTCTTTTCTTTGACCACGTCTGGTTGAAATTTGAGTTGAGGAATAGGGTCAGCCATGACCACGTCTGGTCGTGGGTCTTGAGTGAGAACTGCCGCTCCTTGAGCCTCCTAACTCTCCGGATGGCCGAGACCTGTCTCGACCACCCCAAGAGTAGCACTTCCCTCGACCATGGGCCCTGCTGGCGCAGTAGTTTCCTTCACAAAATATATAAAGCTTTTTTAGCTCTCCTTTTCTAGTTGCTTGACAAAGCTACGAGAAGCAGAAACTGCGAAAGTCTTGTTGTCGTAGTAGAAGGGTACCTTGATCTTGGAAGCTTTGTGTTTGAGAGCTTCGGTCGCTTCGGCCGCCTTGGTTTTCTCTGCAGTAGCCATGTCCACGGCAAATTTCTCAAAAGGCTTGGTCGAAGTAGCAGAGCTTGAGCCTGCACCTCCCATATCGGTGACCCTCACAAGTCGACGCTTTTTAGCTGGATGAGCTTTGGCTTGCTCTACCTCCGTACCAATGACCATCAGTCCAACCTCTTAGTTGTCCCGACGGTCTTCCACGCCTACTTTCTACAGGAGTCAGACGATAACTGCACGCAATACTACTTTGTCTCTGACGATAACTGCCAGACGACGTGGGGGGTTACTATTCCAACAGTAACTGCCATCAACGTGCTCATTATATGAAATAATGAGGCGCCTCTTAGCCTGGAGAAACGGCCACCTCTTCGTACACTATATAAGGGCTACAATCAGTTGATAGGAAGAAGAGAGAGGCAATTAGGAGCACAAGACATTAGATTTTAGTCTTTCTCTTGATCTGTAATCAACATACTCAATATAGCCACATAGGAGTAGGGTTGTTATTCTCTCCGGAGAAGGCTTGAATCTGTATAAAATCCCCGTGTCGCCCTTTCTGTGTGATCAATCCTAGAGACCCCCTGAATCAAACAATCATACGTAAGATCGGTTCTAAAACACCGACATGGCTGATAACAAGAAGAAAAAGGTTATTGAGGATGATATTGTAGGAAGCGATGAAGAAACAGAAAGTCCATCATCTGATGAAGTGCAGTACCAAGAGTCTGGTGATAGTAGTTCTTCGTCGTCCGATGATGGTACTGATGGTGGGACAACTCATGATACAGTACAAGACCAACAAAACACATGTCAACCATTGGAATTCACCTGTGAGAACGTTTTCATGCATGCTACCCAGGATGAAAACCATGGTTGTCGTGCTTTAAGAACAATCAATAAGACCTACAAGATGGCTAAGGATCTCTAACAAGATCATTCTCGGCCACAAGACTCATCTTCCTATGAATCCCATGCTAGCTCAAGGTCTATTCGGACTTATGGACGTCGAGATGCCAACCTATTACCTTCTGGTGATGATTCTCATTCGCCAGACATTTCTTCTCATCCTACTTATGTAAGACCAAGAGGTTTTTGGTCATGTTATTTGATGATGAACACATTGACAATAAGTTAGACCTTGTCTCGAGACTTAAAGTTGAATATTTTGTCCTATAAACTTGTTTGTGGTGACTTGGTTCGAGCTCATAAGTTCTCGCTAAAAATCAGTTTTTGTCGATTATTGGTAGTACCGCTTTGTTTGTCGGAACTACTCATGTGCGCTCTATAACCGTATGTGCGCCGTAGTACCACAAGTCATTTTCTCTCAAGCATTTTGCTCGGTTCGTTAGATCTTGATCTAACGGTGATATTGAGTTGTAACGTTGGATCGTCCGAATCGCTCAAAGACTTTGAGCCGTTGGATTGAAATCTAATGGAGGACATCAAGTGGGCGTTCGGACTCTCTGATGCTTCTAAATCCAGGCCGAGACCCATGGTCCGATCGGCCCATGAATCTGGAGCATCCACGTGTCAAAGGACGTTGTTCTGTGGTCTTTGCGAATGTTTGTGGAGCGGTAGTACCGTGGGTTTGCCAGCGGTAGTACCGCACTTGGTTTTTCAGAAAGAGAACTTCTGACAGGTACTGTTAAGTCAAATTCGGTTGTGAGGTTACTTTCGATGAGGTCAGTCCCTGTTCTAGAACTGACATTTCAGGTACACAAGTTCAGGGGGAGTCTGAAAGCATATTTCTTGATGAAGAAGATGATCTTGATTTAGATAATGATCCTTCTCCCATACCATCAACTACTGAAGATCATGCTCCTACTACTGTTGTTGCGCCACCATCAGAAGATGTTCAAAATGTTGAAGCTAGTTCAGAACCTTCTGCACCATTGAAAATTCAGCGAGTTCATCCTCCAGAACTGATGATTGGTGACATTCATGAAAGAGTAACACGTTCTAAATTTACTTTTCCTGACTCACATGCTCATTCTGCCTTTGTTGCCTCTTTTGAGCCTAATGATGTAAGTCACGCTTTATCTGATGAGTCTTGGATCAATGCCATGCATGAAGAATTAGAAAACTTTGAGCGTAATAAAGTCTGGACCTTAGTTGAACCTCCTCATGGACATAATATAATTGGAACTAAATGGGTTTTCAAAAATAAACAAAGTGAGGATGGTGTTGTTGTGAGAAATAAGGCTAGACTTGCTGCTCAAGGATTCTGTCAGGTGGAGGGTCTTGATTTTGGTGAAACTTTTGCCCCTGTAGCCAGACTTGAAGCAATTAGAATTCTTTTAGCCTTTGCTGCATCTAAAGGATTCAAATTGTTTCAAATGAATGTTAAAAGTGCTTTTCTAAATGGCTACATTGAGGAAGAAGTTTATGTTAAGCAACCACCTGGTTTTGAGAATCCTAAGTTTCCTAATCATGTCTACAAACTCTCAAAAGCTTTGTATGGTTTGAAGCAAGCTCCTCGAGCTTGGTATGAGAGGCTTAAACTGTTTTTGCTAAAAAATGATTTTCAAATAGGCAAAGTAGACAAAACTCTGTTCACATTTCGTCATGGTAATGATCTATTACTAGTTCAGATTTATGTGGATAATATCATCTTTGGGGGCTCCTCTCATGCTTTGGTTTTCAAGTTTTCAGATACTATGAACAGGGAGTTCGAGATGAGTATGATGGGGAGTTAACTTACTTCTTAGGATTGCAAGTAAAATGCACCAAGCAAGGCAATTTCATTCATCAAACCAAGTATACTAAAGACTTGCTTAAGCGCTTTGATATGGCAACTTGCAAACCCATCTCTACCCTAATGGGATCAACAACTGTTCTTGACCCGTATGAAGAAGGTGAGGTAGTGGATCAAAAGAATATATGAGTATGATTGGATCTCTACTCTATTTGATCGCTTAAAGGCCGGATATACACTTTGTTTGTATGCTTATGCGCCGATTTCAAGCTTCACCTCGTACATCCCAATCGACAGTTGTGAAAAGAATTCTCGTATCCCCAATCCACTTTAGAATTTGGGCTTTTCTATTCATCTTCATCTGTCTTACCTTGAGTGCATACTCAGATAGTGATTTTATGGGTGTAGGATTGATAGAAAAAACACATCCGCACATGTCACTTTTTAGGCACATCTTTTGTGTCTTGGTCTTCATGAAAACAATCTTCGTTGCTCAATCAATCAAGCCGAGTATGTTCTTCAGCTTTGCTAGTTGCTCTCAAGTACTTTGGATTTCTTCTACTCTTGAGATTTTGGTTTAGAATTGGGTCTTGTTCCACTTTTTTTGTGACAACACTAGTGCTATTCACATTGCTAAAAATCCAGTACAACATGCTAGAACCAAACACATTGATATCAGATTTCACTTTCTCAGAGATCATGTGGAAAAAGGTGATATTGTTCTTCACTTTGTTGAGACTGATTTTCAATTGGCTTATATTTTCACCAAGCCGCTTGATACTTCTCGATTTGTTCGCTTATGGAGTGAATTGGGTGTTGTTCATCCTATGGGCTTATTTTGAGGGGAGTGTTGTCAAAATTTCGAAGCTTTAATTATTCATTAAGTCCTACCATTGAAATCAAAAGAGTAGTAGAGCTTCCTTTATCATATTTATTCATATGCTATGTAGCCTTGATCTGGACTGGTTTAATAAACTTGCTACATAAATAACTAAAGCATGACATAGCTGAAATCTTTGACTAGTTTGATTATTGGAATCACTTTGTGTTGTCTATTGAAAAGGATAAGCTGATTTGTGAGTCCTATTTTAAGTCCGGATTTGAAGCAAAATGTCCTTCTTTTCAATCTGTGTTGCTCACTCGGTTTGGCATGTTTTAAAAGATAAAAGGGTTGAGAAAAGAATATGAAAAGATGTGTGCTTCAAGCATGCCATGCATAGTCAGTGTATCAAACAAAAAAGGGTACATAACAGTGCTCAAATGACAAGAAGTGTGTTTCAAGCATGCCATACCCAGCTATGTGTTTTTGAAATAAAAAAAATGCACAAAAAATGCCTTAATCAAAAGAAGTATGCTTCAAGCATGCCACCCTGGAAAAGAAGTATGCTTCAAGCATGCCACATGCAAATAAAAATTGAAAGTGAAGCAAAAGGATATTATATGAGACTGTGGCTCATCCAGATTTAAAGTTTGTCTCACTGTTTGGCTTTTCACTTTTTGGTAACTTCTAATTGTGATCTTATAATCTTTTTAGTCATTGTGTGAAATGCCTGTCATGAATCTAAACTATCTCATCACCTTGAAATACTTGTCTGGACATTGCTATATGGTATATGCATTTATATGATCTTGTTAGCTCTACTCAACCAAATTGGCTTGGCTAATCCAGTAAATTGCATTGCAAAGCTTTTGGACTTTTACTCTTCCTGCTCCTTCTCTTTCTGCTCTTGATGATCACATTGCCAAAGGGGGAGAAAACTGAGAGAAAATCTGCAAAAATTCTGCACAAATTTTTTTTTCTAGTGTTAAAGGAAGTCTTTCAGTTGTAGTTCACTTTGCCTGGCAGTTTTTGACTCTTTGTCACTTCCTTTCACTCTTTAATTACTTGTTATTGAAAGTATTGTCAATGTAGTCATCAAGGGGGAGATTGTAAGACCAAGAGGTTTTTGGTCATGTTATTTGATGATGAACACATTGACAATAAGTTAGACCTTGTCTCGGTACTTAAAGTTGAATATTTTGTCCTATAAACTTGCTGTGGTGACTTGGTTCAGAGCTCTGTTAAGTTCTACTGAAAATCAGTTTTTGTCAGGATTATCGGTAGTACCGGCTTTGTTTAGTCTTGGAACTACATGCGCGGTATGACCGTGTGTGTGCAGCGGTAGTACCGCAAGTCATTTTCTCTGAAGCATTTTGCTCGGTTCGTTAGATCTTGATCTAACGGCTGATATTGAGTTGTAACGTTCGGACCGTCCGAACTGCTCAAAGACTTTGAGCCGTTGGATTGAAATCTAACGGAGGACATCAAGTGGGCCGTTCGGACTTTCTACAGTGCTTCTAAATCCAACGGCTGAGACCCATGGTCCGATCGCCCATGAATCTGGAGCATCCACGTGTCAAATGACGTTGTTCTTGTGGTCTTTGCGGATGTTTGTGGAGCGGTAGTACCGTGGTTTGCCAATGTAGTAATCAAGACTTGGTTTTTCGTAAAGAGAACTTCGGACAGTCTTCGTTAAGTCAAATTCGTTGTTCCGAGTCGAGGAACGGAACGACCGCAGACGGTAATACCGCGAGTTGGTTGGCGTAGTACCGCAAGACGGATGATACCGCAGTAGGGCGTCAGATGGTTTTTCCAAAAGCGATGTTTTTGGAAATTTTGGAAGATCTTGAGATTTCCCGATAAGCGAGTTCCGAAGAAGTTTTGAGCGGCACGACCGCTGCAGCGGTAGTACGGATGCATAATGACGGTAGTACCGCTTTGTACTCTGAAAGTTGTCGCTTTGGAGTATTGATCATGGATTTGTTGATTTGATAAGCTTTATTTTGTTGCATGATGCATGATAGTATTTATGGGTGTGAGTGAGCTAATGGATGGTCAAGTTGGAGAACTTGTGCCAAGAATTGGTTTCCTTGATCTGTGCATGTGCAGGTTAGGTGTTGAGGACGAATCACGGTCGATGACTCGGATTGACTTCGGACTAGGATGGGAAATCGAGGTCTTGGAAGTCGTGGATGTCGAGAAGTGGTTTGGATCGCACTAGAGCACGTGGTGATCAAGGGGTGCATGCTGGAAGCTACGGGATGGAGTCCTGGAGGCTTATGGCATGGAGTTTTTGGAAAGACAGTTTTGGAAGGAGTTCTAAAACTGGTTGTTTTGAGATAGAGTCCGTATTGGTGTCATGTTGGACGTGAATAGGACTCTATACTATAAGAAGAGGCAGAGGGTGCACTTTGTAGGTGCGCAGATTTTAGGGTTTTTGACGATAGCTTGTTTTTGCTGTTTTGCTATGGTTTAGAGGTCCTTTGTTTTGGGGCTTTGAGGGGAGCTTGCTGAGCACCTTGTAGACACAAATCAAGTTTGATATATAAAGTTCAGATCAGTTCTACTTTGTTTCTTGATTTGGTGTCCCTTCTGTGCGCCTGAGGTGATTTTTGTTGTAGAGCTACATAAGAGTCATCAGAGAGATTCTGGAGTTCTTGTGCACAAGAAGAAGTTTGAATTCGGGGGTCAATTCGCTGCAATCATTCAAACCCCCCTTCTGATTGCCATTACGATCCTACAACTTACCATTATGGAAATCAAGCCAATGCAAGAATTGTTTACTAGTGGGTGGAACTCGCATATTACCAACTAATTTATAATCACTGGGTAGAATATACCCATCAAACATATACTTGGGATCAATACAAAGCCCACCTAGCTCAAATTGAAGGACTTCCCCTAATTGATAACAATGAGTACATTGAACAACCTTCGTGTTTCTCGACAATGTATTGGTATGAATTGCTACCCCATTATTGTTTTTAGTATGCTAGTCAAGTTATCATTCATTACCATTAACTTATATTTTTATTATTTTAAATGCTTTAGAACACTTGGAGGAGAGGGCTTCCCTAGATAGTAAGCTAGCAAGGAGGACTTTTTATGTACAACATCAGGCTCCTTACAAATTTCTAACTAGACATCAAGCTCCTTATGTATCAGGATTGTTACTTCATTAAACACTTTCTAATTAATATTTGTATTATTCCAATTGCTAATTATCCATAACCGGTTTTCTTTGTGTTTTTTTGTGTGCTTTTGGTAGCAGTTTTTCCGGTTTTTGAAGCAGGTTTTCCGGTTTTGGGCGGTAAGCGTTCCGGTAGCTAGGTTTAAAACATTCCCAATTCAATTTTCAGTATTCGAATTTTAACCTTTTTTTCGGTTACCGTTACCGGCCACTGGGCGGGTTTTCCTCCGGTTTCGAGATTTGTCTCCTTGATTGTGCTTACTAGATGAGATCGTGCGGTCACTACCTGTGTAACTGTGTGTATGTGCATCAAGAACTTTGATGAATTATTTAGGGAAAGCTTATAGATAGTTTCTGCCTTTGGAACTGCGTGAATATTGCAATCAGTTCAAGCCCTTTGATATGAAATGGCAGCTTAGCATATCAAAAGGTTGTTTGGAATTTTTTGGAAACTAGAAATGTTGTTTGGATTTTTTTAGGTCGAAATTTTGTTTGGGTTAATTTGTGCTGTTTATTATAGAGAATAGGCGGTGAGCAGACTTTACTAGATAACAAGGCAAATACTACCACTTAAAAATATCATTTTTAGAAAATTTTGGTGAAAAAAAATCCAAAAGAAAGGTTGTATCAGTACCTAATAATCTTCTATTCTCATGGCATCCATGTTCCTTCAAGAATAAACCAGTCTAACCACATACTAGAGGATTTTTGAAGTTTCTGAACAGTTGAAAACATATCATTTGATCAAGATTTTGTTTCAAGCAGAACATTCATAATGGTTTAAGTTTTTATTCGTATATGTATATAAAGAAGACGAGTTTGTTTGACTTAAGATATGTCCCAAAAGAAGATTGTTTGTTTGTTTATAGAAAAATTTGGTGAAAAAGATCCCAAAGATAGACTGGTATGGCATACTAGTGAAATCAATCTTGGCACTTACTAGAGTACTTTGAAGTTTCTGAACAGTTAAAAACATAGCACTGATCAGGATTCTTGTTTTGAAGGAAACATTCAGGATGTTTGAAGTTTTTGTTTATATATACAAACTTAGGATAGATGATGAGTGTGATTGACTTAGTGTGATGAGAGCAGAAGTAGAGGCCTTCCTCAGATGGAGATGAAAGCTTCATTTTCACAAGGCATCAAGACATCAAAACCCTGGCCGGTTTTTTTTTTAAAAAAAAAGACACCAAAACCCTGCCCCACTCCTGCTCTAGAAACAAGTATTCTGTCCCATCTCCACGGGCCACCACCAAAAATTTCCAAAATCCAACAAATTATTCCCCTCCAAACTAACACCATCACCATCAATTTTCCTGTTCAATTAGAGAAGTTGCGGAGTTGTGTGTTGGTACTTGAATATAACACTTTACCTTATTCTAACGAATTTTTTTAATTAATCCTTTTAAAAATTTTATTTCCGCGAACTTTATTTTCAATTCTGATTCCTTTGGTCAGGCCACCATCTGTGGCGTGACAAAATAACACTATCACATCAACTCAGTATTTAGAAGTTCTTGTCACGCCACCACCGTGACGTGATAATATTGTTGTTCATCATACTGTGGCCAAAGTGGCGTGACCAAAAGTGTTATTTAGCAGACTTATCCTATGGCGTGACAGCGTTGTTTTGTCACGCTATGGTTGGTGGTGTGACCAAAAGGGTTAGAATTGAAAATAAATTTCGTTGGGATTAACTTTAAAATAAAAATTAATAAAGATTAATTAATAAAAAAAGTTCTATTCTAACACTTCAAGTATCTAGGGCGAGTAGTTGGTGTATGAAACTTAATTCTGTATTTATGCCTACTTGAATATATAGCAATGCTAAGATTCCGACAACAGTTACTTAGGCTTTTAATCACTTAATGAAGCAACAAACATGGAACAATCAAGTAAATGCTAAGACTTCTCTAGATTCTAATTAACATCCAGCTTTAGAAATCTAAGTGACATGATTGTGATTTTTTTAATTAATTAACCCTTTTTTAATTTTATTTTAAAGTTAACTTCCGGCCAACTTTATTTCCAATTCTAACCCCTTTGGTCACGCCACCATCCATGATGTGATAAAACAACACTGTCACACCAGCCCGTATCTGGACAAAGCTCTTGTCATGCCACGACCAGTGGCGTGACAACGTTGTTTTGTCACGCCACGGGTGGTGGCGTGACCAAAAGTACTATTTTGGGGACTTATCCTATAGCGTGATAATGTTGTTTTGTCACGGCATGAGTGGTCGTGTGATCAAATGGGTCAAAATTGGAAATAAAGTTTGGCAGGGTTTAACTTTAAAATAAAAATTAATAAAAGGTTAATTAATAAAAAAAGTTCCATGACTAAAGAAATACAATTTACTCGGTTTAAAACAAACAATTTAGCACATATATTTTACATACACTTTATGGCCTGTTCAAAACGCAATTTTTTTTATAAAATTTTACAATACATAAGACAATTTCTATAGGATTTCTACAAAATTCTTATACTCCAAATATGGTATCAAGCATATTTCTATGGCTGCTCAAACATAATTTGCTCAAAAACTGCAAATTCATAAACAACATGATTTCTGTGGCATCTTGAGGTGACAGGCACAGCTTAAGATTTAAATTTTAGTGTGAAAGCTCTGGAAGTAATAGGTAAGTAAAATCTAGTGAAAAGTTGGTAAAATACCGAAGAAACAGCCCAAACACAAATATTTCACCCTCCACTCCCTTTCTTCCCCAGGTGATCACCACCACCACAAGCAAGGAGGCCACACTCCCCTCCACCTCCACTTCCCTCCCTCCCCCTATGGCCCAGTGCCCCAAGCACCAACCTCACCTCCATTAGCCTAGTGGAGAATCATCCATAGCATCCAAGAACTCACCCACCAAGTGAAGCATCAAGCCACTTCTAATAGAATCCAAGCATCAACCAAGCCAAGAAACCAAGAACCATGGTGTCCTAGCCTCCTAGGTACAAGTACTCGAAGAGGCAAGGAGCCAAGGACCAAGGAATGGCGAGAACCATGGGCGGTCGTAGAAAGCGAGGGCCAAGAACCGATAGGAGGTGGCGGTGAGCGATGGAGGCGGCCGCCTCGACGGCCTGGCCGCCGCCCATCGCGCACCTGGGCTACGACCAGGTGCTCTCCATCCTGCGGCTGCTCCCCGCCGAGGCCGTGCTCTCCTTCGCCGCCACCTGCCGCGCCTTCCGCGCGTGGGCCTCCTCCGACGCGCTCTGGGAGGCGCTCTGCCGCCGCGACTGGGGCGCGCGCCGCCGCCGTGCTCGCCGAGCGGCGGCGCGGTCTGGCGTGGCGGCGCCTCTACGCCGACGTCGCCCGGCTCGGCGCCCTGTCCGCGCGCCGGGTCCCGGTGAAGGAGCCTCGCCGCGGCCCCGCGCGTCGCACTCGCTCAACCTTGTCGCCGGCTGGCTCGTCCTTTTCGGCGGCGGCTGCGAGGGAGGTAATTGTACTCATATAGCTTCATCAGTTCTTTCTTGATTTAGAATTCGTTTGTCAAGGTTAAAAGATGACTGCTTTGTGTGTGCTTCCTTAGTATCGGCATGAAGAACTATAGTTGATTTGGTTATGATAAGTTGCTCGGAATCTGCAAATAATTCGGAGATCCTTATAATGGCATAGATACCAGGTGGTTAATTTAGGGTGAGACATGCCTCGCTTTGTTTGTGCCAGATTAAGATAACAAATCGGAAGCTGATCATAATGGTAGTATGATCAGTGACATTCTTTGATTATTGATAACGCTTGTACAATTGTTTGGAGATCCTCCCTGCGGCTTAGCTCAGTAAATATGCTTGGAGGAACTTTTGGTGATTTTGGATTTGATTAGACTAATTTAATTAATTTATAAATCTATAAGTGTAGCTCTGATCAAGACTATTTGGCCTAGTACAGAAACAGTATGGAAGCCAGTCAATCTCATAGCTTCACCCCCTTGCAAAAAAAAAACCCCTCATAGCCTCGCTTCTATACTGCACTGACGGGAAAATCAATATATGTCACTTGTACTGAAGTTGAAGAACTTGATATGCTCTAATGACCGCTTTAGGCCTATCTAGCTACTTTTATTATTTCATTTTGTTGCTGGGCCGATTATAGGTTGCTTTTCATTATTTGTAGTTTTTTTTATGTATATTACTGTATTTATATTGAATATTTTTCTTTGGGTTTTTCTAATTAAATGTGAACACCATGTTATGTTGGGCTAAGTTTGTTGATTGCCTTATTTAATAGGTTGAATATGATCTTAGTATCTTGGTCTGGTAGGTTGAAGAAATATAAATAAAAGCAAGTTTTAATTCGAGGCGATAGCCTTGTGCTCAACATCTTTTGTAATTTATTGATCATAGATATGGTGGTTGATATTGAGACCTGCCTAGTTTTTTAGGAGCCTTTTTCAGCAAATCTGAAAGAAACACCTTCTTGTCATTGAGTAGTGCCTAGTGCCTACCTCAAGGGAAGAATTAGTTAGTAGTTATCACCTACAAACTTTTGTCAAACGATAGTTACTATCTGTTAAGTTACATTTGGTACTGGCTTGTTACTCCCTAGTAGAATGCTTTAGTCCTTTATATTCCATTCTATGGTTAGCCTTATTATTAACCAGATTTTGCAACTGCAGTATTGCAATGTGCAATTTTTACTTGGAAACAGGTCAAAGCCATGTACCGATGTTCTTTTCCTTCAGCATTGACCTTTTAAAAGCAAATCTATTGATTTTCATGCACTGACAAGTTCAATCAAAATATTACACTGTTAGGGAAAGGTGGCCAATTTACTCATATTTCAACACCCACCCTCACATCTAAGCTTATTCAGGCCTATGAATGGATTATGCATGGTGCTGTGCAGTCAGGATGTAGGTGCAAGCCGGTTACAAAGGGTGCGTGCAAGGGGTGCTCATGCACAATCGCGAGCCCAGCCTAGTCACACACACACCACAATTATTATTAATAATAATAAAATGAGCATGGTTCAAACTTAGGACATCTTATATTGATACTATATTGAGTTTCATACACTAATCAGTTCACCCTAAAGCTTAAGTTGTCAAGGAAAGGTGAGCAATCTACTCCTATTATATTTGTAAGTGCCTCACTAGAAAAGAAAAAACAAAAGGCTATTTAATATGTAGCGTACGTGAGGTTACCCAAAAAATCTCACGTAGAGGAATGATTTAGGAATATGTTTTGTGCAAAGTGCTATCATGCATACATGCCACATTTGCATGGATATGTTCTGGTTAACATATTTGAAATAAGATTGAATTTTAATAATTGTACGTGAATACTCTAGCAACATTTTGGAATTCCATCTTTCACATATTGCTTAGTCCCTCGCAAAAAAAGAAAATGCTTAGTCAAAACTAGGTCTAGCTAGTATATGCAAACACTGTAAAAAAATTCCAAATAAAACATAACCATTGGAAAGCAGTTTTGTCCTGTGAAAATGATGTTTCTGCTCAGGATTCTAAGAGTTTTCACTAAAGATGTTAATTGATGAAACTGTCAAATTTTATTCCGTAAAAAAATGTCACTCTCATTTCATGAATACATATATACCTTAGTAGAGATGGCAGGTAAATGATACTTTTGATCATTGGCAATTTCAAATTGCATGGATTGCATTGGTTATATTTTATCTCTGACAGTGAGCCTTGTTTGATTGCATTGATTTGGATACAAACAATAAAGAATGGGCAAAACTAACAGGCACTATCACACAGACAGACAATTACACTTGATACACTAGAAATTTCAAATTTCAGTCCACCAACATTTTGTTGTTCATTTTATTGATAGTGTAGGCCCTCCACAGGATGAGCTTACATCTGCACACCTCTCCTCAGTTGTTCATTAAATAAAATAGTGATTCTTCAGACAATGGTTTCTATTTTAGCTATGTTCTGTTTTCATTATGCAGTTATATCAGAGATTTGCCCCTTTTTTTCTTTCTTTGTACATAATAGCTGTTACAATATATAAATCTCTGTACAAATCTGCTATGCTTTTGTTACTGTTATGAAGACCTATTTGATTGGATTTTATCCCAATCTTTTATGCTTTCTGACTCCAGAGTTGTCTGATGTTCTATATTGCTCTAGTTAGGTCGCCATCTTGATGATACTTGGGTGACATATGTTGGAAATGGAGCTGGAAATAGATCGTCCAATGCACTTAGCTGGCAGCAATTAGCCTCTGGCACTCCTAGTGGTCGTTTTGGTCATTCATGCACTATAGTTGGTGATGCATTAGTCCTGTTTGGTGGGATTAATGATCGTGGGCAGCGTATGAATGACACATGGATTGGCCAAATCATTTGTGAAGAACCTCGCAGGATGAGGATCTCATGGATACTGCTGGAGGTAGGCCCACTTGCACCATCTCCTCGTGGAGCCCACGCAGCCTGCTGCGTGGATGATAATTTCATTGTGATTCACGGTGGGATAGGGCTGTCTGGCAGTCGGCTTGGTGATACATGGCTTCTTGATCTCTCCAATGGCCTCCGATCTGGCAGTTGGCACCAAATAGGGAACACTGGGCCTTTGCCTCCACCTCGCTCTGGTCACACTTTAACTTGGATTGGCGAGACACGCATGATTCTTGTTGGTGGTAGAGGATTAGAATTTGAGGTGCTTAATGATGTCTGGCTGTTTGATATTAGTGATCATCACCCGCAATGGAAGGAGCTAAAGTATGACTTGTCTAGTGTTTTAGGTGAGATGCCTTGTCCAAGGGTTGGACATTCAGCAGCACTTGTCTTGGGAGGCAAAATCCTTGTATATGGTGGGGAGGACTCACAAAGGCGACGGAAGGATGACTTCTGGATCTTAGATTTACCAGCTCTACTTCAGTTTGCGCCAGGTTCCATGAAAATGACAAAGAGGATGTGGAAAAAACTAAGGATTGACGGTCAATGCCCAAATTACAGGTCCTTCCATGGGGCATGTGTAGATACTTCTGGTTGCTGTGTGTATATTTTTGGTGGAATGGTTGATGACCTAGTGCACCCTGCAGAAGCATTGGGCATGAGGTTTGATGGGCAGCTGCATCAAGTGGAGCTTGTGCTGCATCTGTAGAATCTGTATGTTGTTCGCTATGAGTCCTAGAATTTCTTAGGTTTAATGTTTAGATCCCAATAATGCCATCTTGTCTTGTGTAGTTCTTGTTGTCAGAACTCTCTGACAATAAATCTAAATATCTCCCTACTGTGACGATCAAGATCTCCATGTTGACTTTTCACCTCCCAGATTTTGGCCATTGTGATTATGCTCAAGTGGCCCTTGTCTGTCAATTGTGTAAGGGTGCATATCTGTCACTGATCTGTAAAAGGAACAAGATCTAAAGTTATTTTGCCATTTAGAATGAATTTGTCTGCATATGGGTTCAAATTGTCATTCCATTGTTAGATACATATATTTCCAAAGAATGTCTTATCAATACCATCTGGAAGAGATTGTTGTTTCGTTAACCTGACGGGTTTTCATATGCTCGTGAAAAGAATGGTATTGTTATCATCGATGATAAACTAAAATGACTTGATTGAGGATTGCTAGGGACCATCTGGAGCTGTTGTTGATCTTTGCATCCGAGTCACAAGTGGATTAGGATCCTCTGCGTTGAAGCTATCAATACATAGGCATTAGAAGCGATCTCCACTGTCCGATCAAAAAGTGAAGGGACAAATCAACTGCTGCAGTGCCTTAATACAGCTTTGTAGATGTTGTTTGCCTCCTTGCAAAAACGCTGTTCACGCAACGACCCTCAGAAGTAATGCAAAGGATCTGGAACCGTCACAAGTTGGCTCGGTACAGGGGACCATGTCTGTATGCAGCCCTTGAATTGTCACATGCAGAGAGCCTGTTGTGTTGAATTAAGCTCACGATGGCGTCTGGGTCACCCTGGCAGCACCATACAATGCGAAATTTTCGAAAGACGAGGGCACTGGTTTCATCTTGGGTCCATGGATACTAGATCGCTTCTGTCTTGTAAGTTCATCGATAATACAATGCGAAATTTTCGAAAGACGAGGGCACTGGTTTCATCTTGGGTCCATGGATGCTAGATCGCTTCTGTCTTGTAAGTTCGTCGATATGCAGGTTATCGGCATGTGCACATTAATGCTGCGATAATGGGACCAACAGTCCTTTGGATCATCTGCCCTTGGGGACCATTCGCGGAATGAGTGTCGGATCACGCGCTCCTGTTCAGATCCACTTTGCGACAGCAAGGGGTCCCTTGCAAGCTTCAGCACCAGGATGTTGGGCCATGCAAGGCGTGGGGAGTGTCATGGACGTGAGTCAGCTGCACAAGGAAAAGGGCAGCAGCCAGATTAGTTAAGAAATATTGTTAGTTATGATTTGATTGGATATCAATCCTTTAAGGATAGGAAGTTATGATTTGATTAGATTTCAATCCCTTATAGATGGAATTAGTTATTTGTTTCCAATCTGATTATGCCTGCTATATAAGGCTAAGCATTGTCATCTATTCTTATTAAGCAAGAACTAAGAAACCAAACATCTGCCTTGCATCTCTCTGTCTCCTTGCCGCAGGCTCCATTTGCCTTTGTCTTCTTGCTGCCTCCCAATCAAATTAGTGGCGTACACAGGACAAAAATAGAGGGGGTGCTCATATGAGAAAACTAATGTGAAAAAATCGAACCAAACATACTTCATACGTTTAATGCAATCCAAATTCATATATAAATAAACAAAAGATAAAGCGAGAATGTAAAATAAACTTAAGGTAGTACCTGGCTAGAGAACATAACAATCCGGTCATCTATAAATACGTGTGAGTAGCAATCTGTGGAACAAAAGTTGCTAAATTAGTGAGACAATTAGAAAATTGTGACTAATTAGAAACATTGAAATGAAATAGAAGTATGTAACATACCACACAACCGTTAGCTATGACTAGGAGTAGGAGGCAAGTCCATTCTACAAGATTTCATCTGTTGAAAGCGATCCATGATTGCTTTATCATCAACGCTTTTGAATATCTCTCGCTCAGTGTAGCACACCATCAAGTCATTGAGCCATTTATCGGAGATTTTGTTGCGCAGAATCAATGTTAGCTCAATGAGACGATAGACCAATGGGAAGGTTTTGTCTTTTCCCATTTCAACCATCTTTTCGGTGAGCTTTGTAAGGTCATGACATCCACGGAATTCTACACTTCTCCTAACATTGAGAATGTAGTTTTGAAGTTGAGTTCTTAACAATATATGGTCACCTATGGTGAAATCATCAGCATAAATCTCAGCAAGTCGCAAAAACTTGTCCACATCAAACTTGGAGAATGTGTTTCTTGGATCAAGCTAAGACATACATATCAATAACTCTGTAGAAACTTCATTGAAGCGATGATTTATCTCTGACTTAGTGGCATCGATAGTCGCATAGAAGATGCCAACTCTATAAAAATGATCTTGAGTTACTGTATGGCCTCGACGTGACATTTGACCCATAATTGGGGTGCTTTCATCTATATCTAGAACAGTGATGCCATTTGCTTCACAAAAGCTTTTTGCTTGCTCGAGCAATGGCTCCCAACCATTATCCATCGTGTATTGCAAGTTCTCTTTCACATCCCCAATCAAACCCATGGGATGAACGATGTCTAGATTCTTCCTTTGGAATTCATGTGATAATTCATTTGTAATGTCCAACAAGTCCAACATCAAATGCAATATGAACACAAACTCAAAGCTTTTCATTTTTCTTATCAAACCATATGCTCCACCAGAATTAGATGGTTGACGACTATCATCACTTACAATTTCTAGCACCTGCTCTGTTGCTTCCCACATTTCATACAAACAGAGCAAGGTTTTATGATGTAAGCCCTATCTGGTATTTCCAGGTCTAGCTAGGCTAGTTTCCTGATGCAACCTCGTTCCAGTGAGAATCAAGCCATTCTCTACCTTCTACAAGAAGACTTCACGGTGTTTTTCAATCAAAGCATCCATCCTTTTGCAAGATGAGCTAATAATGTTCACTATTAGGGGAACATAATTGAAGAAATCAGCAATAGTTTTGACACTACTTGAGACAGTGACAACTGCTAATTGCAACTGATGGGCAAAGCAATGGACATAGAAAGCATATGGATTTTCATCCCGAATCTGTCTTCGCAAGCTATTAAATTCTCCTCTCATATTTGAAGCTCCATTATATCCTTGCCCGTGAAGTCTCGAAAGAGATAAATCATGTCCAGCAAGCACACCAAGCAATGCACCCTTCAATGCAGCAGAAGTACACTTTTTGACTTGTACAAGTTTAAGAAATCTTTCCATCACCTTCCCTTGGTTGTTAACAAATCTGCATATCATAAGATATACAAGTTAGGACACATAATGCATAAATAGTATGATTAAAAATATAAAACCAACTACTAACCTCACAATCACAGCCATTTGCTCCTTTATTGATACATCTCGGGATTCATCAATAAGCACTGAAAAATTCTTATCTCCAATCTCACCCATAATCACCTGAGTGACCTCTTCTACATAAGCTTTTGCAAGATCTTTTTGAATTCATGGAGAAGTCATGGTACAATGCCTAGGAGCTACATCAAATGCCTTCTTCACTTCTTCCTTCTTATATTTATACCACTCCACCAACTCCTTAAAATTTTCCTTGTTGATGGAAGTAGCAGATTCATCATGTCCACGGAAAGCTTCGCCTTGCATTAGGAGAAATCTTGCACAATCTAAAGAAGCAGTTAGACAAATTTTATATGCAATTTCGTCCGCCTTACCACGAGCATCTGATTTACGTGACACGCTTAATATTTGATTATTGAAATCCCCACATGCTTGCCTACAAACTTTTCAAAGCCTTCCTCCAATTAGCAAATCCAACTTTTGTGAATGCATCATTGCCAAAATAATTGGGATGTGACGGACTCTTGAAAAGAAAGCAATAGAAACAAAAAGCGACATCCTTTGACACGCTATATTCCAACCAATCAAATTCGTTGAACCATGTTTCTTGAAAGGATTTCGAACAATCCATCAATTTCTTTGGAAAAACATGGCTGATTGGTCGAGTTGGACCTTTTAAAAAATATGCCCTTCTCACTTGATCTCTAATTTCATTAGGATAATCTTCAATTGGTATGCGATATGCTGGATCGGCAATGGTGTCATCCGGATTAAAATCAATCCGAGGCTTCTTTGGTTGAGTTGTGCTCACATTGGTTCGAGGAGAACTTGTATTTGGATTATTGGAGAAATAACTATGCAACGTTCGTTTGTCCATCTTTTATAAATCTATAGTAAATTGTATATAATCCATGAGTACTAAGTATATGTAACTAAACTAGACAAGTAGACAACATCATAAGTTCACAACATTATCTCAACATTCCAAATTTCCAATTTTAAGTTGCTAAGTATTTAAGTTCACAACATCATCTCAATATTTCAATTATAAGTTTCTAAGTATTTAAATGAGTGAGCCAAAGTACCAAACCACTGTCGAGCGTCAACAATTATTACTTTACCAATTACCAGTTTACCTGATTAGTGATTACCAGTGGCAACTCAGCACTGCTCGGCTGCTCCTTAGTCTTTAATTCTTTATATATCTCCTCACTTCGGTCTTCCTCTTCCTCTATTCCTCTTCGGCTCTTCCTCTATTCTCTATTCCTCACGCGCTTGAGTGCCTGACTGTTGGCTCTTCAGTCTTTGCCTCTTCCCATCTTCCTCACGCGCCTGCTCCTCCTCGCACTCCCGCTCCTCCGTCGGGAGCCTCCGCCACCAAATTCACGCTCAGGTTTTCGCTATGCTCTCCCTCGGCAATGGCTTGGTCACCCCTAACCACGCCGCCCTAGGCCCCAAATGGCTGCCTCGCTTCGCTTTACACCTCGCTGCCTCGCTGGTCGCCCCATCGTTTGCTATTCTGGCCACAGGCTCAATCACATGGGCCTCGCCTTGCATCACCCGTCGTCATTGCAATACCATCGTGTGCCCAAATTACCAGTGAGGTTTTGGGGAGTGGGGATGGGAATAGAATTAGGGATTTTCGGATTTGGGGAGTGGGGATGGCCGGATGAGGATTTGGGAAGTGGGGGATGGGGGATGGGGGATGGGGAATTGGATTGTGGAATGAGCCATATGATATTGGATTGTGGAATGATTGAATGAATATGGCCCAAACGGCCCAAACAACTTGCTTGAGTTGCTTGTTGTCTTCGGTCGTTCTTTCTTCTTCAGCTTGCTTGCTCCCTTCCTTCCTTCATGGCAGCCGGTGCTTTGTGCAATGGAGACTCCAGCGAACAGTGCAAGTGCAGAGGGGAGTCTAGGGGCACGGTGGCTAGAGCCGGTGCGCATGCCCCTGCACGCACCGATGGTGCGTCCGCCACTACTCCCAACCAATCTATTGCTATTTACGCTCAACAAAACGGACGTCGTTGACAGATGTCTTGAAGATGAGATGTTTATGCCTAGCAAATGAAATAATTTATTTTTTTTGTGATAACTTAAATAAGCTAGTAAATTTTGATTAGATTCAAGAATGGGTATCGTTCATTACTTTTCAAGTTTTAGAAATAAAGATACGAAATTGTGAAGTCGTCTGTCTTGACAGATTCTGGGATAGTCTTCGGGGAAAAAAGGGGAAGAAAACGGTGGATTCAGGAGTTCGTCATAACTAGGAAGTTGTAGGAAATTTCATGAGGATTCCAGAAAGTATTGGTTTGCCCGATTTGGGGTTCATATGAGGGAGATAGAACATTTGGTACGTCTGGTAGAATCGAGTAAATTGTTGTATAATGTCTTGGTGCTATGATGACATATTTTTGAATGTATGTTAATTATTTGTTCAGGGAGTGTGGCTTCTAGCACCTTGCCGCCGTCTCGCTACCCGGCTCCTAGAGGTTAAAGAGGCAAGTGCTTAGTATAATGGTGGACAACGGGTGGTTGCTGTTGTCTTGTTGATTTATTACCATGAGATTTGATTATAATTTGTTAAGTTATTTAATCGTCATGGTATTATTTATGAAAAGAGTATGATTATGATAATGATGCAATTACCATGGGGATGACACGGTGAGATTATTATTGAAAATGAATTATTATATTATTCACATGCATAACGGTCAGGGCGGTGAGTACTGCCATGATTATGGTTAATCTAGCGTGCCCCATGTTAAAATCCTACAGAGGTAGGGACCCCACCCTCAAGAAAGTGGGGAAAAAAGTATGTCACCGATGGGTGGACATTTCGCTATACCGGTATCAGCTGAAAGAGGTGTATCATGGCATTTGCATTCATGAGAAAGATATTGATGGGATTTGAGAATGATGAGAATGCGATTTATGATTATGCATCAAATGTTTAATGAACTTGTGCTATTACCATTGTACTTTGTACTTGCTGAGTCGTTGACTCACCCTTGCCTTATTGTTGTTTTAGGTGATTGATGACGGCATCTCGCATAGGGAGGGATAGCGCACATGGAACTATTGCATACACTTCAAACACTTGATTCATATGGTCATGCAAACTTTTATTATAGTATGATGATTTATTCTTTAGGACTTGATAAACTTTGCATAATCCTAACTGCTTGGTTGGAACCTATTTTATTCGTTCGATGGATTCTTTATGGTTGGTTTTGCTTAGATCTTGGATTATGAATTCACGTTGCTATCTTGAGATTTATTACCTATACTTGTGGTGTCGTAATTCATGTTTATTGTGACTGTGGACGGGTTTTATCATTTAACAGCTTGCTGCAATTTATTGTAAAATATTGTTAGAATTAGTAGTTAGTATTGTATAGTGGCATTCCAGGATCCGTATTAGACCAAAGTGTTACATACCCATCTACCCTATGCCAAAACCAGACCATGACAGAAAGGTTTTCTCCGTTCACTTAGGTATGAGCTGTTGCCTTTATTACCATTTTTTTTTATCTAAATGTGCTTATGTAGATTCTTGATAGACTATATTTCATCTAGGTGTTATCTTCTTGTAGAATTTTCGCTGCTTTTTTATTCCCAATTTTTGTTACTCGCTGGAGTCACCACCCACCAGTGCCTTGATAATATTGCTAAATGCGATGTACTTGCAGACACTAACATAGGTCTGAATCTCGAATATGGCTGTTATTGGATACAGTAGTTTTACACTTTTACTGAAGTTGAAGGTTGGCCACTGGGACAATAGTCCCTATGCTTTTAGTGATGTTTCTTTAACATCTATCCCTTGGTTACTGTAATTTCAAATGAGTCATTGTTGAGAATTCCTACTTCTTTTGTAACAATAAATTTTTACTTGATGTAAATGTGGAAAGTTTCTATCAGATAGATGTTGAAGGGGAGAAAGCCGACTAAACTTTCACATCAGAAAATCCATGAAAGAAAGTGACAAACCTGAATAAGCGACACAATCTATAGTGGGCGAACATTGCAATTACCTTATCATTCTAAAATTGGGAATACCTGATGGTAGATTTAAGAATGTAGTCAAATTGTCTAGAGCAATGTTGTTGTGTAGTGTAAACACGTAAAGTAATACTGGAATGAAGTAACTAGAATTTTATATATTATGAGTTGAATATATAATAATATCGAGTCATTTTAAAGTTATACCTGCTACTAAAAAATGTATCTTTATTTAACTTTTGGCAAGAAATATGTTGATCCTGTAGCATTTCTTTTATTTATTGCAGCAACACTCTACTATGGTAAAGTGATTCAAATGAAATAGTGTAGTAGCTCTAGAAAAATGTTTAAGCATTTCAATTAGCATTTTGTGTAAATTTTGAGTTGAATATAGGAAACTAAATCATTTTTAATGTTGCAGTTGTTGTCTGTTTGATTAACTTATGTAATTTTTTCTATTTTTCTACATAATATCTTTTCTGTAACTAGTGTAAATTTTGATTTGAAAACGGCTGCATCATTGATTCATTTCAACAAACCGTTGCAAGATTAGGAATTCAAGGCACCTTAGAAATAACAATTCAATTAAATTTTGGTACTCTCTAGAAGTCTACTAGTATGTAAAACTTGATGCTGGTACATCATTTTCCTTTCCTATTTTTCTTTGGGGATTTTATTAACCCTTGCCTTCTAAGTTGTGGATGTGGTTGGTTTTGAAGTATATTACCACCTTTTCTCATTAGCTTAAGATTTCGGGTGAACCAGTTGATGCATGAAACTCAATATGCATGGTATCAGAGTTAAAGGGTCATGAGTTCAGGACCTGGCTACCACATTATTTTAGAAAAATAAATGCGATCAACTTCGAGTCCACGTTTTAGACCTGGTGAAGCCTAAACATAAGAGAGAGTATTGAAGTATATTGTCCACCTTTCCTCATCAGCTTAAGCTTTTGGGTAAATTGGTTGGTGCATGAGACTGGTACACGTCGACAACGAGTGATGTTACAACAGCATGCATAGGATGTGACTTAGACCGGGACCAGGCCACCGAGGTGCCGGCCGGACAACACCCCCGGTTGTTTTCTGTTCAAAAGTGCAACTGTGCAAATGTTGGTGTTAAACCTCTAACCTGATGCTGTAATGCCTCACAAATTGATGTTGATCTTGTGATTGAACGGATGATGATTCTGTATTGTGCTGATGTAACATCCATGGGTGGAATCTGCAACCTTTTTTTACTGAAAAGTGGGTAATTTGCACCTGATATTCTTCCAACTGGCAGATGGGAGCCATGAACCTTGCAACTCAAATGGCCACGGTGGGTTAAATCCAGGAACAATCTTGAAATGCTAGAATCCATCGTCAAGAAGAATCTACCAGCTGCCCCACTTCCCATCTCCTCTCCATCTATTATCCCCTACCATTGCCCTACGCCTGTATCCAAAGACACTACTACTACCTCCGTTCTTTTTTACTTCGTTCTAGAATCTGTGCCGTCAAATTTTCAAAAGTGGATCTTACACGCAAGAGGACTATGTCAAGGAGAGCCCCTATCTCCAATTCTTTTCATCATTGCTATGGATGTGCTGCACTATTTACTCGCCGACGCGGATGCCTACTCGCTACTGGAACCCATCGGGGGCCCTCCTGGTATTCCCCACCGCCTATCACTTTACACGGACGATGCTGCACTCTTCCTCACACCAGTAACCCAAGACCTGTAGTCCATCATTCATATTCTGCACATCTTTGGTGAAGCCTCGGGGCTATGCACCAACCTAGCGAAGAGCTCCGTCATCCCTATCAGGTGTTATGAGCAGCACCTTCAACTCCTTGCCGACGAGCTGCGCTGTGACGTCACAAAATTTCCATGCAAGTATCTAGGGCTGCTCCTGTCTGTCAGGAAGCCAAGGAAAGCTGACTTCCAGCACCTCATCGAAAAGGTTGCTAGCCGATTACCCTCTTGGCAGGCAGGCATGCCGTCTCAAGGATGCCGACTGGTTTTAGTCAACTCTATGCTAACGGTTATCCCCATCTACGCTCTCATGGCGTTGCAACCCCCCACTTGGGTGATTAGAGCAATTGACAAGCGAAGACGCGCTTTTCTTTGGAAAGGAACAGAGATGGTCGCAGGTGGTCATTGCTTGGTCGCCTGGCCATCGGTGTGCCGGCCGAAACATTATGTGGGACTTGGACTTCATAACCTTCACCTGCTAGGGAATGCTCTCTGTATTCGTTGGTTGTGGTTGCAGCGTACCTGTCCTTCCGGTCCTTGCCAGGAGTTTCATATCCCAGCTAATTCCACAGAATTGGCTTTGTTCCAGGCTTCGCTCCTGATTAGCCTTGGTAATGGTCGTAGTGCGTTATTTTGGTCGGACCCCTGGCTTCATGGCTCCAACGTTGCTTCAATATCTCCGGTACTTCTAAAGATCGTCCCAGCGGTGATCCGGCTCAATCGCACGGTGGCGGATGCCCTACCTAACCGCTCCTGGACCAGGGATCTGAGGGGCAATCTAGATGCCCGGGCAATCGTAGGCTTCCTCGCCCTCTGGGATTGCACTCACGACTTGGTCACATCTCCGGGAAACAAGGATACTTTCCAGTGGGCTTGGGAGGCCTCCGGTTAGTACTCAGCCAGGTCAGCGTACAGTGCGTTCTACCTTGGTGTGATGACTTTCGCATGTGTGAATGCGATCCAGAGTTCTTGGGCACCGCTCAAGTGTAAGTGCTTCATGTGGTTAGCAGTGCGTCGTCGTTGTTGGATATCGGACCGATTGGAGCGTCGAGGTCTGCAAAACCAAGGGCATTGTGTCTTCTTTTTTTTCACAGGAATCCATTGACCATCTACTTGTGGGTTGTGCGGTCACATCTCAGATATGATCGTGGTTTCTTCTTGGAGTAGGCCTTCAGCGGTTCCCACAGGTGGGTCACCTCAGTCTGGAAGACTATTTTTTAGCTGCTCGTGGTTCAGTCTCATGCAAGAAGCGGAGGGGGTTAGATACCTGCATCATCCTGGTATCTTGGATGCTTTGGAAGGAATGCAAAAGCAGGATCTTCAACCGGGAGGTTGCAACTTCAGATAACCTTCTCCAAAATATCTGTGACAAGCTCAGCCAATGGCAGATGGCAGGAGCATCAACACAGGAGGCGCCGTTGTCATCACTGTAATCGATCACTGTTTTAGTTCGCGGTCAAGGGCGGTTTCAGTCGTTGATTGTTCTGAGCAGTCCTTTTCGGTTGCTTTTAAACTAGCAGGTTTCGTCTGTGCTATTGTCTTGTAATTGAACTCTTGTTGTTGCTTCTTCTTAATGGAACGACGTGCAATCCTTTTGTGCGTTCTCGAATTTTTTCCCTAAAGTTTGACTACCAATTGGTTTAAAACTATTTAGATTGGCTATGTAAAAATTATATCATTAGATTTATCGTTAAAAATACTTTTACAATATTATAATTTTATTAGCATATCTTAATGTAAAGTTATAAAAAGTAGCGGTCAAAGTCATATCTCGAAGTCGAAGACCATAAAAAAAACATCAAGTAAAAAAGAACATCTCAGAGACCATAAAAAGTCAAAGCATCCGGTAAAAAGAAACGAAGGGTGTATCTCGTAGCTTTCTCGCCAAATGCAGATTGAGGTCTAGCCAACATAGTAGAGCATACCGCTCCCATCGTCCTTAGCTCTGTTGTTGTAGTTGTTGGAATTTTTTTAAAAAATTGGCTCTGTGCTGTCACTTTAATTGCAAAAATAGCCCCTTTGACACTGAAATTCCAAAAGTAGCCCCCTCCCGAGCGCGGAAGCACCGAAGGCTGACACGTGGCACTTTCCGCACTTGGGGAGTGCGGAACCCCAGTGAGCAACGCAGCAAACCAGGCGGGCGTGGAACCAGCGGGCCCGACCGCCTTCCGCGCCACTGGACCGCAGGAAATGGCCGGTGCCCTCCCACGTCAACTGATCGCAGGAACAAGCATCCAAAGCATCAATTGCATTAAAAAATGCTTAATGCCTCCAATCATGCATTAAAAAATGCACTACGCACTGAATGCATCCATTCATGCATTAAAAAATGCTTATGCATTAATGCGCACACTTTCTGTGTTCTAGGAGCGCGGAAGCGCCTACCGCCGGTTCTCAAGGCCGTCTGCCCGGTTCCGTGCTCGCTCGCTTGCCGCCACCACTCACCAGGTTCCGTGCCCCCCGAGCGTGGGAAGCACCACGTGCCATCCTCTGGTGCTTTCGCGCTCGGAGGAGGCTACTTTTAAAATTTTGATATCAAAAGAGCTATTTTTGCAACTAAGGGTAGCACAGGGCCAATTTTAAAAAAATTCCAAGTTGTTGCCATCGTTTTCAACCCACCACTGACTACAGGCCATCGCCACATGTTGCGCCCGACAAATGCCATCATTCACCACTGCCAGGAGCTTCGAGGTTTGAGATTTCGTGAACCGTATAGGAGGGTTCTATAGCGCGAATCTTAGAGCGAACTGGACAGCTAAAATGCTTAAATCTTTTTTGCAGAAAAAGGTACGTTATACTGAGCAGAAACCAACAGAATGTTGCTGGCAAATTTCATCACAAAATGCCCATATGTTGTGAACGAGTATTACAAAATGTTGGTCGTATATAATGCCATCTTTTGTTTGTTTGGAAGGGTTAGTTTCGTTTGGAAAAAGAAGGCGCGACTTGAAAATCCATCTTTGCCTCATGGGCAACTACTTCACATGGCACCGAAAGGCAGGGTCAACGATCAATCATGCCAGGAGTTTCTTACCACCAAACAGACAGGAAATGTCCTTTGAAACAGAGAATAAAGTGAAAAGTTGCCTGCTCCTGTAAGCATATGCTATGCCCATGCCCGTGCCCCTTTTTCTTACCCTCTGTCTGGTGTCAACTCACCTTACATCAAGGAAACCAAACATATTGGTTAACTACTCGATTCAGATAATCATACCTTGCATGACCAAAAGCCAAACAGAGCAACAGAACCTGGGGGAAATACAATGACAAATTTGCATTTTTTTATGAAAAATATACCTACCATGAGAGATGGGATTTTGCATAGAATATAGATACAGAAAGGGCAATTGGAATAGTTTGTGATATCGTTGGAATTCTACACCAAAAAGAAGAAAAATATGAACTCGATTCCACTAAAACTCCAAACAGATCCATGGTAGTACTGAAGCCATCCATGTTACAGGTATTCATAGCTCAACCAAAAAAAGAGCAAAATACATAAGATACTATACAACCATGCCCCAAGTAACTGACCACCGATATTGTACTAACCATAATCACACCCTGCATTTGCGCATGTCTTTTCAATTCTAACATCCCACGAAGCAAATCCAAAGTCAAATATTTTGACAGGCAATTTTCCTTTTCCCAGTGAACTGCCAGAACAGAGCTAGCTAAACTGGTATTACATCAACGTTGGATGTGTCTTCACATCTCAAGACTAGTCCATCAAGGCTTGTTGGGAGGATGCACTTGGCCCACTGACAGCCAGTGGAGAAGGGTTCAGATGGAGGAACAATCATCAGCACATTGTCGTTCCTTTGAACAACCCCCATAACACTCACAGTGCTGCCCTCCTTGACGTATCTGCAGTGTAAACGGGCATGTCAAATGAAATCGATAACTATTATTTAACAGGTTGTGGCTGCGATGGAAATGGTTTCATGCTCATGCATTCCAGATGCAAAACCAGAACAAACAAATAAGAGTACCCTTCTTTTAGGCGCATTATCCGATCATCACTTGAGAGATTCCTTTCCAGGAGCCATCTCAGAAACTCAGGAGACATGTCCTTGGTTTCTGGGTTTATGTCAATAACAACAGATTCATCGACATATGGGGTTACCCGTGCACCATATCCTGTTTTGACCAATGCTCGCAGCCCAGATTGGAAATCAGAGATGTAGAAATCGACCGCATGTCGCTGCCATTGTTGCAAGGAAAAGGAAAATGTAAGAGGACTTGGAGGAGGCAGGATTAACGTGATAGAGTTGCAGTGGTTGGCATTCTTCAATGAAATCCTCATCGTATCTCATAATTGTAGGACGCTAGCTCATCATGATCTTCCACATCTTCATGACGATAATTTTTTTTTTCCAATTTTCCAGTTAAAAAGAAACTCACCTCCATTGATCGTAGTCCCCAGGTAAATTGGCGATGATGAGTGTTAGCAGATTTTGAGTCCCAACCCCTATACAAATACAAGCAAGTTGAAGTGTACACACATCTTGGAACCCTTTGAAATGAGGACTCAAGGGGGAAATTTCCACAAGTAACAACCTGTGAAGTTCAATATGCTAAATGAGGACCAGCTATTACTGATAATAAAATAAGTGCTAGTGCTTAAAGCCGTTGTAACCATAAGCTAACTACAAAATGAATAAATCATTTACGGAGAAATTATTAGATTACAAGACGCTCCATCGATCTCAAAGTCCTTGTACTACGAAAACAAACATGTTGGTTTCAAGTGTATTGCATAATGTTATCTGCCCTTGATACTCATCAAAACTATAGGAGCAGAGGAGCTTTTTGTGTGTGTTCTCTGCATCTAAAGTTTGTTTTTAGAAAACAATGTAAAGTATTTTGCCAAACCTATATATGAATTACCTTAATAGTTAATACTGAAACAGTTGGTGGCATCACTATACTGTGAGTTAACACAGTAGTTCAGAAACATGCTGTGACAACTGGCAGGAGATATGATGGTAAAAAGACTAGTCAGATTACAAAAGGGTTCATTTCATGTGTGTGTGCAAAGCCACCAAGAAACAATGTAATTTGAGAATTAATTGTAACACAAGAAAGCAGATATAAGACATAATAAAAAAAGGAGAAACTAAATGCAAAACATGAAAGGATGGAAAGGCAGAATAATTGAATAACTCCAACAAAATGATCAGTATTTCACATACCCCAGTAACCTTCACATACTGTCCATCTTTTGCGGTTCTAAGATCAGCATCAGGATAGCAACTAACAAACCCAGTCACACCTCTTGTTCCCCAGCAAATGTTCCAAATCAAGAGTGCAGCAACAAAACCAAATATCACCACGACAGCTACCAGCAAAATCGAATTATGAACAGCGCCAAGAATGAAGCCACCTGCTATGAACCCCATCACAAAGAGCAGACTGACAACCCAGAGTATTGGCTTTGGCAAGCTGCCCTTGATTGAGTAACCATCTTCCTCATTGAGATTTGTAACAGCCTGGTTGTGAGCAAAAGAGGTGGCACGCATCTTCATCGAAAAAGTAGAATCAAGAGGTCCTGATACTTTACGCAGAGCACCAGCTGAATTCAGCAGTCCAGAGGAGATAGGCCCTGATGTGATCAGCCCGGTTGTAGGAAGAACAGGAGGTAGGGGGCCAGAATTCTGGCGAGCCATTGGGGTCACTCCTCCTGACTGGGGACCAGACGATTTCTTTGTTGGTTCTCCATGCTTATTGAGCGGTCCAGAATTAGATTTTGCCCTTGCCGAAACTCCAGCGCCAGGAACTGCTGATGAAATAGAACCAGAGTAGTTTGACCGACCAACGGCATTAGAAACTGGCCCAGAGTTAGAAGCAGCAGCACCAAATGAAGTATTCCTTGAAGGTTGATTACCCAAAGGACCAGATTTTCGTGACTTCTCTTTATGGATATCAAACATCTTCCCGAGCTCTCCGGATTTCTTGATGTCCCCCCCGGTGTATGGCATAGCTGCGGAGCAAATGACCGGGGCCTTCTCCTTAGGTTGCTCAGGTCGGCCCGAGACATAAAGCCCATTGCTTAGCTGGTGAGATGGAAACCGTGAACCCATGTTCTGAACCAACAGATTCAACTATAACCTCAGAGCACAACCAAGTAGTTTTATTCCGTATTCAAGTGAGACTACCGAGCTTTTGAGCACATCACCGACATTCTCAGATAAAATCAACCCCTTGCATCAGCACCTGAAAAAAGTACATCAAACAAATGTAGCTCACGCCAGTTTGGGCTTACAAAAAGAATATGCACATCAGATTCAGAATTATGTCACCCGGAGGAAGCAATTTTAAAACAAACTGTATGAACAAGAGAAACTCTAAAAAACAGCCTGCGCATAAGGATTACTAAAGATGGGACTTGGAAGAGATCTGTAGATGAAGAACCTTCTCACAGAGTTCTACCAAGTCCCAACAGATCACAATGGCCCAACTAGTTCAAGGTGGCAATTGGCTGATTGGTTTAACACTTCCTCCTTTAGAGGAGGATGTATTAGCTAATAGACACAGCCTAGCAGTAACACAGCTAACATGAAGCTGGACCAACGCAAACACTCCCAAAACATCGTGCCATTAATTGTGTAATAAACCTTATCAAAAGTAGCAAAAGTAAATTAGCGGATTCCTTCGAGGGTGTAGCCACGTTTACACCATGCAAGCCTCATATTCTAACAAGAAAGAGCAAAACCTTAGAACTAAAGCTTTTCTTTACATATAAGTACATCAAATAGTTCGTTGCTAATTCAAAATATTCCGTGAAACAATGGCACAATTCTAGGACATATATTTTTGCAATAATGGTCAGGTAAAGCTGGCAATGAAATGGCAGTTCATGATGTAGTTTAAGAAGGGTAAAACTACACGCTTGACCCAAAGTCCTACTCTCAAGTCTCAAGGTACAACAAATTACAGCTGAAACAGACACAACAAGCACTCATTGAGGTAAATCTTTTGCTTTAGCAGCACCACTTCAGGCTTCAGCACAAGTTTTGGGGGTAGCGTGCATTATTATTGCGATAAAGCAATGCTTAGTTCCCTCGAAATGAAGCTAAAGAGTACAGACAACCCTAAAACATGCAGAATTTGTGGAGACGACTCCCTAGAGACCCTAACCACACTGAAGAAGCTAAACTATCCTGTGAAAAAATTGACAGCGATGGTTACATCAATAGGAAGAAGTGAGCCCCGTGTAAGAGCAAACTATGTCACCCAAATGATTTCGGCTGGCACAGGGAGCGGAGTAAACAACAAATTTGGCACCGACACCATTACTTCTCAAAGTAAGCCTCAGCAAAGAACCGACACCATTAGACCCAACGAGGCAAGCAAATTGCACCGGCGGGAAAAAAAACACCCCAGATCCCACCGGCCGCAGCAATGTCGGTGAATCAAGAAACCGTGAAACGGCGGAAGCACCCAGCTCACCTTGAGAAAGAGGGCGGCAGGCGGAGATGCTCTCCCCTCCCAATCTTCCTCCTTCCTGCGAGATTTTTCTCCGGTCGGTGGTGGGTTTGGGCTGTAGGACGGCAGAATGGGGGCAGAGACTAGAGAGAGAGGAGAAAAGCAGAGCTCTCACACGCACACAGCAAACGGACAGAGCTAGAGAGGGGGGATAGAGAGAGAATAAAGGAGGAGGTGGACACAAGGAAATTAAAAAAAATACAGGGAAGCCGAAGAAACTCTGAAGCCGAGGGTGAGACAAGGAAAAAGGAGGACGTGAAAGCTGAAACTGAAGTAATACACGAAGCGGTGAAACTCTGAACAGTGCCTAAGAACAGCAATTTTAACCCAATTCCCAAATCGCCAAATCTAAATGCTTCTTGCAAGCATTTCTACAAGCACTTCCCCATTGATCGTTACAGCACCAACCAGAACGTATCAGAACCAGATTTAGGACGGGAAAATGCAACCAAAATCACGAAATAGGTAGAGGTCAGCAGCCAGAAGAAAAATGGAAGAAAAACGAACAGATCTGAGGCGGGGTGTTGCCGCATGGTAGTCGAGACGACGGCTACCGGCGTGGGTGTGGAGCGGTGAGCGGCGACCGGCGTTGCCGCGATGGAGTGGGTGGTGACTGCGGCTTGTCAGCTCGTGCCTTCCGGAGGCTGGGAGCACCGGAGCAGGTCTCTCTCATGTGTTAGCCTTTGTACGAGTACGAGTTTTTTTTTCATATTTAGCCCCTTCTTTTTTTTTTTAATAAAATAGCAAAACTACCCGGTGTGAATGAAAAAAAAAATTACTGCCACACAAAACCATCTGGGCCTGCCACGCACCTTACCATGTTGCCTGGCGCGCACATCATCTTGTTGCCGCAGGCCCTACAGTGCTCCGAGAGCATTGTAGGAGACATGAAGCGTTTCGGGAGAACTGCAGAGGACACATCACACATGTGACATGTCGCTTATCTATCCAACTGTGAAGCTACTTTTGCCAATTCCACAAGGAGCAAGTTATATTTGCTATTTCATCACCAAAACCACCATGGGGGTGTAGTTGCACCCCCAAAAGTTTTGCAATGCATTTTCAAAATTTTTGCATGTATATTTTTTATACAGCATGTATATCTAGTCAGTAATCAATAATCAGTAGCCCACCAACATAAACAATATTTTGTAATATCGGTTGTATTAGAAACATGTAATTTGTTTCACTTGAACCTTTACTATGTCATTTAAACTTTTATATTGAAATATGCCATTTAAGTTCGCACCTTTACGCAAACATGAGTGCGCTTTCAGTAGATATTTTGTCAGGTCGCGGATTTATTTTCGTCCTCCGTCTTTCTAGACATGTGATATGTGACGCATTCACGTGTGTGTGGTGGAGTGTGTGCATGTGTCTTCCTTGTAATCGTAAAAAAAAATTGCATCCTCCATAGACGAAATCCTGGCTCCGCTATTGGCTAAAACAGACTAAAAGAGCAAAAAAAACTCCAAGACTAAGACATGCAGCAGTCACTTTCTCTCGCTACCCTCGTCCCCCAATGTATCTAAGTCGTGATACATATTTGTGCAATCTCTTTAAAATACGAAGCAAATAGTCATAAAAAAAACAAAAAAAGTTAGATAAGTCATGACGCAATAAGCATCCTGAAAAATTCAACTAAAATGCGAGTATACTATGAGAAACAAAAAAGACAAATGCCAGTGGGTAGTAGTTTTTTCCTTTTTTTTATTTTTTTTATTTCATTTTCACCCGGATTTGTCTTTTTGTTTCTCCATGTGTAGATCGAATTTAGATTGAAATTTTGTGGCATGTTAGTTGATTTTGTGTTAATGTTGTCAAATTGTTTCGGAATTTTCCATGATCATTTGCTTTGTGTTTTGAAAGGATGCACCACAACTTAGAATACACTAATCATGTTCTCCACGTCAGATAATGCTTGGTTTCCATTACTGTATTGTAACAACAACTATTTACTAGCCTCCACCACTGATATACTTGATCCAAATGACTGTGATGGCGCTGGGGCTTGTAACTTGCAAGTTGTAACCAATGTACTCCCTTCCTTTCATTTCAACTAATTTGTCCATGCTTTACCATACGCATGGTCAAATGAAGCACTAAATCTAAAAAAATTAGTGAGAAATTATTATACATACCCCTAATAAATAATATACCACAACCACTTAATCTCTTCTAAAATATTTAAGTAGGAGGTAGAGACTGCAAAAATTACAAAAAAACTACTATGTTAATGTCCTGAATGGACAAACATTGTAAAACGGAGGGAGTGCTAAATAGTGGATATCGGACTTGTAGCGCATTGGCTCCAATGTAGTGGACATTGGACAGCGGACGCAATATTCCCACAACATATTCTAAATAACAGTGATAATTTTGAGTTTTACATGTATATTTAAATTATGTCTGGTGCTAAACTAACATGGAATAAATACTATGTACCAAATTATGAGCATAAAGGGCATGCACATTTCAATAAATTTGCATATACAACTTGAAACATCGCTGAAACCGCTGTGGCATCCACTATCTCTGCTAAAGCACCTATACCCGTTTCCGCAATATTTAAACAGCGCAAGCATGGTATGTGTTTACATGTTGTCTAAGCAAAATGAGGGAGTGCAAGGAAAAGGAAAAAAAAACTACCTAGACTTGTTTGATTGAATTTACTAGTTTTAAACTTATATTTGTTAGGATAAACAAGTTTAAAAGCATTCATAATTTTTTAGATGTAATATCGATATTTTTTATAAAAAAAAGTCCTAAAATACTCCTTTTTATCATAGACGCGTTCCATTTGCACTGTGATCAGCTCATATAACAATAATTAATTATGAATGCCGCTTTTACGTAACAGTCGCGCCGTATTATCGGCAACTCAACAGCTAGTTCGTAACTAGCCCATTCAACGCGCTACCGTGTTTAACGTTGCTGCTACCGTTAATGGCACGTGATGTTGCATGCGTTTAACCACCTCCTCCTCACATATAGTCAAGGCGAAAGTACAATCTGAAGGTAGAAGAAAGCTAGGATCCGATGAAAACCCTATTATTTTATTTTTGAATACGCCACTGCGTTTAGTTGTACCTCTTGCTCACGGTATATTTGTTGTTAAAGCATTGATATCACGTTACTTATGCGTGCCGTTTTTTTTACGTAACGGTCACACCGTATACTACCTTTTGCACTCAACAGCTAGCACGTGACTGGTGCATTCAATGCGCTACCGTGTCATACATTAGTACATTATTACTGTCTATAGTGACGCACGATGTTGCAAGCGTCTATATACCTCTGGAGTTAGGAGTCGTGCCGGGCACTCCGTGCTTCGGGCCACATCTGGCCGTGCCGGGCGGGTACAAATACCTTGTCGTGCCGTGCTGTGTCGGTCTAAGCTCGGCCATGAGCGAGCGGCGGCCTTGACGATGACGAGGCCGAGGACAAAGACCGTGTCACCTGGGAAGACGACGGTCGTCGCTGCCTAGGAAGACGAAGGGGGCGAGACGGCAACGAGGCCATGTTCGTTGCCAGATCTTGATGGAGGAAGTCGACCGCCATTGGATCTCCACTACCCATCGCCGGTAGTGTGGCCGTGGCGTGTGGGAGGAGTCTTGGGAGGGGAAGCGTGAGGAGGAGAGAGGGATCGAGGGAGGAAGGCGGTGTGTGGGATTGGAGATTGGGAGTTGGGAGTTGGGACGAGCCAAGAGGGGGGAGGGGGTTGGGGTTTGGCCAGGCTGGCGGGATGGGATTGGACAAGGCCGGGAGGGATTGGTCGACTGTGCCTCTTTCGTGCTGGACCGGTGAAATTTATTCAACGGTCTTCCTAAAAAATCGCTGATGCAGAGAGATAAGATAGCTGACCCCGGAATATTCCTCAATGGTAGACCCTTTCCTCATGATACATATAGATATTTGGACTGTTTCTTATTTCCAGAATAGCCAAGGGGCTTGTGTGCCAAATTCTGAGAGGGCCAGGTTCTAACCCCGTAGGACTCTACATGGACCTGCCACTGCATGATGCATATGTACTCTCACGCAAAGGCACATACATTGCACAAGATCTTTGCATGCATTCCCAAAAGAACCAAGAAATAAAGAAAGACCAATCTTGAGTGCTAAGAAAGAAGAGCACCAAGATACTTTTCAGCTTTGTCTTTGGCTTCTTGGATTGGGGATCAAAGATCACAACAATCACATCTGGCCTGGCTCTGGTGGTGATCTAAAATCATGAAAGCCGTGTACTTGGTTAGAGGCAGGTAGTTAGCTAGGGAGTGATGAATGATGATCCCATCCCATGCACTCAATCGCTGTGGACAAATTACTGCCTTGATGAGCTCTCTGTGTCTTTAAGTACACGGCACATGGTGAAGTATTAGTGGGTCTCGGCGCACTAATGACGGTGTTAGCGACGGTATTAAGTGCACTCCAATGCAAGTCTTGTCCTTTTGGTTTTCTTTCTTCCTCTCTTTTACTACTCTTTTTGGAGACGAAGTTGTTGTGTTGCAAGTAGGGAGCAGCATGTGCCATGCTTGTATATGCTGGAGTGCCTCTGATTCTGGTCATAAGAAACAAGGGGTTTATAACTAACTTTCTGCCCCTAGATTAATGGTATGAGCATCCCATTTACGCCACCTCAATTGTCTGTGCGTCCAGGTCGTTCCTGACATTTGGTGGACCCCAGGGCAAAACAGAAATAAAAGGTTTTTTTGAACATATGCATTATTCTTTTAGAAAAATATACTTTTAATGTAGAATGTAGATAGTTAGCTGCCTACGCATCCACAAAGGCTATATATTAAGGGCATGTTTGGAACGCAAAAAAATCGTATAAGATAGTTCAATTTCTTGTAGAAATCGGGGAAATTGTCGTGTTCCAAACGGTCCGAGTATAAAGATGTTTTTAGTGTTTATAACTTATACAAATTCCGAGTTTAAAACTTAAGTAAACCAAAAGTTTAATTGAATAAGATGATTGCACCCGAGATATGCGACCTACATATATTAAATTACTTTGTTCTTTCCATGATTAGTATGGAAATTTACAGAATTTTTCTATGACTAATAAATAAATATACATGATTTCTTTCTTTGTAACTGGAATAGACGTTCTCACCAGCAAAGCCATTCAAAAGAGTAGTACAGATACCATAAACTAGCCCTCTCAAAAAAAACTCATCATGAACTAACACTTCCACGGGTTACACAATCTGTAACATGAAGAGTTGATGAAAAACCTACTAAGCATGTTTGAAAATGGTACTACAGCTGCATGGGCCTCAATTGATGCATGGCCATGACAACAACTAGAGAAGGAATGGAGATATATGTCGCTGCTTGCGAGGAAGGCTTGTTTTATCTACGGTCTACAAAACTTTCAGACTCTAAGTACTACTAATACAATACTACAAGACTACATGTTGAGCCTTTGCAATTAGCAGGTCATTCTTAAGTACATACAAGATAGCGCCCTTTGGATCCGGGGCCCTGGGCGGTCGCCCTCCGCCCATGCCCAGGAACGAGCCTGTGTGCGTCTGATCAGGACAAGAAATTGAGGTGCACGGCTTTTTCTCGACAAAATTCGCATTTCTTGTTACATTCACTACGAGTTTGCTGCCATTAGTTCAAAGGGATTGTTTGGATGGAGGTGAAAATTTAGGAATCGCCCTACGTTCAAATAATAAAAATTTCCTCGTTTTGTCAAGAAATGGACAGCTCAATAACTAGCATCATAATACGATCTTAGTTAGATTCTTAGCGTTTTTCGTACCGTAATATCGATAAGCCAACTATGCAAGAAAGCACTGCTCGATCGTATGACCTCTCTCCGTCGCTCGTGTACTTGTTGTCTCTGCTCGTCTATTGTGTACTTCCTCCGTTGTTTGCCTTGGAAGACAGCCGCATACATAGTCTGAACTAACCCCCTTCAAGACGAGCTCTTCAAGTTTGAAACCCGACGAGAGAGAGTTCTCATACAAAGTCGCACACTGTTGGATACTGTAGTGTGAGAATTCAAACGTATTTATATATGTTCAGGCTCCACATGACAAGAACAATTCTCACTCTTAGAAACTAGACATTCTCAGTTCATATGCCACCGAATGTGGCACATGAAATTTTAACAAGTCAAGAGTGGAGATAGTTTAACACAATTTCATATGGAAGATGATGTTTATCTCAGTTTTTTTTTTGTTCGGCGCAGTTGGCACGAGACATCCAGAGTTCTTGATGGCCGTTGAGACAGACAGGCACCCATCCAGCTTCCCTCTCCATTCTTATTATTACAAACGAAATTATGGCACAAGGGCTGGTTGATACAATAAACACTACAGCTTCAGAGTGAAATATACAGGATTGCAACCTTCTCGTAGCAGTTGCAATAGTTTATCTTCGAAGTGCGAGGGGTGTTGCAATTAATCGGCGCTGGGGTCCTTGCCATCCATATGTACATCGGTCACAGCAGAGTCATGCAACTCTGAGATGCCTTTTCTGTGGGAGCCTGCACACAAGAATTGCTGTGAGCTCAGTTATACTTTTGGTGGCGCAAATAAGAACACATCCAAACCTCACTTCAGTCATACAGATAAATTCCAGGAACAAACAGCAAACTATAGGCGGGAATCAACTATGATTCTACCAGCTACTGAATCAGATTATTCACATGTAGTTTCGTTTTCTCAGGGCCTGTTAACATGTAGCAGAAAGTCTATTCCAATTGAGGAAAATAGACTTTCAAGATGTTAAGAATCATAAAAAAATATTAAAGATGTAAGATAAGTTCAACAAGTCCATCTCAAGCATTGCAGACAAGATCTTGTGAGTGTTAGACCTCACATATAAGTGACCCCACCAGCAGGACTGACTATATGGTCCCATAACCTTGCCACTGGTCAAGAGCTAACCAGCCTCGGCCTTGCCCACCATGGCCTAGTCGACAGGAAGCTCACTTTTTTTTGCATTATTTCCATGTTTGGAATGTGAAATGGTGGTTGTCGCCACATCTCCATGAAAGTAGGAGCAGCCATCATTGCTCCAGCCTTGTTGCATGATGAGGCAATATGAGATGGGTCCAAACGTACAAAAGAGGGTACTGATGTACTGTCATAGTTACCCTGAAAAAAATGTTTTAGTTTGATTTTACCCTGCAAGAGAAATATATATTACTATACACGAGGCCTATTCTCATCGGCCAACAGTTAACTACAATGTTAAAAAGCATCATATCAGGGCAGTGGTGCAGGGAGCAACGACAGGATATGGCACCGGTAAGGGCATTAAAGCCATGGCCAGTGAGGTTGTGCCAAGTCTGATATAAAGGGAGGGGCATCGCAGAATTATCGAGGAATGTTTTATTAATGAAATGCACATTAACATAAAATCACTAAAGTGTAAATCACAAATGAAAATTTAGCCCAGTATCGCAGAACTCATATTCTCTGTAGTCTGTATTTACATTTGGTTTGGTCAAAGACAAGCGTTTGAACCTAGCAGTGCATTTTTCTTATTGTTATCTAGGTATGACCCCAACCTCACCATTGCAATGCAATCTCCATGTGTATTATCCTGAATTTTGGTACTACATATAGGTTCTCACCACATCTCTTCACACAAAGTAGCAAGAAGCGCATAGGAGGAGAGAGGTGCTTATAGAACAATAACTTTTGGCATACTTAACATGACAACTTTCTCATCTGCAAACAGCAGAGATCATAAGCATGGCTATTTTTTACAAGTAAGTAGTGACCCAGAATTAACTGGTTATTTGTGTTGACAAGTGACAAACATTCAATGGAAGCAGAACTGTTGGTAACAAATGAGGTTAGGATAACCTCTGGTGTTGTTCTCCTTTGGCCAAATGTGAAAGATTACCCACCACCCTTCGAAGAGTGTGAAATAACCAACCTATCAAGCGCCCTTGCGCTGAAGATGGGTCTACCTACGATGGTTTGAAGTTATTCACACCATAGCAACTCAGACATTTAGTGGATTTGATGCCAGTCTTATTATAACAGAATAACCTATAAATGCTTGACACTAGAACATGAATATTATTTCAAGCAAAGTAGCAAATAATGGCCTATAAGAGGAAGTTTCAACATCTGCAGTTAAAATCTTAAACACCACAATGCTTATAAATTAGTTCCTAAAAAATCTAAATCACCTTACCCCTGGCAATGGAGCAAAAACTAATCAGCTTTCTTCATCATCAGTCTGTGTTGCACCTTTCCTTGATCTCTTCTTTGAATGGGGAAATTTCCCTTTGAACAGAGCTTGATCAGATGAGTGAATAAGCTAAATCTCAAGTCAAAATATGCAAGGAAATTACTACCATCAACAAGGATTTGAACTGTACGCATATGGGGACAAAGAAATAATATTATTAATTCCCTGTATATTGTTTGTTCAGTGAAAAATATGATGTTAGTGTTTGTGTACAGAATAAGAAATATCATTAATGTTATACTGCCTCAAGATATAAAACAAAACAATATAACTGTTTGTGCGAATGCAGAGTACTTATATTCATGTTTTAGAACAGAATACATTAATACAAATAAATCAACTACCTGGTTTAACATTTGCCTGTGAACTTCTGCATCCTTCTTTAAGTTCCACTTTTATTTTTTTAGTTCATTAATAGATCTACATATTCCATTTTCTAGATGGTTAAACAACAGAGATCTTAAAAACTGCAAATTACATCAATCGTTAAATCAAGAAAATTATTTGCAAAATACTGTTTCAACAATGGAATACAGTACTAACTTCTGTAAAGACATGACAACTTGTAGATAAAAAGTTTGATTCATGGAATCAAATTCCATTTTTTTAATGTACAATGGAATATGGAACTATCATCTGCACATGTAAAGCTATCTGGATATTAACTTCACCTCCATGTTTTTCCCCTACCACTTCAAGTTGGTTATTTATGCCATTTCTAGATTAATTGGCATATATTTGTTAACGAATAGGTGACAAAACTACAGAGATCTAATGAAGAGCAAATTGGCAACCTCAGGTCCAAGAATTAGGTGTAAAGCGTTGATTGAAGAGTGATTTTAAAGTTGCAGGCCATTAAACAAAGAACAGCATACCAAAAATAATGTACAAATAGAGCAACATGATGCCATAAGTCATGAAGTTGTAATGGTGTGTACAAGTACAAAAGCATTGATCTTAAATTCCTAGGATAGAAATAAAGAATGAGGATTTAAGCACTACTGTAAATGGAAGGAGGTGTCGGGACAAATAGAACACAAACATGGGAATAACAAGCAAAGAAAATAAACCAAGTGTTGAATGCCCTTTCCCTTTTGTACTCTACAAACTTGGAATATCCTCCAGATATCAAACCTAATAAAACTCTTCCAATTCACTTATCTAGGTATCGTCAATACTAGACCTCGGTAGGTGGTAATAACAACTAAAAAGTAACAACCATATACAGTGCGTGGTGAATAAAAATCCCATATGTCTGGAAAAGAAACTAAACACTATTCCACAACGCCATTAGAGATGCGCAATGGGGTCCGATTGTATTGCCGTACATTTCACCAGGGCTATAGCCTAAACGTGACAATTAAGTTGAGTAGGCGTAGCTTAAATATGACAGCCCGTCATTAATTCCCTAAGAAATGGATGGAGCATGTTAATGTTCTTGACCGAATCCACCAAATCAATCAAATGAATGTAAGTGTATGGATTTCATATACCTACTAGGCCACTACTCAAAATTCATAGACAGAGCTGGAAACCCTAATCACGAGATCTCGTCTCGGCCACTTGTCTCGCTCACCTTCAACAAAGTACGCCGCCGACGGCCACCCCCGCACGGTGGAGAACGAGAGCGCCTCCTCCTCCGTCATCGGCGCGTCGGCCTCCGCCCCGTACGCCAATCCGCCCGCGTCCCCGACCCCCTCCGCCCCGGCCGCCGCGATCCGCCCGAAAAGCTCGGCGATCCCTTGCGGGCGCCGCAGCGGGGGCACCCAGAACGACCCCCCGGGCACGAAGGGGAGCCAGTCGGGCGTGGCCCGGCGCACCATCACCCCGTGGATTGCCTCCTCCAGGCGCCGGATCCCAACCACCTCCAACGAGGGGGATCCTCCGGATGCGGCGGCGGGGGTGGATGCGTCGTCGTCGGCGAGGTCGATCTCGATGACCTCGACCTTGGTGGCCAGCCAGCGGAGCGGGACGAGGGAGGCGGAGGTGGTGGTGGCGATTGCCGGGGCGGGCCGGGCTATGGTTAGGGTTTGCGGGAGGAGGCGAGCCATCGGAGACGATGAGGAGGAGGATGTCGAGATGGGGAGCGACGGAGACGAAGGCCGAAGAGATAGGGACGGACGGAGAGAGATGCCGCAGCTGTACAGAGGGTCTGTTTGGATGGGGGACGAGATGGTACTGTACCAGATGGTCCAAGAAATAGGCTAGTTCAATGTTTGGTTTGGTGAATAGGACTAATCGGTCCAGTACCGAGTTGTTCCATCGATTCGAATATTCGGCTGAGATCGTGTATCGTCGTGTTCGGCAAAAAATCGCAAACCACGTGGTTCACCTTCTTCTCGCAAAGCAAGCTGCGTACGGTCACTCTTTTCCCCCGCTGCGCTCATCTCTCTTCTCCCTTCCGCCCTCATCTCCTACATCCACGCCGCAGTGCCGCACCCCTCTCCTCCCCTTGGAGAACTCATCGAAGACTTCACCGGAGATGCCCGCGATGTCGAAGGCGGCCGCATCGTCCCTCCCGCCGTCGCCACCGGAGGTAGCCCACTTGGTGGAGCAGCTCCAACGCCACCACCCCGCCCCTGACGCATCCCTCCTCTCCAACTCCGGCACTCCGATCTCCTCTAGGTATGTTGTGCCCGCCACCCTCCTATCCGCTCCCCACCTCCCTTCTCTTACCATTGCCTCCGTGTCTCACGTGGCCTTGCGCCGAGGAGGTCTTTGCACGAGTTCTCGACGATCTTGTGCGTCTGATGGCGGTGTCTGTGAGGCGGTGGTGATGGTGGAGGAGTAACAACACGCGATCGCAGCAGGTGGCACCGGCGCAGGCAAGAAGCTCAATTGCTCCCCGCAGGTTCCACTTCTCCCATTCTCTGAAAAGTTCTCAGCTTTCGGCAATTCGTGCAGATAGAGGTAGAGATAATATGTCAAAAATGGAATCTGGTGTTTGAGCTTACTTTGTTGGGATTGATTCAGGTGTACGAGTCTTTTGACCACCATTTAGTGGTTGCAGAGGCGGCGCAGAGTCTTGGAATCACATCGGATTATCTCTATCAGGTGCAGCAAGAACAATCGGCCATGACTGTGGTATGTATAATGATTGACGCATTTGCAATCGAAGTTATCGTCTGAACTAGCAATTGGTGATTTCAGAGTTTATTTTAGTCGATACATCTTATATGTTTCTTGTGGAAATGTGAACATGTTCAGTGCTTACATCCTATGTTCTATTGTTCTTCATGTTCTGGGTGATGCGTCGTTAGGGAACATCATTTTTCTATTCTGGAAGGTGAAATCCTACAGAATTTCACATTTGCTGGGTTCTATTGTTCTTCAGGTTCTAGGTGATCCAAGCTCTTTATACGTATTCTGAAGTGAAATGGATTTAGGAATAGACCACCTTTAAGAATGCTTGGCCTCTTCCTCCTTTGGTTTGCTCTTCTTTCTCTTGGTGTAACAGAAACATGAGTAGCAAGGGAACCGAAACAAGAACTTCATTGTCTGAGATTTTACCAATATTGTGTTTGTACCATCCCTCCGACCAAACACAAACTCGGATCATCCTATTTATCCTCATCCCACCAACCAAACACCAACTAGTACCATCCTATCCACCTAACCAAACAAACAACCTGAATGGTCCTATCCACCTAAAACCTGGATGAAATTATCCCATTCACCTACATCCATGAACCAAACACTACCATAGTTCACGTGATAGATCCCGTCGTGGGGCCAGAATGCCAGTGAGGGCTTGTTTGGATAGGGAGGGATTAGAACCATTCCCTTCGGATTGGAAGAGATTTTAGTTCAAATTCCGAGTCAAGCCCTGAGGTGGTTCCTCGCATGGGTCTCACCGTCCCAGTGTCAATGGGAGAGGATGGCAGGTGGACGAGCGCAGAGATGTAGCAAGGTAGATCGGACGGTGGGGCCAGCATATTAGCGGGCATCTGCCTCTGTGGGTCCCAATGTCAGTGGCGTGCTGATATTTTCGTGTAAGCTCAGAGGTGCACGAGGGAGTTAGTATTTGACTAGTAAACATTCCCTCTCGGTCCCACCTGGCAGGCTACGTGGTGCATGTGGCCTCTGCTCAGGGACGAAGGCCAACGGCCGTGTTCCTATTTAAGGCCAATAAGCGCTGGACCCGCGTTGCCAGTACCTCGTATGATTGCCGCCGCCGCCGCCTCGCGTTGTTAACTCACCTCCTCTCACCGCCGCCTCGTTCGACCTCTGACCACCTTGACCAGCCAGCTGATGGATTGGGTGGCAGCAGCGAGCCGTCCAGGACGATGGTGTCAAGGCGCAACACGGACAAGTTCGAGATCATCCTGTACCTGTGAAGCACCCAGATTACGCTGGGTCGCGTGCGGCAAAGACGGTGTAGTACCGTGCATCAAGACGCCTCGGTGCGGTACTCGATGGTATCGGTATTTTTACGAAATAAAACAAAGCAAAATAAAAAGCGAGTCTTATCGCTTTCGATGCGGCTCGGGTCTTGGTATGGCCCAAAGAAATGAATAGGAAGCCCAAATGACCCAAGAAGCCCCACGAAGATGAAGATGTTTGTGAGTGAATATGCAAGAAAGAATGTGAAAAGTCGGATCATTTTCAACAAAAACAACGGTTAGATGTTAGTATCTAGAGGTACTTCAAAGAGTAGGAGCAAATTTCACTAAGGTGATGTGTTAATCATCTAATGGTACTTTAAAGAGTAGAAGCAACCCTCATTAAGTCGATGTGTTCATCACACCTATAGTGCCATATATATAGCGCTTCAGAAGATTTCAAGCTGCACAAATGTAACAAAGAAAATCTTGACTGTACCTAAAAGTAGATTTAAGAACACCGCTCCAATCAACAACCTTGGCTTAACTTAAGAAACATTGAAAAGTCTAATGAACAAACCTACTTGAAGACCAAACATCTGAATGAGATGAATGTAATATTTACACTAGCTACAGCAAATGGATATTCCCACAATGCTCTATCTATGTACGTCTTATGAGTTTATCAGTTATCTTTTATATTATATATTTTTATTACTTTTATTATATATATACTATCGTACCAACGTACCGGAGGTTTTTTTTTTTGGAAAATACCATATTGCCGCATCAACAGCATTCCAGACTTCCAAGATACCAAGATCACATATCGTGCATCCTAGTCCCGTACACTCGTGCAGCCTTCACAGCGTCATCTGTTGGCCCAACTCCTACCTATCTCTCGTTCCTCACAAACACGCACAACACATAAGAAACAAAGGAAGAAGATGAACATGCGAAGCTTCTTTTGGTGACTAAAAAAACTATATTGCGTCTGTTTTCTTCTCTTCTCATCTACTGACTTTTTCTCTTTCGAATGGTCTACAGTACTTAAACTGAAACACTGAAAATCCTGATAACACGCACGCACGCACTAGCAACAAAGTCCACTAACTAAACTTGGACCGCTTCTTCAGCTGGCCACTAACTCACGCACCCAACTAATTCTTGCACCGACTGCATGCAGACCACTAACTCAGCTGCATGCACACGCGCTCCAAGCCTCCAACTCCTTGCAGGCATGCATCTACATGCAGCTCACAACTAACAAACCCAAATCCTCTCATCTAAGCTCAACATCATACACATGCACACATTGTCGCAACGTGCACATGCACTTTCTAGCCACATACAAGTAAATGCTTGCCAAATCAAACTACAAATATACTAACGACAAGATTATTTCTAACATTCACCCTCTTAATCTTATTATGTCGATTCACCAATGCGGATCACCCGCAACTTCTTGACAAGCACAGCCGCATCCTCTTGCCACAAACATGGCATCCTCCAAGAAGTTTCATATTCCCACTCGACACGAGTTAGCAACACATGTTCCCTTTATGTGTCATCGAATCCATGCTCGCAGCCGCTTCTCTACCACGTGGTGCATTTCGCCTTGAGGAATAGTACAATCGCCCTTGCCACGTGATCGCACTTGAGGGACATTACAGTTGCCCCCCGCCATCCGCGACCATGAACAAGGGCGCCACTGCAGTCCATGCATCTGACAATTCTTCTCGTTGGGACACGAAGATGGACAGTACATTCGCCCATCTTGCTTTGCCGGTTGATGACGACGCTCCTTGGTAGCATGTATTTTGGAGACACGCCGCCTCCACTCTTCACCGCTACCTCTTTGCCACCACAACTTCGTCGCCGATGGAACAACTCGTCGGGCGACTCTGACCTCTGATTCTTCTTGTGACGACGGCCTCCATGCCATTACCGTTTGTCAGCCTCATGTCGACTCGTTTCCCGGCGGTTTTGCACCGCCTCACCTTGCCACCACCGGCCTCCACCTCCCGTGGAGACTACCGTCGTCGGCCAACTCCGCGGCAATCACGTTGCCATCGTCGGTGCGCACATCACGTGAGATTCTGGCATACCACGCTGGCCTCGCCATGGCCGCGCGGACCTTCGCCGTCGTGCTCGAAAGTGCATGGTCTTTACCATCGCTCGCACTCCATGCACCTTCAAGACGCCATCACAAGACGCCATCACGCCGATCGGCCAATCATTGCTGTGAGAACCCTGACAATCTAATTAAGCTAAGCAACATTAAACGGTATTGCACAGAAAACACAAACTAATCAACACAGTAATTACCAACGAATTGAACGCAGAACAAACTCAAATTTCATCGTCATTGCAAACTCAGATTTATGAACTCGGAAGTTTCGACTAAATTAAAACACTGTTAATCAATAATTGGCAGCAAATAAAATTCACCTAAATAAAAACAAAACATAAGCTCAGTTGATATCGAACGCATGACCAAACAATATCATATAAACATATATATTATCAAGAATTCATGTCAAGCGAAATTAGAACATTAAAGACAAGCGCATATTAAATTACAAGAATCCATCTCTAGAAATTACAGTATGAATTAATTATAAGCAATAATAAAATACTGTTACATAATAAAACACTGTTACACTCTCAAATTATTTACAAAGCAAAATTAATATATTACAAACGTGGCATTTATTACAAGATTGATTTACAATAGGTCAAAATATAACTTACAGCACTTAATTAAATTACAATCCAAATTCTCGCAAGCATATTGCTGAAGCCCTCCTTGCCATTTGTCCATATATCGCCAAACCATCAGACCACCCCTTGATCCACATGTTCGTCGCTCATCAAGAAGGTCAGAAAGCGGTTAGCAAGCCTAGTTGAGAGCAGTAATAGAAATTAAAATATAGGAAGTGGTCGTCAGTTACCCCGAAGTTCAGTAGGATTCCCATATCAACTTCAGTCGGCCGGCCCCTTAATCACCAAGATACCTAGACCAACTCACATAGTGATTTAGTAACCAATGGACCAAAAGGTCCTCAGTTCAATAGTATCATGAGAGGGCATAAGGGATAAGGCAAGGGGGCATAGTGGTCATTAGCATGCCACAAGGAAAGCCAGTCGAATGCATCCCCCTATTAAGCCTTCATCCCCACAAAACAACACACAAGCCCTCATTCACAAACACAAGCCAGCAAAGCCTCTAGCACCACCAGAGCCAAGCCACATTTCCACTGCCCACCCACAACAAAGCCAAATATCACCCACCAAAGCAAGCTCAGCCCCCCACCATCATCACTTATTTGCTTAACTGTGTATGTCATAACACAACTCACCCAAGAGATAACTCCTGCCAGATAAACCCGATGCTATCTTCCCTACAACAAATTACTGCTGAAGAAGCAAGAAGTTAGTATAACCAACAAAAAAGACCCCTCCACTCAAAATGCTATAAGTCCAACTACGAATGCAACCAATTTATTAACACCCCCCTCTAGGTTTCTATGAAAGACCAAGAACAGACATATTTGCTCCATGGACTTGCCCATTGTCAAATACTCAGAGTCGTCAAGTTTCAACAAAGTTGCTTCTTATAAGGTCTTCAAGAATGATTAAGAGGCTTCAAAGACCCTGAAAGCCTTTTCCTCAGCACCACTAACAAACCGGTGGTTCCCAATACCGGAAGGAATGACACACAGTTAATCTCATGAATTTGCAGACAAGCGATGTCGCGCAAACAAATCACATCTCCTAGGTTAACTTGACTTATCCAAGAAGCAGATATGCGTGTTGTCTGCATATTTAACATTTATGCACAAAAGGATTAGCAAGTAGTAAGAGAAAGTGACAACCAACCAGGCATATAAGTTCTATTACTTGGATTAAAATTGATATAAGTACAAGAACCTTTCTGGTCATGGCCAACTGATAGCAAATACTTGCCACATTTTGACCATGCTAAGTCAGATACGGGTGCAAAATGACCAGATGGGATAATCCAAGGCTGCCAATTTTCGGAATCCACTCTAACATCTCTACACGTATGAAAATATCCACCATAGCCATGTGCAAGAATGTATTTACCATCAGGATCCCAATGGCCATCATAAATTCCAAGTGCTGAGTGACTTAATTCACCAACAGTCACACAATTTATCCTAAGTCCCGTATTTTTCTCTGGCCTCCGTATTATCCTCATCTTGTCCATGGATACAAATAATATACACATTGGCTAACGAGCTTCGTCATCAGGGAATAGTGTGAGAGGCCGCCACTCTACGGAATATACCTAATCCTCATGCCCAACAAGAAGACTCGTCAAAATAAAAGGCTACAAGTACCCCACTAATGCAAACCATTTCTTAACACCTCCCCCAGGATGGAAGGTCAAGAGCACGTCGATCGAGATTTAGGAGTAAGATTGGGATTCTTACTGAGGGACACACCAACGAAAAATCCACTAGTAGACCGTAATGAGACAGCACTTGGCCAACCAAGAACAACTACAAAACCAGCAGCCAGCCAACCACCAACCCGTCAAAAGAGAAAGATGGTGGAACAAGGGCAATATATTGTAAGAAACCCCAAGACTCATGTGGTTCAACCTTCAACTCATCCTTCTAGAGACCCATAGCCCAACAGCAACTTGTTGCCATAGCCGTAGATGTGCGAAGTGTAGAGAACGCCACCCTAACGAAAGATAGCATGATTGTTGAATATCGGGTTAAAGGATTACACGATTGTTGGGAATTGGATTATTAGAAACACAAACGCCTTGTTGTGAGATATTAGATTATAGAATTAAATTATTATTTGATATTGGAGTAATGAATTGTTGGATGTTGGATCATAGAAATAAATAATTGTTGGATACTGGATGTTGGATCATAACCATAGATTATTATTGGATATTGGACTGATGGGTGTCGAATTATAGAAATAGATTGTTGTTGATATTGGATCGATGGATCTTGGATTATTAGAGATGCATGATTAGTGAGTATTGGAATTTTGTTGGATATAGAAATAAATGTTGACTACTGGATTATAGGAATATATTTGTTGGATTGTTGGAGTTAGGGATATTGGATTATGAAGATAAATTACTGTTGAAGATTGGATTGTGGGATTATATAATTATTGGAGTTGGATTATCAGATTTCATCATTATTGGATCATAGGATTACATCATGATCGGATTATTAGAAATATATTATTGTGGGTGATAGAAATACATTTGTTGAATATTTAAAATATGTTATTGTTGGATTAAAGAAGTATATCTTTGTTGGAGTATAGAAATAAATCTTGGTTGGATTATAGAAATACATCTTGGCGGATTCAAAGATATTTTAGTAATTGTTGGAGAATTAGTATTGGGAATTTAAATCCAGTAAAAATGATGATTGAAATACGAAAAAGTTGGATTTTCATAAGCAATGCGTGAAGTTAATCTTGATGGATTGGTTGAATCATGATATATGGGTAAAATTGGTGCAACTAATTGGACGATTTGGTCATGTTGGATTTATGAGATATGATTGCACAGTGAATTTGGATTTAGATGTATTATTAGTGATTGCCGGAAATCTAGTATTGACAATCTGATCGGGTGTAGGTAATGAATAAGAAATAGTGCTGGATTATTGTAGTAAGTTGTGATTGGAATTCAGGTGCATGGGTTGAATTATAGAGAATTGGCGAAATTAGTGGAGTTAATTAAATAATAGTGATTGGTTAATCTATAGTTGTTGGTGGACTAACGGAAACAATGAGGTGGTGAATCAACGGGCATAGTAGATTGATTTGGAGAGTATTATTTTAATATGGATACTTGACTTACTAATCTTAGAAGTGATAACAAGATTGAAATTGAGGAATTTAGCCAAAGGTTCAATTACAATTTAAATGAGGCTATGGTATTTTTACCATAGAAATTTTAGCAAATGATTTAACTTAGAAGACAAATAAAAGTTGGTTCAAACTTGGACAAAATGAATATGTGGATGGTGCAAGTTGATGCACATGATCAATTCATTGCTATAATAGAGATCAGGTTTTATGAAAAACCGCCCAAGTCAATTAGGGATCGGTCTTTGAGCTGCATCCTGCTTTTGGGATTTAGTATACTGTTCAAAATAGTGGTACAGTGGTACACCAGGTGAAGATATCTCAAGAACAGAGAACAACTCTTAAATTGTATGCAGCTATACAATGAAGCAAGTGTAGTCAGGTACCTCCTAATTAGGGCAATACAATCCTCAAAAGCCGCAGTGTTCATATAGGACAACAGCTAAGGTATGAGCCCACTGGGCTACACAACTAGTTGAAGGAATTATCAAGCAATTAACAGAAGCTAAGATGCCAACCCGTTTATCAAAAGCCAACAAAGGAAGCCTACAAATTATAGGCAAGGGCACCAACTCAGAGTTCAACAGCATCTTGTGAAGCAGTGAAAAGAAAAATGAGATCCCGAAGCACACAATCTGACGATAGTCAAGACCATCAACAAGCCAAGCATGTCTGAGAGATAAGGTCCAAGATAGTTATTATATTCCGAATGGACCCTGAGGATGCTACCATAGACAGTAGTCACAAACCATCCAAGGTGGCTCATGCCATTGTAAGACCCGGGATTAACACTCCCGAATCATCTGTGCATTTCTGAACTAGTCCCATGATCAGTAGCTAGTTCACACAGTAAACAAATATGGTAACAAAATCATACCACAATTTTATTAATAAATAACAACAGAGTTGATTACAAAAGAGGCTTACAAGCCAACAGTAAATAACACAGTGGAAGACGAAGAAGTAGTGGAGTCCACCGATCGCCACAGAACAATCGATCAGGGTAGCGGCCTAGTCGTCGAGATCCTCACCAAGGTGAAGTCCTTCTCCTCTGAAATTTGTTTGCATAAAGCAAGTATGAGCACAACTACCGTGCTCGCAAGTTACACCAATATGGAATTGATATGCATGCATAAGGTGAACAAAGGACATTGGCGGGGTTATTTTATGTAAAGCGTAAATTTTAGTATAAATAATCATATTAGATTGCAAGGCCATTTTCATACAGATTTAAAATCATAATTTAAACGACAAAGGTATAATGTGGATAACCTCCAAGAAAGGTGATGGATATCCTCCGATCACAAAGGCTAACCGCCTAAATTTTCCCACAGACTAACCATCCCGAAAACATCTCATTGAAATCATTTTAAAACCAAAAACAAATCTAACTCGAGTGGCTTTGCTAGCATGTCCATGATCATGACGCGCTATTCAATAGTTTCTACTCTGCAGAGTTTGTACAACTTTACCCACACGAGATATTATACTCTTTGTGTCGGCCAATCCACGCTTCCTAAGGCGTGTGACAAAGCAAACATCACAAGGTCGTTATAATGTTCTACCTCAAAGTACTTGTGCGCTAAGGTTTCGTTTCCATTGACCGTCAGTCCTCCGAAAACCCCCTCTTGCGCCAGATGGGAAAACTGTCTACCCGACACCCATGCATACAACATAGCACCAATAACTAAGAGGTATTACAAATTATTAAGCCAGTCCCGCCCATACAGGGGCGTGTGGTTGTACGATAAGGCATAACAAAATGCGCCAAAGACCGGTCCTCAATTGACTTGGGCGTCATTCAATTTAAACCACAGGTCTTAATCTTAACTGACTAAGCCCGCATAAACTGCACCCACCATTCATCCTTTTCGCCCAAGTCCAAACCCTTTTTATTTTATTTCTATAAAACCATCTTTACAAATTCGCTATGGTAAAACAATACCATAGTTTTAATTTTCAGCAAAATTTTATTGAGTTGGCTAAAATTCTCCCAAAAACATAAATCATGGTCTAAGTATTTGCGAAGCATTTGATTATTAAACATAATAATTTATCTAAAGTGACAAAGGAATGACATGGCAACATCCAAAATTTGGCATACAAGGATAATAGGAATAACTAATTATTTAAACAGGAATTTGAAATACTTGAATAAAATTATGCATGCATTTAATAATTTAAAAACTGAATTTAATTAACTTTAAAATAATAGGGGCAAAATGGTCAAAGTATAACTTGCCTTGGTTGGTGATATTGTTTTCCTTAACAGGTCACCTAGTACTCACAAACACTCTCTCCAGGTTGCTTGTGTGCACAACCACGATGATCATACAGTCAAAATCAATCCTCTTATATGGTCTTCAACTACGTTGAAAACTCTCTCAAGTCGTTAAATCTATACGCTGCAACGATCCAAATTCAAATAACAAATCAAAAGGCAATTCAAATACTCAAAACTGAATAATTCTATTTTATTTAGCTAGATAATAATTTTATAAAATTTTAGAAATTTGAAACACTCAAATTGGAGTTTGCAATCAAAAGATATGAATTTTACATGTTTTAATCCTATATCTAAAATTCAAGTGAATTTCTAAATTCAAACAAGATTCAAAAGAAGTACAATTTAAATAATTTTGGTTTGGTTAGCTAGATCTTCAATTTATATGAATTTAGAAATTTGAAACACTTTATTTGGAATTAGGAATCAAAAGATATATATTTTATAAGTTTAAATCTTAAATTGAGCAATTTAAACTATTTTCATTTCAAAAGACAATTTAAATTAACTCTAAAATAGTTATTTTTTTAACTAAAACATAATTTTGTAAGATTTTATAAATTTGACTCACTAAAATTGGAGTTGAGATTCAAATGATATGGATTTTATTAATTTTAACCTAAATTTGAAATTTGAATGAATTCTAAATTCTAAAACAAAACAAAACTGAACTCCAAATGGAATAATTATATTTTATTTAGTTAGACAATAATTTTCTAAAATTTTAGCAATTTGAATCATCTAATTTGGAGTTAGGATGCAAAAGTTATGAATTTTACAAATTAAATCCTAAATCATTATTTACCTAATTTCTGAATTATTTCTCTAAAGGAAAACCTAATTATTGCATGATGACGTCAGCCACAGGATTTTTGGGACTTAAAGAATTAAAATAAATTTCTGACATGTGGACCCCACGTGTCATAGACACGGCTCACAAGAACTTTGCTCACCGAGATAGGGATTTGGGGATTGAATCTGGAGTACCACGCACGCGCTCACGTGGCGATGAGTCAGCGAACACGTGGGATGACACGTAGGCGCGCGCTGAGCTGGTCGCCTAGGTGGCGTCTCCGTGGACCGGCCACGTCAGCCCGAGCCTAGCGGTGCTCGGTGAGAGCCTCACGGCGTTCTATGTCTTTGCGGCGAGGCGCGGATGTCTTGCGGAACGCGCGAGGTGACGGCGACATCACTGGTGTGGTCGGGGAGGCCGGGGAGTCGACGGCGGTGGTGCTAGAGCGGCGGAGGCGCACGGTGGCGGCGGCGACTAAAACCCAAAATCCAATGAGATAGGGGCATAGGAGGAGGTGTGAGTGAGGGAAGAGATGAGGCGATGAGACGCACGGTGCTCCCTTTATAGGGCTCGGGAGGACGAGGAGGGAGATCGTCGGGCGGGCGTTTATGGCGGCGTTACTCAACCGGCGAGATCGTCGCGGTGAGGGAAATGTCCCGAGAGGAGGCGGCGGTTAAGGCGCTTGAATGCTGCAATCGCATTAATAGAGGCGGGAAAAGCGCACTAAGTGGAGCTTCCACCGCTGCAATGGTGGCTGGCTCGAGTGTGCGAGGAAGAAGAAGGGTAAGGGAGAAGAAGGCGCAGGACCGTGGAATGTGGATCGGGCGGCGAGAAGGCGTGTGTGGCGTGGAAGCGGTGGCCGTCCGATGTGAATCTGACGGTCACGAGAGGGTCTTGAGCAGTCGATTGGTTCGGTGCGAGTGGGCCAAAATGGGCCAAGACACGTGAATAGGAATGGGCATGAGTAGCTTACCAAGAGGTTTTTAGGAATTTAAATGGATTTGGGAATTTAAATAATCCGATTAATTCATTTTGGCTTTAGAACATAGCAAAATAAATCCAAAAATTCTGGAAAAATTCTCATAAATTCTTAGAGTCATTTTAGACTTAATAAAATTATTCTCAACTTTAAGTTGGTTTTTAATTTTGCAAATAAATTATTTTGGCTTTAAAATATTTAGGAAAAAGCTTTTAAAATTTCATAAAATTATCCAAATTAATTAAATTGTTACTATTTTTTAACTTTAACTCAAATAAAACTTTAAAAACTTTAATAAATTTTTCTTTTGACTTTTAAAACTTAAAAATTCAAATAAAATTCTTTTAAATTCAGAAATCCAACAAATTAATAACTTTATTTAATTTTATTTTGGTAATAGAACTTTGGGCTGTTACAAACTACCCCCCTTAAAAGGAATCTCGACCAGAGATTGAGAGTGGTTAGAAGGAAAGCTAGGGATACAAGGTTTTCAAATGGAGTTGTCTTCGTCAGATTCTCGCTCTTCAATGACAAGGCCCGAAATGATGTTGTCTGACAGACGTCCTCTTCCGAATTCTCTGACTTCTTGTTTGCTTGGATTGTGTTGACCTTTGGAACTTTGAGTTGAATGTATTCACGCATCTTTGCTTCTTTGGGCACATATTGGCATAATGCCCTAACTCACGACAAGAAAAACACGTGATGCTTGCAAGATCCCGCCGCTTCTTTGACTGCGATAAGAGGTTTCCTGTGATCGGTCTCCAACAGAGGTGTTGGGGAGCAACAAGCTGGCCGGCTGGTTCATGGTGATTTCTTGAGGCATTGGCAAGCCTAAATCTATATATTTCTGCAACTGGGACATGTATCTTCTATTATTTTTACCTCTGCTTCTGGTGTTATTGTTGTGATCAAAGTAGCTTCTGGAATGTTGTCTAGAGTGAGTACTGGATATCTTTGCGAGCATTTATTAGCAAAATTTCCCTTTTTCTGACACTTGAAACATTGCATTCCTGCCCTTGATATTTTGTTTTGCTGAGATTGGCCATCCTTGATGTTGCGGAACATCTGCATCAGTGGACGTGGTACTGATCCTGGAGTCTTGAGTGCGGTCGTCGCTGGTGCTTGGTTGGGTTGGGGTTGAATCACACGAGCCTTGAAGTTTCTTGTAACATTCTGCTCTTGATCTTCTAACTTCCTTTTGTGAAAATTGTCCGTCTTATGTCTGACTTGGCTGAAATTTTGTTTATCTGAGCCTTGAGCTTTTTCTGTACTAGCTTGGTTCACTTGGCTTCTTATGCTGGGTTGAAATATCCTTGCTGCTTTGTATGTTGTCCGAGGTTCTTCTGGTCTGCACTCCAGTACTGAGGTTGCTTGTGGTGCCCTAAATGCTGATGAGGGGCATTGTTTGACAAGGTGTCCTTTCTTGCCATAGTAGTTGCATATTTTATACTGGATTACCTTCCTCTTGGAATGCACGATCCTTGGTAACTCATCGCAGAACACTGCTCATGTCTTTGTAGGGGTAGTGGCTATGGAGATATTGTTGTTGTTGTTCATCTGTTGCATTATCTGCCGCATTAGTTGAGACGGGTGATGAAAACTGGTTCAAATTCGAAGGGTTTCGTCGTCGTGTTGGTTGACTTGATCTTCGCATTTCTTGGGACATTGTTGTCGTGATTGTCTCCACTTTTCGAGCGATTTAGTGTTCACCATCTTGGTTGGTTACTCCAAAGATTTAGGAAAGTAGAACAAAGGATAGGAAGAGACAAATAAGAATGACTAAGGGATAGAGCAAAACAATACTCCCAAACAAAAGAACCAACTCGAAAGCTTCAAGAAAACTTCTTAGCTTTAAACAACGTTCTATCGATTGAAAATCGAAATATGGTGAAACGACTCAATACACAGAATGAGTCTTGGTAAACTGAGACTATATGGTTTGGCTGACAAAACGATCTTCGATTCACGGTCTTCAATGATCCTTGATGACGATGCCTTCTTGGAAGCTTCATGTCTAGCAGACTTCAACGTAAGGGTTCAGCACGTGTTGACCATCTATAGAAATTTACAGGGAAAAGAGGATCCATTTAACATTACAAAATGGTGAAAAGAGAATTAGGTAAGAAAGAAGATAGATGACCAAGGTGAGGAGAGAACAATTTATTTTTCTTGTTATATAAAATAACTTTTGAAGTTTTTCAACTAACGGCCATTCTAACTAGGTTACGACCTACAGTCGATATGGCTCTGATACCACTTTGTAAGACCCGGGATTAACACTCCCGAATCATCTGTGCATTTCTGAACTAGTCCCATGATCAGTAGCTAGTTCACACAGTAAACAAATATGGTAACAAAATCATACCACAATTTTATTAATAAATAACAACAGAGTTGATTACAAAAGAGGCTTACAAGCCAACAGTAAATAACACAGCGGAAGACGAAGAAGTAGTGGAGTCCAGCTGATCTGCCACAGGCAATCGACTGGGGTAGCGGCCTAGTCGTCGAGATCCTCACCGAAGGTGAAGTCCTTCTCCTCTGAAATTTGTTTGCATAAAGCAAGTATGAGCACAACTACCGTGCTCGCAAGTTACACCCAATATGGAATTGATATGCATGCATAAGGTGAACAAAGGACATTGGCAGGGTTATTTTGCGTAAAGCAGAAATTTTAGTATAAATAATCATATTAGATTGCAAGGCCATTTTCATACAGTATTTAAAATCATAATTTAAACGACAAAGGTATAATGTGGATAACCTCCAAGAAAGGTGATGGATATCCTCCGATCACAAAGGCTAACCGCCCAAATTTTCCCACAGGACTAACCATCCTGAAAACATCTGTTGAAATCATTTTAAAACCAAAAACAAATCTAACTCTGAGTGGCTTTGCTAGCATGTCCATGATCATGACGCGCTATTCAATAATTTCTACTCTGCGAGTTTGTACAACTTACCCACACGAGATATTATACTCTTTGTGTCGGCCAATCCACGCTTCCTAAGGCGTGTGACAAAGCAAACATCACAAGGCCGTTACAATGTTCTACCTCAAAGTACTTGTGCCCGCTAAGGTTTCGTTTCCATTGACCGTCTGTCCTCAAAACCCCTCTTGCGCCAGATGGGAAAAGCTGTCTGCAGACACCCATGCATACAACATAGCACCAATAACTAAGAGGTATTACAAATTATTAAGCCAGTCCTGCCCATACAGGGGCGTGTGGTTGTCTGATAAGGCATAACAGAATGCGCTCAAAGACCGGTCCTCAATTGACTTGGGCGTCATTCAATTTAAACCCTGGGTCTTAATCTTAACCAGACTAAGCCCGTGCATAAACCTGCACCCACCATTCATCCTTTTCGCCCAAGTCCAAACCCTTTTTATTTTATTTCTATAAAACCATCTTTACAAATTCGCTATGGTAAAACAATACCATAGTTTTAATTTTCAGCAAAATTTTATTGAGTTGGCTAAAATTCTCCCAAAAACATAAATCATGGTCTAAGTATTTGCGAAGCATTTGATTATTAAACATAATAATTTATCTAAAGTGACAAAGGAATGACATGGCAACATCCAAAATTTGGCATACAAGGATAATAGGAATAACTAATTATTTAAACAGGAATTTGAAATACTTGAATAAAATTATGCATGCATTTAATAATTTAAAAACTGAATTTAATTAACTTTAAAATAATAGGGCAAAATGGTCAAAGTATAACTTGCCTTGGTTGGTGATATTGTTTTCCTTAACAGTCACCTAGTACTCACAAACACTCTCTCCAAAGTTGCTTGTGTGCACAACCACGATGATCATACAGTCAAAATCAATCCTCTTATATGGTCTTCAACTACGTTGAAAACTCGACTCTCAAGTCGTCAAATCTATCGCTGAAAAGGATCCAAATTCAAATAACAAATCAAAAGGCAATTCAAATACTCAAAACTGAATAATTCTATTTTATTTAGCTAGATAATAATTTTATAAAATTTTAGAAATTTGAAACACTCAAATTGGAGTTTGCAATAAAAAGATATGAATTTTACATGTTTTAATCCTATATCTAAAATTCAAGTGAATTTCTAAATTCAAACAAGATACAAAAGAAGTACAATTTAAATAATTTTGGTTTGGTTAGCTAGATCTTCAATTTATTTGAATTTAGAAATTTGAAACACTTTATTTGGAATTAGGAATCAAAAGATATATATTTTATAAGTTTAAATCTTAAATTGAGCAATTTAAACTATTTTCATTTCAAAAGACAATTTAAATTAACTCTAAAATAGTTATTTTTTAACTAAAACATAATTTTGTAAGATTTTATAAATTTGACTCACTAAAATTGGAGTTGAGATTCAAATGATATGGATTTTATTAATTTTAACCTAAATTTGAAATTTGAATGAATTCTAAATTATAAAACAAAACAAAACTGAACTCCAAATGGAATAATTATATTTTATTTAGTTAGACAATAATTTTCTAAAATTTTAGCAATTTGAATCATCTAATTTGGAGTTAGGATGCAAAAATTATGAATTTTACAAATTAAATCCTAAATCATTATTTACCTAATTTCTGAATTATTTCTCTAAAGGAAAACCTAATTATTAGCATGATGACGTCAGCCACAGGATTTTCGGGACTTAAAGAATTAAAATAAATTTCTGACATGTGGACCCCACGTGTCATAGACACGGCTCACAAGAACTTTGCTCACCGAGATAGGGATTTGGGGATTGAATCTGGAGTACCACGCACGCGCTCACGTGGCGACGAGTCAGCGAACACGTGGGATGACACGAGGCGCTGCTGTTGAGCTGGTCGCCTAGGTGGCGTCTCCGTGGGCCGCCACGTCGGCCGAGCCTAGCGGTGCTCGGTGAGAGCCTTCTTGGCGTTCTATCTTCATGCGGCGAGGCGGATGTCGCGACGGCACGGCTAGGTGACGGCGACGTCACTGGTGTGGTCGGGGAGGCCGGGGAGTCGACGGCGGTGGTGCTAGAGCGGCGGAGGCGCACGGTGGCCGGCGACGACTAAAACCCAAAATCCGGCGAGATAGGGGCATAGGAGGAGGTGTGAGTGAGGGGGAAGAGATGAGGGCGATGAGACGCACCCGGTGCTCCCCTTTATAGGGGTCGGGGAGGACGAGGGAGGGAGATCGTGCGCGGCGGCGTTTATGGCGGCGTTACTCCAACCGGCGAGATCGTGCGCGAGGGAGGGGAAACTGTCCGAGAGGGAGGCGGCGGGGTTAAGGCGCTTGAATCTGTGGCGCGATTAATAGAGGCGGGAAAGGCGGCTAAGTGGAGCTTCCACCATGGCAATGGTGGCCGCTCGAGTGTCTGAGGAAGAAGAAGGGTAAGGGAGAAGAAGCGCAGGACCGTGGAATGTGGATCGGGCGTAGAGAAGGCGTGTGTGGCGTGGAAGCGGGTGGCCGTCCGATGTGAATCAGACGGTCCACGAGAGGGTCTTGAGCGGTGATTGGTTGGTGCGAAAGGGCCAAAACGGGCGATACACACGTGAATAGGAATGGGCATGAGCAGCTTTACCAAGAGGTTTTAGGAATTTAAATGGATTTGGGAATTTAAATAATCCGATTAATTCATTTTGGCTTTAGAACATAGCAAAATAAATCCAAAAATTCGGAAAAATTCTCATAAATTCTTAGAGTCATTTTAGACTTAATAAAATTATTCTCAACTTTAAGTTGGTTTTAATTTTGCAAATAAATTATTTTGGCTTTAAAATATTTAGGAAAAAGCTTTTAAAATTTCATAAAATTATCCAAATTAATTAAATTGTTACTATTTTTTTAACTTTAACTCAAATAAAACTTTAAAAACTTTAATAAATTTTTCTTTTGACTTTTAAAACTTCAAAAATTCAAATAAAATTCTTTTAAATTCAGAAATCCAACAAATTAATAACTTTATTTAATTTTATTTTGGTATGTAACTTTGGGTCAATTTATTCTGCAATCGTCCGCCACTAAGCAACACTCCTAGTTTTAGATGACCTCCTAATAAGTCGATGCGCACCTCCGTGTTACCCTTATCTTTATTATACATCAATTTGCCGTTGTACCAATATCACAATACGTATTGGAAAGTCCGACGGGACACGACTACAATATATCGGAATCAGAACCCCACCAAAACAACCTAATCATACCGTGGCCAGCTTGCAAGCAAAGGAAATAAAAGACATATCAGTAGTGGGAGATTTCCCAGAGGTACTCCTTGAGGAATTACCCGGTATATGCCCCAAATAGGGAGATAGACTTGGTTATCAATGTAATTCTGGGATTAGCGCCAATTTCCAAGATACCTACAGTACGAAGTCAGGGATTATGCGTCTTTGAAGGTACCACCTATGCGCGGGGTGCGCTGATTCGGATTACAAGGAAAAAGAAGTCCACAGGCAGGTGGGACCCTTTCGGATTTTCGAGCGTAAAAGCACCTTAGCGTATCGACTGGAATTACCGAACCAAATATCGGGAACTCACAACGTATTTCATGTTTCCTATCTCAGAAAGGGCTTAAGGGAACCCTCTTAGCACTTAGCAAAGTTTTACATACCCCTTCAAGACGACTTAACACACGAAGAGTAGCTATTGAAAATCCAAAAGACCGACAGCGGAGAAACCAGACCATACATTCCTGTGGGGTGCAATGGAGGAATCATCTCGTCAGCAAGGCCACATGGAGGAACGAGGAAGAACTACGCAAAGCCTACCCCAATCATCCTCAGGAGAGATTTCAATTTCGGGGACGAAATTTTTCAGGGGGGGGGGAGGATGTGAGAACCCTGACAATCTAATTATGCTATGTAACGTTAACAGTATTGCACAGTAAAATAAACTAATCAACACAGTAATTACCAACGAATTGAACACAAAACAAAGTCAAATTTCATCGTCATTACAAACTCAGATTTATGAACCCGAAAGTTTCGACTAAACTAAAACAACACTAATCAATAATTGTCAGTAAATAAAATTCACCTAAATAAAAACAAAACATAAGCTTAGTTGATATCGAACACATGACCAAACAATATCATATAAAAATATATTATCAAGAATTCATGTCAAGCGAAATTAGAACTTTAAAGACAAGCGCATATTAAATAACAAGAATCCATCTCTAGAAATTACAATATGAATTAATTATAAGCGGTAATAAAATATTGTTACATAATAAAACAACGTTACACTCTCAAATTATTTACAAAGCAAAAGTAATATATTACAAATGTGACATTTATTATAAGATTGATTTACAATAGGTCAAAATATAACTTACAACACTTAATTAAATTACAATCCAAATTCTCGCATGCATATCGCTGAAGCCCTCCTTGCCATTTGTCCATATATCGCCAAACCATCGGACCACCCCTTGATCCACATGTTTGTCGCTCGTCAAGAAGGTCAGAAAGCGGTTAGCAAGCCTAGTTGAGAGCAGTAATAGAAATTAAAATATAGGAAGTGGGTGTCAGTTACCCCGAAGTTCAGTAGGATTCCCATATCAACTCGAGTCGGTCGGCCCCTTTATCACCAAGATACCCAGACCAACTAGAGTTAATCGGCACCTTCCGCTTCCGTAGGTTTCATCACCCGATGTTTATTCGAATCCGACACGCACGTGTAATCGACTCCCCTCAACCGCAGAAAATCACTCGCATATTGATTTAGTAACCAATGGACCAAACGGTCCTTAGCTTAATAGTATTGTGAGAGGGCATAAGGGATAAGGCAAGGGGCATAGTGGTCACTAGCATGCCACAAGGAAAGCCAGCCGAATGCATCCCCCTATTAAGCCTTCATCCCCACAAAGCAACACACAAGCCATCATTCACAAACACAAGTGTAAGATCGAAGTGGCCGACTAGAGGGGGGTGAATAGGCGTTTTAAAAACTTCTTTGGCTAAAACCGATTTCTAATGCGGAAGCTAAACAAATACAGTTTTGCACAATTAAAACCTAAATCAACTAGGTTCAACTAAGTGCACCAACAATATGAGACTATATAAAAGATAGCAATCATACACATACAATTAAGCAATTTAAATACATGTAATGTAAATTGCACAATGTAAAGTACAACTAATCAAACCACAATGACACAACGATGTTTTCCCGTGGTGATCGGAGACTTGCCGGTCTCCCCTCATCCACGTTGAGGGAAACCCAAACCAATTGGGCCGGCTCCACGAATTAAGCCTTCCTCTGAGGTAAGTCTAATCACTTGAACCGGTTTCAAACCGAACCAACACCTCGCTCCACTAGGGTTGCTCTTTCCTCCACTCCGGAGATGGCGAGCACCACACCACTCACAAACCGCCCGGGTCTTCTCACAATCTTCTTTCAGAAGCTCACCGGCGCAACAACGCTACCACGCCGTTTAGGTGTCGGCAAACACCAAGAGTAACAAGTCTCCAACGCTCACTTGAACCAATCAAGTGTCTAAGCTCAAATGGATACGAAATCCACCACCTAAGGCAACACATGCACTTAGAGTTTGCTCTCTAACCTCACTAAGTGCAACACATGCACAAAAGAGAATGAGAGGCTTGCTCTTTGCTCAAATGAAAGTCTAGGGGCACCAACACACAACCAGCAACTTCTCCCAACCAGCCAAGGTGGCTTTATATAGCCCACACTCAAAAACTAGCCGTTGGGAAAAGATTCCAGAGCTTCTGGACAAAATCGGTCTGACCACCGTGAAATGGCCGGTCTGACCGCCCTTGGCTCCAACGGCTATAAAACTAGCCATTGAGCCTCTGGTGATCGATCCGATCATGTAATGGCGGTCGAACCCTTCTATAAACGCCGGTCGAGACCGCTCCACGAAAAATGGCTAAGGATCGAAAAGGACCTCTCGGAAAAAAGTGGATCGTCTCTGACCCGTGGGTCCGGTCGAGCCATAAAACCAACGCCGGTCGAGACAGCTCCACAAGCGGTCGATCCGTGATATCAAGGGTCGAGACCGCGCCAGCCAACAAGTGCAAATCTGATTTTTCACAACTCAAATTGCAAAAACATATTTTGCTAATTTGATGAAAAATGCACACAAGGTTAAAGACAAGACTCTCAACAAGTTGCAAAACACATTTGCCAACTTTTAGAATCAATGCCTCAAATTGCATTCCGCCTCAACTCAATTTGCAAAACACATTTGCCAAATTGATGCGCGATGCAAACAAGGATTCAAGTGAGATTCTCAACAAGTTGCAAAACACATTTGCCAACTTATAGAATCACACTTCAAGGAATAAGGTGCATGGACTTACACCATTTGCAAAACACATTCGCAAACTTAAGTCACATGCTACAAGGGTTATCCATGAGCCACAACTAATTGCAAAACACATTCACAAATATTGGCAACACGTTAAGATGAGCTAGAGCAAACACAATGAGCTATCAACACATGACTAACTCAAGCTACTAGTCAAGGACCCCTCTTAATAGTACGGCAACCTATACTAGCAATTCGGTCTTCCAACCAAACACCGAGACCGGTAAAAGACTAGGAACAAATCCTTAGCCCTAGCTAGTCATACCTTTGCCTTGCGCAACCACTTAAAGCTTGATGACGCACATCCTTACTTCAACTCCGGGTTCTTGACTTGATATGCATCAACTCGTGATGCATCCTTCACTTGACTTCCATCAACACATGATGGGTCTTCATTTGACTTGATGATCAACTCACGATCATCTCCTCTTCATGAACATCATCGACACACGATGATTTCCTTCATCTTGAACTTGATGTGCATCCACACATGATGCATCCTTTGCACCAAGCTCTTGACTTCAATATCATCAACACATGATGATCTTCTAGAGTCTCCAACTATAGAACTCAACCTGTTCATCCAACTCATAGAAAGTGTTAGTTCTATAATATGACTATCATTAATTACCACGCCATACCATTAAATCATAATGGTGGGACAAGATACCACAATCTTTCCCTCTTTGTAATTGATGATAATCACTTTAATTGCAAGTAATTGAATGTAGATTGGTATGAGTATATAGGCACTACGCAAGTTGTATATACTCAAAGGATATATGAGCACACAAGTCTCATATATACACATGAATATATTAACTACACAAGTTAAATATATTCGAGGATATGTGAGTGCACATGAACTACACAAGTTATGTTATACTCACATATAAGTATACTTAGACTACACAAGTCTTATATACTCATATGAATATATTAACTATGCAAGTTAAGTATATTCACAGTGATGAGGATTGAAACCTCTATGTATTAATTTAAATACATAGAAAGACCATACGTCTCCATGGTCGTAACCCATAAAAGCTAGCGACCTCACTGGTCGTAAGGATTCCAAAGGTTACACGATGGGTATCCTAGTCGGACTAGGTTCCGACCAGGTGGCTGCTCGGAAATGCTATGAACAGGTACTAATAACCGTATGATGAATGGAACACGTGCTAAACGTTCCATAACTTACGATGACATACAAGACTCTGACGATAAACCACCTTGCGGTTAAATGTCTCACAAATACTTAACCGCAAGGCGATTAGCACATTATTAACTACCTTGAACCTCGACCCGGTTGAAACGCGTTTCATCGAGGACGTCTTCTCCGAGGTAATCGCCGTCTCTTCAGGAGTTATTTAAATGGTGAAGCGCAGAAGACGAGGAGGGACATATACGCAACAGCAAACAACAGAAGGCAATACAGAAGCCGAAGCAGTAGTATTCAGTACATTCAGTGTAATTGGAGATAGTCCCTAGTCAGGTCTTGTAAACCCAGTTCATATAAATAAAGAGCAATTTCATTCTCTTGAGGATACTCTATGTCATTTTCCTCCTTCTATTTTCATAAGATCGGCGATTAGATCGTCGACAACTGGCGCCGTCCGTGGGGAAGAAGACGTAAGTTTTTTGAAGAAATTTTTTGCTCGTACAAATCCTCACCCAAATTCGGAATCGCCAATGCGAGTATGCGGAGTTTGGGGCGAGGAGAATTGTTTCGACTTGGCGGACTACGGCAGACCTCGACATGGAAGGATGCATTCGTGCCATGGAGGAAAATGGCGAATCATCCTCATCTTCCTCCTCCGTAGGCTCGCATTTACGCGACGATAGCGAGATCGGTAGGAAGGGCGAGGATCGCCACCGCTACGATGGCGCGCATCGGAGAACCCGCCATTCCGATCGAGTTCGAATATCGGGGATCTCTTCAAGCCCGCCTTCCCGACCAAGCAAAACAGTGAAGAAATTTCAGCACCTACACTCGAGAATCTCTATACCCTCGATGAAATTATGGCTGAAAGATACTCTCCTACAACTTCGGCGATTCCAGGAGTCAACCGACATCTGGTAACGGTGTCGATGAAGCCTCCACTGGTCATAAACCACATGGGGATAATCACGCTCAACATACGATCGGCGATCGCGAATCGGTGAGGAAACCTCGAGGTGCTCATCTCCGACCGCTCTCCGTCGTGGAAACTTGGCGAAGCCCCGATAAGCTCTCCATTAGTTACGATGGAAGCTCATCGGAAGATCAATCTTTGGAGGCACGAGGTCAACGCGATCGGAGATGAGAATCAAGATGCCTTGCGGTCCTACACTCTCTACCACACCATCACGTGTTATTAGAGATGATCCGCCGTCAAGCACCAATCGCCGGAGGCCAAGGAATTGATCGGCGTCCATCAACTAATTCGCTTTGCACTTGCCCACCTAGAATAGTTGATAGGGCGATCAAATCCGAGGGTCGGGTGAGGGTTCAGTTTGCGTGCACCTACTACGGTCTGAACCTCCCGAGACCTTCGATAATCTAGACAAAACTTGCAACGCGTTCAAGATATATTAAATAATTACGATCTCGCTTTAGCGAAACTCGAGTTTTATGCGGCTTGTAGGCGGTATCCGAAATTCTCCGAAGAAACCATGCAACGTCTTGAGGCATATCGGGAACAAAGGGTTTCAGGAGTCAAACTATGACTTCATCTCAACATTCCTCCTCGGCCAGGGGCAAGATGGTCATACTCGGAGCAATCGATGCCAAGGCTTTCTCGGCGATTCCGACCAAGGAGTCATGAGGGAGAAGGTTATTTCACGGCCACTCCCCATCACGTCGAGAAGAACCATCGCTCGGACCGGACGATCTTGACATCGTCTCAATCAAAAGCGATCGTAGACATCATACCAATGTCCACGACCGGATCGGCTACCGGAGTTCCAGCGTTCCAACCTTAGGAACCGGTCTCCGACCGACATAATCCGGCACCTTCTCGAGAAGGCGTCATGAATCAATCACGAGTTGTAGGGCTTTCTCTGCGGGGCTCCAAGGCATGCGTTAGCCTAACCGGTTCGACCGCCAATTTGGACAAGTTTAACTGAACTCAAAATCCATTGGAATTTCTCCAAATCTATACCACCGCCATCGAGTCTGCTGAAGCGACGAGAATGTGATGGCCAACTATTTACCCACCGTGCTCGAAGGATCTGCCCAGTCATGGTTGTTGAACCAACCGGTTGGAACAATCTATACTTGGGAGCAACTCTGTGACCTTCTGATTGCGAATTTCAGTGCGTCGACGATACCTCGAAAGGAGGATGATCTCCACCGAATTCGGCAAGGCTCGATGAGACTCTCGTCAATACATCAAGAGGTTTAGCCAAGTCCGCAACTCTATTCACGAGGTCGCAGAATCTTACATCATTCAGCCTTCAAAAGCAGTTCGAGGAATCGGCGGTTTCACGGAGGACATAGCAATGAACCCCCAAGGACAACCGTTGAGCTTTTTCATATGGCCGATAAGTATGCCATCGCCAAATAAGCAATCGAGTTGTCTTGAAGCCATTGATCGGAAAGACAAGATTCCTCGGCCGGCTGGACAAATCGAGAGAAAAGAACAAGAAATCTCTCAAGAAAAAGAATAACCGCAGATCCGACGACAAGGAGGTCCTAGCCGTTCCTGATAAATTCATGAAGGGCAAAAAGGACTACTTCGGTCGGGGCAAAACGAAAGCTCTGACCAAAGGATTCCAGAAAAAGAAGAAGTGGTGTCCACTTCACCAGCAGGCAGGGCATGATCTACGCACATGTCGAGTTTGGCAAAAGAAACTGGAAGATTATTATACAGGTGATGGACCGTTTCCCGCAATACCAGAACCCCGAGAAACGAGCTCCAAAAAGGACAAGGATGGCGACGAAGAGATGGAGTACCAGGATCCCCAACACACAGTCAACATGATTTTTGGAGGATCTTCTTCATACGAATCCAAGCGTCATCTGAAAGCCGTGGAGTGGGAGATCAACCTCATCGAATCCCCGAACACTATCAAGCCATCGAAGTGGTCGGACATTGCAATTTCCTTGAAAGAAAGATGACCGCCCCATTCCTTCGACTCGACCGGTGGGTTCCCTATTGTTGTTGAACCAACCATTAATAATTGTAGGGTTAATCCAGTCTTGGTAGATGGAGGTAATTCTTTGAATATATTATTTTCGGGAGCTTTAGAAGAAATGTAGGTCCCCATGTCAAAGGTGAAACCAGTGAAATATGCTTTTCATGGCATAGTTCCTGGCTCCACCGCTAAGCCGATAGGACAAGTTTCCTTACCGGTTACGTTCGGATGGCCGGATAACTTCCGAACGGAAAAAATTTCGTTTGATGTGGTAAACTTTGAATCCGCATACAACGGAATTCTTGGTCGGCCAAGATTAGCGAAGTTCCTGATAGCCACGCATTACGGTTATCAAAGTTTGAAAATGCCGGGGCCTAAAGGAGTCATCACTATTCGGGGTGATCGTAAAATGGCTTATGCATGTGATCGAAAATCCTTAGAACTGGTCGATGAACTCCCGACCAGAGAGGCTAATTCATCTACGATGCAGGCCAAGCACACAAGACCGAAGATGACACCAAAACCCTCCGACCAGACAAAAGAGGTATACCTCGACAAAGGCACTTCTCCGGACAGCGCCAAGTCGTTACCTGGACCAGAAGATCCTGGCCCACCGGCTCGCAAGATTCTGGTCGGAGCAAGGCTCGATCCTAAATAGGAAGAGTCGCTCGTCTCCTTCCTCCGAGCAAATCAGGACGTGTTCGCCTGGCAGGCGTCCGATATGCCCAGAGTCCCCCGAGAGGTGATCGAGCACAGGCTAGCTCTCCAGCCTGATAAAAAACCGATCAAGCAGAAGCTGCGGTGTTTTGCGCCTGACCGGAAGGAGGCAATCCAGTCAGAGATTGACAAGCTCCTCAAAGCTGGATTCATTCGTGAAGTCAACCACCCTCAGTGGCTTGCTAATCCTGTAATGGTTAAAAAGAATAATGGGAAATGGCGAATGTGTATTGACTTTACAGATCTTAATAAAGCTTGTCCGGGCGATTTTCCCCTTCCACGCATTGATCAACTAGTAGATTCTACCTCAGGGTGCGAATTACTAAGTTTTTTAGATGCGTATTCAGAATACCACCAGATTAGTATGTGTAAAAAGGATGAAGAAAACTTCCTTAATCACTCCATATGGCACTTATTGTTATGTTAAGATGCCGCTTGGTCTCAAAAACGCTAGTGCAACTTTTCAAAGGTTAATACAAAAACCTTTAGTCCGCAAATAGGTCGAATTTAGAAGCTTACGTTGATGATTTGGTCGTAAGACCACCAACGCTAGCAATCACATCTCGACTTACAAGAAACTTTCAACAACTTTGAGAAGGCATAACCTCGGTGAATCCTAAAAGTGTGTGTTGGAGTTTCTGCTGGAAAATTGCTTGGTTTCCTAGTCTCGGCTAGAGGTATCGGCGAATCCAAAGAAGATAGCGACCATCGACCGGATCGACCTCCGACCACAAAGAGGAAGTCCAAAACTAACCTATCAGTATGGCAACACTAAGTCGTTTCATAGCAAGGTCGAGAGAAAAGGGTTACCTTTCTTTAAGCTTCTCCGGAAACATGGGAGTTTTGAATGGACTAGAGAGGCAAACGATGCCTTTGAAGAACTTAAAAGTACCTTACAAGTGCCCCGGTTTTAGTCTCTCGAGATCGAGAGAAACACTTGCTAATGTATGTGGCGAAGAACTCCACAAACAAGGGCGGTGTCTTCGGTCGTGAAAGGATAACATCCAACGACCGATTTATTACGTGGCGAGGTCTTACATGGACCAAAGGAAAGATACCCACAGTACAAAAGTTGCTCTATGGTCTCCTTATGTCTTCAAGGAAGCTAAGGCATTACTTTCGAGCCCACAAAGTGGTCGCATCGACGGATATCCCTTGGTCAATTCCTTGAAACAGGAATCATCGGGACGAATAGCAAAATGGGCGGTTGAGCTAGGGCGTTCGACCTCCATTTCATTTCACTTAACAATGATAAAATCGAGCGATGGCGTAATTCATTGCGAATGGACAAACCCCGAACCCACCCAAGGGCCCATCTATGAGCACCACGAGGAGTGGACAATGTACTTTGACGGTTCTTTGATGTTAAAAGGGTCGGGGTGGAGTGATCTGATATCCCTCATTGGCGAACACATCAAGTCGCCATCTAGTTAAATTTTCCCGCCACAAATAATATGGCGAGAATATGAAGGTTCTTGGCGGGACTTGAGCGGCTCGTTAAGCTCGGGATTCGCAGATTGCTAGTGAAAGGCGATTCTCAACTAGTAGCGAATCAAGTAGGGAAAGAGTATCAATGCTCAAGTACCAAGATGTCATCTTATCTGGCGGAATCTGAAAACTTCGAAAAGCACTTCTTCGGTTTCGGATCAACATATTCCTAGAAAGGAAAACTTTTCGGCGGACCGATTGACACGGATGGCCTCCACAAGGTCAACCGTCCCGCCGAGTTTTTTTTGAGCAACTCGATTCACCCTCGGTAGTCGAGCCTTCCGAGAACATACATGATTCTTCTGATCGAACAAACCGATCAAAGGACATGGATGCTCCACAGTCGTTGACGGTTGGCGCTGTCTCGATCAAGGTAGAGATTGGATGACATCGATCTACAATTATCTTGACATGACATAATTCCTAAGATGATGTAGAGGCCGATCGATAGCACTAAAAGCCAAATCATACACTCTAATCGAATGTACCTTGTACAAGCGAGGATCTCACGGAGTGTTGATGAGATGCATATCTCAAATGGATGGCATTAAGTTGCTAACCAAATCCATGAAGGAGTCTGTGGAGCACATCATTCCTACTGTAACTCGGCTCGGTAAAGCCTTGAGCAAGGATACTCTTGCCAACCGCCCTTCATGATGCAAAAGAGCTTGTGACGGCGCGTATAATGTCGGTTTCATAGCAGACTAGTACGTCGGTAGGCACAAGCCTTACAAACAATTCATCTTTCTTGGCCTTTTGCAACCAGGGACTAGACATTACAGGACCTTTCCCCGAGCACCGGGGCTTGAATTCCTTTTCGTCATGATTGACACGTTTACAAAATGGATCGAGGCGAGCCGGTTGTTAAAATAACAACTAAGGCCGCTAAGAGATTCCTAATGAAAAATGTGATCACACGATTTGGTGTACCTAGTCGTATAATCACGATAATGGCGCCAGTTCACTAGCGATCAATTTCAAGAATTACATGATGAACTTGGTGTAAAAGTTCATTTTGCTTCATTGCTCATCCACGAGCAACGAGGCGATTGAGCGGCTAATAGTATCATTATGCAAGGGATCAAACGCCGAGTATTCGACCGCTTAATCAAGCGGTCGAGCTTGGGTTCAAGAACTCCGTCAGATTATGGGCGTTCGAACCCACGACCGATCGTCGGCCGGTGAAACACCATTCTTTTTGGTTTACGGGTGAAGCCATGCTTCCTCGAGTAACTCAAAATTGGCTCTGCTCGAATTGATCGCTTTACGAAAACGATCGTAATGAGCGAAGACTTCGGCGACGTCAATTTCCTTGAAGAACGAGCGAAACCAAGCCCTTATGCGATCGCTCTACCAACAAGCCATGCGAAGGTACCATAGTCGTAAGGTGCAACCTCGCACCTTCTTGTAGGTGATCTGGTTCTCGAGAAAAATTGAGCCGTGCAAATCGCAATAAACTTTCCCCCAAATGGGAAGGTCCTTACACTGTGGTCGAAGTTACCCGACCAGGTTCCGTACGATTGGCTATGTCTGATGGGCAAATTTTGTCAAATTCTTGGAACATTGATCAATTGCGTAAGTTCTATGTTTAATTATTGCTTTCATTTCTTTCAAATTCAATAAATTCATTTACTTCCTACAAATAATAATAAGTAACATTGCTTATATATATATACCTATAGGCTGGTCGTCTATGGTTGTCAATTTAAACTAGTTGGAGAAGACAATTTTTCTCTCTAATATCCTTCCTAAAGGATCTCTATTACTCTCTGGCAACGATTTCTAAGTCGTACGCCGTATTTGTCCTAGACGTGAGCATTTTACCACGCACGACAACATTCTTTTCTTAAAGAAATATATGAGTAATCAGAGCATTGTACAAATAACTTTCCATACTGAACGATATGCTTAAGATTTTGGAGGTTATATTTCACTATTTCAATATTCTTACGCTCATGTCCTCTTGGTCGGGACACGGAAAGCCTCCTAGTCGAAGTCTCTCCTTTTTCGCACGTGGTCCTGCCCACTGGAAGGAGCTTCCTAGCGACGGTCCTTTTCTTATAATATTTGCTACATTCATTTTTGCATTCCTCCTTATGTCGCAATACAAGGTCTTTTTATCCAGCCATATATAACTTTTTGCTTGGTATTTCGATCATGGCAAACAAGGATCTCTAACTAAGCGAAGTCATAAGCTGGTTCCGACCACAATGATTTCCTGAATGTTGGTACGATCAGTTTTGACTTCATATCGGTACATACCTTCAAAATTATGGTTTCAACTTTTTTCTTTTCTTCCTTGGCTACCTGCTTGCATAGTAATGTTCTTCTACTATAAAGCAGTCGGGGGCTAGGAGGTATGTGAGAATTTACAAAATAATTAAACAGGATAAAACAAAGACATTGTTAACTGACATAAAAGGTAAGTCTTACACATATTCAATATTTTTACACCTTTTTTGCAGGAATCTACTCTAGAAATATTCCCAGACTAATTACTGCTTGATGGAGATCCGATTTCCATTTCCTCTACTACTTTATCTCCAAGTGGCTTGAGTTCTTCCATGAACTTGGTTGCCTCCTCAGGAGGGCAGTTGAAGTCATCTTCGACAACTTGGAAATCAATAGAGGGGTCGGAAGCTTTCAGTTTTGCCAAAGTAAAACTAACTCCACTAGCAACGCCTGTTTTCATGGCCTGGGCATAGTTCTTCCGAGTAGTTTTGAGCAGGTTGTTAAGATCCTCTAGAAGTTGACCAAAATAATTCATTTTCTCTACTGGATCTCTTAAGGTAGGCAGGCTTGATCCTGATCTCATATCAAAAATCAACTTGTTCAAAAATATAGTCTTTTCATCTAGACTTTGAATGAGAGATGCCTCCTTATCTTGCTCAAATTTCGAGTTTTCTACCCCGTCTAAAATTTGTTTTTGCTCTGCAAGAGTAAAACAGTGATAAGTAAAAAAATATAATTGGAGGAAAATAATAAGTCAAGTCTCGACCTATTACCTTCAATTCTTTTGTTAAGATTTTCCTTGTCGATAGTAGCCTCGGCGATCGACCGTCCTTAGCTTTGATTTCTTCTTCAAGCGAGGCGATCTTGGCTCTCTCGGCCAAGATCTCTTCTTTTATTTTCTCCAAATCTATCAAATACGATAAGAGAATAATTAACAAAGGACTAAGTATTGAAGAAAAAAAAAAAAAAAGGCTAAGGGAAAATTCTTACTTTCTAATTCGAGTGTTTACGCTCCAAATCTTTAATCATTTGGGTCATCCTCCGACCACAAAGAAAGTTCTCGACCATGTCTTTGTTCAAATAGCATTTTCCTCTTTAAAAATTCTGCCTAAAAGATTTTTTTACAGAGATTATGAAGCCGGTCGTATAGACTTACTCGGATTGCCAAATCATTGTATCCACCAAAAATGGAGTCGATGCATTTTGATTTGATGGTCCGATATCTTTCCCCACGCCTCGTCAAGCTCCTTATCCTCGATGAATCGGGGCGAAAAGGAACTTGTCGTTGAGGAGAGTTACCAACAATGGTGGAACTCGTGGATCCAACTCAAGCTGTTGGCCTTGATGCTCGCCGGGGGCTTTTTCCGACCACCTTTTTCTCGTGAACTTTTTCTGGAAGTGGTCCTTTCGCGTACCTAGTTAATTTCGATTTAACTTTGAAACGCGATGAGTAAAATCTGTCCGCCTCCTTTCCTTTTCTTTTCTTACCGCCTGCGATTCTAAACCAGCGAGATTGGCCAAGTCTGTTGCATTATCCAACGAAAGATCGAATCACGATGTTTTCGATCATCTCGCCAAAAGCAACGCCCTTGATGATCCGGTCGGACGAGTAATTTGACTCGCCTCCGTGCAGCTTGTTCCAAAGAACAATCGCTATGCAGTCGTTAACGACCGATCAGGGGTTAACAACCTCCGTGGTCGCGTCTTTGGTGGCCTTGACCTTCTCCACCTAAACCAACAAATGAATTTGGTTAAGTGATGAAATCTTTTATCTAAACTATATATATATCTCTTTTGAAATGTTACATTACCTCGGAGATCCATCCTCTTCCAAAGGCATCTGGGCACGGGTCGGTTGGAACAATCTGGGATGTTTATCCTCACCAAGTGTGCAATTCGCAACCCAGACCGGCTACAAAAACAGAGCATGATCAAAACCCGATCGGAGAATATATATTGAGAGACCATGTGGAGGTCGTCCGTGTGTGTGATGAGTAATTGACATAGGTTTAGGAAGTCGAGTTTGGTTTGGGTGGTTTGGACCATGTCGCTATGCGTGGTGCAACAGCTCGGTCGGTTTGGTCAAACTTGGTCGTATGGGATTAGGATGCATATTCTTTGATTCGACAAGTTTGGATTTTGTCATGGTAAGTATGTTGGTATTTACGCTTTCATGTATCGAAGCGGTGCTATTTGATGTGTTTCTTATGCGTGTATTGCAGGACATCGGGTGGAGTCGTGGCGAGACACGGTGGACCGGACTAGGTGCAGTGGCACCGAGGTCGAACAGCCGGGATGTGTCAAAGACGACGTGGACTCGAGGTGGTTGCGGGCGGCGAGACGAGGAGCGCTGAAGCTTCGAGAAGGTGCGAGGGGCGAACAGAATTTCGCAAGGTCAGCATAAGCGGAGCGGGCTCCGTTGGTTTTAAGCGGGCGAACGGGTGGAGACCCGTTAGCCATGGGCTATAAATAGGATGGAGGGTGCTGCCCAAATCTGAACACTCAAGGGTTTCTAGGGTTTCCTTTAGTCAAAATAGGCTTTAGAGAGTTTGTTTTGCTTTAGGCTTTAGTTGTTGAGGGTTGTTCCTGCTTGTCCCTTTCTTTTCTTCAAGATGGTGAGTGTTCTTGAGGTTTGAGAGTGGGAGAGGATGAGTTGAATGCTTGTAATCATTCCTCTTGTCTCAATCATGTATCTCTTTTCCTTTAGATCAATATGAGATCTTTGTTTTGTTTACACTTGGTCCGCTTTTTATTTGACCGATTGTTGGCTTGGTTACGCTCTTTGATTTGATCTCTGTGGTGCTTGTTGGATCTGTGAGAGCAAGCACGCTTTGGATTTGTTTATTTCAATTTGCACTTTTTTCTTGATTGATTTCTTGGTGATGGAGAAACCGAATTTGCTCTGAGAGCTCTGTATTGCGTCCGTGAGAAAAGCCGTGAGTGGCGCGTAGTGGAAACTTCGAGCTCATTTGCTTTATCAAGTTCAGGCGGCGGCAGTCTCCGGTTTTGTTTTGATTGCTTGGCCGTCATCTCTCTGTGATCTCTAGTCTTGGCAGAGTCCTGCTCTGAATAGCAGATTGCTGTTTTTGCCTTGTCTCTCCATCTTTGTTTCGGCTCTGTTTACTGATTGCTTGCCCTCTGTTGTGACCGAGTTGAGGCATGGCTGTGGCGTTTTGAGTCTCGTAGCTAGACAAAAGAAAAAAAAAGATCTGCAGATTTTGGGTTTTGTTGTTTTGCCTTTTAATCCAGCTGTAGTTTGTTTGTCTCATCGGATCTGTGTGAACCAAATCCTTGCATTGATTAGCATTGGTTTCCCTAGTGCTTAGCTTCTTGATTCAACCAGAAAAATCTTTGGAGGCTACTGCTTTAAGTCGTTACTCAGAATCATCGGTAAGAACCGGTTTTGATCCTGTGTGCGTCGGCAGCTCTCGCTTGTCGTTTGTATCGCTTGGAAAATCAATTCTCTGGTGGCTGCAACTTAGTGTGTTGTCTCCAAGATAAACAGAGCTTCGGTGGCAAGACTCTGCGGCCCGCAAAAATCGAATGGTGTCCGGATCTGCGTACTGTTCGTCCGGTGTTTTGTTGCTTTCAATGCTTGCGCCAAGATCGTGAGATGGCGCTTTAGAAGCGGTGGCCGGTTCGGGGTAGAGCTCGAGAAACATCTCGGCGATGGTTGTGCTAGTGATGCTTCTTGTTTTAGTCTTTTTATCTTGGTTTGTTGTTGGACTTCGGTCGTGCGTGACTAGTTACAAAGAAGTTGAAGTGTGTTGCTGCGGTATAATTGATCTATAGTTCGTTTCGCTTTGCTGATTTTCAACCTTTTGCATGCAGATTAAACACCGTATTTTCAGTTGAATTTTTACCTACCGGTCTCGATTTATGCTGAATTTTTAGTGTCACATGCGTTCGAGTTTCAGCAGAATTAACTCTCTGTGAATTACTTTGTTTTGCTTCTTCTTAAAAAAAAAAAAAACGTTTTCTGGGCGTTTTAAAAGAGCGACATTCACCCCCTCTGTCGCCATTTCGGTCCTACAATTGGTATCGAGCCGGTTAGCTCTTTTCAATAGATCTTAACCGTCTCAAGAGCCGTGGCGATGGACAAGTACTCGACCAAGCCGCCTGCTTTCGATGGCATCGATTACCCTTCCGAAGAGCCGAATGGAGACATACATCCAGCCGGTATATGCCATCCGGCGAAAGGTCAAGGTTCGATTCATTGTTCTCGCCGATGAGAACATCAATGCCGGAACATGGCCGATGTTGAGGCAAATGCAAAGGCTAGGAACATCATCATCCGTGGTTTGAGTCGTAGTGAGTTTGACCGATATCTCACCCGTCGTCCGCTTACGATATCTGGGTGACCTCGACGATACCATGAGGGCACCACCCAGATCAAGACGGTTCGACAGACCGGTTCAAACGAGAATACAACAAATTTGAGATGCTTCTCGGTGAGTCCCTAGATGAGTGCTTCAGACGCTTTCACAAGATCTTGAGCAACCTCCGAGCGGTCGGTCTCACATACCCGACTTCGGACAATGCTCGTCGGATGCTCACGGCACTCGACTGCGTGTTTGGGAGATGAAAGTGACCACCATCAAAGACACGACAGACCTCTCGACCGACTCTTGACGCTACCAGACTCGCGCCTCAAGACTCACGAGATTGACGTTGTCTCTCGTCGGTCGAAGTCACAATCGATGGCCTTAGTCACCAATCCGTTTCTTTCTTCCGGCTTTCTTGATTCTTCTTGTGGTTTCTCCTTGTCGCTCTCTGGACGAATCGATGATCGGTTAGAGCGACTCGAGGATGAGCAATCGCCCTCCTAGCTCGGAAGTTTTCTCATGCTTACAAGAGGAGGAGGGACGAAAGAGGAGGACCTGTGATTTGCTTCGAGTGTGGTGGCCCCAACCACATTCGGCAAACCGCCCCAAGCCGAGAAGGGTAAGAACGACTACGGCGGTTCGGGCAAGAACGACTACACCGACAAGAACTGCAACAAGAAGCCTCCACTCGGGCCCAAAGAAGAAGAAGTTCCGCGACCGGCAAAGCCAAGCTCTTCCACTGTCCTCACCGCCGACGACCTCGACCTCGGCGAGGTGGAGGGATGGAGCGACGATGACGGACGGGTGACCAAGAGCCCAAGGATGGCGGCGACGACTTCTCCCAAGATGTGCTTCATGGCCCTCGAGGGCGAACTTCGGCGACAATGAAATGTCTCGACACAGACGAGGTAGATCCCACCTCTGAACAGCTCAATCATGCTTTTCTTAAGCTAGGAGGTTTTCATGCTAAAGCTAAGGCTAGGTGTCTTTGAGTTAGAGAAGGAAATAGATAGACTGCCTCTAGAGATTATTGCTCTTACATCCGCCCTTCTAGTGATGATTGTGATACATGCTCGCTTTGTTTGGTTGATATGGAGAAGTTAAGGACCTCACATGATAGTGTGTCCTCCAAACTTGATAGTGTTAAGGTGGAGAATGTTAGTCCGCTTGTTGAGTTAGAGTTGAGTAGGATGGTCATTACCCTACTTATTATCTTGATGAGACTACTTCTCCCACCTCATGTGAGGGTAAGAACATTGTCGCTAGAGGATCTTATGCCATGCTTCTTGATCTGCCTTGAGTCTTGTGAAAATTGCAATAACTTGAAGATGAACTTAAAGCAGGCGGATCATAAAATTGTTTGAACTACAAGTTTCTTTACTTGAGCCGAGTGATTCATGCTTGAACTGTCCTAAGTTAATCATTTGAACTTGAGGTCGTCTCCAAACAGCTTCAAGATATGATTGATCATGAAAGGAAGATGGCTCGGTTTGCTTCTAAGGACCTGTTAGCTCACCATGCATTAAGTGTAACAAACTAAAATCGACTTGATTGCTTTGGATGAGAAATGTGTGAAGCTAACTAAGGACCTTCTAGAGAAGCCACATTGTGCTTGCAATATGATTGTGGAGGAGGGGAGAAGCCCTGTGGTAAGGATGAGACGCTTAGCAACGTGAACCAACCGGCTAGCAAGAGGATCGCCCTTTCAGAGTCTTTGTGCTTGCACAAGCCATTCTTCCCTCTCTTTGGTTCTTCTTTTGCTCCCTTACCTTCTCTTGTCTCTTCTTTCCCTGCTCTTCTTGCACCTCTCTCTTTTGGGAGTGTCAAGACCTTATGAACACTCTCGAGAGATTTGTAGGAGGCAAGAAGAAGCTCAATCTTATTCTAGACCAATCTAAGATCTGCAGATTTAATCGTGGTCTAGGATATGACTTCTCTGAGGACATGAGGAAGCATCCACCGCCGTGCTCGCACCCATAGCACCAGTGTGATCGAGATCGAGCCAGGACCGAGAAAGTCCATTTCAAGTCAGCGGGCTATGTCCAGGGATTTCGACAATGAAGGTAATTTCACATGTCGCTTCTACCTCTCGAAGGTGAAGTGTCACCGCACCTTCGTCGGAAGGATGGACACACAATCGTCGATGCTTGGTAGCGCCAAGATCGCGTAGAGACCATGTTGAGTCTCTTAGGCACATTCTGTGGTCGGCCCCGGACCTTGAGTGCACCTAAGACCAACACGAGGTCTAGGCTTGTTTCTTCGATGGATTTGTGCGACATCGAGGACTTGGTTTTCCGAGTTTTCGGTTTTCGTCCTCATGTTTGCTTTCGATCGTGACTTCCGCCGTCTGAGGGTAGATCTCGTTTCCCTATCGAGATAGCTACCCATGGCGTGTTCGATCTGTTGTGTGTTCACTCGCTCCTTCAGAGCGCTTGGACTCGAAGAATGACTTGGTCTGCTCTTAGACCTTCTCGCTGTGAGTGACAGAGAGTAGGGTAGATAGAGGTCGGTCGGGCTTGACTACTTCATCTGCTTTCGACGTGTTACTCAAGATTGGGTGCCAAAATCATTGTTGATTTATCCCAAGATCTTGAGACTTTACTCTGTTTGACTCGGAGTTCACGGTAGGGAAGGAGAAGGTTTGGCTTGTAGACTCGGTTGTTCTCGTCATATATGACCGGAGACTCCGTTGGTTCTCCTCCTAGCCCGCGCTCCAGTGATGAGACGATCACCTTCGAGACGCTTCGTCTGCAGCGCGTCATCGCCAAAGGTACTGTCGCGATTAATGCTTCTTTTATTCTTAAGGATGTTGCCTTGGTTAGTAAGTCTGCGGTACAATTTGCTTTCGCCAAATTATTGATGACGGTTTCGAGGTGAGCTTTAAGAAAAACAATTGCAAAATTCTTGACTCTTGGGTAGTCCGGTTTATGGATTTCTCGTTATGGGAGGATCTTTCGTGCTGATTTCTCGAGTCTTCCGGCGATCCTCTCGGTGTTTAGTTGCTTCGAGTCCCGCGATCTCTCTTTCGCATAGGAGACTTGGTCATATTGGATTTGACCATTTGACCCGAAAGTTAGCGACCATGATCTCATTCGTGGTCTGCCAAACTCAAGATGGTCAAAGATCTTGTTTGCACTCCATGCTTAAGACGCGGCAAGATGGTTGCCGCTTCTCATCCTCCCACATAATTATTATGACCGATGCAGAACAACCGCTCCACATGGACACAGTTGGACCAAATCGAGTCTTGATCGGCGGGAGGGAAGTGGTATGTTCTTGTTGTGGTCGATGACTTCTCGAGGTACTCTTGGGTGTTTTTCTTAGCCTCGAAGGGCGAGACATTTACACATTTCGAGGTCTTTTTAGTAGGTCAGTCTGTTGAGCTCCGGGTGCCTTCTGAGCGATCCATGATGACAATGGCACGGAGTTCAAGAATTCCTACTTTGAGAGTTTCTCGGTGAGACAGTGTAGAGCACCGCCTCTCTTCTCCATACGTCCCTCAAAGAAATGGCGTTGTGGAGGAAGAACCGTACCTTAGTCGAGATGGCGGGACGATGCTTGATGAGTACTCTACACCGAGGAAGTTTTGGGCTGAGGCCATTGCGACCACGTGCCATGTTTCGAATCGAGTTTTTCTTGGGCACTCCTACACCACTTCTTATGAGTCGAGATACTGCGAAAGCCCAGCGTCTCTCATTTTCGTGTGTTTGGTTGCAAGTGCTTTATCTTGAAGTCCGGGAACCTAGACAAGTTCGAGTCACGTTCTGTGGGTATCTTTCTAGGCTACTCGACTTCTTCGGCGCTTTCTGGTCTGCAGGCTGCGAGTCTAGTAGAATGGTAGAAACACTCGTGAGGTGACTTTTGACGAGGCGGTCAGGGACTAGGCCGATATCTCGTGTTCTTTAGAGCAGTCCGAGACTATCTTTGTGGATGATGAGGACGAGGAGACGATGGTTGTTTACGATCCACCTCCTCTTCCTTCCCTTGAGATGCCTTCTTCCACGGCACCTCAAGATGATCGACCCTGCCTTCCGGAGCTAGTGGCTCTGTCCCCCGCCTCGTCTGCACACGAGGTAGAGGCCACTTCTTCTTCTCATCCAGACCTCCCGACATATCCGGAAAAGTCATCCTTCAGGCAGATTATTGGAGACCTTTTGAGCGTGTCACACGCCTAAGTCCGCTTTTCTCAATTCTGCTCCATTCTCGCCTTTGTTGCCTCCTTTGAGCCCAAGGATGTTTGTCACGCCCTTTCGATGAGTCTTGGGTCAATGCCATGCATGAGGAATTAGAGAACTTTGAGAGAAACAAGGTCCAGTCGCTTGTTGAGCCCCACGAGGCCACAATATCATTGGAACCAAGTGGGTGTTCAAGAACAAGCAGAGAGGATGGGGTAATCATCCCAACAAGGCTAGATTGGTAGCTCGGGGTTTTCCTGTGTTGAGGGTCTAGACTTGAGGAGACCTTTGCCCTCAGAGCTCGACTTGAAGCCATTAGAATCTCGCTTGCCTTTGCGGCTTCTAAGGGTTTCAAGCTTTACCAGATGGACGTGAAGAGTGCCTTCCTCAATGGCCTTATTGAAGAGGAAGTCTCGTCCGACACCCTCCGTGTTTCGAGAACCCCAAATACCCTAACCATGTCTTCAAGCTTTCCATGTTGTATGGACTTAAGCAGGCTCCCGAGCTTGGTATGAGAGGCTTAAGTCCTACTTGTTGAGTCATGGGTTTGAAATGGGTAAAGTTGACAAGACCTTGTTTATCCGTAGGCTTGGTAGTGACTTTACGCTCGTCCAAATCTATGTCGATGACATTATCTTTGGCGACTCTTCTCATGCTCTGGTTTCACGCCTCTCGGATGTCATGAGCACCGAGTTTGAGATGAGCATGATGGGTGAGTTGACATTCTTTCTTGGCTTCCAAATCAAGCGGACTCGGGAGGTACTTTTCTTCATCGAGGCAAGTACACTCGTGATCTCCCGAGACGCTTCGATATGAGTGATGGCAAGCTTTGTGTCGACTCCATGGCTTCTACAAACCTATCTTGACCCGAGATGAGGATGGCGAGCCGCTTGATCAAAAGGAGTTTCGCAAAGATGATTGGCTCCCTCTTGTACCTCAACGCCTCGAGACCGGACATACATTTTTACGTGTGTTTGTGCGCTCGTTTCGAGCTTCTCCTCGCGTTTTCATCGCCAGCGGTGAAGCGCATCTTCGATACTGCGAGCTACCATTGACTATGGTATCTGGTACTCTTCCTCATCCCGTCTTTCCTTGAGAGCCTTCTCGGATGCGACTTTGGTCGGGTCAGAGGATAGATAGGAAGAGCACTTCCAAGACCGCCAATTTCTTGGCACTTCTCTTGTTTCTGGTCTTGAGGAAGCGATCCGGTGTTACCTGATCCACCGCAGAGGCCGAGCACGTTCTGCAGCCTTCAGTAGCCAAGTGCTCTGGATGACTTCGACCTGCGGGACTTTGGGTTAGTTATCGATGTTGTTCCACTCTTTTGTGATAACACTTCGCGATTAACATTGCCAAGAACCCAAAGCAAAGATTCCTGACCAAGCACATAGATATCCGCTTCCACTTCCTTAGAGACCATGTAGAGAAGGGCGACATAGTGCTCCAGCCAGGAGAGTGACCACCAGCTGGTGACATTTTCACCAAGCCATTGGATAGTTCGAGGTTTTCACTCTGCGGGAGAGCTTGGGGTGGTTTGTCCTTATGGATTGTAGTGAGGGGAGCTTTGGGTTTCTTGCTCTACTATATTATTTATGCTCTAGCTCCTTACTATTGCATTGCATTTTGGGTGCATTTGGGATTAGTCCTCCTAGCATAGATTAGAGTGCTTCTTTTGTCTAGTTGTTTAGATTTCTGCTCTTATCTTGTGATTTTAGGATGCTGCTTATTAGCTGTTACTTATCTCACTAGGTTGAGCTCACTCACTTCTTGTAGGTTCTAGCGAGGTTGGGCCACCCTCGGGTAGGCAGTGCGTGTTTGCTCCTAGGTGTGTTAAGTGGGCGCTTGATAGTCCTAGAGTCATATGGGGTAGATGAGAGTCGATCGAGCCATAGTATTCTCTATATCTTATCTATGCTTTAAGGATCTTTGTTTTATGTTTTCTTTGCCAGCTTCTCGATTTACTGTTTTGGTTCAAGGGGAGTTCATTTGGGAGCTTCTAGAGCTTAATATTGACATAACTCAACTTGAACTAAAAGTTGCATCTGTTGTTGAGGGGGAGCTGGATCTTCTGCATTGTAATATAACTACATTGAGCCTTGATTATTATCCTGCTATGACATGTTTACAATGCTTTACACCTTGCCATGACTTGTGCTTATTTGCTAGATTTGTCATGACTTCATATGTGTAGCCTAGCTTTTGCCATGATAAGATAATTAAAATTGCTCAACTTAAACTAAAACTTGTCATGTTAGCACTCGAGATTAGTCTTTCTTGAGCTATCCTTTTATGATTCATGCCATGTCAAATAGGTCGGTAGAGTGATGAATCTATATTGAGCCTTAGATTGAGCCGTTTTAGTCTCTTGATGATGCATGAGTTAGTACAACTTGTTAAAAGGCAAAAGATCTCTTTTGTGCGAAAAAACCGATCTCACCAATTCTCTCCTATGAGACGGCTTGCCATTGCACTTGGCATGAACTTAGGGGGAGTTTTGGGTGACCTAGACTATCTTCTTAAGCTTCTCGCTTGGAGTAGTCGCATAAGGCTTGAGACCTAGCACATGATAAAACAAAAATCTGGTTGGAAACCACCATGAATTTCAAAAGAAAATATGTTTCATGTGTTCAAAGTGCTTAAAGCCACAAAAAGTATCATGTACTTTAACCAATGTTTCAATCTTGAGCATAGCACTCTATTTGGTCTCAATTTAAGCTTCTTAGTTCCGCTTAGCTTATTGACATGGCTGCATCATCCTTGGATATCTCTAGCGAGACTTTGCTCATTGATGACTTGACTTGCTCACATAATGTACCTCATTTTCAGATTGTCATCTATGTGTTCTAGCTAGCTTATACATATCTTGTCATGATCTAGCTAGCCTTTTTATTGAGTTATGGCTTGGTGTATTACATTATGGTCATATTGGATAATCCTCATGGCTCTAACGCTAAGAATAATCAAACTTGACCATTTCATCCATTGACTTGTCATATTCTCTCTTGAGCCTTCTTGATGTGTTTATTGCCAAAAGGGGAGAATAGAGAAGAAAATGTTAGTTGGGATCATTTTAGAGCTTTGGAGAACAATTTGCTCTTTTAGTTGTTGCCTCTAGTGTTCCTTACATCGACATGGTCATTAGTTTCACTCTTCTTCTTTGGACCATGTTGGATTCTTCTAACTCAAACTCAACTTTGCGCTTTTTTTGAGTTTGTCAATATACTCATCAAGGGGAGATTGAGAGACCATGTGGAGGTCGTCCGTGTGTGTGATGAGTAATTGACATAGGTTTAGGAAGTCGAGTTTGGTTTGGGTGGTTTGGACCATGTCGCTATGTGGTGCAACAAAGCTCGTCGGTTTGGTCAAACTTGGTCGTATGGGATTAGGATGCATATTCTTTGATTCGACAAGTTTGGATTTTGTCATGGTAAGTATGTTGGTATTTACGCTTTCATGTATCGGCGGTGCTATTTGATGTGTTTCTTATCCGTGTGATTGCAGGACATCGGGTGGAGTCGTGGCGAGACACGGTGGACCGACTAGGTGCAGTGGCACCGAGGTCGAACAGTCGGGATGTGTCAAAGACGACGTGGACTCGAGGTGGTTGCGGCGTCGGCGAGACGAGGAGCGCGAAGCTTCGGAAAGTGCGGGGGGCGAAACGGGAATTTCGCAAAGTCGCACCTGCGGGAGCGGGCTCCGTTGGTTTTAAGCGCGAACGGGTGGAGACCCGTTAGCCATGGGCTATAAATAGGATGGAGGGTGCTGCCCAAATCTGAACACTCAAGGGTTTCTAGGGTTTCCTTTAGTCAAAATAGGCTTTAGAGAGTTTGTTTTGCTTTAGGCTTTAGTTGTTGAGGGTTGTTCCTGCTTGTCCCTTTCTTTTCTTCAAGATGGTGAGTGTTCTTGAGGTTTGAGAGTGGGAGAGGATGAGTTGAATGCTTGTAATCATTCCTCTTGTCTCAATCATGTATCTCTTTTCCTTTAGATCAATATGAGATCTTTGTTTTGTTTACACTTGGTCGCCTTTTATTTGACCGATTGTTGGCTTGGTTACGCTCTTTGATTTGATCTCTGTGGTGCTTGTTGGATCTGTGAGAGCAAGCACGCTTTGGATTTGTTTATTTCAAATTGTACTCTTTTCTTGATTGATTTCTTGGTGATGGAGAAACCGAATTTGCTCGAGAGCTCAGATTGCGTCCGTGAGAAAAGCCGTGAGTGGCGGCGAGTGGAAACTTCAGAGCTCATTGCTTTATCAAGTTCAAAGTGGTGCCTCCGGTTTTGTTTTGATTGCTTGGCCGTCATCTCTCTGTGATCTCTAGTCTTGGCGAGTCACCTTTCTGAATAGCAGATTCTTTGTTTTGCCTTGTCTCTCCATCTTTGTTTGACTCTGTTCTTGATTGCTTGCCCTCTGTTGTGACCGAGTTGAGGCATGGTCGTATGCGTTTTGAGTCTCGTAGCTAGACAAAAGAAGAAAAAAAAAGGATCTGCAGATTTTGGGTTTTGTTGTTTTGCCTTTTAATCCAAATGTAGTTTGTTTGTCTCATCGGATCTGTGTGAACCAAATCCTTGCATTGATTAGCATTGGTTTCCCTAGTGCTTAGCTTCTTGATTCAACCGAAAAAATCTTTGGAGGCTATTGCTTTAAGTCGTGCTCAGAATCATCCCGAAAGAACTGGTTTTGATCCTGTGTGTGCGTCGCAGCTCTCGCTTGTCGTTGTATCGCTTGGAAAATCAATTCTCTGGTGGCTGCAACTTAGTGTGTTGTCTCCAAGATAAACAGAGCTTCGGTGGCGGCACTCTGCAGCCATAAAAATCGAATGGTGTCTGCGGATCATGCATTTGTTCGTCCGTGTTTTGTTGCTTTCAATGCTTGCGCCAAGATCGTGAGATGGCGCTGTGAGCGGTGGCTTGCTCGGCCGGTAGAGCTCGAGAAACATCTCGGCGATGGTTGTGCTAGTGATGCTTCTTGTTCTTAGTCTTTTTATCTTGGTTTGTTGTTGGACTTCCAAAGGTCGTGCGTGACTAGTTACAAAGAAAGTTGAAGTGTGTTGCTGCGGTATAATTGATCTATAGTTCGCTTCGCTTTTGCTGATTTTCAACCTTTTGCATGCAGATTAAACACCGTGATTTTCGCTTGAATTTTTACCTACCGGTCTCTGATTTATGCTGAATTTTTAGTGTCACATGCGTTCGTGTTTCAAAGCAAATTAACTCTCTGTGAATTACTTTGTTTTGCTTCTTCTTAAAAAAAAAAAAGGTGTACGTTTTCTGGGCGTTTTAAAAGAGCGACATTCACCCCCTCTGTCGCCATTTAGGTCCTACATATATATATATATATATATATGCATGATAAAAGATTTTTACCTTAAGCCTTGTTATTCTCTCTTGGCAGAGACTATGGCCAAGATCTCAGAAATCCACCTTTTCTCCGTGCTCTCCTCACGCAGATCACCGATCCTTTCTCTAACTTCCTGAGGAAAGAACTTCAAAAGAAGAGAGAAAATAAGACAAGAACATGTTTTAAGGTAATACATTAATCTAATGAAAATGCTGATTGGAGTTATCTCAAAGACTTACCACCTCCTGAGATAGCTTCATCATGACCAATGGACCAGATCAGGGAGTGAGTCCGAAGCTTTAATGGGCTTATTTGGCATTTGGTGAAATCCCTCACCACATGCCAAGAGGTCAAGCCCTTGACTCGTGAGGTCGAGATGGCATCCACCCATCGCCCGACCACTCTGTCTTCTCCACGGTCTTTCTCCATTTGGGATTTTCGTTGCTCTCATCCCTGAAATAGAGGTTGTCGTCCTCAGAATCAGCCATATAGAACCAGTTCTTCTTCCATGACGACCACGAGGATTTTGAGTACATATGAATGTACTCATCGGCCTTCCGTCGTGAAGGCGCAATGTACATTCCCAGAGAGTCTCAGAGATCTCCCCATCACCATTCGGTAAAAATACCAAGGGCCTCAAACTTGGAGGCAATCCTGTATGCTTCACACAAATATGTGAAGATGCCGATGTTGGCGATGGAATTTGGGGCCAAATTCACTAATTCCACTCCATAGAATTCAAGAACACGGAGAAGGAATTTGTGTCTGGCAATCTCAAATTTCACATTCGATGTAGGCGAGGAAAACGGAATTTCCTCATCTTCGCAACTTGGGACATATTCTCCGAAAGTCGATCTCCATCTCGATCAAGTTCTGTCCTAAGCATCCCGATTTTCTCCAAAGCTTCAAGCTTTTTCTTGCTCAACTCCGACGGCAACCACTTTGAGATTTGCTCAGACATGATGAAAATTCTTGAGGATGAGCGAGAACTCGCAGGAGATTTTTGTGGCTCAAGAACAAGAAAAGAAGGACGAAGATTTTTGTCGGATGAAAGAGATCGAAAAAGGAGATCCGCAAGATAAAGAATCCAAAAGGTCTAGCGATGGGGATTTTATAGCCTCGAGTTTTTCGAATTACGATTGGAGTTTATCCATAAAAGTCTGAACGGCAAAAAGCTTCTTTTTTGCCCAACGGACAGAGAAGTTCTTCGGTTCCCACGGCAAGTTCTGAACTTTGAAATGAACACAAAATCACCTCGGATGTCACGACATTAAATGGTGGTCTGCCCGATATAAACTCATCGGGGGAAGGCGTTCACACGACCTGTTCATTTAAAGTTCGGGGCTAGCCGACGAGGATTGAAACCTCTATGTATTAATTTAAATACATAGAAAGACCATACGCCTCCATGGTCGTAACTCCATAAAACTAGCGACCTCACCGGTCGTAAGGATTCCAGAGGTTACACGATGGGTATCCCGGTCGGACTAGGTTCCACCGGTGGTCGCTTCGAAATGCTATGAACAGTACCAATAACCGTATGATGAATGGAACACGTATAAACATTCCATAACTTACGATGACATACAAGACTCGACGATAAACCACCTTGCGGTTAAATGTCTCACAAATACTTAACCGCAAGGCGCTTAGCACATTGTTAACTACCTTGAACCTCCGACCGCTTGTAACGCTTTCATCGTAGGCGTCTTCTCCAGGGTAATCGCCGCCTCTCTTGGAGTTATTTAAATGGTGAAGCGCAGAAGACGAGGAGGGACATATACGCAACAACAAACAATGTAAGGCAACACGAAGTCAAGCAAGAGTATTCAAGACATTCAAGTAATTGGAGATAGTCCCTAGTCGTCTTGTAAACCCGCTCATATAAATAAAGAGCAAATTTCATTCTCTTCGAGGATACTCTACGCCATTTTCCTCCTTCTATTTTCATAAGATCGGCGATTAGATTGTCGACACACAGGATATGTTTCAAAGTAAAGATCCCAAATATATGTGGAAACAGGAATATGGATCAATACTAATGAAACCTCAAAATATAGAGTGAACTCCCCCTGTATGTGTGCATACATGAATATGTAGTAAGAACATATGCACATATTTAGGTTAATCCTTTTGGTGAAGTTCAACCTATATTTTGGATCCAAGAAATGCAACAGGGTATAAGAATACAAAGTAGAATGCATACCTCTTTTGTTCTTTATACCCAAGCGAGACTAATCATAAGATATAACAATAAGAGAGTTAGTCTTCATAAATGGATTTGTCATTATAAATGCATACTTGTTTGGATTTTCCTTTTGTTTATCCAATGAATTTGATTTGTCATTAATCACCTACATGCCTTCATGATTATCACCTTTATATCCAATTTAGACTAAACAATAAGTATATCAATAAACATGTTAGTCTCACAAATGCATTGGTCATTAATCACCAAAACACTCCATTAACATATAATGGCGGGCTAGATTCTTCAACAAGCCAACACAGCCTCTAGCACCACCAGAGCCAAGCCACACTCCCACTGCCGACCCACAACAAAGCCAAATATCACTCACCCAAGTAAGCTCAGCCCCCCACCATCATCGCTTGCAAGCGCCCACAGAGCAGGAGAAGGGGAGCACAATGTGGAGGGGAAGATGACAGAATGAGGGAGACCAAAACCAGCATTGATCTCTGAGGGCCAAACCAAGCCAAGATGACCCGGACCAACAAGGACGAGAAGCACCCAGGAGCACGGTGAACACCCCACTGCCACTCCCAAACTGACTAGGACCAACACAGGTAGCTCCTCTTTCACACACCACTGTCATTTTGTCCCACAACAGAACCCCCCAATATGAACTCAATCCATTCATAAAGCACTAACAATAGCTCTCAGAGCATCCTAGCATCTATCACAGAGCAAGAGGAGGGATTAGGGACTAGAGAGGAAGCGGGGTTGTACCTTAGTATGAACCTCGGTCGAACCTCCACCACCACCAGTAGCAAGCCCACCCCCATCACCATGTTCATGCATCCAACAACCCACCTCCATTTCATCATCATGCAGGAATGAAAGCCCACAAGAAGCACAATAATTAGTAAATAAATCCACCCCAAAACCGAAATCATAAAAGGTAAATCAAGTAATACAAGTAGAACAGGGGGGATGAACCAAATCCAAGCCACCAAAACCCGAGCTAGGCTAGGCCGACAACATGGTGGTCAAGGCCGAGCCAAGTGGCTAAGGTGCGTGGGTGCCAAAAGTTAGCTAGGCGGTGCAAGCACAGGGAGCGGCGAGGAGCCGAGTTACAAGACGGAGCTGGACTGGGCAGGCTGCTAGAGGGCCCCACCTGCTAGGAGAGGAGGAGCACGGGCCAGAGCGCAAGAGGGGAGGTGGCGCCATGAGGGGACGCCGGTGGCTGGGCACGACGCTAGAAGGGGAGTTGTGGGCGAGCGAGGACGAGCCGAAGGCGCAGCTGGCCGGCCCTAGGGAAGCGCCAAGACAGAGGTGCAGGAGGCGGCGCGCAGTGATCAAGGCAAGAATGCACCAAAGAAGAACGGCGCTAGAAAGAGAGAGGGACTGGAGGGAGGCAGCTCCATTTCAGCCGAAGCAAGGAAGCAAGGAAGAGGAAAAATGGAGAATGGAGAGTGAGAAGAAAGAGGAAGCAAGAAGAATGGCCTGGATGGTGTACGACAGTGGGAGGATAAGAGAGAGAGAGAGAGAGAGAGAGAGAGAGAGAGAGTGAGTGAGAGTGAAATTAGGTGAGAGTGGGGATTAGGGAAAAGAAGATTAGGTGGGGAGGTAGTATGGTAAGTATTATTGAGGGTTAATTCTGGTAGATTTAGCAATAAGGATGGAGCACTGTTAGTAATTATAAACATCGGCGCTGTGAGTTGTTAGACCTTATAAATCTATACACCGCGTGCGAGTAGATATTAGTAGATAGACCGGTCCAAATAAAAATAGGAAAAGTTGTAATTATAATAAATCTGAGGCTTTATAAATGAATTAATCACCTTTGTGAACCGCTAAAATAAATAGGTAGCCTGCGCGTTATAGATAGTTCAGTCGCGAGGAAATAATTAAAATCAGTAGCACCGAGTTTATTTAGAAAAAGTAAACGCGTGCGTACTTAAAGAAATTATTTTAGGCGTTTGTGCGCAATCAAAATTGGTGGACTTAGTAAAATACGAGTATGAGTAGTATTTTCTTTTCCGTTCGATAACCGCTTGTTTCGACAACTTCGATCCTAGGGCGAGTAGACCGTAGAACGACCACACTTGCGGAGTGCTAACTTAGCGGGGATCCGAAAAATGTTGTTAAACTAACATAGACTAACAGAATAAAATAAACTAACTTATGTATGCGTAATATCACTCCAAATCAACTAAGTATTTATTTATATATTATTCGTGCTACCGCATTGTTACATAGAACGAACCCACGCAGACTGGAGTAGCTGATACCAAGTTCGTCGACACTGACCTTTTCTACGACTACGAAGGCAAGCTATTCTCTTGAACATAAATATAGTTATATTAAATGTAAATTGTATATTGTTGTATCATATATGTATTGCATCAAAACTATTTCTCACAAATCAAATCGAATAAATGAGATGAAGATGAAAGAGATAAGAAAGATGAAAGAGATGTGAAGAAAGAGAATTACTAGGCTGGTAAAGGGGGCCTGGGCTGGGGAACACGACGATGACGATGATGATGAGGTAAGAGGTGGGGCCCCTTTACATATGATTAATATATAAGGACCAACAAAACTCTTACTCGGATTTGTGGTCAGAATTCAAGTACAACCATTTTCTCGTTTCAACTAAGTAAAATGCTACCTTGTTACGTAGTTATGTTCTCCACAACGGGTTACATTGGAGTATTGGGCACGAAAGAGAGCCGCCCCAAGGTGGAGTGTTGGGTACGGAGGAGAGCCGCCCCAGCTAACATTACTGGAACCCGGTGGATGACGAGGTCAGCACCGTGACTAGATCAGCACCGACAGAAAGTAATGGGTGGAGACTTAATCACGTAACCTAGAAAACATTCTGTATTATGATCTCGAACCCGCATCAAAGGAAATGCAGGGGACCTAGCTCAAAGAGAGTTCAGAATAGCTATGGGTAAAGTGGTACAAGTCTACACAGTGCTAAACAAAATCATGAATTCATGCCAGTCTCCTAGATTGGAGTCTACAAAAATCGCTAGGGGTCTATCTTCTCTCCGAGTAACAAGTAGTCTTTTTAGTATTAAAATCTGCCACTTAATGTTTTAACAAGTTGTTATTTCTAGAAAATAGATGATATAGAAAATGTGATAACGAACAGAGATAAGTCATACAGTGCATCTTTTGCTATTAATGCTTGCTGAGTACATTTGTACTTAACCTTGTTAGTATTCTCCTTTGTTAGATCCTAGTCCGGCCGGGAATTATCCCGAGTGGGACAAAGGACATGCAGGTACCAAAGAAGCCGCACAAGGCGAGAGCGTTGACTACGAGGACCAGGGTGAGATGAGCAACTTATTTAATGAATGGGACGAATAGGCGACAGGTGGAGAATGGCAGGCAAGCGAGGGGAATTTATTTCCCATGTAATTAAACAACTGTATCAAAGACTGTAGCCTTGCGTGGCTAACTGTTTAATAAATAACAGTTTCTATCTTATTATTCTGCGGTGTAACTCTGGTAAAGGCTTACTATTCATCGAATCGGTGTCCTACTGGGCAGACGAATAATAATCTGTATGCTAAGTGTGATTACCCTTTGGGGTAATGACACGGGGCATCATAATCGCCAGGCCGCTTCTCCTCACACCTCGTCTCCTTGGACCTTACTCTAATATCAATTGTTGGCCTAGCTCCTATCTATCTTTCGTTCCTCCCTCACAAACACGCACAACACACAAGAAACAAAGGAAGAAGATGAACATGCGAAACTTCTTTTGGTGACTCAAGAAAAAAAAAACTACATCATGTCTGTTTTCTTCTCTTCATCTCATCTCCTCTCCTCTCCTCTCCTGATGTTTTCTCTTTCAGATGGTCTACAGTACTTATACTGAAACACTGAAACTCCTGATAACACGCACGCACTAGCAACAAAATCCACTAACTAAACTTGGACCGCTTCTTCAGCTAGCCACTAACTCACACACCTAACTAATTCTTGCGCCGGCTGCATGCAGACCACTAACTCAGCTGCATGCACACGCGCTCCAAGCCTCCTACTCCTTGCAGGCATGCAGCTTACAACTAACAAACCCAAATTCTCTCATCTAAGCTCAACGTCATACACATGCACACATCGTCACAACGTGCACATGCACTTTCTAGCCACATACAACTAAATGCATACCAAATCAAAATACAAAGATACTAATGACAAGATTATTTCTAACACCGTCATCGCCCGTTTTGGCGGCTTTTAACGTTCTTGCGCCTTCGTTGTCAGCGGCTTCGACTGGTGCATCCGGCTCTACCCCACTCACGACGAAAACGACGATCACGTAGGGATCTTCCTGGAGCTAGCAACCAGGGGCGCGAGGTGAGGGAGTCCTGCAAGGCTGCGACTTCAGCATCGTCGACTCACCACGTTTGTGTTACAGATGGCGCCGGAGCAGTTTGACTACGGCTGCTATCATCCAGGGTTTAGGATTTCGTTTCGTCAAAAAAAATTGGGACCAACCGAAATTGGCAAAAATTCGAACATTTCGGTTTCAATTCATCCAAAAGTGCGAAATCAACATTTGAAATTTGCTCAAAATTTGGTAAATTTGACCAAAAATGGCGCAGGCTAAGGATTTTACCTTCTTCGGCAGCAATAGGTGAAGAATCCGCCGTCGCTCCCCGTCCAGTGCGGCCATCCATGCCATCGCCGCCACCTCGCTCGCTGGTGCCGCCGCCGCCGCTTCACCGCGACGCGCCACCATGGCCCTCCACCGGTTACTACTATCGCTATCGCGACGGCTGCTGCTGCTGCCGAGTTGAAGGCTCGAAGGCCGTCGAAGCTGCTGCTGCCTCCACGCCGAAGGCTCGAAGCTGTTGTTGCGCCGCAGCCTCGAACTCCCGCCGTCCCGCGCCGCCGCTTGATGCTCCCACTCCCGCCGCCCCAAGATCGCAGTTGCGAGCTCGCACTGTCTTGTCCCGCCGCCAGACTCAGCTACACCGCTGGTGCTCCCACTCCCGCCATCACGCTGCAGCAGCGCGCCGCCTGTGCTCCCAGCCTCCCACTCGCCGTCTCACACAGCAGTTGCAGTTCTGCCTGGCCAGCAAGCGCCGCCGCCGCCTCGTCCTCCCACAAGGATTTGGGGATTTTGGTGGCTAGGGCAAACCGGCAATAGGGGATTGAACCAGGGGGGATGGTGGGCTTTGGGCCAGTGGGGAGAAATCGCAGCAGGCCGTGGGCAAAATTCAAACAGGCTCGGATTTTTTTGACCGAAATGTCTAAAATTCAGCTATGAGCGAAATGTCCAAAATTTTGCGAAATTTCTACGAAATTTGGAACCCTGCTATCGTCAAGCATGGGGGCACGTCTGTGGGCAAGATCGAGCTATATGCATCCACGTCTCCACATCGTATCTCCGAGACGACCGCCTCGTGATCAAATGCGACATCACTGTCTTCACGGAGACCTCCACCCAAGTCGAGATGCCACCCTCAGAGAAGCTTGAGCAGCTCGGCAAGCTTTTCGAGACGAAGGAGGGAGCGTACGTGGCTTTCACCGTCAGGGAGAGGTTTTCGCCGCCCACAAGATCATACTCGCCAATCGCCATGCACTCGTCGGTCTTCAAAGCGAGGCTGTACGGAGAGACGAAGGACAGCGGGCAGCGGCGGACCTAAGTTGGGTCATGGCCCATGGGGGCATAGATGTACTCGGTCATTGCTAGCGTTAATTGATGCAAAGGTCGTGGGTTCGACCCATATTCAGCCATGACACCATATTGTTTTTCCTAAACTCATTTCCCTCGTGTTTTGCTTGCTAAATTCATTTCGAAGAATAATAGAATACGATTTATAAGATAATTTTTGTTTTAGTACTATTCTTATCTGCATCTTTTAATCTCTAGAAATGTAACCTGAGGAAAGAAAGGGAAGACATCCTTAATACATACAGTGGTAGGGAAGTCTACATTTTACCTAATCTAGAGGGATTAGCAGAAGAGTGTGTATTTCATCAAAAAAGAAGGGGGGGGGTAAGAATAGGTTTAAGGAGCCACATGTGGCAACAAGGAAGAGTAGTCATATTCAAGACCAAGGGATCCCCATGCAGGAGAAGGCTACAATGCTGAAGTCAATTCAGAATCTGTAAGCTCAATGCAAGAATGAGAAAACCCCATTTACTATACTTAATGATGATTCTGTTAGCTATTTAGAAAATATAGCCTTTTCTTGTGGTATTACTCTAGGATCTCAGTTAGAAAGTTCCAAAGATGTGATTTTTGCTATGCAGGTTCAAGAATTAGTTAGAGCTGCTATTACCAAAGTAGAAGTGGAGAAAATGAGTAGTTCAGAACAAAAAGGGGATAGTGTAGTTAAGGAGGCTATCAGGGGTGAAGAGGCAAATTTGGATGTAATTGATAATGAAGCAAAGGGTGCTGTGGGTTTTAAATTGAACAAGAGAGTTAGAAGTAGGTTGAAAACTAATAAGATTATCTCTAGAAAGTATAAAACATGAAGTTTCTTTTCTGGAACATTAGTGGCTTGGGTAAACCGGCCTGGAAAAGGTAACTCGAAGAATTCATTTCTAAGGAAATGTTTGATGCTATGGGGGTGCAAGAAACCATCAAGAAAGATTTTGTTGAGAGAGAGTTGAAAGCTTTGGCAGGGGTGGAGATTTTGGTTAGCACTGGTCTCCTGCTCAAGGGCACTTTGGGGGTATTTTGATGGGGGTGAGAAAAGATGAGCGGGAGATAGAAGGTTGTGACCAAGGAAGGACGTTCTTTGTGAGTACGATGGTGAGACATAAAAAGTACAATTTCAGATGAGAAATGGTGACAGTGTATGGACCTGCTCATCATGGGTTGACTCAAGAGTTCTTAAGGGAATTACATAACAAATGTCAAGATTCAACTCAACCTCTGGTTTTTGGGGGAGATTTTAATTTGATTAGGAGTGCTGATGACAAAAGTTCTGCAAACATCAACTATACTTTGGTTGACATGTTCAATGACTTTATAGCTGTTAATAAGTTGATGGAAATCAAGAGGGGCGGTCCAAGCTTCACTTGGATAAATAAACAAGCTTGTCATGTGATCAACATTTATCAAAGTCTCTGTTTGCAGGAGAATGAAACACAACAATTGTATCCATTACTTTGTTTTGTAGGAGATAAAATGGAGTGCTTATATTCGTGCCCAAGTAAAAGATGTATTGAGTTTTTGTATTTTGTCGTCTTCTAGCTGCTTTGATCATGCGTCGAGATGTGTCAAGTTGCGTGCTTAGACCCATCACCGTAGATCAAATCTGATTTGATATTGCAGTTGGCAACGCGATGTGTATATAAAATTTTGGCATTGGGCTGGGGCGATGGGCGTCGAGGAGTGTGGGCCACGATTTTTCCCATTTGCAGGCCGGCTGTCCCAATTAAGACATCGATCAAGGCCACCTTCTCTTGTCTCCTCTTTAATTTGGCAGACGACCAGATCGGGCCGTTGGGGCGCAAGATGCAAGCGATCATGTAGTTTTTTCTTCTTAAGAAACTATGGGATTGGCCTAAAAGCCGGTTCATGAATGGGCTCTCCATCCCAAACCCTAGCAGGGTTTCTAGCCTATAAATAGAGGGTGCTATTCATTGTAAACGATTGATCGATTGATGAAGGAATAAAGAGAAGCAAGAAGCCCCCTATATCTCTGTGTTCAATCTACTATTCTGTTCTTATGTTCTTGCATTGTTCTAAGTGATTCTACGCTTATCTGCGAGGTAATCGCTCGGACTGGACTCGTCAACGACGGTTTCTCAACACGTTATCAGCACGATCGACCCCGGCCTACTTCTAGGCCTACTTTACTCGAATCGAAAGGTAAACGTCGATGAACGACACTCGTAGATTGAATCGTTTTTCTAGATTGCTTTCAATTATGCAAATTTGGATTTCTAGATTGTGACCTATGCTGCAAATCCGCTTTAATCTACCGCGAGCCGACTTGAAGTCGCCGACACAATGTCGATCGGTGGATTGCATGAAAAGGTGGATGTCGATTGTACCGTAGATTGAAAATCGTAAATTCGTTCTAAATCTACCGTGAGCCGACTTGAAGTCGCTGGCCAAGCCGATCGGTAATTGCATGAACGACAATTGCATTACATGAACAATCACATCACATGAACAGTGCATTGAATTATATAATCAGTAAGTAGCAAAAAAATTGCCCCTGTACGGGCTCCCCGTGATGCACCAGATGCTGCATCGCCGCCAGCCACCTGAAAGGCACACCAGCTCCCGCATCACGACGCCGGCCCGGACCTCCTGCAGAGGTGCCGCCCGCATACGGCCGGTGCACCCGAAGATGCACCGCCGGCCGACAGCCACAAGGCACCGCACGAGCACACTCCACGCCACCACGTCGCTCCTCTTCGGCCCATCGAGCCCTCGACGGCTCCCGCCGGCGCGCGCGCCAGGGCCGCTTGCATCGCGCCGGCGCTTCCGCCATCCCCACACGGAACCGCCGTCGTCTCAAGCCGCCGCGCCGCCACGCGACACCGCATAAGCACCACTAGAGCATGCATCGCCGAGCCGCCCGCACGCTGCCGCCGGATCCCGCCCGCCCGCCTCCATCAAGACCGCCGCCATCCGCCTCGCACACCGCGCCGCATGCGCCGCCGACTGCGCAGACCACCGCCGCCGCCATCGCCTCCACGCCCCACATGCACACGGGCCGCCAGAGCCGCCGCAGAGCCGCTTGCCCACGCTGAAGGCCTTGAAGCCGCCGCCCCTGGCTGCCTTGAAGGCCGCCGCCTCGGGCGCCCTTTTTTGCACGCCCTAGCACCTGGTTTTAGCAGTTCCGCTGAGCCAAGAAGGTCACTAAAAAGCTACCTACCAACGGAAAAAAGGGTTCTATGAAAAGAAAAAAAAGGGTTTTCGGCGGAAAAGGGAAAAAACCGGATTTTGCAAATAAGTCCTCGGATTTCATGAAATTACGCGAAAATTTTACTTAGCACTGAAATTTCGCGTTTTAAACCCTGAAAATTGTAGAATTCGTCGAAAAATTATTTTCCAGTAGAAAAGGGTATCGGGAATTCAATTTTTGAATTATTTTTTGCATTTGAAGCATGTTTAACTTTGTTATTGTTATTTCTATGCAATTTATTTATTGTATTTACTGTTTTTGATTATCTGTGATTGTTTATATTACTTTTAACCACTGAAAATAGCAGTAAATTATGAAAAATGAAAAGAAAAATACGGGAACACGAATCGGGAGTTCAAAGAGTATTATGAGAATTTTGCAACCATTTTATGTAAATTATCAGCAGTAATATTATGAATTCCTTGCATGAATATGAAAATGACTGGCATCACGAACCAGGAGTTTGAAGAACTAACCCAGCATGGCCAGAATTTGTATCAACTATGTGATAATGTAATCACGGATGAGCAGAAGATTGAGAAGGCTCTCTCTACCTTTCACCCAAATGCGGTGCAATCCGCACGCAACTATCGTCAAGATGACTATACGGAGTATGCCGCATTAATTGACACCATGCAAGTTGCGGAAGCTTAAGATAATGTTCTAAGGAAGAACTACATCTCATAGCCACCTAGTAGTAATGTTGGCCATGAAGCCAATGCTACCAGCTACAAGGTGATAAAGCCTCTCACTATGGAGAGGGGCAAGAAGGGTAAAGTTGTGGGTCGCACGTTGTTGGTGCTTTCCAGTCTAAAAAGAAGGGCATAGGATAGTATGAGGCACACCTTGCCATTGTAGGCGCGAAAGATCCACACCCATTAGTTGCACTCATGGATGTGGACAGCCTAGTAGCAGCCCCCATTATCCCTCCTTTGGACATCGCAGCGGCCACAACCGTAGTTGCCCAAAAGGAGAAGATCTCCATGGAGCAGATTGAGGCAGAAGTTTCTGAATACTTCGCTGATTCGATCTAGTGCACGCATTGCACTTGGATCTTTTATAGTAACTTGCAGTTTGTAATTGAAGCAGAACATTGAATTATTTTTGAATAATGGTTGTAAGCTCCAGGAGAGCAAAGCATTAAATTCTTATGACGAGTCCTGCAAGACTTATTCCCGTATTTATAATAACAAGTTATGTTCTGATATCTGAAGTATTTTATTTATGTGTTGCTTGCTTTCTGCTACAAATTAATAAAGTATATTATATTAGAACACGTGTGGCGCCCTATTGGAGGAAGTGTGCTTAGCCGGTAGCAGCACAATAAATACCATCTTGGGAGAGACGAAAATCTTTCAATCGATCAGCACGAATGCTGGTAGTCTTAAGACAATCACAAGCAGCGATACTTGTATAATAGGCTCAGGAAGGGCGTCAATTATACCTCTAATGGGCACAACTTTGGTCATTGAAGAAGCCTTGTTGTACCCAGAATCGACTAGAACTTTCAAGGATATTCGCGCAAACGGTTTCCACATAGAGACTGAAGAAGAGTATGGTAAGAAATACATGCTCATTATAAAGCGTGAAGAAAGTAGAAAAATGGTATTAAAACGAGTTCCTTCATTTGAAACTGGGCTATACTACACTAATATTAAGGCATCTGCAGCATATACTGCCCTAAAAACCGTATTTAGAAGCTCTAAACATTGTCTATCTCTGGCATGATAGATAATGCCACCTAGGTCTTAGAATGATGAGAAATATAATTAACAATTCACAGGGACATAATGTCAATGTAAAGAATTTCCTGAATCAGGAAGATTTTATGTGCCCCGCATGTGCCACTGGGAATTTAATTACTAAACCTTCTGCTCTGAAAGCGAAGGATGAAGTCCCTACATTCCTGGACCGTATCCAGGGAGACTTTGCGGTCCTATACAGCCCCTGTAAGGGCCATTTAGGTATTTTATGGTGCTCATTGATGCTTCCTCGAAATGGTCGCATGTATGTTTATTGTCTACGAGAAACTACGCTTCTGTAAAGCTAAATCTCGCAGATAATTAAAATTAGAAATAATTTCCTTGGTCATCATGTGAAGTCCACCAGAATGGACAACGCTGGAGAATTTACTTCAAAGGCATTTGATGATTATTGTATGCCAATGAGAATTAAAGTTGAGCATTTTGTACCGCATGTCCACACCCAGAATGGACTAGCAGAGGCATTAATTACAAGGATTAAATTTATTGCCTGACCACCTTTGAAGAATTGTAATTTACCAACTGTATGTTGAGAGACACGCAGTCCTGCTCGCAGCAACTCTCATCAATTTTAGACCACCGGCATATAACATCTATTTACCTATGCAACTAGCGCAAGGGTCAGCACAGAAAACTTCTCATCTTTGAAGGTTTGGTTGCAAGGTTTATATATCTATACCACCACCAGAGCGAACTGAAATGGGCATTCTCCGAAAGTCTGGAATATACGTTGGTTATGTGACAGCATCCATAATCAGGTATTTGGAACCTATGATGAGAGATTTTCATACTGCCTGATTCGCTGATAGTATATTAGATGAGGCTAGTTTCCCGTCATTAGGGGGAGGAAATCAACCCCTTGATGAAAATGTCGGGAAATAGAAAAGTCCAGAAGATAATTGCAGTCTAGAAGATAATTGAAGTCCCGAAGATAATTGAAATCCATGTACATGACCCGCGCACTAGTAAAGCAAATAGAGAAGTCCAGAAGATAATTGAAGGCTAGAAGACAATTGAAGTCTAGAAGATAATTGATTTGCAGGCATTAGCGAATCAACTGCCCAACCACTTTAGTGATTTGAAGAGCGTGACCAAGTCACATATGCCTGTACGCAATGCACCAGAGAGGGCTGAAATACCGATGAAGGTATCCCTAATCTCGTCCTAAGGCCTCTGAAAGGACGAGAACTCCGGCCCCTCGAATCCGAAGTAATTGGGGACGCCTGGTGGAAATGGATAAGAAGGACTTGACACAGCCGATCACCGAAGTTCCCCAGAACCAGAAGGGGAGCCAGTTGAGACCTAACACAAGTATGGCACCTTCAGGAAAGGCATACCAAAATGGAACATCCCCATGAAGGGAGACATCAGCACGGATGTGTGCGCACACATCGAAGCTGAAAAACTAAAGGGACTTGCCCCCGTAAATGAAAGCAGCGGTGAGCAAGTAGAAGCATTAGAAGCATTAGAAGAATCGCCCCTTGAAGAAATAGCTATAAACTTTGTGACCTCGGGAGAACCTATGAATAAGACAACAGCCAATGTCGACATTGATTTTGCAAAGAAAATTGTCACAATCATCGATCTTGATCCAGAGCCTGCATCGCTCGCTGAATGAAAGAAAAGATCAGATTGGAAAGATTGAAAGAAGGTAATAGATGCAGAATTATTATCTCTGAATAAAAGAAAGGTGTTTGGGCCTGCAAGCCGTTCGTCTCCCCATGTGCACCCCGTAGGGTATAAGTGGGTATTTGTTCGAAAGAGAAATAAAAATAATGAAGTAAAGCAAGGCTTGTTGCATAAGGTTTCACTCAACATCCAGGAGTTGTTTATGAAGAAACATATTCCCCGGTCATGGTCGGAACCACCCTTTAGATATTTAATCTCAATGGTAGTAAACTTGAAGTTAAAAGTGAAATTGATGGATGTGGTAACAGCAAACCTTTATGGAATATTGGATTCGGACATTTATGTAACACCCTGGCTATTCGGAAGCCAAAATGTCACCTAAATAATCTAACATACAACCATAATACGGAAGAATTAGAACACTATCTCATCTAATGACATAAAGAGATCAACATTCAATAGAACCATGTAATGAATATAGTCCGAATCTAAGCAATAAATATCGAATGAATAATCAAAGATCACAAGTACTACTGAATCAACCATAACATAGCAATAGGTATCATTCATCATCTAAATTTATTTATTACAGTTCATCAAAAACGAATGAAAGATAGAACTAAATCATAATATTGGACTTGAATAGGGTGAAGTGAATGAGTAGTGTGTGTCTACTCCCTCCCAATAGAGCCAATATCAACAATCACCTAAAATAAATAAACAATGCAAGAATGAGTCCGAGACTCAGCAAGTACAGTGAATAAATGGGACATACAACAAACAGGATCAAACCAACATCATTGAAGAATATGAATAAATCACAACGAATATTTGAATGAATGGAATGAATGGATTGAATGAAATGACGGGACTACACACATGCATATACCGGTATAGCTAGTGACACACCCGTCGGTGTTCACCTAAGCCCGTATTTAACAAAATGCGAGGATCCAAATCCCGTATGAAGAACATTTCATACGGGTGTCCCAAACTGTCCACATTGGAATGGTGGGTCTTACGTGCCTATACTGGAATTGATGGGTCTTTTTAATCCACTCCCGTGGATGAAACATGAATAATGGATGCATGGAATGAAATATGAATATTGAAAGACATGCTCTCTAATCATGGAGATAACACATATAAAAGGAATATAAACATTAAATATTCTCATGGATCACATAAAACACAATACTAACATTAAGCATTCAGCATTTTCTAATCATAAGAACATCAAAGTACTTGCCTTCCGCGATGCGACGCGTTAGTAAGCAATGATGATGCTCCTAAACCTGAAGCCTCTCCGCATACACAATATATACTCGAAAGAAGAACAACATATAACATGACACTTCATTAACGTTCTACAACACCTTCCCGACAACCCACAATTAACTAATTAGATCTAATTTGAAAACAGACAACACGATCATAGAACTAATTCTGGACAGCAGCACGGAATCACTCGTATCTAATGATCTGGGACTCGGAACGAGGTGAGCCCAGATCCTATGGAAACTTAACGAACATATCTACGAAATCCTAGTTGGTAAGATAACCCAATTCGGCAAAAACAAATATACTACAGGCAGATGAACTTGAAAGACAGAATCTCTCCCGACGAAACGGGCAGTAGTAAAGAAAATAACACAACTTTTGATCTATAACTCCGATTAAGGCGTTCTTTAATATTATGGAAAGGTTATGAAATTTTCTAAACAACTTAGTTGGGTGGAAACCCTGAATTTACCTCTAACATAAACATATTTTAAAAGACAAATCAACAGATCAATCATGTCAGAAATCTGGATAGCAGGAATGAAACTATCATAACTTTTGATCCATATGTTGGAATTTCGTGTTCTTGGCGGCCATGGAAAGATAAGACAATAAAATACAATTTTCATAATATGGAGGAATCCTGATTCGGACCTTAACAATATTCAACCTGCTACACAAAGTGACTGCTGAGAATTAATCGAGTTTCTGGACAGTAGTAAACAAATGGTCGTAACTCTTAAACCACAACTCGGATTTAGGTGAACTCAAAGGCTATGGAAACCTGACGAAATAATATACAACTGTCTAAGAGATCACAAATCTAAATTCGGCCTTGATCTAATCGAAAATCAACATACAACAGAGAACAGTGATCTGTTTCTAAACACAGCACTATCGATGAATCAATAAACGACATCTACCCAGAACGAATTGAACTAAATAGTGGGAAAGATTGAACAAATACCCTCGAAGACCCGTGAAGCGCTGAGAGTTTTCAAATATCTCCTCTCCTCTCCTTCGGACGGCAACACCCGGCTCTCCTACTTTGCTTTGACCGGCAAAGACAAGGAAGAAGAGAAGGCTGCCAAGGGAGGTGACGGGGGTGGAGGAGCAAGGAGGCAGGCAAGGGCGGCTGCTAGGAGGTGAGGGGGTGGAGGCGCAAGGAATGGGAGGAGGCTAGGGTTAGAGCCGCCCCCCCCCCTAGCCAAGTGCCCGGCACCCCTAGGGCCCAAGCCGGCTGCTCTCATGGGCCTTTCGGCCACCCTCTTGGGCATGCTGGCCAAGGGCCCAAGCTTAGGGCAGGGTAGAAAACCTGAATAACCCCCCCTAACTCTGATTTAACTAAATGATCAAGCTTCTGCCTTACAACCAAAATCGGGGTATTACAATTTATATGAAGATACCTGAATGTATCTATCGACGATCGAATCGCCGATCTTATGAAAATGAAAGAGGAAAATGACGTGAAATATCCTGTGATGGAATGGGGGCTGCTCTTTATTGATATGAACTAGATTTACAAGACCTGACTAGGCACTACCCTAAATACACTGAATGTGAGGAATGTTTAACTAAGTAATCAGGCTTAGACTCTAAGTCTAAGACTGATTGTCTTGCTTCTAATTCCACCGCTTAGGCTTCTGTGTTTGTCTTCTCTTGTTCCCCGTCCCTTCGTCTTCTGCACTCCACCCTTAAATAACTCCTGAAGAGGTGGCAGTTACTTCTGGAGAAGGTGTCCCTGGTGAAACGTTACGACTGGTAGGAACGGTAAGGCAGTTAACAGTGTGCCAACTTCCTTGCGGTTGTCTGTGAGATGCTTAACCGTAGGGTAGTTAATTGTCAGTGTCTCAGGATTATATCATCGCATGGTTTCGGACATATAACACATGTTCCATTCATCATACGGTAAGAAATGCCAGTTTATAGCTTTTCCGAGCAGCTATCTGGTCGGAGCCTAGGCACAAAGCCTTGTCCGACCAGGGTATCCATCGTGTAACCTCTGAAATCCTCACAACCAGTGAGGTCGTTAGCCTTAGGGGTTACGACCATGAAGACGTATGGTCTTCTATATATTAAATTAATATATAGAGGTTTTAATCCTCATCAGCTAGCCCCCGAACTTTAAATGAACAAGTCGTATGTATACCTTTATCCGATGAAGTCGTATCGGGCAGACCCCCATTTAATGTCGTGATACACGAGGTGGTCTGTGTTCACTTTAAAGTTGAGAACTTGCCTTGGGAACCGAAGAGTTTTTCTGTCCGTTTGAACAAAAAAGAAGCTTTTGCCCGTTGGACTTTTGTGGGAAACTTCCGATCGTAATTAAAAGATTAGAAGCTATAAAATCCCCATCGCTAGGCTTTTAGAATTTTTATGCTTTCAGATCCCCCTTTTGTTCCCCTTTAGCTTCTTGCAAAGAAAAAAAAATCCTTTAGACCTCTTTCTTGTCCTTCCGACCACAAAGCCTCCTACGACCATACTCATCCTTAAGGATTTTCAACATGTCGGAGCAAATCACAAAGTGGTTGCCTTCGGAATTGAGCAAGAAAAAACTTGAGGCGTTGGAGAGGATCGGGATGCTTCCAAACAAGAATCTGGTCAAATGGAGATCGGCGATCGGAGAGCACTTTCCGAGCAGCGAAGATGGAGAAATCCCCGTTTTCCTCGCCTACATCGAATGTGGGCTGAGGTTGTCGGTGCACAAGTTCCTCCTCCGCGTTCTTGAGTATTACGGGGTGGAACTGGTAAATTTGGCTCTGAATTCCAACGCCAATATCAGTATTTTCACCTATTTGTATGAGGCATACTTGGGAGTGCCACCGAATTTGAGGCTCTTCAGGTATTTCTACCGAATGGTGATGGGGAGATCCACGGCGACTCTTGGAGAATGTACATTGCGCCTTCACGACGGGAAGGCCGATGAGTACATCCATATGTACTCGAAATCCTCGTGGTCGTCATGGAAGAAAAACTGGTTCTACATGACAGTTACGAGAGACGATGGCCTCTACTTCGCCGGAATTAGAGCAAATAAAACCCCAAGTGGAGGAAGACCGTGGAGAAGGCAGGGGTGATCGGAAGATGGGTGGATGCCATCCACGACCTACGAGTCAAGGGATTGACCTCCTGGCATGTGGTGAGGGATTTCACCAAGCGTCATATTAGCCCTTTGAAGCTTTGGACTCATTCCCTGCTTTGGTTCATTGGTCGTGACGAAGCTATCTGAGGAGGTGGTAAGTCTTTAAGATAAACTCCGACCAAAGATTTTTTATTTGATTAATGTACTACCATAAAACCTGTCCATATTTTGTTTTCTCTCCTTTTCTTCTAAAGGTCTTTCCCCGAGGAAATTAGAGAGCGGTCAAAGTTGATGTGTGCAAGGAGCCCGGGAGAAGGCCGATTCCCTCAAATCTTGGCCATAGCTCTCGCCAAGAGAGATCGGCAAGGCTTAAGGTAGATAATAAAAATTCCTTTTATCATGTATATATATTCTCCGATCAAATTTTTGATCATGCTCTATTTTTGTAGTTTGGCCGGATTATGAATCACATAGACTGGTGAGGATCAACATCCCACTGTGGTTCTGACTGACTCGTGCCCGGATGCACTGGAAGAAGATGAATCTCCCGAGGTAATAGAACACTTCATATGAATATATATGCAATTTAGATAAAAGATTTCATCACCTAACCAAATTTGTTTTTTTTTATTTAGGTGGAGAAGGTCAAGGCCAAGAAGGCGTGATCATGAAACCAGAGACCCTGCATCGGCCGTTCATGACCGGACAGTTGTTACTGAAACAACTGGTCTGGAGGTTGGTGAAACCACTCCATCCGACCAGATGGTCAAGGACGCAACCCTTGACGAACTGATCGAGGGCATCGCTTCCGACATCTTGTTGGAGGATGCAACGGATTTGACCAACCCTGCCGGTTCGGAACCGGCAAAAATGGAGGAAAAGAAAAGGAAGGATGGCGGCACAGAGTTTACTCTTCCGCGCTTCAAAGTCAAATCTAGGAAATTAACTAGGTATGTACAAATGAAATTGGTCGTATAAGTACATACCTTTAATAATTCCTTGATTATTTAGTATTTTGAACTTCCCTTCTTCGCTTTGCATAGGTCTTCGGGTGTTCCAGTTGTTTCCGACCGGACTCCTCCTGAGGACTAGGCACTCGTGGAGGCCCCCGACCAGAGTGCTTCCCAGGATAGAGCTCCTGAGGAAAAAGTGGTTGAAGAAGCCCCCGAGCAGGTGTCAAGGCCAACATTTGAGCTGGACCCGTCGGTGGTTCCAACTTCTGCAGAGGAAAAGACCGCTGAAGACCCCCAGCAGGTTCTGACCCATGTTGATGGTTCCTCCCAACCTGATCAATTCCCTTTTCGTCCTCGATTTATTGAGGATGAGGATGTTAACGAGGCTTGGGGAAAGATATCAGATCATCAAATCAAGACAAATCCTGATCTGATATTTGCCAATTATAATATTGTGGCAATCCGGGTAAGTATCTACAACCAGTTCCATAGTACTTCTCAAAAATTTACAAGGAACTTAAAGAGGAAAAAAAACTATTTGTGCAAAGATCTCGTCGAGAACTTTGTTTGTGGTCTGAGGATCGACTCAAATAATTAAGGACCTGGAGCAAAACATTCAATTGGAAAGTAAGAACTTTCCACTTAACTTTTTTCTTTCTTCAAAACATTGCCCTTTTCGAACTATTCTCCCTTATCGTATTCGATAGATTTGGAGAAAATGAAAAAAAAGATTGTGGCTGAGGAAGCCAGAACAGCTCTGCTTGAAGAAGAAATAAAAGCTAGGGACCGGTCGATCGCTGAAGCGACGACCAGCAATGAAACACTTAACAAAAGAATTGAAGGTAATATGTCGTAAACTTGACTTATTATCTACCTTCAATTATGTTTGTGCTTATCAATCGTTTCACTCTTGTAGAGTAAAAACAAGCTTTGGACAGAACAGAGAAGACTCTGAAATTTGAGCAGGATAAGGAGGCGGCTCTTGTACAAAGTATTGATGAAAAGATTCATGTTTTGAACAAGATGATCTTTGATATGGGATCAGGATCAAGTCTGCCTACTTTAAGAGATCCAATAGAGAAAATGAACTACTTGGGTCAACTTCTAGAGGATCTTAAAAACCTGCTCAAGACTACTCGGAAGAACTTTGCCCAAACCATGAAAGCAGACGTTGCTAGTGGAGTTAGTTTTGCTTTGGCAAAACTAAAGGCTTCCGATCCCTCCATTAATCTCCAAGCTGTTGAAGATGATTTCAACTGCCTACCTGACGAGGCGACCAAATTCATGGAAGAACTCAGGCCACTCGGAGACAAAGTTGTAGAGGAGATGGAGGTCGGATCTCTATCAAGCAGTAATTAGTCTGAAAATATTTCTAGAGTAGGTCCCTGCAAATGTAAAAATATTGAATATGTATAAAACTTACCTTTTATGTCGTTAACAATGCTTTTGTTTATCCTGTTGACTTCTAAAATTCTCATATATTGCCTAGCCCCTGACTGCTTTGTAGGAGAAAAGAACTTTACTATACAAGCAGGTAGCCAAGAAAGAGAATGAAAGTCAAAACCATTTTTTTGAAGGTATGTGCTGATGTTTAGACAAAACTGATCGTTGTAATACTAGGAAATCATTGTAGTCGGAACCAGCGTATAATTTCGACTAAATATAGATCCTTGCTTGTCATAATCGAAATACTAATCAAAAATTGTATATGGTCGGAAAAAAGACCTTGTTGTATTTGACATAAGAAGAAATGCAAAAATGTATGCAACAAATTATAAGTGAACTTTGTTTATATCTATTATCCCAAAGTCCGGTCGGAAGGAATGCTTAGACCAAGTCATATAACATATTTCGTGAAACGTGTTCAAGATCTTTATCCGACCGTAGCGAGAATCGAAGAAAAGAACCGCTGCTAGGAAGCTCCTTCCAAAAGGCGTAACCACGCATAAAAAGGAGAGACTTCGACTAGGAGGCTTTCGTGTCCCGACCAAGAGCTGACAAGAGCAGAGCGAGTAATCTTGAAATAATGAAATATAATCTTCATAATCTTAAGCATATCATTCAAGATATAAAGTTATTTGTATGATGCTCGATTACTCATATATTTCTTTAAGAAAAGAGTGTTGTCGCGTGGGAATCATTTAGAGAATGCTCACGACTAGGACCAATACAGCGTATGACATAGAAGTCGTTGTCATAGAGTAACAGAGATTCTTGGAAAGGATGTCGGAGAGAAGATTGTCTTCTCCAACCAGTTTAAATTAACAATAAAGAACGACCAGAGTATAGGTATATATATATATAAGCAAGGTTACTTTTCTTAATAAATAAATGAATTTATTGAAATTGAAAGAATTGAAAGAATGTAAAATAATTAAACAGAGAACTTACGCAGTTGATCAATGTTCCAAGAATTTGACAAAATTTGCCCATCAGACATAGCTAGTCGTACGGAACCTAGTCGGGTAACATCGACCATAGTGTAAGGACCTTCCCACTTGGGAGAAATTTTATTGCGATTTGCTTGGCTCTGAATTTTTCTGAGAACCAGATCACATACAGCAAAGCTGCGAGGTTGCACCTTACGACTATGGTACCTTCGCATGGCTTGTTGGTAGACTACTGATCATATAAGGGCTTGGTTTCGCTGTTCTTCAAGGAAATCGACGCCGCCGAAGTTCGTTCATTCTCGATCGTTTTCTGCTAAAACGATCGCCGAAAGCAGAGCCAATTTTGAGTTCTGGAGGAAGCATGGCTTCAGCACCATAAACCAAAAAGAATGGTGTTTCACTGGTCGCACGACTGGTCGTGGTTCGGATGGCTCATAATACAGATGGGAGTTCTTGAACCCAAGCTCCTGACCGTTTGATTGATTGGTCGAATACTCGGCGTTTGATCCCTTGCATAATGGTACCATTAGCCCGCTCAACTGCTCCGTTGCTCTACGAATGATCAACAGAAGCAAAATGAACTTTGACACCAAGTTCATCGCAGAACTCTTAGAATTGACTGCTAGAGAACTGGGCACCATTATCTGTGATTATATGACTGGGTACACCAAATCGTGTGATCATATTTTTTATGAGAAATCTCTTAGTGGCCTCAGTTGTTGTTTTAACAACTGGCTCGGCCTCGATCCATTTTGTAAACGTGTCAATCATGACGAAAAGGAATTCGAGGCCCCCGGGTGCTCTTGGGAAAGGTCCCAGAATGTCCAGTCCCCAGGTTGCAAAAGGCCAAGAAAGAGGAATTGTTTGTAAGGCTTGTGCTGGCTGATGTACTTGCCGGCTATGAAACTGACATTGTACGCACTTCGTCACAAGCTCTTTTGCATCATGAAGGGCGCTTGGCAAGAATGTCCTTGCTCAAGGCTTTACCACCGTAGTTCTCAGAGGAATGATGTGCTCCATGGACTTCTTCATGGATTTCGGTTAGCAACTTAATGCCATTCGTTTGAGATATGCATCTCATCAACACACCATGAGATCCTCATTTATACAAGGTACGTTCGATTAGAGTATATGATTTGGCTTTTCGAGCTATACGATCAGCCTCTACATCATCTTCCGAAATTATGTCATGCTGAAGATAATTGTAGATCGATGTCATCCAGTCTCTACCTTGATCGTAATAAATCAACCGTCAACGACATTGTGGAGCATCCATGTTCCTTTGATCGGTTTGTACGACCTGTAAAGAATCATGTATGTTCTCGGAAGGCTCGACTACCGAGGGTGAATCGAGTTGCTCGAGAAAAACTCCGGGTGGGACGGTTAATCTCGTGGAGGCCATCCATGCTAAGCGGTCTGCATCGAAAGTTTTCCTTTCTAGGAATATGTTGATCCGAAAACCAAGAAGTGCTTTTCGAGTTTTTCAGACCGCCAGATAAGATGACATCTTGGTACTCGAGCATTGATACTCTTTCCCTACTTGATTCGCTACTAGTTGAGAATCGCCTTTCACTAGTAATGTCTGCGAATCCGGCGAATGAGTCGCTTAGAGTCCCACCAAGAAACCTTCATATTCGCCACATTATTTGTGGCGGAAAAATTTAACTTGGATGGCGACTTGATGTGTTCGCCAAGATGGGGATATCACGACCACTCCAAATTTCGATCCTTTTAACATCAAGGAACCGTCAAAGTACATTGTCCACTCGTGGTGTTCGTGTACTCGGGCCCTTGGGTGGGTTCGAGGTTTGTCCATTCGGCAATGAATTTCATTTGTTCGACTTTATTGTTGTTAAGTGAAATAAAATGGAGGTCAAACGCCCTAGCTCAACCGCCCATTTTGTCGTTTCGCCTTGATGATTCCTTGTTTCCAAGGACTTGACCAAGGGGATATCCGGTTGGTACGACCACTTTGTGGGCCTGAAAGTAATGCCTGAGCTTCCTTGAAGACATAAGGAGACCATAGAGCAACTTTTGTACCTGTGGGTATCTTTCCTTTGGTCCATGTAAGACTTAAACACGTAATAAATTGGTCGTCGGATGTTATCCTTTCTACGACCAAGACACCGCCATCGCTTTGTGGTGTTGCTGCCACGTAAACTAGCAATGTTTCTCCCGATCTCGGAGAGACTAAGACTGGGGTACTTGTAAGGTACTTTTTAAGTTCTTCAAAGGCATCGTTTGTCTCTTTAGTCCACTCGAAACTCCCCTGTTTCCGAAGAAGTTTAAAGAAAGGTAATCCTTTTTCCCCTAACCTTGCTATGAAACGACTTAGTGCTGCCATACAGACGGTTAGTTTTTGAACCTCCTTCTTTGTGGTCAGAGGGCGCATCTGGTCGATAGCCGCTATTTTTACTGGGTTTGCTTCAATACCTCTAGCCGAGACTAGGAAACCGAGCAGTTTTCCAGCAGAAACTCCGAACACACACTTTTCCGAATTCAACTTGAGGTTATGCGCCTCAAGTTGTTGAAAGTTTCTTGTAAATCGTGGATGTGATTGCGGCAGGTGGTCTTTACGACCGGATCGTCAACGTAAGCTTCTAGATTCTGACTTATTTGTGGACTAAAGGTTTTTTGCATCAACTTTTGAAAAGTTGCACCAGCGTTTTGAGACCAAATGGCATCTTAACATAACAAGAAGTGCCATATAGGGTGATGAAGGAAGTTTTCCTCATCTTCTTTGCACATATTAACTGGTGGTACCACGAATACGCATCTAGAAAACTTAGTAACTCACACCCGTGAGGTAGAGTCTACGAGTTGGTCAATGCGTGGAAGGGAAAATCATTCTTTGGACAAGCTTTATTAAGGTCTCAGAAGTCGATACACATTCGCCATTTCCCATTATTTTTCTAACCATTACAGATTGGCAAGCCATTGAGGGTGGTCGACTTCACTTAATAAACCCGGCCTTGAGGATTTTGTCAATCTCCATTGGATTGCTTCCTTTCGATCGGGTGCAAAACGCCGCAGACTTCTTGATCGGTTTTTTGTCGGCCGAGAGCTAGCTCATGCTCGATCACCTCTGGGGACTCGGGCATATTGACGCTGCGAGCAAACACATCCTGATTCGCTCGGAGGAAGGAGAAGAGCGACTCTTTCTATTTGGGGTCGAGTCTTGCCCCGACCAGAATCTTACGGGTAAATGAGTCAGTATTTCCTAACCCAGGTGGCGACTTGACGCTGTCCGGAGAAGCGACTTTGTCGAGCGGTACTTCCTTTGTCTGGTCGGAGGACTTGGGTGTCATCTTCGGTCTCGAGTGTTTGCCCTGCATGGTAGATGGATTAGCCTCTCTGGTCAGGAGTTCGTCGACCAGTTCAAAGGATTTTCGATCACATAAGTAAGCCATTTTCCGATCTCCTCGAATAGTGATGACTCCCTTTGACCTCGGCATTTTCAGACTCTGATAACCGTAATACGTGGCTATCAAGAACTTTGCTAATGCCGGTCGACCAAGGGTTCCGTTGTATGCGGATTCAAAGTTTACTGCATCAAACGAAATTTTTTCTGTTCGAAAGTTATCAGGGCTTCCGAATGTAACCCGTAGGGAAACTTGTCCTATCGGTTTAGCGGTGGAGCCAGGAACTATGCCATGAAAAGCATATTTCACCGGTTTCACCTCTGACATGGGGACCTGCATCTCTTCTAAAGCTCCCACAAATAATATATTCAAAGAACTACCTCCATCTACTAAGACTCGATTAACCCTACAATTATTAATAGTTGGTTCAACAACAATAGGGAACCTACCTGGTCGAGTCGAAGGGATAGGGCAGTCATCTTTACTGAAGGAAATTGCCGTGTCTGACAACTTCGATTGCTTGATAATGGTCGGAGATTCGACGAGGTTGATCTCCTGCTCCATGGCCTTCAGATGACGTTTGGACTCGTATGAAGAAGATCCTCCAAAAATCATGTTGACTGTGTGTTGGGGATCCTGGTACTCCATCTCTTCGTCGCCATCCTTGTCCTTTTTGGAGCTCGTTTCTCTGGGTTCCTGTATTACGGGAAATGGTCCTTTACCTGCATAATAATCCTCCAGTTTCCTTTGCCAGACTCGACAGGTGCGCAGATCATGCCCTGCCTGCTGGTGAAGTGGACACCACTTCTTGTTTTTTTCTGGAACCCCTCGGTCGGAGCTTTCGTCTTGCCTCGACCAGTGTAGTCCTTTTTACCCTTCATGAACTTATCAGGAATGGCTAGGACCTCCTTGTCGTCGGGTCTACGGTTCTTTTTCTTTTTGAGAGACTTCTTATTATTTTTCTCTGGTTTGTCCAGGCCGGGCTGGGGAATCTTGTCTTTCCGATCAATGGCTTCACACCACTCGATTGCTTCGCTAGCAGTGGCATACTTGTCGGCCATGTCAAAAAGCTCAACGGTTGTTCTTGGAGGGTTCATTGCTATATCCTTCAGAAACCGCCGATTTCTCGAGACTGCTTTTAAAAGCCCTAATAACGATGACTCTGCGACTTGGTATAGAATTGCGAACTGGTGAACCTCTTGATGTATTGACGAAAGTCTCATCGAAACCTGCCGATTCGGTGGAGATCATCTTCCTTCCTGTATGTCGACGTACTCGAAGTTTGCAATTAGAAGATCACAGAGTTGCTCCCAAGTATATATTGATCTGACCGGTAGGTTCAATAACCATGACCGGGCAGACCCTTTGAGCACGGTGGATAGATAGTTGGCCATCACATTCTCATCGCCACCAGTAGCTCTGATGGCGGTGGTATATATTTGGAGAAATTCCAATGGGTTTTGAGTCCCATTGAACTTGTCCAAGTTGGCCGGTCGAACCCGGTTAGGCCAACGCGCAGCTTGGAGCCCTGCAGAGAAGGCTCGACAACCTGTGATTGATTTATGGTGCCTTCTCTGGGAAGGTGCCGGATTGTAATCGGTCGGAGACCGGTTCCTAAGATTGGAACGCTGGAACTCCGGTGTGCCGATCCGGTCGTGGACAATGATGTGATGCCTCCGACCGCCCACTTGATTCAGACGATGTCGGAGATGATTGAGTCCAAGTGGTGGTTCTTCTCGACGTGATGAGGGAGTGGCTACCTGAAATAGCCTTCTCCCCTCGTGACTCCTTTGTCGGAAGCGTCGAGGTGGTCTTGGTATCAATTGTTCCCTAGCATAACCATGTTGTCCCCTGCTGAGGGAGGAACGTTGGGATGAAGTTATAGTTTGACTCCCTGGAACCCTTTGTTCCTGGTATGCTTCCGTGCGCTGCATGGTCTGTTGGAGAATTTCGGATACTTGACCTACGAAATGTAAAAACACAGAGTTTCGCTAAAGTAGGATCGAGAATTATTTAACATATCTTGAACACGTAGTAAGTTTTGTACTGCCATTCTTAGAAGGTCTCGGGGGGTTCATACTGGTCGTAGGTGTATGCAGGCCTGAACCTTCCCCCGACCTTCGGATTTGTTCCGTCCTATCAGTTACTCTAGGTGGGGCAATGTCAGGCGAGTTAATTGATTGACGTCGATCAGCTCCGTTGCCTTCGGAAGTTGGTGCCTGATGGCCCGGATCATCTCTAACAACACGTGATCTCGTGGTAGAGAATGTAGGACCGTGCAAGGCATCTTGATTTTCATCTCCGATCGCATTGACTTCGTGCTTCCAACATTGATCTTCCGATGAGCTTCCATCGTAACTAATGGAGAGTTTCTCAGTGCTTCTGCCAGAAGTTTCCACGATGGAGAGCAGTCGGAAATGAGCACCTCCTGAGGTCTTCTTAGCCTGATCCGACGAACTGCCGATCATATGCTGAGTGTGATCATCCCCACATGGCCTACGACCAGTGGAGGCTTCATCGACACCGTTACCACGTGTCGGTTGACTCCTAGAATTTCCAAAAGCCATAGGAGAGTATCTTTCGGCCATGATTTCATCGAGGATATAGAGATTTTCGAGTGGTGGCGCTGAAATTTCTTCACCTGTTTTGCCGAGCGGAAAGACCGGGCTTGAAGAGGTCCCCTAACATTCTGAGCTGATCGGAATGGCTGGTTCCTCTGATTGCGCCACTGGTAGTGATGGCGCATCCTCGTCCATCCGGTCGACCTCGCTATCGTTGGCGACGTGCGAGCCGGCGAAGAAGGAAGAGGAGGATGACATGCCATTTTCTTCCATGGCACGGATGCATCCTTCCAAGTGGAGGTCGGCGTAGTCCGCCAAGTCGAACCAATTCTCCTCATTCCAAACTTCGGGCATAGTCGCATGAGCAATTGCAGGAATTTGGGCGAGGGTTTGTATGAGCGAAGAGTTTCTTCAGGAAACTTACGTCTTCTTCCCCACGGACGGCGCCAGTTGTCGACGATCGAATCGCCGATCTTATGAAAATGAAAGAGAAAAATGACGTGAAATATCCTTGGATGGAATGGGGGCCGCTCTTTATTGATATGAACTGGATTTACAAGACCTGACTATGCACTACCCTAAATACGCTGAATGTGAGGAATGTTTAACTAAGTAATCAGGTTTAGACTCTAAGTCTAATATTGACTGTCTTGCTTCTAATTCCACCGCTTAGGCTTCTGTGTTTGTCTTCTCTTGTTCCCCGTCCCTTCGTCTTCTGCGCTCCACCCTTAAATAACTCCTGAAGAGGTGGTAGTTACTTCTGGAGAAGGCGTGGTAAGGCAGTTAACAGTGTGCCAACTTCCTTGCGGTTGTCTGTGAGATGTTTAACCGTAGGGTAGTTAATTGTCAGTGTCTCAGGATTATATCATCGCACGGTTTGGAACATATAACACGTGTTCCATTCATCATACGGTAAGAAATACCAGTTCATAGCTTTTCCGAGCAGCTATGTGGTCGGAGCCTAGGCACAAAGCCTTGTCCGACCAGGGTATCCATCGTGTAACCTCTGGAATCCTCACGACCAGTGAGGTCGTTAGCCTTAGGGGTTACGACCATGAAGACGTATGGTCTTCTATATATTAAATTAATATATAGAGGTTTTAATCCTCTCCTTCGGACGGCAACACCTGGCTCTCCTACTTTGCTTTGAGCGGCAAAGACAAGGAAGAAGAGAAGGCTGCCAACGGAGGTGAGGGGGGTGGAGGCACAAGGAGGCAGGCAAGGGCGGCTGCTAGGAGGTGAGGGGGTGGAGGCACAAGGAATGGGAGGAGGCTAGGGTTGGAGCCGCCCCCCTCCCTAGCCAAGTGGCCGACACCCCTAAGGCCCAAGCCGGCTGCTCTCATGGGCCTTTCGGCCACCCTCTTGGGCATGCTGGCCAAGGGCCCAAGCCCAGGGCAGGGTAGAAAAGCTGAATAACCCCCCCTAACTCTGATTTAACTAAATGATCAAGCTTCTGCCTTACAACCAAAATCGGGGTATTACAATTTATATGAAGATACCTGAATGTATCCTTGTCCCGAACCAAGACAGAGAAAATAGAAATATGTATAGTGTGAAACTCAGAAATTCACTATACGAAGTTAAGCAATCAGGCAGGATGTGGTATAATCACTTGAAGCGACTTTCTATGCAAGAAAGGCTACACAAACAATGAGAATAATCCCTGTGTATTTATACGATGATCCCAGGATGGATTTTGTATAATCTCAGTGTATGAAGATGATCTGAATATCGTTGGAACCCTGGAAGGTATTAAGAAAGCAAGCTCTTACCTGGAGTCAGAGTTCGAAATGAAAGAATTGGGTAAAACCAAATATTGCCTAGGCTTGCAGCTTAAGCATACCCCTGAAGGGATTTTAATGCATCAGTCAACCTACACTCGGAAGGTGTTAGAAAGGTTTGATTTTGAAAGGCATGCCCTTTAAAATTGCCAATGGTCGGGAGATCTTTGCAGCAAGACAAAGACCCGTACAGACCTAAAGAAGAGGGGGAGGAAGTTATGGGTCCAGAATTCCTATACTTAAGTGCGATAGGAGCACTCATGTATTTAGCAAATTGTACTAGATCGGGCATTGTAGTTATCGTTAACCTATTAGCAAGGTATAGTGCAGAACCTACCAAAGGTATTAGTAGGGAATGAAGGGCATTTTCCAATACCTCCAAGGAAGCAAAGAACTTGGCCTGTTCTACAGAAAGAACCAAGACCTGAATATGAATGGCTATGCAGATGCCAGGTACCTGTAGAACCCGTATACAGCCAAGTCGCAAACAAGCTATAAACTCCTATGTGGTGGAACTACAATTTCATGGAAATCGTCTGAGTAGAGTCTTATATCGACTTCGACGAACCACTCGAAAATAATAGCACTGCACGAGGCCTCACGAGAATGTGCTTAGTTTCGGCGGATGATTCACCACATCCAGCAGTCATGTGGATTAAATATCGCGCAAACCCCCACTATTATCTATGAAGATAATGCAGCTTGTGTTGCACAAGTGTAGATGGGTTATGTGAAGAGTCATCTCACAAAGCATGTCAACCCCAAGTTCTTCTATGCTCATGAATTGCAAAAGATGGACGAAATTAAAGCATCAAGATACTAAGTCATGTGAAAATCTTGCAGATTTATTCACTAAGTTACTTCCAGCATCTAGCTTTGAAAGGTGCATACGTGGAATTGTAATGACGAGACTTAGAGAAGTGCAGAATTCAGGGGGAGAATCTTCACGAACTCATTATTGAAACTTGATTACGAAAATCGAGTACCTAAAGAGGAAATCCTGAAGATTAAATGAAATTGGGTGTGGATTGTACTCTTTTCCCTTGACGAGTTTTCCTGAAGTTTCTCGGCTAAGGTTTTTAATGAGGCAATTCATGCAACGCAGCAGAACTTGTATCATGTGCTCTTTCTTCAAATTTTTCCTACTGGATTTTTATGGAGTTTTGGCGAGGCATGAACATGTGAGGATGGGTGCCCAAGGGGGAGTGTTAAAAAACTATAAGCTTGGCCCAGAAGCCGGCCCATGTATGGGCTCCCCATCCCAAACCCTAGCAGGGTCTCTAGCCTATAAATAGGGGGTGCTATTCATTGTAAACGATTGATCGATTGATGAAGGAATAAAGAGAAGCAAGAAGCTCCCTACATCTCTGTGTTCAATCTACTATTCTGTTCTTATGTTCTTGTATTGTTCTAAGCGATTCTACGCTTATCTACGAGGTAATCGCTCGGAGTGGACTCGCAACGGTTTCTCAACATTTTTTACCTTTTGGGAGAATGAGCAGTAATCGTATAACTAATTAATCCATTGCGGATGGAAACAACACAACTGGATTTGTTATCAAAATTACTTCTATAACTACCTGGGATTCTATCTAATTCTAGTCAGAAGTCAGAAACAGTGCTGTTCAACTAATAAGAGGACAGACAAGGAATCAACAGCCTTTACCTTTTATCTTTAAATATAGCTAGCTAGCTACAAGCAAAGAATCTGATGATGACAGAGGCAGATCCGCAGATGAGCTTTGCTTGCAGCTTTACAGAAAGCAAAGCAAAGCAAAGGAATAGAACGTACCAGCATACTATGCCCATATATGGGCCAGGCATCTGCCAATTAAAGAGCTAGCTTATGTGTGTGTTATCGCACGCTTCTTCTATCTGAGGCATGCATGTACGTAGACAGACACGCACAAAAAGAACAGAAAAAACATTCCATTTTGCAACTAGCTTGTGATTTCCTTGGTTAATTGATCTATCTGCTTGCTTCTCCAAATGTAAGTGTTGCCACCCAAATTTGGTAAGTAAGCTTTTGTGATCCTTATTTATTTAGTTTGTAGGAAGACTAGTATAAACTAGTATCCTACTGATTAATTGATTTAATTAACAATGTCGACCGATCGATCGAAGCATACAGTCATTAATGTGACGCTCGCATTGCATGTGTAGGAACGAAGGAAGTGGCCGGCGCGCAGGAGAAATGTGGAGCTAGCTAGCTGCAAATCGATGCACGGAGGAATCAGCAGGAGGATCCACCCATCGGGAGTCTTCCTAATTAAACAGCTAGAGATCGATTCATCATGCCTCCTGAGCAAAAGGTAATCGATCAAGCAACTTCAATTCTGCATGCATGCATGTTATTTTGGCCGGCAGAATAATTATTTCAGCTAATTTATCGCATTCCTTAATCATTAACTGTTTAGCTAGCTAAGTATGTATATTATCCACTTATTGGGAAAAGAAAATCCATATACTATACATAGGGAGTGCTTACAAGTTACAACGGACACTTGCCCTGAGTCGTCCGCACCCTGCCATCGATCGGCGCCTGAGCCGCTTCCACCTGCCGCCGCTGCTTACCTCCTCCTTCAACCTCGACAACTTCACATTTCATGTCGGATTCAAAAGCTTTGAAATCGAAAATTTCAATTTCCAACTTGAAAATGTGAAATTTTCTATCAAAATTACGAGCTTTCAACTCCAACTCCAAACTTCCTGCCGAAAAAATTGATCTGTCCAACACGAAAATAAAAAACTTTCAAATCATAAACTCAAAATTCCAAGGCCGGCGTATATATGCGTTGAGTGGGGGCGAGACGGCGAGTAGGTTTATGTGGGGAACGGGAAAAATCGTGGCAGCTAGGGAGCCGCGGATCGGCCGGCGAAGGGCGATGCATTAGTGCATGCGTTCGTGCGGGGGAGCAAGCACGACGTGGTGGACTTCTCGCTTCCTTCTCTCAACTCGTATCGCAGAATCGGGCAAGGATAGAAGGAAACGAAGCAGCCAACAGCCAGCAAATCCTCGTATATTTGAAAAATATACGTCAAATTGGAAGGATACTGACGGTGTATACTGTGCTCTGTTGGTTTCATGGGGGGAAAAACAAAAACAAAAACTTCAAAAATATCAAGAAACACTAGAAACGGATGGAAATTAAAGCTTTTCCCCGATTAACAACACTTGGTCACGGGGCATTTGTACAGGAAAATTTGGATCTCCAAAAGTTAGTAACTCGTAATAGCCAGTAGTTATTAATAGATGCAACATGTAAACATTAACATTAACATGTAAACATACTCAATCATTAATATCAAATCTGACGACTAAAATTTCCACAATCCAATCAGACTCAATCATTAACATCAACATGTAAACATATTCTCGACCAAATTATATTTAGAAAAATTATAACTCCCAGAGGGTTACTCACTGAAGCCAAGTCACATACCTGATAATAACTCAACAATCCCTACTATCACATTAATTGCCATAACGATTAGATTACTTCGCTAATCTTACTCTCATTAAACTACACCGTCATATTTCACCTACATAACCTTGCAAATTACCCAATCAGGATACTCTAACAAATTAATCAAGATTCTCATACTTTCAATAATTCTAATGTTCCACAAAAATGAACAAAAGATCTTGGATCACAAATCACTATAGGTTCTACTAGTTGCAACAACGTAATCAGTTTAGCTCCAAAGACAAACATTCTATTTAAATCAAATTCTCTCCAAGCATTATTCCAAGAAATCAATTTATCACCCAATGCATCTCAAATAACTTGACACCCAAAGTCTCACAAAATCATCTACTTGACCACCGCTATCCAGTTGTCACTATACATCCTAAAAGACTTTGCAATACAAATCAGTTAATCATTTCTCAAAAGAAGAGGTAAATAAAGACAAATTTCAGCATACAGAAAAATATTACCACTCGTAGTAGGCACAAAACCAAGAGAAATAGTCAAATAGCAATGACCTTGAAAAATCAAAAGATGAGATCACAGTTGAGGGCACATGCCCCTCAATAAGAGAATATCAAATCTCAACCAATAAGAATAAGGTATTGCTATTAAAACTCGAGAAACTCTTATGCGGCAAAAATAAAAAGGTTAATCACACTTCAATAAATTACAAGTTACACAACTTGACTCCAACTTCAAATACTTCTACTACACTATTTCCTTTAACAAAGAAAACAACTTTTTTCATTACATCATCATCTCGCCAACTCCAACAAGAAGAGATTTGAATTCAGGCCTCGAGTTAGCTAACAAAGGTTATGAACTATATACACACACACACACACCACTTAAATCATATGATGATACCTCTTTATCAATGTGAGTATACTCCAATAATGATTATAAGATACCCGAAAGTGAGTTCCATGAAAAATTTCATGAAAATCCACTTTTTATACCAAAATCCGTGTATATACTTCTTTTATATATGAAAAAGGGTATATAGCAAAAATTAAGGGCTCTAATGAAAAAAAAATTCAATCACGTCGTATTGGAGTATCTTATAATTGGTATTTAAGTATATTAAAAATGATAAATAAGTATAACATATTTTTAAAGTGATATATTCGAAGTGGGAGTATGTACTCCAGAGTCTGAAATAAATATATATATATATATATATATATATATATATATATATATATATATATATATATATATATATATATATATATATATATATATATATATATATATATATATATATATTTTAAAGGCAAAAGCGAAGAATCACGAGAGATTTTGTAGAGAAGAGATCAAGAATAGAGAAGAGGGGAGGCAGGTTCGGGGAGGAGGCAGTCACTGTTTGAAAAACTCTCACAAGGATTGAGCATCTAGGTTATCAAAAGAGGAAAAAAAAACATGTTAGTGCATAGCTGTAAGAAATTGGAATATGAGTGGTTAATGGATAATACTTGAATACAAGTCCAGTGAAACATATAATTAAGACTCAAACAATTACAATCACATCTCGCTCAAGTATTTTAATATTGAGCGGCAAATTTTTCATACTAAATAAGAAGACCACAAACTTCTGTAAAAAGAACATGAATGGTAATAAGATAACAATATATGATAAGTTGATGATATATATCATGTAGAAGTTCATGTGCAAACTATGTGCAAGGATTTTGATTCCATAGATTCATAAGTTTTGATTCCAAAATTATTCATATACATTTCATCCTATTGTTCCTGGAGATTCATTTCATAACTCATCAGTGAACACAACTAGTAATATTTGCGGTTTTCATGTCAAACAGATAGGAGCAGCGTTCATCTAGTCTTTATACATGTTTCAATAATTTTAGCACGGCAAGAATTAGGTAAATATAGCATTTACATATGATCACCAAGTAGCCAAATAAAAGATAAATTCAAGATTAATATTTACTAAAGTAATAATCTAACACCTCCTTACTTTTCCATCCCAAACGGTTAGATTAATCCATTGAGACCAAAATAATTCAATTTATCTAACAATTCTAGCCAATTAAACAATCTTAATGATTAAACCATTTCACCAAGGATCCCCACTTCTTAATAACCCTATTGCTTGCAATTAGGTATAGACTGACCCTTACTCACCATTCATCATTTAACTACTACAAATAGCATCAAATTAATCAATTACACTTTCAACGATATAAGTTAAAATTAATTACGCATCACGCTACTACCCAACTTGATAACCCATACCAAATCAATTAATTTCTATGACCACCACCTGTTGCTTAAACATAAAAAGACCTTACAAAAGGGTTTTGACACTTTCTTTTATAAAAGAGAGCCGGTAAACTTCAACACTCAAATTACTCCAAAATAAATACACAGGGTCAAAGCTTCCACATATTAAAGAACTTGCAAAAGATAATTCACATTATCCAAAATACCAAACGAATAAATTAGTCATTTTTTCCAACAAGAAAGGTAGAACTTCCCAATAAAAGATCAACCTTGAAAATCAACAAAGTTTACGAGTAGCAAAACAACTCAACAGTCGGGAGAACAAATGATTGCTTTATGGAACCAATAAAGACCAATGGAAATTCATCAACTGCAATTGTAACCAGAATGACCAAATGCAAACTCAAGGAAGACAACAACTTTTACAAAGGTACTCATCCCCAACCTCGGTAACTAAATTACCCGAGAGAAAATCCTTCAATATTCCCATACCAAGAACGGTGTTACAACCTGGCCATGCCTATGGCTACGACAACGATCTCTACCTCTCGGTATCGACTATCGTCACTCTTAACAATCAATTCATAAGCATTTAGAATCATCTCATATCATAAATCATCAATACAACATAACTGAAATATAAATGCAATGTTTGACCCATTACATCCTATTGTGCACCAGTGTGTCAAGTTTCAGTTAATTAACCTAGCAAATTTTAGTTTAAGTTTACTAGTCCTGGAGCAAATTTTAGCAAATTAAGTTTACCTAAGTTGTCAATATATTCACCACGGATCTAAAGCCCACTCTAATACCAACTGTAACATCCCAGTCCAACACTGAGCCCGGAATGCCACTAAACTACACTAACTACAAGTTTTAACATTATTTTACAATAAATTACAGCAAGCAATTCAATAATAAAACCCGTCCACAGGTCACAATAAAACATGAATAACGATATGACAAGAATATGTATTTAATCTCTTGACAGCAAAGCAGAATAATAATCTAGGAAATATATAAAACCAACCATAAAGAGCCTAATGAATGAATAAACAGGTTCCAACCAATCAACTAGAATTATTCAATGTCTACCAAGTCCTAGAGAATAATTCATCACAATATAATAAAAGTTTCTCATGGCCAAGTGAATCAAGTAATTGAGGTGAATGCAATTGTTCCATGTGCGCTATCCCTTCCCATGATAAATGCCGTCAACGATCACCTAAAACAACAATAAAGCAATGATGAGTCCACGACTCACCAAGTACAGGATACAACGGTAAATACACAAGTTCATTAAACAATTAATGCATTTTCATAAATCTCAAACTTGTCATTCCCAATTCTCAAATCTCATCAAGATTATTCTCCTGAATGCAAATGCCATGATGCACCACTTTCAGCTGATACCGGTATAGCAAAGTGTTCACCCATCGGTGATGTTATGAATAGTGCTTGTATTGCCAGGGGGCCAAAGGGCCAGTATATATATACAAAGTACAGAGGTGAATATGCAAATAACCCCTCATAACAATGGGGAATAACACACTATACATATATCTCTAACACCCCCCTCCCTCAAACTTATGGTGGATCAACAACACTGAGTTTGGAGAGGTAGAAGCCGTGCTGTGCTCGAGTCTGGGCCTTCGTGAAAAAATCCGCTATCTGAAGCTCTGAAGGCACATACTAAAGAGCAATCACCTAATCATGCACACAAGACCTCATGAAGGAAGCATCAACACCAATATGCTTGGTGAGCTCATGCTTCACAGGGTCATAGGCAATACTGATAGCACCTGTACTGTCTGACAAGAGAGGAGTCGGTGTATTGACAGAAACACCAAAATCCTCAAGTAACCATCGTAGCCAAGTAATCTTTGCTGTCAAGAGAGCCATAGCTCGCAACTCAGCCTCTGCACTCGAACGGGACACTGCAGTCTGTTTCTTCGTCTTCCAGGCAATGAGAGAACCACCAAGAAAAACACAGTAAGCAGAGATAGATCGACGATCAGAGGGATCGCTGGCCCAAGTAGCATCCGAATAAGCCTGAAGCTGTAACGAGATGGAGTGTGCAAAAGAAGAGACGGCGAGAGATAGTCCCACGAAGGTATCGCAGAACTCAAAGAAGGTGGCTGTAGTGGACCTGAGTGGGAGCAGAGACGAACTGACTCAGAATGTGGACTATATAAGTGATATCCGGACGAGTAACAACAAGGTAGACAAGACTCCCAACAAGATGACGATAGCGAGTCGGATCAAAAAGAGGCTCGCCATCAGAGGGTCAGAGGTGAACATTGAGCTCCATGGGAGTCTCAACAGTACGCTGATCAGTGAGAGAAGCGCGATCAAGAAGATCCTGAATATACTTCTCTTGGGACAAAAAGAAACCATTTGGAGTGGAAGTAACCTCAATCCCAATGAAGTAATGAAGAGGACCAAGATCCGACATAAGGAACTGCTCACTAAGACGAGCCTTGACAAAGGCAATGTACTCAGAATCATCTCCGGTAATGATCATATCATCAACATATAGAAGAAGAAGAGTCCGACCACGAGATGAAGTGTGGACAAAGAGCATAGGATCATGATCACTAGCTGAAAAGCCAGCAGCAGCAACCACAGAGGAGAAGCGCTCAAACCAAGCACGAGGGGCTTGCTTAAGGCCATAGAGAGAGCGACGAAGGTGACAGACCATGCCCTCAGGAACAGAATACCCAAGTGGCGGATGCATGTAGACCTCCTCATGCAACTCGCCATTAAGAAAGGCATTCTTGACATAAAGCTGAGAAACAGACCAGTGGCGAACAGACGCCACCGAAAGAAGAGTGCGGACAATGGTCATGTGGGCCACAGGAGCAAAAGTCTCGTCGTAGTCATGACCATGCTCTTGCTGGAAGCCATGAGCAACAAAACGTGCCTTATAGCGCTCAAGAGAGCCATCAGAGCGAGTCTTAATCTTATAGACCCACTTACACGTGATGGGACGAGAGTGAGATGGAAAAGGAACAAGATCCCAAGTACCAGTACACTCGAGGGCAGCAATCTTCTCACCCATGGCATGCTACCACTCAGGGTGAGTAACAGCATCCCGGTAGGAGACAGACTCATGAGTAGCTGCACCAACAAAACCAAAACGAGCAGGGGGCTGAATCGACTGGTGATCGCAGAGAGCATAGCGAGGAGAAGATGACCCATCAGGGGAAGATGGAGCATCAGGAGAAGATGGAACGTCAGGAGAAGATGGCTCATTTGGAAGATCCTCAATACGCGGTCGACGAGTGTAGAAGTGTGAGGACCTCTTCTCAGGATATGCAAGGGAGTCCAGGAGGACCATTTTTTTTAACAAATGCAGATTACTCAAGAAGAGGAATCATGATAGTACCGCAATGACTCTAACCAAGAAGAGGAGTAGCGGTAGTACCGCACGGCAAAACCTGAGGGGAGGTCCGATAGGGACTCACAGGAGAATCCCGTAGGACCACCTGGAGCTCCTGCCTCTGTGCACCGAGCTAGTCCCAGGACACCAGATGCTAGCTCGTATAGAATCACTTCGGTACGATCACAACCACAAGGTCAAGACAAGAGATGAAACAGAAAAATTAAACTTAGTATTAAACAAGATCTTATGGTCTAAGCTTGTTTACAGAAGGTTTGCCACTTGGGCTTACAAACCGACAACAAAAGAACCTTGGCAGCCGGAAACACCAAAACGCAAAGACGCCAACCGGCAAGCCCACAGGCTGTCGAGTGGAGGACGTCCTAGGCAGCGAGGTCATCAAAGAAATACTCTTCAAAGAGGTCTGAGCTTCCTTGCACTTGGTCATCTTCATACACTGCTTTGACACAGGGCTTAGAGCCATGAGTACTTTGAATGTACTCAACAAATCACAGGGGAACATTTATGTAATTAATAATCATGCAAAGGCTTACCAGAGGAGGGTTGTATGGTTAGTTACACAAAGCAATATTTGACAGTAAATAACATAATAGATTGTAAGGCAACAAGTTAAAACAATATTACATAAATGCTCCTGTTTGAAAAGAAGGGAGTGAGCACCAACTCACATCCAAACCACTTGGGGAGGTGCTGTTGCACCCACACCAGACCTCTCCCAAGGCCTCTAGAGCACCAACTCTAGAGCTCCAACCCAAAGACTGACCACATCTCGAGCCGCCATGACCACTCTAAAGTCGGCCAAGGTCTCTTCGAGGCAAAGCCACGGCCTCTCGCAGAAGTGTCCAGGCAACATAGATTTCACAAAAGCTACCCCTTGCACCATTTTCACTAGGCATTGTCCATGACCAAGAAGTTGGCTATTCAAATAGATTTTACACTCTGCAGAGGTGTACAACTTTACCCACAATCCACGACCTCTCTAGCGGGACAGGTTCTGGAAAGACCCTTGCTCACTTCCGAAGGTGAGCAGTCTAGAGAGCGCGGCAAGGCCTTTACAAAGCTTTGAACTGACTCAGAGCTGCCCGCTAAGGTTTCTCATTCCCCCCTGCCGGGTTATCAGTGCCCTTCTTGCGCCCGGCGCCCACGCCTTCACCACAACAGAACCAAGCCACTCATTGCTAATTATTCAGCCTGCACCACCCCCATAAAGTGATCTTGTGGTTGCACTGATTGACCCAGATCAACAGATCACAAAGTTAAGTCCTTAATTGTGCTCAGGCAAGACTTCCACAATCCCATGTGCAAAGCACCCACTTCTCACTCCCTGCCTTCTTGCCCAAGCAAAAACCATTTTGGTGATTAACCCTGCCAAAAGACCACCCAGCCTTGGCGCACAAGATTTTAAAACAAAGTGGCCTCACACCACAGTCAACACAACATACGGCATCGTGCTATAGTTGCTTAACAGTGGCACCGACCACAGATTCCATAGTTAATTAGTCAAGATTATTCATTGATGAAGTATGATTCTCAAAAACCCATGGATCTAAAGCAAGGCTAAGCATAATCTTACGGTCCTATGTTGGCAATATCAAGCAATGCCAACTAAAATACCCAACTTGGAGTTTCCAAAGGGAGTATGTCAACATGTCCAACAACAAGTCCAAAGGAGGCATAATATCAAATGAGGAAGAGTAGCTACTGCCCAAGTATTTTCATATAAAAGTAGCCATGCATGATAAAGTAAAATAAAATATATTTGAAAGACTAGGCTCGATATGATCAAGGGTTGTGACTTGCCTTCGTCAAGCAGTGGTGAATCTTCTGTAGAAGGTACTGGGTCCAAGAGCTCCTCCTCCAACGCAGGATCTACATGATCGCTAAACCAAAATAAGCAACCAGCACTAGGCAAAAGAACTTAAAGACTCAAAAGAACCTAAGCAAAACTTCAACCAAAAGAATCCAATAAACCGGGAGCACAGCTCAGCTTCGGAGAGCTCTAGGAGAGGACTTGAGCACTGAGAAACCGAGGCAAAGAAGTTAGAAATGAGCCAAAGGTGACAAAGGAAGGCTTGTCCAGGCTATTTATAGCTAGGGCTGGCAAAGAGCACAGAGAGGGGCTCAGCAAACGTGTCAATGATCGGAGGTGGCCTGGACAAGGCTAGGACAAAGTATGTCCTAAAAGAATAAAACAAAGTACCTCAGAGGTGACGGCATTTAATGTGATCCGACATGCATTAAATGCGCCCAAAGTTTCGAGGTGGCAAGAATGATAAAAGGTGGGTGAGGCTAACCAGTGGGGGCCGGTCAATAGGGTGCACCACCAGTCAAGAGGTGGTCCCCGCCACAAGGGTGGCCTTCGCAAAAGACCAGGGGGAGGTCCAAAGGCACTAGGAGGTCTTGGACAAGGGTCCAAAGACTCGAAGAGGAGGTCCTGGACAAGAGGTCCAAGGACTCGAAGAAGTCCGAAAGATGGACACGATATCGCCGGCGGCGGTAGCACCGTTTTCAAAAAGAGGTACAACCGGACAACGGTAGTTCCGGGTTTACGATACGGTACAACTGCAAGCTGGAAAGGACCTTGACGGTTGAGACCAACAAAGGAGAGGTCTTAACGGCTAAGATCAAAGGCAAGGGGAGGTCCTGACGATTAGATCTCCAAAAGGGAGGTCCTACGGTCAAGATCAAAAGGACAAAGGAGGTCCTGACGGTTAGATCTCCAAAAGGGAGGTCCTACGGTCAAGATCAAAAGGACAAAGGAGGTCCTGACGGTTAGATCTCCAAAAGGGAGGACCTACGGTCAAGATCAAAAGGACAAAGGAGTCCCGTGAAGGCAGAAATACGCGGGGAAAACCAGGGCCATCAGATCTTGATCGGACGGAGCAAGGCAAATGGGCCGTTCGGACCGAGCGAACGAGCCAACTAGGCCAAGCCATCCGATGCAGATCGGAGGGCACAGAAAGGATGAAACGTTCGGACCGGGCGAACGCTCCAACAAGATTGGACCGTTCGATAAGCATCGAACGGTCCTAGGGCGAGGAAGGCAAAACTCAGGCGGTACGACCGCAAGAGCCAGCGGTGAGTCCAAATGCTAAAGGAGGCCTAGGCCTAAAGAGGTCTGGGCCTTCCGATCCAAACAAAGAGGAGGTCTGGATCGTTAGATCAAACCACGGAGAGGTCTGGACCCTTGGATCAAACGGAGGAGGGATCTGGATGGTCAAGATCTCAAAAGGGGAGGTCCTAACGGCCAGATCTAACAAGGGGGAGGTCTGAGCGGCTAAGATCTCCAAGGAGGAGGTCATAACGGCCAGATCTAACAAGGGGGAGGTCTGAGCAGCTAAGATCTCCAAGGAGGAGGTCCTAACGGCCAGATCTAAATAAGGGGAGGTCTGTGCGGTTAAGTTCTCCAGAGAGGAGGTCCTAACGGCCAAATCTAAACAAGGGAAGGTCTGAGCGGTTAAGATCTCCAGAGAGGAGGTCCTAACGGCCAGATCTAAACAAGGGGGAGGTCTGAGCGGCTAAGATCTCCAGAAAGGAGGTCCTAACGGCCAGATCTAAACAAGGGGAGGTCTGAGCGGTTAAGATCTCCAGAGAGGAGGTCCTAACGACCAGATCTAAACAAGGGGGAGGTCTGAGCAGCTAAGATCTACAGAAAGGAGGTCCTAACGGCCAGATTTAAACAAGGGGAGGTCTGTGCGGTTAAGATCTCCAGAGAGGATGTCCTAACGGCCAGAGGGGGTCCAAAAGGCCCAAAGGAGGTTTTAACAAAGGCGGTAGTTCTGGTACTACCACAGTGGTACGACCGGAGGTCGGAAGTACCGAAACGGAGAAGGTAAAACCAGAGTAGAGTGTCGCAACTCGAACGAACGGTACGACCGCTAGAGGGATGGTGGTAGTACCGCAACCCGGACTAAACCATCCTTAAGGGAGGTCTAGAGGAAGTAAGACAAAGCCAAACTTGGCTTTGAGGAATCGAAGGGGTTTTTGAAACACAAACCCAAGCTTGAACCTCAGCAGGAGGTCCCAAAACAAGGAAAGGTCTAAACGAAGGATGAGATTTAAATGGAGGGGGAGGTTTTAATCTCAAAGAGATTCAAACCAACAAAGGAGGTTCAAAGAGAAAGGTTAAGCTAATAGGCACCCAGAGAGAGCTCAGGAGGAAACCAAACCAAGGAACACCAAAGAATAGCAAAGAGCCCCAACCAGAAGAGAACACCAACAAGGGACTTGGTTCAGGTTTGGTTAGGTCAAGTTAAACTCTCCAAATTCCAAAATACTAAGTTAAGCTTGAACTGGCAAACAACCAAAAAGTTCCTTTTGATTTTGAAAACTGGCAAGAACTCTAGAACAAACGGGACGTTACAAGAAGAGAGGGGAAAAAGGTACTGTAGTGGGAGGAGCCTGAGGAGCCGCAGGAGACGAAGCAGGCGACGACAATGGTGGAGAGGCCACAGGAGGAATATATGGAGACTCAGTGGGATGGGTGGACGAGGGCAAGACAGATATAGGTGTATCAGGAAAGGTTAAAAAAGACAGAGACTCCACAGAGGAAGTCGAAGGAGAGGCAGGATGTAGGTAGAAGCGACGGGACTTGTTGAAAGTCACATCCCGATAAATCCGCATCCGTCGACCAACAGGATCCCAGCACCGATAGCCCTTGTGCTCGCAGATCAGATCCCGTAAAGACACACTCAATAGATCGATCTGCCGGCCGTGCGTTCGAGGGCGAGGAGAACATAGCAAACGCAGCCAAATGATTTAAGGGTAGAGTAGTCGGAAGAAGACCACAAAGACGCTCAATAGGGATCGCACGCTGAAGAGCAGAAGAGGGCTGGATGTTGACGAGATAGGTGGCAGTGGAAACAGCCTCGGCCCAAAAGTGAGGTGGAATAGAGGTGGCAATCATCGATTACGAGCCGCCTCAAGGAGGTGACGATGCTTGCGCCACGACACCATTCTCGAGCATGAGCACCGGGACAAGAAAATCGAAGCGAGAGTGTCTCTTTCGGCAAGGAAGCTGCGCAGGTAACGAGAGAGGTACTCGCTAGCAGAATCAGCACGAAAGACATGAATAGGAGTGGAGAACTATGTGCGAACCATAGTGGCAAATTGTTTATAGATAGACAAGGCCTCGCTACGAGAAGACATGAAATATATCCAAGTGTGGTGAGAGAAATCATCTATAAATATGATATAATATCGATGACCCCCTTTCGAAACGAAGGGAGCTGGACCCCAAACATCTGAACGAACAAGATCAAAAGGACGCTGAGACACTAACTCACTATATAAGGATAACCAAGCTGAATCTGTTTACCTAACTTACAGCCCTGACAATCTAAAGACACGTCTCTGAGATGCACCCGAAGGCCACGACAGAACTAAAGACGCAGAGACGAGATCCACACAGATGACCTAGACGGTGATGCCATCACTGAAAGAGCCAGAGACGGAGTGGCGTGACGAAGAGATCGCGGCGGCGGTGGCGTGAAGGAAGGTGAAGCCAGTCAAGCTCCCAGAGACGCTGTGAGTCAAGGCGCCGAGGGCCAGAACCAACCAGAGCTCCCGTGTGGCGGTTCTGAACACAACAAGAGTCAGAGTCGAGAATGACCCGACAACCAAGGTCAGTAATCTGCCCAGCAGAAAGAAGCTGCATGGTAAGGCGAGGAACATGAGCAACAGAAGGAACATGAAAAGATGAGTTGCTAAGAGGTCCTCGACCAGAGACAGAAAGAGAGGTACCATCAGCAGTAAGAACACTAACAGGAGAATCAAGAGGTGTAATGAAAGACAGAGTGGAAGAATCAGAAGTCATGTGAAAAGATGCTCCAGAATCAAGAATCCACGGGGAGGTACCTGACTGTGTAGGGGGTGGTTTCAGCGGTTCAAGAGTCGATGAGCGTAACCTCTGTAACCTGCCGAGGAGAACTCAAGGCGGCAAGCGTGCATCAAAGTCCGCTATCTCCCCGCGGAGAGAAAGTGGTGTAGAAGTCGATGCAGACGTCGATGTAGAAGCACCAGTGCCAGTGCTAGTAGAAGAACGGCATGAAAGATGCCACTACTTCTTATAGCACTAGGACTCAATGTGGCCGACCTTGTCGCAGTAGGAGCAGTGAGGACGGCCACCGCCAGATGGAGGGTGGCCACCACCACCTGTGGCAGCCGCTGGAGGAGGCAGTGTGCTGAAGCGTGGAGTAGTCGGTGTAGCAGGTGGACGAGCGGCGAGCACGGAGGAGAGTGGCATCAGACCAGCACCACTTAGGGGAGCTGATGGAACGGAAGCCATTGGTAGACGGCGCTAGACGGCGCGGCGACCAAAGCAACGAAGTCTAACAGGTGGCGCTGGACGGCGCGGCGGTTACATCAACGTTTCAGGAGGGTTTTTTTCTGCTTTTAGCCGGGCCGGCTCGGTTAAAAGGCCCAAAGACTGTCGGTCGGCCTACAATCCAAAAGAGCGCACGGGGGAACCCTAGTTCCCCCTTACTGTTGCTCTAGCGGCGGCGGCTGGACCAGTGGAGGCAGCGTGCGGCCTAGGGGCCGAGACCGGCGAAGGCGACGACAGCCTAGGTGATGGGACCGGCGTAGGTAGCGACAACCCCAGCGGCGGCAACGGCTCGTCCCGTTCCTCGACCTGCCACCGGTGGACTCTGCCGGGGGCGACGACAGCTTCTTCGGCTGCGGCGACGGCGGGGACTACGGGGAGATCTTCGGGTGTTTCAACTTCGGGGACTTCAAGGTTTCGTACGAGGAGCTGTTCGGTGAGGCGAAAGCCGAGGGTGAGAGGTGGGCGGAGGAGATCGCCTCGTCGAGCGGCAAGACGATCCGGCGGCAGCGTAAGGAGTTGGGCTCGGCTTTGACCGGCCAAGGATTTAAGAACCGTGGCGAACAAAGTGTAGTCGACGGGGAGATTCGATGGTGAGCGCAGTGGAGAAGAGGATCCGCTCGGGAGACGTCGAAGATGACGACAAAGCAGCGACCTCCAGGCAAGAGGCAACACTCCCTAGACAAAAAATTAACATGCATTAAAAACATGCCATGACAGCACCAAAATATTACACTTATTGCCTTCGCACGTCTACACAAAATCGACACATTTAGCTTGATTCCACCGGATGCACTACCCACTGTCCTAGCAGTAAAATGGCTCTAACTCTCTCATCTGAATCCCAAATCTAATGAAACATATACTTTCTGGAATCCTCACAAAATCATCTACAACTTCTTAGTTATGACGAACTTCTGAATCCAGCGTTTACTTCCCTATTTCCAACTCTAAAGACTACCCCAAAATCTATCAGAACAGACAACTTCACAATTTCATATCTTTTTTATAGAGAAAAGTGCACTGTAGGTCCCTGGACATGCGAGGCTGAGCCACTTAGCTCTCTGAACTTGAATTTTACTTTCTCAGCCCCCTGAACTTGCGAGGTTGTGCCACTTAGCTCCCTGAACTTGCGTTGAAGTGAAGTTCGTCGGATGCGATGCTGACGACTTCGTCCCCTCCGATTCCGGTGGACTCATCGTCGCCCGTTCCGGCCGTGTTTATCGTTCCCGTCACCTCACGCCGACAAAAAATATATTCTTCGGGCCCAGGAACGCATCGTGCTTGTGTCTTCGCCAGAGCTCCACTGTCGCAACTTGCCACCACCCTCACCCTTGCCTCCTCTGAGTCAGCCGTGAGAGAGAGAGAGAGAAAGAGAGAGAGAAGTGCATTCCCAGTCCAGAGCAGGGGTACAATACTCCTCTCTCTCTCTCTCTCACGGTGATTCGCCAGCTCAGCCTTTTCTATTAGCAAACGACCAAATAGACTTCGTGTAGGGTGAGTAGCTTCCACTCTGGCACCGGGAATGTACTTGTCTCTCACGCCGACTCAGAGGAGGCAAGGGCGAGGACGGCGACAAGCTGCAATGGTGGAGCTCCAGCGAAGACGCGAGCACAGTGCGTTCCCAGGCCCGAAGAATCCATTTTTGTGGGAGTGAGGTGACGGGGACGATGAACACGGCCGAAATGGGGTGGCGAAGAGTCCACTGGACTCGGAGGGGATGAAGTCGCCGGCATCGCATCTGACGAACTTCGCTTCAACACAAGTTCAGGGAGTTAAGTGGCACAACCTCGCAAGTTCAGGGGGCTGAAAAAGTAAAATGCAAGTTTAGGGATCTAAGTGGCACAACATCGCAAGTTCAAGGAGCTGCGAAAGTAAAATGCAAGTTCAGGGAGCTAAGCGGCACAACCTCGCAAGTTCAGGGACCTATAGTACAATTTTCTATTTTTTATATAACTCGAAAAGTAATGAACAACAGCCATTTTGGAATCTACGCAAAATTCCCTAGCTTATTCCAGTTATGACAAAAAATAAATTACTTCATTTACTAAGCGTAAACACCCATCTTCACGACAGCTGCCAACGACAACCGTTTTCTGGACAAAGACCTTCCCGAGGTTGTAACTTTTCACTAACAACTCCAAATCTAGTGTTCTAGATCTTCCTGGAAAGCTAATGAAATTATCCACATCTTTTCAAATTGGACGAAACCCTGAATCCGAACTTAAACACCTATAATTGCCCCTGCAAGGTTCTGCATCACAACTCGACAAACAAGGACTTACATAAAACTACACTTCACATGGACCAATCGATCTACGAATTGAACAACGATTAATCTATGATAAATCTTGGGATGATAAGATGTTACCCACAAGAAAAACATCGCCAATCACGAAACCCTTGATTTTTCCCTCTTCTTTCTCTTCTCCTTTCCTCCTTCCTCTCGTTGCCATTCCCTTCTCCTCCTCTCTATGACCAGGGCAACCACCACCACCACCACTACAACACAACACCCATGTAGAGACGTCCAATCTATAGGCTAGAGACGTGTTATTTCATCTCTAGAGGACCATAGAGCCGTTTTTATAAAGCGTCCTTGGAGCGTCTCCTCACGGACCGTGTCAAGAACCGTAGAGACGCCTATAAAACATGTGTACAGGATATAAGATGCTTTATAGAGACGTTAAAATTCATGTCTATGTATGTAGAGACATTTTAGTACATACACTTACATAACGTCTTTACTGATATAGACACGTCCGATTTGCGTGCCAACAAATATAGAAACGCTTTTATTTCGAATTTAATTGGATTATTTCGAATTTGATTCGTGCATTTTGCTACAAACGGAAAACATATATCGTCATATGACATTATTCCACCTCATCCAAAAAAAACTAGAAAACAGTAGAGCACATGTCATCACATGGAAGCATCATATTCTCACAATCAACAAACTAAGAAAACTGTAGAGCATGCATGCACTTCATAGCAGCAACAAATATTTGAATTTACAGCAAGTGGAGTTCAGAACTAAATCAAACATCCATATAAAAAAGGTGCAGATACATCAAGAAAAGATCCTATGGATTGACACATTTTTTTTCCTAAATAGTTGGAATCTATCTATAAGCTTTGTCCAGGGAGAAACTAATACATTAGCTCCTCCATCTCCATTGCATTCTCTCTGTAGTCCTCAGTTATCCTCAGCTGACTCCAGGCGTAGGTCATTCAAACTCTTTATTGCAGAATCCAAATCATCTCCAGATGCCTCAAGAGTTCTTTCAAGCAACTGGAATAATTTTGAAAATCATTAAAATCAATATCATATGGCTACCATAAGAATCCACTATTTATTCACTAAAATGTTGAGCTAAATTATACATCATGAAAACAATCCAGTCATCACCAGCATAAAATCGTAAGTTTCGATACAAGATACCAAGCTTCATGTAGCAAACAACACTAACCAGAAAAAAATGCACTTGGCACAATGGAAGCATCCCGCTCGGATCCGACGCCCCGGGCCTCCCCTGCTCTGCCTCCCGCCTGGATCCGGCACCCCTGGACGGAGGCTGAGCTCCAGTTTTCAACAGGTAATAGGATAATAATTGGATGAAAAGCTTACTAGGGAGTAATAACAGTGCTACTACAGCACAAAAGTTGAGAACAAGGTACTATCTTAGCACTTGTATTCAATAACTTAGAATGGAGGAGCAATGTCAACAAGATTGACACAAGATGGCCTCTTTGCATTGTAGTAGAAATGGGCAATCATTTGAACTAGCTCATCAGCGGTTCTTATCTTTGTAAACTCAGTTAGTGAGGAAAAGAATCAGATACTGCCAGAGCAGATATTTCACACAGTTAAAATCGCAAGCGTGGCTAAAAGGTGCAACCTACCCAATTGCTACCTTTAGTTTCTCAAACAACCAACCTCATAATTGAACTTGATGTATATCAAAGGTGCAATAAAATACGGGATTAACAGATGTTGCTTCTCTTACAGCAAATGGGACTGACCTTTTTCTCTGTATAAGATCTTGTTTCCCCTGAGGAACAATAATTGTGGGCATTCAGCATGATATGATATGATTCACAATCAAATTCAGCATTTGTCCAAACATCAGAACAACCTTGCTAGAGTTAATTGAATAGTGGCCATGATATGATTCACACATACCCGAGGAGGTAGCCGATCTTTAGCATTCTAGTATACCTTAGCAGCCTTTCCCAATTCTTGAAGAAACTTCCAATTGTCAGTAGCCCTACGAAGCACAAAATTAGACACACTTCAATACTAAATTATCAAAGCATCCTGCAAAGTAAGAAATACTTTTTTTCTGAGGCAGCACAAAACATCACCATAATTTTGGATATTAAAGTCAATTTATGCATCAGTCCTAGGACAGTTCTGACCTAGTGGCCTGTTTTAGCTCATTGGATTCGCACTCTGTTCCAAACATAATCGCCAATGGTTCGCGACTAGACACTAGACAGAGACGAATGATTTTTACCGGTTGTAGCGCTCGAAGACAAGGACGATGAGGGGACTAGGGTGGAAGGAGAAGCTCTCCCACTCCAAGCAGTTGATCTCCTTGACCCAGCCCTCGTCGACCTCCCTTTCCCAATCGTTCTCCACCCCATCCACCGTCACATTCTTGATCGAGTGCTTATCGAAGTACTCCGACGCCCGGACCCCCTACCCGCCGTCAGCGTCCAACGGCCAGCTCGAGTCCTTCTCCACCATCACCTTCTGCTCCCCCTCTTCCTCCCCGGGATCATCTCTATCCTCCTCATCGGAGATCCGCTCCCTGTCCTCCTTTTGCTTCAGGATGTCACCTTTGCCTTCAAGGATCTCCGAGTCGCACTCCCGGATGGAAGTGAAGACCTTCTTGAGGCAACCACGGATGAAGTCCTCCACGGCTGCCGCCTCGCTGCGGCGCCTGCAACGCGGCTTCCAGGGCTTGGTTGTGGGGAAGGCGGCGACGGCCTCTTCTGGATTCTGGCGACTAGTGCGGTGTTCGGGTTTGGGGGCTTCCAGGGTTGGATTGGGAGGTCGTGGCGGCCGTGGCGGCGGAGGGGTGGGGGACGCGAGGAGGCGCCTGGAATACCATCCATGGTTGCGGCGGGTGGGATTTAAGCCGGTGGTCGGGGTCGAGGGTTTAAGAGGGAGGAGAGTGGGAAGACGAAGCATCACACGTGCCGGGGGGGCGGCGAGACGAAGCCACGAAGGGAGTGGGCGAGTGGCTAGTAGCTGCATGGGGGGAGGCATTGGATTTCTGTTGAGAGGTAGAAGAAGTGGGGAGGTGGGGAGACGGAGGTGTGGGGGAGGTGGAGGGATGCTACGGTAAGAGATTTTGTGGCGTTGTATAAAATGTCTTGAGAAGTGTTTTTACATACGAGGTGTTTCTCGGCGTAGAGACGAACATGAAAGTGTCAAAACAAAAGCGTCTTTACGTGATAGGTTTGTTGTAGTGCATCACCACTAGCAAAGCAGCAGAAGACACAAGGTGTATGCGCCAGTGAGATGAGCAGGGCACCTTTGGGAGGTGCAAAGCGGTGCAAGGGTGCAGGTGTCGGCAGGGCGACAGGATCGGGAGGTGGTCTTTGGCAGGGAGGTCTTTGTGGTGGTGGCTGGGTTTGGCCAGCCCCCCTGCCTCCTTCTTTAAGTGGCCGACTCCCCTCCTTGGGCCACGACGCGATGGGCCTTCGGCCCAAGTTCTAATGCTTCCCTCATTTTCTGAATTTTTCGGCCCAAGTTCTAATGCTTCCCTCATTTTCTGAATTTTAAGTCCCAAATTCTCATTTGCTATTTTCTAATTCTCAATCATTAATCGGGATATTACATAAACCTCATTTGGAGAGCATTAAAGCTGATCAGTATCGAGATCAAAGGCAACCAACGTAGATGCAGCTTGAGGAGAGGTACTTATAGTATGGACATGAGATACTTGTAATAAGACATCTACATAAATATAAACATGGTGAGATTTGTTGGAATAAATTTTTTGTGGATACCCTTCCCTAACTAGGCCTATGAAGGTCCAAAGGCCAATGAGACCTGTTAGCAACTTTTAGTCCTATATAGCTATACTCCCTCCGGTTCACCAAAAAAGTCGTTTTGGAATGTGTGCAATCAAACTTTACAAACTTTGGTCATGTATATCTTTTTAAATATTTATATTAGATACATAAAAATCATATGTGTATATTCGCCTTGAAAAATACTCATAATATGACAATTTTATTGGGTTTTTCAAATATATTATGATAGTAATTAGAGGTTAAAGTTATATTTTGGGGACCGTGTCAATGTCCAAAACAACTTGTTTTTTGTGAACTGGAGGGAGTATTAGCTTTCAAAGAAGACTGTCTCGTTGTATAAATATGAGATATGGGCTAGCTATTTCTACACCCACATCTGATATCACCAATAAAAAAGAGAGGCTACTAGGACTACATCTTTGCTATACTTTTCTTGAGTATTTGAGTGCTTGATTGTTGGCAACATGAAACCCCCCTCCAAAAAAAACAAGATTAAAGACCTCCTTCACTTTGACGGCTAGAAATTCAAGCAATAATAATATATAAAAGAGGGAAAATTCTACAAATATAAACAATTAGTAAGATTAAAGGAACCCTGTTCGCTTTGAGAGCTAAAAATTTCTACAAAATATTAAAAATGAAAAAACCCTAAAAATTCTCTCGTTAATCAAGAAAAAAAGAAGAAAAGATCTAAAAATTTATTTTGGTAGGATTAGATTATAACAATGTAGATTAATCAAATATAGACACTACATCTATTACAAATGTATAACAAATATATCTACATTAGAATCATATAGCAAATACAACTATATTTTAAAATGGGTTAATAGCACTTTTGGTCCCTCAACTATGGCCCGTGACTCATTTTCGCCCCTGAAATATTGATTTGGCCAAATCTGCCCTCAAACTTTACATTTTGATTTGTTTTTGTCCTTGTGCCCATTTGACATCTCACGTGTACATGATGAGTCACCAGTGGAAGTGTTTTGCTTTGTCAACCAACGTGAAAACGAAGACCAAAGTACCCTAAGTAGTATTACATTATTATAATTTCTTGTTCCTACACATGAATAGACTATGTGTGCCAATTGATTTCAAGTGTCCAACTAAATCGGACCATCCCACTTGAAACTTTACTATATTGGCTTGGGGATGGGCAATTTGGTATTTTCATATGTGTTGACTCCATATGTGCAATGTCATGTAAATTGGTCAAAGGGACAAAAACGAGCTAGAATGCATAGCTCTGGGACCGATTTGGCCAATTTCATAGTTGAGGGACGGAAATAAACCACGAGGCATAGTTGGAAGACAAAAGTACTATTAGCCCTTTTAAAATATAGTCATCCAATTGTGCAAACAATTCAATTAGTTTATAATAAGGCTATTAGAGTGATTTTTTCTTGCCATTCTCTTGACGTTATAAACTTTTAAATTCATGTTTAGGCAGTACATGAATTGATGGATCTCATTTAATAATAATAATTATTATTACTACAGTCCATCAAGGCAGACAACGTCAATGAGGCTACAGAGCAAATACTTGGTTATCTGGAGGATACAAGCAAAGGAAATGTGATATACTTCGATGGCTGGCACGGATCGGGGGCATCCACCGTTCTCAAACTCGTAGCCAGACGCCTCCAACCATCATCGGTAGCTGGAACGACAGATCTGAACCCAAGGTTGAAGTTTGATAGGATCATCCACGTCGATTGCTCGGTGTGGAAGAGTAGGAGGGCCCTGCAGAAGGCAATCGCGGAGGAGCTGGAGCTTCCCCGTTCGGTGATGGCCATCTTTGGTCAGCGTGACGAGGAGGATGACAACGACGGGGTAGACGAAGCCTCTCGCGCTGAGATAGCAGAAGTCACGACCGTGATCTACCAAAGCATACTGGGTCATCGAATCCTTGTGATTCTCCTCAATGGAAGTAGTGACTATGTTAATTTAAATGACTATGGTATCCCCATATACGGATACATAAGCAACAAGGTGTTGTGGACCTTGCGCGGGAGGTTTCGGCTCCATGTCCAACTAGAAAAGAAGAAACGCAGGAAGATCAAGAAGAAGAGTGATGTGATTCTGGGTGCTACACATGCACATTCGTCAGCTGGCAAATGGTGGGATCTATTCCGCGAAGAGGCTGAGGAGGTTGCACGATTCACGGGTATCCCTGAGCCTGACATGAAGCACCAGACGGTCGAGGATTGCATCTTGTACATGTGGGCACTGAGAGATGTTGACAACATCGATTGGGGGGGCCATGCTTCCAACTACTGGGTATGCGATGGGATTATACAACAAGGCGGGGGCAGCGGTGACGAAGGTAGATCTGCATGGGAGATTGCTGATGCCTTGCACAGAAACATGCACTTGGATTGGGAGGATTGGAAGATTGTTAGTGATGCCATTAGTTATTACCAGGGGAGGCCGCCAAATGACCGCTGGATTTCAGCCACTCCCCAATACCTGCAGCAGCAAGCATCATCTGGTCTTCCTCCTGAGGCAACATCCCTCTTCCTAGCAGCTAACAGAGTAGCTAAGCCATCAATTAATACGGTATTACCCGCTGATATGTTCCAACATCCAGACAGCAAGCTGCGTGTGATACAACTCTCTTGTTGCACCTTCAGTTTTGCATCTCCTCCCTTCCTCTGTTGTAGAAACCTAAGGTTCCTCCTGCTTGACCATTGCAAGGATGGCCACAGTGGTAGTACAGATACTATAAAGGACAGTGCAGATGGAGGAGTGATTGAACACAACCGCAATGGATCATGGAGTGCATGTTTCCAGAAGCTATGGGTGCTGGACCTGAGTTATACAGACTGGGACTGGTTGCTATCCGAAGAGATGATCAACGTAATGGCTGAGCTCAGGGAGCTGAATGTAAAGGGAGTCAAGCATTGGAGCCTGAGTCATTTACGTGACCGTGGAACTAGAAGCAGGACTTGGCTGCTTAACCTTGCCAAGCTCCAAGCAACAGCCGAGCCAATGGACGACACAACGCAAGCACCATCAATGGTAGAATTCCCAAACTTGTCCGACGCAATCGGCCTCAAGGAAGTCATACTCAATGGTTGTGTTGGGCTGGGACAAGTTAGCCCCGGTGCCCTGCCACCATCACTTGAATCATTTACATTCTCAGTTGATACATCTGTCAACGTAAAATCCATCTCCTTCTGGGGTTGTGCTCAGCTGAAGATTGCATTGCTAAGAGGATTTCTTGGGAGCCTCGAGGAGCTGGATATGTCAGGCACAGCAGTGAAAACCCTCGACCTCCGTGCAGTGCAAGCCCCAAACCTCAAGCGGCTCTTTCTGTTGGGCTGCGAGAAGCTTCGTGCAATACTATGGCCACCACATCCACAGGACAAAAGTCAACGTACAAAGCCGGAGGTGTTGCACATTGACACCACCCGATTAGTATCGCAAGGCGGTCGAGAAAATAGTAGGGGTATATGCCACTTTGACTTTGAGTGGAATATTTCTGTAAGAGATGCACGGCTTCTTAGGTCCCTTGTGCGTGCCGAACAGTTTTACATTCCTCTCAGGTCTACAGAAGAAGAGGGTTCATCAGAGGAGTTGCAAATCTTTGTTGTGGAGGTCCTGGAGGAGGAGGAACCACCACAACCCAATGGTAAGGAGGAAAAGTTCAGGTCTACAGAAGAAGAGGGTACACCGGAGGAGTTGCAAATCTTTGCTGTGGAGGTCTTGGAGGAGGAACCACCACAACCTAAAATACAACCACCCAAAGATAGTGGGGGAAAGTTAACACATATCGAGATTTCATCTTCTACTAGTGTTGTTCCTGCTGGCGGTGGCAAAGCCCAAGGAATCGACGAGAGGAGCAGTGGTAGCAATGACACCACCAAGGAATCAGCAGAAGTGGTAGCAATAACACGTATCGAGACTCTGGATGCTCCTTCCGGTTCCGACTGCAGTGAACAGCAAGTGCTTCTAACCCTGCAGCAGCCTGGTAACTTGTACACTGATGTCATCACCTTTAAAGACCACCTACGATCTGCTGCTACTAATGGTGGTCATGCCCCGGAGATCACGTGGCCTTACCCGTTCTACACTCGCAAATGCTACATGCACATACACGATGAGATGAAGACCGAATTACAGCGGGGCAGTGAAGGAACTACTACTACTTTACCGGATTATGTATGTGATGGTGCTGCCATCCTGCACGTGCATGATAGCTTGTCCATCACTAGTATCGAGAGGTATCCTGCAGTAGGTCCAGCATGGTATCTCCTGCGCATGTGCCGAATCGAGAGGTGCCCAGCGTTACGAGACTCTGTCTTCACTGTGCCCGAAGGCAGTGGTGGTGAGTGCATCTTTTACTGCCTGAGGAAATTATGCGCGTCCCAACTCCCAGAGGCGCGCTACATCTGGAACTGGAGTACGGTGGTCCAGCCTCATGCACGTTCATTTGAGGACCTAGAATCCTTATACCTGGACCGATGCCCCAGGTTGATACATGTACTCCCCTTGTCCACGTCAATGGCCACACGTGGATTTCGTAACCTGGAGACCCTCGATATCGTGTGGTGCGGTGACCTTAGGAAGGTCTTCCGTTTGGACACTGAGGGCCAAGAGCAGTTGTCTGCAATAGTATTCCCTAATCTGAGACACATCCACCTGCGCGAGCTCCCCATGCTGCAGCACATCTGCGGGCGCAGGATGTCTGCGCCGATGCTCCAGACCGTCAAGATCAGGGGCTGCTGGAGCCTCAGGCAACTGCCGGCCGTTCCCCAGGAAGGAGGGCATCCGAGGCCGACAGTGGACTGTGAGAAGGAATGGTGGGACAGGTTGGAGTGGGACGGGCTGCAAGACAGCCACCACGCTTCCCTCTACGAGCCGAGGCACTCGCTGTATTACAAGAAGACCCTGCCCAGGGGCTTCCTCCTCAGGTGAGCCTGCTTGTCAGGTCAGGTGATCGAACCCTATAGCTAGCTTAATTAGCTTCGTGCTTAACTGATCCGCTAGCTCATTGTTAATTACACACATTCCCACTTTTTTCCCATAGCTAGGAATAATTATGCGTCATCTATGTATGTATAGCTAAGTTGCGTCAATCGATATATATATATATACTTGCCTTTTTTATTTATGAACTCTTTTACTTTGCACTCAATTTAATACGGGGCGTTTGTTCTTTTTTATCTAATAGTTCAGATTAGCTAGGATTTAATTATACTATACCTGATAATATGAGTAGTAGAATCTCGAGTGGTATAGGATTGGAATTGCCCATGTGAGCATCACACGTCCCAGGAGTAATATTTTCAACCCTAGTTGGAAAAGTCCAAAATATCCCCACAAGAAAATTATAAATACAAAGAAAAATCTATTATGCCCTTTATAAATGAATTGTCAGATTTGATTTATAAGCCTCCTACTTTTTACAGACAGACTTGCATAATTATTCCTATATAGCTCGGTATGATTGATCCAACCATCACGTTATATATGTGAACTCAATTAGTGCTGCATGTGCTCGTCCCATTGATGATTCATTGGTCGTTTATTTCTTCGCTGACATTACCTGCTTTCGTTGGATCGGTCCTGCAGGTAATTCCTCGCACTGCAGTGGGCATGCAGTTTGCGCTCCTCCTGGTGTGTCGTGTTTGCAAGATTCAGTGTTTTTGTGTGCTTCCTGGTGGCTCTGCTTCTCACCTGCTGCTTCTCCTGAGAGGCAGACGTGCTGGATTGATTTGTGTGCTGCTGTGTGAGCTGCATCTGCACTGCCATGGTGTGGTGGTGCCGGTACGTGCCTTTCACTTCTAGTCCGGTTTGGTCCATCCTTCCTTTCTTTCATGGAAGTATCATCATATTATCTTGTTGGACAGATGACACCAACTCCCACTGTATGTGTGAGAGAATAAAGAGGGAGTTCAGCATGACATGTCAACTATGTATGTGTGGACTGCCATGCTGATGTGCTCTTGTGTGTGTGAGGCTGATGTGCTCTGGTGTGTGTGAGAGAGGGTCTGTGGTTTGTGCATTGTTATTCTAGTACTATATGTATCACTGTCAACTATATGGTCTGTCATTGTTACTCTAGTACTCTCTATATATATATATATATATATAGAGAGAAGGAATCTAGTACTGAACTTTTTATTATTAATTAACCATTTTTATTTTTTATTTTAAAGTTAACATCAGCGCACTTTATTTCTAATTCTGACCCTTTTGGTCACGCCACCACCCGTGACGTGACAAAACAACGCTGTCACGCTATAGGATAAGTCCGCTAAATAGCACTTTTTGGTCACGCACTGGTGGTAGCGTCACCAAATAACATTGTCACGCCACCATCCATGGTGTGACAAGAGTTTGCCCCAGCGTGACAACGTTGTTTTGTCACTACAAAAGGAGTCAGAATTTGAAATAAAGTGCGCTGTGGCTAACATTAAAATAAAATTAAAAAAGGTTAATTAACAAAAAAAGTTATCTAGTACTATATATATATCACGTGCGTGTGGTTTGTGCAACAGTTATGTTTTCTTTTTCCTGTGTTCGAATCCATGCATCTGGTTTTCTTTTTCTTTGTCCTCCCCACGGGTGAACGCTTACCACCCTCTTGCCACCACGATAGTTGCTTAACGGCTGCAGAAACCTTTATTTTTAAATTAAAATTCGAAACGGAAATTTCGAGCAAAATTAGTCCAGATCACCAGATGGGCTAGTTGACGAATAGAATTGTGTAACTCATCCGCACCACCGGTGGTACATCTACATGAGTCATGCAAGCTTAATATTTTAATCTACTAGTAGGGTACATGTACGTTGCAACGGAACCCTAAACTTTACACAAAAATATTTCTCATCAAAATATAGTGATACATATATCTACAAGCATCACATTAGTGCAACATGATAGAATAAGCACTCCATGCGACAATTATGTATACTTCAATACATAAATAACTATCATACCATCATGTAAAATAACTACAAACCAACTGATAAATTAGACATCATGCATTAAATCAGAAACATTAACTTCGTCTATTACATCAACTACTGCTACTACTACCCGAAAATTAAAATTTAGAACTCATAGATTGTTTACCTTTGGAAGTTGAAATTGGTGTCGACTTCCATCCCCGGTGCGCTGCCCATTTCGAGCTATTGTCGACCGGTAAGAAAGAGAGCTACACGTCGACGGTCACCTTCTTCCACCCTAAATCCAAAATAGCTCTTAGTTCTCACAGCTTCAAGTAGTTAACTAATGAACAGTGCATAAGAACCCAATGTGACTGAATTCAGTAGCTTGTGTTTTACAAACAACGCGCATCACAAGTCTCGTCAAATCCTAAAAGAAATCTTTAAAATGCCAAAGAAAATTCAGCCAAAATTGTTATCTTGTTAAAAGAAGTTTAGTTAGCTCAGCTGAATCGTAGATCCAAATGTAAGTTTACAATCAACTCAAAAGAGAAGTCAAGTTTCAATATTCATTCTCAAAAGGAAATGGATACGTTGGAGTACTTGCCTGTTAATTAACGCCTTCTTATTAGATTTCATAGGGAGCATGCAAAGATCCATTAATCAATGAAGAATTCAAATACCATCCACTACATGTTGAAGCACTACGAAGGCACAAAACAAGGTGAACACCGTATGTTTTATAACTCTTTGTTTTCGCACAATTGTTCGTGCAGAATTGCAAGATATCCCGACATCCCAATTGTTCAGCTTGCGTCCATAAAGATCAAAAAACGTGACCTGCAATGGAGAGAAAAAAAAAACATAAAACTCATATATAGGGCTTCCATCATGTTGCATTTCTCCATCATCGAAAAGAGAATGTATGTTTCTCCAATAAAGTAGCAAAGATAAATGAAACAAACATTTTGCAAATAGTATATACTATAAAGCCGGTATGCACATCATGAGCCAATGACTATTCTCACTGGAACTTACATAAGATAAATACCAAAGCATTTAAATGTAAAGCATCTCGTTACTATGAAACATTAAGAAAACTATTGCTTACCAAAAGAATTCCCAAATTGTGCTCCTTGGATCGAAGATACCCCAGCATATCTTTCCCTTCCCAGACCAACTAACAAAAAGAAATAAATCCTTAGAATGGTGTATATAATAATTTATTATCCTCATGTTGGCAAATATCCTCCAAACTTCAGATTAATAAACAATGCCACAATGAGCAAGACAGCCACCACGCTTCCCTCTACGAGCCGAGGCACTCGTCGATGCTGAAGACCGTCAAGATCAGAGGCTGCTGGAGCCTCAGGCGACTGCCGACCATTCCCCAGGAAGGAGGGCGAGAAGGAATGGTGGAACAGGCTGGAGTGGGACGGGCTGCAGGACAGCCACCACCCTTCCCTCTACAGGCCGAGGCACTCGCAGTATTACAAGAAGACCCTGCCCAGGGGCTCCCTCCTCAGGTGAGCCTGCCTGTCAGGTCAGGTGATCGAACCCTCTAGCTAGCTTAATTAGCTTCTTGCTTAACTGATCCGCTAGCTCATTGTTAATTACACACATTCCAACTTTTTTCCCATTTTGCTAGGAATAATTATGCGTCATCTATGTATGTATAGTTAAGTTACATCCATCAATATATATACCTGCCTTTTTTATGTACAAGCTCTTTTACTGTATACTCAATTTAATACGGACCGTTCATTCTTTTTATCCAATGGTTCAGATTAGTTAGGATTTAGTTATACTATATCTGGTAGTATGAGTACTAGAATCTCGAGTGGTATTGGAATTGCCCATGTGAGCATCACATGTTCCAGGAGTAATATTTTCAACTCTAGTTAGAAAAGTCCACAATACCCTTACGAGAAAATTATAAATACAAAGAAAAGTCTATTATGCCCTTAATAAATGAATTGTCAGATTTAATTTATACTACAACCGTATACTTACTAGTAGAATGTATCGTAAAATTTCTCTTATTTATGTATCTGTCTTGCGGTCTAACCATCAAAGCCTCCTACTTTTTACAGACAGACTTGCATAATTATTCCTATATAGCTCGGTATGATTGATCCAACCATCACGTTATATATGTGAACTCAATTAGTGCTGCATGTGCTCGTCCCATTGATGATTCATTGGTCGTTTATTTCTTCGCTGACATTACCTGCTTTCGTTGGATCGGTCCTGCAGGTAATTCCTCGCACTGCAGTGGGCATGCAGTTTGCGCTCCTCCTGGTGTGTCGTGTTTGCAAGATTCAGTGTTTTTGTGTGCTTTGTGTGTGTTTTTCTGCCTGAGAGGCAGGTGCGGCTCTGCTTCTCACCTGCTGCTTCTCCTGAGAGGCATACATGCTGGATTGATTTGTGTGCTTGTGTCTGAACTGCATCTGCACTGCCATGGTGTGGTGATCTTTCAGCTATCTTGGTGCGTGCGTCTTTCAGCTATGCACTGCCATGCTGTGGTGGTGCCGCTGCGTGCGTCTTTCACTTGCTAGTCCGGTTTGGTCCATCTTGTTGGATAGATGACACCAACTCCGACTCGGTGTGTGTGAGAGACAAATAAAGAGGGAGTTCAGCATGACCTGCCAACTATGTATGTGTGGACTGCCATGCCGATGTGCCCTTGTGTGTATGAGAGAGAGCAGTGGCGGACCCAGAACTAAATCTTAAGTATGGCGGCTCGTCGCTGCATTGTCGGATGCCGCTTCCTCGGTGGGCATACCGGCTGCCGCTGCCTCCCCACACGCCGCTAGAGCTTGGTCACTAGGCCCTCGCTCGATGGCTCCATGCAGTGTGTCACTCAATGAATTAATAATAAGTTCAACTAACCACTTTTTCCAGAGAACAAGTGTTCATTGAACTAATAAAATGGATCATTTTGGAATATACAAATATCCTAGATGCCTTAAACACTCATGTTAGTATGTTACTCCATCAAGTAGAAATTTCAATAGCCTACCTCTATGTTTGTTTTCTGAAAAAAAATAAACACAATTTCTAGTACCTTAACTCGCTCGGACACTGCTGCAAACTCTAAATCCATCTACCGATCTTGCGATGGTACGGTATTTCCTCAAAGTAACAAGAACAAATCACACAAGGGAAAACTGAAGCACAAGTACAAATCACATAAGGAAAAACTGAAGCACATCACGAGCGATTAGTTACCAAATAGGGAGAGCACGTGGGAGACAAGCAGCACAAGCTTGGGCCTCATTAACCATCGACTTCCGACGCCGCCCCGCCGGTGCCACCAGAGCGAGTCCACCAAGCATCGGCCGCGCTAGCACTACTACGCTAGGGAGGAGTAGCCGATAGTGTCGCTTGCGCTTGAGTGGCGGGAGCAGAGCTCGCCAGATCGCCCGCCAAAGATCGCCCTCACGCCATCACGCACCAACCGCGAGCCGCCACGCCGACCGCTTTCTTGCCGCCGCTTACGCCTATGCTCGGCGCTCCATCGCTATGGCCTCGCCTCGCTTCGCGCTCCGTTAGCCGCCTGCATGTGCCGCGCTTCGCCGCCCCACCCTGCGCTCCGCCACGCCTAGGCTAGGGTTGAGAGAGAGTAGGGATTGATTTGCCGATCGCCTAACTGAAGGCCGAGTTGAGGCAAGGATACTCGATTGGCTAGGCACTGGTTTGGGTGAAATTCAAATTCGTAACGACCCATAGCCTTCTCTCGCTACATCGAGTGGCGTCTTGATTGCTCACTACCGCCGCCGCCTTGAGAGGGGAGTTTCCGTCGGCGCCGTCTACCTAGGGCAGCCGCCCGGCCTTGCCCTATTGCTAGGACCGCCCCTGAGAGAGAGAGCTTGTCAACTATATACACTAGCAGGAAGCCCGCGCGTTGCCGCGGGCGCACAAAACGCATCCTATATGACTTAGAATTCTAGGTAGATATGCTGCAATAGCATCATCTATACAAAGCATGTTCCAACAATCGATCGAAAATGCTATTACATATACTTTTGTAGGTTGAAAGACTGGTAAAACATGGAGTTAATTCCTTATTTGCCATTGGAAGTTGGCGAGCTTCCTAAAATGCCATCAAAAAATTGCTCATCCCTTGTATGCCACTCGTTCTCAACTTTAATCCCTTATTTGCCACTCCGGTCAGTTGACTGTTGGCTGGACCGTTGACTTAGATGCGAAAAGACGATTTTGCCCCTAAGTATGCTGAGATCTTTAGGGAATTGTTTGACATAGTAATATAGTTCCAAAAATTATGAAATTTTTAGGGGAAGTTCCTAACATAGTGCAGATTATTCTGTAATTTTTATAGGTTTTTAGGGGAAGTTCCTAACATAGTTACAACTAAAAATTTAAAGATTTTTAGAGAAAAACATGTTGCAAATAAAACCCTATAAAAATTATAGAATAATCTGCACTATGTCAGAAACTTTCCATAAAAATTTCATAATTTTTGGAACTATATTACTATGTCAAACAATTCTCTAAAGATCTCAGCCCTAAATAATGCACTTAGGGGCAAAATCGTCTTTTCGCGTCCAAGTCAACGGTCCAGTCAACGGTCAACTGACCGGAGTGGCAAATAAGGGATTAAAGTTGAGAACGAGTGGCATACAAGGGATGAGCAATTTTTCGATGACATTTTACGAAGCTCGCCAACTTCCAATGGCAAATAAGGAATTAACTCTAAAACACGACATGTTTTAATTCACCTAATACATTTATTTCAGAGATCATAAAGAAACCTTAGATGATATGAGTGAACAAAACATCTTAGGGAAAACGGACATAACGTAGAATACATCAAAAAGTATTCAGAGTAGAAGGAAAATTCTACAAAGAAGATAAGATAAAATCCTAATAAAGGTTGAAGCTAATGGATTCCAGGATCATGCATTTCCTCCGGAATTGAGTTGTTGCATTAGCTGCTAGCTTAGAATACTATTTACAAAGAAGCATCTTGCAGAAAGCAAGGAAATGTCTATTAATTAGAAATCTAGAACCAATATATAACAAATCAACTACAGGCACCGGAAGAAAACAAGACAGCTTTCATGTCTCTTGTTGTACAATTCAATAAATGAAAAAGAAAAGAAATAGGCACATGATTTCTTTATTTCTCAACTATTCTCAACTAAATGAACATCATACATGGTTTGCAACATACAAGAATAAAATGGCAACAATAGGAGGGATATGGTTTCAAACAACAGCAAAGGGATATACAAAACAAAATGGTACTAACTATTTTGCGGAAAACGCATAAGTAAGATTTCGAAATCGCTAGTTAAGTATCATCTAATGTACTAACCATTTGAAAGGCATTAGAGTATCTTCTTTTCACTGATATAAGCACACCGATGCTAGGCTTTTGTAAATGCATGGTAAATGCGAAGTACAACATACTCAATCTCATGCATGTAAGAAAACAGGGCACTTACATTGAAAGGACAGTATACACATGTACAACCATCTATAACCTTTTGTTGTTCAAGCACAGAACCTTCATCGTGAAGTCAAATACACCTAAATAAACAGAACAAAATCGTTGCAATGAAAGGCTACGCATCATGTCGGTATAAAGTCTGAGACTTATGGGTATATAACAAAGCAGAAGCATAAAAATATCTTGGACTTTCATAGTTTGATACCAATCTGCAATGAATCAAAGGATATTTTATCATGTACACCTTGTCATGACCTATGGCAAGTAAATAATTACAGTGTTTTCTCTTTTATTGATAATCTTGCACTAAAGGACATGATCTCTGCCTACTGTCATGACTGAATGTAGATAACTGAAGCCTACTTTTTTTTTGAGAAATAAACTTACGAATTGCTTCAATTCTATTATTGATAATCTTGCACTAAAGGACATGATCTCTGCCTATTGTCATGACTGAATGTAGATAACTGAAGCCTACATTTTTTTTTTTTGAGAAATAAACTTATGAATTGCTTCAATTCTAGTAACTAAAACGTTATCAGCCATCCTTAAGGAGGGAGGAGATCAATTCAAGAGAAGCAAAATGCGTCGCAAGTACATAACACCAAGCTAGAAATCTATGTGGAAAGGAGCGCTCATCCAAGCCGGACGAACACCTGCAAGCATAATAGCTCAAAAGGGGGCAAATAAGGGAGCATCAACAGGGAAATTGATAAAAAGCATAGGAAGTATATTTTCCCTGTTAAATTCTCTGCGCGAGGCAATGTTATAGTGGACAATGGTTTATGGGGAATTGCATGGAGGAGCGTCAGGCTGGTTCTGAGGAAGTGTGGCTTCAAATGCAGGATGTTTAGTGTATGCTTCTTGAAGCCTTGGCAGAATAGGATATTGACTGCAAGAGAAAAAGGAAAGGAACTTATTAGTATTTGTTTCTAAATAATCAGTTGAACTTTGCGTTTATTTCCTACAGTAAGAATAACCGATGAAACACCGCATACCATGTCGATTTGGAAAAGTGTCAGGCCGAGCATAGATCTGGGCTGCTAGAAACACACCTCCCTGTAAGTGGCCACAACATTTATGACACACCAATTAGTTCATGTTACATTAACAGAGTTAACAGAAATAGTGTCACATTGTCTCATCTTGAGGTAAATTTTGAAATCAGTAAACATGTATCAAAGAACAAGCCTGGGTTTGAAGCACAAACCAATTGGACTTCATCGCCAGTAGCGTATTTACTGTCACGTCCTTCCAAAAGTTTTTCGATTGCTGAAACAAAATTAGTGACGGTAACTTACAAATCAACATCAAATCTGTACGCAATGAAGAACACGAGAAAAAGGAAAGAACTAACAGATAAATAGTGCATTTTTGTATATTTTGTTACTGAAAGGATTGTATATTGAAAGGAAACTATTTGGCAAAACAGACACGAGAGTAGCAGAAATCAGATTTCTGAAGCCCTTGTCAATATAATGCTAAGGCATCTGAAGGCTCTTGTTGGCGTCCATTGTGCCCAGAACCGAATCCTACAAAACAATCATGTAAAATAAACCAATACGCGGATCATCACACTGCAATTGAAACGAAAACCTAAGATTTTATCAGTACTCACGGTGATGGCGTGGCTCTAAAGAGGCTGAATGGTTGAACACACTATGCTTGCAGTCTGCATGAAGGAACAAACATCCCGATCCATATGTAGTTGCAAAGAATTTGGCTCGCATCTCGCAGAATGTAATTTTTTGGCTCGCGATACTTGAGAACATCCTCAATAGATGACTTACCCAAAAAAGTAAGGCAGAAAAGTATGTTAGCAAATTGTGTACGATCAACCCAAACATCAGCAGTACGCCGATGCAGAGCTGAGGCGGCGGCGACCGAGACCGAGCGGCGGCCGAGATGCGGTCGACCTCCTCCTCGGCCCGACACCGTATCTAGCTCCCGACGGATCCGGGCGTCGACGGCCGATCCCAAGCGACTACGCGAGTTGGCTATGTGGCGGCAGGAGGTGGCCTGGCTGTGGTGACGGTGGCAGGTGCGTCACCAGATCCGGGCGGTAGCGACCGGGTCTAAGGAGGGTTGGGCGGGATTCAGTGGACGAAGGTCGAGGCGGAGGCGCAGCAGCTCGACAACAAGATCTTGAGGCGAGGCAACCGGATTCGAGAGGTGCGCGCGCTAGTAGAGGAAGGGCGGCGGCGGCTCGGGCTCAAGCATGTGAGGCAGGGCGGCGGGATCGACGTCATGGAGGGCCGACGGCGCTCGGGGAAGAAGAAAAAACAGTAGAGGGGAGCCGCCGTCGATCGGGGAAGAAGAAAACAAGAGTCTCGTGGCGAAGCAACGCGGGCACGAGAGCAGAGCGAGCGGTGGCGCAGAAAAGGGGTGGGGGAAGAAGCGAGCGTGGCTAGGGCGGCAGGAGCGGGGGAAAGGGGGCGGCGAAGAAGGAGGGGGGAGCAGGGAGCCGAGCCAGCGGGGACGGGATGAACCAGCGGGAGCCAGGGAGAGAGAGGGGGAAGCGGCGGAGGAAATGAACGGCGAACTTCTGGAGCGATCCGGAAGTCTTAGACGGAGGCAACCGAAGAAGCAGAGAAGCGCACGTGCCGGGCTGCGTGGCGAATGGCGATGTGCGAAATCGTCAGCCTCGATCGAACGGCTAGGACGAACTAAGAGGGAAATCCGACGGCTAAAAAAGATTCGATGATGTGGCCACCGGGCTGATCTCAAAGAGCGTCTCCCTTTATATATAAAAATGGTCTGTCATTGTTACTCTAGTACTTTTATATATATCACGTGCGTGTGGTTTGTGCAACAGTTATCTGGTTTTCTTTTTCTTTTTCCTGTGTTCGAATCCCATGCTTGCATCTGGTTTTCTTTTTCTTTGTCCCACGGGTGAAAAGGATAAATACATGAAAAAAGGCCACAAATTAGCTGGTCATGAACTTTGAACTCAAACCCCCCCCACAGGCCTAAACGCTCACCACCCTCTTGCCACCACGATAGTTGCTTGTTCATAATAGTAACGACTGCAGAAACCTTTATTTTTAATTTTTAAATTAAAATTCGAAACGGAAATTTCGGGCAAAACTAGTCCAGATGGGCTAGTTGACGAATAGAATTGCGTAACTCGTCCAAAGCACCACCAGTAGTACATCTACATGAGTCATGCAAGCTTAATATTTTAAACTATACCTATACCGCTGAAAAGGGACAAAATCTACTGAAAAGAAAATCCGAAAAAAAGAAGAAGAAAAAACAAAGCTACTCTTCACTCAAATTTGTCTTTTTTGTTTCTCAATGTGCATTTCGAATTTGGATTTGAAATATTGTGGAATGATAGATTATATCATACATTATCTATGTGTTTTCTCTTCAGAATTTTTGATTACTATTTGAACCGTTTTTCAAGCAATGGAAGCACTGGTAACACAAAATCTGTTGGAAGCGCTAGAAATGTTCTACACTTGCCACATAAGCTTGGCAACCTGCCGGAGGAGGAGGGAGGCATGGATCTGACTGGGTATTTTACCTGCCTATGACTTGCCTGGTGTTTTGTGCTAAATTGCCTGGTCAGGCACATGTGAAAGGCAGTGTAGTGTTTGGTTGGTGTCCTGGATCTGTGCCTGAGTAGATACAAGAGCTAGGCAGCGTTTGGTTCATAATATGCCTGAGGAATGTGCCAACTCATGTGATCCTGTATACACTTACAGTTTCAGCGATAAACTTACAATATGGCAGAAAAACTAAATTGAATTAGCTTCATGGATGCTAAATATCAATGAAATTACAAACTTGAGTTGTGTTAACTGCGGTCTCAGCTCTGCTTTGTTTAATCTTATATTGAATAACATGTAAAGATGGTGTAGCGCTGGTTGGAAATTGGGGTCTCCAGCAAGTTATTGTCAAGACAAATAAGAATCTGATCACTTTCTAGAATTCCATTTCTATCCAAAGAATCGAGATATTTAAAGTAGCTCTGAGTCTCATAAGCTCAAGTGTCCATGTTTAGTAAAAATTCAAGTCAGGAAGAGCATAATACTTCACATATAGAAGAGCATAAACAGAATCCAATTCATGTAAGGGAATTTCTCACTCCATCTGTCAGCATAATGTAAGCACCAACATGAACATTTTGGGCTTTGAATTATCCATTGCAAACATCTGCAAGAGCTAAAAAAACAGAAACCCACTTCACATTGCATGCAAATCCAATTCATGCAAGGCAATGCCTCACTCCATCTGTCAACAAAATGTAGCTTGTAATGTAAAGATCACAGAAGTAACCACCCTGATCAGATTTGCACCAAGAACAATGGCGAATAAGGAAGTGGTGATGTGTGTGTAATATAGAGGCACTTAAGACATATGTCAGCTGATGTATGACAAATCATTCCCTTCCCTCCATTGCAGTGACATTTGCTCAATAAATAAATTTCTTGTTCCATTGCAGTTTGAAACAAATATATTTGCTTCATGGAAGCAAGTGAATGCTCACGCTGAAAGATATAGCTTATTAACACTACGATCTCAATATTGAATTTCCAACCAAGATTTTATGTCAACACAACAGTCCCACAAATAGCTTACAGAAGTGCCAAGATATTTTAGTACATTCCTATATTTCTGAACGAACTATGTATGCAGTAATTACCTTGTGTCACTATAATATAAAGCAACCCAAGAGCAGACCACCAAATGTCAGCATAATGTAAGCACCAACATGAACATTTTGGGCTTTGAATTATCCATTGCAAACATCTGCAAGAGCTAAAAAAACAGAAACCTACTTCACATTCCATGCAAATCCAATTCATGCAAGGCAATGCCTCGCTCCATCTGTCAACAAAATGTAAGCATCAAAATGCGCTCTTTCACACTAAATTATCAACTGCAAACACAAAGATCATTTAAGGCCTTTCATGACATGAACACATGACAATATATAGCATATCAGGTTAACAGGATATTAGGATAACAACATAGGTAACATGAACACTAGGATAATATGAAGCATATCAGGCTGCTAATGTTCTATCAGGATAGAAGGATACAAGAAAGAAAAAACAAAGCTAGAACATTAGCAGCCTATGATACTCAGCATCATGGTACTACTTAAGTAATTTGTATTTAGCAATTGCATAACCAAAAGGGTGCAACCAAAAAGACCTCCATCAACCATATTCCAACCACCACGCACCGCAAGATCACTAGAAGCCAGTATCACCACCAGACAGATGCTTGTACACCCAACGCTCAAGGTATTCTTGACCCATGCTCACAAGAAAACTGCGATGGACTTGAAATTCTGACTTGCAAAGGTATATCTCTACTATCATTCTGTCTTCATGTGTTAATGCAATGTTCTTGAGCATGTCCCATAGAGCCTCATTTGGGTCTTTTGGGGCTGTAGTCTGAATTGGACTTGCAAGAGTCTCTCGGAGTCCCACCAAAGTACTAGTGAGCAGCGCGTCGATATCATTCGACTTTTTAGCCTTATCACTGCGGATTCGAGGTACTATCTTTGCCTTGCAAGTCCTTTTGAAGCTCTTCTTGTTAGGCTTCGATGAAGAAACTTGGCTAGCAGATGCACTAAGGGCAGCCATCTCATGACAATCATCACTATTTGATTCCAATCTGTCTGAATCTTCCCCTTCTGGAACAGTTGTTTCAGCATAGGCCGACATATCATTCAACATGTCTAGTTTTTCAGTTTCATCTTTATCGATTCAAATTGCGCTGCTAGCATCTTGCATAAAGGACCCATCGGTGAGGAAGCAATCGAATAGTTCTTGTAACTTATCAAAGAACTGTATCAGTTTACTGAGAACTCCATGATCATTTGCCTACATCAAGGAAGAGACTGCTGTTAGTACATTATCATATTAAATACATAAAAAGAAATAACTTTACAGAACTACTATTCTGACATCAAAGGAACTCCACAACTGATCAGGTACCTATTCAAGATAAAACTGTCCACAAGAGTACAATGAAAAATGGCATATACTTGAATGCCCTTCTCTGAGGAAGCATGGCCATAGACAGTAGACAATGGTAGATCCAAAATTGAGCAAAAATCGTATCATGGGGCGGTGAAAATAGATCCATACACCTTTAAAGGTAAAGGTAAAGGCACAAACCTATGTGACCAACACTCTGCACCTATATATACTTGTCTATGAAATAACAGACATACACAGCCCAAGCAAAATGATAGACCCTAGAGATCTCGGCATAAAAGGAGAGAACCTATAGTCTCTAGTGTCTCATGGCAGCTCACCTTCACCACAAAAAAAGCACAGCCATGGTTACCTAACGATCAAAGCCCCTTGGAAATTAAGCCGATGCAAATAATTAACCATGGGCTGCAAAGTTCTATTCCATAGCACTAGCTGATAAGACAGATCATGTGCAGCTAAATCACGAAGACATTATTGTCACGAATGTTGATCAGTAACAGATTTTCAAACACAAGTTGGACAAAATGAGATAGGCAAAATATAGTAACCCCTGACCTCTTAAAGTAGCTCATGAACCAAAAAGTACCAACTACTACGTTAGCTATGAAGCAAAACAAGTACAGATGCATGGCAGTAAGAAAAACATAAATTAGCTAGATTATCACTTTTTGCCACCCATTGCATGTTCTCCCTCGATTGGTCTGTAGCTACTCTAGCTGACCTAGGTAGACTAGTGTACCAATGAGCTTCATCATATACGATGTTGTCGGGACCATTATCGAGGATCCAATTGTGTACCACACAGTATGCTATCACAATCTTCACTTGGGTTTTCAATGGAAAGAATGCCTTGTTTGCAAGAATTTTAAAACGATTCTTCAAGGTTCCAAATGCTCGCTCAACACTTGTACGGAGGGAGGAATGTCGTAGATTGAACAAATTTTGTGGTGATTCTGGATGTCTCCCACCATCATACTCCTTCAAGTGGTATCGAACACCTCTATATGGTGGTAGTATACGTGTCTTCTTCTGCACTCAAAGATCGGCTAAGTAATATTTGCCTTCAGGGATTATAATTCCATTGGATCTTTTAAGGGCAACTTTCAGAACTACTAGAAGTCATGTCTTTGATCCTCCCGGCCAAACAAGCGCATAGATAAACCTCAAGTCAAAGTCCATAGCTGCAAGCACATTCTGTGTTGGATAGGACTTACGACCTCTAAATCGATTAGCTATATTCTCAGGGACAAATGCAGGGATGTGGGTTCCATCAAGTGCCCCAATGCAGTCCTATATTAGAAGGAATAGTTATTAGTCAGACAAGGGAATGATGCGAATATGAATGTTGAATGCATATAACACGCGGTACCTTGAAATAGGGGTAGAACCGGCCGGGGTTACTCATGATTTTGGGATGTGTCTCTGTCGATCTAAACTTTATCATATCTTTGGCAAGATAACATAAGGCCTTCAAGACCTCATTGAAGTACCAGCTTACTGTTTCGCTATATCTCAGGACAAAGAACCCAATCACACGATTTCTCAAATTGTGGCCAACTGTGTGTAGGAACATGGCTAATTTTTCTTCAACCGAGACATGCATTGTGTCATGTAATAGACCGGCATCACGTAATCGATGTGAAAGCTTCCAGAATATAGCTTTCCTCATTCAAAGTTGATTGATGCAATTTGTATCGGTTGAATTGTACAATTCATCTAGCCTTGTTTGCCTCACCAAATCCCTATCCACCAATGGCTCATACTTTCTTGGCGACCTATTAAGATAATTTCTACGCTGTCGCCACCGGATAATGGCCAGGATAACAACTAGGACACCTAATGTTCGAGCTCGCTGCTTGATAACGTAATGAGTAGGTTCTAGATCCATCTGAGTAGCAGATCATACAAATATATAAGAGTAAAAGGAAACAATAGGAATATGTGATTGATGTGTTCTCACCTTATCGCACTGATTGTCACAAAGATGATTGATGTTGACGAGGATGAGAAACCGAAGCGCACTAACTAGCTTGAATCGCAATATTTGTTGACAACCGAGGATGGGGTGGCGGTGATCATTGGGATCGAGAACAACAGTTCATAGGCCACGAGCTCAAGAAATGGATGGATGAGGGTTTGCACAAACATAACAGATCACCATCACCATAAGATTAAGGTCACCATTTGATGCACCTAACATGGCTGCTGTTAATGCGATTGTTTGCAAGGTAAACAACAAACTCGCATGCTAAAAGTTGTCTTAAACTATTGCTGTCCTTCTACTTGCTAAGGTCAAGGAAGTGTATATCTTGCCATCTTACAGGAAGAATGGTCAAGAAGTAATAGTATGTGCTTACGTTCGGTTGATCTATACATCGGCGTGGGGCGTGCTTGGCGTAACCTCGGGGAGGAGGAGGCGGGTGCTCGGGGAAGGAGGAGGCCACGCTTGGCCAGGAGGAGGAGGCGAGGCCAGTGAGGCTCGAATCGGAGGAGGCGATGCAGGCGTGGCCTCGGGAGGAGGAGGCGAGGCGTGGCGGAGGGCTCCGGAGGAGGAGGAGGGGGAGGCCGTCGGGGGGGAGGAGGGGGGGAGGCCGACGGGGGCTCGGGAGGAGGACGATGGGGACGCCGGCCGGCGGGAGATGAGCAGATCTAGAGGGGACCGGGAGGGGAGCGGCGGGGGTTGAGAAGTGAAGAAGCCAGGCAAGATAGGGTCGCAGGGAGGAACGCCAGGCGTTCATTTTGAGCGCCTGGCGCAGGTAGCCACCCAGGTATCTTCTCACCAGACTTTATTCTCAGATATTCAACCAAATAAGCTCCAGACAGATTTCAAAAAGTGCTCCGACCAGACTAGCCATACCAGGTATTCAACCAGCAAAGCCCACTTCTCGCACTACTAGCCTAGTACGCCTCGCCTCAACCTGTTCCGTGCCATCGGCCCATACAGGTTTTTTTGCTGCTCCCGCACAAGCATGGCCGCCGCCGCCGCCGCGTCGCGCGAAGGCGAACCCCCCCAAACCGCCTTCCGGCGGCAAGGAGAGGTGGATGGCTGCTTTGCCGATGCCGTGGAGGAAGCAACAGCATCAGGAGAGGAACCCGAGGCGGCGGCGGAGGAGGACGAGGAGGACGAGGAGTGGTCCGACTCCGACGTGGGCGAAGCCCTTGACTGGCTGGACGCCGTGGAGGGACCCAACGGCTCGGCCCGGCCCTCCGCTGCCTTCTCGGCAGCCGGAGGCGCGGCCGCGGCGCGGAGGCCGAACGCGCACGGCGGCGTGCTCTCCCGCCCCCTCCAGCCGCTCTCCAACCGCACCCAGAAGCTCGCCTCGCACATCCGCGCCACTCCCTTGGAGGTACGCGGATTCAATTCCTCACCTTGGGCTGGTAAAGTTTTGGTTTGTGCTGTACTTTGGTCGGACATGCGCTATGTGGGACTGGGAGTAGGGTTCAATATCTCGTGGTTATAATTGGTTACTGCAGTGAGAAAAGAGAGAAGTTGTTGGGTCTAGTAATGTGTTAATTGTGATTCCCACGTCACTTTGCAAATGATGAGCTAAACCAAATCGGTCTAAGTTGTGAAGGCTATCTCCGTATAGGTCAATTTTGTTCAATGTAGCAGAATATGGTTTTAGCAACCAGCATAGAGCACTTGTGTGTGCAACAGGTATGTTTTGTACATTTTGTGCTGAATATTCGATGTGGTGAATTTGAATGATTCAGGAGTGGGAAGGTAGAATGAACGTGGGAATGTCAAATTCAGTGACGACTGCAATCAGGGATAGCATAAGGGAGACATCAATTGGGAAAACAAGAAACACTGAAAAGGCTGATCGTGCTACAGTGGAACAGGTTTGTAATTTCTCTCCCTGCTGGGTGATGTTTATTTCATTCTCTGCTTTGGAATTGAACCTGTTCTGCTTGCATTTGCGTAATCCTGTAGCAAATTAAAAATGAACCCTTTCAGTCTTTCACCCTAGTTTGTTCTCCATCCAAGTGACAGCTGCCTGGTTCAAAAGTTTCTTCCCTTCTTGTGTATGCAAGAAATTTTTAAAAAATACTATACTATATAACGTTTGGTTGGGATGTGCACTGTACAGAAATAAGAATTTGTATTAGCTTATTTCAGTTACCTCCCATTGCAATGGATTCCGAAACCTATTGCATTTCTGATAATGTATACGGTCCAAACTGCACCAACAGTCAACACAGTTATTGTTTGTTGGAATGACATTGACTACTTTGACAAAATTTCCCACGCTGTATAAAACTATAAAACATAATTATTTCCTGATTGTATACCAGTATACTGATGTCAGAGCTCACTTCCGCTTTCACTTTCTATCGCCTGTTGTGTTCGTAAGTTTGGGAGGCAGAAGTTTCTTACATAAGCTTGGACAGCTCTTCTTGATGCCTAGTGCATTTAAGACTATGAATTCTCTTGACTGATTAGGTACTATTGCAATAATGTTGAGAACTAGCAGACGGTCTGATCTATGCATTCTCATCTATGTGCTTGGATCTTCAAAAGAATACTCTCTTGGTTTTGTGATTTGCTTACTTGGAGCTGATGACTCCATGACATTTCAGTTATTATAGGCAGGAAATGTTCGCTCTGTTTTGCCCTCTAGAGAAAATTACGATCAATTGAGAGTTGTAAAGAGATGACATGTTTAACTTTATCTAATGAATAGTATTTTTACCGAGTAGTTTTCTTAACACCGAATGACTTTTGTCTGAATGCAGGCTATTGACCCAAGAACACGCATGGTTTTGTTCAAGATGTTAAATCGTGGTGTTTTTAATAATATAAATGGTTGTATTTCTACGGGAAAAGAGGTAACTTTCAAGTTGTGGTTCATATCCAATTGAAATGGTTTCACCATTATACGGAGTACAGTGCTACTTTAGCTGTAGACAGCAGATATTGAACGTTGCTTAAACTGCTAGTTGCAATTTTCTATTCATGGCTGACTGTATCTATAGACAGACTCAATGTTAACTGGGGCAGTTGATTCGTCTTTTGTTTTTCTGTGCAGGCAAATGTCTATCATGCAACAAAAACAGATGGCCAGGAGTTAGCAATCAAAGTCTATAAAACTTCTGTCCTTGTTTTCAAGTAAGATATGAACTTCTATAATTGTTCTGTTTTGTAACTGGATACTTGTTGAAAGCAACTGAAGAAATGATAATTATGGATTTTCTCTGTATCCTTCCAGTACTTGTAATACTATTTTGATTTGCAAATGCTGGCATGTGAACAAACTGCACCATGTCCTTTCTGCAGGGATAGAGACCGATATGTTCAAGGAGATTACCGTTTTAGGCATGGTTACTGCAAGCATAATCCTCGGAAAATGGTTAAAACTTGGGCAGAAAAGGAAATGAGAAATCTTTTACGGTGAGATTTTTTTTTTTGAAACGGTGAGAAATATTCTCGTCCAGCATGCTTTATTCATGATGTTCAGTTTTTCACTCTAGTAATTTGGCAATATTTGGATTTTTGTAAATGGGACTCTTCTGTTGGCCTGGATTTTTTTTGGGTATGGATAAAAGGGGTGTATTTGGAGCGACAAGCTATAGTTGCTGCCTTTGATTTTATTCTTTCTCTGTCCATCAAATTCTGATCCTCCCTATATTTTTCTCTTTTAAAAAACTTTGCAAAGAAATCTTTCAATTATTCAAGTAGAAATTCAGGTAATGCAGTAGTTCAAACTTCTAACATTTGACTTTCATTCATTTATTGATACCCTTGTTCAGAGTTAGAGCTGCCGGAATCCGATGCCCAGTACCGTTGCTCTTGAGGCTTCATGTTTTGGTGATGGAATTTATAGGTAAAACTTATGTTAAACGTCTATTGGATGCTTGTCAGCTTTCTCCTGTAACAATGGTATATCACTACCTAATAATTGTTCAGGAACATACATATCGTGCTTGCAGAACATCTAATTGGAGAGTCCTTTCAATGGTTTTATCGGTAAATCTCCTAATAAATTGATTTGGTTCTCCTTCAGGGATAGGAGGTTGGGCTGCTCCTCGCCTTAAGGATGCTGCTTTGTCGGATGACAAGTTGCGTGAAAGTTACTTTGAGGTACATCTGTGATATATCCAATGCTTTGTCAAGCTGATTTTTGCAGCTCATATTAACCATAGTAGGTCGTTTTGTCATCCTTTATTTTGCCAGATGTTGAAGGAAACTTTGGTCTACACTAAATGATGACAGATTTTACCACAAGTAGCAGCTTAGTCAAATGTTCATAGTTGCAACTTTGTGAGTGTTGGATCATTTCGTGTGTCATGCATGTCTAACCCAAGAGCTTGCTGCATTCGTGCGTAACATTTTCTACTTAGTGGGTGGCATCAATTGTCTGTTATGCAGGTGATGTTGCCATTCTGCTATGCGGAAAGGACAATTTGTATCATGGCATGTCCATGTAGTCATTTGTTATTAGTAACTAATCATGCCGTATTGTGCATGTTCTAGTGTGACATCAAGGCTGCCTTTGCATATGGTTTGCATAGTTCCTAGATATCAGGCACTACTCTTGTTTTTATGGATTGAAAATATTTTCAATATGTGTAAGTACTACTGAGTAGTGTCATATGACATGAACCTAGGAGGGTCTCTAGGATCACCATTGTCCATATATAATTTTTTATGGGGCCATTGTTGCTCGAACCTAATTAGAATGGTCAATTACATTCTTACACCTATCATGCAAAATATATGTTATGATACTGCGGATGTGTGAGAACCCAATGCTCATGCTTAATATGTTCCTTTTACCATTAAACGTTTCACAAAAAAAGCCAGCTGGGTATGGTCCTACCTGTGGAAGGATGGAGAGAATAAGAACTCACAAGATCCAATTATTAGATTTCAGTATGTGCATCATTTGCAGTTTTCCCATATATTTACTGAACCTTCTTTTCAGATAATCACAACAATGCGGACACTCTACCAAAAGTGCAAGCTGGTCCATGGTGATTTGAGTGAATACAACATTCTTTATTTTGAGGTAGCTGAACTCTGTTGATTAAGCCTTTTCCTCAACTTCATTCTTTATTTTCTTACCTCCATCCTGATTTGCCTGTTGTGCAGGGACACTTGTACATTATTGATGTTTCACAATCTGTCGACCTCGATCATCCTTCAGCGTTGGACTTCTTGAAGGAAGATTGCTTGCATGTTACTGTGAGTAGAAGCTGAATTGATCACACATAGATATTCATAAATGGTTGTGTCCAATATGTGCAATACTGTTCGCAGGACTTCTTTAAAAAACGAGATGTTGCTGTGATGACAGTAACAGAACTATTTAATTTTGTGATTGATCAAAATATTGCTGATGAAGATGTTGACGATTATCTGGAAAAGGTACTTTTGTATGATACCTTTCAATCTTCCTTTGTAATCATCACTTTCATTATGTATGCTTCACGACGGGTTCAAGATCTGATGGGTTAACACTTAACTACATATATTGTGGTGTTATCAGGTTCAGCAAAATATTTTGGAAAATGGAGATACAGTTGCAAATGATGATGAAATAACTCCAACAGTCTTGGTACAGGTAAGATAAGTTCAGTGATAATGAGCACTTCAGTGATAGAACCTATTAACAAAAATATACTTTTATTTACTATACGTGTCGATACCCATCAATCATCAATGTTGCAAAATGAAAACAGGCTACTTTTATGTATTTTGCTGGCAAGGTATTGGCAGTACTTTCTTAGTAAATGTTTTTATCTCATGTATTTATTCTGTTGGTTCTGCGTATTTTGCTGGCATGGCAGTATATAGGATGTGATCTCTCCCAGACCTCTTGTACCAGTTTGTAACTATGTTGTGTTTATTTTGTTCCTTTTCAACGTTTGTGCTACCTGGTGTACTGTTGACTTACTAATACTTATCTACTTGATCCCGTTGCATAGACGTTGGATTATGTGAAGCAATGCGAGGCAGATCTTATCAACACATCAATGATGCAACGTCCATCCTTTGCTTATGAACCAACAGCGGACAAACTTTATGATCAGCCATTATTAGGATTTGTGCGGACTAAAAACGAGCCTACTGAAAACCAGCAAGAACAGTTGCCGCAAAATACACTGGAAGAACCCTTGGATCTGCAAAGTAAATGCTCGTTGGAGAACAATACACTGGAAGAACCCTTGGATCTGCAAAGTAAATGCTCGTTGGAGAACAAGGCAGAAGATGAATCAGAGGACAGTGAATCTTGCTCTAGTTCTGATGAAAATGGTTCGTGGCATGAGGCTCCCAAGATGGGGCCTGAGGAAAGGAAGGCTGCTCGGAAGGAAAACAAGAAAAAAGTGAAGGAAGAGAAGAGAGAAACTCGGAAGACAAAGATCCCTAAGGCCGAGAAGAAGAAGAGGAAGAAAATGGCAAAAGCCAAGTGCAAGAGGTAGTGAATCATTCTAGGCAATCCATGATCAACAATCAGCATCATCAGTTACAGAGGGAATAGAAATCTGTTTTCAGTTAAGTTAAATGGCATTGCGTGATGGTCTCCGCGAGGGAGTGTAATGCGGAAGGATAATGCTCTTAAAATGACAATGCAAACAGTTAATTGGATTTACATTTTGTGTGGTTTTTTGTTGTAATTTTTCAGTTCTTTGTTATGAACTTGTGATGCGGCCCAAATGAAGTACTCTTCTATTCGTTTTTTCCTTTTCTTTCTTGAAGAAGTGTCTTCGGCTCGGCCAATAATCGGAGGGATTGCAACAGTATGAACTGTTGTCTAATGCTTCTTAGTTTGTGATTCTAGGGGGAAATGATGAATCATGCTCTTTTATTTTGGAGGATGAAGAATCGTGCTCTATAGAAACAGTTTGTTGTGGGTTTACAAATGGTTCCATGGCCACCCAAGTCATTTTGCAGGTTCCAGTGGGGCAAGCCGATAGCCAGGATATCCTATGCTGGAAGCACAATGACTCGAGGATCTGGACGGCCCAAAGCGCCTACAGGCTGAATCATCAACAACAAATAGACAGGAGGCTCTCTTACTCCAAACTATCAGAAAACTCTAAATGAAATAGCTCAGCTGGGCTGGAAGGTAAAGAATGTCCTCCCAATAATTCAAACATTTGTCTGGAGGTTAGTAACTAAATCTTTAGCAGTAGCCACTAGAGTTAATCATCGCATTCATAACATATCTCCCAACTGTGCTAGATGTAGTGTTCTAGAATCTGATGAACACCTCTTCTTCCACTGTCCTTTCCTAGAGCTGTCTGGTTTAACACTCATCTATCTATCAGGACTGAAAATCAATCTCTCCAAGATAAGAGTTGCACAGACATATTAAACTGCATCCTTGCCCAACTTACTAATGAACAGGACAGAGAATTTGCCTTTTCACATTCTATGGTATATTTGGAAAGCTAGCAGAAAAGATAAAACCATACAGAGCATAATCTTTGATGCTAAGGCTGCTCACTCCTCTACTACCCATTTTAATAGCATGGAAGATAGTTATGTCACTTTTAATTTTCAAAATCAGATTACCACTGTAGGGATGAGAATATCTATTCCAATTGGCCAAAAGGCCAATATAGCATGTACAGAGTTGGCAATATGTAAAGAACACCCTAAGCTAATATATATATGTAACGCCACCTCCCTCTCCTCAAACTCATGGTGGATCAACATCACTGAGTTTGGTGTGGTAGAAACCGTGCTGAGCTCTAGTCTGCGTTTTAGTGAAGAAATCTGCTGACTGAAGTTCCGAAGGCACATACTTAAGAGCAATAACTGGGTCTTGCACCAGCGATCTCGTGTACGAAGCATCTACTCCAATGTGCTTGGTGAGTTCATACTTCACTGGATCTCGAGCAATGTTGATCGCACCGGTACTGTCTGATAAGAGAGGAGTCGGTGCAGAACCAGAAACACCGAAATCCTCAAGTAGCTACTGAAGCCAGGTAATCTTAGCTTTCAACGACGCCATGGCTCTCAATTCAGCCTCAGCACTCGAACGAGAAACACAAGTTTGCTTCTTTGTCTTCCAGGCAATTAGAGAAGAATTAAGGAAAACACAATAGGCAGAAAGAGACTGACAATCAGAATGATCGCTAGCTCAGGTCGCATCAGAGTACACCTGAAGCTACAGAGAACTGGGGCGAGGAAAGAAAATGTGACGAGTGATGGTCCCGCGAAGATATCGCAGAACACGAAGAAAGTGACTATAGTGGAGCTGAGTAGGAGCAGAAACGAACTGACTCAGGATGTGAACTGGGTGAGAAATGTCAGGTCAAGTGATCCCAATGCAGACGAGGCTCCCGACAAGATGGCGGTAGCGAGTGGGGTTCTCAAAAGGCTCACCATCAGTAGACCGAAGGTGAACACCAAGCTCCAAGGAGTATCCACCATGCGTTGATCAGTAAAACAAAAGCGAGCAAGAATATCATGAATGTACTTTTCCTGGGAGAGGTAGTAGCCCTTAGGCGTAGAAGTGATCTCAATCCCAAGGAAGTAACGAAGAGGACCCAAATCAAACATCAAGAATTGCTCACTGAGACGCTCATTCACAAAGGCAATGTCCTGAGAGTCATCTCCAGTAATGATCATATCATCCACATATAGGAGGAGGAGCGTCCGACCCTGAGAAGAAGTGTGAACAAAGAGGGCAGGGTTGTGATCACTGGCGGAGAAGCCGGGAGCAGTGACAACAGAGGAGAAGCGATCAAACTAAGCACGATGGGCTTGTTTGAGCCCATAGAGAGAGCGACGAAGGCGACAAACCATACCATCAGGGACAGAATACCCAGGGGTGGTTGCATGTAGACCTCCTCACGCAGCTCGCCATTGAGAAAGACATTCTTGACGTCCAGCTGAGAGATGTGCCACTGTCGAATAGTGGCCACAACAAGGAGAGTGCGAACAGTGGTTATGTGAGTGACAAGAGCGAAGGTCTCATCGTAGTCACGACCATACTCCTATTGAAAATCACATGCCACAAGACGAGCCTTGTAGCGCTCAAGGGAACCATCCGAGCGGGTCTTGATCTTGTACACCCACTTGCACGTGATAGGAGTGACACGCGCATGTAAGAGCACAATATCCCAAGTGCTAACATACTTCAAAGCAGCAATCTCCTCAGATATCACGAGTGCCACTCAGGGTGAGCAGCAGTCTCACGGTAGATCGTAGGCTCAAAAAGAGTAGCGGCGGCGAAACTGTAGTGCTCAGGAGGACTGACAGTGCGACGATTACCAAGATCGTATCTAGGAGGAGAAGGTGGAGCAAGACCCAGCAAGGACGGGGGAGAAGAACCGGGAACAGAGCCCAGCAAAGACGGAGGCTCAACTGGAGAAGGAGTAGGCCGAGGACGACGAGAGTAGTGCAGGGGAAATGGTGGAACCTCAACAAAAGAGCTAGAAGGAAACTCCAGAGGAGAGAAAACAGGTGGAGCTGGAAGAGAGGGAAGCGAAGAAGGTAGAGAGGGGGAGCGGAGAAGGTGGAGGCGGAAGTAGAAGCGAAACAGAAGTGGAAAGCTGAGCGTTAGGAAAAGTCAGAAATGAGATCGACTCAACAAGAGAATCTGAGCTGACAGTAGAGAGACGAGGGTAGTAAGGCTGGGACTCATCAAAGGTGACGTCCTGAGAGATCCTCATCTGGCGAGCAATATGGCCGTAGTAGTGATAACCCTTATGCTCAAGACTGTAGTCAAGAAAAACACACTCAACTGACTGAGAAGTCAGCTTGGTGAGCTCACGAGGTGGAAGAAGACAAAGCAGACACAGTCGAAACAACGAAGGTGACTGTACTCAGGAGCCCGACCGTAGAGATGCCCAATAAGAGTAGAACCCTAAAAAAGCAGTGGTAGACTTCATATTGATGAGGAAAACAGTAGTGGAGACAACCTCAGCCTAGAATATGAGGTGGAACAGAAGAGGCAAGTATGAGAGCACGAGCTGTCTCAAGCAAGTGACGATGCTCACGCTCAGAGACACCATTCTGAACATGAGCACTAGGACAAAAGTACTGAGGAAGAGTATCTTGCTCAGCGAGAAAGCGACGAAAAGCAGCAGATAGGTACACACTCAGAAAAACACGAATGACTGAATCAAACTGAGTTTGAACCATGGTGGCAAAACTCTGGTAAATAGAGAGAACCTGACTGCGAGAGGACATGAAGTAGATGAAGTAGATCTAAGTATGACGAGAATAATCATCAATAAAGATCACATAGTATTGATGACCCCCTTTCGAAACAAAGGGAGCCGGACCCCAAACGTCGAGGTGAACAAGATCAAAAGGACGAGCCGAGACAAAATCACTAGAGGGATAGGGGAGCTGCAACTGCTTGCAAAGCTTACAACCCATACAAGGTAAAGAGGTGTTACTAGAAACAAACCCAAGAAGACCACGACCTATTAGAGACGATAGTCGCGATTCACAGAGAAGACCCAAACGATGGTGCCATTGAGCAAATGAAGCAGTGGGGGATGTAGCAAAAATAGAGGCAGATGTAGTGAATATTGGCTGGTGGAGATAGCGGAAGGAAGGTGCAGCTAGTCGAGTTCCGAAAGACGCTGTGAATCACAGCGTTGAGGACCAACACCTAGTAGAGTCCTCATACGACGATCTTGGACATAACAAGAGTTGGACTAAAAAATAACACGACAGTCGTGATCAGTGATCTGATTGATCGACATAAGCTGCATAGTAAGATGGGGAGCGTGAGAGACGGCATGAACATGAAAGGAAGAAGTGAAAAGGATGCCTCGGCCTATAACTGGAAAAGAGGTATCATCTGCAGTTGAATAGTGGAAGAAAAAGACTGTGGGACTCACAGAAGTGAGGTGATTAGAATCTCGTGTCAAGTGAAAAGAAACACCAGAGTCTAAGATCCACAAAGATAAGATACCGAACGAGGGAGGTGACGGAGGCGAGGAGGACTGCCGAGAAGTAAGAGCCAGACGAGCAGAACCCAAGGCAGGGGCGGCGGCGCTAGCTAGGAACAGGGGCGGCGGGTGCATGACCTGCGGGTATGCTACCGGCGACGCCGAAAGGTAAAGGTGCGGCACCGGCGGCTACGAGATTTGCGACTGCATCATGTGGTAGCGCAGTGTCGGGGTGTTTGGATCTGGAGTCTGGAGGCAACACGCCCACGAGCAGTAGCTCTGGGCGACGGTGCGAGCTCCAGAGACGGCGAGAGCTCCGGTGGCGGAGCTGACCTGGCAGCGACGGCGGCGGTAGGGTATCGCCGATCCGGCGAGCGTCTGGATTTGCACGGGCGGCGATCGCTCGCTCGGGCGACATCACGGCGGACAGGCGGGAGACGAATCGCTCTCTGCTTAGGCGACGCCATGGCAATTTCCGCCGGGGACAGGCGGCCGATCTGTGAGAAGGTGCGGGGGCCCAAATGGTGTCGGGATGTTGAGCTCGGGCGGCGGCGGGCTCGGGCGCGGGTGGATCCGGCTGTAGGAGCGACGAGATCTGGTGACAGGGAAGCTTCGGCGGTGAGATCCGACGGCAGGAGAGCGAAAATAGAGCAGGGGCAGGAGGGAAGAAGAAAACAGAGCACGGGCTCTGCTTTGGTCGCCGAGCGCGCACAACGCGGGGTTGGCGGCGGCGGCGGTTACAGGAAAACCCTAAACTTGCTCTGATATCATGGTGGAATGAGAACTCTTGGACCAAAAGGGCCAAAAGACCAATATAATATGTACCGGGTTAGTAATATGCAAAGAACACTCTAAGCTAATATACATATATAACAACTACCTCTGCCAAGCATTGTTCTCAGAACTACATTCAGCATAGTTCCCCGACAAACTGCTGCTACTGGATGCCTCTAGGTCTAAAAATGGTGCATTTGGCATAGGCATCAATGCAACTATACGACATTCTACTCTCAACTGCAGGATACAAGTTCAGGCTCAAGGATTGCAATGCTCTTCACCCTAGGAAACTGAAAGCCCATATCCTCTTGCTTGCAGTTACAATGGCTAACTTGTTGAATTTGTCCACAAGTGTTTTCTTACTTGATTGTCAGGTTCTTGCCCGAGCCACTTCAGGAGGAGAATTGATACACAAACCAGGGCACTAGACAATCCGACCAGCATTGATTCAGATCAAAGAAATATGCCGATCGGCAGGTGAAGTTTGTCTATATAAGCAGACAGGACAACCAAGAACCTGATCAATTAGCTAAACAGGCGCTGGGGATTCATTCTAACACAAAAGACCGAATCTGCAGTAGTGCTGCTCATCACAATAGCTGTCCGGTCTTGACAGCTCCTTGTAACCATGATTATGCCATGATCTTATGTAATAATCTCCTGTCTGCAATGAAATCAGCCCCCTGGGGCTTTTAGTCTTTTAAAAAAAGTTGCCAATAAATGAATCAACAGATACTTGGTACTTCTGAGATCTAACCCTCATGAACAGTAGTCACTAGTACACAGATTGGCCCTTCAGCAGGGCAGGGATTCAATGAAGACACAGAAGAGAGAGATATTTGTACTACATAAATAAAACAAGTACAGCTGTACAAGTTGTTCAAATTCCCTACTAGTAAACTTAGGCGAAGAGAAGATTAGTCTGAACTCTGAACTTTGAAATCCTTTGTTTATCTGGTTCGGCGTTTATCACTGTATTCCGAGCAAATAAAGGCATTCCTAAAGTAAGAGTTAAATTCACATTTCACGGCACCGTATAAGCACAAACAAACCCTCCCAAAACCACACGTCCCTCCGCCTCTCCGGCCTCCGCCACCGAAGCCGGCGCAAATGCCGGAGCCGCAGGCCATTCTCCCGCTCCGCGCGCTCCCGCCGGACGCGCCGCTCCCCCTCCCCGTGCCGTTCCACCACCAAACCCCCGCCCCCGCCCCCGCCCCCAACGCCACCGCCACCGCCACGCTGGCCACCCACCCCAACCCGCCCCCTCCCCCCGCCGCGCTGCCCTCCTCCTCCTCCACGCGGCCGCCGCACCCATGGGAGATCGCCGCGCGCGCCTGGCTCGAATCCTTCCCCGACGGCCGCCCGCCCACCGAGCCCGAGGTCGACGCCTACATCGACGCCCACCGCCCCGAGCTCCCCTCCCTCCCCCGCTCCCAGCTCCACCAGCGCCTCCTCGCACTCCGCGGCGACCAGGTAACCCACTTTCCCCCTTTCCTCGTTTACCCCTTCCGACCATGGGCGATTCGCGTGTTGCTTAGGAATTATTATGTGATTCCACCTTCGCACGTTGCTTAGGAATTATTATGTGATTCCACCTTCGCACGTTGATCAACTTGTGCTCTTAATCTTCTAATGGTTTCGGCATGAGTTCTGATAGCTTATGGTTAATGGTTGTGGGTAATTTCTAAATCAATCGAACAACCACTGTTTGGGAGTCCCTGTAGTTGTTATATGTTATTATACTAGAAAGGTTGGAGGATTCCGGCCCTTTGAAATCGGGATCGTTCAGTGTTGGTATAGTTAGTAGGTTCCCTCATTAGTTAAACTTGAATAACTGTTACTTCGATTTGGAACTCTCACAGAGCATTGAACTTTTAATTGAACTGTGTTATGAGCTTCCGAAGCTCTCCTTGATAAGTTCAATAGCTCTGATGGAACTGGCCTTCTCCAGTTCTGTTAGATGTAGCTGTGTTTCGAATTCCTTCTATTGGTCAACAAAACTGAGTTTAGGGTGCACTTTTGTTTCCTCCTTTATGTCAGGTTTTAGATGCAGACCAAAGCGCATTCCCATACAGGTTCCAACGCACTGATCTTTGGAAGCCTGTGTACAAGTGGTTGGAATCTCTTGAGATGGACTCGCTGGTTCCTTCAAAGCAGATATCGGACTGGCTTACGGCGAACCCGCAGATAATGGACAGGCTAGTTGAGAAGCATTCAAAATATCATTTGATACACTACACCCAGAGGATGCACTTGAAGCTGCTGAAGAAGAGGGGGAAGTTGCCAAAAGTACATACTTTTCTGAACCACTTTTGGTTGCTTGGTACAAGAAATGTTATTTTCTTTATATTGGCTAAAGAGGTTGCTTTCTAAAGGATACTATATTTGTCATTCTGGCTTAAAGTCTATTGACAATATATTCTGCAGGAGATCTTTTCGACTCTGATCTGTTTCTATTTTGCTGCATGAATCCAATATATAAAGCTACTTGGCATAAAAGCATAAAATATTTCTAGCTGTTATTGTTTTATTGCAAAATGTGCTATCTAGATTCAGCACCTTGGTATTCTTCCTTCATTTTGTTAACATTAGTTTATCACAGCAAAGTGAAAGAAGTTAGGCTGTACCAATATGCGATACCGGTATGGCGATATCACATTTTCCCAAAATCACCGATAAGGTGATACAAATGTCTATATATTTAAAATAATAACAATATAACTATAAAATATAGTTGATGATGATAGCTATTATTACGAGTCAAGTCCAGTCGATACAACTCAATTACGACTAAATGTTGGTCTCAAAAAAAGAGTAGGACTAAATGTTCCATGGAGCATGAGGCAAACACACAAACCATAACATAAGACAAACATAAAGAAATAGAGATATCTATTTGTTTATTTCCTCTTCTTGGGACTCCCATGGCGAGAGGGAGGAGGCATCTTGAGAATGGGGGCGCAATAGGCTCGAGAATGGGGTTCTCATTTAGGATTGGATGTATTCTAAATGGGATGGGCTTCAATTAGATGTATTTTGGGCTGGGCTGTATCGGATTTTTTTTAAAATAAAAATATCGGGCCGTATCGAGGATCTGGTATATCACTTTGGCAGAGTATCGGTGAATCATACCAGTTTTGTTTACAACAGGTTACTTCAGGCTCAATTTCTTTGATTATTATATTTATACCAATTGCATTTTCAAGGAATGATTTGAGGTAATATTACTTCATGCAGCAGTGCACATCAGTTTCTTGTATACACTCACACTAGTATCTATAGTTGTTTTATCGATTTCCACGAGTGTTTTCTGTGAGTACATCTTGCTATCCTTGCAAATAAATATATTGTCCTTGGTCCTTTCATGATCTCTATTTGGCCTTCATTTCTTGTTTATTTTTTCTTGAAGATGCTAGCTTTACAAAATTGATGCTTGAATAACAGAGTCTGCAACTTTCTGCGGCTAGAGCCACAGTCTGGCCAAGTGCTGCTCCAGTGAACCCACAAGAAAGTACATCAACCTTGAGGAAAACTTTACCTCCTGTGGCAGGTTATACTTTTAATGATTTTACATCTTTTCTTGAGGTGATAATTTTTTTTATGGGTCTCCTTAATCATATAGCATTCTGCTTTTCTTTCAGTTCGATTTCCAGGTGGCAGTGCAAGCAGATTTCCAGGTGGCAGTACAAGTAGATTTCCAGGTGGCAGTGCAACTGTAAGGGACAAGAAGATGTCATTGTCCAAAAAAAAAGAAGCTTTGCTCAAATATGAACTGTATGTAGCTAACTCTGGACAATTCCTCGGTTAAGGTTATTAATGGCCTGTGCTAAAATATTAATAAATGTGTTCAGTTTGACAGACTTGCAGAACCAATTGACTAGTGTGCTGTTAAAGCATTGTCGTACTGTTGCCAGTAAAGATACAGACTCATCGTATATGGATTTTCAGAAGCCAGGGACTAATGTAAGTGTACAAGAAGAAGCCACTACGGCAAGTGCATCAACGCCTGCAGAGGAGGCGAAGATTTATGTCAATGAACAGCCAAACCCAGGATCAGCAGACAGTGAATTTGGCCAAAAGAGAAAGAGAAACCCTATCATTGTTACACCCGCTTGGTGTTATAGTGAAGCTGCAACAGGTTTGCCCTTTTCTTGGTGGAAAGATTAATAATATGTTGTTCTATTTAATACAAGTTGAGCAGTAGTACATCCTTTTGGTTTGTTAATATATATTCTGTACATCTTGGATATGTTAATTAATCTGTGAAAAGGCTGTGATATTTCCTAGTAGCACAGTGGGATGCACCCAGGAATCCCAGTGTATTGCAATTTGTTTTTTGAAATGTTCATCCACCATTGCTTTTAAAAAAATGATCATCCATGATTAAGTGATATTTAATAAAGGCTTACATCTTCAGCGGTTATATAATTGCAAATCTGTTACTACAATCTGTATCAAATCAAAAGTGTGGTGACAGGAACCTTGCGGCATGAACAAAATTCTACTTCAGATAATGACGGCACAAGAAGTTTCAATATTTGGAAGGGACATGTTAATCCATCGTTTCCACAGAGATCTATTAAGAAAAATATATTGTTCTGTCTAGAGGGCCGTGAAACTGGTGCCAACTGGTCTCAAACTTGTTCTTCTGGAGGTTATGCTGGAAGGAACAATGAAAGATGGACCCCATTTCTTGAAGGCATGTTTCCCCCCCTCTAAATAGTAGTATTATTTAGCAGTGCTCGGTTGCTTTTTAAAAATTCTACCTGTAGTTTCCATATTTTGAACCCATAATCGACTATTCTTTATTATCAATATTAGGATGGAATTCACCCGCGGTCCAGTTTGAAGGGCCTGCAGTACACGTCGTAAGAAAAAGTTACCTATCTTGGTGTCCAACTTCATGTGCTTATACGTCAAGTGCTCCTTCTGCTCAGCCTCATGACAGGGTATGGCTCTCTCAAAAACTTGGTAATGCAATATGGTACAAGTTCAAATAGTTGATGTCTGGCAAGTTGCTTTGGTTCTTCATGCAATTTCAAATACTCTTCTGCTGTACAAATTTTGATATATTGCATGCTTGGTTTTGCTTTTAATTCAACATATTATCTTTTCTTCCTGTCTCAAACTGGTTATCTTGCGTAACTTCCGTCAGAAAAGCTGAGAAAATATACTATGTACAATTATACATATACACAGCTTGGTCACTTTGATAGGTCACTACATTTGCATTGTCCCCTAAGTTCCAGAAGCTAGAATTATATAAATGTGATTATTCGACAATACTGACAATGTCATAAGTTTCATAGCGGAAGATGCATGAATGGGCAATGTTGTTTTAGGAGGATGAAACTTGAATGCTTCCAGAAATGAGAAACATTATCAAAATGTCTGATAGGTGGTCTACCTTTGTTGATGTGATTATTAAGGCCAAGAGCCAAGATATACTTGTATGCGGGGTATTCAGCATCCTTTTGTTGGGCCCCTTTTATGCATTTCATTTAAGATCAGTGCAGAAAGCACCCATCTCTTTGCAAAGCTAATTAGTCTAGCTATGCTTGATTGTGATCTTTATTTGTTTTACATATTTATTAATTTCTGTTCTAAAATTGTCTGCTGTTATGCTGGCTCAGCAAGGTGTCCGCAAAGTTCTTGATGTAAAATTTCATCCAGAAGGGTTGCCTCAGCTTGTTTCTTGCTCTAATGAGGTTAGTACCATTTATGATTCTTGGTGCATTTTCCGCGGACTCGCGGAGGGGGCCTGGAAATTAGTGTGATGTTATAGTTGCATATTTTGCTGCTACCATTAGATCTTTATTCTTTAGTGTAGTGTCTTGATAACTTATTGTTCTTTTGAGTTTTGATTATTATTTATATTTTATTTTACCTTTCTTTTGATTCATTCGAATACTTTTCCATTAATTCAGGCACCAAATGAATTATTGCTTTTCAATCTTCTTTCTGGAAGGGCTATTCAACTTAGAGGCCACAATACCAAGGTATGCCAAATAAGTTTATTTTTTTATATTTACCCATAGAGTATGTTCTGAGCTAGTGAATCCAGACCCCTTCCTCCTTTTCCTTTTTTTGCTTGCAAAATAATATGCGCTTTCCTAGCTGGGAGCCTGGGATAGAAAAGGCTTAAGAGTTAAGACCACTGCCATGAAAAAAATACGAAAGAAGTGGTTATGTAACATGCTCAATCTTCTATCTCCTGCAATATTAACTTGTCATTCTTCATGCTTGATTATTTTTCACATTTGTTCCAAGCGTGTTCTGTAGAGTGTAGAAGGAGAAACTGACCACCTCAGTAAGCATCTGTTTCTTTGTTAACCGCGATACTAACCAATCCAGCTTTCACTTCATATTAGAAGTTGGTTATTTTGGAATTTCTTATTCCTTCTTGATATTCGGTATTCAATAGGAGTTTTTTTACCATGTTGATTACTGATTTTAATTATATTTAATTTTTCTCAGATCCAGTCTATCGCATTTGCAGTCAAAGGAGCAAGCGTAGTATCTTGTGGTTTTAATTTATTGAAGGTGACTGTAGACCTTTTTTTTTTGTTCAGGTGTAATTACTGCAGCAAATAAGAAAATCATGCTGTTAATTGTTTTTCTCCCCATAAATGGACAATAGGTATGGGACTGCATTACGGGGTCTTGCCTCTATACCCTGGGTGGTGATGACCAAAATTCGGTGGGGCATACTCAAAAAATTAATGCTATGGCAGTGAATAAATGGCAATCCTGTATGTTAACTCCTCATCAGCCTTATTTCTCTGTGTTTACTAAATTCCATTTGTTCTGTTTCTATATATCCTTTTTTTACTTCCTATGTGGTTGCAGTTTTGAGTTGCAAACTTTAAGAGATAGGTGACATAGGTCTGACAATATGTTACTTAGCTTGTCTTGGCACTTTACTGATTTGGCATGCGTTGTTATTACACTCAAGGATAGAAAACCCGGAATCAGAGGAAATCTCAGCCGGCGGGCGGTACCGGTAACCGGCCGGTTACCGGAAATCCCGGAGAAAAACCGGATGAAATTCAAGATCTGAATTTTGAACTGCAGTTTTTGAAAACCGGTAATCGGACCGGTTACCGCTCAGAAACTGGAAAAACCGATCAGAAAAACCGGAAAACCTGATGAATGATTAGGCTAGAAAGAAGTAGGTAGTATCTACTGGTTGCTTCTCTTGGATTGATCATCCATTGATCATAGGTAACTTCACCAGACTAACACATTGTTTGTATTCTCCTTCAAATTAAATATTACAAGTCTAATGCTAACTATAACTCTTTCAATATTGATGAGAGTTATAGACAGAGACTAGACTGTACTAATACGGTGAAACTTATAGCCCTGAATATGATATGTAGTGATATATACCTTCCCAAATAGGGAGACAAGCTGGTGATGGATAGTTGGATACCATCTACTGCAAAGGTATATCTTTTCTTACCATCTACTGTAGGTAAGATACTAGAGTTTGATTCTCCAGAAAATCTCCTTAAGAGATGAATCATCGGCAACATAGAAACATCTACTAAACAATAATTCAAGCATATTTAGTTCATACAATACGTAATCTAATACAAAAAAAAGGCCTAAACCAACCTAGAAAGTGCATTACGCAGTCAAAAATCCAAATTCAATTTTGAAATTTTTCGGCCGGTTACTGTTCACCCGGTCCCTACCGGTAAATCCGGTTACCGGTCGGGATTATGATCCTTGATTACACTAGTAGTTTGCTTAGAAAACTATCCCTAAATGAGGTAACCGTTCTAGCACAAACAAGTAGCTCTAGGTGCTGGTTAGTTATATGGTGCTTAAGTCGTTTTGTTTACCGCACTAGTGCAATGCTGCTGCATCTTTGTACAGTCTAAGACTCCTGGGTAGCACAGTAGCAATCTCGATCAAGCATGTCATTTGTTTCAATGAATGTGTCCATGGCAATGAATTGAACCAATGTTAACTCTTGGATTTTTAGCCTGATTTATAACCATATTGAAAGCTTTGTTTTGTTTAATGAACATCTAATTTGGCAAAGCAAAGTACTAGCTACAAATAGAAAAAAGAAGTATTCCCTTCTGTTTGGTTTATTTTGCTTTGTAATATCATGTTTTTTATAGGATTAAGTACATTGTTCGTCCTTCAACTCTTACCCTAGTTTAATGTTCGTCCCTCAATTGCAATACCGGATAAAACGCATACTCCAAGTGTCAATATCGTGCAAAAATTGTCATTTATTCCTTTTGAGGGCTGTTTCGTGCCACATGGACAAAAGAATCATTTCCCTGTGCCAGCCAAGCGTCCACGCTGGCGAACCTCTGCTCTCTCTCTCCCATTTTCTCTCTGTCTCTCTAAATCGCTCAAGGTGGCGTTGGGCTCGTCGAAGAAGCTGGCCATGTTCTTGGACGTGTCGGAGAGACCGTTGAGCTCAGTCGCCGCAAGTCGGCCAGCGTGTCGGTCGGCGATCCGTGGCGTCGGCGCGGCGTCTTGGTTGGCTGGTTCGGCAGAGGCCGCCACCGCCTCATGCTCGAGGGCGGAGGCTTCATGAACTTTCCATCTGATCGTTAGGACATGCGGCATAGTAGGAGTGAGGTGATCGATCTTTGCAGTTCGGTCTCTTCTTGCACGACCGCCCGTGTCTTTGGACGATCTGGTCGGCGCGTCGTCATTGGCGAAGTCGCAAGACATCTGCGCCTTGACTTGGTCGCCGACGGCCACCGACGAGCAATTGCTCGCCGCTTCTCCATGGCGGCGGCTTTGGCGTCGAGTGGCTCGTCACGTTAGCGGCCAGGCTGCGTCATTGCTTCCGCCGTGGTGCACGAGGTTCTTCTTCTTGAACACTCTGCAGATCACCCACCCTTCCTCCTGCGCCGCTTGGTCTCCAGCCGCGCCATGCATCTATTCAGCAACCGTGACGACATCAATTGCATGAGAAAAAAGACGAACGGATCAATTACAAGTGTGTGTATGCTTACAAGTATTAGTGACTTGGACGAGTCTAGTGTGTCATAGTGTTGAATTTTCCATAAAGGGTTAAAGGTGACTTAATGACGTATCCAAAGCTAGTTATTGCAAGTCCATTTGCACAAAAAGAAGCACTCGTAGTAGCCGGCCTAGAATCATGCTGGCGTTTGATGATCTTGCTGATGCGCAGATTTTGCTGCCTTGACCCCAAAACGGCCGTGCGGGGCGCGGCCCTTGTAGAAGACGAGCGTCTTGCGCATGCCGATGCGCTTGAAGATGGTGTAGAACGGCGCGGTCCAAGGGCGATCTGGGACGGGGAGAGTCCCGAGCAGGAATCTCGTCGTGGCGACACCCCTCTCGGCCGGGAGCAACGCGACAACCTCCAGGAGCACCCTCTGGTCACCCTCCAAGAGCACGGTCGTCCCCGACGCCACCGCCTTTTTGCCATTGCCGTCAGTAACCGAGTCTTGGGTTCATCCGGGAGGTGCCCGATGGCGTAGTCTTGTGGCAGCTGGCGATGTTCTCAGGGCTCATACCCCTGGACCTCATCGCCGAGATGAGCCTCTTGTACATGAGCAGCTTGAGCGACGGGAGCGGCTCCTTGAGTGGGTCCACCGTGCTGATGAAGAAGTCAATGGGCGCCAGCCGGCACGGCTCGCCGATTCAGGTAAACTACAAGAAGCTCTCCTCCACCTCTTCCTAATGACTACTGAGCGTGCCGATAAAATCAAAAGAAAAAAGACAACCCATTGCTTGGTTTAGCGCTTGGCATTTCAACGAACAACTCGTCGAGGAACGAAGCGGGCCGGTGCTCACTGCTGAAGATGGCGTCGAGCTCGGCGAGCTCTCCCACCGCACGGAAAGTGAACGCGGCGAAGTCCCGCCTCGCGATCGCCGGCAGACGAGGTGTCCCGTTGAGTCGCTACTGGTGGGCGGCCGTGGCGTGTGGGCCTCGCCGCCGTCGAGTCCGCCGTCGGACTCCGCCATTGGTGGTGACGTATCAGCGAGGACGCCTTTGATTACACGCCGGGCCGGGAGGGGGTGGCGTGGGGCTCGGTGTGCGGTGGGAAGGATTCAGTTGGTTGGCTCGACTGGCAGGCCCAGGTGGGAAGGGGAAGAGAAAGGGTGTCAAATAAAGGAGGAAGACCAAAGCCAGCGTGGACAATCCCTTTCCATTTCGTTCTTTTTTTATCCGACTGGATGAGCCACGTGGGTCAAACACCGGTCAAAACCGCTCTAAAACGGACGAAGGGTATCTTTTGCACGGTATTGATAGTTCGAGGACGTGTTTTACCCGGTATTACAGTTCAGGGATGAAAATTAAATTAGGGCAAAAGTTGAGGGACGAACAATGTACTTAATCCTTTTTTATAAGAAGATGAACTTCTATGCAGATTTATCTGTTCTCGATGCAGCAGTGTGAAGAACACACAACAAACTCACGATAGTTTCCGTGTTTGTACTGATTAAGTAATTCCATACCTTAAACATTTCGAATTGCCAGCTCATGAGATTGGCTGGTGCAATTTTCATTATGTATATATCTCATTATAATAGTGATATTACGGTATTACCTGTATATAGTATTCCTTCTGTTGCAAATCCTGTTCGCCTACTGTTTTCTGTGTTTTGAAACATCAATACAAGGTATGATCATGGGGATAAAGTTTTTTTTCCTTTTGGTTTCCTAAGTACTGCTGTTCTTTTGCCGTATTTCTGTTACTCTGTGGAAGTCTGCTGATTTGCTTCTTAATCCAACCCTTGTTCTGCTCTGTTAAATTCTTTATAGATTATCTCTGTTTTTAGTTTTAGTTTCCATTATTTTAGTTCTCAACATAGTGTGCATTTATAGGTCTTGTTGTCACTAGTGGAGCAAAAGGTGATGGGAAACTTCTACTATGGAATGCCTTGAGAGGTGAACTTGCTTCTGATCTAAATTCAAACTTGAGGTAAAGTGGAACATTTCCATTTTCATCATGTATTTGATTTTTCTTCTTATATGTTCTTGTTCTGGCATACTCCCTACTCCCTAGTCCCTATGTTTGACGTTATAAGTCACTCTGGTATGCGTGAAGTGGAGCTATATCCACTAGTATATACCATGGTTATTAAGTCGGCAAGTCGACACTACCCTCCTAGTAACCGACTTGCCGACTAGTCGAAAGATACTGTTCATATGCCAGTGATATGTATGTACACATGTATATATTATATACCTTGTATTGCAGTGATTGAAAAGTACATCTATAGCTTGAATTAAAGAGAGGATTGATGACTTACATGTTTTGAGTCCAAACTCCCTTCATTTGACTTGTTTAATCCATCTTTGAAGCATGATTTGAGACCTTCGTGCTGCAAAATTAAAAAACTAGAATGAGCATATGATGATTGATGAAGATAAACTATGATGAACTCGTACAATACCTTCAAGGGAGAGCAATATAGCACCATGATTTAAAGAGGACAATACAAATCATACAACATAAGTACAAAACAACAAATAAATGAGCAATTAGGAAACTAAGCATCTCAAACATCAAGTTCTCAACGACAATAGCGTTCTACACTATAGTTAAGTAACAACATAATCATCACAATCCATCAACATGGCTTAACACAACAGGCTTGGGACTCCTTGTCGATTGTTGTCACACTCATATCTTCATCTTCTCCTGCTTCATCATCATAATCTAGGAAGAGTGGTCTGCCCTTCTTGTACTTCCACAAAGCCTCTCGCATCTCTTTCATGATTATTGTTGTAGTCTTGGCATATTTTTGAACATCTCCAAACCCACCCGCAAGATGCTCCTTAAACCTTTTGATTCCTCCAGATACCTTCCAGTCACAAAGCGAACATATTTCCATCCCGAGTCTTTGGACTTAGCCTTCCGCTTAGGGTCATTAGCTGGATCATACCTTTCGGTGCCCGCTGTCGGATTTAGAGTTGAAGATTGCTCTACTATGATGCCTACATATGCACAAAACAAAGAGCTATCTTTTGTTCATAAAATCACAATCACATAAAGATGTCGTTCTGTGCATATCTCCTTCACAGTCACAATCACAATTCACAGGTGACTGCAATTCTCCTTCTGTGCATAACTGACTGCATATCGCCTCCCTTCTATGCATATCCCCTCCTTTAGCCCCAAATCGATCGAATCATCGTCGTCGAACCTCCAAATTCCAGAGTCCAGAGTCTCCAGAACCTCCAGACTCCAGAGTCTCCACTTTCCAGATCCTCCACGAACACGAAATCGATCGAACCTCCAGTCTCTCCAGCCCCACGCAGATCCCTCCTCCCCTCCCTTAGCCCTCCCCTCGGCCCTCATCCTCACCTGGGCGATATAATAGAGGAGAAACAGAGAGGAAGAGGAACAAAGGAGCATACATGGGCGACGGGAGCGGTAGGAGCTGTGGCCTTTACCTCCTCCAGCGGGTGAAGGAGCTATGACGAGCCGACGACTAGATCTGCCTCCGAGGGGCGAGGGGGCTGCGATGATTGGATCTGCCTCCGAGGGGCGAGGACGAAGGCCGGCGACACGGTGGGAGCTGCCTTCGAGGGTGGCGGCGACTAGATCTGGAGTTCTGGACACGCGTGAGCCCCAACTGCCCTCCCTCACTGCCAACTCCTCACTCACTCCCTCTATCTCTTTGCCACTGCCTCTGATAGCCGGGCCCCATGTCCCTCCTCCCAAGTCGCCCGACTTGTCGCCGCTTGGTCGACTAGTCGACAGGCAAGTTGACGACTAGTCGACTAGCCGCCCGACTTGCCGGCGCAAGTTGAGTCGCCACCTCCAGTCGGCTCGTCTCCGCTGACTTGTCGACTAGTCGACGACTTAATAAGCATGGTATATACAAAAGTATTTAGATTGGTCACATGAAAATAACATCAACAGATTTGGCATCAAAAGTACTTCCACTAATGTATAATAATCATATATATATTTGCGCCATACAATGGAAGGTAAGTATTCTGATTAAAATTTCTGTGTGTTCTACTTTGAAATGCATCTTAATGTAATTATGGTAGAAATATTAGTTGGTTTACAAGTTTTTACAAATTTGCTTGGTAACTTGTTCTTGGCAGTGTTGTCTATTCTTCTATAGGAAATTAGGAATCAAATGACACTATTGTACGACACAAAGCCTATTGCTATCAAGCTGAACTTTTCATAATTCGGCTTATTGCTATTTACACCATGCTAGTTATGTATGACAAACAACAATAACGGGATAGAATGCCCTTAGTTGCACTTATGGCTTATTTATACCATTTTTTTTGTATAGTTCACACTTCACACGCATGCTAAGAATAACCCAAAACTTTGCTCGTCGTTGGAGTTACGTTAATATGATATTTGTTACATATGTATATGGTTTAGGGTGTTCTTTGCATATTGCCTATTTTGTACATGTTTATATTGGCTTTTGGCCCATTGGAATAAACAAGGGTTCCATCCACCATGGTATCAGAGCATCCGTGTGCGCGGCTCCTCTGTTTTTCCGCGCGCCGACCGAGCTCCGACTGTTGGATCCACGCCCCACCGCCGGATCTAGGTTGCCGCGTCGACTCTCGCCGCCCTCGTCGCCGATCCACGCCGCTCGAGAGCTCCGCATTTTCCTCTGCGCGGCCTGTGCCTCTCCATCACCGAAGCTTGCGCCGCCGTCGCCGGAGTCTCCACATCGCCCTCCTGAGCCTCCCCGCCGTCGGAGATCGCGCCTCCTCTGCTCCGGTGCGGCGCCGAGCCATTGTCGTGCGTCGACGCCGGCCGACGCCACTGTTGAAGACACTGCCGCTGAGCGTCGTCACCCAAGCTCGCCTCTGTCCCAGAAGTTTGCTGCTGCTCGAGCTCACCTGTCCACCCAGCGCATTGCCTGATGTCGCATCTTATTCACCGATGGCCTTCGTCGGCGGCTCCTTCGCTATCTCACTCCCCTCGGTTCGTTTCGATGGGAAAAACTTCCGGGAGTGGGTTGTTCACTAGAAGAATCACCTCAACAGCCAGCGCCTCTGGGGATCTCACCGGCGAAAGCACCCTGTCGCCTCGCCCCTCGTCGTCGATCTGCTGCTCTTCCGATTAGTGCGGATCGATGCGCTCATGAGGCGCATAATCTTTGCGGAGGAGGCCCTAGAGCTCTACTAGTCCCTGCTCTTCCGATTGGTGCGGATCAGTCTGCTCGTGAGGCCATTAATGCTGCACTGGAGGAGGCCCTAGAGCTCTACCAGTCTGAGCGCACACCTACGAGAGATGGCAGGACGCCGAAGCTCGTGCTACCGCTATCCTGGTGGGTAGCATGCCTGTGGCTATCTCCATAGATGTGGCAGAGCTGCCGACGAGTGATGCTATCTATCTCTTCGTCGCGCACCAGGCGCATTCCCTTCGGCAGCTTGATGCCACCGTGGATGACTTCTACCAGCAGATGTTTGAGGTGTGGCGTCAACTCGACTCTCTGGGTCGGATATTTGCCGGGCCTGTCCTTGCTGTCTGTGGCTCTGCGCTCGCCAGGAGACTCATCGTCTCTATGACTTTCTTACGCGTCTTCGACCTGAGTTTGAGACCGTACATGCTTAGCTCCTGACTCCCCACCCGCACTTGAGCTTATTGGAGGCTCGCACGGGTGTTCGTGCCGAGGAGACTCGTCATCGTGGCGCAGCTCTGATGCAGGTTGTCTTGTCTGCTTCAGCGCCTGCTCCTTCACCACCGACCGTTGTCCCTCCAGCTCCCGAGGCACTAGTGGTTCTTTGCCTATTGCGGTTCTCTCGCACCTCTTCGTCGGCGTGATTTTACCATAGGTATCGAGGTCGCTACAAGCGGAGGGGCCAGGGTCGCTGGGGTGGACGTCCCCCGAAGGGCTCTGGAGGTTCCTCCCACTCAGGAGCTGGCGCCTCTCGCCAGGGCTCCTCCGGTGACGCCACGCAGTAGCTCTTCTCCCTACTCTAGCGCCTCGGTGTCGGCTTGTCCTCGGGTTTTGCTCGTCTAGCTCTTGCTTCTCAGCAGTCTTCCACGCTTCCGCCTCCTCCCTCGTCAGGCATTTTGTCTCCGTGGATCTTGGGTTTTGGTGCTTTCTTTCACATGATACCAGATTCTACCCACCTCACTTTTGTGAGTCCTACAACTCGTCCTTCTACTGTTCAGACTGCAGATGGTACCTCTCTTCCTATTGCAGGCCGAGGCACCATTTTCACTTCTTCTTTTCATGTTCCTGCAGTCTCTCATGTTCCTTAGCTTACTATGCAGTTTGTCTGTTGGTCAGATCACTGATCATGACTGTCATGTTGTTCATGTGTTTGACTCTTGTTGTGTCCAGGACCACTGCACAGGGACTCTGCTTGGTACTGGCCTTTGTTGCCATGATTCGCAGCGTTTTTGGGAGCTCGATTGACTGCATCTTCCTTCCGCTGTCTCCACCAGCCAGTCAGCCACTGCCACTACCTTTGGTTTTGCCGCATCCTCTACTACTTCCTTCACTTAGTGGCACCATCGTTTGTAAAGGAGTGTCTCAGTGAGCAGTTCTTGATGTTTGATTTGGGTCTTCTTCGTTACTTCCTTGGGATTGAGATCACTAATACACCTGAGGGCTACTACCTCTCCTAGGAGAAGTACATTCAGGATATCTTTGCTCGCGCTTGTCTCACTGATCAGCGCATGGTGGATACTCCTATGGAGCTTGTTGTTCACCTTCGGCCTACTGATGGTGGGCCTTCTGAGGACCCCACTCGCTATCGCCATCTTGTCGGGAGCCTCGTCTACCTTGGGATCACTTGACCTGACATTTCTCACCCAGTTCACATCCTGAGTCAATTCGTTTCTGCTCCCACTTAGCTCCATTACAGTCACCTTCATGTTCTGCGATATCTTCGCGGGACCATCACTCGTCACCTTTTCTTTCCTCGCTCTAGTTCTCTACAGCTTCAGACGTACTCCGATGCTACTTAGGCTAGCTATCATTCTGATCGCCGATTGGAATAGACAAGGGTTCAATCCAACAATATTCATGTGGGAACCACATGTGGACTCTTTTTTGCATGTTTTTTTTTTTCATTTGAGACAAAAATCATCAGATAGACACGTTCTAGAGGTACATATGAATGATGTCCATGGCCCAAGCTTCTAGAGCGAAAAGGCAGAAAAGAGGTATGAACCTTAAGCGATTTTTTTTTGTTGAAGTGGTAACATCAGTAAAAAACTAATCGAGAGGAACTTGGTTGAAGCTCTTGTCATGCTAAAGACGCATTTGGTCGGTATCGGATTTACATGTCCTAGTGAAATATTTACTACTTCATCCATTAATTGCCCAGATTTTGTTCTGGAAGTGAGACTAGCGTTGGGCAAATGAAATCATTGGTTATCTTTCTACCACGATACATTTATTTTATTAATCAATGTTAAAATTGTTGTGTTCAACTATGCAATCTGTTGGTTTGTAGGATAGATGGTGCAAGCTTATATTGCTCCTGCGTTCACATATTTTAGCATATTTTTATGTTTCCACTTAAGCCTGCGGATTCCCAAAATTTATAATTCATCTTGTCCTAGCTGTCAAACCTTGTCAACTTCTGCATTGATGTAGGTCCCAGGATATGGTCTATCCTTCGATTGATACAATGGAATTCTGTAGTGAAAATCTTCTGGCATGTGGAAGTGACTGTGATTATGGTGGCTCAGCTGTGGTACAATTATGGGATATTGAGTCTCCAGAATCTTACTTATCTTTCTCTGCAAGTGATTCTGTATGTATCTTTTTTGTTTTACTGTTTAGCTGAAAGTTTAGAGGTGAACAGAGCACTAACACATCTCAATCACAGTATATTACTTCCCTTAAAATCAACCCTGCTGGCAACACTATCATAACAGGTTATTTACCTTTTCTGTTGCGTGGGGTATCCCTCTATTGCGGTCACAGTAAAGACTATATAGTTATTGTTGCCTCCGATATGCAGGTTCCGGTGATGGGACTATTGGCTTATTTGACATTCGTGCCTGTTCTACAATTAATCATTTGTCAGTGGGATCTGGTAATGAGGTACTTTTCTTATTGCTTTCCATCAGTAAGACATACTAGTGGTTTGTGTTATCCTATTTTTGAGCAATTTATTTTGAATAGTTGTAGCTTTGGCTTACTGGTGAGTATTAATTTTTGCTTTTCGCATTTTGACCAAAGCTGATCTTGGCCTTAGCTTGTAATTGATTGAATTCTCAGAGTGACTTGAATAATCACGTAATATTCTGCCCGATCTGCCCAGTCTGGAGCCCTCATCCGCCCCTTGTAAATTTTGCCCATCATTCTCTTTGGGATGGCCATTCAATGGAGTGGGAGAAAAAGACTTTAACCTTCAATTTAAAAAAACTAGGAGTCCGAATTTTATTTAGAAATTTCCAATTGCTCAATCAGCACGGGACATAGCTCTAGGCATTGAAATGGTTCCTTGTTCTTTGGTGCTTTAATCATTTTCACATATGCCATGAATATGCTACATTGCGCAGAAGTTGGAATTGTTGGGTGTAGTTTGCATGGATCTTGTGTTCTTGTGTTAGTTCTCATCTAAGGATGCCTGTCATTGCTGAAAGTGCACCTTTTTTACTTTTAAGCTTCCAATCTCTTTAGTGTGATTAAAAAAATTGACAAGAGACATCGAGCTCTTTGGAAAGGATCACAGAATGTTGCAGGTGGGCATTGCTTAGCTGACTGGTCCTCAGTGCGTCGTCCCCTCCATCTTGGGGGGCTCAGCTTGCCCAATCTGGTCGTGCTCGAACGGGCCATGCGCATCTGCTGGCAATGGCTGCAGCGGACTTGGTCAGAGAGGCCTTGGGGGAGACTTCGCAACCAAGTCAGCCGAGTGGAGGAAAACATGCTACATGCTTCAATTTCGGTCATATTAGGGAACAGTGAGAATTGTTTGTTCTGGGAGGACCAGGGAAGAAAAAACCGGCCAGTTAGGCGGTAACCGGGAAATGAAAACCGGCCGGTTTTTCCAGGTTTTGCAAAATAAAATTCCAATTTTCGAATTTCGGCTGGTTTTTAAGCAAATTCAAGCGAAATTCGTCCGGTTTTTTCTGGGAAATCCAGTTATCGGCCGGGATTTCCACCGGAAACGGGTCAAGTTTGGGTTTGTTTCCTAACTCGGGTCGGGTCGCTTTGCGCAATTCCGCTACTATCGATCAACTGCTCATATGTACTATTAACGAGCATCACCTATGGCTGTTGGCGGCGGGGACGGGGCTGGAGGCGCATGCCTAGCAGGAGTAGTCTGTTGGTCATAGCCCTTTCGGATGCGGCCTTGTTCTAGTTTTTCTTTCTTTCCTTTTCGCCTGGTCGAGTAAGATGGCGTTCTTTGTTTCCTTTTTGTGTTTTTGTGCTTTGGTCTCACCTTTGTACCTGCCGCTTGGCTTGCAGTTCTTTTCGTCTTAATAGAAAGTTGTGCAAAGCTTTTGCACTTCCTTGAAAAAAAATATCTTTAGTTTTACTGACATATTTCTTCCCTGAGAACTGATAGTAAATATGTTGTTGCCCAACAGGTTACATCTGTTTCATTTAGCAACTGTGGTACCTATTTTTCTGCTTCTAGCACATCAAATAACACACTGGTTTGGGATACAAGACTTGTTCCGATAAGTCACAGCAGGGACGTTTCACGAAGCAAAGACATGCGCTTCTTTCGGCCTTTACATTGCTTGAGCCATGGCAAGCAGATGCCCACTGCAGAATATACAAGTCAACTGCCTGGGTAATCATTAAATTTAAGTATGGAATTGTTGCATCTAGTGATTATTTGTTGTTTAAAACAATATTTATGGTCTTTGCCGGCCTTCCTACCTTAGTTTGGAGAATTAGCAGGTTATTGCCTTAATTATTGTTGTTTATGATACTTCCATTTAGTATCACTTTGTATTGTTTGTTTTGTTTCCAAACTCCGTATGGGCTTTGAGAAAACTATGTATCTTTGTTTTGTTTCCAAACTCCATATAGGCTTTGAGAAACTGCCTTCATTTTTTACAGTCATGTTGATGAGGGTGATCAGGGGGTAAATGCCACACAGTGGCTGCACAATGAACCTGTACTTGTTACTGTAAGTGGTGATGGCAGGTGAGTAAACAATACAACGATGATATGGACCGTGATCATTTATCCTTCTGTATTTTTGTACCACTTACCAAATGTGCTCAACTACTCTGCCTGCAGCGCTGGAATGTGGGATGTTACTCTAGGTCAGCCTTGTGTCAGACATATCGTCACCCATACTCGATGTGCTAATGCGGTAAGCTTGTATTCCGATATTCTACTTGGTAGTCCTTTAGCTGACTTTTACTGATGCTTTAATTTTGTCATGGAACAAATTCCAGGTTGCTGTAGCCCCGAATGATGAATACATCTCCACAGGAGGAAGTGACCAAAAAGTTGTAAGTTGCTTATTTGGCCTTGTAGCTAGTTTCTTCTTATGATGCTCTGTTTTGCATGGATATAGGGGTGATTTATATTGTTTTGGTGGCTCTGCAACCATAAAACATTATAAGAAAGGTGAAATGTAAATATGTAATACAATAACCTTCTTGATATGGTTTACTGAGCAGTGACATATAGAACTAGAAGAATCAAAATTCACACTAGATAGCGTATTGCATTAACTGAGAAAATCTATAAGATGCTATCAGCAGGTTTGTGCTCATCTTATCATCTGCATGAGTTTGGGTTTTTGCCTTTACGTATGCAACTGACTTTTAGTGTGATCCCTGAGGGTAATGATCACACCAAATGTTTGCGATTACTTATGTATTTCCCTTTGTTGGTTCTGATAAAAGAGTGACTGTTTGCCTTATTGTTTCTAATGTTTAGCTGCTCCTGTTGCTTGTACTATTGGTTTAACAGGTTTTATATCATAATAGAAGTGGCCGTACACATCTTAATTGGCGCCTTACGCACCCTCTGCCAGGAAATGACTGATATGCTGCCAGAAATTGTAGGATGATTCCACTAATGGTAAGTGACTTCTTTTTGTGCTTTCTGATGTCGATGAATTTGCGAAGTATCGGCGCACAAAGAATGAAGACTACTGAATGACACGACAATAAATATATGGATATGGTATCAATGCATACAAACCTACTGCTATTCATTTTTGTATAGATTTGAGCAGTAGTGGTATCTTCACATATCAGACAGGGAATTACTGTAGACATCTAAAGGACCAAAAAAGAAGGAAAAAATCAAATTGGTGAAAGGCCTTGTTTTGTTGTTGAGACACCTGATGTTTTGTCTTCATAAGAGATTGAGCAGCTTCTGTTATTTCCTAATGTACTCTGCATTCTGTTCCTAATTTTCCTTATACACGTGTCTTTTTCAGCTGAGGATTTATCTGCACCAGGTTGTTGAACTATAGTAGAAACTGTGCTGCCCCAAATTGATGTGTTGCCAGGGCTGGTATTGAAACCTCTGCTTGATGGACGACTGCAGCTTGTGTTGGGTCTTAATATAAATGAATTATCATGCCTCTTTACAACTCGAGTCTGTACCTTTTTATTCTCCTGTAAAGAGAGTGTTGATGAAACCAATGTCAACCTGACTGGTGATAGTTTTCTATTCTTAGTAAAATGTTAGCACAGATTATTAGGCAATTCCCTGTACCAGCAATTGAGTAATAGCTACGCACCCGTTGCCTGTATTTCTCTTCTTCTTTTTCCTTGAGTGTTAACATGTAGTCTTTCAGCATTGCCAAAAGGGGAAGCTGCCAAAGTTAATGTTAAGCAGTTGTTCAAGAAATTATAAGTGCTTTCTATTATTTGGAACCAATTAGTTGACAATCAATCAACCTGAAATTGCGTGGTTGCTAAAAATATTTTTGTCACATGTTTCAACTCAGACAATATAAATATTTATTTCTGTTCTCAAGGTTGTTTTTGCAGGTAGATGTAACCATATCAGTATCAAAAACCTTACCAGAGCATTCACAATGGATATGCAAACCAGTGTTCTGATCAGAATATTAGAAGCAAGTTAGCATCACCGGCATCTACTTGCCAGCATACTTACTGTGCTGAACTGAAAACAGTAGGATGAGATGAGTGTTTCACATATACTGTTATAAACTGTTGCTTAGCATTATTATTGAACTGATTGGTAGTGTTGTGCCAGAAATGCAGTCAAACACTGGGCTGTCTATATTTTCTTGAAAAAAGTTCAAGTGGGTACATCTGTAACCTGTACTAGCTGAATATAAACTGGATTATGTTTATTTACCAGTACCGTGTCACGATTTGTTTACAGTGGCTACTGGAGTTTGTAATTCAGGATATTTAAGTTCACTGTTACACAATGTTCATGTATCAGTAATCTTTGTGAAAACCCTTTTAAGCAAGGTAAGACAAGGTCTTTTTGGTTGTGCAACATTATGCATTTTTTATACGAGAATCACAATCACTTTGTTCACCATATTTTTAAAATATTGTGTAGGCCCTGGTATTACTTGGTTTGCTATAGTTGATGGCATCATGGTTCAAAATCCCGGTGGTTAACGGCCGGTAACCGCCAGTTACCTGTGTTTACCGGTGGGGACCGGGATTTAAAAAACCGGTTGGTTGCTTTCTGGTTTAGCGAATTTAAATTTCAGTTTTCGAATTTCGGCCCGTTTTTTTCCAGGTTTTTCGGGTACGTTTTCAGCCGCCGAGCGGTTTTTCCTCCGGTTCTGGTTTTTTTCCTTGGATGGCATGATCTTATCCATTTTAACATGTGGGCGATCTTATCCAAAGATCCAAAAGCCGGTATCGGACCAAATCCTGGCCGGCGGTAACGGTAACGATAACCAACCGGTTACCGGAAGAACTGGGATTTTCCCGGATGAATTTTGAAAACCAAATTTTGAACTAAAGATTTGGAAAACCTGTTACTGGACCGGTAACCGCCCAAAATCGGTCAAAAAACTGGAAAACCGGAAGAAAAATGTAATCCAATATATTTAGCTCATATTAATTAGAAAGTGCTTAATGAAGTGCATATTTAGCTCATACAATACGTAATCAAGCATATTTAACTCATACAATACGTAATCTAGTATATTTAGCTCATATGAAGTGCAAATCGGCCAGAAAATAATTCAAGCATATTTAGCTCATACAATACGTAATCTAGCACAAAAAATGCCTAAACAAACCTAGGAAGTGCATTACGTGGTCAAAAAACCAAATCCGAACTTGAAATTTTTCGGCCGGTTACTGTTCACCCAGTCCCCAGCGGTAACCGGCCGGGATTTTCTTCCATGATCATCTCTCATGCACCAACTACAAAGAACCTTTGGTTTTTATTCTTTCTGGGAGTAATATGTTAAGGAATAGATTTCGTCCAGTAAACTGCATGTTATTGTTGTTTCTCTCTTGGTATGCAGCTTTCTAGAGGCATGGCATATGTGACTTGGCCTGATTGGCTTTGGCAGGGTTGCCTCCACCCAACGATCAAAATCCCGGTATCGGAGACAATACCGCCCGGCGGCCATTCTCCATTACCAGCTGGTAACCGGAAAACCCGGAAAAAAACCTGCTGAATTTCAAAAAATGGAATTTGAATTCTGGATGAAACCGCTGGGATTTTGAATTTGAAAGATTCCGTCCGGTTTTTAGGATCCCGGTCCCCACCGGTAAAACCGGTAACCGGCCGGTAACCGCCGGGATTTTGATCCTTGCTTCAACCCAAGGGATAAACCTTACCTTGCTATCCATAAGGTTCTTAGTAGTTCACCATTCTACAAGTATGTTGGCTTCACTTCTGCCTGTTTTTGCACTTCGTAGAGATTTTTTTATTTCAAGACTAAAATTTCAAGTAGAGAAGATTGTCACTCGGTTTCTTGCTAACTTTCCAATTCTTTATGTGCCAAAGAGTTGATTTCGTGCCACTTCAGTGAAAGCCTTAGAAGAAAGTTCTAATTAAACATGCACTTGCGTAATTAAATGTCCTTCCAAACAAGAAATTATAATGCTTGAATATGCTTGTGCATAGTTGATATTATCAAATATTTTCCTTGTCTATAAACTCTACCATTTGCATAGTACTTTCCACACTCATGGAGATTTTGAAAATAAAAAAACAACCCCGTTACTCTTAGAGATGAAATATAGCCAGTAAAATAATTGGTTAGTTCCAGTAAAAGAAAATGTCGACCCTGAACTTTTTCAGTCATCTAGGTCAATTTAGGTCAAGTACAGGGTGGAATGATCATTTCTAAAATCGAAATTTTATATGAAGGATTTCAGGTGTGGGAATTATGTTTCAAGTCACAATCTCGCACCTCATCATAGTAGAACTTTTTTCTCTCTTGTTCCCAGATCTCTGTCTTTGCCATTAAGAGTTCTACCAGGCCTGCACTTTTTCAAGTTAATATATCTTAGATGTACTAATTATGTTCCTAAAAAAGATTAAAGATGTACTAATTATCGATTTTACTTAGCAGCTCTAATACTTACCTGGAATTTTGTTAACCATAATTCTAGCACGTTCTGCACGTTTCAAGTGCTTGTGGGCTCCTCTGCTTATTGAATACCTTCTCTCATCCTGTGGAGAAAACTATAATTAGCTCAATGGAATCAAACTTGGGAGTTAAGTTTGGATATATGGTTATGGTCATCAGGCAGGCACTGCACCCTGCTATATTCTTCTAGCCATCGCTCTTCGTCACATGAAGCCATCCATTTTTCAACCTTGTCCATTATGTCTTTACGGCTTGTGGCCTCCTCTTTTGCTTTGTATATATATTCATCCATTGTCTTTAGTAGAGCATCATGGTCCACATCTCCTGTACATATTATTTTCCCAAATAGTGATGTTAGTCATTGCAGAAGAAACTATAATTCTGCCCTTAAAAGAATATAGTGAAATCTGATTGGTTGCACGCACCTGACATTATCAGATCCATTATGTTGTGCATTTCTCTCTGGTGAGGCATATCCATGTGGGATTTCTTGCAAATTTCCTCAATCTCAGTTTGTTTTTTTATGAATAGCTCTTTCATTTTGCTTGCTTTTAAATGATCTAGTCGCTGAACTTCAGATCCAATCTATTTCATTCAATATGGTAGAATTAAACACATCATATGCGACAGTACAACTCATGTACCATAATTTAAGTATTGTTTTCAAGGTTTTTTGTCTTGGATTTGTTTACCTGCTGAATCATCTCAAGTGTCAGGCTTCTGGGACCTAGTGTACCATTTCCTGACGTCATTGAAAATATCTTAATTTCCCCATATGGCTGGCGCTCCTCCATGGTAGTATCCAAAATATTCCATAAGTTTGTTAATGCTTTTCCAAGGCTATGGAGCTGCAAAATAATACTTGCATTAGTAGGTAGTTGTGCAAACATTTTATGTTTCTTTATCCTATGTTTTTCTGGTATATCTCCTGTTAGAGTTGAACAGTTCGAATTTTCTAAGAGCTAAGAAGACTAGTGAAGTTTCTGGTAAATGCGTTGAGCATGTCTGCTTGATCACTGTATCGTTGAACTTGAAATGTTATGGAGTGTTGGAGTTCTTTTCCAATACATATCAACCCTTTAGAGCTTGAAAGTAGTCTCTGATCTCAATACTGACCTATACAGCAGGTGAGGTGGTCGGTTACCTGTAGCAGAGATGGTATCAGGGATCAAAATCCTGGCCGGTAACCGGCGGTTACCGGCCGGTTACCGGATACCGGAGGGTGGCCGGGAGGAAGAATCCCGGCTGTTTTTTCAATTTTCGAATGAATTTCAAATGAATTTAAACGAATTTCACCGAATTTGACCGGTAACCGGGCCGGTTACCGGTACCGGAGGGTGGCCGGGATTCATACCCGGTCCGGTTATCTGACCCTTGGATGGTATATTGCAATACTTGATTTTTTCTAAACTTTGCCAGATGGCTCCAGTATTGATCCATGCTCACATTCCACTGATCTAAGGTGCACATTACTTAATGTTTCCATTATCTTCATGACAATATCTATTGTTTACATGGACTTTAGAAACAGTGCTTGCAGCCACAAAGTATCTTACAGTATAGATCTTTGTGATGGTGCATCCAGCTTTGTAAAAGATAAAAAAAAAAGGAGTAAAACTAAAAGCAAACATTCTTCTTGTTAGAATTGTGTGCATCGTTTTGCTCCATCCATGACACGGGAAATTTTAGCTTAGTTAGCGGTGTTCGGAGTGTTCAGAGTGTTAAGAGTGGTGTACATTCTCTCTCTCTCTCTTGGCCCATGTGACCCATATAGCCCATGAGGCCCATGTAACAATGTCTATATAATACCTCTCAATTAATGAATAAGCTGCATAGTTGTGAATAGCAAAATCACTCTTCCAATATTCTAACACAGAGTACTGTTATTGCTTTGCTGGAATTTTCAAAGGTCTATTGCTTTGCTGGAATTTTCAAAGGTCTAGCTTCAACTTCCTGAGGTGTTTTGGAAGTGTTCTGTTTTATCTGTTTTGCTATCAGTTTCCTATTGTTGCTAATTGAATTGATTGTAAGTTTTTAACCTTGATATTTTGGTGTGGGGCCTGATGCTGTTTATTATGTTCTATTAACTCCATCAGTTCTGTGCATTGCAGAAGTATTTGCAGAAGGATAAGAAATCACCTTTTCCATTCTGTGGTTCTTCTCCTCTTTAAGCTGCTGGACCATGGTGTTGAGCTTGTTGAGAATGTCATCACTGATGTTCTTCGTTTGTTGTTCATTTGCTCCATCCAGCAAGCTTGAGTGAACATTAGCAAGGATCTTTGAAGGATCCATCCCCATAATTTTTGCAAAGTTGTGAATCAGAACTTTATACTCTTCAACTTTGCAGAGGCGATCACTCTGGAGGAAATAAAATTCCATTGGGTAAATGAGATGACCAGTACTGTCATATATCGATTGTATCATAAGTTTTCTGTGGTCATGTACCTTTTCTCTTTTAAGTCTTTGCAGTTCACTTTGGTGCTCCTCGAGTTTCTTCAGTGACAAATCTTCTTCATTCACAGTGACAACTTCATTCTCCGAGTGCCCTGCTATTTCGGAGGCAATTCTTTGTATTTCAGTCTGAACCTCTATGAACTGCTTTAGTCTGGCTTCTTTCCTCATCTGCATTTCTTGCAGGGCTGGTGTAATGGAATTCAGCTGCTCCTTTAGAGTGCCTGTCATTTTCTCAGGCTGCATGAAGAAATTTCAGGTTAGCTTCTTACTGTTTTCCTCTTCAATTTTATTTAGTGATAAGCCTTTACGACGTGAATGATACCCGTCCTGGGAACGATCTTTCTCCAAGGGAAAGAAGCAGATTGGTGAATTCTGCCTCAGATTCAGCCAATGCTTGATGCAGCTGAATCCGAGACATATTTGCACTATTTACTTTTCTCCTATAAGCTTCCTGGCATTCCTGCTCTAGCTCTTCCAGTATTCTTTCCCTCTCATTTTCTTCTTGCCCGACTTCATCCCATATCATCTGCAACCGTTCAGAGTTAAGTAGGCGTAAAAAAAATCCTCAGCTATTATCCTACAAAGCTAGATATTTTGGGAAGAGAAGTTTACCTTCAGTTCTTGAAGCAAGTAGGCACATGAGGACTCTGGCAGCACTGCACAGGGAGCTTTTCCAGTCATCCTGAGTGATCCCATCTCGAAGATCTTCTGACAATCTTAGAGCAAGTATTGCTGGGAGCAGCTCAATTGGGTGCACTACATGTCTTGCTTAGAGCTTGCATTGGATGGCAGAGATGTGTAAGTAGGGAGTGTGACAGGAAAGCTCGGAAATACGTTGGTGGATGCTGCGAGTGGCTTTAGATGCTGGTTTTGCTTGCAAGACAAGTAGCACATCTGTGGATGGTGTCGCCATGAGCTGAAACAAAGCCTGAAGCTTGGGGAAGAAGGGTCTTGCCAGTTGCTTTGTTGGTTCTCCACCTTTTTGTCATTGGCCTTCGTATTTTCAAGAAGTTGAGCAGGTATGGTCTCTACGCACCTTTCTTCTTTCATATGCAGTAATGAAGCAAAAAGATGAGGGTTCTCAGTCACAGTGATGGCTGCTCTGCATCCTCAATGGATTGAATTCTGGAGTCTTGCATCTGCGGTGAGCTTACAGCTGAAGCTGCGCACAAATGGGTGCTACTTTATTGGACATGTGGATTGCTTTGAGAGCGAAGTGTTACTTTGTGGTCACTGGCTGGTATCTGAAAGTAACAGATCGATTGCTTACTACGTGACACTTATCTGCACATGCAAGATGTTATTTCTACCCACAGGATATCTTTTCTGGCAAATTACCCATCTGTTCTCTCTGGCTCTTAACGACCTGCGTTGATATCGTAGGTTACCGAATTTTCCGGCATCAACGTTGTTTACGTGAATTTGAGCTGAAGGGCAATTCGGCACCTTATGTCATGTCGTGCCTTCCATCCTCGTGTTGGCCTGTCACAACGCTCTGTCGAATGTATAGTCCCAATCATATATTCATATGTATAGCAACGTCCCATCTTACCGCAATAGCATTTTTAAGGTGAAATCGCACATATCACTGCAATAATATGGCAGTTGTCGGCCGTCCCGGTTCAGTTCAAGGGCAAAATTTGCCAAAGATGGTTGAGATCGGCGTCCCAAACTGTCGAGCAAACAGGAAGGAAGTTGCCGGTTCCGTTTCCAAAATGGGATCGTGTTGAAACTTGAAAGGTTATCGTGTCGCGTGCTGTGCCAGAGTCACAGTGCCTACTGCTGCGAAACTAGATATATCGTGGCCGTTCATTTGCACGTGTAAGATGAAGATCAAGATCCGCCATGAAATGGCATGTACAGCTTTGCTGGTGGCCTTCCATGTCTGAACGGACGGCCAAGATGACCGCGGAGTAGAGATGCCCGGGCTTCCCGAGTGTATTCCCCGCTAAGGTTCACGTCGCATCAGCTGGTTCGTATCTCACTCTCATTGGGCGTTTGTGTTCAGGCAGCTAAGCAATTTTATTGCACAATACCCATGAAAATACAGGAATCGAGTAGACAGACAGACGGTCACAAAGAGACACGGACCGTGCACACAGGCGATTGGTCACTCGCAACCGCACCAAAAACCCAGCTGCCAGTGCTAGATGAGCAAGCCATAATTTATTTACCACTCGAACACCCATCCATGCTACTAACAATAGCTGGATTAGGTGGCCACTTGTCCCGGAAGATGCTCCACTTGGTGATCGCCGCCGTGTAGTCCGACAGGTAGCCGCCGCCGCCGCCGGCTACCACGAAGATCGTCCCGGAGTAGCGGCTCCTCTCGCTGCTCACGCACTGGCTCTGGTACAGGGGGCACGTCCTCTCGTTATTGTGGACGAGGCCGAAGAAGCGCCGCGAACACCAGCCACGGCCGGTGCTTCCGGTCCACCGTCGACAGGCACTGCTCCGTGCCCTCCCTCCGGTCGTGCTCCGAATCCGCGATGCAGAACCGGAACATGCCGTAGTCCACCTTGTGCCTTCATAAGGCCCATTTCATCATCTTATAAGCAAGCATACCAAGACCTGAAAATATATACATGTTGATCTTTGATTTGGTTGCGTGCGTGCTTACGTACGTTCGTACCAGAAGTTTGCTCTGTTCTCGGCCGGGCAGCAGTACATGGTCTCGGCCAGTCCGCCGCACTCGCCGCCGGAATCCGTCACGTCGAAGAATCCCCCCGGTGTTGGGCCAGTCTCTCTCGTGGCTGCCGCTGCACGCACGCACAGGACAAGGGTTACTTGCGATGAAAAGTGCTGTGCAGTTTTCACATGGTACTACCACACGCGCGTTAAGGGGCGGATCCACGGTACTAGTGTTGGTGTCTAGTGACACCAACGCTTTCCGGCCAACCCATGTGGGTGCTCATGCGTGTGAAGGAGTGGGCCTTGTGGATTAGCCCAAGTGACACCGGCCCGTCTTAGCCCAGACAAGCATGACAGCTCGTTCCTGTTAAGAACTCTGGATTAGGACTTGATGACATGATACTACTCTGGTGGGTTTTAGTCTATCAATATAAGGAACCCTCATGTACAAGTGACACACAGATGATGTGATCGTCTTCTGTACATTGTGTCTCTCTTTGTGTTCATTGTGTGATTGGATTGATTGTCTTCCAACTACGGCATCAATTATTCAACACGTGCTGAGATTTGTTCTTTAGGCAAATCAGTATGTCGTTCGGAATTCCATCTTTTCAATCCCTTGTAGTTGCTATTAGATTAATCCGGTAGATTAGTTTTTGAACATGATATTAGATCGGCTTTACTGTTCATTGATATTAGATCGTTTTTACTGTTCATCATAGTTTGTGATCACCGCTCACCTATTATGGATATTACTGTTCATACAACACAAACAAAAATCGGTACGACAAGAAGCCGTCAGCCCCTGCACGCGCCCGAAACCGCGCCACCGCGAGACGACAGAGCCGTCGTGCCATCGCATTGCTCGCCCACTTGCGCGCCGGCCTGACCCGATTCCTTGCGCACGGTTTAGGGAGCTAAGTGCAAGGGGTTGAGAAAGTAAAGAACAAGTTCAGAGAGCTAAGTGGAACAATCTCGCAAGTTCAGAGACTTACAATGCAATTTTCTCTATATAATAGTACAAACGGTTGTTGTATGTAGTATTTTTTATGTTATCTATAGATAAAACTAAAGACAATTCATACAATATGTTGTCTCTAAGTTGACTCCGTAATTTCTAAGAATAAATCCATTTTACAACCTTGAACTGTCATATTTGTCTAATTTTCAATCTCTAACTACGAAATCGGTAAACCATCAATCCTGAAGTGTCAAATCCGGATAAATGACCCCATCGCACCCATTCCACCCCGATCTTGCACCACGTTTGGATGCCATGTCAACACGCACTAACTTTGAGCACCTCATCAGCAACCAAAGTAACACGACAGATCTTGTAGTTTGTATCGCCGCATGGAGCTGAGCGAGGAGACGTCCATGGCGCAGCCGCCAGCGGCTGGAAGCGCAAGTGCCCACCGCCCGGTCTGGGGGACCTCCATGAGGACATGCTCGAGCGCGTCCTCGCGCGCCTCCCGCCGGCCAGCTTCTTTCGTCTCCGCGCCGTCTGCCGTCGGTGGCGCTCGGCTGCCACGTCCTGGAGCTTCCCCGACGCTTGCACTCACGTCCCATCCGGCGACCCCTGATTCCTCTTGCTCTCTGACCAGCCGCACCCGTCCGTGGCCTTCGAAGCCGCCGAGCGCTCCTGGGCAGGGGCAGTCTGCCGGATATGCACCAGCACCCCAAAAAATCTGAAGAATAGCAGGATATCTGAGCGGAAGACGTGCGTCGTATGTACATGTGATGACAGTTATACTAGTCTTTGGTTGGTGGGCTAATAGGCCGGGCCTTCCATTTCAACCGGGCTTTCGTTCTGGGCCATTTCTCCATCAATTATTCAGTAGGCGTCTCTTTCTTCTCCGACAACAAGCAAGCACCAAGAAAATATCCACCTGCACTGCACTGCAACAATCTGGATCAGGTTTGGTATTAGTTGTTTAGTTGTCCTTTCAGGATTACGTGGTCTCTCTTTAATTTAATTTAATTTAATTTGGTGCTCTCGGAAGTGGAGATCCTATTCCTAGCTATCATGTTTTTTTCTTAATTTTGAGATTTATTTCAGCTATCGACAAGCACACACCATATGCATGCGGGCACCTATCTATTAGCGTACATCTAGAATCATAGAGGTCAAGGTAACGTCTGTGGAGAGCACGGACACATGTGTTTCCACTGTCTAGCTGCCTAGCTAGTAGTGTAGTGGGCACTTACGCCCTAGGCTGGGTTTGAAGTTTGAACCCTACCCACGTCTCTTCACTCACTGTCCGGCCTACAATGAACTTTTTTTTTAATTTAACCTTATTTTAATTTTATTTTAAAGTTAACCTCTTGCGCACTTTATTTCCAATTCTGACCCCTTTGGTCATGCCACCATCCGTGGCGTGACAAAACAATGCTGTCGCGTCACGGGATAAGTCTCCAAAATAGCACTTTTGATCACGCCACTGGTCTTGGCATAACCAAACAACACTGTCACGCCACGAGTGGTGGCGTGACAAGAGTTTTCCCTAGATACGGGCTGACGTGACAGCGTTGTTTTGTCACGCCACCACCCGTGGCGTGACTAAAGATGTCAGAATTGGAAATAAAGTGCGCCGAGGGTTAACTTTAAGATAAAATTAAAAAAAGATTAATTAATAAAAAAATTCGCCTACAACGGACTCGCTGTTGCGCTATTTTTGGGATATATGGATATGATAGCGGTAATATTGGTCTAGAGTGAATGACAAGTATTATTACATCAGCAAACACATATATGACCATCTGGTATTACAGTCTATCATCTAACTATCTCAGTGATTTTTATAATTAGCGTAGCTGATGTGTACTTGAACTTGTAGAGCTGCACAATGCTGTGAAAGTGTGAAGCACAGGAGCGATCGCCAATGATCGGCGAAGTGTAGAAGCTGCAAGTCGAAGGTGCAGGTTCTTGATTTATATTTCTTTGAGATTAATGTGTGTGTTTACAGTTTACTAGCTATATGTTCATGAAGCAAGTGAGCCTAAGTTTATATTCGCATCTCTCCATACTTATGTGAGCTTAATTGTGAATGAAAATTTGAAATTTTTGTTATGATATGTCAATGTAGATTGTAGAGATATAAAGATGCATGAAAACGCGTAAAGTAGTATTATAATTTTATTTGTATAGTTGCATATTTTGTAATTTTCTATTCATGTAAAACCTTATTTGAACTATTTGCATTGTGTTATTGACAAATTTGGAATCTATGTGTTGGATTTATAATGTTGTCAAATATACTGTACAAACTATAGAATTGTGAATATGAAGTGTACATCCATCATCTAATTTCTAACTCCGTCACTAATTCTACGGCATGAAGGTTGACATCAACTGCGTCGGGCACAGCGACCGCCTCATGGTCTATGTGAGCTCCGGCGAGGCCAACGACTGCTTCATGTGCCAAGCCCTACAACAGCCGCTCTGCCGGAAATAAGCTCAGGCTCACGGATCATAGGCGATGACAGCGGCAGTTGGAGGTGACAGCGGTGCTGGTGTAGAGAGAGCGGGGATGTGTTGGCAGGGTAGAGGTGGTGGTGAGGTAGATCGGTGGGAGGAGTGGCAGCACTTGGAGGCAACGGTGGTGCTGGTGGAGAGAGAGAGAGATAGCAGATCAGTGGTGGTGACTGGTGAGGCAGATAGGCAAGAATGAGGATGAGCAGTTGGCTCAGGAGGAAGGAAAAAAAGGAGATTTTTTTTAGATTAGGACACGTGTTTCCACTTAGACGTACCCAGTACACGGAATCGTAATCTCGAGGGCCCAATTACAGCCTACCTCTCCTATTCCTGGGTCGATCTCTGTTCTCTGAGCTTCCCACTCACGGCTCAAAGGCTAGTTCCGGCCCACAACCAATTGCATTGCTTTCCGGCCAGAACGCGCCCGTCACCGCTCGGCCAGTCGGCGGCGCGCGGCTGGACTTGTAATTGTTCCCACCCGCGGCGGCAGAATCCGGCGGCAATGGAGGAGCGGCAGCGCGGGGCGGCGCTGTGGGGGCACGGGTATCTCCCGCTGCTAGCGCGCGCGCGGTCCAAGGAGTCGGTGGAGTACATCCTGCAGGCGCTCTGGCGCACCCGCCGCACCGGCCTCGACGCCGCCGACCGCACCGTCGTCCGTGACATCCTCCAGCTCCCCTCTGACGCCGAGCTCGACCCCGTCTGTACCCTTACAACCCCCGGCGCGGCCCGCTACTAACTAATCTTTACCTTCTTCTTCTCTTTCCGCGCCGTTGCTCGCGCCAGCTGCGGTGCTCCGAATTCCCAGCTCTGTGCTTACTTATACCTCTCCCTTGCAGCTATTGGTGTGCCTCAGGATACTGATTCGCAGATGCGTCCATGAAAACATCGAAAAGGAGGAAATTCCGAAGCTGTTCCCCGAGGAGGTGTTGCCTGAGTTGCAAAGGTTGCTCACATTGCTTCTGCAGAAGTTTCAGCCGGAGTGGCGAGAAGACACTTCAAAGGATCAGGTCATCTTTTTTTTCTTTCTTTTTCGGCTAATGTAATTGGTCCAATAGATATTCATCATTTATTATTCTGAAAGTTTCTATAGTGTGTAGTATGATTAGTATCAGTATAAGAGCCTCAAGCTGTCTGGCACGCTCTTAGTTTTACCCCTTTTTTAGTGTTTGTGTATTGATGTCAAGATGAAATCTGCTTATTATCATCTGAAGGAATTGCGTCTCATTTTAGTGCAATGAGTTGTTTCGTAGGCATCCGTGCCAAATTCAGAATCGACGGAATGCCATTTGAATCAAAATCAAGACGCATCAGAGCAGTCAGCTATTGCTAGTACAAAGGTAGTTAATACAATAGTTATCCTGTGCATTTTTATGAGTCTCCTGCAACTTTGCTGGAACTAAATTGGTATGTGAGATGCTCATTTTCCTTTTATATGTGTGAGAAGAGGTCATTGATTGGTTGATGAAGCTTGCTGTTAAGAAAGCCATTTCAGTAGTTTAGGACTGCAATGATGGTACTATCTTTGATGAAAGACATAATCGGTGTAATAAATCATCATCTTCCCTGCAGCTTCAGAATGGTACGGACTCACCTAAGGATCCGTTAGAATCAGGAGAGAAAGAAGTGAAGCTCCAGTTAGCTAAGGATTCTTTAGACAAAATGCTTAAGGATATGTACTCAATCAAGGACCAACCGTCAAATGCTGTGAGTATCCATATTCCCATATTCCATATAAACTGGATAGTTGACTGATTTCTTCTCTCCTTTTGCAATTCCAAATTTTCGCGGTGGTTATTAACTTCCAAATGTTTTTCTCGTTGTTTTTGCAGAGAAATACTAACGCCAATGAAGAGACAGCAGGAAGCACTTAGGAAATGCTGGTTTTGTTCTTTTAGCTCTAGGGACATTTTTCAGCAGCAAAACTATTAGCTGAATGTACCAGTTTGGATCTCTCTCATTTTTTTTCCCTTTTGAGGCTGCGTATTAGTTTGATCTAGGTCATGGCTGTTGCATTCCATTTATGCCAATTGCTAAGGCACAAATGTAAGTTAAAGAACGTCCTTGCAGAGGTTTTTTGGTGATCCATGTGTAAATCCATTGGCAGCATCAGTGCCACTGCATGCTGAAATCTTTCCATTTCCACAGCTAAGAGCGGAAGATACTCGTTCACATATTTGCAACTGGAACTGTTGAGTTGTTTTATCAGGTAGAATGGAACACCTGCCATGTTCTTCTCTTCTGCATGGTACGTTTCGTTTCTTTTTTTAATTTCCACGTTCCGCGTGAGATGCGAAGTGAGTGCATCTTTTCTTCCCGCTGTCTCAGGGTCAATGCCAACAAGCATAACTAGCATGCTGTTACACAACAGCATCAACTATTGAAGAAGTATGAAGCACAGCAATTCTGCATTAACAAAAGATATCCAGAACAGTGTCCATCGAACTGCCTGCCATTATACCAAAAAAAAAAAAGTGGTTTGCGCTCAACGATAACACAGTAATTATTAACGCAGAAGGCAAACGACGATTTCTTGATTGGAGATACTCAAAGTTCAGACCAGCAACACAACTCCAGCACAGAACTATGGTACAGCCTATGCGAAGATCATAGAAAGTTGCAGTAACTTATTATTTCGGGGGGCAATCATAGACTCCTGAGGACCACCGCCGTGCTTGTTCCAAGCGGTCAGCAACGCACTTCTTTCACAGTTTGGGTCTTGCTACACACGACGAATTCTGTATTTTGATCCGATGCCAAGATGTGTTGAGGATTCCTCTCAGGTTCCATATGTCTTCCACGTTTTCAGGTTGAACGTTCGCAGCTGAGTCCACCTGTTGTCCACAAGATGCATTTTCACATACTTTCAAAGCACCAAAAGTTGGGCAAAACAGTACTGCATCCAGTGGTGGATTTCACTTACCGCCTTAGCTACTATCTCAGCATTTGCTGGTATGTCTAATGTAGCCTCAAAGAGAACCCATGCCCACTTATCACTTTGAGGTCCATCAGATACGTATGGCACATTGCTTTTCTGATATCTGTGGGCCTCAACCCATGTTTTACCCCCATCAACAGATATATCAACTCTCTCGATGCCACGCCCACCACCTGAGAGTGCATATCCAGCAATCCTATCCTGCATGGAGCAAGCATACCAGTGCGTACATAAATTCCCATTTCCAGATTTACCCGTGCTATCTACACAAGCTGCAGCCTCAGGGTACACCATATCTATTATGGAAGTAGTACTGACCTTTCCTTCTTTGATAACATCCACATCCTCCAGGGTACAAATAGCAGACTGCTTGATCAAATCCAAAAAAAGAACAAGTGAAGATAAGATATCCAGAAACCTAACGAAACTTCATTAACAATGCAGAAGCAGAAACAAGTTTTAGGATAATTAGGCACTTGATAGCCGCCTGCAGTGAATCAACCAACTCACTGCAGCTGGATAGAAGAATGAATTCATGGTAAATTAACTTCTACAGGGATATCGGTTGCATTAATTATTTAAAAAAGGCACACCTAAAATAGAACACAACATTCTATAATATCTAAGATTTTTTGCATCCCGTTGGACATCAAAATGGCATTATCATCAGATAATCACAAGACAGGAAATTCTATGCAAACAGCCTCCAGCATAATATTGACCATTATTGTCCATAGTGAATGGATTTGACTAGTGAATTCTTGTGTGTACTGAGCAGTAGTAGCAATAAATGCATAACTCCTGTCTATTGCACTCTCTCTCTCTCTCTCTACATGGATTCAGTCTATTGTAGTTGACAAAAATTAGATGCATAATAACGTTTGGAGTGGGTTCCAAAGTATTAAGTGCATAACTACTGCAAATAAACATATAAGCAAGATCTTAGAACAGAACTTTTACATCGCTTGGTCAACCATGCAAGCAAAACAGTCAATTTAATGTTCATGTCAAATTGTCAATCATGCAAGCAGAACAGTCAATTTACTGTTCATGTTTAGTCCTTATTTGAAGCAGTCAGTAGAAGTTAGTAACAGTCCTTGTGAATTTATAATCAAGAATAATACCAGTATATATCACTATCAGCTAGACATTATATACTAAATCAAAAGTGTCAGCCAGAATGGTAGTGTGAGATTGGGAACCCTCTCTTAGTCAGCAAATTAGCCTATTACAGTAAAATTATAAAGATGAATTGAAAGAGTAAGCATAATTTAGTAGTGCTGAGGTGAAAGCTGTTTTCTTGTGCTAACGTGAGTACTTATGTAATATGCTGCATGTCTTCTAGTAATGTTGAGTACTAGCCCCAAAGGATATGAGGGAACGAAAATGAAACCACCAGGTGCAATCATAATGGCATGATAGGTATCACCATGCTATCAATCCAGCTCAACTGTAATTAGCTTAACAGAAGATATTAGCATAGAAGAGTTGCTAGTATAGTATACCTGTACAGGAAAATCCATTTGGGGCCTTCTAGTTGACCAATTAATATTGTCCCAGTCAACGGTAGGCGGAAACATCTTGTAATCTTTTTGCATAAAAAAACCCTGGTTGAGAACAGCAATCAGTTTTTACTCCCAAATATTATGATGAAGAGGAACTGCATTTAAATTTTCAGTAAACCTGGCATTCTTCCTTGATTATGTTGATACTGTCCAGCCATTTTACAGAACGTGCGCCAATAACACCAGGTACAACAACACGAAGTGGGTATCCATGATCACGATTGATGGTCTATACATGATAAGTCACAACGAGTGAAGTACGGCACAGACCCACAATATAACCACGAGTGCAGGAAAATTTAGTGAAAGAACAGAGTTGCGTCCAAACTCAAGCAGAGCATGATCCAACAAATATTTAAAAATATGGTGTAGTACTGCTTGACAAGAGCAGTGCCACATTAAATTACCATGTACTCTTGTCAGTGCAAAATAAGCTCCTGATGGATATTCACATTCAGTAATAGATGCTTTAGGTGGTATACTAACCGTTCTGCCTAAGGAAGTAAACACCTACTGACCTACATGAACGTATTATGTTACTATAATGTCACAGTATTTCATAATATCACTCTATTTCATCAGAAGCAGCTTCAAAGAAAAATATGCATTAGGTAATAATGAAGTACTAACAGAACAAGCTGTAGCGCTAAATAAACAGGAGGAACAACAAATGAAAACTAGGAACAAAGGCATTCAGAAAAATAGACATTTCGAAGAATATTATAAACCCCATAAGGAACGTTATACGGAATCAACTTTCAATTATTAAAAAAAATCAATGTTCTGTCACCTCTCCATTCATTTCATATGCAAGTAACACATCAGCATCAGGATCTGTGGCCTGCTTCAGTGGAATTGATGCCTTATAAGGACCACCTTTTTCCTCCTGAAATACAAACGTCTCGAGATTAATGAGGTGGTCTAGAAGGACTGCTAATGGTTGATAAGGACCAACATACTCACTTTACACCTGTCAACACTGACAAATTCAACATGCTTGCCTCCTAAAGATGAGACTGAACTGAGTTCAGGTATTCCAACTAGTTCAAGTACATCAGAAAGTTTCGCTCCTCCCCAAGTTGCTGGAATAATACAAAAAATCAAAACATAGTAGAATGGTTTTCATCAATAGAAGAACAAAAATGTATCAATTTTGCACAAAGAAAATTTGGTGAGGACAAAACAGCCCCATTCAGTATTTTATGTATGATATAATAACCACCAAGTAGGATATTGTTATTAATTCAGTTGAAAAAACAAAGGTAAACAGAAATGATCTATAAATTAGGCATTCAGAGTGACAGCAAAAGACCAAGTCTAGGGCTAGTAAATAGGACAGCAATCCTTTTAAATTCCCTCCACTCATATGATTGCTATCCTTACAGTTCCTGTTGTACGCAAAATATATTTATGCAGTACTAACATCAGCATACCTGGATCTCAAAAAGTGCATTTTCTTCAGGGTGTCGGTATTCACTAACACGAATACATCACATTGCATTGCTACAACCTTCAAATCAAATGCATTCCCCTACATTCTGAACAATCCAAATTAAAATGCATCTCTTACCATTTCCAAGAGCAGATATGTCCCACCCAACACCTCTCACCTTCCGTACCTTGCTCATCGCAGTCCTCCTATTGCCTGCACACTTTTAATATCACATTCGTATTGTTACATTACTAATACTAGCAATACTAATACATTAGCCATCACAGAAAGATTTAAGAGGGGAAAGCATAGAAAGCATGTGTAAACCTGTAATGTTGCGGTGACATTGTACTTTGGAAGAGTCCTGGATGTGAAGTTTATGTCACTAATTTACTCAAAGACAAGAAGTCAAGAAGTATTTCAGGTCTCGTGATGAGACACTTAGAAGTACATTACCTGATGTCAGGCATGGATAGCTGAATAGGCTTGTTGACAAGACCAGTAATGGAAACACTGTATCTGTTGAACAGGTTATATAAAAATGTAAATGATTGCCCTTCAAAAAAAAGTAAGAAGCTTGCCCTTCAAAAGAAATGTAAGGGTTTGTAAACAAATATTAATGATGAGGGAGATCCATAGTTCCTTCTGAAGACCTTGAGAGATCGTCGATTTTTGGAATTGGTCCATGATTCCTCTTGTAGAAGAAATCCACTGGGGTGATATAAGATGAAACTAACGCAGATCGATGAGGCTCAGCATTAAATGGCTCCTGCAGAACAAACAATTAAAAGAGGTTTATAAGATTTGATGGTTTCTTGGATATGTTATACAATAATTCATGAAAGATCATACCAAAAAAATGTATCATTTTTTCCTTCATATTTATCTTTTTCAAGAACACAATAATAGTTCCCGGTTGGTTTCTGGTGATGTACAGAGTGTGATATCTCTAGAGTATAGCGCAGCATCACGATTCAAATGAAGTTGAAAGAAACATAGTAATGAAGTGATAAATTAAATATGATTCCTCCATTTTTGTTATTTTTATTTAGGAATCAGATAGTACCTCCTATGCAAGGGTTAACGTAAAGAGTGTACCAGTGGGTTCCATGACAAATTGACAACACAACAACATTGTTCATCCAAATTTGTCCGTAATAGTATCAGACTTTTGTAATCTTCTATATTGACTTTGTATAAAAGCTGGGTTTAGCCTTGTTAAAATAAATGTCCGTAATATATGGAAAAGTCACAAACCCGTCACTCGCCCTTCTTTCCTTCAATATCTAGGAGCAGTTAATTGGTTCCCAAACATGCCACAGAAGATTGCTCCAGCATCCAACTTGTTGGAAAAAACTCCTAAACAGATCAGATTGCTCCATTCCAGTATCTTTTGTGATAATTCAGGAATATCTCTCGCTAATCTGCACACCGCAGCAGGCTGGTGGCACGCCCAGTAACACATCCGAGTCAGTGTATTAGAATGAGGAGGAATGCAGCGCCCTAATCCTAATCCCGTTTTGCCTCGTTCAAATTGGAAAGCGGAAGTCCATTTTTACGCGGCGGTGCCGTGATCCCGTTGTGTGCAGCGGCGACGGCGGCGAAGCCCTCGCGTGAATCCAGCCGGCCCGGCCCGCGCCGCGAATCCGCGCGATCGGCGAGCCCGAGTCGCCCAACCCCGCACCCATTCCAAACCCACCCGCGCGGCCGAACAACAAGGCTGAGGAGAACTTGGGCAGATACGAGCGAACCTTGGAGTTAACCCTGAGGGCCGGGTGGCGCGGCGGCTCCTCCGCGTAGTTCGACGGCGCCGTGAGCCCCGGCATCTCTCTCGTCTCGCGCTTCCTCTTCTGTTGGTCACTGTTTTTTTCCGGCACTCTGCTCGGCTCTATTGTTCCCTGTCTACAAAATTTGGGAGACGATGACACCGAGAAAGCTGACGCCACGGGCTCTGGCTGTTTTGTGTGTGGTGAGTCGGCAATGGCGAGGCTGCCACTTGTTGCTGAGTGCTGACCTAACATTTTAGTGGCATGACATGTGGGCCCACTATTGGAACTTTGGTGTTTGAGTTTTGCCCTTGTCTTGCTTTGCTGCTATGGTGGAACAGAAGGATTTCACCAAAGAAGCTTCGCGATCTCTTCTTGCTCTTGGGCCTCTATTCTAAGGCCAACTTAATTACAATTTATGCTGGCAAATCAAATGGTACTGGGCAGGGCCGGCCTGTGCGGGCCGACTACCGATTCAAAAAAGGCGTATATGTATCCTACGTGTAGATCGGTTTGATGATTCGTATATGTTATCGTTTATGCCATATAAGTAGCGGGACAAACAAATGCACGCAATCAAACACTGCTCGTCATGTAGTTTGCAACTACATTAAGAAGTCTTTTGAATTTAATTCATAAATATTTCTCTATTTAAAATATTACGTTCTCTTTTTCGAAAGAAATCGGTTGTGTAAACAATACGCTTGTAACAACCGTGTGGGGTGCAAACCCTAATTCTATCGTGAAATGGCAAAAATGATGATAATCCAAGGCTTTTTTTCAATGCTGGAATACTAGGATATTATTTTTTTTCCAATATTTGAATTAGATCTTCATCCTACTAGAATGCTCATTGTCATCTGTAACTACAAACAAGCAATAATCCTAATTAGGGTGCAAACCCTAATTCGAAACGTCTAACGCGCCCTACTGAGTAGTGGAGTGCGGTAGAGAACATCAACGCGACCAAGAGCTCAGGCAGCAGCAGCGCATCTTTGGGCCTTAGGCGCCTGGCGTGAGGTTGCAATGCGGTGGTGGCGCGATAGGAGCGATGTAGGGTAGTGGGGGCACGGCAGGCGACACATGTCACCTGTCGGTACGTCCGTAGTTCCATTTTTGGAAAATCGCTCTAGAGAGGGCTACATTTGTATTGTGTTGCGAAACAGTGCCACATGTACCTAAAACTCGAACTTTAGCCCACGGGGTGCCACATCTGTGAGTGTGCAGTGGGCACGCACACATGCGTGTGTGCATGAGTGCGCCCTCTCTGTATTTTTCTCAAAAAACAGTGAGCTCGAACTTTAACATCCAGGTGCCACATCTGTTATACTAGCTGTCAGTAGATCATGTCTTACCATGTACTACATCCTACATCCATTCTTTCTTACTTGTCGTTTTGGACGTCAGCACTAATACACACATTTAACCATTAATTTTTCTAATTATATGTTAGTATAAATTATAGAAAATACAATGATGTGAAAGTATTTTTGGTGAATCTAGTGGTAACGTTCTCATGCAACAAATTCAAATACTTTTGTGTATATTAGTGGTCAAAGTTTAAAAGCGTTGATTACACGCATTCTAAATCAATATCTTAAAAAAAGAACGGAGGGAGCACTAGGATTTATTGATTTTTGGATGTCAAACGAGAAGAAATCAAGGTGGAATAGCTTTCTTTCCAAGATTCGAAAGAATTTGCCATTACAAGGCCGTCTTGCCGGGGGCCATATCAGGTGCACAAGAGCTTATGTATGGACATATGCACATAGAGGATAGGGACCATCCGATCCACAATCAGCGGACCAGATGCATGCGGGCGGCACCCCATCCCACTTATGTCTTTATGCGATTTGCCCCATGCGGTCCTCCGGTCATTGCATCTTCCTCCGGTCCCGGTCCTCCGCTCCTCTCGGCTAGGGTTGGCGCCGAGTCCCACCGCCCGCCTCCTCGCCGCCCCCTAGCCCCTGCACCTCGCTCGAGCCCTGCGCCTCCTCTCCCAGCCTTGATCCGCGTCTGAAGCAGCGGCGCTGAGTCTCGAGACCACGCCTCTGGCATGGCTGGCAAGGTGGACAGCGAGCAGCGGTGCTCACTTGCAGCGCCACGAGGAGCTTCGTTGGCGGCTGCGCGCTCAGACACTTGCTGGAGATCTTCCAGGTGGCCGCCGCGCCGTCGACATCCGGAGATCCCCAACTCGATGCTTAGCCAGTAGCCGCCGTTCGCTCCAAGACATGCCATGGTTCTTTGCTTCCTCTTGAAGAGTAGTGCTACTAGTATTGCTTTACTAATAAGTTTGTGTGGTTGTGCTGTTTGCTTATGTTTAATTATGGCTTGAGATGATTGTAATATCTTGACAGGGAACCTATATATGCTTGCATCGATCTAGATCTATGTTCAAGTAGCAAGTGTGTGATTGAATTGCATGAGATGAATGCCGGTTGATTGGTGAATGTTGATGATATGGTGAGATGCTAATGGGTTGCCTTTCTTTGTGTGTGTTCATGGATTTCAAGTTGAGCTAAGCACATCAACGAATGACTCGATTTTGGGAAAGAGATGGATGCGAGCGGTTGTGTCTCTTTGTGGGAGGATGTGGATGTAGAGAGTGTGTGCGAGTTGTGATTTCGAAATGCAAGATTGTGATTTCGTTGTCTGAACATTGTAATTTCGTTCAAATTGCTTTCTTTATCGAACATTGCTTTCGTTGGCTTTCTTTGTGATTTCATTGTCTAAACATTGTACCAAAATATGCAAGCTTGAGTGCCCATCATCTCCGATAAGTAAATTATTTGGTTTCATATCCTGCAACACGCTTTGTGTCGATATTGCTTTCTTTAATGTGATGACATTTTCGAGATATTGCTTTGTGTCAGATATTCCAATGAGATGTAGCTTCATAATTCTGGACTCATGGACATGTTGTATGGACATGTAAAGCAATGCTACAGTATCAGTACGTTGCTTCCTGTTCAGACAACGAATTTCGGTTCACTCTGTTTCATTCAGAGGATAGCTTCATCTAGACTGCATTTCATAAGTAAGTTTCAGAGGGAATTCATACTGCATTTCATCTAGAATTTTAGACAAGAATCAAACAACTAAATCTGAACTTATCTGATTTCAAGATATACACACAAACTCTGAACTTTTTTTTGAAGAAAATCTGATTTCAGGATATACACACAAAATCTGAACTTTTTTGAAGAAAAATTGAAACAAGTACAGGACATACACAACATTTCATGTTTACAAATATGAATGGCATACACTCATCTGATCGATCTGAAATTCAAACACAACATTTGACACAACAAATTCAGATTTGACTTGAGACAATTCAGAATGCATTTGACACAACAATGTCATACAAAGCTTACAAGATACAATTTAGCAGTACACATCATTGGTTTGTACACAAATTAAGACTACTTATTTTGTCCCTGAATAGAGGATGTCCTCGGTTTATGACCTACTCCACTAGTCCACCTCAAGCCTTTCGGACAATCACATGGCGCTCTCTCTTATACTCCACCCGAGTTAGTTCATCGATCAGCCATCGCTCAAATATGTGGCTTCCAATTCCCATTCTTCTCTTTATTTGTGCTGCCCCTTGCTGTTAGGACAAAATGGAAGATAAACTCAGAAAATGCCAAGTTAATGAGCTGGATTTTACTTTTGGGAAGCAAAGAATAACCTTGATTTCACTTGCAATCTCTGGTGACAAGTTCAAATGCTCATTGATTCCAGATCTTGCAGCATCAACGGTGGAGATATTAAACAGTCTAAATGCCTCTTCAACATGCTCTGGTGTAGCCACACTTGTCCTAATAATCGTTCAAATCAATCAGGAATGTCATGAAACTTGCAAATTAGAACCACAGGAAATGACAAAGAAATATATAAAATTTATAACGATCCTTGAAATTTAGTCTCTGAAGCATGGAAGTAAGCCAAGAAAGCATTTTGCTTCATACCTTGTATTCATCATACATTATGATATCCTTAATGATAAAGATTAGATCAAATCGAGAAAGGATGGTTGTCTGCAGCTCAATGTTATCTTGTGCGATCGATGAACCAAAAAAGACATTTACCAAATTGATTGTTCTATATATAGGACTAGAATAGTTGATACTTTTTGAAAAATGAAAATATGGAAATACTAAACAAGTCAATAGCAAAATAGATTGACTCCCAGAAATTGGATTGGCAGCTGCAACAACTGAGGTCCTTGAATTGAGTATTGTTGTAATGCCAGCTTTGGCAATAGATATGGTCTGCTGCTCCATGGATTCATGAATTGCAACTCTAGAATCGCAGAAGAAAAATGAGCAACTCCTGGAATTCAAATCCATTCTCGGATGCTGATCTAGTTTTGTCTAGTTTTGATTTAACTCCTGCAAAAATGATTCACTTGTGAGTCTCAGATGCTGATCTAACAAATCCATTGAGTACACAAGTATCAAACTATGTAGCCCTTGGTTGCATAAATGTCACAAATCACCATGACATATGTAGATCATGCAGGAAAGAAAATAAAAATACCAGCCAAATGTCTTGGTGAAGTCTGAGCTAGTTCCAAGTGGAATGAGCTGTGAGAGAAAAACAAGGTGATACACTATTGAACAATATTCCAGTGCATAAAACAAACATTTCAGAACACTAACAGTTTAGGTCTCAAAAGGCTATCGTTGCAATCTAATAGGGTAGCGCGGCTACTGAGCTACAAGTTATGTGTACTCACACCGAACGTCGTTGAATGGTCAGGCCCTCGATCAAGTGCACAGACTGGACTTCCTTTTCCAAAAGTGATGGACTCACAAATCTGATCACCCAACACCCACAAATCAAAACATCCTGTGAGACCACCGAATTACCTCCGGATCTGAGCCCAAACACGGTTTGAGCGGCAATTGCAACTTCCGGTTCGAGTAGTGTGATCTAGGGATCTAAGAGCTCTCGAAGGCTTATCTTTGCATTGGCCGTGGCGAGGCAGTGGGGGTGGGGAGCAATGCTTCCTTCTTGCTGTCTGCGGTGTTGGCGCTGACAGCAGATGGGAACCGCGCGACGTGAGGGTGCTTAGAGAGCGAATAGGTAAGGAGGCGCCTAAGCGGGGTGGAGAGAACGGTATGGGGGCCTCTAGAAGGGTTGACGACGAAGACAAAGTCACGGTGGTGGCGGGAGGAGACGGTGGCGGCGGCGCGGTCGGATGAGACGCGGTCAGATGAGAGACCGACGGCGCCCGATTGGGAGTGGGAGTGGGAGTGTGAGGCCATGGCGAGATCGGCCGACGGCCTCAGCGTCGCCGGCGCGGACATGGCGTCGCCGAGATGGGGAATCGAACGCACAGCGCGCGACGGGCCGAAGGTAGAAGGAAGGACTCGCGCGGGGGCAAAATGCAAAAGAGCGTTAAGTGGAACGGGGGCACGCTGGCCTCGATCTCGGCCGTCCGCTTCGGATCGGATGGCTCTCATTGCATATGTGCATATGTTCATGGATTGCCCCTTGTGCACAGGATATGCTACCGTCTTGCCGTATCACCTTCCTTGAGAGTGGAGCGTTACCTTTTAAAGGTGCTACATTTGCACTACTATTGCTTTTCAAATGAAAATGTAGTCTCTCCTCAAACCGGCGCTAAACAAGGTTTATGAACAGTGTCACGCTTTGATTACCAAACCTCACAGAGAACTCTGGGACCTAATGCTTCAATTAACGTACCACTACGACTGTGGGGCTTAATTGTTTGATGCAGAGTACTGTAAAGCTCGTCATTGAGCAAATAGTTAAGCACCATCAAAGATCACAGGACAGGTAGAAATATCCACAGAAATGAAGCCATTTTCCAGGACCATACGCTATCCATTTCGACAGAACAGGGAAGGTTGCTGCTCCTCGTAATCTCCACATGCAGATCATGAATATGAACTGAATGATTGGATACAACAAGATCCGAATGTACTGTATATACATTCCTGAACTTTGTGTGTTTACATCTGCATATTGACCAATATGGCAATATGAACATCAACCATAACAAACCTAGAAGAGATGAGGTGGAAAAAATAGGAGCAATGGTATGCAAAAATCATGTTCATAAATCATAATGCAATGCATGGCCTGATGAAGTGATGATGGCCAGGCAGCACAAGCTGCTGCTAAGAATGTTCCAATCACGAGCAGAGCTCCTCTCCTCTGAATTTTGATCACCTGACGAACTTCTGCACGCCTTCAAAGAAATCCAGCATGTACTTGTCAAGATCGTCGAGGCTGTACTTGATGTGCCTCGCCGAGTGCCGGCTGCCGGACTCCAGCTGCGGCCTCGACCGCCCGAGGAATGACCGGTACGCCGGGATCAGCCGCTCCGACACGGCGATGCGCAGCTCCTCCCGGAGCTGGGGGTCGGTCACCTTCCACGACGTCTGGCTCCGGTACAGCTCCTCGAACGCGGCGTTGAAGCTCCTCGCCTTGTCCTTGAGCGCGGCCATGTGCGCCTTCGAGGGGCTCGCCGGCGTGCTGTCGTCCCTGAGGTAGGACAGCACGGCTATCCACGACGCCCGGAGGTAGCCGGCCTCGAACTGCCGGATCTGGCCGCGGTGCCGGCGAAGCCAGTCGTCGCCCAGGAGCTCCCGGAGCGGGGAGTCCATCACCTTCTGCACGATGTAGTAGAGGTTGTTCATGAGGAAGATGTTCTTCAGCCCGGCGTCGTCGTAGAGGCAGGACTTCTCGTCGATCTTGCGGAGCAGGTGGGTGAGCAGCTCGCGAATGCACCGCCCGGACGGCGTCGAGGTGGCACCGCCGGTGGAAGCTTCGCCTTCGCCGCCGCTGTTGTCATCGAGGGCGTCGACAAGGACCATGTCCAGCGTGCCGCGGCAGTCGGCGAGGAGGCCACAGTAGTTGAGCACGTAGCGGGTCATGGGGTGGATCTCTCCGCCGTGCACGGGTCTCCTCGACGACTCGCCGTGGATGGCGTTCCCGAACTCCTCGATCGTGTGGCGCAGGGTGGAGCCCAGCTGCGCGACGACGCCGGATACCTCGGCGGCAAAGAACTCGCGCGCGTCTCCGGTGAAGACGGCTTTGATCTCTGGTTCGACGTCGGTGAGCGCCTCGTACATGCCGAGCATGCGGTAGAGCTTCTCGGTCGCGCGCGCCGACATGGCGACGGCGTCCGCGAAGCCGAGCAGCTGCAGGACGCATCCCCTGGCGACGTCAGCGAAACATTCTTGGCCGAGCTCCTCGTCCGATGCGAAGACCTCGTCGCAGAGCAGCCGCTCGCCAGCGAGGAGGGTCTTGATCACGGCCCTGACGGCGTGGCTCCACCGCCGCATCTTCTGGTCAAGAACCGCCCACTCCATCTTGAGCACCTCCTCGATGGCGACGGCCTCGACGCCGAGGCGCGCCACGGATTCCGCCAGCGCGTCGCGGCGGACGGTGACGTAGACCTGCGCGAGCTCTGGGCCGTACCCGGCGCGCAGCATGCGGTCCGCGACGCCGCGGACGGAGGCGGCCGCGTGCGGTGAGAGGGCGTCGGGGCCCGGCGACGCGTCGGGCGTCGCGTCGTCGAGGTCGTCCGAGGAGAGCGAGAGGCGCCGCACAGAGGAGCTGAGCAGCGCGCGCACCTCCTCCTCCAGGCGCGGCATGGCGGCCTGCACGGCCACGGCTGCGCGGGAGGCGAGGTCACCCTGGAGCGCCGCCGCGGCGATGGCGTCGTCCACGGCGTACAGGTAGTCGGTCATGCCGGAGGACGACGAGGAGGAGTTGCACCGGCGGATTACGTCCTCCGCGGCCGAAAACGCCTGCTCCTCCCCCTCACCGCAGCCGTACGCCTCCCCGGCCCCCTCACCCGCGACCGGAGAGGACAGGGGGAACAGTCGGGTGTCATAGGTGGACAGGATACGCATCATGTCATTGGCGGCGTTCTTGGACACGCCGATGCTCTTTACTATGTGCGTCACCGCTTCCATGACCCTCTCCTCCCCGCCGTCCGTCAGCGGCGCCGAGGACGACGCGTTCGCGCTCGCGCTCGCCATGGTCGACGCAGCCGTCGCGGGAACAAGAAGAAGAACAAGAAGCGAGCTTTCTTGGACGATGCAGTGTTCGCTACGCCGTTGTTTGTAAGGTGGGACAAGCACGGCCAGCCAAACCGTCGCTCAGCTTGCCGTCTCAGACAATTTCTATCGACGCAATTTCTGTTCGAACGGCAGAAATATCTGAGGTGCAATTTATACTTGTCCTTGACAAATAAATATGACCGAATTTTCCTCCTTTTTTTGGATGCATTAATTGTGATGCAGAGTACTTGCTACTTAGACCATGCCAGGTCATCCAAAGGCCATTTTTGCTGGAAAAGCCGTATGCTTTTTTGGATCAGAATTTGTATTCGTAGGCGTGTAGATGTAGACGGGAGCAGTACAGGTTCGTAGGATGCGAAGAAGATGTCACAGGTTTCACGGTAGCTGCGTAGGATTTGGAGCGTACAAACTACTAGTGGAAAGGACGGCGAACAATGGACCGTGACTACAAGTCAAGCGCTTATATTGTCTCTTTGCATGTTTGAGTCGGTCCAACAAAAAGTGTATTGTTTGGTACAAGCACAAGTTGTTATTGTCTTGACGTAAGTATATGTACTCTGGATAGAATAGGAGATATTGGGTTTATATCCCACTAGTTTTTTTCTCGTCGTTTCGTATTTTTAAAAACGAAATAACAAAACTAGCTTTCATACGAATGAAATGGCAAAAATGATATCCATATTAAGTAAAACTAGCTTCCATGCGAATGAAATGTCAAAAATGATATACATATTACGTAAAACCACCGCAGAAAGGGATCTGCTGCGGGCGTTGTCTTGTCGCCGCAAGTGACCTTCAGTGACCAGAAGTGCTCTCAGAGTACTTCATGCGACAGACATGTTCATTTGCGGTGACATTTCTACCATTTCGTCGGAGAATAGGTTAGATTTGCTATTTCGTCGTCAAAACCTGCCAAATGAGCCAAAAACTCTGTATCCTACACGCGTAAAAGTTATCAGATAACCGCTGTATATACACGCGAACTTTGATGTACCGCATGCTCAGTACATTTGGTTGAACGGTGTATACGAGAGGTAGTTGGTGTGGATTCGTGGTAGGGTTGCATACAAAATAACCTAATCGTGTCAAAGCGTTCGAGTCAACAAATTTTGATAAACTTAGCTGGCTTCATTTGGTTTGCTTGATGGTTTTGTCTGGGAATCTCCACGCACATTGCAGTGAACAGGCATGACCAAGGCAATTTTCTTCGAGCTTCTGGAACTCTAGGTAACTTTTGATCTGAGCCGTGATTTTTTTATCAGACGGTTATCTAAACGTGCAACATCTACGTAAAATGATCAGCGACGTCCTCCGTGGTTGGTGCCTATAGAAAAGTCAACAGGGGCACATGGTCTTCGCGACTTGGACAAGGGGTTTATTTTATTTTATTTAGATCCCTTTTCGAGAGGAAATAACAAATCCAGTCTCACGATTGAACGAAACGACAAAAATATCATTGTACGAAATCACGGTGACAGATCACGTGCCGCTCACCCAGTCCGCAGAAAGCAACATGTCGAGCTCCCAGAGCGCGGTAGACAGGTGCATCCATACCGCGGTAGGCCACTTGCCATGCGCTCAGTCCATGGCAGGTAGTTTGTGTACGTTTTTACCGCGCGCTGGAAGCTCGACACGTGACTTTTTGCGGATTGGATGAGCGGTATGTGACTTGAAATTGTGGTAAGAATATCATTTTTTGTTATTTTTTTTGGATAGGCGGTTGGCTTCTCGTGGGCCCACTAGCCCAGATGGGCCGAAACATCGGGCCCACCAAGTGCCAAACGGCTTAGAAGGTGACGGGGAAAGGTCCTTGTGTACAGTAGACGGGGTCAAGGCCACATGTAGAATTTTCAGACTAACGAACTGTGCATCACGAGTGACGTGTTCCGTCCCCAAATTCACTCTAGTCTGAACCTTGGTTAATCACTCTACGCTGAATTGATCAATCTCTCAGAGACATCGATAAAATTGGAACAATACAGAGATATTAGCATGCTCGTTACACAAGGATGACACGCACAGATCGGCTTCCATAAAATCGAATCGATTTTTAGCACTCGTGTTTTAATGTAAGCCATGCTATCAGTCGTCCAACATATCCTTCGAAATAATTTTATCTTTCGTAGCCAGAATAAAAGTATTATCTTCGGTTCAAAAAAATATGTCGTTGGGATAGGTTCATTCAAAATTTTAAAACTTTAGCTACTGACATCGTGGTACTGTTTGGTAGTCACTATCTTTCCATTAATATATCTTTATCGTCAAGTCTGGATTTGCATAAATGTGTTTGATTCGGACAATCCATTGAAAAAGGATCAAAGATGTCTCATGGACCATGGTTATCAGTCTAGTGCGTATATAGCTTCATTTCTGATGCAAAGCTTTGAGGGTGTTTGATGAGATAAGTCTTATCTTATCAGATCCAACCTCTTGGGTAAAAATAATAAATATTAATTTTGTTTTAATAAATAAGTTTAATATTTAATTATTAAGTAATTAGTTAATCTCTTAATTAGCTTAATCACTTAGTTATTGTTTGCCTTTTGGATTGATTGTTGACCTAGGGTCATTCACCCTTAATGACTTTGGGCAATTTAGTTAATTATTAATTATCATTTAACTTGATGTCCCTTCTCCTTAAGCTTGCTGTTTGGCGTTAAATCGCAGAGGAGGCGGGAACGCCGTCGTCGCCACGGGACACTCCATGACTGCAAGGCGAAGCTCCTAGTCTGCAAACGTCAAATAGTCTTGATTCTTTGAAAATTCAAAATAAATTCATCTTAATTTCAAAATTTCTAAAAAATTTTGGGTAGCCTCTATCATGTGTACTATCTGGGAAAAATTTGAAACTTGAAATTTAATTATGTGATATATCATATAATGCAGACGATGACACGCCATTGGATGTACAATGCCGATCGCCGCTCAAAGAGTTCATTGATGGCGTGCATTATTTCTTAAGAGTGGCGAGGCAAACAAAGCGGGATGGTTTCATGTCTTTCATCCATGTGCCCTGTAAGAATTTGAAGGAATATTCGGCTCAAGGAGTCTTCACTCACACTTGTTGAAATCGGGTTTCATGCCAAACTATATTTGTTGGACCAAGCACGGAGAAACCAGGGTTATAATGGAAGAAGGTGAAGAAGAACAATTGGACCCTAACGACATTATTGCTCAATACGGTGACTTCGATGATCTTTGCAATGGGCGAAAGTGAAGAAGAGGCGAGGCGAAGACACACTCGTGAAGATGATGCTCTTGGTGATGTCATTAAGTGATGCACAAAGAGATTGCGAAAGTGAAAAGGAGAAGGCTAAGTTTGACCGCATGCTAGAGGATCACAAGAAATTACTATACCGTCCGTAGAAGATGGGCAAAAAAGTTGGGTACAACATCGGAGTTGCTACAATGGAAGGCCTGAGAATGGTGTATCAGGCAAGGCATTTGGGCAATCTTGAAGATCCAAAAAAGATGCTTAGAAGCCCTAACGAATTGCTCGCCACTCGTCGAAGCAAAACAGTCGTCTGCCCTTTGGGATTAGAAATCCGTAAGATACATGCATGTCCTAATGATCGCATCCTGTATCGTGGCAAGGACTACGAGAATTTGGATGAATGCCCGTATGCAAAGCGTCGTGGTGTAAGATCGGCGAGATGACCTGGCGATGTTGAGGCGAAGAACGTCCCAGGAAGAAAATCCCTGCCAAGGTTATGTGGTATGCTCCTATAATACCACGCCTGAAACGTCTGTTCATAAACAAGGACCATGCAAAGTTGTCGCGATGGCACAAAGAAGACCGTAAGGTAGACAACATGTTGAGACACCTGGCGATGGGTCCCAGTGGAGAGCAATAGACAGAGAATTCCCGGAGTTTGCAGATGACGCAAGAAACCTAAGGTTCGCTTTAAGTACGGATGGTATGAATCCTTTTGGGGACCAGAGCACTAGTCATAGCACTTGGCTCACACTCTATGTATCTACAACCTTCCTCCATGGTTATGCATGAAGCGGAAGTTCATTATGATGCTTGCTCATCCAAGGCCGAGGCAACCCGCAACGACATCGATGTCTACTTGAGGCCATTAGTTGAGGAACTCCTGCTTTTATGGAGCAAACCAGTGTACGTGTGTGGGATGAGTACAAACAGAACACTTCGACCGCGAGCATTGTTGTTCAGTAACAATCAATGATTGGCCCGCTCTAAGTAATCTTTCGGGACAAACAAACAAGGGATATAATGCATGCACACAATGTTTTGATGACATTGACAAGATATATTTGAAAAAATGTCGAAAGGTCGGTACCTTGGCCATCGCCGTTTTCTTCCTATGAATCACCAACTAAGAAAGAAAGGCAAGCATTTTAACGGTAAGGCGTAACAATCAACCAAGCCTTGCAACCGAACCGGGAGGATGTACTTGATATGGTCAAGGATGTGCAAGTAGTCTTTGGAAAGGGACAAGGCAAATAACTGTTCCGAAAGATGCTAAGGGACACGCACCCATGTGGAAGAAGAAGTCCATATTTTGGGAGCTACCCTATTGGCAAGTCCTAGAGGTCCGCAACGCGATCGACGTGATGCACCTGACAAAGAATCTTTGTGTGAACCTGCTAGGATTCATGGATGTGTATGGAAAGTCTAAGGATTCACTCGAAGCACGACAGGACTTGCGGCGCATGAAAGAACGAGACAACTCGCATCCGAGAGAAGGCAGACGATGGACGCCATTACTTAAGACACTAGCTTCACTCTTAGCAAAGAAGAGAAGGAAAGCATGTTTGAATGCCTAAACAAAGATCAAGGTCCCATCTGGATTCTCCTCCAATATAAAGCGTATAATAAATGTGCGGAGAAGAAATTCCTACACTTAAAGTCCCATGATCGCCGCGTGTTTATGACGCAATTGCTTCCTGGTTGCTTTAAGAGGAATTCTACCTCCACATGTACGTCTCGCCACCGTGAAGCGATGTGCATTCCTCAATGCAATTTCTCGAAGGCAATCAATCCAATGGAACTAGCTACTCTGAGAATGATGTGGTTCAATGTCTTGTCGACTTTGAGTTGGTGTTCCTCCATCCTTCTTTAATATCATGACACACCTCCTAGTTCACAGTCAAGGAGATTAATATTCTCGGTCTGTGTTCCTACACAACATGTTCCCTTTGAGAGGTTCATGGAGTCTGAAGAAATATGTTCACCGGCGTGCTCGGCCTGAAGGAAGCATCGCCAAGGGCTACGGACGAGGAGGTCATTGAGTTCATGTTGACTTCATTCCGACCTTGACCCGATTGGTGTTCTGAATCGCGACACGAGGAGACTTAGTGGAAAGGGAACACTAGGGAAGAAAACATATATCGATGCGGGACGATTATTTCAATAAAGCGCACTACACGGTTCTTCAAAACTCCTCCGTGGTGGAGCCGTATGTCGAGGTACACAAGGAGTTCCTACGATCCCAGTTTCCAGGGAAGAATGAAGCTTGGATTAGGCGTCATCACATGGAAACTTTCAGCGGTTGGTTGCGAAAAGAATGTCAGGGTGATGACAATATTGATGAGCAACTGTATTTGTTGGCTAGGCAACCATCGTGGCACATCCTCACGTACAAAGGGTACGAGATAAATGGAAATACATTTTACACCGTAGCCCAAGATAAAAGGAGCACGAACCAAAAGCAATGGTGTCGCGTAGATGCCACAGACCCAAATGGAAAGAGGCAAACATATTATGGCCGATAGAGGAGATTTGGGAACTAGACTACGCACCTAATTTTAAAGTCCCTTTGTTCCGGTGCCAATGGGTGAAGATGACCGGGGAGGCGGGGTAACGATCGACAAGGAGTATGGAATGACAACAAGTGGACCTCAACAATATTGGGTACAAAGGCGAACCATTAGTCCTTCTGGCGATGTGAATCGGTGTTCTATGTGAAAGACATGTCTACAAAACCCAAGAGAGGGAAAAACGACGACAAATCAACCAATGAGCCAAAACGCCACATAGTTCTTTCAGGAAAAGAAACATCGTGGGAATTGAGGACAAGTCGGACAAGTCGAAAGATTATGAAAGGGATGACCGAATCCAGCCTTCTTGATGTGACCAAAGACCCAAGCATCTGCTAAATGCCGAGGACACTCCATGGTTACTGCATGATCATAACCAAGGGTCATACGTCAAGAAGAAGTTCACCAACGTGCCCGCTTGATATATAGTGATGTTTAATAAATAGTGTGTATTAGAGATTTTATATAATAATTGTAACTTCAGATGTTTCTATCATATTTTTCTTGTTTTTTATCGTTTCAAATGAAATTCCTATTCGATAAAAGGACACATGTACCTCTGTGAAGCATGTCTTCTCCACGGTGTAAAAATGACTTGAAATTTTTTAGCAAGTATTTATGCCTTCAAATGAAATTCCCGAATTGTGGTTTGAGCCCTTCATTTTGTTTATAGTTGGCTCTTCACTTCCTAGCTTGTGGTCACTATAAAAGTCGTTTGAAATGTCAATAAGATAAAAGGAAATGCAACTATTATTTTTAAAAAATTATGCCTAGTATTTAATTTACTATGCATTTAACAAGAATTAGCATATTTATACAAATAAACTTAATACAAAACCCAAATCTGTGAAAACGTGGCGGGAATCGAATAGTGGGGACCTTTAGTCGGTCAGATACTGCTTGGGACTAAAGGTCACACCGAGACTAAAGGTTCTCTGGAAAATATGTCCCACATAAAACCTTTAGTCCTGTCGTGGCACCACCCGGGACTAAAGGTCGAACCTTTAGTCGGTCCGTATATGCACGGGACTAAAGGTCACACAACCCAGGACTAAAGGTTCTCTGGAAAATATGTTCAGCATAAAACCTTTAGTCCCGTCGTGGCACCACCCGGGACTAAAGGTCCACCTTTTAGTCGGTCAGTATTACCACCCCGGGACTAAAGGTCTTTAGTCCCGGTTGTATACGCCTTGACTAAAGGTCCCCGATACTTAAGCAACAGTGGCTTCTTCTCTTCTTCCCCTTAGTCTCCTCGCCGTCTCCTCGCTTGCTTCTCCCGTGGCGCCCCCTCTCCCGCCACCACCTCCACTCGGCTCCTCCTCCGCCGCTCCAGCTCGCCCGGCTCCTCCTCCGCCTCCTCACTTGGCTCCTCCTCCTCGGCCGGATCCGTGCCCGACTCACTTGGTGGCTCGCCACCACCGCCTGAAGCAAGCTCCTCCACGCCGTGAGCTCAGAGGTCAAGAGGTTTACGCCTGCTTCTAAAAGTTTATCTCAGAGGTCAAGTATCCTTAATTAGATGTCAACTTGCACCATGAAGAGTCACTCAAACCATGGTCAAAGGAGCAAAACTTTGCTTACGAGATAGGCTTGGAGTCACCATCGAGAGTGCTTAGGGTACAAGCTAGATGTGCGATCGAGTAACACGATAATTAACGTCACATTAGAGTTTTTGCTACTTTGTCTCCTTGCTAGAACCAATTAGGCTTTGTTTGGTTGGATCAAAATCTCTGCTCATCCACATGGATAAGTCGAGATTTTAATTTAGATTCTCGGCTCATCCATCTCCTTTTCTGCTCCTCATCGCTCTTGTCGCATTTGCGAGGAGTAGAAAAGGAGATCGAGAGAAAAATATCACGGAGTTCACAGAGGAGGCAAGCGAGATTAGCTAGTCGCTCTTGTTGTCGGTGCCTCGGTGGCAATGTGGTATAAACGGCGACACAAAGACTAACCCCCTGCGAGCCTCTTTTTGTGACCGCCATCGGTAGAAATCATTTTCTTAACAAGCCTTAACGAGTCGAGCCGAGCCGAGCCGAAGTCTCGTTATCCACCCCTACCGATCACGAACCGTTCTAACGTCCTACACATATATTTGCGAAATGGCCGACCGAATGACAACATGGGCGATGCCATGATGGATATTATCAACAATGACGCCTTACAAGGTGCCCAATTCAAGGTGATGACAACAATCAAGAAGTAGATGGCGGAGTCGATGCTTTGCCGATTATGAAGATGAGCAAGACAATCTTTGGCGAGGTCTATCTACAATCTCTTATGTATACATGAAATTCGAATAATTTCATTTGTCGTTATAAATATATTTATTTAAATCTTTGTGTTTCTACATTAAGTAGCCCTCCGGATCGGCGACAACAACGGGAAGAGTAGAAATGTACGAGGCAGAAGAAGCCGTTGGAGGGTCGGTTCATTCTCTCGAATTCGAGGAGGATCTGAGCAAAATACTTGGACCACATGCACGAAATTTGTCAACCATTGTGGGTACCTTGTAAGGGACGGGATCCCGATCAATGCTCGTGAATGGAAGCAAAAGAAAGTTGCTCCTCATATTAGTTTTGTCTCGATCGTGACAAGGCACTAGTTTGGCAAGATGTCCTTCAACATTTCGCTTTCGTCTGAAGATGAAGCTTTGAAGGAGAGAGTTAGGAACTGGGCTATGAAGAAGATGGCCACACAATTCCAGTGTTGGAAGAAGAAATTGTACAACACATTTATCGATAAGAACGGCGCTTGATTTCAACACTAAGGCCTCGTCAAGTTGAGGCCGTTTTGGGATGAGTTTATGCAGTTCAAGACATCGGAAGAGGGTGAGGCACGGGTGAGAAGGAACCAGCAGAATGCGAGACAAAAGCAATACCACCATCACTTGGGATCGGTGGCTCTGAGTGCCATTCCTAAGTGGGAAAGAATGGAGCAGGAGATTCTTGCCAGGGATCGAACGAGAATCAATCAAGCGGCTTTGGCGCGCCAAGTATTGGTTTTTCGGTCATGGGGAAGCTCGGACCTAGAGACCGGAAAGATAGTGTATGGCGCAAAACTCCAAAGCGCAAAAAGATTTGCTTATGCTCGAGGCTTGGTGAGAGTGGCAGTGTGGCCGAGCGAGAGATAAGGATGGTGACATCATGCACGGAAATCTTGAACACGTGGGCGAACAAGAGGCTATGGGGAGGTGTCGTGGGAGCATGCCTTCCCTAAAGACAAAGCCACCTATAGAAGCCGCCAGAGAAAGAAGTCTGAGGAGGTAGAGCGGATCTTGAGGATGGAGAAATGGTTCTTGAGTCACGGGAAGTGGCTCGTGAAGCGATAGAGCGAAAAAAAAGCACTTGAAGCCAAAATGAATGAGAAATCAAAAGGCAAGTCGAGATAGCGATAAGTTCCATCCAAAGGCAAAAGCGCATCGAGCCGGAGTCAACATCACCCCCTAATCGGTTAAGCGATTTGCGCTTCCACGAAGGTGCGGTGATTCAAGATGCCGCAGGTGCGCTTCCCGTGGATGACATCACCGATCCTCTCACGACATGTGAGTCAGCACATTCGAGGGGAATGCCACGATCATGGTGGCTATCGGTGTTGTATCTCGTATCGACCCTACGAAGACACCAAGATGCCATGGGGCATTAATACCTCTGGATATGCTAGCGTCTCGGTGGATAGAGTTGTGAAAGGTAATAGCAATGTGCCTCTTGACATTGAAGGAGGTGATGGGAGAAGACTTTAGGAGAAGCGGAGAAGACATTCATATGTTGGCGCAAGCGCTATATCATTATTCCTAGGGCGTCACCTCCTCCTCCTCAACAACCTAACCCTAGGTGCGGATGAAAGTGAGCGAAACATTTTTTCACTAATTATGTATTGGCTTAAATAACGGTTTACTCATACCACGTTGTTTTCACAGAGAACCTCCCCAACCTAAGTCCAATTATCCATTCACCACCGGTCACGGTGTTGTGGGCGATGACAATGAAGTGGAAGACACGCATCCCCATGCCCCCATCGCCTCCTGCGGCTCCAACGCCGACACCGCCGCCCATCGCCTCCACGCGGGCTCCAACGCCGCCATCGCCCATCGCCTCCAGCGGGCTCCAACGCCGCCATCGCCGCTCCCATCGCCTCCACGGCCGCTCCAACGCCGACACACCGCCCATCGCCCTCCAGGCGGGCTCCAACGCCGCCACCGCCCCCATCGCCAAAGAAGAGCGCACCACAAGCAAGGCGTCGGCCCCACCGCCGCCAAGAAGAAAGCCTCGGGAGAACACCAGCTATTTCTAAGGCAATGAAACTTTCCTATGAGAAGATCGCCGAGAAATAGATGCTTGATAACAGAGATGTGGGCGGTTTCTTGCGAAAGTCAAGGCTAAAAGTGAAGCGGCGAAACCACAGCCGTGCTTCTTCGTCGTCCCGAAGTTCTAAGGCAAAGGTGGGCGCTCACGAGAAAAAGTTACGTCATGCTCGTAGGATTCGCCACTATCGGACTATGACCGCACTCTCACCAAGTCAATTGAGGCGAAGAAGAAAGAGAAGAAACACGGAAGGTGTTGCACACTCGGGAACAATCACAACAATCAAGTGCCCCGCTAGTTATTGGGAATGAATATGGTTCAAACACGAGCGTGCTAGAACAGATATCCGGAAATGTGCATTTGGATCAACTTGATGAATTTTTAGCGAAGCTGGTCTAAGCATTTCCCAAATGCTCGTGAGCACACATCAAAAGTGCTCCGGAAGTTGATCATTGGAAGAAGGAATATGTATATGGCAAGAGTCTATACAACCACGAGAAGCTCATGGAACTTAAATGCATAAATGTACTTGTTAAACAAGTGGTACATGGCGTGTCGCAGAAAAGCGGATGACTATATTTGCATCAAAATTATAAACCATCATTACTTAGTGGCGATGACATTATAATGGTTCGGTTTAATGAGTTACACGGCTATGCCACATGAGCGCTCTAGACAAATCTCTCATCAGTTGCTTTTTATGCATGCGTGATTCTTTCTTTTAATAATCTCACTCTAGCATATGTATATGTATAAGTAATTATCCTCACACTAGCTAGCATGTCTATACATATGCAGAGACATGATGAGAGACCTCACACGTAGAAAGGACAAGAACATTGGTTTCGTTGATCCATATATCGTATTCAAGGACCCAAACACTCCCTACGATCAATGGAGACCTCAAGCGGAGAGGAATTTCGGAGGTTCTTGATCAACCAAAAGAACAAAAGATTTATACTCTTCCCTACAACTTTGGGTGAGTGTTGTTATCGTGTGCACATTTTACTTTACTTACTCAATCCAACATAAAGATATATATGTTGACTCTATAAACAAATGCGACTTTCATTGATCTTGATTGTCTTCGATCTCTCCGAAGCGGTCATTTGCTAATCTATGACTCGTTGAGAAAACGCAGAAGATTACCAAGATATGATAGACATTATCCGGGTAACCGATCTTTAAATATTTATTCCTACTCTTTAACTCTGCAATAGTTAATTAACGATCAATTATTAGGCGGGGTTTGGGCTTGGTTCGTTTCGGCTACACCGTCCGGATCTGAAAGCGCACTTCTGATCCACACCGATTGGATGTAAGTTGTACTAGCTCCGCATCTTTACCTTATCATGCTTGACTCACGGCGGGATAGCGAGAGTAATCTTTTTATATCATACATGGGTTCTCTGGCGGCCACCGAGCAACAATTTGTGTGGATACTACGTTTGCGAGTTCCTCATGGTGTATGCAAAAGAACCCATCTACAGATCTGAAAAGTGCGTAACAAGTATATATAATAAATCCATTTTATTTATTTGTTGCTATTAAATAAATCTTATGTATATTAATACTTCTTTCGTTTAATGCAAATTGAAGGAGATATGGTTGAAGAGCAGTGTTGGATATGGACCGCCTCAAAGGAATTCAAGAGACAATCGCGAGATTTCTTAATGAGCATGTCCTCAAGCCCTAACGCCGAGTTCTACTTTAACCCAGATGAACAATTGAAGCCAAACCGGATTTAACATTTGTATGACATTTAAGTGGAGGACAACATTTGTGTTGTAAATACCAAGGGACCATGTTTCTTCTCTACCAATCATCCACGCCTATTAAATATTAATCGATTCCTTCGCAAATTTGTCTCGGCCGAAGAAAGCAACAACATGCATGAGCAAAAAATTACTATTACACTTCACCTCGTCAGAGAAGAAGAAGAAGACAACGACGTTGACGACTTATAGTATTAAGTACTGCCTATCTGATTGGAGTAGTTCAGAAACACATCAAAACGAGTCCTTGACGGCAATAGTTTGTCAGTAGGTGCGAGCTTTAAATAGTTCGTCAAATGAGCATCAAATTTTGTCACTTTGCGCGGCACTAAACTGTACTATATTATGAAAAGTTGTCAATGATAAAAGTCGCTAAGAACTAGCCAAAGTCAAACTAATTAGTATGCAGTCTCCATGGGAAGATTATTATGCAACCAAATATATGCTGTCTATACCAAGAGATCATTGTGAAATAAACATTTGAGCCTTATCTTTCGAGTCGGCTAGAGGAGATCAACATTTGAGCCTCGCCGGATTGTTTGCCTTTCCCTAATGGTTCCAATCAACTGCTTCAACTTGCTGATTGTCGTTGGTTCAATTGGTAAGGTATCTTGGTTGCTTCGGTGACGATTAGAGTCCAATCTCACCACCAGTGTTCTAACTTTTAAGGGTTGTTGTGCTCATCTTCTAGGTTAACTAAATGTTTATGGGAACTTCAGTGGTTAAGTCTTTCAAACACAGGCTCATCAAATGTAAAAGAAAAATGTGGAATTTCATTCTACAGCATATGGTTAACTCATTTTTTTAGAGACCGGGACAATGAGTCAGAGTAGTCATCTTAGGGTTCACAACCCATGAGGTCACGGATATTGAGTTTCATGTACCAACCAGTTCATCCAAAAGCTTAATCTGGTGATGAAAGGTGGACAATATATTTTAACAACTGGTTCAAATCCAAAAAAAAAAAGGTAGAAAATCCACACAATTGGGCCACACCATTAGTGAGAATCAAACTATAGTTATTAACCAGAGAGACAAGGTGCCACGTCATGGGGCTATGTAAGTTTCAACGGTTGGCTGGTAAAATCATTCAGGTACCTGCTCTGGCCAATTCTCTCCATTCTAAACAAACTAATTTGATTTCAGAAAACAAACGTAAAAGAAAATAATGAGAAAGAGGAAAAGGGCGGGCCCTGTCCATACATGGGCCTTTATGACCCTGTTAAATAATTATCCACGCTTCGGCCCATTTAGTGTCTAGCTCTAGGGTTTCTGAGACCGCCGCCGCCGAGTCAGTGCTTTCTCTGTGCGGAGAGTTCGAGGCTTCGAGCGAAGGCTAGCCCCTCCCTCCCCGTCCTCCTCTCCCGCAGCGCTCCGACCGCCGCCGCCATGGTCAGCATCACCTTTCTCCGCTTCGTTGTAGTCATGTACTTGTGGTTCAGCCCGTTGTTCTGACATGTCGCTGTTGCATCCGTCGCAGGTGAAGTACTCGCGGGAGCCGTCCAACCCGACCAAGTGTAAGATCTCGCCTCTCTCCGTTCCTGCAATGGTTTGGTCTTGCTTTGCAGTTTGCCTTCTTCACCGTGTGGTGGTTTTGATGGGATGTTTGGTGTTGTGTGCGCAGCGGCCAAGGCCATGGGCAGAGATCTCAGGGTCCACTTCAAGGTGCGTTTCTTGAACCTTGCTTGATGGTGATGGGATCTATGTTTGTGCACGAGGTTATTGGTTGCAGATTAGTGTGCTGTTCTGGTCATGCTATGTTGCTGAATTAGGTCTAGGCAGTACACAAATGGCGTCGTGAATGGATTCGAGTGTGATAACCTAAAGAGTAAAGGTTATGTTCTGTTGTTTATATGAACAGTTCCCACGTTACTTCAGGCCTTCAGGGACATCGATACATTGTTACCTGACCAACCATTGTATTGTTCACCATGACAAATGGTTCGTAGGCAATGTGACATCATCTTTAGTGATGTTTTTGTTCTGGGAAAATATATAAATGCTGTCCGCGTTTCATCCAAAATCTACAGCATCTCACTGAAAAGTTGAAATGGAAGTTTTGCGCATTAAATTTTGACTAATATTCCGTAAGATAATGGGAACTTTGAATATTATTGTTTATATTGCCTGCATCATGCTAATTACGTCTTGATGTTGCTGTGGGGTGCACTGCTCAAACTCCTAGAGTCCTAGACTCCTAGTGAAGTTTTGTACCTTACATTAAGTCAGGGTTGACCGTTTAGCAGTTTCTCTCTCTCTCTGATATAACCTGGTCTTTACAGATATTTTATGTTGCTCTGTAATCTCTTCCAGTCTTACTGTTTCTTGGAGCATCTTTCTATCTTATACAGTTATACCTTGAAATAGTATTTAGTAATTTTGAACATACCGAATTTCTGTTAGCTTGCTCAATTTGATCTTTTCCGTCTAGTCAAATATACCACACAATGGTCATTGGAAAAATATTCTCTGATTATCACAGTGAAAAAAAATCGTAACTAGTATTAGAAGCTTTGGGGCTTAGGGCTATTCTACCAACTTGTAATTGAAGGGAATGGTCTGTCGGTGTGAAATCCGTTTCTGAACTTTTCCTCATATGGCAAACTGAGTTCAGTGAGTAGTTTATCATAGGGCTCTGATGCCCATGCAATGGTTGTTGGCTGTTTGTGCTAGGTTGATAATGTCCTACTTGCATCATTGTCAACTTTATGTATCTTTTTTTCCTTGTTTCTCTTACTAAACCCCAATAATGGGTGCAGAACACAAGGGAGACAGCTTTTGCGCTTCGCAAGCTGCCTTTGGCCAAGGCTAAGCGATACCTTGAGGATGTTATTGCCCACAAGCAAGCAATTCCCTTCCGGAGGTATTGTAGAGGTGTGGGCCGTACTGCTCAAGCAAAGTCTCGCCAGTCAAATGGGCAAGGTCGCTGGCCTGCAAAATCAGCCAGGTTCATATTAGATTTGCTGAAGAATGCTGAGAGTAACGCTGATGTATGAAGCTGCTGCTAGTGTTTTCGTCTCTTTCTATTTTTAAGATGCATGGCACTCTCAACCTTTGTTTGGGTTAACTTACAATCTGTTGTTTATAGGTTAAAGGCTTGGATGTCGACAACCTCTATGTTTCACACATCCAGGTGAACCAAGCCCAGAAGCAGAGACGCCGTACATACCGTGCTCATGGACGTATTAATCGTAAGTTATCAAGGATGGTATGTCTATTTTTGGTTCCATGGGATAGTGTACTAATATTGATTTTGTGGCAGCTTACATGTCCTCACCCTGCCACATTGAGCTGATCTTGTCAGAGAAGGAAGAGCCCGTGAAGAAAGAGGTATATTTCTTTTTATCCCTTTGTATTTGTTTCAGTTGTGTTCATGAATCGGAGTTTGGCTGAGCACCGTGCTTTGGTCAGACTTTTTTCAAGCTGTCTGAATTAAAAGTCTTAGGGTCTGTCTGGTTTGTGACCCTAGGGGGCTATACCAAAATTTTGGGATTACCCACAAATTTGGCTAGTGTTTGGTTCTCTCCTAGGTTTTGGCGTCGCCCTCAAAAAATTTGGCACGCCTGAGTTTTTCTTCCTGTTTTTCTGGTGGGTGGCCAAAACACTGGCCTGGATTTTGGTTCGGCAGCTGCATGCACTCGGGGACAGGTGGCGGATGATTATAAGATGAGGCGAGTGCATTAATTGCATGGTTAGATGGATTAATCAGTTCCAAATGATCATATTTTCTAAACCGAGTATCCGATTTGTGATCCATTTGAACAGTTGTGTTCTTTGTCATTTTAGCAACAAAACAAGACACATGTTGATATATTTTGGGGCCAAAAATATATATATCATGCGGGACCTATATGTCATACTCATAATTTTGGTATGGTTGTAATCCAAACATATCAATTTCGGCATTGCCCGTGACTTGGTATGGCTACGATCCAAACACTATTTTTTTGCCTTGGTTTTGGCATTGTCAAAATTTTGATATGGCTACTTGGGGTCGTAAACCAAAGAGGCCCTTAGTATTCATCTTTTGAAGTAGACTCACATTTTGTACAATAAATACAATTACAATGTTAAAAGGAATCCGTTTACCCTTGTCATTTTGAGGTCCTGTTTTTATATGGAGTTAATTTTAGTATAAAACACCTCTTCCTTTCTTTTTTATAATTTTGATTCGACTTCCTTCAGTTGTTTCTCCTAATTCATATGATCATTGTTTCTTTTGTAGCCTGACAACACAATCGCACCAAGGAGGCAAGTTATGTAAGCTTGTAGAGTGAGCGTATTTGTCCAAGAATCCTAGCTGTAGCTCATTTCAAGTACTTTATGGCCGTGTTGCCACCTTGATGTTTCTGGTACAAATATTGAGTCGGGATTTGTTGAGCTTGATGTTATCCTTGTGATTGTGTATGGTTAAATGGTAGTATATGCTGAAATAGTTTCAGATATTTGAGCACTTACCTACCTGAGCTTATTTGCCATATTTTATTTTGTTCTTTTGCTGCCCACTTCAAGTATTATCTGCCACCTCTGATTGCTTATAATGTTTCTGGTCGAATCTTGTTCACGGGTGTGTAAAAGTTTGGTTATTTCTGACAAACGGATGGTTGATTTTTTGGATAGCATAATGTATAAAAGCTCAAGGTTTTAAATTGCGATTTTCGCAGCTTCGTGGCAAGGTCCCAGAAAATCTATAGCAAACTATTTACCTATTTCCGCAGCTTTGCGGTTTAGCGATTGGGGTTCAAAAAAGATGCTTAGCTATGGCTAGCTATTTAGAACCTTGACTGTGCTATACCCAGGTCGTATGCATTTTTTTTTCAACTTCAGGTTGTATGCATTTCTTGATTGAATGTACTTGATGAATATGGTGAGCGTTAATTCCGGCTACGTAGTGTGGACTACGGAGCAACGTGAGAACAAACGCTACTGTAATTATACAATTGACAGTTGAATTGTAAACTATGATATGATCATGTCCGTTTTTTTTTACAATTACCAATGAATGGTTAGATAAATGCAACATTGTCAAACATATAATGAGCTCCTAACATCAATCCCACAAGGATAAAAACAGCCATTACTGACCAAAAAAAGAAAGAAAAATTACATGCAAAGAATCAGTGTGATCACTTCAATGGATGCGTTTGCCGCGCTTTGTTCACAGGAACCCTCCCCGACGCCTGGCCTCCCGCGGCCCCGCCGTGTAGTTCCTCCAGTCGCGCAGCACGTTCCTAGGGTTTGTGTAGTTTGCTGGCGAGGCCGGTGCAGCAGTTGGCGTGCAGCGTGCCACGCGCCAGAGGATGTACTGCTTGTTGCTCCCCGCCGGGAACCGGTCGCGCGCCTGCCGCCACCGCCTGTAGAACTCCACCGTCCGGTTCATGGACCTGACGTACAGGAAGCCGCCGTTAGGGCGGTTGCACATAGGCTTGGTAATGCGCCAGTGCCCAGACCAAACCCCACTATGGCCCTATAAGTGTGGGGAGTGGCTCTAACACTTATCCCGTCCTCTACTTAATGACTACTCTACTTAATGACTATGACAAATCCAGTCTAGCCCTTTAAGTAGGAAGATCCTAATTCTATCCTAACCCATTTTGGATCCTCGGGCTAACCCATTAATACTTAAGCAGTTGAGCCTTGGGTCGTTTTCCATGAGGGCACCGTTAGCGTTTTCCTTGTGACGTTTTCCCTAGGCTCGTGGGTTTGGCTGTATCACATCCTGTTACTAAATAGATGGATAGCATCTTAGCAGTTGTATGCATCAATACTAGCTCTTGCCTGTATACACACTAGAAAGATGAATACAAACAGTCATTATATAGACTTTGCTCATTTCACCATCAATTCTGCAATTTTACAATTTGAGCATAAATAAAACAAGATGAATGCAAACAGTAATTATATAGATTTTGCTCATTTCACCATCAATTCCGCAATATTACAATTTGAGCATAAATCAAACATCAATTCTGCAATCTTACAAGTAGTAACAAGTAATAAGCATTAAAAGCATCCAATTAAACAGAGTCTTTCAGGTGAAATGAGTTTCATATGTTCCAAGTAGTAACAAGTATTTATGCAATCTTTCAAGCAGAATCTTTCACATGCTTCCCCTTGACTGTGCATGAAATCCATCTCACTGAGCAACTCTGCAAATAAACGGAAGCAACGATTAGGTTCCTTCGTGATTCCAGGATATTACTCAGTACGTGAAAACATGACTAAAATTAGGAAAAACATCCAATTATTCGTTTCAAAAGAAAGAAAGAAGATAGATACATAATTTAACAATGGTTATGTCCAGGTTAAATTTGCGCTGGACGCTGGTATTAACTATCGAACCTACACACAATTTCAACTCTGCAAATAATAAAATTTGAAGTAGCATTTTGGCTCTGTACATAACTATAATTGTGTCTTACTCGTATTGTTTCAAGTAATCTATGTGTTTTTGGCCATGGACGATGAGCATTGTTTTTGCCTCCTTCATTGTTCCAAACTCAATGCTGAAGTGACAATTACCACATTAGCTTCATCTATGGCAATCAAATCATGCTTGGACGAGCTCATGTGCAAATAAACTCCACATGATCAAATACAAAACAATATGATGCTTGGTTGCAGATTCAGATTAGGCAATAAATGATGAACTGAAGTCTGTCAAAGCTCAAAAACCTAGGATGAACAGGGGAAGTTTTGCACTACATGGAGCTAAAAAAGTGACAATCATAATTTCATTCATACCATGTTTCCAGCTTTTGAGCTTTACCTATGCACGCCTTACATTAGTACAAGAGGTATGTGCAGATTCTAAACAAGACACTTTCCTGTACAAAATCTCCACAGTACTTTGCTCAAACCAAGTAAAAAACCAAAGGAGTTCATCAATGTTAAAGTACTAAGCATCATATATAGATGGTAAAAAGGTTCAAGATACATGGTAAAAAGGTTCAAGATACAAGAATGTGAATAACCTTAAAAACTCAGAAGTAGTGCAACCCATTGGGGGGTACATGAGTATTGTCACAAAACATAACAAAGAGCAGTCAAGAAATGAGTCTAAAAAAGGCCAGTTAAGAAACTAATATTATCAACTGGAAATACGCAAAATATTATGACAGTGACACTTTATTTCAACCAAACTATAGTCCAATAATCCATGGACTGAAAGAAATCCCAAATGCTGCCAAAAATACGGGTTCCAACACATAAAATAAAATCATATGTGGTGACAAACAATACCTTGAAATGTCCTTGTAACACCCCGACCCACCACCTGGGTCCGGAATGCTACCACCATACATAACATAAAACAAATTCTGCGCAGCTAAGTTAACAATTAAACATCTTACAACAAAAGATGGGTTATCTAAGGAGAAAGAGTTGCATTAGAAACTACATGTGACGTGGATGATCTACTCTCCCTTCCCGAAGCATGTCACTTGCAACGATCACCTAAAAAAAACATTAACAAGCAAGGGTGAGTCCGAAGACTCAGCAAGCACATAATAGAGACGATAATCACTGCCACACAAATATAAACACATCCATTTCATTATTTCCATCATAAGTTCTCTTTAGAGCAATGCACGACCATTCTACATGCTCATTTGCTCATTGCATTGCCCATGTATGCGAATGCACCATCATGCTCATGCTCATGCTCATATGCATCTCATCAGCTGATACCGGTATCGCGGAGTGTTCACCCGTCGATGAAACACTCTTCCCCCATCTTCGTTAGGATGGGGTCCTTACATTGTAGGACTTCCTTTAGTCCCTACAGATGCAAAACTTCATCTAGAGCACACCGGACTAGTCATACAACTTTCTCACCGACCTTACCGGATTAGTTACATGACTTTCTCACCGACCTGGCTCATGCATTCTTGCCATGATGCAAATGCACATGTTCATTGTCATTAACATGATTCATCATTGTCATCATTAACAAGGTAGTCACATTGCTCACCTTGTTTCATCATCATTGCCATCAATATGAAGCCATTATCATGTAAACATCATCATTTAACATTACCAAGTCAGCATTCTCATGTAAACACTACCGTGCAAGCATCATCACATGAGTATTATCATGTAAGCGTCCTCATATAAATATTACCATGTAGGCATCATCACATAAACATTATCACATAAGCATCATCACATAAACGTTACCGTGTAGGCATCATTACCTAAACATTACCGTGTATCATTACCCAGACGTTACAACGTAAGCATCATTACCTAGACGTTACCTCGGGAGCGTCATTACCTAAACATTACCACGTAAGCGTTATCAAGTACCCATTTCCATGTAAGCATCATCATATAACCATTTCCATGTAAACATCATCATATAGACATTTTCATGTAAGCATCATCATATCACGCAAACATAACAGATTTCATAGCACCTACAGGTTATCGCTCTACTATGCACTTGCCTGTTAACCAAGCAGAGTGGAGTGACGTGTGGATGACGCCGTTCCCGAACCTCCACCTGAACAGGCATCCAACCGGACTCAATACAATACAACAATATAAGCACACATACGGACAACATGATACTACACGCAGTCTGACACAAACGAACCCCTTCTCTCCGGGCATTATTCTGCTGACCCGGAGCCCAAAATAACAATAATAGATTAGAGTTCGGGTCATCTAACCTTGCGAATGAAAATTTGGGTGCGCGCCCCTAATTTTCTTTCCCTTTTTTTTCCTTCCTTCCTTTCTTCTCTTTCTTTCTTTTCCTCCTCCCCTTTTCTTTCTGCCGACGCCTCCCGAGCCGGCCTTATCTCCACCTCCCTCTTTCTCTTCTTCCTTTCCTCCCTCAGTGGTTCTCCCGGCAGGCCGCCTCCTCTCACCGGAGCCACCTCCCGGCTCGGCCCGGCCTTGCCCTTCATGTTGCCTCGTCAACCTCTCCTCTTGGCCGCCCGGCCGGTTTTGGCCGCAAGACCGCCTTGCGCCCGCGTCCGTGGCTCCCTCAGCGCCGCCTCCCTCGGCCCGCCTACTCCTCCTTTCGGCCTCGGTGGCCGCGCCTCCTCTCTTCTTGGCACTGCCCAGCTTGGCCCGACTCACCCTTCCTTCCCGCTACTTTGGCGCTGGCTCGACCTCCGGCCGCCGTCTCGCCTCCCTCAGCCGCCATGAGCTCCACCCCTGTACCCTACTCTATTCCTCTTCTCCTTTGGTTGCTCTTTGTAGTAGGCTTGAGATGGAAAGGTGGGTTGGCTTGCTTGCTGGTTAGCAGTAGGGAAGAAGGCTTGGGTTGGAAGTCGCCGTCGAAGCTTGCCGTGGCTGCCGCCTTGCCTACTCTTGGTTGCCTTCGGTGGGGAGAAATGGGGTGAGTAGTGAGGTGTTGGTTTGGTTCTTATCCTCCCCTCTCTATATATGTCTCTCTCTCTACCTCTCTCTCTCTATCTCTCTCTCTACTTCTCTCTCTCTATCTCCTACTGTGGGGGAGGTAATATGGTAAAATGCATTTTTACTGGTATTACATTCTACCCTCATGTGAGTCGACCCAATTCGGCGTCCAACAATCCACATGAAAGAACAAAATGAAACAACTGTACATAGATAATAACCCTAACTCATACCCGTAGAGAACAACTCTGGGTACTTCTCGCGTATACGAGATTCCAATTCCCAAGTCGCTTCTCGCTCAGATTGATGCGACCATAGGACCTTAACATACTTTATCGATCTGTGCCTCAGCACCTTCTCCGATTCCTCCAGAATCCGAACTGGACGGGACTCGAAGGTGAGGTCTTGCTTAAGGGATAACGGTTCTAGCACAATCTCATGCTCCGGATCCCTTAAGTACTTTCTCAACATAGAAACATGAAACACATTGTGCACTCGCATGGATTCAGGAAGGTCCAAACGATATGCCAACTTTCCAATTCGTGCCAGAACCGAAAATGGCCCAATGTACCGCGGGCTAGGCTTCCCTTTGGAACCAAATCGCACAACTCCTTTAGTGGGAGACACTCTCAGGAGCGCCTGATCCCCCACTTTGAACTCTAAGTCGCGCCTCCTCACATCAGCATAGCTTTTCTGCCTACTCTGGGCAGCTAACAGATGCTGTCTAATCTCTGCTACTCGTTCCACTGTTTGTTGGACCCAATCCGGACCCAAAACAACCTTCTCGCCTACAGCATCCCAACAAAGTGGCGATCTACATTTCCGTCCGTACAGAACCTCGAATGGCGCTGCCCGAACACTGGAGTGGTAGCTGTTGTTGTAGGCAAACTCCACGAGTGCCAAATGATCCTCCCAGCTACCTTTCCAGGATAGAACACAGGACCTCAGCATGTCCTCTAGTGTTTGAATGGTGCGTTCGGACTGCCCATCCGTCTGTGGGTGGAAAGCGGTACTAAACTAAAGCTTCGTGCCCAAAGCACCCTGCAACCTCTTTCAAAACATGGAGACAACCTTGGCATATCTATCATAAACTATCGTCTTGGGCACACCATGCAACCTCACTATCTCACGCATATAAATGGGTGCCAAAACACTTGCCGAATTCGTCGTACAAGTAGGGATGAAGTGCGCGGATTTACTAAATCGATCTACCACTACCCAAAATTGCGTCCTTACCTCGCCGGAGTGCGAGGTAAGCCGACTCGAAATCCATGGTAATGTCATCCCATGACCATTTGTGAAACATCCAAAGGCGCAATAGCCCGATGGGGCGCTTATGCTCGACCTTCACCGGCAGGCAAACCCCAAGAAGGCGTCACATATCGGCGACATCCACTCTCATTCTCTTCCACCAAAAGCTCTTTTCAAATCTCGATACATCTTGGTCTCGCCAAGATGTACCAGGCTCGGGTCTGATGAGCCTCTCTCAATATTTGACCCTTGACCTGAGTCTTTTTGTGGCACGCAAAGGCGGCTCTTAAACCGCAATACGCCTGACTCATCAAGGCTAGAGTCTCCCTTTTTCCCTTCATCAAGGCGCTTCCTCACTTATTGAAGCAATCGATCATGTCGTTGCGCTTCTCTCACTTGCTCAAGAATCGCCATTTCCATCAGCAGCTGCGTCTCAGCTGGTGCTGTACCAGCATAACAATAGGATATTTCCATTCGATCGAAATCAGCAATAAGACAACCTAGAGTGAAGGGTGTCTCCTTGCGACTAAGGGCATCTGCAACCACATTTGCATTGCCCGGATGGTACTGGATAGTGAGATCATAATCCTTGATCAGTTCCAGCCACCCACTTTACCTTAAATTCAACTCCTTCTGCGTAAAGTTGTACTTGAGGCTCTTGTGATCAATAAGAATATCACAAGACTCTTCATACAAATAGTGCCTCCAAATCTTTGGAGCAAAAATCATTGCGCTAGCTCTAAATCGTGTGTAGGGTAATTCTGCTCATGTTTCTTCAACTATCGTGACGCATACGCAATTACTTTGCTGTCCTGCATGAGCACGCAACCCAGACCCACACGTGAGAAGTCCGAGTAGACTGTGAAATGCTGCCCTCGCTCAGGGAGGATGAGAACAGGGGCAGTAACTAACTTTTCTTTCAAAGTGCAGAAACTGCACTCGCATTTATCGGTCCACTGGAATTTCACGCTCTTTTGCGTGAGCTACATTGGCTTGGCAATAATTGAGAAGTCTTTTACGAAACGCCGGTAGTAACCAGCTAGGCCCAGAAAACTTCTCACCTCCTTGACATTAGTTGGCCTCTTCCAGTTCACTACAGTCGAAAATCTTGGATGGATCTACTGAAATATACTCCTGGTTAATCACATGACCCAAGAGGCCTACTTCAGAAATCCAAAGCTCACACATCTTTAACTTAGCAAAGAACTGATTCTCCCTCAGAGTCTCAAGCACGAGCCTCAAATGCCGCTCATGCTCTCCCTCAGTCTTGGAATAAATCAGGATATCGTCGATGAACACAACCACAAAGTCATCAAGATACTTATGTAGCATGTTGTTCATCATCTCCATAAAGACATCAGGGCATTCGTTAGTCCAAAGGACATAACTTTATACTCATAGTGCCCATGCCTTGTAGAGAAAGCGATCTTTTCTATATCTTGTTCCCGCACTCGAATCTGATTATACCCAGTTGCGAGATCAATCTTGGAGAACACCTTGGCTCCCTTCAATTGATCAAACAAATTCTCGTCTGAGGCAAAGGGTATTTATTCTTGATGGTCACCTGTTTAAGAGCACGATAGTCGACGCACATGCGCCAACTCCCATCCTTCTTCTCAATGAATAGGACGGGGCTCCCCAAGGTGACACACTACAACGAATCAACCCCTTGGACAACAACTCCTTCAATTGCTTCTTCAATTCTTCCTGGAAAGGCCGTGTGCTAGGAACAAGATCAATCCTAAACTCCACATTCCTTTCGGGTGGCATACCTGAAAGCTCTTCGGGAACTACATTGGGTTACTCACACACCCCTGGGATAACCCCAAGACGTAGCATTTGTCGATGATGTAGGTGTCGGCTCCTATTTGATAATACTAAAGGGGTTCTGACGACAAACCCGCTTCATGTGGCCCGATCGACCACATTGCCGACACTCTCCCGTCCAAGAACATCAACAGCACGGTGCCCACCGTCGCACTTGAAACACATCATGCCCTACCCTAAAACAGGACGACAGGCTGGGGTCACTGACGACGAACGAGGCGCTGTAAAAGGCGACCTCGAAGATTTGGACTTAGATGACTGCGGGGAACGCTGGCCCCACCTGGACTCCTTGGGAGTAGGTCACTGAATTGACCCGCCCTCCACGCTAAAACTCCTCTTCTGGTCACTACTAGAAGCGCTTGGACCACCAGAGGGTTGCAGTCCTTATTGAATTGCATTTACATCTCCATCTCTCTGGCTTGATCTACCACTTACCTAAAGTCACGTGGCGTAGTGGTTTCCATAACACAACGAAACTCAGAGTTGAGCCCTCGATGAAACCTTTTAGCCCTCTCCAGATCATTGCTCGCGACTGATGGTACGAAACGGATTAGATCGTTAAATCCCTGCTTCGTACTCAGCTACGGTCATCCTCCCATGCACGTAGGTCGATAAGGCGACCTCCATACTCTTCATAAAAGATTACAGGCGTGCCGCCTTGAACTACTCGACGAAGATCTCCCAGATAGCGGAACCCTGGGTAGGGGCCCTAACTGAAAGGACTTCCCCCTCCCACCAGATGTCCGCCTGACCCTATATCTGGAATGCCACATAGCGAGCTCTCAGCTATGAGCTCATCTCTAGGGCTTCTAATTGCCTTATCATAAAGCGCAACCAATCAACAACTTGGACTGGTGTACCCACCCTCATCGAAGGTGTCCAGATGTAAAGCCAACCACTCACGCAGGCCCATCTTTGCCTCTAGCATGGTTGGAATAACAGTAGGTACCGCAACGGGTACAACCGCAGTAGCGGCTACCAGCGCTTATTAGCGAAGCGCACAGACCTCTTCTATAAATTCTCGCAGCAAGGCCGAAGACCTTGCACGATTCTGACTACAAAGCGCTCAATGAAACAACCTCTCGCATCGGTGTTTCTTCTTTGAACCTCAAGCGGTGGCTCCGCTTGAGCACGGCCACGGCCACGGCCGCGACCTCTACCTCTCGACATCTCCGTTAACCAAGCATTCACTCAGTCAATTCACAAACAATTACCTCGAAACATTGCACATCAACAACATACTAGCTAAAACATAAATGTAACACTTGACCCGAAAACCCATCCTACTGTGCACCAGAGTGTGTCGAGTTTAATTTAATTATTTGGCCTAGGTCAAATTTTAGTAATTAATCAACCTATGTCTAAAATTTTCACCACGGACCTAACACCTGCTCTGATACCAACTGTAACACCCCGACCCACCACCTGGGTCCGGAATGCTACCACCATACATAACATAAAACAAATTCTGCGCAGCTAAGTTAACAATTAAACATCTTACAACAAAAGATGGGTTATCTAAGGAGAAAGAGTTGCATTAGAAACTACATGTGACGTGGATGATCTACTCTCCCTTCCCGAAGCATGTCACTTGCAACGATCACCTAAAAAAAACATTAACAAGCAAGGGTGAGTCCGAAGACTCAGCAAGCACATAATAGAGACGATAATCACTGCCACACAAATATAAACACATCCATTTCATTATTTCCATCATAAGTTCTCTTTAGAGCAATGCACGACCATTCTACATGCTCATTTGCTCATTGCATTGCCCATGTATGCTGAATGCACCATCATGCTCATGCTCATGCTCATATGCATCTCATCGGTGATCTGGGTATCGCGGAGTGTTCACCGTCGATGAAACACTCTTCCCCCATCTTCGTTAGGATGGGGTCCTTACATTGTAGGACTTCCTTTAGTCCCTACAGATGCAAAACTTCATCTAGAGCACACCGGACTAGTCATGCAACTTTTTCACCGACCTTACCGGATTAGTTACATGACTTTCTCACCGACCTGCCTCATGCATTCTTGCCATGATGCAAATGCACATGTTCATTGTCATTAACATGATTCATCATTGTCATCATTAATAAGGTAGTCACATTGCTCACCTTGTTTCATCATCATTGCCATCAATATGAAGCCATTATCATGTAAACATCATCATTTAACATTACCAAGTCAGCATTCTCATGTAAACACTACCATGCAAGCATCATCACATGAGTATTATCATGTAAGCGTCCTCATATAAATATCACCATGTAGGCATCATCACATAAACATTATCACATAAGCATCATCACATAAACGTTACCGTGTAGGCATCATTACCTAAACATTACCATGTATCATTACCCAGACGTTACCACGTAAGCATCATTACCTAGACGTTACCACGTAAGCATCATTACCTAGACGTTACCTCGGGAGCGTCATTACCTAAACATTACCACGTAAGCGTTATCAAGTACTCATTTCCATGTAAGCATCATCATATAACCATTTCCATGTAAACATCATCATATAGACATTTTCATGTAAGCATCATCATATCACGCAAACATAACAGATTTCATAGCACCTCAAAGCTATCGCTCTACTATGCACTTGCACATTAACCAAGCGAGCGGAGTGGCGTGTGGATGACGCCGTTCGAACCTCCACTGAGCAGGCATCCAGCCGACTCAATACAAGACAACAATATAAGCACACATACGGACAACATGATACTACACGCAGTCTGACACAAACGAACCCCTTCTCTCCGGGCATTATTCTGCTGACCTGGAGCCCAAAATAACAATAATAGATTAGAGTTCGGGTCATCTAAGGGTGCGCGCCCCTAATTTTCTTTCCTTTTTTTTTCCTTCCTTCCTTTCTTCTCTTTCTTTCTTTTCCTCCTCCCCTTTTCTTTCTGCCGAAGTGTCCCGAGCCGGCCTCATATCCACCTCCCTCTTTCTCTTCTTCCTTTCCTCCCTCAGTGGTTCTCCTGGCAGGCCGCCTCTTCTCACCGGAGCCACCTCCCGGCTCGGCCCGGCCTTGTGCCTTCATGTTGCCTCGTCCGACCATGCTCTCTTGGCCGCCCGGCCGGATTCGGCCCGGCCGCCTTTGCGCCCGCGTCCAGTGGCTCCCTCCAAAGACCGCCTCCCTCGGCCAGCGCCCTACTCCTCACTTTCGGCCTCGGTGGCCGCGCCTCCTCCTGCTTCTAAGACTGCCCAGCTCGGCCCGACTTCACCGTGGCGCTTCGCCCGGCTTCTTTGGCGCCCGGCTCGACCTCCGGCCGCCGTCGCCTCCCTACACGCCGCCAAGCTCCACCCCTGTACCCTACTCTATTCCTCTTCTCCTTTGGTTGCTCTTTGTAGTAGGCTTGAGATGGAAAGGTGGGTTGGCTTGCTTCTTTGGTTAGCGATGAGGGAAGAAGGCTTGGGTTGGAAGTCGCGTCGAAGCTTCTCATGGTGCCGCCTTGCCTACTCTTGGTTGCCTTCGGTGGGGAGAAATGGGGTGAGCAGTGAGGTGTTGGTTTGGTTCTTATCCTCCCCTCTCTATATATGTCTCTCTCTCTATCTCTCTCTCTCTACCTCTCTCTCTCTACCTCTGTCTCTCTCTATCTCTCTCTCTACTTCTCTCTCTCTATCTCCTACTGTGGGGGAGGTAATATGGTAAAATACATTCTTACTGGTATTACAGTCCTCTTGCAACTCACAAGCACTATATCCTTCCATTGCTTCTCCTGCATATTGAATCACAAGAAAATAGTTCATATTATTGGAAGGTACAACTACTACTTAAACTGAAAGTAAAATACTCAGTAATTATTAATTTACCTTCATCATCATTAAATCCAATAAAACCATCTTTGTTGCAAATTAGAGCCTCATCACTAAAGAAGTATGCAACTTCCTCATCTTTTCCTCAACATCTTGTTCAATGGTAGGAAAATAGAACCTAAGAAAGTCAAATTTCTGTGAAGGGTCCAACACGGCTGCTATAAGAAGCACATCATTTGGCTCATACCAATACTTCTCAAACTTGACATACATAACACGTGTCATCTCCTTTAGAAGTTCATCTTGATTCCACCTTCCATCAAGTAAAACATCCCGAATCACCAACACCAATTTCAAAAAGAGGTGTGTTGTGGGGGTGTCGATCTGCTGAAAATGCCTTTGTGGCATCACTAAAAGCCTGCAAAAAAACCCATGAAGAGCTTAAGCCTTTGCCCAAGCTCCCTTAGTTGGAGCTTCATGGTATTACTCAGTAGCATATCTATTGAGAGCAATTTTATACTTCAAAGCCTCATGGATCATGTCATATGTTGCGTTCCATCTATGAGGGACATCTAATACTAGCCCTAACTTTGTTTCGAGGCCCAATCTCTCAACAACTGAATTAAAGATCTACATTCATGACGGTGAGGATGTGACTGTTTTGACAATGTCCCGCACCCTCCCAATTGCATGAACAACCACCTTTAGTCCATCTTGAGCTATGATATTCAGCACATGGACAGCACACCTTACATGGAAGTCCCTAGCTCTAAGAAATATTTCAGCACCCAACGTGTCGTGCAAATCCTTTGCAGCTTTGTCATTAACACTTGTGTTATCCAATGTCAATGTAAACAACTTGTTGATTAAGTTCCACTCTACCAAACAAGAGGTAATTGCATCCTGGACAACATAAGATGTATGTGGAAAGGAAGTTTGCTTGAATGGTATGATTATCTTATGAAGCTCGAATTCCTCATCAATATAGTGCACTGTGACACAAAGATACCCTAGGTTTTGGTTTGATGTCCAAAGATCTGCAGTCAAATTGACATGGGAGACCAATTTTTTTGATACTATCATGCAATCGTTTCTTTTCTTCATATAGTGCAAGACAGTCTGAACAAATTGTTTGCCTACCAACTACTTTGAAAGATGGATGGAAGTAATTCAGCAGCTTCTTCCAATAAGGATCATCAACTTTTCGAAATGCACTCTCTACACTAATGAAAAACTTGGCAATTAGTGCACGACACACTTGAGGGTCAAAGAGAGACTGATCCCCGTCCATGGCCTGTCTCTTGCAAATCACCAGAAATCTCTCCCTATCTTTATGTGGAATATTACGACAATGAATTCCACTGATTAGTGTCTTGCCTAGGTTCACAAGACAATTTCATCTTACAATACTTACACACTGCCTTTTCTTTCTCATCTATAATTTCTGACTCAACGTATTCCCAGACTTTAGCCCTTTTCTTTGATGTGAGACTTGGCGGATCACCCGAGAGGTCACAACTATCCACTGAAATTTGACATGGAGACAATCCTCTCCATTATAAATAAATTACCTAATACACATGATCATAAATAACATTGCATTCCCACTGCATTTTTTGTGTGTCAATAACTTGATTTTATAACTTCACTTTTTAAACACTATAACAACTTTGCAAGAAGTGGATTTATACTAGTATGATAGTATCAAGCTTTTTTAAAAAAAATGTACAAAGTAAAGAACAGAAAATCTCCAATGTACATAGAGTTGTTTCCCTAACTATTTAGGTTAATGAAATGTGGAAACCAGGTAAAACAAAAAATGACAAGCAAAGCCAGAATATATTTCAGATCTTGCTACTCAGCAAACAACAAAATGCAATGAACCACTAGGTCCACTAGCAGCAAATAGTGGCTAACAGGCGATGAAACAACAATTGATTATGGGAGCAATTGAAGGAAACTTCAAAATGAACAATTGTTAAGCCTGCTAAGCATCAACCTTGTAACTAATGCCAGACACAACCTATAAGGCTGCATGTGTTCTCAAAACCATTCCATGTTCAGAAACAACCATGACACTAGCACAACTTTGCAGCCAACCCTCTTTGGTTCCTGGCCAGGTAAGATTTTTATCCTATAACCGTCAAGTCAACAAACCAGGGGCATGTGCACTCACCAAAACACAGGAAAACCAGTGTCATTGTTTTTTTAAAATACATTAAACAATGTGTTTTCAACTTGGGGAAATTGGCTACAGGGCACTACAAATTCGCGTCATTTGCCAATGGACATAAAAAAAATGTTGTTTCACCAAAAGACATTGTAAAAACGTGTAATTTTGCTGTTAGACACTCCTCTCATTAAAATAATATATCTGAGTGATTAGGATAGAGAAACTTTGAAAAATATCCTCAATGCTCTCAATGTGCGAAGGTTCGCTCGATCGGTTTGGTTCAACAAACTCTGATCTTGAGCTTGGTAGCTATAATTGCAATTCTAATGGCTTTGGACCCACATGTCATACAAAATACTAATGAACTATTAATAGCTAACTAATCACACTTAACACTAATTGTCCTCATTTCTTCTCTCCAGGCAAACCGCAAGTATGAAGCATCATCAAGCATCAGTAAACAGCAAACATCAAGCATCAGCAAGCATCAAGCATCAGTATGTATCAGTAAACCGCAAGCATCAAGCAAACACATCCAAAGTCCAAACCGAAGTCCAAAACACATCCGGGTTGTTCTTTGCCAGCAGCCGTAGCTCCATCGCCGCGCGTCGGCGTGAATTCAGCGATGACTACGGCGACTCCAGCTCCCCCATGAGCGAGGAGATCACGTCGTCCGACACCTCCGCCGCGCACGACAGTAGCAACCGGTGGATGCCCGCGGCGGCGACGGGCGTGAACGAGAGGTCGCTGCCGCACTTGCTGAAGGGCTCGGAGTAGGAGGAGTCGCCGCTGTCGCTGTAGCAGTTGTTGCTCCTCAGGGCGAGGCAGGAGCAGTTCATCACATATAGTGTAGTAGCTAAGCACCGCGCCTCAAGCTGCGGTGCTGGTCCGCGCCACCTGCAACTCCACCGCCTACTACGACATCTGCATCGCCACGCTCGCCGCTGACCCCTCTAGCACCACCGCCGACGTCCGCGGCTTCCGCCATCGTCGTCTCGCAGCCCGCCACAACTTCGGCCTCGCCGTCGCCGTCGCCATGGCGCTTCGCCACTAACGCCATAGGGCAGCGGCGCCGCCGCCGATGTCACCGCCCGTGCACTACTCGACTCAAGGCCAGTACGCCGATGCGCGATCGCTCGCCTTCGCCGAGACTCCATCATGCAGCGGAGACTACGACTACGCGTCCGTCCACGTGAGCGCCGCCGCCGAGTACGCCTTCACCGGAGATTGTTGAATCGCAAGACGGGCACTAGCACGCGGCCAAGCTAGGGCATGGGCGATGGGCGGCGCGGTAGGCCAGGTGCCACAGGGGGGCAAGAATCTGGAGCCGGCGAGGAGCCGTGGATCAACAACACGAGGAGGAAAAGTAACAGCGGAAGGAAGGAATAGAGAAAAGAATTAGGGAGAGAAGAAGAACCAGGAAGAAATAGGAAATGGGAATGCCAGGGGCAAAATTGACAATTCATGTTATTTCTCCCTCCCCTCTGGATCGGAAATGATATAATAGTGCCATCGGTGTCCTACGGCAAAATTACATGTTTTTACAATGTCTTTTGGCGAAACCACGTTTTTTGGATGTCCATTGGCAAAGGACGCGAATTTGGAGTGCCCTGTAACCAATTTCTCCTTTCAACTTTTCATCAATGAATAATGTCAAAACTGGTGAGAGCAAGTGTCGACTAGTCCATAACTCAGCATAAGCATTACTTTCTAGTTTATGTAAAATAATCCTATTCTTTGTCAAGGTATCCAGGGAACAAGGTGTAAATTTAAATAGTTTACACTTTCAGCTATTCATTGCATTGCTTGTTGTAACTTTACCTGGAAAACTCAGAGCAAGGCCAATGCAACAGCCTGCAACTCCTGCATTGATAACTGGATGTTGGGATGATCTTGGCTAAACCACCCCCAAGATTCAAGGGGGCCATGCTCCACTCGCGCGCCTTGATTGGGGGCGCAACCAACCCTTTTTGGTTTCGGTCCCGTTCACCTAGCACTATAAGAAAAGAGGGGACTCGGTAGGCTTTTGACCCGAGTGGTTCTAGGCTAACCTAATCCCACACAAACCCGATCTCTCATGGTCGCTACGGTAGGCGAAGATCGCAACACCACTGCCACCTCTACAGGCGAAGACCGAAGGCCTCCACCATCACCGTGACACCGCCGTACTCGCCCACGCCCGTCGACCACCTCTACATCGACCGACCTACAACCCTTATGGCGTCTTCAGGTTCGGATATGTTAATCACACTTCCGCTCTGAGGATTAGACTAGGCGTTCATTATTGAACTAGGGTTAATGTCATTAGATCATGTTTAGCCTTAGATTATAACCTACATTTGGTATCAGAGCCACCCTAGTCTCATTTTTGAACCCCAATTAGTCCCAACCGAACCGGATTAGTTTCTCGGTTTAGCATTTAGAAGGATGGGAATTAAGAAATTATGCAAAATCCTAATGAAATCCCGAGCAATCAAACCCAAATCGGCGGTTACTTACGTTTTTTTTTATGTTCACCGGAGTCTTTCCCACACGGCGTCTTGGTTGCCTCATGTTGTCGCCGCCTCAAGCCACTGCTTGGCTCAGCGATGCGCCGCCGTTATCGCATCCCACACCAACATCTTGCCGCCACCGCCAGATTCTCCCCTCGCAAGCCACGCGCCTCAACCGCCACTCAGCTACTTCCGACGCCGACGCAGATCGCACGCCGCTTTGGCGCCTAATTTTTCGGGAGAAAGGGGAAATGAGTAGGGTTAGGGTTTTTGGGGTTTTTATGATTCTCGGGATCCAATCTCGGCCATCCGATCAGAGATCTAACGGCCATCGTGCACGCAAGGAAAGGGCCGGCCGGTGCAAGAATTTTTTTTTGGCCGGCTGAGCAAAATGGTTTTGGGCCGACTGATTTTTGTGCACTGTTTTAACCAGTTGAGAGTTAAGTTTTTTGTTTATTTAGTGCACTATTTTAATTAATGTTTAGTTGCCCAATAACAGTGTATTATACATAATGTTTGGTCTCTAATTAAAATTGAACCAACGAGATATTTTGATTAGAGATTTTTAAGTTTTATTTTGGCATTATGTATGCACATGATTACATTCTGATCAACGTTGTTTGTAGTCGTGTGTCACCATATCAAATTGTTAAGTCCTTTTCCATTTTCTACCCAACGGTGATATGAATTAGAAATATAGTTTTGCATGTTGTTAATCAGACCAACGTAGGGTTAATTGCATGCAATACATCTTTATATTATTTAATTTTGTAGCAATAAACACTTTGAATGTTGCCGCTACAATTGACAATATTGAGCAGCTCACGGGAAGCAACTTCCCCGCTTGGAAAGAAATAATTCATGTTGTCCTTGGAGTTTTGGGCCTTGACTATGCGTTAAGGGTGACTTCTCCCATTCCTCCCACCGAGGGTGAGGATGATTATGATGAAAAAAAGAAAACTTACGATGCTAATGCTGAAAAATAGGAGCGGTCCAACCGCTTGTCACTAATGATCATGAAGACCACTATCTTAGTTGGGATCAGGGGAGCAATCCCTGATTCCGAAAATGCTAAGGAGTACTTGGCTTCAGTTGAGGAGAAATTCAAAGGCTCCACTAAAGTTTATGCTAGTACTTTAATCCAGAGGCTCTTATCCACTAAGTATGACAGGTCCAGCAGCATAAGAGAGCATATCATGATGATGACCGATATGGCTGGAAAGCTCAAGGGCATGGACATGGAGATATCTGATAGTTTCCTAGTCCACTTTATTATGACTTCTCTTCCTTCTGAGTACACTACATTTAAGATAAATTACAATACTTAGAAAGATAAATGGAGCATGAGCGATTTAATCGCCATGTGTGTCCAGGAGGAAGAAAGAATAAGGACCGAAAAGAAAGATCTTGTGAATCAAGTTGGTGGCCCTAACAAAAGGAAGTTCTCAGGGGACTTCAAATCCAAGAAAAAACTGCATTACTCCCCTAATTCAGATAAGTTAGGGCCTAAGGTGCACAATGCACCTAAGCCCCATGTTGCTCCCACTAGAGCACTTAATGGGGATGAATGTCACTTCTGCAAGCAGCCAGGGCATTTTCAGAAGGATTGTGTCAGCTTTCTGAAGTGGCTCGCAAAAAAGGGTAATGATACAATAACATTCATTGATGAAACTCTTTATGCTGATTTTTCCCTTAAGTCTTGGTGGATTGACTCAGGTGCAACTGTACATGTTACCAACTCTTTACAGGGATTCCATACCGCGAGAACACTAAGAAAGGGGGAGCGAAGTCTTAAAGTCGCGGATGGAAAAGAAGCTGAAGTTGAATTAGTTGGATATGTTTCATTAATTTTAGATAGCGGCTTCATACTTCGTCTTAATAATGTAATCTGTAACGACCCACCCTGTGATATACAACAAAGGTCCGGGAGGACCATTGTTTTGTGTTTTTTTTGAGCCGCGGTGCTACCGCATAGAGGGGCGGTAGCACCGCTCGGTGCATCCCGAGGGAGGTCTACCAGGACCTCCCAGGAGGTCTTGGCTCGCAACGTGCCGGAAGCACCTCCTGGTATATCATCAGGGAGGTCCGATAGGATCTCCTAGGCTAAGTCCCGTAGGACCTCCTGAGGTCTCCGCCTCAGGTTCGAGCTAGTCCTGTGATAATGTGGCTAGCTCACACAGGAACACAAGATAATATCACAACCACAAGGTCAAACAAAAGATGAAGCAGACAAATTAAGCTTAATATTAAACGGGACCTTATGGTCAAGCTTGTACAAGAGGTCTGCCACTAAAGGCTTACAAAAACCGACAAAGACTTACAAATGTAAACGAAAAGAGCTCCAAAGCAAAAGCACCAAAAGCACGTAAAGGCCATCCGGCAAGCCCACAGGCTGTCGAGTGGAGGACGTCCTAGGCAGCAGGATCATCGAAGAACTCCTCCTCAAAGAGGTCTGCACTGCCCTGCACTTGATCATCTTCCAAATCTGCTTTGACATGGGCTTTAAGCCATGAGTACTTTGAATGTACTCAAGAAGACACAGGAGCATTTATGCAAGTAATATTCATGCAAAGGGTTACCAATTGAGAGTCAGATGGTTAGATTGCGCAAAGCCAAGTTTTGACAGCAATAACATAAGTAGATTGAAAAGCAGCAAGTTAAAACAATAGTATATAATACATTTGATTTTTGCAAAGAGGGAGTGAGCACTAACTCACAACCACAACCAAAAGGGGGAGGTCTCGTCGCACCCATGACCAGGTCCTCACCCAAAAACCACTCTAGAGCACCCACTCCAGAGGTCCGAACCAACCTCTGGACCACTACCCGAGCCAACCCCGACCCTTCTGGAGCCGGCCAAGGTCTCTTCGAAGCAAAGCCAGAGCATCTCGTTGAAGTGTCCAGTGGCACAAACTTTTGGGAACACTACCCCTTGCACCATTTTTACCAGGCATGTCCATAATCAAGGACTTGGCTATTCAAATAGATCTTACACTCTGCAGAGGTGTACAACTTTACCCACAATCCACGGTCTCTCTAGCGGGACGGGTTCCGGAAAGACCCTTGCTCACTCCGATGGTGGCGGTCTAGAGAGCGCAACAAGACCTTTACAAAACTTTGAATCGACTCGTGGCTGCCCGCTAAGGTTTCAGATTCCTCCCCTTTGGTCTAGAAATCCAGCAGGTTATGGGGTGCCCCTCTTGCATGTGAATCAACACGCCCTCCACAATGACCCTAAGCCATCTCATTGCTAATTATTCAAATTTCTGCACCATTCCCATAAAATGATCTTGTGGTTGCACTTGATTGGCCTGATCAACAGCACACAAAGTTGAGTCCTTAATTGTGCTAAGGCAAGACTTCCACAACCCTAATGTGCAAAGCACCCATTACTCACTCCCTGCCTTCTTGCCTCAGCAAAAACATTTTGTACTTAACCCTGCCAAAAGACCACCCAGTCTTGGCACAATCATTATTAGGGTGATCTCGCACCACGATCAATCACAACTTAGGCATCCTGCCATAGCTGCTTAACAGTGGCACCGACCACAGATTCCATAGATCATTAGTCAAGATTATTAATTGATGAAGCATGATACGCTGGCACCACGGTTTCTAGAGCGAAGCTATAAATAAACCTACGGCCCCATGTTGGCAAATAACAAGGAACACCAACTAAATACCCAGTCTAAGGCTTACAAGGTAAACATGTCAACATGACCAGAACAAGAGATAAAGGAGGCATAACAACAAGTAGGAAAGTAACTACAGCCCAAACATTTCTTATAAAAGATAGCCATGCATTGATAAAGTAAAACTAAAATATATTTGCAAAGCTAGGTTCAATATGATCAAAAGGAGGTCTGTGGCTTGCCTTGTTCAAGCAGTGGAGAACCTTCGGCTGAGAGAGCTGGATCCAAGAACTACTCGAACTCGTGATCTACACGTTCGCAAAAACCAAATAAGCAAAACCACACTAGGCCAAAGAACTTCAAAAAACTCAAAAGGAACTCAAACCAACACGGCAAGAACAGGAAAACCAAGAGGCTCAAGACACCTCGGCCGAGCTCTAGGGAGATCTTGCCAGAGGAAACCAAAGTGAAGGAGACCAGAAGCTAGGAATGAGCAAAAGGTGGCAAAAGAAGGCTTGCCCAGGCTATATATAGCCAGAGTTGGTGGAATGCACCAGGAACGGGGTTCCATGACGAGTGGGTAGTCGGGGTAGCTAGGACAGGGCTTACCCTAAAAGAATTAAAATAAGGTACCTCAGATGTGACTGCATTTAATGTGATCTGACATCTATTAAATGCGCACAGAGTTCTGAGGCAGGAGCAATGATAACAAGGTTGAGTGAGGCTGGCATGTGGGGCCAGTCAAAAGGGTGCACCACCGGTCAAAGAGGTGGCCCCACCGCAAGGGCCGCCTCCTAGAGACCACTTTGGGAGTTCTGGGACAGAGGTCCAAAACACTCAACACAAGGAGGTCCTAATCAAAAGGAAAACTCGACTAGGAGGTGGTCTTTACAAAAGACCAGCAGGATCGAGGGGTGGTCCTTGCAAAACAGCCAGAAGAGGTCCCAAGCGGTCAAGATCTCAAAGAGGAGGACCTTAACGGTCCGATCAAAGGGTGCGAGGAGGTCTGACGGTTAGATCTCCAAAAGGGAGGTCTAACGGTCAAGATCTTAAAGAGAGGACCTTAACGGTCCAGATCAAAGGTGCAGGAGGTCCCGACGGTTAGATCTCCAAAAGGGAGGTCTAACAGTCGAGATCTCAAAGACCAAGGAGGTCCGCGGAGGCAAGGATCTGTGAGAAAGGCCGAGGCCGTTAGATCAAGATCGGATGGCGCAAAACAAAGGGCCGTTCGGATCGGCGAAACGGGTCAACGAGACCGCACTGTCGATCTAGATCGGACGGCTAGGAGGAAAGGGGACGTTCGGACCAAGCTTAACGTGCCCTCGAGATCGAACCATCCGAACAAAGATCGAATCGGTCCTTAGGTGATGAAGGCAAAGCCTTAAGCGATGCGACCGCGAGAGCCAACAGTGGGTCCAAGCGCTAGGAGGTCTTGAGCGGTTAAGATCTCCAGAGAGAAGGTCCTAACGGCGATCTCGATCAAGGGAGGTCTCGAGCGGTTAAGATCTCCAGAGAGAGGTCCTAACGGCGAGATCGATCAAGGGAGGTCCGAGCGGTTAAGATCCCCGAGAGGAGGTCCTAACACCAGATCGATCAAGGGAGGTCTGAGCGGTTAAGATCCCCAGAGAGGATGTCCTAACGGCCAGATCTCGATCAAGGGAGGTCTGAGCGATTCTGATCCCCAGAGAGAAGGTCCTAACGGCCGATCGATCAAGGGAGGTCTGAGCGGTTAAGATCCCCGAGAGAGGAGGTCCTAACCGCGAGATCGATCAAGGGAGGTCTGAGCGGTTAAGATCTCGAGAGAGGAGGTCCTAACGCCAGATCTGATCAAGGGAGGTCTGGCGGTTAAGATCTCGAGAGGAGGTCCTAACGGCCAGATCTCGATCAAGGGGAGGTCTGAGCGGTTAAGATCTTCAGAGAGGAGGTCCTAACGGCCAGATCTGATCAAGGAGAGGTCTGAGCGGTTAAGATCTCCAGAGAGGAGGTCCTAACGGCCAGATCTGAAAGAGATTCGAACCAACAAAGGAGGTTAGAAGAGAAAAGATAAATCAAGAGGCACACAGAGAAGCTTCGGAGGAAAAACAGCCCAAGGGGCAGCGAGGAAACAACAGAGGGCCACAACCCGCGGAGAGCACCAACAAGAAGCTTAGTTAAGGTTTGATTAATTCAAGTTAAATTCTCTAAATTTTTAAAATATCAGGTTAAGCTTTGGATTCTCAACAAAACCAAATGGTTACTTTTGTTTTGAAAACAGGGCAAGAACCTAGGAGAAACGGGATGTTACATAATCTATGTTCCTTCCATCAGGAGGAATTTGATTTCAATTTCTTTATTGGAGAACCTAGGAGAAACGGGACGTTACATAATCTATGTTCCTTCCATCAGGAGGAATTTGATTTCAATTTCTTTATTGGATGATGATGGTTTTAAATGTAATTTTGGTAACAATAAATGCATTATTACATTTAATTCAAATGATGTTGGTCTTGCTTTTAGACAAGACAAGCTCTATATGCTTTCCCTTAATAAATCTCCTGTATCCTTGAATGTGTGTGATGCTAAGCGTAAAAAGAATGATGAGACTTCTTGAAACTGTAGTAATCGCTGCTTAGGCCACATTTCGAAGGGGAGAATGGAGCGTCTCATTAAGGAAGAAATTCTCCACCCATTAGATTTCTCGACTCGGACCATCGCATTGATTGCATTAAAGGAAAATATGTAAAGCAAATAAAGAAAGGAGCCACTCGCAAAGACAGACTCTTAGAATTAATTCATACCGATATTTGTGGTCCTTTTCCTGTGACATCAGTGGATGGTTTTGATTCCTTCATCACATTCACTAATGATTTCTCCCGTTATGGATATATTTTTCCTATTAAAGACCGATCTGAGTCACTTGACAAATTCAAGATATTTAAGGTTGAAGTTGAAAATCAGCACAACCTAAGAATTAAAGTGGTAAGATCGGACCATGGGGGAGAATATTATGGGAGACATACCTCTTATGGGCAAATTCCTGGCCCTTTCGCTAAGTTCCTTCAGGAAAATGGCATTGTTGCCCAGTATTCTACACCAGGTGAACCTCAGCAAAATAGGGTAGCTGAGAGACGCAACTGTACACTTATGGATATGGTACGGAGTATGCTTAGTTATTCTAGTTTACAAACTGATTTGTGGATGGAAGCACTAAAAACAGCTGCACATATTCATAATCGGGTTCCCATTAAATCAGTGCCTAAGACACCTTATGAATTATGGACTGGAAGGAAACTAAGTTTGAAATATTTACGAGTGTGGGGTTGTCATGCTGAAGCTAAGATATTTAATCCACATATTGGGAAATTAGATCCTAAGACAGTAAGTTGCCATTTTATTGGGTACCCTAAAAGATCCAAAGGGTATTGATTTTATTGTCCTGATAGGATAACTAAGTTTGTAGAAACAAGGCATGCTATGTTCTTAGAGAATGACGAGGACCTGGAGCTCAGGAAAATAGATCTTAAAGAGAAGCAGGTTTATGTTCCTTCACCGCTTATCCGAGAGACCTTTATTCCTGTGCTTCAGGTGGTTGTATCTCCAGTACAGAATACTGTTGTTACACCCACTATTGAGGTCTCTGAAATTCCTAATTTCTCACCTAATGATGAGCCTCAACAGTCTCCTGCAATAGCTGTTGAACCTATTAGAAGATCACAGCCGGAGAGAAGATCTGCCATCCCAAATGATTATGTTGTTTATATGAATGAGGATATTAATGATATAGAGAAGGTAGATGATCCTACCTCTTACGAGGAGGCCATGATGAGTGAACATTCTCCTAAGTGGCTTGATGCCACGAATGATGAACTAAAATCTATGAGCACTAATGATGTATGGGACTTAGTAGAAATTCCCGACAGAATCAAAATAGTAGGTTGTAAATGGGTCTACAAAACCAAACATGACTCTAAGGGAAATGTCGAAAGGTTCAAAGCAAGGCCTGTAGCAAAAGGCTTCTCACAAAGAGAGGTGATTGACTATAATGACACTTTTTCTCCTATCTCAACTAAAGATTTATTCAGAATTGTTATGGCACCTGTAGCTCATTATGATTTAGAGCTACATTAGATGGATGTTAAGACAACATTCCTTAATGGCGACTTGCAAGAAAACATTTTCATGGCTCAACCGGAAGGTTTTGTCGTGGAAGGCAAGGAGCATATGGGATGTCGACTTAAGAAATCAATTTATGGCTTAAAGCAAGCGTCGAGGCAATGGTACCTTAAATTCGATAAGGTCATAAGGAATTTTGGATTTAAGGAAAATGAAGTTGATAACTGCAAATATGTTAAGTTCAAGGGGAGTAAATTCACCATCTTAGTTCTTTACGTGGATGACATCTTATTGGCTAGCAGTGATAAGGATATACTGTTTGAGACCAAGAGATTTCTTTCATCTAATTTTGATATGAAGGATCTTGGTGATGCCTCTTACGTTTTTGGCATTGAGATTCACCGAGATAGGTCCAAAGGAGTATTAGGTTTATCTCAGAAAGCATACATTGACAGAGTACTGAAGAGATATAATATGCATAAGTGCTCTGGCTTGCCTGCTCCTATTGTTAAGGGCGATAAGTTTGGGACATTTCAATGTCCAAGGAACCAATATGAAACTGATTAGATGAAGTCGGTTCCTTATGCTTCAGCTGTTGGAAGCATTATGTATGCTCAAGTATCAAGCGCCCTGATTTAGCTTTTGTGACTAGGATGCTTGGCAGATATCAGTCAAACCCAGGATCGAGCCACTGGAAGGCCGTTAAGAAATTCTTGCGCTATATGCAAGCTACTAAACATTTCATGTTTACATATAAGAATTCTGACAACCTTGAAGTTGTTGGTTATTCAGAATCAGATTTTGCGGGATGTGTTGATACTAAGAAATCTACGTCAGGTTATATCTTCACACTCGCTGAGGGAGCTATCTCATGGAAAAGCTCAAAACAAACCCTTACGGCATCTTCAACGATGCAAGCTGAGTTTGTGGCATGTTATGAGGCTACCGGGCAGGCTGTATGGCTACTGGGCAGGTTGTATGGCTTAAGAACTTTATCCCGAGACTTAGAGTGGTAGACAACATCTCTAAACCACTCACCTTATACTGCGATAACAAACCCACAATCTTTTATGCGAGTAACAACAAGTCAAGTGGTGCTACCAAACACATTGACATTAAGTACCATGTCGTGAAAGACAGAATCCAGGATCAAACCATTAGTATCACGTATATTAGTACTAAGTCAATGCTTGCGGAGCCGCTTACTAAAGGCTTACCACCCAATATCTTTCGTGATCATGTTGTCGACATGGGTCTATTGGAAAGTCTCTGATTCTGGATAAAAGGACCTTAAAGCAAACCAACTCCCATCAAGTATAATGAAAATCCATTTCAGGATGGGATAGTACACTATAGGTACTGTGGTTGTATAGCACTTCATTGGCCATGCGACGCATTACCTTAGTATGCTGTTTTATTGAGAATGGGTTTATGGTGTTAGCCTTACGATCAAAGGGGAGAATGTTGGGATGATCTTGGCTAAACCACCCCCGAGATTCAAGGGGCCATGCCCCACTTGCGCGCCTTGATCGGAGGCGCAACCAACCCTTTTTGGTTTCGATCCCGTTCACCTAGCACTATAAGAAAAGAGGGGACACGGCAAGCTTTTGACCCAAGTGGTTCTAGGCTAACATAATCCCACACAAACCCGATCTCTCACGGGCGCTACGGTGGGCGAAGATCGCAACACCACTGCCACCTCTATGGGCGAAGACCGAAGGCCTCCGCCGTCATTGTGACGCTGCCGTACTCGCCCACACCCGCCGACCACCTCTACATCGACCAATCTACAACCCTTATGGCGTCTTCAGGTCCGGGTATGTTAATCACGCTTCCGCTCTAAGGATTAGACTAGGTGTTCATTATTGAACTAGGGTTAATATCATTAGATCATGTTTAGCCTTAGATTATAACCTACATTGGAATCAAAGGATCGACAAGTCAACGATCATCCTTGCCATTTCATGACATCTTAAGGAGTAGAAAAATAAACATGCAAAATATAGATTGTTATGGGGGTAAAAAGAAATGAGCAAAATATAGACAGAGACAGACCGTCATCCTTTCCACGTAGCCTTCTCAAAGAGCAAGAAACCAAACTTTGAACACCGGCAAGAACAGCAAATATCTAGAGCAAGTAGAAGAAATTCTCAACATGATCAGTGCGATTGCTTGAATACAGAAACATCTATTGCAAATGAAATGGACATGGGTATCCGAATGTGAAATGTGTATCCTTATACCTTAGCAGAAGACGCAGCATCAGCAAATGAGCCTTTAAATCCCTTCGTAAACCAAACCTTTTCCTGAAACCTACTTGCGCATGCTCTCCGGGTCGCCGTTGAAGTAGCCGCTGGCGATGGCGACGTCCGACATGATGGCGATGTGCCGCAGCGGGTTCCGGAACCACATGATGTCGATGACCTCGAACAAAACTCGCCATTTGCGTACAGATTTTAGCGCAAGTAAATTGCACGGTAGGTTTCCTAAACTTGTGCGGTCGTGCGGTAGCGCGTACCGTGAAGAGGAAGTTGACGATGAGGACGTGGTCCAGCAGCTGCTCCGTGCCCTCATCGAGCCGGAAGCTCTCCAGGAAGAGGTCCAGGAGGGAGCCCGGCGCGGCGTACGCTCGGTTGATGGACGTCAGTATGACCGTGTTGTCCTCCATAGATGCGTTCTTCAGCACCTGAGCTAGTTCTGCAAGTGCTTTCATCTGCATTTTTGTGTGTGTGTGTGTGTGTGTGTGTTCGATTAGATGTGGCAAATGTGATTAATCCATGATTTTGACTCAATAATCTGAACAATAGTTCATGCAAAATCTCCCATCTCACTCAGATCATTTTGCCTGAGTTGTAAATGTAATGGCCCCACAAGCCTGCTTGGACAACAGGCTAGCATATTCGTTGCCTCTCCAATAATCAATTTCACCTTTAAGGCTTTTGGGTTTTGAATATGAGAAAGTTACATGAGACCAGGGATTTTTTAACCGGTTTATTTTTTTTAACGGGTGGCCGTTAAGGCCGAAAATCGGAAAAAATCGGTTGAAATTTTCATATTTTTTTTGAATTTTTCGGATTTTAAATTAAAAAAACAATCAAATTCGAACAAAATTAAAGCAAATTAGATTTTTTTTGGACAAAATTCATCAAAACCGGTTCCTGCAAACAAAAGAAGATAGCTAGCTTGCTGTTCTTTTTCCTTCAAATATCAAATTCTCATATGTTCTATACATGCACAGGTCCTAAAGCAGCTCAACAAAGGGTGGCAGTAAAAAAATCTTGAACCACAAAAGCTGCGTATCAGAAGAAGAACAAGCAGCAGCAGTAGATGGCTAACCTCGTTGTTGGGTGCCGGCTGAGCACCATTGCCCCATGAGGCCAGGGCGGAGAGCCGGCAGTTCACATCCAGAGTAGCATTGAGGAAGGCGAGTGCCGCCGTCAACGCCGCGCCAAGGAAGGAGATGACCGGGAGGAGCTTGCTCATGTCCCCTCTCACCTTGCAAGCCATGTTCTTGCTGCTCCTTTGAGAGGGAGAGAAACAGGATGGATCATCAGAGAAGAGTGGCATGTTTTATATGGCGATCTGTAGTACTACTGGTCTACTACTTAAGGGCTTATTTGGTTGGTGCTCTGGATTTCATGCCTGAAAAAAAGTAGTGTCTAGAGGTAGCCTAGAAAGTAGATAATTTTTGTCTGGCTAAGCAAACCTGAAGATGAGTTGTTTGGTTGGAAGGCTGTGCCTGAAATTAGTAAATAAAAAATAGACCGTTGAATCGAAGATAGGAATGGTAGATGGAGCTGGCTGGCTCCAGGCGTCCGTTTTTAACGTTTGGCGTCGAGACCTGGCCTGGCTGACAGCGAAGCACAGGAACCCAACCAAGCAGCGCCCAGCTGAGCTTCCGGCTGCAATCCCGGTCCAGGCAAGTTGGCCCAGAGAGCCAAGCAAACACACATTAGTCTTCTCGAAAACGAGCCTGGGACTGGCTACTTATGTGATGTCCAAGCCAAGAAGCAAAACTAGGCGGCACAAGTTCGAGCCTTATAATCCTTTTATTTTGAGAATTATTATGTAACTTAATGATGTAGATTAAGGACTCTGAGTTGGAATCTAATGCTGAAGATTTGTTCTAAAGCCAAGATATTGTGCATCATCAAATAAAAATGGGTCAATTCGTTATGTGTCACTGAATAACTTCAGATCTTCACAATATGCTATTGATATCTCGTTGACATATAGACACACATGTTAACCTTACAATGAGTGAAATATTGTAAATCATACCGCTATATATATATATATATATATATATATATATATATATATATATATATATATATATATATATATATATATATATATGTGTGTGTGTGAGAGAGAGAGAGATTGAGAACCTGTCACCTTGAAGGAATTGAACGTAGGAGTGATGGGACGGGAAAGAATATGCTGTCCAAACGTCCAAGCAAATGGTTTTATGCAATGCCAATGGATAAATCAAATTTTGGCAACTTTGGTCCACTTCCCATGTTCACTTATACTTTCTGCCGCCAAGATACAGGTACATCAACCTTCGTCGCAAAAAAAAAAGTACATCAACCCGATCATATCATCTGAGCATTAGTTATGGACTTATTCTTTTGAGATGGTTAGTTATGGACTTATGGGTAAGTAAGATCTAGAAAAAGAATTCCCTGTGGTCAATGTGACAAAATAATAACCTGTTTCCAAATATATGTCGTTTCGGATGTTGACGTGCTCTCTAGTCTCAATGCACAATTTTCACCACTACTTTATCTAATTGTATGTTAGTAGAAATTATAAAATAACATAATCATATGGAATTACTTTTGATGACAAATCTAGAACTATCACTTCCGTGCGTAAAATCAAAATATTTTTGTGTAGGCTAATGGTTAAAGTTTTAAAAGTTTGGTTGCTCGTATTCTAAAACGACATTTATTTGAAACTATACTATAGAGTTTTTTTTAAGGGAACAGTACTGGACTAGTACTAATGGGAATGTATCATGGCGAAATAATTTTCATACCAAGATCTTTACACACACACCAATTGACCAATTAATTATCAACCCGAGTTGCACGTTTAGGAAACAATCATTGGTTTCTTTTTAAGAAAGTAGTAGGAGAGGCGAGGGGGCCTATGCCGTTGATTTTACTTGCCACGAAAAGTTAAAAAAGGAAACTATCATGCGTGGAGAATAGTGTCTCGCACGACTGCATCCTAGATCAAGTCTATACTCATGTACGAGAACCATAAAAAAAAATCAGTCGGTTACCAACGGTTACCGGATTTACCGGATGCTAGGATTTTAAAATCCAGCCGATTTTTTCTGGTTTAGCAAATTCAAATTCAATTTTTGAATTTTGGTCTATTTGTAAGCAAATTCAAATTTCAGTTTACGAATTCCATCCGTTTTTTTCTTCAGGATTTCTGGTTACCGGCCGGTAACGGAGAATAGGCACCGGCCGGGATTTTCTCCGGTATCGGGTTTTCTATGTTGATGGGAACAACACTGACCTGCCTTAAGCACTTCCAAATTTGCAGTGATTTGTAAATTCTCAACGACGGTAAATTAAGTCGAGGGAATAGGCAATTACCAAGGAGAAATACCAAGAGCCGGCCGGCGTTGAGCTGCCGCTGCCGCCGTCACCATTGGGCCGCCGCTGCCAACGGTGACGGCGCGTTGACGGAGGGGCGCGCGGCGCCGTCCGTGTGCGTCGCCGAAGTCGAGCGTCCGTTCTCCTCGCGCCGCCGGTTGATCCGCACGACTCGACGGGGCTCCGCTCGCTGCAAGCCGCGCGCCATCCTGCCACCTCGCCGTGCGGTCGTGCGCGCCAAGCCAAGCGGCACCGGCAGTCCGGCACAAGCTGCTGCCGCTGCTGACGAACTTGCCCAGCCGCGCGCGGGACGTACCAGACGGCAGACTCGTCGAACTCTTTTTACAATTTTACTCCACGCCCATCCATTGTGATTCTTACGGTTCCCAACGAAACCACCAGAAGCTGCACGAAAGAGATTGGCATACAAAAACTACTGTCACCCTAAGTAAACAAAACCTACATGCGCATATCTGCAGCAGAGCTCAAAACAATAATAGATGGATCAGTATCATGTATAACACAGACAAGTTCGTCTGACCAACCACACAAGTTCACACAAAAGACAGCGATGCTCAACTGCAAATCTGCAATTATGCACACCAATTTAAATGCAGACTTCTGATGTATAGTATAATGTAACTGGAAAAAAAAGAAGCAGCATACGACAACGACCAAAATGCGGCGCAATTGCAAATCATGCATGAGCTTTGCCACTATATTTAAGCTTCAATTGAGCATGCAGTTCAATCACAACTGAAATCACACGGCCTCTGCCGCAAGCCCGCAAACTGAGGCAAGTCATGCATTTCACAAGCCACTGTAACTGACGACGAGCAAGTTATTTCGCCAGGGGCTTCAAAACTCAACACCCAAGTTTGTTACATCAACAAAAACAGCAGTACACTAAGTCATATGATAATGCACATGATCACATGCTTTCGGCACCTCCAAATCTCCAATGGTTGCACCAGTGATGTCGTCCACTCTTCAAGTATGCCATAAACAACCAAACACCAGTATATCTCTCATGGTAATGTCAGCTCTAATTTGGGTATCTTTTCGCTGCCAATGAAAAGCAGTTTCAATCATTTATTAGTCTGTGCCGAAGTAGCGATCACCATATTCGCCCAATCCTGGGATGACACGGTATTCCTCGTTCAACCCAATATCAATCTCTGAGGTTACAATCTTCAAACGAGGGAATCGCTTGCAGACACAATGAATCCCTTCAGGAGCCTGTTTATGAAATGCCATAAATAAACTAACAAAAAACAAGGAAATATGTATCAAGCAGTAACCAAGCTAGTGAATGAGCTAGACAACTTTACCGATATAAGATTAAGAAACATGATTTTGTCCTCAGGAACTCCTTTTCTTATAAGAAGTTCTATAGCTTGATTTGCTGAGTTACCTGTAGAAACGAGATAAGAAACTTTACTCGCAAGCTAAATAACCAAAACCTATTATTTCTTAGTTACAAAAGATACGCAAACAGAACTATGAAGAGAAAATTGGAAGAATGGATATTCAACACTAACCTGTACCAAGCACAGGATCCAAAAGTAGAACATGACGTTCAGCAATATCCATGGGCAACTTATGGTATATGACCTGGACACGGAAAATAAATAAGGTTTATTCACAAAATCACAGAACTGGATTATTTTCATGAACTTTTTCAAGGAAAATATATGTCAAGAACACTTAACTTGTTGTCCATTGTCTCCAACCCGATGTATTAGAATTTTGCCTATTTTTATCCCCTTACAACAAGCACGCAACGCATTCTCCATGCTTTCACCACTGCAGTCAAACATATATTTCATTTTACTATGTGCAAGAAAAGAATGCTAAAAATTTATTGCATGAGTGATTTTATTGCAAAAGTATAACTAGGGAAAGAAAACAAAAAGAGAAAGAACGCGAAGACACAGTACATAGGTTTAACTAACTGCACATGTTAATACTACTGGTTAGCATAGGCTGATTTGATTTACGAGTATCATAAATACGTATTGATTCTTAGTGTTATTGGTGATTAATAATGTACTAGATGGAATGGAGCAAAAGTTATAGCTATGTACTCTGAACTTGACAGATCAACTTTCGAAGAACATAGAGTATAGGAAGGCTAAACTTTTGCATGCTAACGAACAGAGAAATTGCAAAAGAACGCAAAATTTGAATCATGATTTCCATCACTGTACATTCTCAACTAGTGTCTACCAAAAGATCCACAAAGGAGCTCATGTATAGGTATATCAATTTATTAAGGTTATGTTGACCGTTAAACAGGAAGTACCACATTGGAAGCTGCAGATAATGCTATAATAAGGTAATGTATACTTTTAAGCTATCATGTTTCAAAGAAAAAAAAACCAGGCTTACCTTCGAACAATAGACACGCCACAGAGCTTCTTGCAGAAGTCAACTCCCATATAAATAGATCCTGGACAAAGAACAAATAATCATGATGTGATAGTGTGTGAAACTTGTATTCTTTGTTCTCTTTCAAAATATGAAAAGAGTATACAGGGGCTTGTGTTAACAGAAATGGACAATGAACAGTTCTATGAGGTAGAGAGGTAGATAGGGCAGTCAATCAACAATCTTTAGAAGTCCCAGGCTTCAAGAAGATTCTTTTGCCAATGCATATTGGACCAAGCTAATCAGATTCCATGACGCACAACTGCTTAAGGAATACAAGTTCTATTTCCAACTTGGATAAGCTACCTTATCTCCACACAAACTCTGGTAGCCAATGACAAGGTAAATCAGTAGTGACATTGTGAAGGGGAAATTCCAGCTCCCCAACCCGATAAGAGGTAAGTGAGCAGTGAACCCCTTGATTGTTTATTGCAAAAAACTCAGAAAATGATTGTTTATTGCAAAAAAAAATAACCAGCAGAAATGGTAATTAGTAAAACAAACACTGATTCATAATGGCTCTGGGAAAAACCACAAATTTGCAATGGAAACTAGGAAATGCCACGCTTTTATAATGGTACGCCCACAAGCCAATTTATCTTAGGGTTATCCCTACCAACCTATGTTAGAGAGATAATTTTAAGCAGAAATAGGAGATTTAAGTTATCTGGCAAAGAATTTCCTAGAAGGCAGATTGCAAAAACAAAAAATAATAGGTGAATGACACAAGGGAGCCATTGGTGTACCTGTTGGTGTAATGACCTGCTTCTCTGTAAATGGCAAATTACCCAGACCGTGCTCAACTACCTAGAAAAACATTTCCATATCAGTAACACATTAGTAAACAGCCAACCACATTTATTAGCTATGTAGTTCAAATTGGCCATTGAAATAGAGAAGGAAGTAGAGGTCGTAAGAAACAAGAGCGCTACCAGACGAATCAACCGATCTGAATAGAAGACAAAGTCAGGAGTAGTAATGTCCCGGTCACGAATGAGAGTATGCATTCCACGTATCTATTCAGATGAATCGTTAAAAGCTTCAGTTTGGGAATCTAGGTAACATTATAAAGCTTAAGATCAACAGTGACAGTTAAGTGTACCTGGAAAGTTGTGTGAACTACAAAAATATTTGGGTAAATTTTGCACAAGTCATGCTGACCAAGTTTTGTGCGAATATGTTGCACAATTAAATCAATGGCAACATGGTTATCTCCCCCTCGTGGTATGATCACATCAGCAAATTTCTTGGAAGGTAGAACAAAATCATCGAACGCAGGCTTCACAAACCTCCCATACTAATTATTTCAACAAAAGTTCATATTAAAAAGTGTCATATAATATATGTATATTGCAAACATGAGGGCATGCAGATATATGTAATGTATTTGAATAGCATAAGCGTAAGATCCAAAAGTTAAGCACAAAAGACTAGTGTTTGAATTACCTGCTCAAGCACTGAGATAACATCTCTACCTCTTTCAACTGTATCACGCCTTATTCGTCGGGCAAGCCTAATATCAGCATCTAAATGGATGCATAAAAGGCAAACAGAAGATTGGGTGAATGATCAAAGATTGGCTACAAATATGACTAACCAATCAAAAGTTCAAAACTGCCATACACTCTAGAGCATATAATTTATTCAAAATTGCCGCCATGATGTTAATAATCATACATCTAAGAAACAGAACAGCAACAAACCTGTGTCAACAAAAATTTTCATGTCCATCAAATAACGAACCCTTTGATCATGAAAAACCAAAATGCCATCCAAAATGATGACATCTGATGCATTGACCTAAGAAAAAAAAATCTGTGATATATTCATAAGATGAGTTTTAGACCTAGTTAACAACCATAATCATTTGAGTTCACTTGCATTAAAGAAAGACAGCAAATAGAGCACCAACAACACTGTAAGGGCAAAAACATCCTTTTTCAAGCTCCCATGTTTTATTACAGATGTACAATGGCAGAACTAGGCGGGGGCAGCCGAGGCAACAGTGAAGACCTCAACAGTACAAAATACTGAATTATGTACTTATAGATTCAGTAGGTTGGCGCCAAATGTCTAGAATAGGAAATGACAAATACAAAACTACAGTAGTACTCCTTAAAAAAAGAAAGCACCGGGAACATAAATTAAATCGTCATTCACAGGAGTGAAAGAAAATAACATGCATTTCGTGTAATTGATTTTCATCTCATCTGGATATTTTACACAAAACCTTTGTATACAAAATTATCCACCAATAATTAGAATAATAAAGGCATTATCTTTTTCACATGAATGGTTGATTGTGCAATTACTACCTTTCTGAAGCTTTCAGAACATCGTCGATGGTTCTTAAAATCATATATAGGAATATTTACAGATTGTCCACTTCTTAACTTTCCCATGCACTCCAGAAGTTGATCTGTATCAAATGCATCTGCAAAGAAAGAAAGAACAAAACATCTCAGCCTCTTCCAAAAGTAAAGTGAATTGAAACCCTGAGGACTAAAAAAGGCATAGACTTTCATCAAATAAGGTACCAGGGTGATCAAAGTTGTAGTCTTGCACATGTTCAGATTGTTCCTCAGTTAAACCATGGTAGAATGAATCCTGAAAAATTACAACCCAAGCTTAATTCTACTAGCTCTTGGAATCCTTGGAAATAACCTTTTTAATGGTTGGGTGATATACTAATGTTGCCTACTTGCCTTACAGAACTTAAAAGTATCAACAGTTTAAAGACAAAAATAACAACTCAAAACTGCATGAAAAATCCTACGACGTTTAGGAATTAGGAGATCTGATTATTTGCCACTGTCAAAGACGTGCAATTCAGAATTTGCCACTCATGTGTCTATGACGTGGCCTCGGGGCCCACATGTCATAGACACATGGAGTGGCAAATTCTGAATTGCACACCTTTGGAGTGGCAAATAATCAAATATTTCTTAGGAATTATGACACATTCAACAGACTCAAGCTACACATATCAGAAGAAAATGTCAAGTTCATTCTCAAGTCATGTCATCTTTTGACCTACTGCACCATGATATGTTCTTCTCAGTTACTTTGTGATGAAAAAGCAGACTGCCAATTCATATTCCTGCTAGCATCAGGATTACCGAACTGAAACTAGGACTATTCCAAAAGAAACTTTTCCCCCCTATTGATATTGCTACAAGGTTGGGCAATCTCATAAGGATCCGCTAAGCTGTGCCTCACTTTTTTGTTCAGTTTCTTTGTTGGTAACTGCAAATACACCATGACGTGCTTTAGCAGTCAGCCAATCCTGGATCAGATTTAACAGAAAAAAGATGCATTTTTAAAGTGGTTAAATATCAGGAAGCAAGAGTTATATGTGTACTACTGTTTTGCTTGACAGCCTAATCGAAGCTAATATGAAGATCGAGATACCTGGAATTCGACAAAGAATATATCCTAATTCCCAAACCGAATGTGATGTAATGCGCAATCAACTAAACGGTGGAATTCTTATATGAAACAAGTAATTCGCAGTTTTGCACAAACAACACAGTAAACGATTTCCAACTGCAACATCAGATGCTCTAATTGAACAAACTCTCCAAACATGTTTAGAACACAAAAAATATGCAATCTGACGAGCAACGAACACCACACCTGGTTGACGAGGACGACGCGGTGGTCGTGCAGCTGCTGGATGATCATGTCGCACACCGTCGTCTTCCCCGACGCCGTCCCACCCGACACCCCTTCAGAACCACCAAAGCGCACCAAAAATTCAAAACGCAAAACGGAGAAATTATAAGTGAGTGAGTGAGTGAGAGAGAGAGAGAGAGCCGCACGGCAGCGACCGCGCCGAGGCATACCGATCACGAAGGGCTGCCTGGCTCCCGGGGCCGTGGGGGAGGCGAACGGGTTGGCCGCGGCGGCGTCGGCCGTGCCGTTGCAGCTCGCGGAGGAGGGGGAGGAGAGGAGGGAGGAGGAGGAGAAGCGGCGCGAGTCGAGGCGGAGCCCGCTGAAGTGGGGCCCCACGGCCGACTCCAGCACGTCTTCCATCGCCCCCGCCTTCGGTTCCCCGCCGTCGCTGTCGCCGACGTGCTGAGCTGGCGATCGCTTCGGAGCTCGGAGGTTTTGACACGGCGATTGGGTGGGTTTTGGGGGTGGGGACGAGGAGTGCGTGGAACCGGTTTATGTAGGACCGGCGAGGCGGTGGTCCCGGGCCATTGAGTGGTGGACACGAAGGCGACGAGGCTTTCGGTGGTGCAGGAAGGATCGGTGCAGGGAGGTTTGGGGAGTGAGGAGCATTTCTCTGTGGACTGTGGGGGAATATGAGGGGTAGATCCTATTAAAGGCTTTTTGGTTTTTTTTTGTGTAGTTAATGCTCATGCAGGGTAGTGTTTAGGGAGCATGAATGTCTTGTACTGCTCCAAGCCCCCAACAGCTGTGAGATGTTTGACCAATTTGTCAGAGCATGTAGAATGGTGTGATGTTAGCTGTCTGTAAGTTTTGACACGTATGATACGATATGATGTGGAGGAGAGAGGTGATGCATAGAGAATTGGACCGTCTCTCATGCAGTAGTCGACTGTAACATAAGAAACAAGGCAAATTGTACATAGAGGAGTTGTCTATAGAGACATGCAAAGAAACAATCTATTGTAGAAGCCGTCTTTAGTGCTATCTATAGATGACATGTATGGATACTATAGACAATAGTTGTCTATATTATTATACATGCCTTCATGCGATTTTGCTGTTGTTACATTGTTTGATACAATCGATGCTCTTGGAGTCTCGATGCTTTGTAGTTTGTACTATCCACGTGCATGGATTCAGATTATCTGTAGTAGTGTAGAGGCCTATCACGTGGATAATGCTTTGTAAAAGAATAAACTATGCTCCAGTATAGTACTGTAACAAAATAGTGTGGCAAAAGATTATCCTAATACCCATACAGTATTGACTCGTTCAATACGAAGGATGCCAATCCCTCGAGTATAGTCACATTATTAAACGGCAGTGTTTTGATTCCTCAAGCACTAGATTTGTGTTCATGGCACATTGATGTTTCTTGTGGCTGTGGAGAGGGGATCAGATCCAAAGGAATAAACAACGACTTGGGACTCGACACTGTGGATAGGATCAGAGAGAATAATAAAATAAATTAATTGGAAGCCACAGCGTCAAGAGTTATCCGAATTTGTAAATGCAGTCAATCCCATTAAAAACTACTACTTGCGGCCAAAAAAAAACTAGTATAGGAAAGGAGCTACTCTAGCATATCCAATCAGATGGCTGTACGACTAAACAAATGGATAATTTAGCCGGAGCAGACAGGCATGAGCCAATGTCAATTGATTAAAAATGTAGCACGTCTTGCCGCGCGGAGCGTGTGCGTTGGAAAAAAGAACGCATGCAAGTTAGTCTAACGAACTGGGCCGAGGACCGAGCCCGATGAAAAACCTTGAGTTGAATGGGCTTTATAATTTTAATTGGGCCAAAGAGACGAAACTGCCATTCCTTGGGCTGTCGGACGCACGAGCTTGAATTGCGCCGCAAAGGTCTTTCATTTCGGCTAAAACGAGCCGAAATCGCTTCAGATTGGGCTTCCCAGCCCTTCCTGAGCACCCGCGACCCGTGTGGAGTCCGTGTCTGTGCAATCCACCGGCTCACTTCACCGCCAGAAGCGGGAATCTCTGGCTGAAATGCCGTGTTTTTTTAATTTGCAATAGTAAAAGTAGTTTTCGATCTTACTAAATTGCAAAAATAATATCACGGTAGACATTTACCGTGCTCACAGTCTACGGAAGCCACTTGTTCCGCTCCCAAACCGCGGGAGCACGGTAGGTGTCCTTCGATCGTACTAAATTGCAAAAATAGTACCGCGGTAGGTATCTACTATGCTAGGATCATGAAGCCACTGTCCCGCTCCCAAACCGCGGTAGGACACCTACCGCGCTCCCCGTGGGAGCGCGGTAGGTGTCCTGCTGTGGTTTGGGTTTGGGAGCGGGGCAGATGGCTTCCGCGGATTGTGAGCGCAGTAGAGATATCATTTTTGTTATTTCGGACGCTAGGAGACTATATTTATTATTCCGTTTCAAAAAGGGGCTAAATAGCCCTAAAAAAACTCCCAAAGCAGCAGCCCCACAAGAAGAAATCGTGTGAACATACGTTAGAAGGGAGCCGAATAGCGATGTTCTGATCATCTCCAGTAATCTTTGCCTTGAGAAGAGAAGTCACCACCAACTTTTGATAAGTCAAACAGAGCTTCATTCTTTGCATTCATCGGTCGTTCTTTCCTGTGCCAGGTTAGATTTGATGGACTCGGGGGCGGACCCAGTAATAGGGCGAGCCTAGACAGCCTTTCGTGGTATGTCGTCAGTGGGACTCCCAGCCCACCCACCCTAGCATTCGCTATGAGCGAGCTTTGCTCGGCGCCGATGAGTGGAAGAACAAACAAGCTGAGCAGCGTCCTTAGAAGCTAGGCCAAGGGACTTAGGCCAAAGGATCGAGGAAGAGTATTGAGTCGCACGATGAGAAACTGAGTATGACCTAGTCTAGTATCAACTAGTCGTAGGGTCAGAGCTCCCTCCTGTACTCTGGAGGAGGGAAGCTTGAGCATTCCAGTCGAGGCGTCGAGCTAGCCCTAGCGGCTGCCGGCTAGCGTGCGAGGTAGACCTGAAGTAGTGTGCGACCACTGGTGCTTAAGGAAATTAGTTGAAAATAGAATGGATTGGGATTTGTGATTGGTTGAATGTTTGATTTGCTATATTTGAATAGCTATTTTAGAATTGTATCGCGTGGGTGCAAATATTTGTGCAAGTGGAAACGTGGTGGTCGTCCCGTCCAACCTAAAATTTAGTCCTGGTCCGCCACTGGATGGACTGATGAATAGTTGAGTGAGGCAACACGCAACTTCTAAGAGATCAGCCACATTACGTGCGCTCAGCAACTTCTAAGAGAACAGCCACATTACGTGCACTCAGCAACTGCTTTGGCAGCACTACATGATATAGACGGTCGATGGTCCTGTATATGTGGAGATGATCCATCCCGATCGAGCTTAAAATGGCGTCCACATGCATGCCAAGTTTACTTCTTCGAACGGAAGTCTGAATTCTGCCTGAAATGAAGTTCACTGAGCTAGCTTCAGAAGAAAAGAAACATCGCCATATAAGTAGTTGGAAGCCACCAGAGGGTAGAATAACTAGAAGCAGTAGTGGATCGAGTAGTGCAAAATTCGCCGACTGAATATTTGTCAACTTTAGGCAAACATTTAACCCTTTTTATAGGCTAGCTATTGTGTCATAAGCACATGATTAATTTTATCTCTCCTAATCGCGGTCTTTTTTGTGTGAGGTGAGGATAGTGGCTAGCTATCTTATCTACAAACGGATGCACCAACCAATGCATTACAGATTTACACGTTTTACACTCAAAAGTAATCGATGCACCAAAGCAGTAGTGCAGCAACAACAACAAGCACTGATGTCTGTCAGCATAGCCACAGCAGCTGACCACTGAAGCAATTCGATCAGTGACCGGAGTACTATCTTCTGTACTAAGAAAGCCAAAGAATGTGAACGCAGGAGAAGCGTATGTTCACTTCGATCCAGCAGATAAGTGCAGGCCCATGCTGCCTCGCATGCGCTTTCGGTTACCAAGAAGGCATATACGCTACTTGAAGCCTAGCTTCTTGTTACGAGAGAACTGAAGACTGGCACAAGCAGATGTCTCTCTGAGTCCGAGCAAATTAAGGGATCAGGTCGATGCGTTCCATGGATTCATGTCCGTTTCTCACTTCTGTTTCCGAGCTGGGGACCTCTCGCGCGCCGCCGGTGGCGTCTGAACCCAAGAAAACCAGAAAGGCTGCGTGTACGATCGAACAGCCGTGTGCTAGATGTGCGTCAAGTACTCGTAGATACTGCCAGGCAGAGCCCATACCAAAGTCCAAATCGAATGGACAATTAATAACGTCACACGACCGCAACTGAAAGACCAACACGCAGAAGAATTGCGCACATTTCATTACGACGATTTCATGTCATTGTAGAAATGTTATCAGGTGGACCCGGCTATTACTGCGATTGTCAAACTCTAAGCTGAATTCTGGTTGCAGACAGTGTAGTGGTGTCACCGTAGTGGTGTCACCGGTGTAGGTGCCATAGATTGGTTTCTAGAAAATTGTGTGTTTTGGATTACATAATTGTTTTGCCGTCTGGATTCCTCCACCATTGTATGCCCCACTAACTATAACTATGGTTCTTTTGCGCAACCAGCTATAACTTTCTGGTTCAACATTCTAGATGTAACTTATAAATTCATATAGATTTGCTTGATATAGTTGCCTCCCATTGCAGGTGTATCCTTCACCACCGGATTTTTTAATAAATAATCTATTTTTTATTCGAAATTACAGTAATAATACCATATTTTTTCTTTTAACAGAAATAATCATCTGCCGCTCAACCATTGAATGACTAGCCCAAGTTGCTCAACGGTTGAGCGACTTGAACACATGTGGCCCAACGGGCACAATGCATGCCCTGCTAACTTAGTGAGCGGTACACTAGGACCAATCGTTGAGCGACAAGTGTCCAAGTCGCTCAACGGTTGAACTACTTGGATCAAGTCGCTCAACAGTTGAGCGACTTGATCTAGTCGCTCAATGGTTGAGCGACATATGATTATTCCTGTAAAAAGAAAAAAGGTGGTATTATTACTGTAATTTTGAATAAAAACTAGATTATTTTTAAAAAATCCTTCACCACCTATATGGATATTCTAAAAATGTTCTTATTATAATGGGAAATTTTAAGGTACACCAACTTTAATATGAGATTTTTATTTTTAATCCCAGTTTTAAAATATTTTAAAGATAACTTCTCCCCAACTTTATTTTCAATTCTGATCCATTTGATCATGCCATGACCGGTGACGTGACCAAACTGTGTTGTCATGCCACCGACCGCGACGTGGTCAAACCTGCCACGATAGCCCTCCGAGCCAACACGCGTCCGTTTTTGGGCTAAATCATGTTACACCAAGAGGAGTGACGTGATAGCACTCGTTTGCCACGCCGATGTCCGTGGCGTAACAATATGTTTTTACCACGCCACGAAATGTGGCGTGGCCAAAGGGGGTCAGAATTAGAAATAAAGTTAGGGAGAGGATATCCTTAAAATATTTGTAAAAATGAATTAAATAATAATAAAAAAAGTTCCTTTAGTGTGGACCGTTAATCCTATTAAAAGATTACCAATAATCATACCAAGGTCATTATAGACTTTCCTCTACCAAACATATAAAGAAAGAGATCACAACATTAATATTTATCATTAAAGCACAGTAGTATGCAAGGAAAATAATAATGGCGCCAAATTATGTTAGTTTTATGTTCCAAATATCTTCACCGGTTCTTTCCACCATGCATCAATGCATGAGGTCCATGAACATCACTTATGTTCAAAAGAAGTCAGTGTAGATTGGAAAAAAAACACATAGTATAATGGGAAAATTAGCTCAGTGACATCGCGTTAGAGCGTAATCGGAGGAATGACACTTAGTTAAGTGGCCTTTGGAAAATAACATCGCGAACAACGAAAAATTAGATGAATGACATAAATAAACAATTACTTCCATTTCCGAATTTTTTAAATATAGAAACTGAGTTAAAAATTATCAATTTTTTTTGAGCTTCAAACCTGAGTTTGATTACTTGTGTATTTTTTCAAAACTTTATACATTCGATTTTGTCTCTAAAATTCATTTAATTATAATGTTTGTAGGAATTTTATAATATAGAAAATTAACTCCAAACATTATGATTTTTTGTTAGGCTCCTTACATAGTGTACTTGATTGTGTAATTTTTTAGAATTTTTACAAAATTAATTAATGCAATTTCATAATGTCCTTACATTATGAAATATTAGACTCTCACACAATGGGCATTATGAAATTGCATTACTTAATTTTGTAAAATTCTAGAAAAATTACACAATCAAATCCACTGTGTAAGAAGCCTAAAAAAATAATTTCATAACATTTGGACCTCATTTTCTATATTAGAAAATTCTTACAAACAGTAAAATTAAATGAATTTTAGAGACAAGATCGGAATATATAAAGTTTTGAAAAAAATACACAAACAATTAAACTTTGTTGGGAGGCTCCACAAAAAAATTGATAATTTTTTCAGCTCAGATTCTATATTTAAAAATTTTAGAAAAAGAAGTAACTGGCGGCGATGTCATTCGTCTAATTTTTCGGTGTTTGCGATGTTATTTTCCCGTGCGTCACAAACGGAGTGTCGTTCCTTTGATTACGCTCTAACGCGATGTCACTGAGCTAATTTTCCCTAGTATAATAGGTGTACAATTATTATGTATTCTCCAGACATTTGTGCAAAATTCGAGTCATATATTTAACTTCTTTTAATTCTCAATTTTCCTCATGCCCTAAAAGATTTGTAAACATAGTGGCACTAACATGTCTAGTACAAAACAATTACTTCGTGAAAAAAAATACAAAACTAGTAGACAATATTTTGATTAGGCATGATAGCACTACATTGAATCGCATAACAATAAAAGGAATGGGACAATTAATGGATGGAAAAACTAGCGCTCGGACATACAATCTGCATCGTCGGATCTAACTTGAAAGGTTTGATCTTACCCATTCGACCAGGTGTATCAAAAATCGGTGAGTCGCAACAATTATTTAGTAAGCCTACAACAAAATCCCTATCTGATGCAACAACTCCACCCCCCCCCCCAAAAAAAAAAACTACTTGCAACAATGGAGGAAGCGACCTGCAACAATTTGAAAAACACCTGCAACAAAGCTTACCCAGAGGAGAAGCGTGTGATCAGTGGTGAAGACCAAACTCATCGGAGGAAGAGGCCATGATCTTGCTGCCTAGTCTTCAGTAGGGCTGGATCTGATTGGCCAAGGTCGCGGCTCCACCTCGTCGCCAGTTGCGCCGCCGAATTCTCCGACCATTGTCCGGTCACGTCTGGCCACCCTGGCAGCAGGAGTGCTCAGCTCAACCCCGATGGTAGCTGTGGATGCTGCACTCGTGCAGTCGCATTTGGCCGTGTGTGGAGAGAGAGGGGCTCAGCGGTGGCGCTCGGCTAGAGCAGAGCTTGCTGAAGCAATGAAGAGAGAGGGGGGAGCAGGTGGGGAGACGCTGAGTGAATGAGGAGTGAGTGGTTAAGAAGTGACTATATTTTTTTGCTGGTCACTGGATAATGTCAGGTGAGAGGGGTTTAGTGAGTGGAGCATTTGGACGGAATGCTTGCGTCAGACGGACGAACAGTAGCGATTCCCTTAATAGATTCCCATTCAAAACATTCTTTTTTTAGACGTTACCTCATAATTTTGGATAGAACGTGAGTATACAATTCCACTTCTGACCTTCATAATTAATCTTACACTACTACAAAAAGGCTAACACTGGACGCCTCATCACAGATGGTTAACCAAAACTGTCTGTATTACATACAATCATAGACGGTTTTGGTTTAGAGACCGTCTGTGTTACTGGCTATGCTAAAAACCGTCTGTGAAGAAATAATATCACAGACGGTTCATAGCTAAAACCGTCTGTGACTTATTACAGACGGTTATTGTTAATAACCGTTTGTGATAATTCTACATATCACATACGGTTTTCAACAAAGAACCGTCTGTGAAACATCACAGACGGTTCTTAACAATAACCGTCTGTGATAATATCGCTACAGCTCCCAGTTGAAACCCGATGAGTTTCTTCGTCGCCGATGAGTCTCAATTCGTCGCATCAATGCCGCTTCGGCTCCCCGATGCGTCTCTTCGTCTCACACTCCAAATTTATTCCTTGTTTTATAAAAAGGATCATCCGCCATCGAAGATGATCATCCCTACTTATACAAAAAAAAAAGAAGAAATGGCTGCCTCTTCTGTTTCCTTGTCATCGGCATTGATGGCCTACCTGGCCGCACTATACGAGTACCTCTCTCGCTGTACGTTGAACCGTGCTGCGGAAGAACACTATTTCAACAGTGTCTTCACTCCGCTGTCCGAGAATTTGCCGGAGTAGGTGACGGCCACCTTCCGCTGTCTTGACATCCTCCTCCGCCGTGTCTTCCGGGTGATCTCCCACTTTCGGCGAGTTTACCGTGTCATCGACGTGGTCCTCCAAAACAACGTTGCACGTCTCCAGGAGGCTTGCCATCACTTAGACTGCGTAATCGAGGCGGCAGGTGATCGAGTCGACCAGACCGAGACCCCTCAAGCAAGGGAAGAGAGCCTATGGGCTCAATTCTTCTTGGTTCAACAGTCCGAGGGTCTTCGAGAGACACTCGAACAAGCGCATCAGCGGGTGGACGCATTTCAGGCTTCGTTCGATCACGAACCGTCTGCCTCCGACGCTGCTACCTACGAAGTATTGAAGACGGAGATAGCAGCCTACCTCCGCCACTAGAAAAACTTTGTTTATTTATAGGTTTCTACTTTTTTTAATCTTTTTGTAAGCGACTAGCCACGTTGTTTGGCCATATGAAAATTCCAAACTGAAAAAAATAAAAAGTTTGGAGGTGAAGTTACTATATTAATTATATGTTGAATTATTACTCTCTCTCTCTCTCTCTCTCTCTATATATATATATATATATATATATATATATATATATATATATATATATATATATATATATGTATGTATGTATGTATGTATGTATGTATAGTTAAAGCAAATTTTCAAGAGTATTTAAATGACAAAATTGACATATAAACATGTAATTTCTTCATGTCATGTAAGTGTATATACAAAATAAATATACTTGAGAAAAAACCATATCACGGACGATTCCATTGTGGAACCGTTTATGATAGTATCACCGATGGTTCCATAATAGAACCATTTGTGATAAGTCTCTTTATTAGTAGGAGCTCGGCCGCTGGGGTTTGCGCTCTAACTCGTCACTCCCCAGCGGCCTTACTCTCGTTCGTTCCTCCCCACCCGAAAGTGACCCGTCACACCGACGCCGCCATTCTTCCGTCGGCCGACGGTTAGGACCTGACGGTTCCTCGCACAAGACACTCGCACGATAAGAGTGTCTTGTGCAAGGTAAACTTCTTTTACCTAACTATGGTGACGCCGCGCCTTCCCTCTTCCTCCTCCCCAGACGCGACCCTGCTACCTCTCCACCGGCGATGTCGAGGTAAGACAGATCTATCACCTATTAGTTTGTGCTGTTGGTATTCATGTGAACCGAGCTCCTCCTCCCTCGCCACCAGCTCCCGCACCTCCGGATCAAGCTCCCTCCTCCCTGCGACGCTGGATCAAACTCCCAGTCACCCCTCGCTGCGCCGCTGGCCCTGGCTCCTCCTCCCTACGCCGCAGCTCCAGCTCCTCCTCCTCTCTGCCCAGGCTTGTTGCGCTTCTCGAACCTCCTCGCGCCTCCAACCTCTCCACTCTCCAACTAACACGTAAGTCCCCTTCTTGTCTTCTTGATGTTGTCTGGTTGTTGGTTGATGCTGATGGTGATGGCCATTGGTTAGAGCCCAGATGCTAAATGTGTAATACATACATACATGAAGAAGTGCATCATTGCAGAGAAGTGTAAATGTGTAATACATACATGTAGAGAGAAGTATAGAGAAATCATAAATATAAATGAATGCAATGATCATGCAGATGCTTGTTGGCTAGTGGCACCTTGTTAGCTGTTGAATTGCTCAATGATGTTAATAGTCTTATGCTGAAATTGAATTGATAATTAGTTCATATTAATAGTCCCCTTGCTCTGTGAAATGTAAACTGAGGGCTATTGGTGTATGTGCATGCTATATATATGCATCTTGTTTAGTTCATGCTGTGGGTTCAGATTGACAAAAATGAATGGGGATGGTGGGCTTGGTTAATACTCTCTGATGGATACTGAGGGTTATTGATGCCGGTTCTAGCTTTGTGCTTGGTTGGCTTATATTGGATGTGGTTCGGATGGAGCTTGGCTGCAATTAACTTTTCAGATTTGTAAAAGTTTAGGCTTGGTGTGTATTGTATTCGAAAACAAGACCAAATGAGTCAAAAACTACTACAACACCTCTTCACCTGTCTCTCGCCATTTATTTCACCTTTGTCTGTGTAACTGTGTTCATGCCGGTCAAGTTCTCCTACCTTGCGTCCCAAGTATGTCCTACCATTCTATTCATAATCTCTTCTCTATAAAGTCTCCAAGTAGTGGTACATGCTAAAATTATATATATATATATATATATATATATATATATATATATATATATATATATATATATATATATATATATATATATATATATATATATATATATATATATATATATATATATATATATATATGTAGCCACTTTTGAGGGTCATCCACATGACATGAGAAGGGTGAGGCAGTAGCTACGGGCAATCTCATTGAGCCCATGCAGGTTTAAGAAGTATGAATGCAAGGAGAGCGTCAGGACATCCAATTACCTGGATGTTGTCGATAGGTAATTGGACGTCGCTATGTTCAGAAAGTGACGTGGACACGCAGGTACTCCGACTGGGAAGTGGCATCATCTATCAGCAACCAACAATTCTTGAGCATGTTATTGTCTTTAAACCCAACAAGAATACCAAGCAATAAGTTGAGAATTATTTTGAAATGTGAGAATGGTTGCTTGGTGTTCTTGTTGGGTTTAAAGATGATTACATGCTCAAGAATGGTTAGTTGCTGATACATGATGCCACTTCCTACGGAATACCATCATCACGCCACTTTCTGAACATAGCGACGTCCAATTACTTAGCGACAACATCCGTAATTGGATGTCCTGACGATCTCCTTGCATCCATACTTCTTAAACTTGCAGGGGCTCAATGAGGTTGCCCGTGGCTACTGTCTCATCCTTCTCATGCTGCGTGGACGATCCCTCCAAAGTGGTTGAGAGACTACGAATAATATATATATATATATATATATATATATATATATATATATATATATATATATATATATATATATATATATATATATATATATATATATGATGCCGTTTTAATGGCACAAGCGCCACCGCTAGGGCTTTATAGAGAAAAGTCATCACGAGCGGTTTGAGTCACAAACCGCTCGTGATATATACTATCACATACGGTTTCACCACAAACCGTTTGTGATAGGTTAAATATCCGAGCGGTTCTTAGTTAATAACCGTCTGTGAAAGTATGCATCACAGACGGTTTGAAAACCGTCTGTGGTTCCTGCCACAGACGGTTTCAACCACAAACTGTCTGTGATAGGTTCCTATCACAGACGATTCTCAGTTAATAACCGTTTGTGAAAGTATGCATCATAGACGGTTTGAAAATCGTCTGTGATGACCTCATGTCATCACTGATCTATAAACTCAAACGGCTCACGAAACCGTATATGATGATGTTTTTGAATTGTCCGTAAATATCTTTTTTGTAGTAGTGTTACCTCCAATGAGGTGAGATGGTGGACCCAAAAAGATATCTGTATATTGGCTATGGGAAATACCGTGAAACATAAAACAGCTCCCATGAATGTACGTACACTGGGGGTACTATTTAATTGAATATTACTAGCATTTAACTATAGAAGGGTTAGACAAGATTAGCATTTGACGGCCGCGTAGTGTGGAGAGAACTCCTTGATATTATTCTAACTTTTCTCAAAGCACGCTGTCACACTGTAACGCATAGTAAAAAAAACCGGACCGTATTGGCTGTCCGATCGGAAAAAAACGGACCGGAGCCTGGTACGGTTCGATTTGCTCTTTGGATCATTTGTAAAAAAAAAGGGGGTAAAAAATTATTTTTTAAATCATTGTACACTAAGATTCGAACTGACAACCTCTTACTTTCCCATGATAGAGTGAGTCACCTAAACTACAATCATTGTAAGTCTAAGTGGGCAAATGCATCTTTATTATGTTATATTGTTTAGTAGATGACACTGCCCCATTGATTTCTCAATTGATTATGTTGGCAAATATTAAAATAGTACTACTATTGAACCACGGTTCGACTAAAAAAAATCAACAGTTAGACTGATGAACCGTGAACCAATCATGTGAGCGGTTCACGGTACGGTCTAGTTTTTCTCACTATCCTGTAACAAGGAGGAAAGTAAAATTCTTATTATACCGCTCTCCTCCAACAAGTATACCGCGATTACTGAGAATTGAAATTCTTAGGGCCTGTTTGGTATAGCTTTACTCCAAGTTTTTACAGCTCCAACTCCAGCTTCACTCTTAGATCCACTCCTATGAGAAGTTGGAGTGATCTAATGAGGCGTTTGATTAGAAAGTTGGCTCCAACTCCAGGAATGAGAATGATCTTTGTAAAAAGACTACACTACCTTTGTTCTGTGAGTTGTAATCTTTTTTCGTATTGCTTGACTTATAACGGTTTAATAAGTTGATTTCAGTCATGTTATGTTTTTATTTTTATATTTTTTTGACATGTTGAGTCATGTTGTGCCATCTTTTTCGTCCACATTCGAAATTTTTACTCCAAAAAAAAACATACATCATCACACATGGAGATCAGGGAAAGCGGCAGGACACACACCTCACCCTCACAGCCATTGGTAAAGTCTAGTACTTTCCATTTCCATTCAACAATATGCATTGCATTGAATCTTCAATAACCAATTTGCAGGATTTTCACAAAAACTTCGAGAGAAGTTAATTTTGCATCCAATAATTTGAGCAACATATTAGTATTGAACAATCTGCTTTGCATTGAACTCAACATATTGGCATTGAACAATTTTCTCAGAAAATATTCGTACAAGAGGAAACCCAGTACTATTTTATTCAACAATCTGACACAACCGGGGTACAATTTTGGAGGATTCAACACTGGAGGATATCCTCAGAAAACATTCATACAAGTGAATTTTTGCATTTAACAGTTCAAGTTGCTACAAAGCAACATCAGCTACACACCAATGGTAGCTCTCCCCAATAGAAGAAGACGGTGAGGACGAGTGCACGCACACAAACCCAGTGTGCCCACTCACCAATAGGTTCCAACTCCCTGAGAAGTGAGTTCCATTTCCTGAGACCCAACATCATCCTCCACTATCTTGCTGATGCCAAAGTCTAACTTTTGCAACACCAACCTCATCGAAGAGAACATTGCCTAGTTTGAGATCATAGTAGATGCTATGATATCCTATGATAGCAATGGCCATACAGAGTGACATATATTTATATGCTAACAACTACATGTATAACTACATTCATCTGTTAAGAATCTTTGGCCTATTCATCAAACCAATCTGAACCATCAAGCAAAATGACAAAAACTATTGCAGAAAAGCTAGGTTCAATAGAAGCTATTAGATTGCAAGATACAACACAGCATGACCATGTTATATATGACAGTAAAACACACCGATGTAAGAATAAATGATGCTAAAACATTTTATTTGTGGGCACCGGACCTATACAAGTAGCACATGTCACTTGATTCCCCTAATTGAATTTGTACATACGCGCAAAGGTTATCAGCCAAACGTGAATCGAGGCATGATAACGTAAAGGGGTTGGCCAACTGAAGCCCTAAGGGCATGTACAGTGGATGATATCAGCAGTCTATAATCTTTGCCACGCAAAATTTTTAATGACGTGGATGAGAGAGAACAAGGAGAGAGAATGAAGCCATCTAGAATGCAACAGACAGTCTATAAAATCCTTATAGACAACACAAAACACAATTGTATGAGTTGTTGTCTATAACAAATATTTTTTCCAAGCAAAACCTAAAAGATTGTGAGATCTCATATAGATAACTTAACAGACAACTTATTATATGAGCCGTCTTTAGTGCTGTCTATAGGTGACATGAATAGCTGATATAGACACCCGTTGTCTGTACCATTGTATATGCCCTAAGCAATCTACAGAAAAATAGGGGAAATTAAGCCCTAAGCAACCCATAAGAACAGACATCGATTCATCACGCACACCCACCATAGAAACATAACGTAAATCGGGATCGCAACCAAGCCGCACAATTATCCCCAAATCGGGATCGCAAAATCCGTTGCCCAATTGAACGAATCAAAATCGATAGATGGGGGGAGCAGGTGGAAGGTAGGTAGGGAAAACACAGACTTACATCCTGTATTCCTGTCACGGAGGTCGGGGGTGTCCTTGGGCGTGCCGAGCGTGTTGACGAGGCGCTGGAAGGTGGCCACCGCCGTGTTGATCTGGAACACGCCCGCCGCTACGGCCTGCGACGCGCCAGTGCTGGCACCCCGCGGACGTGCCCGGGCTCCAGGTCCTGGAAGTTCATCCTCCCCGACTCGAATAGAATCGGGGGAGTCAAGCCGAGCCTAGGGAAGGCGGAGACGGAGACGACGCGGCCGAGAGGAAGACGCTGGGGTGAGGAAGGAAGCAGCCGCCCTCTAGGGTTATGTGGGCTGTGGTGATTTGGGAATCGGGAGGAACGAGGGTGAGGGGGCGGGGTACCGGGTGGGAAAGCGAAAGTGGTAGTTCAATGGCATATTACGGGTAATTTTTCTCAACTTCTATGGATGTTTTGATTTGTTGGTCCATAGCTCCCCACTTAGTGCAAGGTTCTACCCGCTCCCAAAATTTGCACTACGGCCTGCTCCGCTCTCGGTTACTCTAACTCCAAAAATTTTGTGGAGCAACCCCGTTTGGCACAGTTTCACCAACTCCAACTATGAAACTAGGAGTTGGAGCTATACCAAACAGACCTTATTATACCGCTCTCCTCCAACAAGTATACCGTGGTTACTGAGAATTTACCAGACACACAGTTATGCACTTACGCCTAATAAATCCCCTAAGAATTAAAGTGGGTGCAGGGCTCGTGCTCATCCCCAGGGCAGAGCTAGCCAAGGTGTCACGTTAAAGAAAGCAGCAAAGGCCAAGAATCTCAACTCACCGGTCGATCCATTCACACACACGCACACAACTCGGTATGGATCGCTAGGCACTAACCCTCCATTCGCTTGCACTTTAAATACGCGCGCATGCGTCCACTCCTCGACCGCACTAAGCGCACATCAGCAAGCTAGAGCTAGTGGGCAGTGGCACGCACCGGCACCGCCAACATGAGCCCTGCGGATCAGCATGGCTTCGTCTCGCCTTTGGCAGTCGCGGTGGTGGTCGCCGCCGCCGTCCTCTCCTTTCCGCTCGCCGGGGCGCGCGTCATGAACCGCGGTGATCTCATCGGGCGGCGCGACATTGCCGGCGGCGGCGCCGGCGCGTGCGCGCTGGCCGTGGCCCCGCTCGGCTACGCCTGCGAAGAGCATGAGGTTTCTTAAATCGATATATCTTGAGTTCTTGACATGATCAAGCGTTACACCCTGTGAATGTATCAAACGTACGTGTGTGCATGCATCACTCGTTAATTTATTGGATATAGGTGACGACGGAGGACGGGTACATCTTGGGCTTGCAAAGGATCCCGAGGGGGCGCGGCGGCGGCCACGGCGCCGGCGTGGCCGGCGGGTGGGGCGGAGCGGGGCAGCCGGTGCTTTTGCAGCATGGGCTTCTTGTGGTACGCATGCATAGCGCCAAACATTCTTTTGTGTACTCGCGTTCTTTCTTTTTTATCAGCTTCATGTTCTGAGCACCCTATGACGCCGTCATGCCGGCCCGTGCACTGCACGCATCTATCTAGACATCTCTTTGTTTGTTGCACCTTTTGGGCTTTTAGCTTCACATCCTACTTACTTTGTCAACACTGTAAAGGTTTAGTCATCCTACTTTGTCACATGGCCGGTGCACTGCACGCATCTATCTAAATATACTTTTCCTAGCTTAAGTAGAAGATATACTTCCAAACGGAGGCAAGGAATATACTTACAAGGTTTAGCTAGTGATTGAACACAGTGCAACGATCAATGCTCCTTTTCGTGACATCGCAATCATCGCAGTGTTAGTCTTGATTCGGAATGCTGAAACTGTCCGAAGACAACACATCAGTGATCTGCACTTTTGATTAACCGCATGTGAGCTTCACCAGTGAATTTCAGCCTGAAATTTACTGCAGTCCCGGTCTGACGCACATTATGCACTGCACTGCGCGCACGGCAAAAACGTAGGGGCTGAGTATCATAATTCACATAAATAGTAGGTCGTTTCCAAATGTTGTGCAACTCTCAGGTGGATGCATGGACCATGGATGGATTCTTGCAGTTAGTGCGTACAGTTCCTGAACCGCGCTGTAGATAGGAACAGTTCAGAAGAACGTCGCCGAAGAGCAGTACGTTTTCATATACTGCTACTAGACGAGAACAAACCAAGAACGTAAATATGTAGCCTGTAGATCTCATCAGACCACACGTCGATGTTTCGTAGCATCTGTCCTCTTCTGCTGCAAGTGCGGCGCAGTCCTCCTATCTTCTTTACATGGGGGAACTTTGTCCATGAGATCGACATGCAGTACGAAGTGTGATGCCCGAAGCTTCCAATTGTGGATGGAGAATGGAGATTGCTCGCAAACGGCCACGCCGTGCGCCCGTGCGTGCTGCTAATCATTGCACCACTGAGAGCCGTCACTTGTCAGTCGTCACTCTTCACACACGATGAGATCAGGATTCACAGTACACATGGAGAGTAGAGTCAGTGAGATTATACTTTGAGGTGTATATCTATATACTATATACACTTGGGTTTTGATAAAGTAACGATGTCCTTACTTGGATCTGGCCAGAGGTACTGCGAAGGTTTCTTATGTACGCCCAACTGATCCGCGTTGCAGGATGGCATGTCATGGCTGCTCAACTCACCAGAGGAATCGCTCGCCTACATCTTAGCCGACCACGGCTTCGACGTGTGGATCGCCAACACCAGGGGCACCAGGTGGAGCCGCCGCCACGCCTCGCTCGACCCGTCAAGCCGGGTTGGTTTTATTCACCTGTATACGTCTGCACATCGCCTGGCTAGCAACGGCTAACTGCCTGCTGATTGGAGTGCTATTTTCTTTCCCTTCTTTTTTTTGTGCTGTCAGAGCTACTGGAACTGGTCGTGGGATGACCTGGTGGTCAACGACATGCCTGCCATGGTTGACTATGTTTGCAGCCACACTGGGCAGAAGCCGCACTACATTGGCCACTCAATGGTAAAGAAGAAGAAGCTCTTAACACACAATTCCTTCAATAATTACTAGTAGTTGTCTGGTTCAATTAAAAAAAATCACAGTGATGGAAAGATTGTAAGCTGGTTTTGATGAGTGAAGGCATGACATGTGCTCTGCTTTTGACTGCAGGGGACACTGGTGGCACTTGCAGCCTTCTCGGAGGGCAGGCTGGTGGACAAGATGAAATCAGCTGCGCTGCTGAGCCCAGTCGCCTATCTATCTCATATTACCACCCCTATTGGCATACTATTAGCCAGGGCATTCGCTGGAGAGGTAACTGAAAAACATCATTCATTTTTTTATACTGAATAATATCATTCATGTAGATGCTGCGGTTGCAGTATTTCTCAAGAACCGTTCACTCGTTATGTTTACATCAAACTCTGTTGTGATCAACCATGCATTGTCTTGCAAAACAGCTCATCTCTGATTTCCTTCGTGTGGCCGAGTTCAACCCAACATCGTATGGCTTTCTCGTACCTTGAGAGAGATTCTTCCAGTATGAAATCGACTCTGATTCTTGTGGAGTTGACACATGTTTTCTTTGTTTAGCGTAGGCCTCTAGTGTCGAACTTGGTTAGGTCGTTCTGCCGCAAACCTGGAACAAACTGCTACGATCTCCTTAAAGCTTTCACAGGTAAGGATTATTTTGCTATGTGCATTTTCCTATTTACGGACAACAAGACAACGAAAGTTTAAGCTATTATCATCTGTCCGTGCTATGAATGTCAGGGAAAAATTACTGCCTGAACAGTTCAGCAGTTGACATCTTCCTCAAGTACGAACCCCAGCCAACATCCACAAAAACCATGGTCCATCTCGCTCAAAGTATTACAATCTTCTCTTCATCATGTTACATTCCTAGTACATGCATGTTTCATTCCTAGTTAACTGTGCAGTAAAAATGTCTCATTGTGTATATATCAACAGCGGTGCGAGACGGAGTGCTGACGAAGTACGACTACGTGCTGCCGGGCCTGAACATCGCCAACTACCGCCAGGTCGAGCCGCCGGCGTACAACCTGTCCAACATACCGGCCGGCTTCCCGCTCTTCCTCAGCTACGGCGGCCGGGACTCGCTGTCCGACCCCGTCGACGTCGGCCTCCTCCTCGATGACCTCCGGTGCCACGACGGCGACAGGCTGACGGTGCAGTACCTGGACCAGTTCGCGCACGGCGACTTCATCATCGGCGTCTGCGCCAAGGACTACGTCTACAACGACGTGATCCAATTCTTCAACCGTTTTAACTAGCTAGTTCATTATACCCAAAAAGAAAGAAGAACAGCTATATATACATAATTAATTTAAGATTATGGAGAGGAGATTATACCTATATATAGCTGTGATGAAGTAGTATTAGTAAGTAGCTACACTTGATTTGACAGAATACTGTGGGAACGTTACATGAATTGAAAGGTGATCACTGAAGCAGTGGTCACCCGTATATGTACTGTGATGCAGGCGTTTACAAAGGATCGATGTACTCCACTATAGTATCATGCAGCGTATAATTAAGGCTGGTCCCAATGCTCCACCTTGGTAAGTTTTTTAAGGCTGCCACATAGGCAAAAGTCTGATATAGCACTGTAATTAAGGAAGAGAGAGAGCAAACTGGTATCTTATTTAGATACCACTCATACACAGTATTCTAGGTAGAAATACTAGTAAATACTCTATAACAAAGGCCTAGGATACCACACTCTAGGATACCATGAATTGAGAAGGTGGTATCTAAATGCTTTTCATGCAATAAGAAACTGTAGTAAGAAACCACCCATTGGGACCAGCCTAATATTCGTGTGTGCGGGCCTATTGATTGGATTGGCCAGGTTAGCCCGGCCCAACTGTACAGGGCTTTAAATTATGTATCTTTTTGTTACTCTTCCAATTGGGCCGAAGCCACAAGCTAAGCCAGCACTAGGCGCCACGCGCATATGACGACCCTCTTTGGCTTTTGTATTTTGTACTCTATAACCTGTTTTTTCTTAGGGGCATACGCAATAGTTGAGACATCCATTGTCTCTAACTCCTGCGTAAAGAGACCAGGGTTTAGTATTTCGTTTCGCTAAAAAATTCGGGACCCACCGAAATTGGCAAAATTTTGAATATTTTGTTTTCAATTTGCCCAAAAGGTCGAAATCAGTATTTGAAATTTGGCCGAAATTTCCAAATTTGGGCAGCAAAATTTCAAAATTTCGGCAACACCAGCAAGAGGACATTTCGCCAAGACACACACAACAACACAGCAGCAACAGGCAGATGCCAATCCAACATTACAAATCAACTAACAAGTTCTGAATTAAAGCAAATAAAATGGCAACAGTGCATCACACATGGCAAATTGGCAATCCAAAATGGCAACATCTCCATTCCTCCAAAATGACAGCACCTCCATCTCCATTGCTTCATTCCTCAGCTACAAAATTAGAGGTGGCTGAGTACTAAAGTTTTGTCACAGATTTCAAGTACTAAAATATTGAACTTAAAAACTATGAACATGTCATAGTCCAGTCCATCAATTGCAATATGACATAAACATGCAGTAGCCATGCAGTTTCATCAACTAGTGAAAGCATATTCATCAACCTATGTACATAAAAGACTGACAGTTTCAACAAAAAAATAGAGCACAAGATGACACTATTTATATAATCTGATTAAAAAAACATTGTGTATACTAAATTGATGAGTCAAGCATTGATACCTTGACGAGTCAAGCTTTGAGAAAGATGTCAAAAGTATAGGCTATTGACGTTCTTCTTCTTTGAGGAGAATTGACATAACAAAATATTATGTGTGTTTTTCACATAACAAAATTAGCGGTCACTTAGATAATATGTAGTGGTATGCTGAATTCACTAGTGGTTTTTTAGTTGTTCATGAAGCATAACAAAATATGTATGCATGCATGTTCAGTTTCAGAAATAATTCAGATCGATCTTATTTATTAGTTGAATCTACACCTAAGGTCGAATAAAATATTACAGTTTGCTTTCAAAACATACTCCTATATGCAGCAATGTACATACAACTAGAAAACGGGAGTGACTAGCTAGTATATGGCCAAATACACTACCATCTGTCCCAATCAATGGGGGTTGCTTCATAACCATTGGACAAGCCCACACAATCCACAGTGAAATCCAACCTAAGCATTGTTGACGCAAACCTTATCTAGAATATTTGAATCTGCTTTGTTTTCCATAACAGGCGCAACAAATACCAGCATCCATGCAAAGCCACAAAACTCCAAACTCTTTTTTGAATCCTATGCACAAACTAACACTGTTTATACAATCTAATTAAAAAATACTGTGCATACTAAACTGATGAGTCAAGCATTGATACCTTGATGAGTTAAGCTTTGAGAAAGATGTCAAAAGTATAGGCTATTGATGTCCTTCTTCTTTGCCTTATATCGCTTTGGCCGATGAGAACATAAAGGTTGATCCTGTCTCCCTTCTTCGGCCTCTTTTGCTCTCTCTCTCTCTCTCTCTCTCTCTCTCTCTCTCTCTCTCTCTTTCTTCGACCTCTTTTGCTCTCTCTCTCTCTGGGTTGAGACCGTCCAATTTCATTCTTGCCTGGGAAGAGAGGATCGGAACAACCTTTTTTGGTAATCTTTTCGGTGAGTACCTCTCTAGATATTCATCCTCTTCTTCATCATCATAATCATTGTCGGCATCCTTGGATGAGGTCTCGTCATATTCGTTCTCTTCATCATCGTTACTATCCACAAATTCTTGCTCTTCATCCAGCAATGACATCTTTCCTTTCTTCACCTTCTCCTTTCTTGCAAGAGAAAGCTTCCTCTTTTCTTGATGTATTTCATCCCGAACAACCCGAGATGGTCAACTCTCTCGACTCGTCGACTTATTCAACCATTCATGGATTGGGTTTGCTTCATCAAACATTGTGGCATCCATGACAATCGCAAATGGATCAAGGTCCTTCTCTTCTTGCTCAATCTCATTTTGTTGGAGGCGCAACTTTAGATTGTAATGAACATATACTAACTTGTGCAACTTCTCATAACCTAGCCGGTTTCTTATCTCAGTATGGACTAAAGCAAAAGTACTCTAATTACGCTCACAGCCGCTGGATGACACACATTGTGACATAATCCGGAGGGCGTATTTCTGCAATTCTTTCACTTCTCCTCCATATTGCAACCACCATGCAACTGTGAAAATGAATACACATCATTGAAGGAAAGTGAATTTACATTTCAATGTTAAAAAATACCATTGTGTTCACTTACTTGGGTTAACCGTGGATGCTGCAAGACGTGCCATCATTCCATCAAACTTCCCTTTATTAGCATGAAATAACATGAATTCTTTCATTGCCAGCACTGCATTATCAGGCGAGTCCACCATCCTCCCTATTACATCTTGAAGTACATCGATATAGGCGGCATTGGAGCTAAAGTTTAACTTGTAGTGTGCTTCAGGATCAAGAGCAGCAGCTACATGCGAAAGACTACATTAGAATGTATAAAACTAACCAATTCTTAAATTCACACAATTAACTTCTCATTACCTGCAACCATCATTGTGTTCTCCTCAAGATAACGAACCCTAGCAGACACATTACTCATGTATTTCTCAAACTCCTCTGTCCTCAACCCAAGATGAGATTTCATTGAGTGTATAGAAGCCATCATCCTTGGTTTGAAACCAGAAATGGTTCCAACCTTTTGTTGATCAGCATACCGTAGCATGGTATATAATGACCCGACTGTATCTATGATCGACCTGGGTGAAGACCACCAAATAGGACTAGTCAATTTTTCCTCTACAAAATCATAGTCAGGATCTCTTCTCCAATCACAATTCTTCTACTGTTCTAACACCATCCAACGACGAAATTTGTCTTTCCTATCCCAGAAACTCTGAAGAAATATGAACTGAGTTCCAAAGCGGGTGGCATTGGGTTGGATCAACTCCCCGCCGATCATCTTCTTCATCTCATCGTGCAACCTATTATGGTTATATAAGAATCCGCAAATCCGCTTGGCACTCTTGACAACTCCAGCAACCTCTGAAAATTCACCAATGTCCTTCAACATGAGATTGATAGTGTGAGCGGCGCATGGCTGCCAAAAGATATGAGGGTACTCGATCGTGAGCTTGGAATATATTTTTTTGTAGTTCGATCCATTGTTTTTTACAATTTGAACAACCCATTTGTGGCCAATCTCATCGACAACCACCTTCTTAATCTCTGAGTACATAAAATCTGCATGGCAAAGAAAGATAACATAATTTGCAGTCCATGAAAAAGAAAGAGAACAAAAATAAATATCTTTCTTATTACCTGCATTATGGATTTGCCCAGTTGCATTAATAGACTTATGGAAGAACATACGCTCATCGCAGTAAACCATGAAATTAATGATGCTCATAGAGGTAGGTCCTGTCCATGAGTCACACATGATAGTCACACCAAATTGATCCCAATCTTTTTTGAAGTTCTCAACATACAACTCCATCTCCATATAGTTGCCCTCCAAGAATACCCCATCAATTTCAGCCCCTTTAGGGAAGCTCTCCATTGGACCTAACTCTTGAGACAACCTCAATGCCACTCGAAAGTAAGGGCAATCGGCTTTCCGCCCTGGAATATCATTGGCATGAAACCATTTTGCCCAAGCTATGCCTTGCCTTTCTTTAGACCCCTTGGCAAAGGTAGCATCAATCCTTGGCTGGTAGGACACTTTGTTAGGTGCTTTTTCTGAAGCAATTGAGCCACTAGCACTTCTACGACCAGAAGTGGCCCTTGCATTGCGAAACATTTCATCAATCCTTCCGCTGGAACAACTACCAACACAACCACCACCTCTGCCACTCCTAGAGTCATGCTCGAATGTGCCACCCAACCTCTCCACCGCATGCCGAATACGAGCATTTCTATGTGATTTTGCCAACGAAATCTTTAGCTGTTCATCCTCATCGCTAGGGACATCCACATCAATTACTTCATTTTCCTCCATCATATCCATAAGTTCACGTTCTAATATGAGATTACGCTGTTGCCAGGCACTTTTTTTCCTGACCAATAATCCTACCCTTCCTCATTGCTCCCTGCACATCTCTCGGCACACTTAAACATTTTACCACATTGGTTCATAGCGCGCCCAAATGCTCCCTTAGCCGGGTTGCACCTCCACCTTTCTTCAACAAATTGCAATAACGACAAATGAAACCTTGTGAACCAACACGCGTGCCATGTGTCCATGGATCATTAATGTTTCCATTATTCACATGTTCTGTGTTTCCATGAAAAAAAGAATTGAGTTCTCCTACTGAGTTTACTGCTTCAAGCTACACTGAGCATAGAAAAAAAAATTGAACATAATGACATACAAATGATTTTAATTGGCACCGTGGAGGCAAGTCACAAGAATAGACAAAAAGGGCATAGGCTGAGGATTTTACCTTCTCCGACAGCAGTAGGTGAAGATTCCACCGTCGCTCCCCATCCAGTGTGGCTATCCATGCCATCGTCGCCACCCCCCGCCGATGCCGATCTTGCCGCTTCACTGCCCTCACCGCCGCGCCACCATGGCCCTCCGCCGGAAGGCTATTTGCATTGCCAAGGCTCGTACTCCTGCTCCTGTGCCGCCGCCTGGTGCTCCCACTCCCGCCATCCCACGCTGCAGCTTGCATGCTGCCGTCGCCATTGCCTCGTACTCCGCATGTCGCCTAGTGCTCCCACTCCCGCCGTCCCACGCTGCAGGCTACAACCCGCACGTCGCCGCCATCTAGTCAAGCCACGTCGTCGTTGCCTTGCCGGACCAGAGGCATTTGGGGATTTTGGTAGCTAGGGCAAAGGGGAAAGGGGTCACGGGACTATGGGAGGGGAATCAGGGGATAGGGGTGTAGTAAGGGGGATGGCGGGCCTTTTGGGTCGGTGGGGAGAAGCTGCAGGCCAGAACAAATTCAAATGGAGTCGAATTTTTTTGACTGAATGGCCCAAAATTCGGGTGTGAGCGAAATGTCCGAATTTTCGCGAAATTTTTCGCACTATAACAAAGGAAAGTAATTAAAATTCTTATTGTACCACTCTCCTCCTTTTGAGAGGCTAAGTATACCGCAGTTACTGAGAATTTACCAAGACACATAGTTATGCACTTATGCCTAATAAATCCCCCAACAACTATACTGCAGTTACTGAGAATTTACCAAGACAGTACTAGGGGTGCAAACGAAGTAGATATGGACGGATATCGCTCATCCCGTATCATTTTCCATATTTTTTTTTCTCGGATTCGAAATCGGACACGGATAGTACCGGATACGAATACGAATGCAGATAGTCTCGGTCACAAATACGGAGCGAATACGTGTCGAGCCGAATATGGATTGTGTCGGTCACGAATACTTATTCGGATATTGCGCGAAAATATAAACCATGTATAGCGCACAAATAAAGATCAATCAACAATACTACATGTCCAAAATGCAACAAGATTAGTAGTGTAACAAACAAATTTAAATATATCACACAATAACATAAGCTATTTAAGCAAGTAGTAGTAACTACTAACTAGCAAGTAGCATGTACATGATAGGGGCTAAGTAAGCAAGTGTAACTACTAACTAGCAAGTCACAAGTTCACAAATCACAAATCACAACTCACACCTCACACGGTCTATAAAGCAGGTGAGCTTGCTTACATAAAATTACTTTGAATTGAATATTCTGTTTAGGGGATTATGGATCATGAAGACAAGCAAGTAAATATGATTAATTCATAAATGCTTTATAGATACACATTGGAACTTCATTCAAGAACAGCAACCAGTTGCAGTTATGCCTAATAAATCCCTCAACAAGTATACCGCGGTTAATGAGAATTTACCAAGACACACGGTTATGCGCTTATGCCTAATAAATCCCCCAAAAATTAAAGTGGGTGCAGGGCTCGCGCTCATCCCCACGGCAGGGCTAGCCAAGGTGTCACGTTGAAGAAAGCAGCAAAGGGCAAGAATCTCACTCACCGGTCGATCCATTCACACACACGCACACAACTCGCTATGGATCACTAGTCACTAACCCTCCATTTGCTTGCACTTTAAGTGGTTGTTTGGATCTCAGGAATAAAAAATGGGTTTTAAGAAAACTAGTTTTAGGAGAATTTTTAGCAAAACTGGTTTTAAGTTGTTATTCTGTTAGGATGAATTTATGGATTACTTTGTTTGGATCAGAAAAATTAAACAAGTTTTCATCATATTAGTGTTTGGCTAAAAGATATAATTCAAAATGAATTAACTGTAGATCAATGAATTTTAACTCTCTACGCTACTGCTCTCTTCGCCTGAGCTCTATCTTACTTTCCCCCCTTCGCCTGCTCTATGCACTCGTTGTGAGTTCATCGCCCTACTCGCGCCGTCTGACCGAGGGGCCGCGCCGCCCCCGTGCTTCTCCGAGCTCGAGCGTGGGGAGCAGAGAGGAGGCCTCGCCAGAGAGAGAGCCCCGCTCCCTACCTCGCCTCGACCTGTCGCCTGCGCCTGTGCCGCACGGCGCCTCCTCCTCCGCGAACTCGGCGCGGGTTCTCGAGAGAGCTCAAGCTCCTGGTCTGCAGCCGTCCCTCTACATCGTCGGGCACAGGGTGGCCTGCTTGCGTGCTCGTCCCGGGGGAAGGCGCCGCGTTCCGCGTCATCGTCGTGCTCTTTGGCGCCGCCCCGTAGGCCGTCGCGGGAGGCACTGGATCCGGCCTCCTCCGCCCTGATCCACGCCCTCAACAGCTTCGGCGACATCCGGACCACCTCCTCCTCCTCGTCATGTACGAGGTGAGCCCGATTTCCTTAACCCCTCTCTCCACCCCTTCCCATGGTGATGCGGGACGTCAACGCCGACCTCCTCCCACCTAAGCTCCGAACTAATCATCCCTCGCGGGGCAGATATCGCCTAGAGCAGCAGCTGGATCCGCCCGGTCGCCTCCGGATCGACCCATCTACCACTCAGGTCTTCCCTAGAGGCTGGACTGTGGGTTATTCATTCTTTGTCGTTGGAATGGATTATGGTGAGTGGACACCAGACAGCAGGGGTGCGTACAACAAGTGGGATGCCATGATCCACAGCCTCAACAGCTTCGGCGACATCCGGACCACCACCTCCTCCTCGTCATGTACGAGGTGAGCCCGATTTCGTCACCCCCATATCAATATATATTTCTGAAGTCAAGAATTTGGATTAGTTTATTATTTCAATGATCCTGAGTTGTGATATATCATATATATGTAGTTCACAGTGACTACTGAGTAATGAGATGAAAATGTTAAATTCCTTGCTAATATATCTTTGATGATGCATGCTTAGGTTATAAATCATAAACCATTTGATAACAAAGCGATGTTTTCGGTTGTGCTATTGTGCTTTGGCTTGTTATTTTGTCATTTCGGTGTTTCGGATCCCATATGATCTTTGTCGGTTTCAAATTTGAAACTGACACTAGCTAGAGCTTTCCCACAATAAAAATACAGAGTAGATGTCGAAATAAATATTAGTAATAGACCATTGACAAATGGCAAATATTGTAATCTAGAACAAAAGTCTGTAAAGATTAAATGATAATCATCATTTGTAGTCCTCCAAACAAAATCAAAGCACATAATATAATGATTAATCATCTTGGCTTAGTTGACTTGTACGCTGTTGATGATTATTCCACAACTGTTGAGCAATGCTTGCTCGAATTTGCTCACCGGCAGTGAAAGCATCTAGGCCCCTAAAAATTGTTTTGATAATTAATGACAATATGCGAATATGGGATTAACGTATTTATTGAGTATGTACAAGGTTAAGTCCCATTGGCGCTCTTGTTGATCGGGAATTGCACGCGAAAGGTTTACATGAAGATCTTATGACTCCAAGGCAAGGTACAATAGTCTAGGACTTTTCACTTTTACCGGTCTTAGGTGAATTGGTTGGAAGACGGGTTATAGGCTAGACAAATTGTACTATAAAGAGGGTGCAAAAATTGAGTACCTTGAAAGTGAGCGATGCCACAACCGCTCAAATCTTATTTGGTTTTACCTTGGATTTGTTTTTGGCTTTGCCTCAATTTAAATTTGCTGAATTCTGTTGAGGCGGATGACCGACGTTACTGGCGGGATGGACCGTATTCTTGGGACAAAACGGCGGTCAACTTTTTCGATGAGGTCTTTGTTTTATGGTTTTGCTAAAATCCTCTGTCCGGATGACCGACGACCATTGGCGGATGACCACACCAGTGCAGGGCGCGTCAACTTTTTCCAGAGAAGGTTTTCGGTTGAAAATGCCAGCCGGATGACCATGTATTTGTCGGTGACCGCCTGTGTCTTGGTTGCGGTCGACCTTTTCGAAGAGTTTCCAAAAGCGTATTCCGTTTTTAGTAGGCGGACCGACCGCGTGTTTGCCTGCGGACTGATCGGACCCCCATAATGATTATATTTCAATGCATTAATTATGTAACGATCGATCGTTACAAGCGAGGCCGGATGGACCAAGACTGTTGTTCTGCGGACCGACTCCTCACATCAAAATTGGGAATTTCATGTCCAACGGCTAGTGGAGTGGGTGGAGGCTATAAATACCTCCCCCACTGCAACTAGAAATGTGGTTGAGCCTCATTTAACATCTCTTGAGCCCTTTGCATTGTTTCCTACTCATTGAGAGCATTCATTTCCATTTGCAAAGGTAGTTGAGGTCTTTCCAAAGAGCATTCATTGAGTTTGATAAATTGTGGCATTAGAACACTTTCAAGTGAAGAATTCTTGCTCTATTACTCTTGGAGATTGCCGTCTCCTAGACGGTTTGGAGTTAGGTTCGGTGATCTTCTCAAAGGAGATTGTGAGAAGGCCTGGGCATTTGTGAAGGTTGGAGCTCGCCTATCCGGAGAGGAGAAGAGCTACCTCTAGTAATCGAGGAAAGGCTTAATTCGTGGAGCCGGCTTGAATTGATCAAGCTTCCTCAACGTGGATTAGTGAAGACCGGCAAGTCTTCGATACCACGGGAAAAACTTCCTTGTGTCATTGTGGTTATTTCTAGTCTTTACATTTCAGCATTTATAATTCTAGCTTGTCTATTGTGATAAATTGCTTAGTTAGAATCATATCTTGTTTAGACTAAGTTAATAATTGGATAAACTTGTTAATTTGTCAAAAAGTTTAAAAACCTCCTATTCACCCCCCTCTAGTCGGTTATCCTTGATCCTACAGGCAGCTCGTTCATCATCTCGTATATTTGTTTGACTTCTTACTTGTTGATCACCACGGTCACCATCTGCTTGTGATCCCTCATGCTCATAAAGCCCAAACAACTCATCATTTCGTGCAACCTTCCTTATGAAGTTATGGATTATGCAACAGGCCATAACGATTTTTACTTGAGTCTCGAATGGATAAGGAATCCCACCTTTTACTTTTAAAATTGGGAAACGAGCTTTCCAAACACCAAAAGTGCGTTCAACCGCATTCCGTAGTCATGCATGACAATGATTATATAAATCTTTCGACTGAATATCGCCGATTGCTTCCTCGAAAAGAACCAATATGATAGCGATCCCCACGATACGATTGCAATAAATTTTGGAGTATTGGCGTAGCCGGAATCAACTAGATAATATTTACCTACAAAAATTAATATTTATGACCTGAACAATATCTCTATAAATAACGGGTAACTGCAATAGTTCACTCGTTTTGTCCTTGTACCTTCTGGGACAGAGAAATCTCCATTTGTAATAGCCCATCTAAGAACCGCTTGATCCGATCACGAGACCCTTCCCATCCGTGACAACATATGTAAATGTCATGTCAAATGAAACTACCGCCATTACATTTTGAGAGGAAAACCATGTCTATTTCGAAAGGAGTTTGTTCTTGAGCTTGATTTTTGCCTCAATATCGTCCCATCAATTGCTCCAATACAATTCTGCAGCAAATTTTGGTTAAGTAGAATGTAAAATGGACAAAGCAATCGACCTAGAACATTTACCTTGAAATATGGGTAGAACCTTGGATCGCCCTAATTTTCGATGGAACCTCATTGGGTGGAGTGCATTATGTAAACATCATACAAACTATTAATTGCATCTAAAACTTTATTGAAGTGTCGACTAATTGTCTCTCACGAATGTTGATATCTATCACGCATAACACGATTCCTAACACTTGTGACCAATTGTATGCAAGAACATCACTAGTTGCTCATCCACCGCCATCCGTAGTGTATCCTTAAGTAAATTTTTCTCACACAATTCATTACGTAATAAGTAGTACGTGTGCTTATCAACACGAAGTTGATCAAAAATCGATTGGATGCCCTTCCAACAATTCTCTTGTTCACGAGGACCGATTAACTTTCGAAGTGTTCTGACGGTTTTGAAAACTCTTGTGAAAAACATGTCACGAAACAATGACACCGCAGAAATATTGGTAATAAGCATTTGCTCGAAATCGAGAAAATTAGTCATCGACATTTCTGCACAATTTAAAACAAATAAACAAATGGTGAAGGAAACAAGTATACTTTGATGTGACCAAAGTGAAATAATCGATAATGAAAGTAGCTTCAAGCGTTTTACGACAAACTGAAAATAATGAATGGAAGCTGTTTTAAGTAAGTTATACAATGCCAAAGATAACTAAAATCAATAACTAAGCAGCTAAAGATCGAGTATCCATTCAGTCCGCATCTCGTCATCCATCTCAATGAAAATCGCCCTTTGATCGGCATCTGAGAATGCTTTTGCAGCTTTTAGTTTTTTCTTCGACTCAAGATCCTTCATACTATGTAACATCTTCATACATGATTTCACCGAATAAGCTTCATTTTGTTGTGCTATATTTTTCTTCATTTCAACCATGCTCATTGATGCCTGCGCAAGACGATCCATTGCAAGTACAACATCATCAGCTGTGCGCTTTTGCCCTTTAGGATTATCAGGGGCTCCACCTCCATTAGCATCAACGCACTTCATCTTTTTCTCTCCTAATTTTAGGGGTTTTTCATTTCTCTGGGGATGAACAATAGGGCTAACATGTTTTTCAGGTGAATCAATGTCGTATACTTCAACATCCTCATTCAGATCAATTAGCTTAGATTTGCTTGTAGCCACTGCACCCTTTCCTTTGCTAGATATAGCATTAATTCGAGATCTTTGTTGAACTAGCACATATCTCTTGAAGATCTATCCAACTAGGCCACACTTTTTCGTGATATTCTTGAATTGAGCTATCTCTCTGCAATTAGTAAATGTATTGGTTAAAAATGTGCATTATTTTCAAATCTTATGCAACTACAAGAATATATTATTATTAAGATTCGGATATACCGTAATAAGATCCTCCCAATGTTCGTTAGAAGCTTTGATCATTTTGTCATTGTCATCCCAACCAAACCCTGTGTGTGCTAGAAGTTTGCTCATGGTAGCGTAGCAACTCCGGAAGTACTTATGACGATTTTTCAATTACTGTAATTCAAGCTTGTCAACTCTTGAATCATTGAACCTATCTAATATTTCACGCCATGCTTTCTTTGTGTAGCCTGTTCCTTCCTTCCCACCATTTAAGGTTTGATCTTTTAGTATATTGAGGAGGAGTTTGTCCTCAGAAGATTTCCATATGTGCCGCTTTATGGATGTTTTTTCTGCATTCTCCTTCTTAACTTGTTTTGGCACTTGGTCATCCATATTTCTATTAAAAAAATAGATATATCAAATTACTTGATGTAGCAGAAGACGGAACCCTTGATTTAAATAAAGCAGATGAAAATCTGGAGTGAAGTGCCTGTAAGTAACACCAACCTATTACCATGCTTTACACAACATTGTTAATTAACATCACTACTTGGAAGTATATGTGTGCTAGTGGTATTCAACTTTGTCCAAGTTTGGTGGCCTTTGGATAAGAAGTAAGTTCTCGAGATGTATTTGGGTTTCCTTAACTATATCTGATGGGCTATATGAACTCTTCCTAGATAGGGACAATTCTTACAATTTATGGCATATGTACTAAGATGTATTTGTTTCGGATGTATGCATGCTGCCATAATTCTTAGTACAACACTTGCCAGTTTAGTCTCGGATGTATTTGTTTGATTCTATCTGAGATGTATGCGGTGTCATGCAAGTAATACACATTGCCATAACTTCACTTGTTGAGATTCCAACCAGATTTATGCACTGAATCAACAAAGCTACTGCATGCATCAGTTCAAAATATGGTAAGTTCCCATGAATGGTGTGTTAATTATTATCAATATGATTTATTTGTTTGATTCTAGACCTTAATATGCATGCTGTCATGCAAGTAATACACATTGCCATAATTTCTTTTCGAGGACGCTGAGTTTCCCACGAGATGTATGCTATGAATCAACAAAGCTCTGCATGCATTGATTCCAACCAATTCGGCATTGAGATGGATGTAGAAGTATATTTCTTACGGGCCTTGATTGAAGTGCGGGATCACGGTATTCGACGGGCGGTAGTTTATCTCTGATCTGTATGTTGATGCTAATGGCGGTAGTTTATCTTTGATCTGATCTGGGCGTTGATGCAAATAGCGCTGGTAGTTCTGGGATGTATACGCGCAGCGTCGCCAAATACGACGGCGTGTGGATTTGTTGACTGGTGAGGGAATAAAAAACGAGCTGATTTCTTCCGCGCGGCGTCCTGGTTCTTCCCGCTCGGCGTCGCCAAAGATCTTCTTTCCGTGCGGCGTCCTGGTTCTTCCCGCGCGGGCGTCGCCAGAGATCTTCTTTCCGCGTGGTTGTGTAAAACAGGGTTTCTAAAAAACGACTTGGACTCGTTTTCCCCAAAACCTGATATATTGGATTATGAGAAACCGGTTTTGCTAATATTGAGAGTTAGTTACAAGATCCAAACAGAGTTTTCCTAAAACAATGTTAAAACCGATTTTGCAAAATCCAGTTTTGTTAAAACATGAGATCCAAACAAGCCCTAAATACGCGCGCATGCGTCCACTCCTCGACCGCACTAAGCGCACACCAGCTAGCTGCAGCTAGTGGGCCGGCACCGCCAACATGAGCCCTGCGGATCAGCGTGGCTTCGTCTCGCCTTTGGCCGTCGCGGTGGTGGTCGCCGCCGCCGTCCTCTCCTTTCCGCTCGCCGGGGCGCGCGTTATGAACCGCGGCGACCTCATCGGGCGGCGCGGCATTGCTGGCGCGTGCGCGCTGGCCGTGGCCCCGCTCGGCTACGCCTGCGAAGAGCATGAGGTTTCTTAAATCGATATATCTTGAGTTCTTGACATGATCAAGTGTCTGTGTCACACCCTGTGAATGTATCAAAGGTACGTCTGTGCATGCATCACTCATTAATTTATTGGATATAGGTGACGACGGAGGACGGGTACATCTTGGGCTTGCAAAGGATCCCGAGGGGGCGCGGCGGCGGCCACGGCGCCGGCGTGGCCGGCGGGTGGGGCGGAGCGGGGCAGCCGGTGCTTTTGCAGCATGGGGTTCTTGTGGTACGCATGCATGACGCCAAACATTCTTTTGTGTACTTGTTCTTTCTTTTTTATCAGCTTCATGTTCTGAGCACCCTATGACGCCGTCATGCCGGCCCGTGCACTGCACGCATCTATCTAGCTAGATATCTCTTTGTTTGTTGCACCTTTTGGGCTTTTAGCTTCACATCCTACTTTGTCAACACTGCAAAGTGTGCTTGTGCGTGTGGACCAAAATATACTTTTCCTAGCTTAAGTAGAAGATATACTTCCAAACGGAGGCAAGGAATATACTTACAAGGTTTAGCTAGTGATTGAACACAGTGCAACGATCAATGCTCCTTTTCGTGAGATCGCAATCATCGCAGTGTTAGTCTTGATTCGGAATGCTGAAAATGTCCAAAGACAACACATCAGTTCTGCACTTTTGTTGGGATCAATACGTAGTTAATTAACCGCATGTGAGCTTCACCGGTGAATTTCAGCCTGAAATTTAGTGCAGTCCCGGTCTGACGCACATTATGCACTGCACTGCGCGCACGGCAAAAACGTTGAAGCTGAGTATCATAATTCACAAATAGTAGGTCGTTTCCAAATGTTGTGCAACTTCTCAGGTGGATGGATTCTTGCAGTTAGTGCGTACACTTCCTGAACCGCTCTGTAGACAGGAACAGTTCAAAAGAACGTCGCCGAAGAGCAGTACGTTTTCATATACTGCTCTGCTATTAGATGAGAACAAACCAAGAACGTAAATATGTAGCCTGTAGATCTCATCAGGCCACACCTCTTCTGCTACATGTGCTGCGCAGTCCTTCCATCTTCTTTGTTTGGGGGAACTTTGTACTACTCCATGAGACATGCAGTACGAAGCTTCCAATTGTGGATGGAGAATGGAGATTGCTCGCAAACGGCCACGCCGTGCGCCCGTGCGTGCTGCTAATCATTGCACCACTGAGAGCCGTCACTTGTCAGTCGTCACTCGTCACACACAATGAGATCAGAATTCACAGTACACAACTATCCAGTGCCACGGGAGGCTTGCAGCTAGTGCGCGGATCTTGAAGAAAAAAATAAATAGATATCTGTACATATATTAATATGTGTTTAGAGTCATCGAGATTATATTATAGAGTGCATATCTATGTATATATGAGTTCTGATAAAGTAAAATAAAATCAGACCTGCACCCTAAGCCTCACTTGCATCCAGCCATGAATACAGCAGATAGAGGTACTGCGAAGGTTTCTTACGTACGCCCAACTGATCCGCGTTGCAGGATGGCATGTCATGGCTGCTCAACTCACCAGAGGAATCGCTCGCCTACATCTTAGCCGACCACGGCTTCGACGTGTGGATCGCCAACACCAGGGGCACCAGGTGGAGCCGCCGCCACGCCTCGCTCGACCCGTCAAGCCGGGTTGGTTTTATTCACCTGTATACGTCTGCACATCGCCTGGCTAGCAACGGCTAACTGCCTGCTGATTGGAGTGCTATTTTCTTTCCCTTCTTTTTACCCTTTTGTGCTGTCAGAGCTACTGGAACTGGTCGTGGGATGACCTGGTGGTCAACGACATGCCTGCCATGGTTGACTATGTTTGCAGCCACACTGGGCAGAAGCCGCACTACGTTGGCCACTCAATGGTAAAGAAGAAGAAGCTCTTAACACACAATTCCTTCAATAATTACTAGTAGTTGTCTGGTTCAATTAAAAAAAAAATCATAGTGATGGAAAGATTGTAAGGTGGTTTTGATGAGTGAAGGCATGACATGTGCTCTGCTTTTGACTGCAGGGGACACTGGTGGCACTTGCAGCCTTCTCGGAGGGCGGGCTGGTGGACAAGATGAAATCAGCTGCGCTGCTGAGCCCAGTCGCCTATCTATCTCATATTACCACCCCTATTGGCATACTATTTGCCAGGGCATTCGCTGGAGAGGTAACTGAAAACATCATTCATTTTTTTATACTGAATAATATCATTCATGTAGATGCTGCGGTTGCAGTATTTCTCAAGAACCGTTCACTCGTTATGTTTACATCAAACTCTGTTCTGATCAACCATGCATTGCTTGCAAAACAGCTCATCTCTGATTTCCTTCGTGTGGCCGAGTTCAACCCAACATCGTATGGCTTTCTCGTACCTTGAGAGAGATTCTTCCAGTATGGAATCGACTCTGATTCTTGTGGAGTTGACACATGTTTTCTTTGTTTAGCGTAGGCCTCTAGTGTCGAACTTGGTTAGGTTGTTCTGCCGCAAACCTGGAACAAACTGCTATGATCTCCTTAAAGCTTTCACAGGTAAGGTTATTTTGCTATGTGCATTTTCCTATTTAGTGACTACAAGACAACGAAAGTTTAAGCTATTATCATCTGTCCGTGCCATGAATGTCAGGGAAAAATTACTGCCTGAACAGTTCAGCAGTTGACATCTTCCTCAAGTACGAACCCCAGCCAACATCCACAAAAACCATGGTCCATCTCGCTCAAAGTATTACAATCTTCTCTTCATCATGTTACATTCCTAGTACATGCATGTTTCATTCCTAGTTTACTGTGCAGTAAAAATGTCTCATTGTGTATATATCAACAGCGGTACGAGATGGAGTGCTGACGAAGTACGACTACGTGCTGCCGGACCTGAACATCGCCAACTACGGCCAGGTCGAGCCGCCGGCGTACAACCTGTCCAACATACCGGCCGGCTTCCCGCTCTTCCTCAGCTACGGCGGCCGGGACTCGCTGTCCGACCCCGTCGACGTCGGCCTCCTCCTCGATGACCTCCGGTGCCACGACGGCGACAGGCTGACGGTGCAGTACCTGGACCAGTTCGCGCACGGCGACTTCATCATCGGCGTCTGCGCCAAGGACTACGTCTACAACGACGTGATCTCATTCTTCAACCGTTTTAACTAGCTAGTTCATTATACCCAAAAGAAAGAAGAACAGCTATATATACATAATTATTTTAAGATTATGGAGAGGAGATTATACCTATATATAGCTGTGATGAAGTAGTATTAGTAAGTAGCTACACTTGATTTGACAGAATACTGTGGGAACGTTACATGAATTGAAAGGTGATCACTGAAGCAGTGGTCACCCGTATATGTACTGTGATGCAGGCGTTTACAAAGGATCGATGTACCCCACTATAGTATCATGCAGCGTATAATTAATATTCGTGTGTGCGGGCCTATTGATTGGATTGGCCAGGTTAGCCCGGCCCAACTGTACAGGGCTTTAACTTTTGTATCTTTTTGTTACTCTTCCGATAGGTAACATGAGGACGGAACCAGCCACGTCTTCAGGACGCGATTCTTCTCATCCTTAGCAAACTCCCAAGCTTCGCCAGTGATCTCCCTCTTCCTCAGGTCGTACTCCACAATCTTCCATGGTGACCACATGTACACCGCGGCCTTCTCCGGGTGCAGCGCCAAGAACCTGATCTCGTCACCTCCCCTGCACCCTCCCTCCACGAAATCGTCGACTTTCAGGGCGTGCTTCAGGCGCCATGGGCGTTTGGTAGATGAGTCCTCCTCGAGCGCCCAGACCACCATCAGCTCGCCGTCGCTGCTCACGTAGTGCAGCCGGCCGCCGGAGTGCGCGACGCGGCCGTCCCCGTCCATAGGCTCGGGCAGCTCGATGACTGAGCATGTGAATTCGGCGACGTCCATGCGGACGACGCAGTCCGGGTCGGAGGCCAGTATGTAGACGACGCCGTCGTGGTAGTGCATCGAGCTGGATAGGGAGCCCGCCGGGACGCCGAACTCCGGGTTGCGCACGGTCCACGTCCACGTCTCCGACGAGAACACCTCGATCGCCGCTCCGCGCTCGCGCCACCCGGTGAAGTTGATCACGTGGTAGTGCGGAGAGCTGAACGGGTCGAACGCCAGCATGGACAGCCGCGCCTCCCTCGCCGGCCTGGGGAGAGCCACCCACCTCCTCGTCACCGGGTTAACGACGTAGCACTCCGGCGTGCCCGGGGAGCGGCACAGGAGGAGGCCGTTACAGCCGTCGCTGACGACGGCGCCTTCCTGGGACGGGAAGAAGCCGAGGTCGCAGTCCTCGAGCCGGTGGCCATCCGCGGCGCACGCGTACCGCGGCGTGCTGCCGCCGGCAGGGTCGTCGGGGAAGTAGACCATGGACATGTGCAGGGGGAGCCGGCGGCGGAGGCAGTCGTCGGAGATGGTGGTGCACCAGCTCTTGGACACGCACTTGGACCGCGCCACGGACTTGACGGGGAGCCTCAGGATGATCTCGGTGAGCAGATCATCGCTCAGGTTGATCTCGCTCTCTTCCGCGAAGCTCGTGTCACTGTCAATGGAAGAACTCTTCAGGACTGCCATTGTTGGCCCTCTGTGTTTCTGGAACAGAGGAGAGGGAACAGAGGTTGTAAGAGTTTTGCAGATAAGATGACGATGCAGATGCAATACTTAGATTAGATATACACGGGGCCTATAAATAGGAAACCTCTGAGTAGCAAATATACACGTACCATTCCGTATAAATGAAGACGACGCTGACACCTGGGGCTTTTTTATTGACACACGGCAGCGTTTGGTCCAGGTCGTCTAACCCAGCTAGAATTATTGAAAGCCTGCGTGTGCGCCGACGTGTCTATAGTTGTTCAGATAACAGCAAAAAAAATTTGTCCGGTATACTAGTAACCGTCAGTGCTCAGAAACCTCTGACACGTGTATACACCCAGCGCAATCACCGATCAAACCAAACTGTGACTACGCACTTCCAGACTTCCAGTGCCCTGTTGCTGTTTTTTGGCACGAGCCAAAACCGCAAAAAGAAGGGGTGGCACCCGCAATCTAGGCGCCGGCTTCGGTTGCCGCGTTTGCCGAAGTGAGTGCAGATGGGCATGCACCGTCGTCGTGGCTATCCCACCACCGCCCCCAATTGCCAACCGGTGGTGGTCGGTGGAAAACTACCACTGCACTGCACATGCTCTGCACTGCTGGCTTCCAGTTTAGGACCAGCTGCTTGTTTTGCGCGCACACAGCGGAACGAACACTTCTATTTTGGCCATCACGTGGTATTGAATCCTGAAATCCATACCGTATGGTTGGCTGGTGTCGCAATGATCAGGATTCAGGGAACTGGCGGTGGCATGCGTGCATATCCGAAGGACCATGTGGGAGGGTTCTAGATTATATTGTGATGAATATTGTAATTTGGAAAGATCGGAAAATTGATTTATAAATTTGTCAGCCTTCTAGAGCTGTTTGCAGGCCGTCCGGTCAGATCGGCTTGATTGGATAAATCCATTCAACAATTCACGCTGGTGCTCTTGCGTGGGGATGATTTGGTTGTGGATTTTTTTTTTCCAATTCGGTTACAGTGCGGCTAGGTAGGACATCAATGCCGGCGATAAGGAAGAGGCAACCATTTCTGTTTTTTTTTATAAGTATGTAGTGGGGATGATCATCTTCGATGGCAGATGATCCTTTTTATAAAACAAGGTATAAATTCAGAGTGTGAGATGAAGAGACGCATCGGGGAGCCGAAGCGGATCGATACGACGAAGAGACGCATCGGGGAGCCGAAGCGGATGGCGACAAAGAATAAAACACATTGGGCTGTAGCGATATTATCACAAACAGTTATAACAAAAAAACCGTATGTGATATGTGGTAATATCACAGACGGTTATTGTTAAGAACCGTCTGTGATGTTTCCTGAGCGGTTCTTTGTTGGCTATGCGTGATATGTAGAATTATCACGACGGTTATTAACAAGAACCGTTTGTGATACTTCCTGACGATTTTCAACATGAACCGTCGTGATATTACCTCTTCCTGAGCGGTTTTAGCACGCTAATGTCTGAGCGGTCTCTAAACCAAAATTATGCGTGATTGCATATATCTGAGCGGTTTTGGTCAACCGTCTGTGATGAGGCGTCTAGTATTAGCCTTTTTGTTGTAGTGAGATCAAGAACTAATTCCTCGGGGGTGCATCAATGCGATTCAACCCTTCTTGTTCGTGGTCTGTGGTGATCACGGGCTGGAGGTATCATTGGCGACGGTTGCATCTGTTCTACAGATCGTAATCGCTTGCATATATTTCAACTTAATAAATGATATCACATGTTTTATGTTCAGTTGATAAAACAAAATGTATTACTTCCTAAATGTTCCAATAGTTAATGGACGCCTTTCGAGTGCGCATATTTTGAATTGCGTAGGGGGAATGCACGGGTGGGTGTTTTATGTTTCGGTAGGTAAAATGAAATGCTCTACTTTTTCAACTTCAGTGTTCCAACAGTTCATCGACAATGTTCCATGCATTAAATTCCATAGGGGAATGGGAAAATATTTAACACGTTTGGTTTCAATGTTCAAACTATTCATCAATGATGTTCCAGTAGTTCATCGATGATGTGCAGCAAAAAAAAATACATATTAGTGGAACAAACCAAACGTGCTCGTGGAACAATTCAAGACTAACAGTGAAACAATTGAAAACTATTAGTAGAATAATTAAAAAGAATAGTACAACAAATAAAGGCAATTACTTTAAAAAAATAAAAATATTAATAGAATAATGGTGGAAAAAGTGATACCAGGAAAACAAAAAATACATACTACAACATAAAAACCGTAACTAAATTGAAAGAAGAAAAAGGAAGAGAGGGAAGCGAAATAAACAGAAGTCTTGCCTCGTGGGCCGAGCAGCTCAACAACAAAAACCTGCAACTAAAACCGAAGCCAGCTGCCCTAAAAAAAACCCAAACCAGCTAAACAAGGCCTGTTGCCTTTCCTTCCCAGCCTTGCCTTGTGGGCCGGCTACTCAGCGGCATGATGGCCAGATGCATGTGGCCCGGGTTAGGGTGGATATCGAATCAAGGCTTGTCTTATCGATCTTTTTCTTAAAATTAACATAGTTTAAGCTGAGCTAATGAACCGAGTTAGAGCGAAAATCAATTTTATTTAAATCTACTTATTTCAATATTTAATCAATTAACAAGTGTAATTAGATCAATTTTGAATCTAGCTCTACTAACCATTTTTTTACCCCCGGATATCTCTCCCGGGCCACTGAGGGAGTAGCCTCCGCCTCTCGGGTCGGCGCAAAGTAAGGCAAATGCAGGTATGCAAGCTTGCACTGAATCGTAGTACTTCAAAATGCGGGAAACACCATAAGATTCCAGAGAGAGAAGAACAACTCACGATTCTTTGAGAAGCTGTTAGCCGTCTTGATCTGTTAGGGACAAATCTGTTGCACCCTTTCCATGCGTGCTTCGTGAACCAGTACAGAACCATCGCCTGATCTGACTGACGAGGCATAGAGGAGACTGAGAGGCTGGTTATAGTATACTACAAGTTGGGCTGCTGGTGTGCGGCTCATGCATGCCTCCCAAGTGTCTTAGACGCGTGGAGAGCATGCTTGCATACAGGGGCAGAGCCGGCCACGCCCTAAGCCTTAGGTTGGGCTAGCGGTTCTTGGATTGAACTTCTACATTTAGTGATTTTTCGAGAGAATGTTAGCCCGAGGTATTACAAAGGTAGTTCAGAAGGAAGTTTAGACTGGGATGTAGATATAGACTGGGAAGTAGAAGAAACGAGGAGGGGAAAGTTCAGAAGTGCTTTTCAGTGTTTACATCCTCGTAGCCCAAAATGAAAGACAACAGCAGCATATAAGTATCGGTCTCCTTCTGGAAGCTGACTGGTGGGGTCCCAATATCGCCCTGGAGGTTGCGCTGCCTCTACACGATCCACTTGGTCGTTGGATAACGATCCGTCGGTCTTCGCCTGTGTTGGCTTGCCCTTTCACCCGGCTGATCAGGTCCCCTCTCTTGTTCACCGTCATGTGCCGATCCTGGTGCTGTAACATCCCCCCCTCCTTGAAACTCGGCTTGACCCCAAGCCGATGCCTGAGGAAAGCGTGCCTGCTAGTTTGAAACTTAAAAATCTGTGGAAGAGTAAGGTCCCTCTTAGAGTTAAAATTTTTCTTTGGCTTGCCTTCCAAGAGAGGATTCAAACCGCTGATCAGCTCAAGAGGAGGGGTTGGTTAGGTGATGTGAATTGTGTTCTCTGTGGGGTTAAAGAGGATACGGATCATGTTTTTTTTTATTGCGTTTTAGCAAAATTAGTTTAGTCTTTGCATTAAAGAAATTCTCTTACGGGATCGGGTGCTGTTTCTTTTGAAGATCTTCATTTGAACTGGTTAGGGAGGAGGGGTGCTAACAATAACCATGTTGATTTATTTAGTTTTGTAGCAATCGCTTGGACCCTTTGGAATGTCAGGAACAAAGGGGCTATGGAGAGAGTTTTTCCTAAACATCCTTCTGCAATCATTTTCAAACTCATATCTTGTTTGCAGCGATGGCAAATTCTTATCAAAGACCCTGATAGAAGAATTCTCAATCACTTCCTGGAGAGAGCGGGTGTTTGGCTGCAAAACTTCATGCGTCAAGTGTGATCTTTCTGAAGACTACTTACCCGGATTTATTTCTGCTTATTAGCCTATTTTCTGCTGTCCTGTTTGGATATAGTTGTGCTCTGAGCAGTTGTTAGATGTTGGTTAGCTGGTATCCCCAGTGGGCTTTTTGTTTTTTGTGTTTGTGATCTGGATGCTGTAAGTTTGCTATTAGCTTTCTATAAAAGCTGGGATCCTTTTCCCTTTTTTTTTAAAAAAGGTCTTCCCAGGTTGGACTAGTTGGTGTAACTCCGGACCACTGCACAAGAACCTGCGTGCCTGAAGTGGATCCTGCCCGATGAAGACGAAATTGTAAGACTCGGTCCGGCACTCCTGTCCCTGCTGATTCGGGTAACACATTCTGCACTTGTTCACCTGGAGCCAACGCCTTTTTCAGTTGCGAAACATGGATGACAGTATGAATAGCACTTGTCGGCGGTAATTTCAGCTTTTATGCTACAGCACCGATCTTCTGTTCAACCTGAAAGGGGCCGAAGTATCGAAAAGCCAATTTGTGATTAGAACGAAGGGCGACGGAAGATTGCACATACGGTTGAAGTTTCATATACACCCAATCTCCGGATTGAAAACTCCGTTCTGAACGTTTGGTGTCTGCTTGATGTTTCATGCGCTGGTTGGCTCGGTTCAAGTGTTGTTTCAACAAATTAGACATCAACTCCCGATGCTGCAGCCACCCAGCTAGATCACCAGAAGCACAAGCTGAGGAATCCACAACTCCATAGTGGCGCGGACTGTGTCCATATAAAACTTCAAATGGTGATTTCTTCAAAGTGGTATGGTAAGATGTATTGTAGCAAAATTCAGCAAATGCCAACCATTCAGCCCATTTTGTCGGACAAGCATGAACGAAACAACGAAGATATGTTTCCGGGCATTGATTCACACGCTCTATTTGTCCGTCGGTTTGCGGGTGATAAGCCGAACTCATCCTCAACTGTGTGTGCACCAATCTAAAGAGTTCTCTCCACAAAGTACTAGTAAAGATGCGATCTCTATCGGATACAATGGACTGTGGCAACCCATGTAATTTGAAAATATTGTTGACAAAGCTTTGGGCGACTTGCAGTGCTGTGAATGGGTGAGCCAATGGCAAGAAGTGGGCATACTTGGAGAACTTATCAACCACCACCATATTGCTACTATAGGATGACGATCTTGGTAATCCTTCTATGAAGTCCATAGACACCATCTACCATGCATGATTAGGTACGGGAAGTGGTTGCAAAAGTCCCGGGTATTTGACTCTCTCTGAGTTAGCTTGTTTACAGATAGCACATGCATCAACAAAAGTCTGAATCTGCTTTTTCATCCCTGGCCATGCGAAGAGCTTTTTGGTTTTACTATACGTTACTTGCACACCGGAATGTCCACCTATTGGGCTGGAGTGCATGGACTGTAAGATTTTCTGCTGGATCGGGGTATTATGACCAATCCAAATATGCCCTGCATAACGCAATATTCCATCCTTTTGTGTGGGATTATATTGGTATGGCCGAAGATTAACTGGTTTGACTCCTGCCATCAGTGGTATGCTGTGATCAAAGACTCGCTGCGGTGGTAAGCCCTGCGGTTCAGTAAACAAATGAGCAAAGTCCTGCAATAGTGTCCCAATTGGTCAAGGTATCATTTGGTCAGTATCATCTGCAGTCTCCAGTGACAAGACTGCTCCTGTTGCTTGATGAGTATGTTGAGTGCGCTTGCGATTCTTTGCCGAACCACACAACATTGATTAATACCGGTTTTGATACCTTGCAAACAGACTCTTCTCCCTTGATGCGAAAAAGACATAATTTTCTTCATCCAATGAACAGACATTGGACTATTTTGTTCTAACCAATCAATTCCCAATATAACATCATAACAGTTCAGTTTCAAAACTCTGAATGTAGTGGACAAAATTTGGCCTTGGATTTTCCAATGACACTGCGGATATTCTTGCCCGCAAGCTAATACTCCTCCATTAGCGACCCTCACTTGAACTGGGTTGATAGCTCTTCTGGCCCCCTTCAATCGTTGAGCCAACACCTCACTGATGAAGCAATGTGAACTTCCCGAGTTGACTAACATAATCACTTCTTGTCCCTGAATGACACTCAATAGTCGGAGTGTTTTGGAGTTGTCAGCACCTAGCACTGCCTCCTTGGATATGGACATTAATTGAGCTTCAATTTGTGAACCTTCTTCCTCCAACTTCTGAGAACCCCGGTCACTGTCTATCATCATATCCCATAATTCCTCTACCACATGTAAGTGAACAGTAGGTGCACACTTCTGTTCTCTAGACCATCGCTCTCCACATGTGTGACACAGCCCCTTTGCTCGACGATAAGCGCGGAGAGCTCCAAGCTTGTCGTCATACGGAGCAGCTCTCGCTCCCTCTGTGCCCTTGATCTTGAGTGCGCCTCCGTCCGAGGCGGTTCTACCAGTGGTCTTGGAAGAAACAACGCCATGCATATTCTGGTTCGGGGATTGGAGGTGTACTCTGGTCGACGAGGGTCTCTTCTAGTAGCGTCTAACACCTCCTCCTGTAACAATGCGAGAGCAACCGCAGTATCCAATTCAGGCAGCCTATGTAACACGACAGCCGATCGGATGTCACTTCGTAACCCATCTACAAATTGCGTGATGAAAAACACCGGATTCCAAGAGGAATGATGTGCCAACATGTTATGCATAAGTTCAGTAAATCTTTCTGCATATTCAGCAACAGGGTTTGTTTGTCTTAGGCGGTTAAACTGACGAACTAGCTGTTGAAATTCCTCTCTACCAAATCGGTTGCAAACGGCCTCCATAAATGATTCCCAATCCTCCATTCGGGTATGAGCCTTGGATGCCTGTAACCACATCAATGCCCCACCCACAAAATACATAGTGGCCAGACTAACTTGGAACTCCGGTCCGACAGAACAAATCTTGAAGTAGTTTTCACAGTTCAACTGCCAGGCTTTAGGATTTTCCCCATTAAATGGTGGAAAATCCAACTTTGGAAGAGTGATGTAAGGGTGATAGTTACCCTGATTCTTTCCCCGGCGATCGATGTCCTCCTGTTGACCCATGAGTCCTATACCAGTGTTCCTGCGGACCCAAATTGCTTCCTCCTAATCCGAAAAGGCACCACTCGCCTCTGGCAAGGGCTCTGTCTTGGTCTCCGGTCGTGACAGAATCGGTGACATGTCCACAAGCCTAATCGATAGCACCAGGTTGCGAGAGATTTGAACCACCTGGGATTTCAGTTCTCCCATCTCCGCTCGCACCTCTTCCACCGTCGACTCCATCTCCGGTTTCCATTTGTTCAACTCAAACACCACCGGTTTGATTTCCTCCACGGTCGCATGGATCGCATCGATCTTGTCTTGGAGCATCTTGATCGATTCACTTTGGGCCCGGATGACCCGGGTCAGTTCCGCCATCTGCTGCTCCATTTCTTGAGTCTAAACTTGGGCGCGAGTCCTATAGCGTGGACGATCCAGGGCGTCGGAATCAAGCTCTCAGATAACACTTCTCAAGTAGCAACCAAAGTATTACAAAGGTAGTTCAGAAGGAAGTTTAGACTGGGATGTAGATATAGACTGGGAAGTAGAAGAAACAAGGAGGGGAAAGTTCAGAAGTGCTTTTCAGCGTTTTACATCCTCGTAGCCCAAAATGAAAGACAACAACAGCATATAAGTGTCGGTCTCCTTCTGGAAGCTAACTGGTGGGGTCCCAATATCGCCCTGGAGGTTGCGCTGCCTCTACGCGATCCACTTGGTCGTTGGATAGCGATCCGTCGGTCTTCGCCTGTGTTGGCTTGCCCTTTCACCCGGCTGATCAGGTCTCCTCTCCTGTTCACCGTCATGTGCCGATCCTGGTGCTGTAACAATACCTCTCCTTATACGCAGCAGCACTCAGATCGGATCAGAGTTGTAAGATACGGTACGAGCGTGCACGGTATAAGAACAAGGTACATGAACCCTGTAGAGAAAACCAAATAACGACGCCGAAACAATCATGACAAAAGAGAGATTTGGCGAAGCTAGCTACGAATTCCTTAAACACAACCTCAAAAAAGTACCAGAGATTATTGCTGTCTCTCAATCCTCTCAAACATTTTAGGACCATCAGATCCCTACCCTAAAAAAGAATATAGTGCTAAAAAAATAACATAACCTATAATTCTCTCGTACACCTCTTGCTTTGGATGTGATGGTTTGTGCCTTTTCTCTATGAGCATCCCTGATGCCTTTTCTCTATGAGCATCCCTGATGACTTTATTTAGTGCCCTTTGTTCTCCTCCAAAGAGAAGTCAGAATTATAATCATATTATGATTCACATATGAATCATTGTAGCACACCTCTCGAAGTCTTAGTTTATTATGATATGTGTCACCATACTCAACAATCTTCATATTGACTCTTATCCTTCGAAGTTAGCGTGCTCCTCCAAGAACTCGCTCCAAGTCAGTTCTGTCTTCTTCTTTTCTTCTTTTTTTTTTGCTTTTGTTTCTTCCTCCCACTTTTGGGAGTGCCCCACCACAAGGGCTCATGCACATGGTCACATCACTGAAATGTATGTGTCGGTGTCCAGGCTAGCCTTCCAAGACCCTCCACTTGAGAGTTCATTCGTTGTGTAGTTTGGTTAACCACACATCATGTTCTTATAACCCTTCATGCTACGATTTGTACCGTCTCTGAGCTCCACCTGCTTGTCTATACCACGTAGTTAGTTCCACCTCGTCTTCCTTCCTCCAACGGCTCGCACCTTCGTCTTTGCGACTACTAGAGTTTGCAACCATCTTTGCAGTTCCGCATATAACTAAAGATGAGACCTGAGTACCTACCGTTGATAACACGATTTCCTTCTCCTGGACTGGATTTTTGTCGGGCCTACATATCAACTGGTATCCTCCATTGCTCTAGATATTTTCATGATTACATGTCTTTTAAAAGTAACTCGTATGACTCCACCTCGAAGTGAAACCTCACAACTATTGAGTTCAACCGACCTCATAGATATTAGATTCTTCTTTAAATCGGGAACATACCGGACCCTACCAATGTGCGATGTGCTCTGTCACATATCTTCAATGTAACCGTTCACACCTCGGTAATTGCATACTCCTTGCAATCCGCCAAGTGAACAGTTTCATCCGCCGAACATAGAGATCCTTCATCAAACATCTCACTCGACGAACATATGTGGAAGCAACAACCTGGATCTAATATCTATTCATGAGAAATACTTGATTGATTGTCGCCAAGTGATTAACTGGAGAAGGTGTCACCCTGTTGTTGTTGAAGGCCGGTCGTTGAAGAGGCCCAAAGAGTTTGGGCGCTCGTCTGTTGGGTTGTCCTAAGGTGTAGACCAGCCGTTGTGGATGCCCCGTATTTAACAGTTGGTCTGAACCTAGAGGTAGGTCACCGTCGACATCACCGTGGGAGGAGGAGATGAGTTAGAGATGTCGTCTCTTTTGGTCGTCTTGTTAGGGTGGAATGCTTGCCGTAGTTCTTCAGCCGCGGCGGAGCTTTGGTTCTCCAGGCTTTCGCTTCTACTCTTCTCTCTCAAGCACAGCGATGGTTAACCTCTACATCGCTAACTTGACTACCAGAAACTTCAGCGTGTTAGGTGGTGGGGGTGTCGTCCTTCCTTTGGTTGCGGTGTGTGGTATGGGTGCGTAAGAGTCGATTGGCGTCCGCCGTGGCTAGTTGGTGTTTACCTTAGCCTGTATTAGGTTGCTTAACCAGGTGTTTAGAGGGGTTCCTTTTCTCTCTGTGGTGTTTCCCTCATTGGGATAGAGAGGGTATTTTTTTTTCTCTGTTTTTTCTCCTACATTATTAATATAATAAGAAGCTCTTCTGCATGTTCGTTTTAAAAAAACAATCATATATGGGACGGGAAGTGAGAGGGAGGGAGTGAGGGAGGGAGGGGGGTTCGAAGGAAGCATACAGGTCGGCGATCTTGGAGTGGTCGTGGGTGAGGGTGCTGTATCCGACAGAGAGAGGTGGGTGTCGGCGGCGACCACGCAGTAGTCGGTGGCAGCGATGGTCACGCACGTGCCGCCGTTGTTCTCGTATGGATTGAACCTCGCTATCGCCTTCCGCTCAGAGAGGAATCAGGAATCGACGATCACCTCGGGCGGGCTCTCTCTCTTGTGATCTCTCTGCTTCCTCCGTTTCTCTCTTGGTACGAGCGCGGCGAGGATGAAAACTTGAAAAGGCTTCGCTTTTAAGGCGGACGAGACGCCGCGGGTGTTCTCTTCGTGTGCTGCAAGAAGTCCGGCTCGGTCGCTGCCTCGGTGAGTGTTGACACAAGCTACAGTCGTTAGTTGGCCGGCTTGGTCCGTTACTTGGCCTACCAAAAAAAAGATGGGCAAGCCTGTTGGATTTTCTGTACTTTTTCTTTTTTCGTGGGAGCAGTGGGCCTTGTGGACGGTTGATCGGAATAAGCCCATGTCAACAGATGCATTTGCTTCAGCTATTTGTTTTGTTGCTGTGGCCTGCGCGGTTCAGGAAATTAGGGTACAAATTCAGCATGAAACTTGCTATCGATTTGGATTTGTTATGAAGATTCAGATTGGATAGCTCAGGTCGACCTAAATGTGCCCTTCAGAGTCCGCACTGACGGCACTGTCAATCTGTCATTGGATAGCTTCCAAGGCCTTCTCTGATTTCTCCTCAGCACACTATGTGAAGGTTCTTGTTGGATTTCAGTGATGCGCCAAAGCTCTACTCTCAGTGCATTGGGAGAAGAAGGCGATTGTTTGGGAGTTGCATTGGATCAACAAAAGCGCAGAATCTTCTTTCTTTAATTTCTCTGGAAAAGGAGGCATGCACTTAGTTAACACTTGGGTTCAGGTCCCTGTCACTTCGAGTGGCCAGAACGCGGGAACGGCTCAGCTCCATCGAGTGGCGGTGTCCCAGCTGATGAGCTGGCCGCCTTAATAATTTACTTTAACTAGCTAGCTAGTGCATGCTCATTAGCAAAAGAAACCTGACCCTTTAGTTACTCTATTCACTAACCATGACGTGAAGTATGCTTTCTTTCTTTACTTACCGAATTTATGTTTGTCTCAGACCGGAGCTTTTTATTTTGTAATCTATTTTTAAAAAATATTTTGAAGATAACCTCCCTAACTTTATTTTCAATTCTGATCTTTTTAGTCACACCATAACCCGTGGCGTGATTAAACTGTGCGTCCGTTTTTGAGCTAAGTTCTGTCATGCCAAGAGGAGTGACGTGATAACACTCGTTTGCCACGTCGAGGTCCGTGGTGTGACAACGTGCTTTTGCCACGCTACGCGTTGTGGCGTAGCCAAAAGGGTCAGAATTGGAAATAAAGTTAGAGAGAGATTATCTTTAAACGCTTTCGCTAGCTCCTAGTCGCCTGAAATTTGTTTAAAGCCCAGTCATCTACAATTGCACACCACTAAACCTAAAATTGCACTAACAAGTGATGTGTAATTTTAGTACAGTTTTACTGTAGCTTTTAGTTCTATTTGTTTTTGTATTTTTAGGGTTCACTTAGATTTACTTTTGTCTAGTTTAGAATTTTTTTTTGTTTTATTTTTGTATTTGTAAGGTTTACCTAGATTTATTTTGTCTAGTTTAGAATTTTTCAACATAAAAAACAGAAATCATTGGATGGTGATCCAATGGCTCAAAAAAGTGACCGGGTTTTTTTATTTTTCAGGAGACTGTAGCATAGTCAGTCCCATCTTTAAAATATTTGTTAAAAATAGATTAAATAATAAAAAAAGTTCCCCAGACCACGAGTAACATACACTATATGGTGATAAAAGTGACCGGGTTTCTTTAGTTTTCAGGAGACCGTAGCATAGTCAGTCTCATCTTTAAAATATGTTTAAAAAATAGATTAAATAATAATAATAAGTACCTTAGGCTGCGAGTAACATACACTACACGGTGATGTCTGCTGCAACTGCATGTGGTAAGAGGAGTCACTGGCTACCGGCCTACCTGCACCTCTCTTTTTCTTACCACCTGCATATATGTGGAATAAGTAGAACCGTCCTTTACTTGTCCTCTCTTTCTCCTGTCGGCCCAGTAGTTATTTTCTTTTCGTTTTAACTCTCTCTCTCTCTCACACACAGAGCTTAATTATGTCAAACCATGAGAAATTTTAACGTCCTTGAAAACTTATTTATTAACCAATCACAAGTGTACCAATTGATACCAAATTGGATACTAATGAATGCTAGTGGCACATTTTAACATCGTTTTTAATTATATACGATCAGTGCATAATGTAGGAGAATGATCGACCGAACTGAATGTGCGCTCAGACGAGATGTTCCAACGCTACCAAAAAGAAGCTAGCTCCTCCTATTATGAAAGAATGGGCTTTTGCAGGGCCGGTCGGCGACTACTTAAAACTGAGCATGGCATATATGCAGCCATTTTGTGTGCACATGGAACGGTGACACGATGGATCAATCGATTGGCGACTACTCAAAACTGAAAACGATGTTTACTGGCTGATTACGGCGGCGGAACCGGAAACATAGCATATTTTCGATCCATATAGATCAATGGTGCGAGGATCGATGATAGACACTCGTTCTTATTTAACCGTCGGCAGTACTCTTCTCCTCACGTGATAGAGAAGCTCTAAGTAGGGTTTTGAATACCGGAATTTTTTTTTACCGGGTGGGGCCGATAGAGCCGATAGCGCTGATTTTCGGTTTTTTTCGGTGAGTTTCGGCCGAAATTTTCAAACAGATTTGAATTTTGAAAATTTTCGGTCGAAAATCGGCCGAATTTTTTTTAAAAAAATCGGCCAGATTTCGACTGATTTTCAGCGCTCCCAGATTTTGCCCAGAAGGCCAGAACATCCAGAAAACAGATTAATAGATAATCATGCAAACACTGAATTCATCCATTACAGAAATCATGCAAACACTGAATTCATCCATTACAGAAATCAACCAATCATCCATTCATCTGCAAAACAGACTTCAATCTTCATCATCTGCTTTCAGAAGGAGTCAAGTGAGGAGGCAGGTTCACACTTTGTGTTGTTTTCCTTCTAGTAGCAGCACTGCTATCTCTGAAGATGGCATATCTCTGAAGATGGTTCACACTTTAGTACACATGGATTGTTATATCGTGTTCTGTTGAAGTAACTGGGAAGAAACAAATTTACTGCAGTACACTTTTTAATACGATGGTTGCACTATCAGCGTATAAGAATTCGCATTCATGATTTCTCTCACAGTATATAGCTCAGCAGGCATAAAAAATGTGAATCTTTAGGTGTGATGAGATGCAGATCATGCCCATACTAGGTCCAAAGCATTATACCAAAAGTTTCTCTTACATGTGCAGAGCATGCTCCATTCTTATATTTGGATGCTGTCAAAATAAACATTAACTATCCTATTATCTGTGTTCAATTTTGGCCTAATGGATCCAGTGACATCTGCTAGTACTTTTATGAGATTAATATTCAATTTTCTTTAAAAAAATGCTTGAAAGCTTTAAGCATACTGACTTGTTTAACTAATATATTAGTAGTAAGATTATAATATATTGCTAATACCCAACAGGTCAGCTTGTTTCATAGTTCTTTTCAATTATATTTTTCTTTTCTGTGATATCATCAACTAATCCTTGGACTTTTACATTTTTCCTTCCTATGCTATCATAAACTAATCCCTAGAATTCAACATACATCATGCAGTAGTAGTTCTGTCGACGATTGAATCGCCGATCTTATGAAAATAAAAGGAGGAAAATGACGTAGAGTATCCTGGAAGAGAATGGGGGCTGCTCTTTATTTATATGAACTGGGTTTACAAGACTTGACTAGGGACTATCTCCTATTACACTGAATGTATTGAATACTCTTGCTTGACCTTCGTTGCCTTCATTGTTCGCTGTTGTGTGTCTCCTCTCCCTCGTCTTCTGTGCTTCACCATTAAATAACTCCCGAAGGGACGGCAGTTACTCCTAGGAAAGACGTCCTTGATGAAGCGTTACAACTGGTTGGAGGTTTAAGGTAGTTAACAATGTGCTAAGCGCTGCGGTTAAGTATTTGTGAGACATTTAACATAAGGTGGTTTATCGTCGAGTCTTGTATGTCATCGTAAGTTATGGAGCGTTTAGCACGTGTTCCATTCATCATCTGGTTAATGGTACTGTTCATAGCATTTCGAAGCGACCACAGGTGAACCTAGTCCGACCAGGTACCCATCGTGTAACCTCTGGAATCCTTACGACCAGTGAGATCGTTAGCCTTAGGGGTTACGACCATGAAGACGTATGGTCTTTTTATGTATTTAAATTAATACATAGAGGTTTTAATCCTCGTCAGCTAGCCCTCGAACTTTAAATGAACAGGTCGTGTGAATGCCTTTTCCCGATGAATTCATATCGGGCAGACCACCATTTAATGTCGTGACATCCGAGGTGGTTTGTGTTCATTTTAAAGTTGAGAACTTGCCTTGGGAATCGAAGAGTTTTTCTGTCCGTTGGGCGAAAAAGAAGTTTTTTGCTGTTCAGACTTTTGTGGATATCCTCCGATCGTAATTCGAAAGACCCGAGGCCATAAAATCCCCATTGCTAGACCTTTTGGATTCTTTATGCTTCCAGATCCCTTTTTCTGATCTCTTTTATCCAGACAAAAATCTTCGTCCTTCCTTTCTTGTTCTTCCGACCACAAAAATCTCCTGCGAGTTACGCTCATCCTCAAGGATTTTTATCATGTCGAGCAAATCCTAAAGTGGTTGCCGTCGGAGTTGAGCAAGAAAAAGCTTGAAGCTTTGGAGAAGATCGGGATGCTTCCGGACAAGAATTTGATCAGATGGAGATCGGCATTTGGAGAGCATTTCCCAAGTCGCGAAGATGAGGAAATTCCTGTTTTCCTCGCCTACATCGAATGTGAAATTTGAGATTGCAGTACACAAATTCCTTCTCCGTGTTCTTGAATTCTCTGAGTGGAATTAGTGAATTTGGCCCCGAATTCCATCGCCAACATCAGCATCTTCACATATTTGTGTGAAGCAAACCTGGGATTGCCTCCAAGTTTGAGGCTCTTCAGGTATTTTTACCAAATGGTGATGGGGAGAACCACGGAGACTCCCGGGGAATGTACATTGCGCCTTCACGACGGAAAGGCCGATGAGTACATTCATATGTACTCAAAATCCTCATGGTCGTCATGGAAGAAGAACTGGTTCTATATGACGGTTACGAGGGACGACGGCCTCTATTTCGCCGGGATGAGAGCAACGGAAAATCCCAAATGGAGAAAGACCGTGGAGAAGACAGGAGTGGTCGGGCGATGGGTGGATGCCATCTACGACCTACAAGTCAAGGGCTTGACCTCTTGGCATGTGGTGAGGGATTTCACTAAGCGCCAAATTAGCCCATTAAAGCTTCGGACTCACTCCCTGATCTGGTCCATTGGTCGTGATGAAGCTATCTCAGGAGGTGGTAAGTCTTTGAGATAACTCCGACCAGTATTTTCATTTGATTAATGTATTACCTTAAAACATGTTCATGTCTTATTTTCTCTCTTCTTTCAAAGCTCTTTCCCCTGAAGAAGTTAGAGAAAGGATTAGGCCGATCTGTGCGAGAACTGGAGAAAAATTTGGATTTCTGAGATCTTGGCCATAGCCTCTCTTTGAAGAGAGAACAACAAGACTTAAGGTAAAAAATCTCTTTTATCATGTATACATATATATTCTCCGATCAGGTTTTTGATCATGCTCTGTTTTTGTAGCTGGTCGGGTTGCAAATTACACACACTAGTGAGGCTAAACATCCCACCGTTGTTCCAACCGACTCGTGCCCAGATGCACTGGAAGAAGATGAATCTCCCGAGGTAACAGAACATTTCAAAAAATATATATATATAGTTTAGATAAAAGATTTCATCACCTAACCAAATTCATTTATTGGTTTAGGTGGAGAAGGCTGAAGGCCACCAGCATGCGACTACGGAGGTTGCCAACTCGCAGCGATGTTGTTGGCAATGGACAGTTGTTGTTGGAACAAGCTGGATGGAGGTCGGTGAAACCATTCCGTCCGACCGATCATCAAGGATGTAACTTTTGATTTAGTGATCGAGAATATCGCATCCGATATTACATTGGATAATGCAATGATTTGGCCAATCTGCGGATCGAACAAGCAAGGCCGAAGAAGAAAAGAAAAGGAAGGGAGATGTCAGATTTTACTCTTCCGTTTCAAAGTCAAATCTCGAAATTAACTAGATGCGCTCAAATGAAAGTGGTCGTATAAGCGCATACCTTTAATAACTTCTTGATGATTTGATGCCTCTCTCCTTTTTTAACTTCCCTTATTTGCTTGGCATAGGTCCTCTGGCGTTCGGGCGTTTCCACAGATTCCTTCTAAGGACCCAATTCTGAAGAGGTCCATGAGTAGACCACTTCGGGATAAAGTTCACGAGGAAAGAGTGGTCGGAGAAGCCCCCGAGCAGGCGTCAAGGCCAACAGTTGAGTTGAAACCATTGGTGGTTCTAACTCCTTCTACGGAGGTAGTGAAGGGCTACGGGTAGGCTACACTAGCGCAAATTAATAAAAATTCTACCCGTAAACCAAGATCACTACAGTTATAGATCACGGTCTTACCACTAGACGCACAGGTGCGGAATTGATGCAACCGTCGGGCGAGTAGTCGTACTAAGTTGATGCGGACGTCGGGGTAGAGTAGTCGTACTACTTCCTCGTCCTCGTCACGGCGTCCCCACGTCTGCCTCCTCTCTTGCGGTTCGTCCAAACGCCACAGATCTGGCGCCTCAAAGGTATCCACGTCACGGGAGGAAGCGGCGCCGCCGGACTACTAGATCGCGCGGCGACTAGGGCGTGGGAGGGTGGCGGCGAGGTTTGAGGATGTCACGAAAAACTCATCACCAATCTCTGCGCCCTTGCCCTCCTTTTATAGGCGTCCTTACAATGGGCTTCTACTAATAGAGGCCCATTAGGACCCAATGCCCGATCTAATTCGGATCCAATCCGAATTAGGCTTCACCCTTAAGTGTGTGACCCTATAGGTTCACGTATGTTTAGACATGACGCAGTATACATACTTGGTCAATAGTTGGTAGCGGTCTCTAGCAAGGCGTGCCAACTCCTAAGCGTACACAAAGATCATATCGGACGAACCATCACAGCGTTATGTACATGCCAATCCCTTTGCCTCACGATATTCTGGTTGAGCTCCAAGTGACCACTCTATCTCGATCCTATGATCTGGAATCCCTTACTAGGTTAACTCTTAACCTTAAGTAGCATGGCCATGCATTTACGGATCCGATCACTCGAGGGGCCCAGAGATATCTCTCTCAGGTAGAGAGGGCAAATCCCATCTCGTGACCATGCCTCGCAAAGATGCTTCATGACAAACCCGAAAGCTACCTTTATAACTACCCGATTCACGGAGTAGCGTTTGATAGCCCCTAAGTAGGTCGATTCACATCTCAAGTACATGCGACAATCTCGGTCCGAGGACAAAGGCGTACACATTGTGTAGAGAGAACCATAAGTATAATTGTTATGTCTCATGTTGGGTCGGTCCAACCCCATGTTCTAAACATGTGTCCACATTATTGGTTTGACATCTCCATGTCTATGACCTGTGAAACATGGTCATCAACCGATACATGTGCTAATCCATCATTCACGTGTGTCCTCACATGAACTCCGACTAGGGACAACTTTAGAATAACCATATAAGTAAAGAGTTTCACAAACAAGTCACATACTTGTTAATCAACACAAAGGTAATATTCAAGGAACATTTATTAAATCATGGATACAATGAAATATCATCATCTCTATGATTGCCTCTAGGGCATATCTCCAACAGGTAGATGCCCCTAAAGGCCCTCAGCAGGTTCCGACCATTGTTGGTATTTCTCCTCAACCTGACAAGTTCCCTTTTCGCCCCCGATTCATCGAGGATAAGGAGCTTGACGAGGCATGGGGAAAGATATCGGACCATCACATCAAAATGCATCCTGATTCCATTTTTGGTGGATACAATGATTTGGCAATCCGGGTAAGTATCTACGACTAGTTTCATAATCTCTCCTAAAAAGTCTTTTAAAGAGAATTTTAAAGAGGAAAATGCTATTTGAACAAAGATATGGTCGAGAACTTTCTTTGTGGTCGGAGGATGACCAATGGATTAAAGACTTGGAGCGAAACACTCCGAATTAGAAAGTAAGAACTTTCCCTTAGTTTTTCTTTCTTCAATGCTTCGCCCTTTGCTAATTATTCTCCTTTATTGTATTTGATAGATTTAGAGAAAATAAAAGAAGAGATCTGGTGAGAAAGCCAAAAGGGCTCTTTGAAGAAGAAATCAAAGCTAAGAACGATTCGATCGCCGAGGCTACGACCAAACAAGGAAGACCTTAATAAGAAAATTGAAGGTAATAGGTTGTAAACTTGACTTATTATTTTCCTCCAATTATTTTCTTGCTTATCACTGTTTTACTCTTGCGAGCAAAAACAAGTTTTAGACGAGTAGAAAACTACGAAATTTGAGCAAGACAAGGAGGCGCTCTCGTTCAAAGTTTAGATGAAAAGACTAGATTTTTGAACAAGATGATCTTTGACATGAGATCGGGATCAAGCACCGCCTACCTTAAGAGATCGATGAGAAAATGAACTATTTTGGTCAACTTCTAGAGGATCTTAACAATCTGCTCAAGGCTACTCGGAAGAATTATGCCCAGGCCATGAAAACAGGCGTTGCTAATGGAGTTAGTTTTGCTTTGGCAAAACTGAAAGCTTCCGACCCCTCTATTGATTTCCAAGTTGTTGAAGATGACTTCAACTGCTTACCTGAGGAGGCAACTAAGTTCATGGAAGAACTCAAGCCACTTGGAGATAAAGTAGTAGAGGAAATGGAGGTCGGATCCCCATCAAGCAGTAATTAGTCTGGGAACATTTCTAGAGTAGACTCCTGCAAAAAAAAATGTAAGAATATCGAATATGTGTAAAACTTACCTTTTATGTCATTTAGCAATGCCGTTGTTTTATCCTGTTTGACTATTTTTAAATTCTCACAAACCTCCTAGCCCCCGACTGCTTTATAGTAAAAGAACTTTACTATACAAGCAGGTAGCCAAGAAAGAGAATAATAAAAAAGTCGAAACCATAATTTTGAAGGTATGTGCCGATATGAAGTCAAAACTGGTCGTACCAATACTAGGAAATCATTGTGGTGGAACCGACATGACTTAAGCTTAGTTATAGATCCTTGTTTGCCATGATCGAAATACCAATCAAAAAGTTATATATGGTTGGATAAGAGACCTTGTTTTTGTGACATAAGGAGAAATGCAAAAATGAATGCAGCAAATTATAAGTGAACTTTGTTTATATCTATTATCCTAAAGTCTGGTCGGAAGGAATGCTTTAGATCTGAATTCACATATCATATTTCGCGAAACGTGTTCAAACTCTCTATCCGACTGGTAGCGAGGATCGTAAGAAAAGAACCGTCGCTAGGAAGCTCCTTCCAGTGGGCAGGACCACGTGCGAAAAAGGAGAGACTTCGACTAGGAGGCTTTCCGTGTCGACCGATGAGCTGATAAAGCGAGCGGAATCTTGAAATAATGAAATATAACCTTCATAATCTGAGGCATTTCGTTCAGTATGGGAAGTTATTTGTACGATGCTCTGATTACACATATATTTCATTAAGAAAAGAATGTTGTCGCTCGTGGTAAAATGCTCACGACTTCGGACAAAAATGGCGTATGACTTAGAAGTCGTTGCGAGAGTAATAGAGATCCTTAGAAAGGATGTCGGAGAGAAAATTGTCTTCTCCAACGGTTTAAATTAACAACCATGAGCGACCAAATTATAGGTATATATATATAAGCAATGTTACTTATTATTATTATTTTTTAGGCGTAAATGATTTTACTGAAATTGAAAGAAATGAAAGAAAGTAAACAATAATTAAACATAGAACTTACGCAATTGATCAATGTTCCAAGAATTTGACAAAATTTGCCCATCAGACATAGCCATCGTCACGGAACACAGTCGGGTAACCCGACCACGATGTAAGACCTTCCTACTTGGGGAAAGTTTATTGCGATTTGCCTGGCTCTGAATTTTTCTGAGAACCAAATCACCTACAGCAAGGCTGCGAGGTTGCACCTTACGACTATGGTACCTTCGCATGGCTTGTTGGTAGACTACTGATCGTACAAGAGCTTGATTTCGTCATTCTTCAAGGAAATTGACGTCGTCGAGTCTTCGTTCATTACGATCGTTTTAAAGCGATCAATTGAAAGCGAGCCAATTTTGAGTTACGGAGGAAGCATGGCTTCACCCGTAAACCAAAAAGAATGGTGTTTCACCGGTCGCACGATCGTTAAGTGGTTGAGCGGCCCATATCTGAGCGGAGTTCTTGAACCCAAGCTCGACCGTTTGATTAAGCGGTGAATACTCGGCGTTTGATCCCTTGCATAATGATACCATTGGCTCGCTCAATTGCTCCGTTGCTCTGCGGATGAGCGACATAAGCAAAATGAACTTTACACCAAGTTCATCGTAGAATTCTTGAAATTATTTGCTAGTGAATGGCGCCATTATCGTGATTATCGACTAGGTACACCAAATCGTGTGATCACATTTTTCATTAGGAATCTCTTAGCGGCCTCGGTTGTTATTTTAACAACGGCTCGGCCTCGATCCATTTTGTAAACGTGTCAATCATGACGAAAAAAATTGAAGCCCGGGTGCTCTTGGGAAAGGTCCCGAATGTCCATCCCAGGTTGCAAAAGGCCAAGAAAGAGAATCGTTTGTAAGGGTTGTCTTGGTGATGTTCTTATCTGCTATAAAACCGACATTATCGCGCCGTCACAAGTTCTTTTGCATCATGAAGGGCAGTTGGCCAGTAGTATCCTTGCCTGAAGGCTTTACCGACCAGAGTTCTGTAGGAATGATGTGCTCCACAGACTCCTTCATGGATTTCGTTAGCAACTTAATGCCATCCGTTTGAGATATGCATCTCATCAACACTCCATGAGATCCTCGTTTGTACAAGGTACGTTCGATTAGAGTGTATGATTTGGCTTTTCGTGCTATACGATCAACCTCTACATCATCTTCGGAATTATGTCATCTTTGAAGATAATTGTAGATCGATGTCATCAATCTCTACCTTGATCGTGGCGGTGCCAACCGTCAGCGACACATGGAGCATCCATGTTCTTTTGATCGGTTTGTTCGACACAGAAAGAATCATGTATGTTCTCGGAAGGCTCGACTACCAAGGGTGAATCGAGTTGCTCGAGAAAAACTCAGGCGGAGACGGTTGACCTCGTGGAGGCCATCCGTGCCAAGCGGATCCGCGAAAAGTTTTCCTTTCTAGGAATATGTTGGATCTGAAAACCGAAGAAGTGCTTTTTGAGTTTTCGTACTTCCGCCAGATAAGATGACATCTTGGTACTTGAGCATTGATACTCTTTCCCTACTTGATTCGCTACGATTGAGAATCGCCTTTCACTAATGTCTGCGAATCCGGCGAGCGAGCTGCTTGAAGTCTGCCATAAACCTTCATATTACGCCATATTATTTGTGGCGGGAAAATTTAACTAGATGGCGTGCTTGATGTGTTCGCCCGATGAGGGATATCGAGGATCCTCCACCCAGACCCTTTTAACATCAAAGAACCGTCAAAGTACATTGTCCACCTCGTGGTGTTCATACACGGGCCCTTGGGTGGGTTCAGGGTTTGTCCATTCGGCAATGAATTCTGCTACTGCCTGGGACTTTATCGCTGTTCGTGAAATGAAATGGAGGTCGAACGCCCCTAGTTCAAGCGCCCATTACGCTATTAGTCACGATGATTCCTGTTTCCAAGGACTTGACCAAGGGATATCCGTCGATGCGACCACTTTGTGGGCCTGAAAGTAATGCCTTAGCTTCCTTGAAGACATAAAGAGACCATAGAGCAACTTTTGTACCTATGGGTATCTTTCCTTTGGTCCATGTAAGACCTCGCTTACGTAATAAACTAGTCGTTGGATGTTATCCCTTTCCACGACCAGTACACCACTCACTGTTTGTGGAGTTGCTGCCACGTACATTAGCAGTGTTTCTCCCGGTCTTGGAGAGACTAAAAGCGGGGCACTTGTAAGGTACTTTTAAGTTCTTCAAAGGCATCGTTTGGCTCTTTAGTCCATTCAAAACTCCCATGTTTAGGAGAAGTTTAAAGAAAGGTAACCCTTTTCTCCTAACCTTGCTATGAAACGACTTAGCGCCGCCATCTGACGGGTTAGTTTTGGACTTCCTTCTTCGTGGTCGGAGGTCGATCCGTCAATGGTCGCTATCTTTCTTTGGATTAAACCCGATACCTCTAGCCGAGACTAGGAAACCAAGCAATTTTCAGTGAAACTCGAACACACACTTTTCGATTCAACTTGAGGTTATGCCTTCTCGGGTTCTTTGAAAGTTTCTTGTAAGTCGAGATGTGGTTGCTAGCGTTGGTGGTCTTCTGACCGATCATCAACGTAAGCTTCTAAATTCCGACCTATTTGTGGGCTAAAGGTTTTTGCATCAACCTTTGAAAAGTTGCACCAGCGTTTTGAGACCAAATGACATCTTAACATAACAAGAAGTGCCATATGGAGTGATGAAGGAAGTTTTCTCCTCATCCTCTTTACACATACTAATCTGGTGGTACCACTGAATACGCATCTAAAAACTTAGTAATTACGCACCGGAGGTAGAATCTACCAGTTGATCAATGCGTGGAAGGGGAAAATAAATCTTCGGATAAGCTTTATTAAGATCTGTAAAGTCGATACACATTCGCCATTTCCCATTATTCTTCCTAACCATTACGAGGTTGGCGAGCCATCGAGGGTGGTTGACTTCACGAATGAATCCAACTTTGAGAAGCTTGTTAATCTCTGTTGGATTGCCTCCTTCCGATCAGTGCAAAGCGCGCGGCTTTGCTTGATCGGTTTTTATCGGTGGAGAGCTAGCTCGTGCTCGATCACCTCGGGGACTCGGGCATATCGACGCCTTTGCCAGCGAATCGTCTGATTTGCTCGGAGGAAGGAGACGAGCGACTCTTCCTATTAGGATCGAGCCTTGCCCCGACCGAACTTTGCGGCGGGTGGGCGGATCTTCTGGTCGAATAACGACTTGGCGCTGTCCGGAGAAGTGCCTTTGTCGAGGATACCTCTTTTATGCAGTCGGAGGGTTTTGGTGTCATTTTCGGTCTTGTGTGCTTGGCTTTGCATGGCGGATGAATTAGCCTCTCTGGTCGGGAGTTCATCGACCGATTCTAAGCATTTTCGATCACATGCATAAGCCATTTTACGATCATCGAATAGTGATGACTCCTTCGGCCCGGCATTTTCAAACTTTGATAACCATAATGCGTGGCTATCAAGAATTTTGCTAACTGCCGGTATCTTGATTCAAAGTTTACCACATCAAGCGAAACTTTTCCGTTCGAAAGTTATCGAGCCTTCGAACGTAACGGTAAGAAACTTGTCCTATCGGTTTAGCGGTGGAGCAGGAACTATGCCATGAAAAGCATATTTCCTTTGGTTTCACCTTTGACATGGAGACACGCATTTCTTCTAAAGCTCCGAAAATAATATATTCAAAGAACTATCTCCATCTACCAAGACTCGATTAACCCTACAATTATTAATGGTTGGTTCGACAACAAGAGGAACCTACCTAGTCGAGTCGAAGGAATGGGGCGATCGTCCTTCTTGAAGAAATTGCAATGTCCGACCACTTCGATTGCTTGATAGTGTTAGGAGATTCGACGAGTTGACCTCCGCTCCACGGCTTTCGGATGGCGTTTGGATTCGTATGAAGAAGATCCTCCAAAAATCATGTTGTTGTATGTTGGGGATCACGGTAGTCCATCTCTTCGTCGCCATCCTTATCCTTTTGGAGCTTCGTTTCTCGGGTTACGGTATTGCGGAAATGGTCCTTCACCTGCATAATAATCTTCCAGTTTCTTTTGCCAAACTCGATAGGTGCGTAGATCATGCCCTGCCTGCTGGTGAAGTGGACACCACTTCTTCTTTTTCTGGAATTCTTCGGTCGGAGCTTTTGTTTTGCCCCGACCGGTGTAGTCCTTTTTGCCCTTCATGAATTTATCAGGAATGGCTAGAACCTCCTTGTCGTCGGATCTGCGGTTCTTCTTCTTCTTGAGAGACTTCTTGTTCTTTTTCTCTGGTTTGTCGGTAGCCGGTGAGAATCTTGTCTTTCCGATCAATGGCCGCACCACTCGATTGCCGCTAGCGGTGGCATACTTGTCGGCCATATCAAAAAGCTCAACGGTTGTTCTTGGGGGGTTCATTGCTATGTCCTCCGTAAACCGCCGATTCCTCAGACCTGTTTTGAAGGCCTGAATAATAGAGGATTCTGCGACCTCGGGAATAGAATTGCGAACCTGGCTAAACCTCTTGATGTATTGACGTAGAGTCTCATCAGAGCCCTGCCGGATTCGGTGGAGATCATCCTCCTTTCGATGCGATCGTCGTACCACTCGAAATTTGCAATCAGAAGGTCCCAGAGTTGGTCCCAAGTATAGATCGTTCCGACCGGTTGGTTCAATAACCACGACCGGGCAGGCCCTTTGAGCATGGTGGGTAGATAGTTGGCCATCACATTTTCATCACCTCCAGCTGACCACGATGGCGGTGGTATAGATTGGAGAAATTCCAGCGGTTTTGAGTTCCATTAAACTTGTCCAAATTGGCGGTCGGGCCGGTTAGGCCAACTCACGCCTTGGAGCCTGCGAGAAGGCCCGACAACAACTGTGATTGATTCATGACGCCTTCTTTGGGAAGGTGCGGATTATGTCGGTCGGAGGCGGTTCCTAAGATTGGAGCAGCTGGAGCTCGGTGTGCCGATCCGATCGTGGACATTGGTATGATGTCTCCGACCGCCTACTTGATTCGAGCGATGCCTAAGATCGTCAAGTCCAGCGATGGTTCTTCTCGACATGATGGGAGAGTGGCTTCATGAAATAACCTTCTCCCCTCATGACTCCTTGGTCGGAATCGCCGAGGAGGCCTTGGTACCCTCTTGTTCCCGAGTATGACCATCTTTGTCCCTTCTTTGAGGAGAGCGGTGAGATGAAGTCATAGTTTGACTCCTGAAACCCTTTGTTCGATATGCTTCAAAGTCTTGTTGCATGGTATGTTGGAGAATTTCAGATACTTGACCTACAAAATCGTACAAAACACAGAGTTCTCGCTAAAGCGGGATCGAATTATTTAATATATCTTGAACACGTTGCAAGTTTTGTCTGATTCTGAAGGTCTCGGGCGGTTCGGGCGAGTCGTGGCGTCTGCAGAACTGAACCCTCCCGACCCTCGGTTTGATCGCCTATCAACTATTCTAGGTGGGGTAGTGCTAAGCGAATTAGTTGATGGGCGTTGATCGGTTCGTGGCCTCCGGAAGTTGGTGCTGACGGCTCGGATCATCTCTATCAACACGTGATGGCGTGGCGAGAGTGTAGGACCGTGCGAGGCATCTTGATTTTATCTCCGATCGCGTTGACCTCGTGCCTCCAGCGGCGATCTTCGATGAACTTCCGCCGTAACTAATGGAGAGCTTATCGATTATACGCGAAGTTTCCTGACGGAGGCGGTCGGAGATGAGCACCTCTGAGGTCTCCTCGGCTGATTGGCGTCTTGCCAATCGTATCTTTGAGTGTGATTATCCCCACGTGGTCTATGACCGATGGAGGCTTCATCGACACCGTTACGGATGTCGGTTGACTCACAGGAATTGCGAAGCCGTAGGAGAGTATCTTTCGGCCATGATTTCGCCGAGTATAGCGATTTTCGGTGAAGATGCTGAAATTTCTTCACTGTTTTGCGGTCGGAAGGCGGGCTTGAAGAGATCTGACATTCGAATCGATCGGAATGGTGGTTCCTCGATGCGCCACGGTAATGGTGGCGCATCCTCGCCATCGGTCGATCTCGCTATCGTCGGCGGCGTGTGGTGGCGGAGGAGGAAGAGGAGGATGATCTGCCATTTTCCTCCATGGCACGGATGCATCCTTCCATATCGAGGTCGGTGTAGTCCGCCAAGTCGAACCAATTCTCCTCATTCCAAACTCCGGGCATATTCGCATTAGCGATTGCGAGAACAGGCGAGATTTGTATGAGCAAAGAGTTTCTTCAGGAAACTTATGTCTTCTTCCCCACGGACGGCGCTAGCTGCCGACGATTGAATCGCCGATCTTATGAAAATAAAAGGAGGAAAATGATGTAGAGTATCCTGGAAGAGAATGGGGGCTGCTCTTTATTTATATAAACTGGGTTTACAAGACTTGACTAGGGACTATCTCCTATTACACTGAATGTATTGAATACTACTGCTTCGGCTTCTGTGTTGCCTTCTGTTGTTCGCTGTTGTGTATCTCCTCTCCCTCGTCTTCTGCGCTTCACCATTAAATAACTCCCGAAGGGACGGCAGTTACTCCTGGGAAAGACGTCCTTGATAAAGCGTTACAACTGGTCGGAGGTTTAAGATAGTTAACAATGTGCTAACTGCCTTGCGGTTAAGTATTTATGAGACATTTAACCGCATGGTGGTTTATCGTCAGAGTCTTGTATGTCATCGTAAGTTATGGAACGTTTAGCACGTGTTCCATTCATCATACGGTTAATAGTACCTGTTCATAGCATTTCAGAAGCGACCACCGGTGGAACCTAATCCCACCAGGTACCCATCGTGTAACCTCTGGAATCCTTACGACCGGTGAGGTCGTTAGCCTTAGGGGTTACGACCATGAAGATGTATGGTCTTTTTATGTATTTAAATTAATACATAGAGGTTTTAATCCTCATCAAGTTCATTGTTTCACACACCTATGATGCTATACAACCTTCATGGATTACTTAGATAGTGGTCAGTACAAGTGAATAGCCCGTTAAAAGTTTTAATGCAAATTTAGAACAAAATTATGTGCCTGATAGCATATAGTCAGAAAATTGCAAAGCATATAATCAAAAAGGAGGACATATACCGGCAGTCTAGTAGAGGCTGGAAAGATCCTTTGTCTTCTTTGTCTGTGTTTTTGTGATCTTACCTCCAATGTGACCATCTATATCGTCATCACCATCATCATCACTCACGGAAGTCTTTGTCATCCGTGTCTACATAACTAAGGCTTCGGAATGAGTCAAGTGTCCTCACCGCTTTCCACATCATTTTCATCTTCATATTTGTCCTTCCTCCTTTTTTAGCCTTTTTCTTCCTTATGATATCAAGTTGCTTCCTCTTTGATACCCAAACATTGAGAGGCTTGTCGAGGAGTGCTTCACCGGACTTTCGGGCACAACCCTTGAACTTGAAGGCATCGAAGGATCTTCAAGCACATCCCTTGAAGGCACCGGAGGATCCTCAAGTATAACCCGCACCTCTTCAAGCACTGACCCTTGAAGGAGTAGGAGAATCACCAGTTCATCCATAACGGGCTCGGTTTCCCTAATCGATCTTGCCAACCAATCCATAATTGGGTTGTCTTGGTCATGTAAGCGGTATCCATCGAATCGCACAAGGATCAACTCCTTCTCGAGGCGATGCCGCTTCTTGCATTTGGAGGCGTAGCTTCAAGTTGTAATGGACATAAACCAACTTGTGGAGCTTGTCATAGCCTAGTCTATTTCTCACTTTTGTGTGAACCAACGCAAAGGTGCTCCAATTGCGCTCACACCCGCTTGAGGACACGCACTGTGACACAATCTTCATTGCATACTTTTGTAAGACCTTCGCATGTCCTCCATACATGTACCACCAGGCGGCTGCGATAAACATCACAAAACATTCATACAATGGCATATTATATCTATCATTGTACAAGTAGACAAAGACAAGTATAAGCACTTACATGGGCTCATTTGTGATGAGGCAAGTTGTGCGCCTCGACTGTCAAATTCGCCTCTACAAGAGCGAAAAGCATCAAATTGAGCAAGTGCCTGCACCTCACTCTGAGGCGAGTCGGCAATTTTCTCAATAGCCTTCTTTAGTGCTTTCGCAAATATTGGATTTTTTCCATAGCCGTACTTGTAGTGTGCTTCTGGATCGAGTACACCGGCTGCATGAGCAAGAAAAATAACCATAAAGTTCATGACAACAATAATTAATAAATAAATTGCTTTTTCTCCAGATATTACCTGCAACCATGAGAGTGTTCTTGTAGAGATACTTCACCCTCGTCTTCACAAGGCTCATGAATTTGCTCATCTCTCTTGGCCTACCACTCAAATGAGCTTCCATTTCATGCAAAGCACCCATCATCAATGGCATAAATCCAAACTTTGTGGCCTTTTTTTGTGTATCGGCAAACCGCAATACACGGTAGAGTGGTTACCTTGTATCTAGCACCCACTTGACATCCACCCACCATGCCTTTGCTTGTCAAGCGAGAATCAGATACTCATAGTCGGGATCCTTTGCTCCATGCATTATTCCTCCAAGCCTCGAGACACCATCCTTTGCTGAATTTATCTTTTCTATCCCGTAAACTCGCAAGAAGATAAACATTGTTCCAAACCTTGTCGCATTGGGTCTAATGAGCTCTCCACCAATGTTCTTCTTCATCTCGGCGTGCAACCCGCCATGGTTGTAGAAGAACCTCTGATTAAGCAGCACTCTGAATGACATCGTCAACCTCGGCTCATTACCTATGTCCTTCAACATTAGGTTGGCGGTGTGAGCGAAGACATGGTTGCCAAATAATGTGGGGGTATTCTAAGACAATCGAGAGCAAGCTTTCTTGAAATTAGATCCATTATGCGTAACTATTTGAACCACCAACTTGGGGCCAATCTCATCAACAACCACTGTTTGATCCATTGATACAAGTATTCGAATTACGCATATGGCGATTGCATTAACAGACTTATGGAAGAACATGCACTCATTGCGATAAATCATAAAGTTAATTAAGCTCATCGATGTAGGCCCGATCCATGAGTCGCACATGGCCGTAACAATCGTATCTGAGCCAATCTTCCTTGAACTTCGCCATATACCCTTCCACTTCCGCATAGTTGGCTTGCAAAACGGTCCATCGATATCTATGCCTCTTGGAATCTACACCCCTTTGCTAAGCTCCTGAGTTAGCTTCATTGCTCCTTTAAAGTATGGGCAGTCAGCTTTCACACCAGGGATGTCGTTAGCATGAAACCACTTCGTCCAAGCTTCCCCAATTCCTTTTTTATTCTTCTTGCCGAACAATGTGTCCACCTGAGCTTGCTGAGGAGATTTGCTGCGTGCTATATCAGAATCAAAGGCTCTACCAGCAGACCTTGCATTGCGAAACAAGGTATGAATCCTACTAGTACTACCACTAGTACCAGCATTGCTACCAGTCGCACTCACACGTCCTCCACTGCCACTCTCACATCCATGCTCATATGTCCCACCACTACGCTCCACCCTCTCTCGAAAATGAAGGTCCCTCAATGACGCATTGATAGCCATCTGTTCTTGTAAGTCTTCATCGCTGGGCACATCAATTGGTGCATTCATATCTTCATAAATCTCTCTTTCGATTCTAAGCTTCTGCATCTGTGATTGTCTCCTCCTTTGCTTCCTTGCCCGATCAGACGTCTTCATCGCATCACGAACCGCCGGTGGCACTTGCTGACAACTTTTTACATTGCCTGATATACCCGCTAGATGCTGCCTAAGCCGGGTTGCACCTCCTCCTTGGAAAGTCGTTAAACAATATTTGCACTTGAATCCGACCCCTATTTGGTCCCCATGGCTCCAAACATAATCAATGCCCTCTGCAATTCTAAAAAAATAGAGGATGTATGATGATCACATAATAATGAAGCAAAAGAAACAACACTACAAAAGATGAAAACATATGGAATGTCCAAATCATCATTGATCATTGATGATTTTAGTATTGAAATACTAAACTTTTGTAGTGTTGTTTCTTCTGATATAATTGGATGAACACAAGAACATAAGAAACTATACATCCAAACTATATGCTTTCTGCCTCATTATATGCTTGGATGAACACAAGTTACACAACCATATCAGTAGCTCAAATTTTGCATCCCAACCTCCCAAGCATATCAGAAGCATATTAGTAGCTCAAAATTCTACATCCCAAGCTATCATCCCATCACACATACATCTATATGCTTTCTGCCTCATTGAACAACCAAAATTTTACATCCCAAGCTATCAATCAATACTTTTAGGCCTAAGTATCCACTGAACTCAACATGGACTTCAAGAATTACAGAGAAATTGAGCTACTGAGCAAAGCAATTACTTGTCGCAGATGCTTCTTGGTCACGTCCACCATCGGTGCCCGCATTTGCTTCTCGGCCAGCCTCCGTGCGCCATTGTGAGGCCGAGCCTCCATGCGCCGTACCAGCGCCGGTATTCGCCGCTGCGCGACCACCGCCCTCCATGCGCCGTTGAGGAGGTGCGGAGCTGGAGCCTGGAGCTCGGCCGTGGGGATCGATTCGAGTTGACAGTCGGCCGCACCCACCATCGGAGCCCACCTCTGCTTCTCGGCCACGCCCACCGTCGGTGCCCGCCTCTGCTTCTCGGCCGGCCTCAATGCGCCGTTGCGAGGCCGAGCCTCCATACCATGTACCGCCGCCGATATCCACCGCTGGCGTCCGCCGCCCTCCATGCGCCGTGCGCTTGTAGCCTTGGACTTGGAGCAACAGCCGCCGCCGCCCCGGTGGCCGATGCCCCCTCAGTGCGCTTGGAGCCACCGACTTGCAGCAGCAGCCGCCGCCACCACAAAGACGCACCCGAAGCCTTGGACTTGGGCGCAAGAGCGGCGTTGTCGTCGCCCGTGGCGGTGCCCCTCGGCGCTTGGAGCCGCCAACTTGGAGCAGCAGCCGCCGCCACCGCAAAGACGCACCTGAGGGCTGCCACCGCTGCTAGGAGTGCAAGGGCGACGCAGGGAGCAAGAAAGAAAGGAAGCGCTGCCACTGGACCGGGCTAGTTTCAAAGTGGGTCGAATGTAACATTCGGGCCCGATTTGTTAGCCAACCGAGGGGGGGGGGCGATACAACCGGTAAAACCGGTTTTTGGCCGAAAATTAAAACCCTGGCTCTAAGGCTTAGTTGAAGAAGAGAGGGAGAGACTAAGAACTTTGTTTATTTATTGATTAATCATAATTCATAATGGATACAATGTTGTCCATTTTATAGTGATGACTTGATTTGACCCCTAAAAAATATATCTCTAATATAGGAAATAGATGATCCTAACAATCCAATCTAAAAGATATCACTACTTAAAAAATGCTAATACTGGACGTCTGATCACAGACGGTTGACCGAAACCGTCTGTATTACACACAATCACAGACGGTTTTTGTTACAGACGGTTTTTGTTTAGCGACCGTCTGTGTTACTTTCTACGCTAAAAATCGTATGTGAAGAGGTAATATCACAGACGGATCATGTTCAAAACCGTCTGTGATATTACCAAATACCACAGATGATTTTCAACAAAAAACCATCTGTGATACTTCACAGACGTCCGTGATAATTAACTCACCACAGACGGTGCGCTATTTTGCTCGCTTACCATCCGGTGCAGTGTAGCTCCTCAACAGAGTCTTCTTCTCCATCTCTGGCGCTATGGTAGCCGCGAGAGATCTCCAAGCCCGATGAGTCCATCGCCACTCCGTGCCCGGTTTGAGTATCGCCTCACCTCACTGAGCCCGCTCATGTGGTCCATTTCAGCTATTGTCGCCGATGCTGAGCTGTCACCATGGACCTCTCTGTCACCGTCGCCGCCATCAACACCAACTCTTCTCCGGTGAGTCCTCGACCCAACCAAGGTCGATTTCCCCACCTATATGTCTCCCTAAAGATGTGCATGTGCTTAATTCGTTTCAGTTTATTTCCACCGAGAAGACCTGTCACCGAGGAGCTTGCCGCCGTCGAATCTGTTCACCGACGAGCAGCCGCCTTGGACCTTTCCCGACTTCGACTAGCCGCCTTGGACCTTTCTCGACTTCATTGACACCTTCCTCCTGATCGATGTGAGATTTGAGTAGTTTCCGGCGTTTACACCGAAATCGCTAGTGAAGTCCATGGCGCCGCCATAGGACATCACCGTCGGCTCGCCTCAGGTGACCTTAGGGCCCAGAGCTATGACTATTAGCAATGCGATGTCTCCCTAAGCCCAATTTGAGCTTTAAATCCTACTGTTTTTTAATCATTTAGTTAATAAACTAACGAGTCTAAGACATGTGGGACCGCCATAGATTTTATAAATAAAATCATGAAATAAAAAAGAATCACTAACAAGTAGGGCCCACATATAAGTTAATAAAATCCGAAAAAATGTAAAAATGAGAAAAGCCACCTTTAGTTCAGAGAAAAATACGCTTTCTTTGTTGGAAAGCGTAAGCCTTAGAAAATACGCTTTCGAAGTCACCCTTTTATTTATTTCCAGGGTTTTCAATACGAACTGTGTGATGGACCGAAGCAGGATGTACGCTGAGAACCGTCTGAGTGAAGAGTACATTAATGGCGCGTCTGCTTTTACAAGAGCTTCCGAGGAGGATATGTTGAATAAGGGGGCGGAATATATGTACTGTCCATGCATTGACTGTGAGAATCTGAAGATGTTTAAGAACCGTGTGCAGATCGAAGCACACTTGATTCGAAGGGGTTTCAAAAAAGGTTATACACATTGGACCAGTCACGATGAAGAGCAGATTATACAGGAAGGTAGTAATAATGACATCGCCGATGAAGTCAACGATATGCCGCCAGATGATGTCGATTATGGTTCTGATTCGAATAGGCTGCACGATGACAATCTCGATCAGATGCTTCGCGATGCAAAAGGGAACTATGATGAGAGGGAGTCTGTTAAATTCCAGGGCTTGATGGAGGACTCGGAGAAACCTTTGTTCCCGGGTTGCAAGCCGGAATAAACAAGGTTGTCATCCGTGCTTGAACTGCTGAAATTGACGGCAAACAACGGTTGGTCCGACAAGAGTTTCACAACGCTGTTAGGTCTATTAGCGGACATGCTTCCGGAAGGAAACGAGTTGCCCAAAACCACCTACAAAGCCAATAAGGTTCTTTGTCCATTGGGAATAGAAGTAGAAAGAATACATGTATGTTCGAATGACTGCATCCTCTACCATAACGAGTATGCAAATATGCATGTATGTCCGGTGTGCAACGTATCCCGATACAAGCATAAGAATCAATCAGATGACGACGAGGGAATCGAGGCGAAGAAATGACCTCCTGCTAAGGTGGCGTGGTATCTTCCTATAATTCCCTGTTTGAAGCGGTTTTTTGCGAACTCAAAGGATGCAAAACTGCTGCATTGGCACTCGGAGGAGCGTAAGAATGACGGAAAGCTAAGACACCCTGCTGATTTCGCCTTGTGGAGAAACATCGATAGGAGGTTTGCGGACTTGATCGGGAACCGAGGAATATAAGGTTTGGATTGAGTCTGAGATGGAATGAATCCTTTCAAGAACATGAGCGGTGACATAGCACTTGGCCGTGGCGCTCTGTATCTACAACCTTCCTCCTTAGTTGTGTATGAAGCGAAAGTATATTTTATTGTCGATACTTATCCAAGGGCTAAAGTAACCTGGGAATGATATTGATGTGTACCTAGCACCATTGATGGAAGATCTAAAAATTCTATGGATTGGAGGGGTATAGGTATGGGATGCGTACAAACGAGAGAACTTCACTTTACGCTCCTTGTTGTTCTGCAACATAAATGATTATCTGCTCCTTGCTAACCTGTCGGGCCAGAGTACAAAAGGGGCCAAAGCCTGTACTCACTACTTAGATGATACCGAGAGTGTGTGGCTGAAGCACTTGCGCAAAACCGTGTACATGCATCATTGTAGGTTCCTTTGGAGGGCTCACCCATACCGCAGGATAAAGAAACAATTCGACAGAGAGAAGGAGGACAGTTCAGCTCCAAGGCATTTAAGCGGAAAAGAGGTCTATGATACGTCACCACCTCGTCCTGCAGAGCATCTAGTCCTTCGGGATCGATGACCTTCTGAGCAGTTGTGTTAAAGAAATAACACAACCTCGTGATTGTCTCTCGGATCTTGATCAGCAAAATATTTCTAATTGCAACAGGGAGCATCAGTGTCATCAGCACATGACAATCATGAGACTTCATACCAATTAACTTCAAATCTTCTATTGAAATAAGTTTCTTCATGTTGGCGGAGTAACGGACGGAACTTTCACACCATGCAAGCACTAGCACGATTCAGTTCTCCGGCCTTGAGCAGAGTGTAACAAGCGGGGAGGTGCGTTAAATCCTTTATCGGTCTTTAGTCGGTGCTAACTCGGTGTGATGTCCATATCAACCAAGTCAAGCGATGCGTTGACACCATCCTTTGTTTTGTCACGAATGTTCAGTAAGAGACCAATCAAGCTGTCACATACATTCTTCTCTACGTGCATAGCGTCAATACAGTGGCGAACTTCTAGGTGCTCCCAATAAGGTAAGTCCCAAAATATTGATCTCTTCTTCCAGATGTTCTTCTCACAAGTTCTCGCCCGTGTTCCTACGTAGCATGTACCCGTTCGAGAGGTTCATGGGAATTCTCAAATCCTATGTACGGAATCGATCTCGGTCGGAGGGCAGCATCGTCGAAGGTTATGCAACCGAAGAGGTTATTGAGTTCTATGACGATTACATGGCTCAGATTGAGCCGATAGGTGTGCCTCGATCGCACCATGAGGGGAGGCTCGAGGGTATCGGGACCATCGGAAGGAAAGCAATCACTCTAGATTGGATGCGTATGCCCAAGCCCATTTCACGGTCTTGTAACACATGACTGAAGTGTCCCCGTATATCGACTAGCACAAGGGTGTGCTTCGGCAACAGAATCCGGAGCAGGCGGATGTTTGGATCACAAGACATCACAATAGTCGGTTCAACCAATGGTTGAAGGAGCGACTCGCTAGGAGCTCGTCAAGTGATATGCTGACATGGTTGGCAAAATGGCCTATATTTACAGTTGTGACATGGCAAGGATACAATATAAATGGGTACACATTCTATACGCAGGCTCAGGATATAAAGAGTTCTAACCAGAACAGCAGTGTCCGCATAGATGTGTTCCGTACCAATGGGCTAAGGAGCTCCTACTATGGGCTTATAGAGGAAATATGAGAGCTCGACTACGTGCTTTTCAAGATCCCCCTGTTTCGGTGCTGTTGGGTCCATCTCCCACAGGTAAAGGTCGATAAGTACGGCGTCACTACCGTGGACCTCGAACGTGTTGGATACAAAGAAGTACCATTTGTACTCGCTAACCAAGTTGTTCAAGTCTTCTATGTAACTGATCAGGCAAATAAGTAGCGCCACGTAGTTCTTCATGGAAAAATGAGGATTGTCGGAGTTGAGAATGTAGTGGACGAGGAAGAATACAATCAATTTGACGAGTTGCCTCCTTTCGGAAACGGCATAAGGGTCGAGGAAGAACAACTTGACGAAACTAGTTACATACGCGTCGATCATCATGAAGGGCTAATTTTTAAAGATTGAACGCAATGTGTGTATATGTACGTTCTGAATAGTTAATTTTAGTTCATTTGAGTTAATTGATTTGTACTGTGAAATCGATGTGCTTGTTTCTGAAATGAATGTGAATTGGATGTATGTAACACCCCAGCCCAACATGAGCCTGGAATGCTACTAAAAAATAAACAAAACTAAGACTTCTTACTAAATTTCGACAGAACCTCCTTTGTATAGTTAGCTACACCGGAGGTTCAAACAGTTTAATATAGCATCATTCAATATTCCAATCATCCAATTTAAACGAATCATCAAAGAATATCCAAAATATGCTAAACAACTAAAGCATAATCCAAAAGGCATCCATAATCATCTAATCAACTCTATTACAAATTATTCCAAGTATAAGGCATAACCATAAAATGATCCTTTAAGCAATTTACTCAAATACTAAACCATCATCCAATTATTTCAATGTGAATGGTTCGTGACAGTGTGCAACCAATCTTAGATTTATTCCCTCCCATGCATGACGTTCGTACGAGGGGTACCTAAAACGCAAACAATAGCAAGAGTGAGTCCAAAGACTCAGCAAAGTACAATTAAATAAGACATTATAATATCAACATCCATCCACAACTCTTTATAAAAGAACAATTCACATGCTTATGCAATGCACATGCATAATGCCTCTTTTCTCTTCTCTTTGCATTTATCGGTAATGCAGGGTATGTAACCGTCGATGCATACCCATGCTTGTGCTCTCAAGCACTGGGACCAAGAGCCCATACTCCGTAAGTATGGGGACCACAAGCCCACACTCTACAAGTGTGGGGATCACAAGCCCGTCATATACATGATGGGGACCTCAAAGAAATGCTCGGTCACCACGTGACAAAGCCTCAAATATGATAGCATCATGCGCATGAACAATTACACTATCCATCATTAACATGTATTAGCAGCAGTATCATACATGAATAAACTTACTCATACTTTTAGCATTCACAATCATTAACATACATATCATTCTAGCATCCATGCATAACGAATGTGTACATATAACTTGCAACCATGATCAAACACTTATAGATTATCTATCAATAAATGTACTTGTCTCAACTGTGCGAAAATGGAGGACGCGCAGAGAGTGCTGCCCCCGGAACCAGTCCCCCACCTGAATTAATTTAATAAGCATCCAAGATAGCGATTCTGGACAAAAACAAAACTAGAAGCAAATACGAACTCGCTATATTTTTTAGCGCAACCCCAACTCCAAAATCCTAAATATTCGTTTGTCCCCTCAGCAGATAGTCCCCTTCAAAAATCCATAACTTTTCTTACAGAGATCCAAATGTGGCATTCTTAGACTTTCTGGAAATATTATCAAATTCCCCACCTAAACCTAGTTGGTGAGCTTTCCAGAGTTGGCCGTCTTTTACCCTTACCAAACTGATTAACAGAACAGCTAATTCTCGTCAGGACTTTTGGACAACGGCACTAAATCTAACATAACTTTCAGTCCAGACATCCCAAAATTATTATATTTACCTTTATGGAAACCTTAGACAATAACCTAAAACTTTAATTTTGGTGAGAACTTCCAGAAAATTCATTAACTAATTGCTAATGATCTATTAACAATATCTGTCAGAATTATGACAGAACTGCAGAACATCATTGCTACAAAATTCATAACTCCTAATCCACTCATCGAAACGACATGATCCAATACTCTACGGAAAGCTAGCGATGTCTCCCACAACTCTCTAGGAGGCGGCCAGGATAGAATCCACAATTAACTTCCTCAAAACCATCGGCCAACACTGACTGCACTAAACAGATCTATTACCGACATCGCCTAATTACATGATTTCACTACTAATTGAATGGGGATTGGGATTACCCTTGTAGAACCGCTGAAGAACATGAACCCAGCTCGCGATTTATCTCTCTTCTCTTCTCACTTCTCCCCCTTCCTTCTTCTTGGCCGGCCACGAAGGGGAGGGGAGGTGGAGGCGCAAGGGAGGGGAAAGGAGGTGGAGGCGTAATGGGGAGGGGAGGGGTTGCTACATTGGTGGTGCTACAGTGCGTGCTACAGCAGCATGGCTGCCCCCTCTACTTGGATGGTTGCCCTAATGGGCCAAGGTGTTGTGGGCTTTCGACCCACAGCCCAAGTTTTCCGAATTATGCAAAAATCCCCCCTGAACTTCTGTTAAAACCACTCCCTCAATTCAACTCTCCTCCCTACAATCTTTCTTCTCACTTAAATAAATATTTGGGGTATTACAATGTATACATGTACTTGTTGTGTTTCCTACTTGTTTCAGAGGGCATAGCTAGCATTTCCTAAGGCTAGCCAATAAACAGAACTAGATTTACCAATACAAAATAATATCACAGACGATTTCATCTACAAACCATCTGTGATGGTATACTATAGACGGTTTCATCTAAAAACTGTCTGTGATAAATAAGCTATCACAGACAACTTTGGGCCGAAACTAGCATGGCCCATTTCCTATTCTCGCGTGCGCGCAGCCCACACGGCCCGCTCAACCCGCGTGCTCTCTCCTCAAGCAGTTCAGCCGTTGGATCAAAATAGACGGTCCGATCATGTTGACTCGTTCAGATGGTCTGAACGTTCCCAAGCAGTTTGGACCATCCGATCGAGATTGGATGGTCCGATCTTGTTAACACGTTCGGACGTTTCAAACGTCCTAATTGGTGTGGACCGCCCGATCTGAATCGAACGGCCCGAACACCACCCACTCTTTTCCTTTCTTTACTGTCACCGCCATGTGGGGCCCACGCCGCCACGTCACCTTCGTCTCCTACCTTCCATCTTCATCTCCGTGAAGTGCCTGCGTCTGCCATTGCCACGATTTCGAAAACCTTTCCAAACTCGTTCGAATCGGCCGTATCCTCCATGATTCCGCGCGCATTTAAACCGCCGTGTCAATTCCGCCCGACACGGCGTCTTCCTTCCTTCCTTTCGCCCCCAAATCCCCTAATTCTCGCCAGAGATCCTATCGGACCTTCGTGCGCTGCACGAAGCCTCGGCCGCACCCTCGCCCTATAAGTAGCGCCCCAGCTCCGCCTCGGTCACCGCAACTCGCTGCCCCACCCACATCACCTCCCTCTCTCTCTAGCACCCCAATTTCGAGGTCGAACACCGCCGTTCGGAGTTTCTTTAAACTCGATTCCGCTGCCGTCACGCCCGCTCCGGCCACCCCGGCCGTCTCTTCAGCATCGCATCCTCGTCACAAACCTGGTGCACTCACCCACTTGTCCCAAGGACCACCGGAGCAGCTACTTCATCGTCGACCTAGCGCCGTCGCCGCTAATCTTCGTCGCTGACGAACTCTTCGCGCCCCTCCGCCACAAGGTAGCTCAATAGCATCAGTATCACCTTAGCTTCATTTTGCGCACACCCGTGTGGCTCGCCGCGACGTAGAACGCCGGCGAGCCCCTCACCGGAGCACCTTCGCTCGTCGGGCCTACGTGGCATGTCCACGTCATGGCCACATGGGGCCATACCAGAGCCATGTCGGCCCCAGCGCCTACATGGCTACCCACGTGTACGCCCACGCGGCGCTTGCGCCAGCGCACACCCCCTCCCCCGTTTATTGTTTTGTACACCGAGTCCACTGTGGGCTTTTCACCTACCGTGGACCAAGTCCATTAACTTCAGGCCCAAATGTCAGTGTAAGAAAATTACTTTCCTTTAGGAAAATAATTCAGCCAAAAAGTGAAATTCTGATTGCTAACGTCAGCCTACGCAATAAAATGAATTTCATTTAGAGAAATAATTCGAGAAATTCATAAAACCTGAAAATTAGGGTTTCTTTAGAATTAAAACTTCTAGGAGCTCGTACTTATTCATACGAACTCCGATTTGGATGATTCAAATTTCTAAATTCATATAAATTCAATATCTAGCTAACTAAAGAAAAATTTCTTAATTTGGAGTTCATTTGAATTTAGTTTGAATTTGACTTAGTTTCACAGATAGATTTAACGACTTGAGAGTCGATTCGGCTGCTTTGAACAACTAATTGAGCAAGGCAAGTTATACCTTTGATCATATTTGAGCCCAGTATTTAAAATTATTTAAATTTTGTTTAAATTATTACTGCATACTTATTTATATTCAGTAATTTAAATTCCTGTTTTAAATTTATAGTTATGCCTAAATCCTTTGTAACGCCAATGTTGATATTGAATCAAACATATTGTCACCCTAGATAAAAACCTAGTTGATACTATAGTATGAACTAGGATCATTTTGAGAACATTGTGCTTAGTCAAAGCTTTGACCAAAAATCTTGATTTGGGGGAACTTTAGCCAAATGTTCAACTATGATTTAAAAATGATTCTATGGTATTGTCTTTACCATAGAAATTTATAAAATGATTTGACTTGTTAAACAAAATAAAAATTGGTTTGGACTTGGGCGAAATGAATGTTTGGATGATGCATGTTGATGCATGGGATCGAGTCATTTCTATGATTGAGGCCCATGAGTTTTATGAAAAGTTGCCCAAGTCAGTTAAGGACCGGTCTTCGAGCTGCATCTTGCTAAGCCACATCGTACTACCACATGTTCTAAGTGGGCAGGACCTCGCTAACTAATTTGCAACGTTTCACCGTGGTCGTGCTATCCGATTGCGTGGGTGTCTCTTATGACCTACTGTTATGTATTCCCACCTAGCGTAAGAGGGGGTCTGAACCCAGCGGGTTTCTATCCAAAGGGGGTGAAACCTTAGCGAGGCGGGACTACGGTGAGATGACGAATTGTAAAGACCTTGACACATGCTTTAGACTGCTTACCTAAGGTAGTGAGCGGTGGTATCGACGGATACCAAATAGACTAGAGAAATCATGTCATGTGGGTAAAGCTGTACGGGTAAAGCTGTAAAACCTCTGTAGAGTGTAAAACTATTCGAATAGCTGTGTCCATGGTCATGGACATGCTAGCAAAGCCACTCAAAGTTAGACTTTGATTTTATTTTCAAAAGACTTTGTCAAACTGTTTTGGATTTCTATCCAAATGGGAATTGGGCGGGTAGCCTTGTGATAGGAGGGTACCCTTCACCATACTTGTGTGAATGTTATCTGACTATAAAACTTGAGAATTTATTAAATAAATTTTAGTTATATAATAACTGCCTTGGAACTTATAGTACAAATATTTAAAGAAAACACTGCTTTATGCAAATTCAGCCAATAAGCCTTCTTTGATAATATCCATGCATGCATTAACTCTGTTATGGGTGTAACTTGCGAGCACGGAAGTTGTGCTCATCCTTGCTTAATGCAAATAAATTTCAGAGGAGAAGAACTTTGCTACCAGTATGGATCTTGATGACTAGGCCGCTTCCCCAGTCGATTGCCTGTGGCAGATCAGCTGGACTCCACTACTTATTCTTCGTCTTCTGCTGTGTTCTTTATTGTTGGCTTGTAAGCCTCTCTTGTAATAAACTCTGTTGATTATTAATAAAGTTGTGCGAATTATGGATGTTACCATATCTGTTTACTATGTGAACTAGCTACTGATCATGAGACTATTTCAAAAATGCACAGAGGATTTGGGAGTGTTAAGTATGGTTCTTTTGCAGAAAGTAGTATTGACGATAAATACAATAAATAGATTGAAATGCGTAATTTAAAAGAATAATAAGTAAATAAGTAACAATTGTTTTGAAACAACCAGTGAACTTCCTATTCACTTCCCAACCAAACCAATGATAAGTGAATCCCTAATTCACCAATCGACACAAACCACCAAGTGAATTACCTATTCACCAAACGAACATTATATTCATCAAGTGAACTTCCTATTCACACTCCGACACATTTCATAAGAAACTCTACCTCCCGTGTAAAATCCCTGAGCATGTCCATAACCGCGAACATGGCTATTTGGATAGTTTTACACTCTGCAGAGGTTGTACAGTTTGACCCATAAGAGATAATCATCTTATACTGTACGTTTAACACACTTCCGAGGTGTGCGACTAGGAGATTATCACAAAACTTTTCGGAAGTTTCATCTCAACAATTGACTTTCCCGTTGTGCCTATAGCCACCCAAAACCTCATCGTTGTTGACGCACAACGTTGGATCTGGAGACGGTGAAAATGCCGCCCATAGATGCGACCTTAGAAAAGGATACACATCTCCACCCACATACTACCTGAGATGTTAATGCCAAAACTCTACAACTTACTAAGTTAGGCCTGTCCCATACCAGACATGTGGTTGTACGGTTAAGACCCAGTTCAATGGCACACAAGATTAAATCCTTGACAAGTTACTTAGGCGAGACTACCACAAACCCACAACGTGTTGAAACACCCCCACTATCCACCAACCTTCTCGCGCGAGAGAAAAATATTTTGTTTAACCAAGACCAATGACACACCCTGCCATGGTACACAAATTTTAACAATAGTGGCGAACCACCACGATTCCATATATCATTAAGTCAATATTAATCATTATGGCACATGCGATAATGAACCCATCGTAACTAAGCTGAACTAAGCATCAATACAATACCTATGTAGGTGATATGAATATGTCTAACTAAAATTATCCACGCTAGGGTGACAAAGGATTCATGGCATTCAAGTAATCAATGGAGGCATAATGACAACAGGTGTTAACTAAACCCAAAACAATTTGTATAAAGATAGCATGCAATTGTATAAAACAATATACTTTTAAAATCATAGGTTCAATATGATCAAAGGACCATGACTTGCTTTGGAATAAATTCTGGGATTGATCTTGATCTTGGTGTACTCCTCCTTGCTCAAAACTTCCCGAAGTATCAACGTCTACTCGCAAACAAGCAAATAAATAAAATAAATAAATAATAGAGAGAAAACAAACTAAAAAAATTAAATAAAATATCAGATAAATAGATCTCGAATTTAGATGAATTTAGAAATTTGAATGGACTCAATCGGAGTTCGGATGCAAAAGATAAATTGATGAAAATCAGATTTATGGATTTACTGGAATTATCTTTCTGAAGGGAAAGATAATTATGATGTCAGCTGACGTCAGCAAGAAATATCGGCCGAAAAGGACTCATCTAACAGTTGGGACCCACGCGTCATTAGGATGACTCACGGTAGAGCGAGTGCACCGAAGATCGGATCTGGATTAGGCGTTGAAGTGGCACGCGGTGCTGACTGGATACTGACTCGGCCGACACGGGGACGACACGAGGGCACTTGGGCTGACATGGTAGCCGAGCTAGAGATGATGGGGCTGATAGCGAGGCAGGCGGCACTCTGGTTCCAAGGATCTGGCTAACGACGGCAGTTCAACGGCGACGAAGGGGCGCAATGGATAGAGCGTGCAACGAGGAACTCAATGGTGGGCTAACCGGTGCACAAGGATGAAGAGGATGGCCAGCGGCGAGGTTAAAGCAGAGGCTGAGGTTCAAGCTCAACGGATCTAGGGTTTCGGCGTCTCCAAGGCTACCAAGGCGTAGCCCTCGACTTGGCGATGCCGACAGAAGCGGAATCGAAGCTTGAGCGGTTCCGGTGGCGACGAACGGGCTCATTGGAGTTGGCGATAGTGACTTGGCTCCTTCGACGATTTTTGGCAGGTAGGGTTAGGGTTTTGAGCGACGGCTACTCGACTCGGGGTGTGGAGACCCAGGGCTCTTCTTCCCCTGATATAGCTTCGGCCGGGAGAGTCCAGAGTAGATACGGCGAAGAACGCGGCGCAGAGGAGGAGTCCGGGTGCAAGACGGGATCGGAGACGATGATGACGTGACAAGCGGGGTCCACCAGACAACGAGGGAGGCTCGGGTAGGATCGAGTCGCAAATGGTGCGGCTGCAACTAACGGGTAGGCCAACGCGGATGAGCGCAGGGAGAGAGAAGCGGAGCGGGCTGCGGGGAAGAATGGGCTAGAAGGGAAAAGAATCGGGTGGAGTCAAAGGAATAGAAGCGGGCTGAGGTGGATGATTCGGCCCGAAGGATTAATCCAAGATTTTAATAGTTTTCCTTTTTAGAAAATAGCAGAAAAGACAAATAACAAATAGAAAATAGCAAATGCACTCAGAAAAATTCTAGAAAATATATCCAAGCACATAGAACCCAAATAAAATAATTTTGATAATATTTAATGCTGATATTATTCATATTAAATTGTTTTTGAGCTCTGAAAATTCAAATTAAGCTTTAACTTTAATAGAAAAATCCCAATGGTTATTTTTACTTTTAAAACTTCAAAAGTAGACCAAATTTTGGGACGCGCAGGTATTCCGACTGGGAAGTGGCTTCATGTATCAGCAACCAACCATTCCTTGATGTCAAGTCCAATTACCTATCAACGATATCTAGGTAATTGGATGTCCATGCGCTCTCCTGACAGCCATGCTTCTTGAACTTGCAGGCTTGATGAGATTGCCTGTGGCTGCTGTCTCATCCTTCTCACGACCCCCCCCTCGAAAGTGGTTGGGGACTACGAACAATATATATATATATATATATATATATATATATATATATATATATATATATATATATATATATATATATACGTATATATACACACGTATATACACACGTATATATACGTATATATATATACGTATATATACGTATATATATATACGTATATATATATATATATATATATATATATATATATATATATATATATATATATATATATATATATATATATATATATATATATATATATATATATATATATATATATATATATATATATATATATATATATATATATATATATATATATATATATATATATATATATATATATATATATATATATATATATATATATATATATATATATATATATATATATATATATATATATATATATATATATATATATATATATATATATATATATATATATATATATATATATATATATATATATATATATATATATATATATATATATATATATATATATATATATATATATATATATATATATATATATATATATATATATATATATATATATATATATATATATATGAAGCCGGTTTTAAAGGCACAAGTAGCCACTGCTTGGAGACTTTATAGAGAAGAGATCGGAAATGGAATGGTAAGACGTACTTGGGACGCAAGGGAGGAGAACTTAACTGGCATGAACACGGTTACACAGACAAAGGTGAAATGAATGGCGAGAGGCAGGTGAAGAGGTGTTGTAGTAGTTTTTAACTCATTTGGTATTGTTTTGGAATGGAATAGCAAATTTAAAAGGCATAATTGACATATAAACATGTGAATCCTTCAAGTCATTTAAAAGACACACAATCTATACACAATATCACATCCAATTGCATTTGTGACATCAGTTAGCAATTCAATTGTATATCAGAATGTATAAATTTATGTGTACAGATTGATAAACTAAAGATCAAAATGACAACAGTTAGCAATTCATTAGAGCTTAAATATGAACTAATTATCAATTCAATTTCAGCATAAGACTATTAACATCAATGAGCAGTTCAACAGAGCATACAAATACCAATTTGCAATACCTCCCAGATTAACACATAAGCAACCTAATAGGTGATAGATCTAAGTTTTGGTAATAGCACAAGCACAACAACAAGGGGAAGAGAAAACATTTCTATCCATAACTAGCAGCACCAGCAGTCACTCCCGAACACAACCCCATTCCCCACCTCCAGATCCATCCATCCATCTAGCAGTCACAGTGGGCAAGATAGCAAGGCCAAAGGTGTCCAAACCGACCATCAACCGACAAGGTAGCCCACATTGCAACTCGATTCACATGGATACCAATAGCACAAACCAATAGGTGATAGATCTGTCTTACCTCGACATCGCCGGTGTCGGTGGAGAGGTAGCCAGGGGAGGTCAGTGGAGAGGTAGTCGGGGTCGCGCACGCCGGGGGGAGGAGGAAGAGGGGAAGGCAGCGTCACCGTAGTTGTGGCACGATAGTGACACTGCACAAGACACTCTTATCGTGCGAGTGTCTTGTGCAGTGAACCGTGGTGTCACAACCGGCGGCGACGGAAGAAGGGTGACGTCGGCAACGGGGTCGGGGAGGAGGCTTCGGGTGGTGGCATCGAGGTCGGAGGCACTCGGGTGGGGAGGGGGACGGGCGAGAGTAAGGGCACTGGGGAGTGACGAGCTAGGGCGCAAACCCTAGCGCGCTCCTATTAATAAAGGGATATCACAGACGGTTCTATTACGGAACCGCCCGTGATATGAGACTATATCATGGACGGTTTTATTATGGAATCGTCTGTGATATGGTTGTTCTCAAGTTCTATGTTTTGAGGATATTATCTTGTATACATTTACATGACATGAAGAAATTACAAGTTTATATGTCAATTTTGTCATTTAAATACTGCTGAAAATTTGCTTGAACTATGATACATATTATAGACGGATATTTGTTCCACTAAACTATTTGTGATATACAGTTCGACATATAATATAGTAACTTCACATATGGCCAAATAGCGTGGCCATTGCTTCCTACAAAGTTTTTTTAAAAAGTAGAAACCTAAATAAAAACAGTTTTTCTAGTGGCGGAGGTAGGCTGCTATCTCCGTCTTCAAAACTTCATAGGCGGCGGCGGCATCGAACGGTTCGTGATCATCAGTGAACGAAGCCCGAAATGCGTCCACCACTGACGCACTCGTTCAAGTGTCTTTCGAAGACCCTCGGACTATTGAATCAAGAAGAATTGAGCATATAGGTTCTCTTCCCTTGCTTGAGGGGTCTCGGCATGGTCGACTCAGTCGCCCAGTGCCTCGATTAAGCAGTCCAAGCGACGGCAAGCCTCCTGAAGATGTGCAATGTCGTTGTGGAGGACCGCGTCGATGACGCGGTACACTCGTTAGAAGTGGGAGATCACCCGGAAGACGCGGTGGAGGAGGATGTCAAGACAGTGGAAGGTGGCCGTCACCTACTCCGGCAAATCCTCGGACAGAGTGAGGACACTGTTGAAACAATGTCCTTCCGCAGCATCCGCTAATGTACGGCTAGAGAGGTGCTTGTACAATATGGCCAGGTAGGCATCAATGCCGGTGACAAGGAAACGGAAGAGGGAGCCATTTCTGCTTTAGAAGTATATATTGTTGTGTTATATATGGGGATGATCATCTTCGATGGCGGATGATCCTTTTTATAAAATATGGAATAAATTCAGTGCGTGAAACGAAGAGACACATCGGGGAGCCGAAGTGGTATTGAAGCGGCATTGATGCGACGAAGAGACGCATCGACGACGACGGTGACAAAGAAACTCATCAGCGACGAAGAAACTCAACGGGGAGCAGTAGCAATATTATCACAGACGGTTATAATTAAAAACCGTCTGTGAAGTCTACAATTATCACAGATGGTTCGTGTTCAGAACCATCTGTGATACTTCACAGACGGTTTTCAATATGAAGCGTCTGCGATATTATCTCTTCACAGACGGTTTTTAGCATAGGCAGTAACACAGACGGTCTCTAAACCAAAATCATCTGTGATGAGACGTCCAGTATTAACCTTTTTGTAGTAGTGTGTGGAATAAAAATAAAAGTTATAACGTGGATGGCACGAATGGTGTCGGAGGAGACACAAAAGAAGACACCACGTTCGCTCTTAAGGTCACGTGTTTATATTGTTGCTTCCTATGAAATAAAAATAACTGAAATTTTGATTAAAAATACAAGTTATAACGAGGGTAGCACGAATGGTGTCGGAGGAGACCACGAAAGAGGGCAATGGCATCGATCTGTCCTGCAAAAAGATATTGACTCAAGGGGAAGCGAAGATTCGAGGCAGCAGCGACGGAGATAAGGACAATACCATGCTGCTCGTAGGAGCCATTCAAGAGAAAATCCAGTATTGAAGGAGCCATGGGCCATGATGACAAGTGGTGAGCATCGGCGTTGTTGAAGAAGTTAGTGGCCAAAGAAGCTCCATGATGGGGAAGCCCTATCAGAGAGGAGATAAAGCTTTGTATTGAAGACGAACTATGGACGATATGGGGCCATCGGGTAGCTAGGAGCGTACCATCACTAATGAGAGACATGTCGTCGCCGGCGACGGACAAAAGATTCTACATATTGTTAGACAACGACTAAAGAAGACATGTTGATATTAGTGGAAATGAAAGGTCATCGCGGTTAGTGAGGAAACCATAACGTTGAGTTGACCAACATCGAAGAAGATGAGCGACCGATATGAGAGAAGAGGGTGTCAAGCATGTATAACATCATACATGCGTATGTACATGCATGCATCCGTGCGAATAGAAGTGCGGGCGTATATAGGCAGAGGAGCAAAAAGCTTGGAGTAGAGATGGCGCAACCGTAGGGAATATGCTCGAGGTCAACAGAGAGAGAGCATGACACTTTTTCCTAGCTAGGATCGACGACTGTTGCATCTGTATGCGTGTTGATGTCGCAATGGTTAGCATTAAGCAATAATTGGGAAGAAGTGGAAGGTAGCTATGTGATAAAGTATTGTATTGGAAGGGGTAACAGTTGAGAGTGATCGATCAAGATTTGGGCTTACTGTTGGAGGTTGAAGCAAAAAAATTGTGACGACGAGAAGAGATAAGTTCAAGGTAGCTCGTATATGGTGTATTGGTGTATACGTATGTAAACTAATAAGATAATTTGTCGTACATATAATCAATGTATTGATTGAGATTAAATAGAGGTACATGTGCATGCATACAATTTGGAAAAAAAAAAGTAACTAATAGAGTAAGAATAAGGATATGCAGCTACATGATCTATGCATGATGGAAAGTGGTTAGTTTCTAAGAACCCCAATAACTTATTATGCTCAATGATTTTCTTCCATCAAAGCACATACTTCAATTACGTTCCATAGGTTGTATTTTCCTTCAAGTTTCTATTGTCATTTCCAAAGTTTAGAATATCGTAAAAGTCTAAATAACCTACAAGATACGTAAATATATTCTCAAGTATTTATACAAACTTCGAAACAAAACTAGCTGCGCAAATATGCGGGCTACCCTGCTAATTACTACTACTACTACTACTACTATAGAACTCGTTTTTTTCTAATTGGTTTCTCATTGAAATAAAAAAACCAATCTATTCTATAATTTCATCATTAAATACAAAGATTTTTTTATTTTAGCAAAATTTGTAGAATAAAAGCCTTTATGCTCTTATTAATACATACGATTTACCAAGCCTAAACCAATTTATTTGTGGATTTTTGACATCATAGGTAGAAGTTGTAAGTCCTAATGCAACAACACTCTACTTTTCGTAATATAATAATCATACGTCGCCTTTCCGTCACCTCTGGCCCCAGATAAGACACGCAGCTTGCTCATGGGAACCCAATTCCAAAGCAGGGGCGGTCTCAACAATCGGCCAAGATATAGCTTCTTTGCTCATATGGATTCTGCAGTTGTTTTCTTGCTTATTGATTTTCGTTTTGAATGTATTCTAGATTTATTCTGACGGTTTTGCCGGCTGAGGTGGCATGTTATGCGTCAGAAGCGGAAATAACAAAAGCAATTAGTGTACTGGTTGAAAAGTACTTCCCAAAAGAGTCTCCTTCGGGACCTAAGGTAACTTGCTATCTTGCTGACCTTTACTGATGCATCATTTTTCATGTAATCCTTTAGTTAGGGGAGGTATGGTCTTGTAAAAGAACATAGGACATAAAAGCAAGACTACTTGCCTGAGAAAGTGAGAATTTTCTAACAGTATAGGCTTCAGAGTCTATAAAATATTCTTAAGTCTTTTAAGTCTTCCATAATTTATAGGAGCAGTAAGGTCTAATATTTTACCTTGTCGTATTAGTCGTAGAGCTTTTTTCAACTTCAGCAGATGTGGAGTGTTGTTGCTTCAAAATAGATCTAATTAGGTTACATTGGCCCAACCATTTGAGAGTTAAACTAGCCACCATTTATAATCATGTGCTAACATCAAATGCTCTGTTCTTGAAAAGGGAATGGACGAATGGTGGAGGTAGTGGGTAGGGCAAGAAGGATTGGGGCTTAATTGGATGAAACAATTTAGCCAATGGTAGCAAGGTCTAAATTTGACTTGAGGGATTAATTTACCTTTCTTGGTACTGACTTGTATGGAGAGTTAGGAGTTAGTTTGTTAGATACCTGATATCTGCAAATGATCATATATCTGCTCTTATTAACCAACAAAAATACAAAATGCAGTGTTCAAATTTTATGTTGTGCGAGTGCTATCCTTAGAAAAGTGTGATTTTAGTCTTCAGTCAATCAGTTTATAAATGCCATTCATCCTTCGTAGATGTGATCCAGCAATATTGTTGAAACCATTTAATGTCATATATTCGTATCAGTGCGATTGCAATATAGTTCGCATATGGGTTCTTTTGTTTTCGGTAATACTCTTTGGACCGTGTTTTCAACTCCACTGAACTCCACCATACCTTAAATTCAATCCTAGATCTGCCACTGATTCCAAGCATATTCCATCGATCTCCAGTGTGGCAGTGTCCTCTGATTCCCTCTTCCCACTACTAGAAAACAAAGCAAACCTGACGGCCACGAATTATGCTGACGGGCCCGCAAGGATCGTCAAGTTATACTATTTTGGTCACGAGATTAGTAAATCCCTCAGCAAAATTCTAAATTTCTTGACGGTTATAACAAAACTGTCAATATAATATATTTTCCTGACGGTTACAACCGTCAGGTTATTTACTACACTATAGCGACTCAAAAATTCAAGGTCATCCAAAAATCATGAAATTCACACAGAAGGTAGAGCATGATTTTAAATGAATTTATCAATAAAAATCAATCGATTTGGATGTTGTATGCAAAAGTTATGGCCAAAACAAAATCATCTTTTAGAATAAATGCTGAAAAATTCATTTCTGGTACTGTTCATCCGAATTAAATATTTTGGCAACAATTTCCAGAGAGGTGGTGAACATGAAAATTTTATGGTAGACAGAGCACCATATGAGATGAACAATGAAATTTGATTCACCTCATTTGGAGCTAAAATGAATTTCTTATGATTTTTCAAAGTTAGGAAAGTATTGCACAATTCATATATAAAATAAGATTTTCAGAGACAGTAACTGTAACATGCCAAACTTGGGTTTGTATTTCAAATGTATAAAAATGAGGAGAATTTAATTGATGCATCATGTTGTTAATTGAATTTTCTGAAATTTCTTTCAAAGGTTCTGTTGATTTCAAAAACCTAATGCTTCAATTGACTAGAAGCATAACCCTTGGAAACTTTTTAATCAAATCTTGTGATCATCCTCTGAAATTATTTTTCCCAGGTTCTAGAACTTCTCAGTAACTCCTCTGAGAAATTTCATAATTTTTAAAATTTATTTGCTATTTTAAAATGCCCAGTCAAACCTGTTAATTCCTTAGTCAAACCCTAGGACAGGACCTTGAAATATTTCTTGAGAAAAATTCAATGTATGAAAAGCTCTGGAAATATTACACAAGGTCAATCTTAGAGTCAGAAACCTCCTGTAAAAATTTTGAAATTTTTGGAGTTATGCAACTCTATTTATCAATTCCTCAAAGACTTATCCTTTTGTTTCAAAACCTTATCGCACTGTTCCTCGGGCCCGGACCCAAGCCACTTGGTTAAACTGAACCGCCTTTGCGCTCGGATCTGGTCCGCACTAAATGCGAGGTGTTTGGACCGTTTGATTTGTTTTCAACAATCCGGATTGATAGGAACGTTCGGACCGTCTGAACATCCATTTCAATCAGGACCGTCCAATCTCCATCGGACCGTCCGCATCACTTGGGAACGTTCAGACCGTTCGAACGAACGCGCAATCTGGACCGTTCAATCTTGATTGGACCGTCCAAACACGTGGTCCGATCAGCCCCATTCGGTCCGAACGTTTCAACCCGGACCACTTGGTTAGACCTAACCGCCTAACTGCACTGGTCGAGCCAGGTTGCACTTGCGCGCGCATTGAGCCACTGCCAACCGGGCCCCACTTGTCAGATATACGGATTTTTCTTATAAACATTGAGCTAAAAACGTTTGGACTGTTGAGATCTAATCGGATGGTCCACGCGAACGGTTACGTTCGGACGGTCTGAACGGTCCAAACGATCCAGGCGGTTGAATCGAAATCGGACGGTCCAAATGAAAGGGATGTTCGGACGGTCCGAACGGCCCAACCAATCCTGGCGATTGAATCGAAATCGGACGGTCCAAACGAGAGGTTACGTTCAGACGGTCCAAAGTGAGGGGTTACTATGCACTTAATGGCTTGACCCACGCGTCAACGACTGATTAAAAAATCTAATCAGTTATATTATTAAACTAAACACTAATTTTGTCCTAACGACCAAGATTAGCTTTAATCATTGAGCTACAATTCCGATCTAAACTTCCGACATAGGGGAGCTCGAGCCCGCGGTCGCCGGCGATTCAGGCCATGGCGTCGTGGGTGAATGCCCAAAACGAGATCCCTAGAGCTATGTGTAGCTATTGGCATTGGCGGTGAGGACTAAGACGGCCCACAGCGACGTTCCCAAGTGATGCGGACGGTCCGATTTAGATTGGACGGTCTTGATTGAAATGATCGTTCGGACGATCCGAACGTTACCAAGCGATGTAAGTGGTCCGATTGAAATCGGATGATCCATATTGCACGCACGTTAGTTGGGACCAGGTCCGAATGTGAAGGCGGTTCGGTTCGACCAAAAGGCTTGGGTCTGACCTGAGGAACAGTAGCAAAGACTAGGTTTGAAAAACAGGCTGCATATTTTGAGGAATTTGTAGATAGAGTTGCATAACTCCAAAAATTCCAAAATTTTTACTGGAGGTTCCTGACTCTAAGATTAACCTTGTATAAATTTTCTAGAGATTTTAATGCATTGAATTTTTCTCTAGAAATTTCTCAAGGTTCTGCCCTAGGGTTTGACTAAGGATCTAACAGGTTTGACTAGCTATTTTGAAATAGCAAATAAAATATAAAAAATTGTGAAAATATTCAGAGGAGTCACTAAGATGGTCTAGAAGCTAGTAAAAATATTTCCAGAGGATGATCACAATATTTTCTTAAAAAGTTTAATTGATGCATCATGTTGTTATTTGAATTTTCTGCAAACTCTTTCAAAGAGATTGTTGATTTCAAATACTTATTGCTTCAATTGACTAGAAGCATAACCCTTTGAAACTTTCTAAACAAATCTTGTGATCATCCTCTGAAATTATTTTTCCTAGGTTCTAAATCATCCCAGTAACTACTCTGAGAAATTTCATCTCGATCGCGTACGTTTGGACCGTCTGAACTAGCGACGCGATCTGGACCGTTAAATCTTGATCAGACCGTCCACACTTGGACTCACACCGTCTTAATCCGAAATGATTTATTGTTGAACTAAAAATTGTGTAAACTTCAAAATTGCATAAGTAATTCATTTTAACTCCTTTTTGGATTATTCAAATTTTGTTGGTTTCTATTTTAAATGTACTTTAATCTAAAATTGGTTTGAATCATGTTTCTATTCCAGAAAATGTTGTTATTTTCTTGAAGGTAATGAAAGAACTGTCAAGTTTTATTTTCTTCACGGTAATGAAAGAATCGTCAAGTTTTATTTTCTTGACGGTTAATACCCGTCAACAAAATTCTTTTTGTGGATGGTTCAAAGAACAGTCAGCAAAATTGGAAAAAACTATGAGGAATAATTTTGTTGACGGTTAACCGTCAGACAAATTGGATTTTCCCGACCACCTAGGCCTGAGGGGATTTGCCTGAAGGTTAACCGTCAGGAAAATAAAATCTATCGGTTTTTTCTATTTTGTTGATGGTTTTCGACTGTGGGGAAATACTTGTTTTCTAGTAGTCCCTAGCGATATAAGCGCAGCAAGGGCAGCACAAAAAATCAAGCCTAGCTAGCTCGATCAGAGCCTCAGACACAAGAACGAGACAGAAACACGTACGTACAATCCATTGTTTCCTTTCGAAAAGCTAACTATTGATCATACACTGAGTAGTACGTACTGAGAGGGAGAGAAAGAGAGAGAGAGAGAGAGATGATAGCGTGGGGTGATATCTACAAGGTGGTGGCGGCAATGGCGCCGCTCTACTTCGCACTGGGGCTGGGGTACGGCTCGGTGCGATGGTGGCGGTTCTTCACGCCGGAGCAGTGCGGCGCCATCAACACGCTGGTGGTCTACTTCTCCATGCCCTTCTTCACCTTCGACTTCGTCGTCCGCACCGACCCCTTCTCCATGAACTACCGCGTCATCGCCGCCGACGCCATCTCCAAGCTCCTCACCATCCTCGCCATGGCCGCCTGGGCGCGCTGCTGCGCCAAGGCCGGCGCCTACTCCTGGTCCATCACCGGCTTCTCCCTCGCCACCCTCAACAACACGCTCGTCGTCGGCGTGCCGCTGCTCAACGCCATGTACGGCAAGTGGGCGCAGGACCTCATCGTCCAGATCGCCGTCGTGCAGTCCATGGTGTGGTTCCCACTCCTGCTGCTGGCCTTCGAGCTGCGCAAATCCTGGGTCGTCGGCGTCATCCACCCGTCCACGGCCAGCGTCGACGGCTCCACCACCAGTGACCGTGGACGCCGCGTCGAGCCCCTGTCGTCGTCGGAGGAGGAGGACGGCGACGTCGAGATGAACGTGGAAGCGCCTGCCAGTGCTAGCGGGACCCGGTTCTTGCCGATGGCGAGGACCGTCGGGCTGAAGCTCGCGAGGAACCCCAACGTGTACGCCAGCGTCCTCGGCGTCGTGTGGGCGTGCATCGCCTACAGGTCGATCGTACCCGGCGAACCGCCGCACCTGCGTTACGCACATCACATGCATGCATCGTCATATACCGGAAAGTTCACGAGTGTTTTCCGCGCATGCAGGTGGCAGCTCAGCATGCCGGGCATCGTGACGGGGTCGCTGCAGGTCATGTCCAAGACCGGCACGGGACTGGCCATGTTCAGCATGGGTAAGGAAAGGCACGCAAGAACTAACATATATATGACACGAACGTACGTACGTACATAAGGTTCTTGCCTGTTCATGCACGGATGCTGCAGGCTTGTTCATGGCGCAGCAGGAGAAGATCATGGCGTGCGGGACGGGGCTGACGGTGCTGGGGATGGTGCTGCGGTTCGTCGCCGGCCCGCTCGCCACGCTGGTCGGGGCCTTCGCGCTCGGCCTCCGCGGCGATGTGCTGCATCTCGCCATCGTACAGGTTCGTGCCACAGCGTTGTCTCAGCTGGGCAACACACGGAACTAACGTCACATCACGCGTCAAATCGCCCTTTTCGCTGTGTACGGAATGCTAACGCTATTTCCTCTGTTGATGTACGAAGTTTTGGCTATTTCCTCTGTTGATGTACATTTCTGAGCAGGACGTAGTAGTGTAGTACACGTACTCATTCCAGTACGTACGTGCCTGGTGCGAAACTAGGCGACCACACGCACGTACGTTTAAAAAAAAAATAGAAGTACAACTTTCGGTTTCTACATTAACTAAGAATAATGCACACAGTTATTTAATAATAAGCATTCAAATTTGTCTTGAAGAGAACTTAAACCTGGATGGTGAGGATATATACTCACACCTTTCCACCAACTAAGCTAGACTCAGTTCCTGCAGGAACGTACGTACGTCGTCTAAAAGTGCGCGCACTGACAATTCGAAGCTAAATGAGCCGCGGCTCGGTGCATGCAAATGAGATCGCAGTGTTGCTCCACTCGCGTAGGTCCGGAACTAACTTTCGCGTCAGATGAGCGTTTCTACGCGCCGGTCAGCGCCCACCGCGCCAGCCAGTGCTAATTAACTCACTTTACCGTTTTAATAAATTGTCATTTCTCGGCAAGCAAGTTGGTGTATGCTTTTCGCTCTAGATGTCCAACAGCTAGGCATATATGAAACGAACAAGCTAGTGACATAAAAGATAGAGTAATGCATATACGGATCATATCGTTCAGTAAAAATGAAACGATCGAGCTAATAAAGCCATGCTAAAAGCGTAAAATGGCATCATACATGGATGGTAAATTTGACGATCTTCTTTTTTAGAAAGTAAATTTGACTAATTAAGACGACGTTCTGAAGATCTCTGACTGCTCGATAATTATCCACGTACATGCAGGCCGCGCTACCTGAAGCTATTGCTTCCTTCGTCTTCGCAAAGGAGTACGGGCTTCATGCCGATGTACTTAGCACGGCGTAAGTCTCCCCATCAGTGTCACAATAATTTCCCCTCGTGTTTCCCCCCTTGTGTTATGCTCAAGGACTAACTTGGCGAACATAATTGTGCTTGTGCATGCAGGGTTATATTCGGAACACTGGTTTCTTTGCCGGTGCTCATTGCATACTACGCAGTTCTGGACATCGTGTGATGAACAACTGCTTATAGTACTACACAACCCTACTGAGATGTACACTAATATATGTACGCGTGTAGTTAAATGGTTGTGCAGCTTGTGCTCGATCACCAGAACTCATGTGTAGCAAGCTCTGAGTTTTTTTTAGTACGAGCAGAGTAATATAATAAAGTTTGCAACACCTTATATATACTCACTTGAATCATTTGATGTGTTATCTGTTATGTGTATGGAGGTAAAACTCTATCGTGTATGCATGAGAAATTCAATGATCCCCTAGCAAATAAAAGGGAAAAAAAATCAATCGATGGTGCTCTCAATTATCTATGGGTTAGTAATATTGAGTGTGAGTTCTTCGTGCTGACTCACTCTCCTCACTTAAGATAACCCACTCATGGAATCAGGATTCAGGGCATGTACAAAGGGTGGTGTCAGCCGTTTCTTCGTCCTGTCATGTACGATTTTTTTTTCAGTCGTGGAAGAGAGAACAAGGAGAAAGAGTAGTTGTCTCTTGCCTTGGGTGAAGAGACCCAAGCACTTAAACAAACAACATAAATGCAACACAAAACATCATTACATAAGTTAATGTCTCTAGCAAACATGTTTTTTTATGCAAGAATTAAAAGATTGCGGTGTTCTATAGAGACAATAACCCGTTGTAAAAGTTATATTTTCTCTAGATGATATTGGGGAGGTACATAGCCAAAGGTCGTCTCTACCCTTGTACACGGGATGGATATGCGGGCAGATTCGTATCGAAATCACTTTACATGGAGCGTTGCTATTTGCTCGAAGGTTATGCTTTTTTTCCTTTTAGAAAATTCCGTACCATTTGCTAATCGCTAACGAGTACTCACTCCACTCCTGCGTTCCTAGCTATGTATGCATGCAATGCTAACCATGGCAGCTAACATTGTAAAAAAAAAATTCATGTGCATATATTATCTATATGCTAGCTAGGGGTTTTTTATCAGCTTAAATTATTTCAAAATCTCTCTATAAATATAATCGAAATCACCCAATTGGATGATATATAATACTAATCAATTACGAACTTGACAATGGCAGTTGTATTTTTCATGGAGCTTACTTGGGGCATGTTCCTTTGGTAATTGATAGGTCAACGTCAACCGGACTGCTCTCAATCACTCTTTCTTAGAGAAAAAAAAATTATTCATCAATTCTCATGTAGGGACTGTCCCCGTATAGCTAGCTATCCGATATCATGGTAAAGAAAAGTCCCCACGTAGGGAACCACCCCCCCAGGGGGGGGGGCGGGTTGGAGTGAGGTCATACTTTTCTCCTCTACCACTAAATTCGATTTGCTAAGTGTTCAGTCCCAGATAGGATTTTTTTTTTAGATTTCTGCATGGTTGATTTGTTTCCTGTGAAATTCCTGCGTCCAGAACAAGAACAAGATAATGTATCGTTGCTACAGTTGCCATCGCTTCACCCTAGAACAAGATCTTTTTTCCCTCTCATCGGAGTGCCGCTCCGCAACTAATCAAAAGTGCGTTCCTATGCCCCCCTATCACCAATGTATCTACGGCTAAGTGCAAAAGCGCTGTACGAGCCTTTGATATTTCCCTAGATTCACATTTATTCAGGCATCCTAGAAAAGGAACCAGTCGCCTCAGAAACTTTCTTTCCGTGGTGCGATGCGTACGAACGCCTTACGTATATGCTTGGCCTGAGTGGCTGAGTTGTACGTCTCCCCTGTCGATCGTGAATCATCTTTACAAAGACGTAAACAATAAAAACAAAACGGTGGATCGCGTACCATGTTCGTGGTCAGATCATGAGATCGTCGGCTAGCGCCGCGCGTTCCACGAGTTTCTACTGAGAAATCATCAAAACGCACTACTTCCGTTGACGCGCCCGCGTGCCGGCCAGACGGACGATCACTACTGATTGTTACCACTAGCCCGCAGCTGCCGGACCGACCGATCGATCGGCTAGTGGTGAAAACCGTTCCATGCACAGTACGTAGTGCGTCCTGCCATACATGCACAACGTGAGCGAGCGCTGCATGTGCTAACCTCTCAGGCGCCTACTCAGACCACTGCTGATGCTTATCGCTATGTTATGATCTACACATCACGGCCGGATCCAGAATCTGCATGTTTCCTGGGTAACGGATAGACCGGTGCCTATATATGCAATATACATAATTCAGATTTGCTCTAGCATCAGAACTAAATAACTAAATCTGTGGTGTCTCTTATTAGCTTGTTTCGAGCAAAATATTTCTGCAGGAATTCCAGAAGGATTGCTCTATTCCGGTGATGTTCGTGTATGCTTTCCAAATGAGCCCATCAAATTGGTGTCAGATAATAGTTCTCACAACCGGAGACAGCTTCTTTGCCGAGTGCCTCAGGCACTCGGCAAAGGCCGATGTACACTCGGCAAAGGCTTTGCCGAGTGCTACACTCGGCAAAGGACACTCGGTAAACAGTTTATCGGCAAAGACCCCTTTGCCGAGTGCACTTTATCGGGCACTCGGCAAAGGCTTTGCCGAGTGCTAATCTGACACTCGGCAAAGAAAAGTCGCCGTGACGACGGGAGCCACCGTGACGTCGTCTTTGCCGAGTGTCAAGGTCAAACACTCGGCAAAGGTCTCCACTTTGCCGAGTGTCTGGCCCGTGGCACTCGGCAAAGTATGGTCACTTTGCCGAGTGTCTGGCCATTGCACTCGGCAAAGTATGGTCACTTTGCCGAGTGTCATGGCCATTGCACTCGGCAAAGTGACTGAAAACAGCCTTTTTTACTTGTTTTTTACATCCCATCCAAACAAACATAAGATATATACATAACAAACATCATCAACATCACATATATATCATCAACATCACATATATATCATCAACAGCACATATATATCACCAACACCACATATATATCACAAACATCACATGTCTCACAATATATCACAAATAACTTCACAAGTAATCCAAGTGCTCCATCATCTACAACCATAATTGCAAATAGAAGTAGCATTAACAACCACAAGTAGTATCACCAAGATGGCCAATGAGACTGATTTGGTGAAGGATTCATCAAGCATGAGGATCGCTCGATCCCGCCGATTGATTCTGCACAAAGGAGAAGAGATTGCATGTGTGAGACAAGATAAATATATACCATACATGAATAAAACTTTCATACTCCACTAGGTTTGACCGTAAGCATGAACATACAAACTAAAACATTTATACTCACAGGAGTAGAATAGTGAGGAGGTGGAGGTGGAGCGAATAGCGAAGGTGGCGGAGCTACACCCGTAGCGGCGCCAAGACTTTGCATGTACTGAAGAATGTCCGCCATCCTCCGCTGCTCGGCCTCCCGCTCGGCCTCCACCCTCTCCATCTTCGCCTGCATCTGCTCCCGTATCCTCCTCTCTTGTTCCAGCTGGGCCTACAATATATTCACCCCAATGTTACAATAATGCAAAGGAAAGGTATGAAAAAACCAATGAACGACGAATAAACCAGGAATAACCTCGAGTGCCTCCACCCGGTGGTGTGAAGTGTCCTGCCGAGGTCGTATGGCCGGGCTCGTGCTCGTGCTGCTTGCTCGAATCTGGGAGAGACTGGGAGTAGCGGCCGAGTCGATTGCGCCGTCGCCAATCGAAGACGCCCATGCTTCTTGCCTCCTCCCACCCTCATGACGACTTCTCCATCAAGGTCCTCGATGCTCGGATCGTACTCGGCCCATGGACCTCCCTTGCCATCGATGTGTAGTCACTAAGGCGGTTGTGGGCGGTCGCATTGTCAGACCTCGGGCCCATCCTCCGGGTTGTAGTCGACGTCGGACGTCGCCTTGCCCTTGTGGGCCATAGCAAATGCCTTGAAGATGGAGCAAGGTGGCCACCATGTGACGCCGATCGCGAAAAAACAAAGAAGATGATTCAAATCATGCGAAATTGAGCGTTAGAATAAATAAATGAATTCGGCGTACCCATGTTTACTGCGTATCCGCCGAGGTTGCGGCTACCTTGATGGTGTGCTACACTGCATCATCAACGCCGCTCCAAAGACAAGTTGTGCGTCTCCTCCCACTCGCGTGAGCACCACTTGTGCACCATCTGTTCCCAGCACTGGGGATGCGCGGCGCACCAATAAGGAGTCATCTACAGGCCATCAAGTACATGACATATCAGAAGATGAAATTAAGCCTACTTAATCTCAAAAGGAATCAGTATTAATGTTCTGTATTTACCTGCAGGTACTGGTCCGAGGTCAGCGTCATGGTTCTTGCGTCCCTTTTGGTGACCTTCGTTCCAAGGACGGTCCCGTGGTAAGTTACGACGGCCTGGATGCGCGCCTCGTAATGCATGTCCACGACGAGTTTTTTGCAGCATTTGGTAGCCACCGTGATCCGCCTGCCTCACGTCCGTCTGGCATCTAAAGAAATCCTGCGCATACAAACACGATGTATCCATTCATTATTTCAAGAATGTCCAATGAATACGATGTCTTGAGCAATGTAGTGCGAGGAAGACTTACCCACTCTTGCTTCACCCGCTCCGCCTTGTTGTTGAATACCTCAGGCCCGATCTGCAAGATCGGGCGGCGGCGTAGTGGTCAAGCAGTAGGCCGGCCCGTCACTCCGGCGTACTCAACCAAAGCTGTGGAAGTGCTCCTTGCACGAAGACCGAGGATGCCATTGACTTGGCGTGTGTGAGCACCTCCACTCGCCACAATCGCCCGATTCTGCCCAAGTGATTAAGAAAAATTATTAATTTCTATTTTGATTTTGAACATATCATATAAAGTAGTGATAACATCTAAAGTTACTTACTTTTCCCCTCGGGTCGAATCGTGGCGTCTCTCACGAGGTATCGGTCAGCCGAGGAGGCTCATGGACCTCGCAAGTAGACGCCGGCGTACTAGAGGAAGCGGAACCCCCTTTGTCGCCTCCTCCTCGTCCTCCTGCGCCTCCTCCTGCGCCTCCTCGTCGTCCTCTGTCGTCCTCCTGCGCCTCCTCGGCGTCCTCTGGGCACTGCTCCTCCTCCTCCTCCACGCGACGGGCGGCGGCGACTCCCTCCTGCAGCTGCTCCTCCTCCTACTCTCCCTCGTTCGGCGGTCCTTGTCCTTCGGTACAAGGACGTTAGCTTCCTCATCCCACCGCCCACCATCTTTGTTCAATCACCTGCAATTAAAAAGAGTAAACCAATAAGCACAGATAAACAAAAAGTACTTAGAAAGAGATGCAAAATAAACAAAACGCAATTACAAAATAACATAGTATTACATGTATTAGAAATAATCTTCATGATCGGGATTAGCTGGATCATAAGTCTCATCATCACTATCAATCATGTCGAAATAATCAACACTATCCGAATGAGCAATGTTGCCATTGTCATTGTCTAAATGTAATCGCTCAAGCATTTGTAAGTCCTTCACATTTTGCACCTCATCTCCAGCGTCCTCTTCAATAACCGTTTCATTGTCTACTTCCATTCCGATCGCTTTGGTTAAGTCTATCTCAAACCTCCCTTCTAGTCCCTCTTCTTGAAAGAACTCTCCGTCATATGTGTTTGGGTCTAAGTTGTAATCTTCATCGTTTGGGACAGGCACTTTACCGTGTGGCGATACCCTGTGCACAATATCCCAACCCTTAAGATGCCTTATGGTTTGACACGCATATGGGAGATAATAAACTTGCGTGGCCTGTTGGGCCACAATATAGACATCGTCTCCTGGTAAGACGGAATCCTGTCGAATTTCGACTAGCCCAAGATTAGAATATGTCCGTCTCGTTACTTCAGGATCAAACCAATGGCATTTGAATATGACGGGATTAAAAGGTTTGGAACCATGAAACTTGAGTTCGTATATTTCTTCAATTCTTCCATAATACTCGACCTCATCAACGCCGGGCGTAAAAACTCCGAACTTGTGGTTCTTCGATTGGGCCGACTCTGCTCGTAGCTTGTTGTGCGGCGATATCCATTCACGTCATAACCGAAAATGACCGACCCTATAGGCAAAGCCATCGGCAACTGTCTCAACTCGACACACATAGACGCATCCTCCGCCCCGCAAGCTCAAGCAGATACATCGTTATATTATTCGCGCGTCACGAGTAACTTGGAATGTCAAACTAAGTACGAGCTAAATTGACGGTACCTTCCGTTTGAACCAAGAAATGAAATCGGGCATTCCATTTCCGCACCTGTCTAAGAAGGGTATCTACCGCGTGGGGTAGGATCCTTGATTGGCCTTGAAATTCATGAAGAAATTCCTGCACTAACGAGAAACAAGGGGTTGGATGCGAGAATAGTGACGGCGTATTTAACAAGTTCGTTGAGAACTTCTCGCATGTACGGTGCCACTTCGTCAAGGTTGGTCAACACGTATAGCATGATATGGCGCCACTCTTCATGATTCAAGGTCTTGGGGGTCGATGCACTTGCGCTTCCGAGTTGCCCTCGGAAAAGGCTGAGGTTCGATTCATTTTCGCCAGCATTGTAACGAGGGGGTGGATTATGCACGCTAGGGAGGTTGTTACCATAGTATGTTGTTGTGAAGTTCGCCACCTCCTCCAGAATGTATGCCTCTGCAATGGAAGCCTCGATTTTGCATTTATTTCTACATTTCTTTCGAAGAACCTTTAGACATCTCTCGATTGGATAGCACCAACGGCCCTGCACGGGCCCCCCCATTCGTGCCTCGTACGGGAGGTGCAAAATCAAATGCTGCATCGGATTGAAGAAGCCGGGTGGAAAGATCTTCTCCAACTTACAGAGCAACACAGGTGCCATTCTTTCCAAGTCAGCAATCACGGTCCGAGATAACTCCTTGGCACAAAGTCAAGAAAGAAATAGCTCAACTCTGCCGACTAGCCGACATGCTCGGGGACATAGCCTCGAACCATCGCCGAAGAAGCCGCCAATCCATATGTGGTAGTCATGACTCTTCATCCCTAAGACTCGCATAGTAGATAAGTTCACTCCCCTCCTCGATTAGTCATACCCATCGAGGGAACATTAACGTCTGGATCCATTCTAGTACTACCCTCCTTTGGGGCTTGCTCAAGACAAAATCGGCCTTAGGCCTTCTCCATGTCTTGCCGCGCCTAGGAGGCTTCATATGTTGGTTTGGTCTATCGCATATCGTTGCCAGATCCACTCTAGCCTTAACGTTGTCCTTTGACTTGTCAGTAATGTCCATGATTGTTGCCCAAAGTGCCTCGGCAACATTCTTTTCAGTGTGCATTACATCAATGTTGTGTGCAAGGAGAAGGTCATCAAAATAGGGGAGCCGAGTCAAGCCCGACTTATGAGTCCACATATGTTGCTCACCATATCCCACAAAACCACCTTCTGGATTGACCACGAGACCATCTATCTGTTCACGAACCGCGGCACCAGTCATTATCGGTGGTGCAGGGTCTGTCACTACGACACCTTTCGTAAAGTTCTTGATGTCTCGTCTGAATGCATGGTCAAGAGGGAGGAATTGCCGATGTTTGTCGAACGATGAATACTTGCCACCCTTCTGCAACCAAATGAACCTCAGACCTTCCTTGCATACTGGGCATGGGAACTTCCGTGAACACACCAGTATGAGAATATCCCATACGCCAGAAGTCATGCAGGAGTAGTGGTACCAAACATGCATTTTGAAGTTTTTCTTTGTAGCTCGGTCGTATGTCCATACCCCTTCCTCCCAAGCACGGACCAATTCATCAATCATAGGCTCCATGAACACACCCATATTATTCCCCGGGTGTCCAGGAATTATCAACGACAAGAATACGTTCTGTCGTTGAAAGCATACGCCGGGGGGGAGATTGAGGGGGATAACGAACACGGCCAACATGTGTATGGGGCAGCCATCATTCCATAAGGATTGAACCCATCTGTTGCCAGCGCAACACGTACATTACGAGCCTCTTTAGCTTTCTCATGATGAATGCCATCAAAGTGGGTCCATGCTTCACCATCGGATGCATGTACCATCCTGTCAGGATTGTATCGTTTGCCATTTTTGTGCCATGTCATCTGTTTCGCGGATTCCTCGGTCATGTATAGCCGTTGGATCCTCGGTATGAACGGAAGGTGCCGTAGGATTGTCACGGGAATGTCAAGCTGCCTCTTCTGGCCATCACCAGAATCTACCTCCAGGAACCTAGATGATTTACACTTTGGACAGTACTTTGCTTCCACGTATTCGTTCCTAAATAGGACGCACTTTTCGCAAGCATGTATCTGCTCATACGGCATCTTAAGTGCGAAGGAGTTTACGTGACTCGTGCATGCTCTTTGGCGAAGGTGACCCTCCGAAGCGGTACGCCAATAATCGCCAACATACCATCGAAGGCGTCTCGACTCAGGCTATACTGGGACTTTAACGCCATTATGCGTCCAATGGCATCCAGTTGAGAAACCTTTGTCTGGCCGTGAAGGGGTTTCTGTGCCGCGGCAAACATGTCGTAGAACGCCTTTGCAGTTGCCTCTGGTTCCTCCTCCGTACGTCCTTCAGCGAACTGTGCCTCGTGATAGTCATTTAACATGTCTGCTACCCCAGCATCAGCATCATAATCCTCGACGCGTGGTCTCACCACCTCCTCTCTCATACGATCGGCTTCACCATGGTAGACCCACCGGGTATAGTCTGCCGTAAATCCATTCTTCCAAAGATGTTCCCCCATGACCTTCTTCGTTTGTCTTTTCCTGTTTGCACATTTGCTGCAGGGACAGCAAATTTTACTCGCTCCTTTAGCAGCCACGCCAAATGCCCGTTCCAAGAAAGCATCGGTCTTGTCGATCCATTCATTGGTGACCTGACCCTGACTTGCGCGGCCCGTGTACATCCACTCACGGTCCTCCATCCTCTAACATATATAGCGGCGAGTAATATAAACATCAATTGCATCTACACGACGTTCCTACTATCTAATAGGTGAGGATAGGTCCTAATCCCACGCGAGGATCCGTAGATGAGGTTAGTTTCCATGCTCTACTCCTATTCGAGACAGAATTTCGGCAGCACCTCCCCGCTGTTCTCCAAATACACGTCCTGCCAGGGAGAGTGTGTATCCGGAGAACAACAGGGAGATGATGCCAAACTGTCTCGGACGGAGCGAACCATGGAAACTAACCCCACCCATCCGCTGGCTGTCAAAAACGTGGACAATTGAAGCAGATCACGGTTTAGATATGGAAATATCGCATATTTCCAACCGTATCTCTTCGAGCGGAGACGCTTAGTTGGGTTACGTGATCTCGACCATGATACGGAAGAGGGGTTATACCTAGGGTGGCGGTGGAGTCGGGCTAAGCGGGGCGTGGCGGATCGATCTGATGGCGGGCGACGCGGTGCAGCACTGAACCAGCGGCGAGGAAGGCGATCGGGTCGCCGAGGTACTCGGCGCCGCTCGATCGTGGCTCTTCTCTGCAAAAAAAGAAACATAAAACAATATTTAGCAACATTTAACAACAAATTTCTATAGATGTTGAGGCATCCAAAGTTACTTCATAGTCATTGTAAACATTTCAGTTAACATTTCAGCATTTGCGGCCTTTGCTTGTGAAATGTGAACACAAAGAATGTCGATATCGAAGTAACTCAAAGGTGATGAAAATTGATGGTTAATTCATAGTTAGCTTGTCAGCAAATAATTGATACCACAATCAGACCAATTTACTTGCCTGGTAAAGCAACAAATAATTGAATGAAACCATAAAGTTCTTTTTAAAAAGGGAAAGTAAGCACAACTAGTCAGCTATCAAATGAACTACAAAATGCTATATATATCTTCCATCTATCCTATCGTCATGGTACCAAAGCCGTTGCAATAGCGTCACGGAGGTCGATCATGTCAACATCATCCTATCGTCAGGATGTGGTAGGTAAATGTTAGGTTTCAATTCTTTTAACAACCAATCCATGCTGAGGTATATATTCATGTAGTTGAGTGGTAATTTCACAAAATATAGTTGATTAATAGACTACATATGCCTTAGCCAATCAATATAGACACGTAGTTTCGACAATCTATTATCACACATTTTGCAATTGGCAAGCATTGAGTTCAAAATTTTTAGTGGGAAAGTTGCACATTTGCCTTAAAGCATCAAGAACTCAGTGGCGACTAATAAGGATAGTCTAGGATTGAACCTTTTATTACAACAACGACCAAAATCATGCGAACGACTAGTCAATAGAGCCGTGAGCAATGAGCTTCATACACGTGCCATGAACTTACAGGATAAGCAAAACAGCGTGCCATGGTCAATAGGGAGGGAAAACACTTGGTATTCAGTTATTCACCCTAGAAGTGGCTTACTACGGATTCGCTCAGGGTCAGGAGGGTAAACGGTGGCTTGCAAAGTGACTTTACTCTGCCCTCGAGGTGATTTGCAAAGAGGATTTACTGTCTTCTCTAATCCGTGATCACACAATGAACAAACAATGTTAGTCGCAACTTGATGTGAGTCAGTACTGTAGCACCATAAAGTTTGGCGTGGCACAACTAGTCTGCCACGCCAGCATTTCTGATGTGGCAGCCTGTCCAACGTGGCACCACTCTCTCAAAGTTGGCCGGAATGTCCTATGTGACACCACCTGCCACGCCAAAATTATTGGCCTAGCAGCATTTTTTGCCATGCCTTCACGGTCAGCGTTGCCAAAAGGGTCAAATTTGGAAATAAATTGTAGCATTGGTTATAAATTGGATTTGTCTCTTGAGAAATAAAAAGAAGCCATAAAAGGACGAATTGGGAATCAGAAATTTGATGGTAACCAGCTGGTTACCACCCATAACCAAGCAAACTAGGCGGTTTACCAAGTGAAGAATCATTCAGGCTGCTGAGCTATGGGCAAGTTAGAAATAGTTTGGATAATTAAAAGGTAACTTTAGAAAAAGTTGAATACAACTCATAAATAAAATTTCCAACAATAGCACAATGAAATCAAACAGACCAAATTCTACTGCAGAAGTGCAGACTAGCAGTTAGCCAGTTACATGTGGAAATCACTTGTTTACTGGATAAACATAAAATTTCCAAGCCCTCAAATTTGAAGTTGAAATGAAATCCTGCCTGAACTGATTCTACTAGTAACTGTTTCCCAATATATATCACAGTGACAATACTTAATAGAAAACAACATAATTCTATTTCAACACTATGAGAACTTTAGGGATTCTTATCAATATCAATGGCATTAGAGAATGTGAAAATGTGTAAGAATATGGTGCCACAGAAACTATCAGTAATGATATCATGCAAAATTTGGGAAGGGCGTTAGAAGTATTACTTGAAATAAGTGGTTTTCTAGACTTCCTCGAAACATGAACTCATAGACAAGCGACTGTGCTCATCTTCACAAAGAATATCCAATCAACTTTACTAGATTTGATGCCTTAGCTGCCCCAGAAATTAACCTCGGTCGACCAAGAAACAAAAGATGACTAAGCATATTGAGAACTCTACAAAAAGCAAAACATCAAAAAAGTAACGATTTAACAAGGTTATCTCAAGGCGGTCTTGGAGAGAAGCAGAGGCCGGAGGCGCGTGGAGGCGTGGCGGCGTGGAGGCAGCGAGCAGGATCGCCGCTAGGTTTCTGGCCTGGCTGTGCAGGTTGTGGCCTGTGTGGCAGCCTGTGGCATGGCCAGGCAAGCGTGTGTGTGTGTGTGTGTGTGTGTGTGTGTGGTGTGGCCAGGCCAGCAGGCCAGCTGTGTGTGTGTGAGGGTTTAAGTGTGGGTGTGTGCGGTGCGTGTGGGCATTGGGCAGCGTGAGTTAAATCCCTTTGCAGTGCCCCGATCGGCACTTTCGGCAAAAGGGTTTAAAAACTTTTAAAATTCTTTGCAGAGTCTTCTCAGTGTCTTCTCGACACTTCTCGGCAAAAACTCCTTCTTAGAGTGTCAATTTTGGACACTTTCGGCAAACCTATTTTTCACTTTTGACCTCCAAACTTTTTCTGCGGTCCTCATACAATACAGGTACTCCATGTTCCAATGTGGCACATTTCTCGGACTTTTTCTATATTTCTTTAATTTATTTCAATTAATTGAATTTTCTTGGATAATTCAAATTATAACTGCTAGTCATTCAAATAATGAAAAAAAATGAATGGAAAAATGATATTCATGTTATTTAGTATAATGTGAGGCCGTAACCAGGAACAGACCACCAATTTCGAACATCTTACTCACGAAACATGACCACGAACTTGCGGTCGAGTTGTTTTTAAATTGTATAAAAAGCAAACGAAGTCCGAAAATCATGAAACTTGTCAAGATGTCATGATATCATATGTGGAGGCTGTGATAAAAATTTGAGAAGGATTCGCGTAAGTTGTCACGTACGATGCTTGCAAACCGAAGAATCTCCAAAGAAGTTGTCATGTATTCTTCTGTTTTTCTAAGGTTTGCAAGCATCGTACGTGACAAATTTCATTGTTGATTTCAAAATTTTGATCAAAAAAAGTTTAATTAAAAGTGTCAAAAAAAGAGTTTCTGGAAAAGGCAAAACTTCTCTTTGTAGAGTGTCGGGGATAAGACACTCGGCAAAAACCTCTTCTTGGGAGTGTCGGGAAGACACTGGACAAAGGGATTAACGGCATGGCGGCGTTAGCAGTGGTGCCCTTTGCAGCAGTGTTACGGTTTCTTGAGTGCGGACACTCGGCAAACCATCTATTATTTGTTTGCGAGTGTATTTGTTTGCGAGTGCTCGGCACTTTCGGCAAACCATCTCTGTGCCAAGTGCGGTGTTTGCCGAGTTCTTTATATCGGCACTCGGCAAATAGCCTCTTCTTAGTGCCCGATAAAAAGCACTTTCGGCAAAGTATGGGACACTTTCGGCAAAAGCGTCTCCGATAGTGTCACGGTATCTAGCCCAACACTAGTTTTCGGGTTCGTTTCCTACGTAGTGCATGTCTGAAGCATAAACAGTTGTGATATGTAACTTGTGTACTTCATAAAAAAAATTGCCGGTTTGGAGGGAAAAAATAAACAAAAAAATAAAATCATGCCTACAACGAGAGTTTTTTTATCATACATTTTTTATATTACATAAATAATAAATCGGAAAAAATTACAAAAATATACCTCTACCATCGTTTGATACGACAATTGCACGTTGTCGTTGTTTGAAAAGGCGATAGATGATGTGTAGTCTGCTTGGGTCCTGCGTGGCAGGAAGCAATTCTATGTTGCATTTGAAAGTCTTGACGAACTACATCATTTGTTTGAAATGGCGAGAGAGGTTATTTTTCCTTTTTATTTGTTTGAGTACTTTATATGGGTTTTAGACAATTGTAATGTTCGTCTATCAAATATAATTTAAACTACCGGAGACACATGTTGGAAGCATGATCATATGGTACAGAAAATTAGAGCCACCGAAAATAGCTAGTTTTTTTTTTTTGGTATTATGTGGTCAATTGGACTGACATTTTGTGAGCTTTAGTTTGAGGGAGAATATAGCACTGAAGATAAGATTTTAAGCCTGACATAACACTTGATAAATAAGGTGCGATTTACATGGTGCGCATGGTTTGGTTAGGTGCATATGTTTGCCTCGCTACTCCCTACAGTATAATTGGCAACATGCACGAACAATGAACTAGCACTGCAACTGGGATACATGTGTGCCTTTTGGAATCGAAAACACATGGCGGATGAAAAACAAGTCAGGCTTGTGGACATACATCTTATTCCTCATGCGGGCGCGGGCCTCCCAGTACTCGGCCCAACGGTATTTTTCAAGTATGTCATCATCCAGAATAATCTTCGGTGCAATAGGGATATTAGAGACCATCGTTGTCTTTCCCTTATCTTCCCCGCTCCTGGTTGAGGGAGGTCTCCAACAGGTAAACACCTCGGGGCACAACTGCATAGCCTATTATGTATTTTTGCATAATAAATGTCTTTGCGTACTTCTTCGGGCTGTCGATCCATTGAAAGAATTAGCAATGCTCCTCCGGCTGCCATGCACGGATAAAGTTACCAATATTTGAAATCAAACATGTAATGTGAAATATGGGGAGACATTACTACTTACGCGGCAATCCCCGCACATGTAGTAAGCTAGGGCAGCAGTATTAGGATGTCTGGATTGCTTGATCTATGTTGGGTTACCACAGTTGTACTAGGGGTGTGGAAATTCTGGTGGTACAGGAGCATCCTTGTAAGAACTATCTGGGTGCATTCATGCTTTCTTGCAAACCTACTTTCGCTTCTGGAGCATCTCCCTGTAGTTCAACATCCCAAAACCGGGTGGAGTGTCCTCCTCTACCTCTCGCCTCCCTCCCCTCTCCATGTTTTCCAAAATAGCTTGAATGGAGTGTTGCTTGTAGTGGTGCAGTATGCCCTGGTTTTATAGCTTGTGAATGTGTAATGTTGAGGGAGTAAATTTTTGTGAGGGGAAGTGCACTCATGTCCGCGAGTCCGGAAGAAAGAATCTTTCGGTACATGATAGCTCATCAATCGAGTTGATAATTCACTGCGAAAAGATGGTGTGTGTTGCCAATTCAGTCTTGAAAGGTGGCATGGTATGGTCACTTCAGAATGAAAGCTGGAGGCACAACTTCTTCACTGTGAAGGCTACAAATTCGCCTTATAGGAGATGCATTGTGGAGCTATGCATTATGGCATGGTGTTGTCACTTCTCACTGAAAAGGCAACATATTTGCCTTGTCACGATGGGTAGTTAGGGGTGGAAAAAAAGCTCGAAGCTCACGAGCCGACTCAACTCGTTGAGGGCTCGACCCGTCTCGACACAAACTCGTGCCATAAACCAACCGAGCCGAGCAGTCATTTCTGCTCGTTTGGTTAACGAGCCGAACCTGCGAGTTGCTCGTTAGGATAATTGACTGACGTCCCCACCAAGTCCTAACGCATCTCACATCGATCCAGTGCCGCCTCCCTAGTTGATTGATCGGCCGCCACAGCCCAACCCTCCATCGCCACCTACCCAGTCTTTGCCGCCGCCTGCTTAACTCTTCCACCATTGCCACCAAATTTACCTACCTACCACATTCCTCAGCCACCCCATCGTCCCCAACGCATGCTTCCTCCTCCTAGAGCACGCCTCTACCTCTCCCAACCATCGTCGAATCCAGCCTGTATTTGCACACGCCACCGCGAGATCTAGCCACCACCGCATCTCCAAGACCCGTCTTGTCAGATCTGGCCACCATCGTCTATTCCCGACCCACTGTCACCGGATCTAGTCAGTCCTCACCCCACTGTTTGCTCTTCGTTCACCCGGGCCCTATGCTTGGATTCGTGCATCCATTTACTCGTAGTTTCCCCTCTCCTTTCCTTTTCCTTCTCAATCCATCTATTTAATATTTTTTTTGCTCTGTTTGTTCTTGTTAGAATCAAGCAGTTGGGGACTTTAGGGCCACGAAAGCTCACCTTCTTGAGGCAATAGACAAGCACGAATACTAGTAGTTAATTTTACAACTTTCTTGTTATTTCATTCTGTGTTGTGAACAAGTTCTGAACTTGTGAATTTAGTAGTTAGTCTTGTGTATGTGTGACTACTAGTAACTAATTATTGCTTATAGATTTCTTAACAAGCCAGCTCGAGCCATTTGACCAAGCCAAGCACCATTATTTTGCTTGTTTGCTTAACGAGCCGAGGCAAGCCATGTTGCTTAACGATTTGATCGGGTCGAGACGAGTCATCTCGTTATCCACCCCTATGCATAGCGCTAGCATTATCCCTTCGTCGCAATGTTGAGTAGGGGAGGATGTCTATTAGTAATAGCGGGATTCATGTAGGACGCCTCTTGTGTTGCGGTGCTAACTTGGGAGGAAGGAACTGGAATTGAGTAGCATGTCCCTCTGTCGCAGTGCTGACAAAGGGACCCAAGAACCACAAGAAACGACGTAAGCACAAAAGTAACAAAGTAACAAGAAGTATGACATGTAGGATCATAACACTACTTTATACAAGAACCGCATGCAATTCCATAACTCCAAAGTAAGATCCATGAAAGTCAAAAAAAAAACTCTACCCGCGGTTCTTCCTAGGTGCTACTCCAAGAGCGGCCCCAGCCTTGGGTCGGCATTGTGCATGACCTGATGGGTAGGTCAAGTGGTCCAGTGTCTGCCATGACGTGGCGAGGCAAGCAAGAGGTGCGAGAGTTACAATGCACTGCTAGGGTCTGCTGGCTTGGGCCTGGCACATCAAAGAGTTGTGAAGCCCCTAGGATGTGAGCGATGATCGTCCCCTGTTGGCTCAATTAACAAGGCGTGTATTGCGATGTTGTCCTCCACCAAACCCTCCTGGCCTATCGCATCGTCCACGTAGTCGCCGAGATACGCATGCTGGTCTGAAACGAGGAGAGGAGAGGATACAATTGAAATGCATTTCCAAAGTCAAACAGATGCAAGATGGAAATTGTAGGTCAGGTATCCGAAATTCTCCAACAGACCATGCAGCGAACGGAAGCGTATCGGGAACAGAGGGTTTCAGGAAGTCAGACTATGACTTCATCCCAACGCTCCTCCTCGGCGAGGGACAACACGGTCATACCAGAGAAGCGATCGATACCGAGACCTCCTCGGCGATTCCGACCAAGGAGTCACGAGGAGAAGGTTATTCAAGCTACTCCCCATGTGTCGAGAGGAACCACCACTAGGACCTAACAATCTCCGACATCGTTTGAACCAAGTGGGCGGTCGGAGGCATCATATCGATGTCCACGGCCGGATCGGTACACGGAGTTCCAAAGATCCCAATCCTAGGGATCGGTCTCCGGCCGACATACAATCCGCACCTTCGGAGAAGACGCCATGAATCAATCACGTTGTCGAGCCTTCTCTGCGGGGCTCCAAGGCGTGCGTTAGCCTAACCGTTCCGATCGCCCAACTTGGACAAATTCAATGGAACTCAAAACCCATTGGAATTTCTCCAAATATATACCACCGCCATCGAGGCTCTTTGGTGGCGATGAGAATGTAATGGCCAACTATTTACCCACCGTGCTCGAAGGGTGCGCGGTCGTGGTTGTTAAACTTACGGTCGGATCAATATATACTTAGGAACAACTCTGTGATCTTCGATTGCCAACTTCGAGTGCGTCTGACCGCCACAGGAAGGAGGACGATCTCCATAGAATCCGCGAGGATCGATGAGACTTTCGTCAATATATCAAGAGGTTCGGCCGGGTTCGTAACTCTATACTCGAAGTCGCAGAATCCTCTGTTATTCGGGCTTTTAAAAGCAGTGCGAGGAATCGGCGGTTTCACGGAGGACATAGCAATGAACCCTCCAAGAACAACCGTTGAGCTTTTTGATATGGCGGACAAGTATGCCACGCTAGCGAAGCAATCGAGTGGTGTGAAGCCATTGATCGGAAAGACAAGATTCCCCGACCCGGCCGGGCAAGCAGGAGAAAAAGAACAAGAAGTCTCTCAAGAAGAAAAAGGACCGCAGACCGACGACAAAGAAGTCCTCGCCGTTCGAGAAAAATTCGGAAGGGCAAAAGGACTATCTGCGGTCGAAGCAAAGCAAAAGCTCCGGCCAGAAGGATTCGAACGAACAAGAAGTGGTGTCCACTTCACGGCACGAGGCATGATCTGCGCTTTGGTCGTGTCAAAAGAAAGCTGGAGGATTATTATGCGGGTAAGGACCATTTCCGTAATACAGAATATGGAGAAGCGAGCTCCAAAAGGACAAGGATGGCGGCGAAGAGATGGAGTACAGGGATCCCCAACACACAGTCAATATGATTTTGGAGGATCTTCTTCATCTGAGTCGAGCGTCATCGAAGGCCATGGGCGAGAGGTCAACCTAGTCGAATCTCCGATCGTAATCAAGCACTCGAAGTGGTCGGACACATAATTTCCTTGACAAAGACGATCGCCCCATCCCATCGACTCGTAGGGTAGGTTCCCTATCGTTGTTGAACCAACCATTAATAATTGTCGGGTTAATCGGGTCTTAGTAGATGGGGTAGTTCTTTGAATATATTATTTGTGGGAGCTTTAGAAGAAATGCAGTCCCCATGTCAAAGGTGAAACACATGAAATATGCTTTTCATGGCATAGTTAGGGTTCTACCGCTAAACCGATAGGACAAGTTTCCTTACGATTCGTTCGAAAGCGACAACTTCGAGCAGAGAGGATTCCGTTTGATGTAGTAAACTTGAATCCGCGATACAACGAATTCTCGATCGACCGGCATTAGCAAAATTCTTGATAGCCACGCATTACGGTTATCAAAGTTTGAAAATGCCGAGGCGAAGGGAGTCATCACTATTCGAGGAGATCAGAAAATGGCTTATGTATGCGATCGGAAATCCTTTGCACTGGTTGATGAACTTCCGACCAGAGAGGTTAACCCGACTCCCATGCGGAGTCAAGCACTCGAGGCCAAAGATGACACCCAAACCATCCGACCGGACAAAGGAGGTACCACTCGACAAAAGCGCTTCTCGGACAAATCAAGTCTTCACATGGGTCAGGACATCGGACCCAACCGCCCGCAAGATTCTAGTCGGGCAAGACTCGACCCTAAATAGGAAGAGTCGCTCGTCTCCTTCCTCCGGCGAATCGGGGCGTGTTTGCACAGCAAGCGTCCGATATGCACGAGTCCCCGAGGTGATCGAGCACGAGCTTGCTCTCGGCGACAAAAAACCGATCAAGCGAAACTACGACGTTTACTTTTGATCGGAAGGAAGTAATCGATCGGAGATTGACAAGCTTCTCAAAATTGGATTTATTAAATGAAGTCGACCACCCAAGGTGGCTTGCCAATCTGTAATGGTTAGAAAAAACAATGGGAAATGGCGAATGTGTATCGACTTTACGATCTTAATAAGGCTTGTCCGAAGGATGACTTTCCTTCCTCGCATTGATCAACTGGTAGACTCTACTTACGGGTGCGAGTTACTAAGTTTTTAGATGCGTATTGAGGTACCACCAGTTAGTATGTGTAAAGAAGATGAGGAGAAACTTCCTTCATCACCCCATATGGCACTTCTTGTTATATTAAGATGCCATTTGGTCTCAAAAAGGTGCAACTTTTCAAAGGTTGATGCAAAAACCTTTAGTCCACAAATTGGTCGGAATCTAGAAGCTTACGTTGACGATCTGGTCGTAAAGACCACCAACGCTGGCGACCACATTCCTGACTTACAAGAAACTTTTAATAACTTGAGAAGACATAACCTCAAGTTAAATCCGGAAAAGTGTGTGTTCGGAGTTTCTGCTGGAAAACTGCTCGGTTTCCTAGTTTCGGCTAGAGGTATTGAAGCAAATCCAACAAAAATTGCGGCCATCAACCAGATGCGCCCTCCGACCACGAAGAAGGAAGTCCAAAAACTAACCGGCTGTATGGCAGCGTTAAGTCGTTTCATAGCAAGGTTAGGGGAAAAATGATTACCTTTCTTTAAACTTCTTCGGAAACATGGGAGTTTTGAGTGGACTAAAGAGGCAAACGATGCCTTTGAGGAACTTAAAAAGTACCTTACAAGTACCCCGGTTTTAGTTTCTCCGAGATCGGGAGAAACATTGCTAATTTACGTGGCAGCAACACCACAGACAGTTAGCGGTGTACTGGTTGTAGAAAGGGATAATATCCAACGACCAATCTATTACGTAAGCGAAGTCTTACATGGACCAAAGGAAAGATACCCACAGGTACAAAAGTTGCTCTATGGCCTCCTTATGTCTTCAAGAAAGCTAAGGCACTACTTTCAGGCCCACAAAGTGGTCGTACCTACCGGATATCCTCTTGGTCAAGTCCTTGGAAACATGGAATCATCAGGACGAATAGCCAAATGGGCGGTCGAGCTAGGGGCGTTCGATCTCCATTTTATTTCACGAACGACAATAAAGTCGAGCAATAGCGAAATTCATTGCGAATGGACAAACCTGAACCCACCCAAGGACCCGAAAACGAACACCACGACAGTGGACATTGTATTCGGCGGTTCCTTGATGTTACAAGGATCGGGGTGGAGTGGTCTTGATATCCCTCTTGGCGAACACATCAAATCGCCATCGATTAAATTTTCACGCCACCAATAATGTGGCGAGAATATGAAGGTTTCTTGGCGGGACTCGAGCAGCTCGTTAAGCTCGGGATTCGCAGATTACTAGTGAAAGGCGATTCTCAACTAGTAGCGAATCAAGTGGGGAAAGAGTATCAATGCTTGAGTACCAAGATGTCATCTTATCTGGCGGAATCGAAAACTTCAAAAGCACTTCTTCGGTTTCGGATCAACATATTCCTAGAAAGGAAAACTTTCTGGCGGAACCGGTTAGCGCGGATGGCCTCCACGAGGTCGGCCGTCCCCTTGGAGTTTTCTCGAGCAACTCAATTCACCCTCGGTAGTTGAGCCTTGAGAACATACATGATTCTTTGCAAGTTGAACAAACTAATCAAGGAACATGGATGCTCCACGTGTCGTTGACGGTTGGTATTTATCACGATCAAGGTAGAGATCGGATGACATCGATCTACAATTATCTTGACATGACACAATTCGAGAAGATGATGTAGAGGCGATCGTATATACGAAAAGCCAAATCATACACTCTAATCGAGCGTATCTTGTATAAGCGAGGATCTCATGGAGTGTTGATGAGATGCATATCTCAAGCGGATGGCATTAGATTGCTAACCGAAATCCATGGAGGCGTCAGGAGCACACCATTCCTCTGAGAACCACAGGTCGGTAAAGCCTTCCGGCAAAGGCTATTCTTGCCAACGCCCTTCATGATGCAAAAGAGCTTGTGATGAAGTGTGTACAATGTCAGTTTCATAGCCGACAAGTACACCAGCCAGCACAAGCCTTACAAACAATTCCTCTTTCTTGGCCTTTTGCAACTTTGGGAATTTGGACATTCGGGACCTTTCCCAAGAGCACCGGGGCTTGAATTCCTTTTCGTCATGATTGACACGTTTACAAAATGGATTGAAGCCGAGCGATCGTTAAAATAACAAGCGAGGCCGCTAAGAGATTTCTCTGAAAAATGTGATCACGCGATTTGGTGTACCCGATCGTATCATCACGAGACAATGGTTCCCGATTCTCCGGCGATCAATTCCAGAATTCTGCGATGAACTTAGTGTCAAAGTTCATTTTGCTTCATTGCTCATCCACGAACAGCGGAGCGATTAATGAGCTAATGGTATCCTTATGCGAGGATCAAGCGCCGAGTATTCGACCGATTAATCAAGCGGTCAAGAGCTTGGGTTAAGAACTTCCCTCGTGTTATGGGCGTTAGAACCCGCGACCCGGTCGTCGCGACCGGTGAAACTCCATTCTTTTTGGTTTATGGTCTTTGAAGCCATGCTTCCTCGAGAACTCAACATTGGCTCTGCTTTCGAACGATCGTTTTGACGAAAATGATCAGATTGAATGACGACTTCGGCAGCGTCGATTTCCTTGAAAACGCGAAACCAAGCCCTTATGCGATCGGCGATCTACCAACAAGCCATGCGAAGGTACCATAGTCGTAAGGTGCGACCTCGCGATCTTCTTTGTAGGTGATCCGTTCTCGAAAAAATTGAGCCAAACAAATCGCAATAAACTTTCTCCTAAATGGGAAGGTCCTTACACTGCGTGGTCGAAGTCACCCGTCCAGAGTTCCGTGCGACTAGCTATGTCGATGGGCAAATTTTGTCAAATTCTTGGAACATCGATCAATTGCGTAAGTTCTATGTTTAATTTTCATTCTTTCATTTCTTTCAATTTCAATTTCACTAAATTTATTGATTAATTAAGAAGTGCAACCTTGCTTATATATATACACCTACATTACAGTCGTTTATTATTGTTAGTGCAGTGGGAGAAGACATTTTTCTCTCCGATATCCTTTTAAGGATCTCACGATACTCTATGGTCCTCGTCGTGAGCATTTTTCTCAAATGATTCCCACACGCGACTATACTCTTTTCTTAAATAAAATGAGTAATCGAGCGCCACACAACTAACTATCTCATGAATGATATGCTTACGATTAGAAGATTATGCTTCATTATTTCAAGATTCTAGTCTATTCTTGTCAGCTCTTCGGTGGGACACGGAAAGCCTCCTAGTCGAAGTCTCTCCTTTTTACGCGTGGTCACCCTGCTGGAAGGCTTCCTAGCGACGCTTCTTTTCTTCGATCCTCGCTACCCGATCGGATATAGAATTTGAACACGTTTCAAAAATATATGTCGTATGCCTTGGTCTTAGCATTAGTTCCGACTAGACTATGGGACAATAGATATAAACAAAGTTCACTTATAATCTGTTGCATACATATTTGCATTTCTTCTTATGTCAAGTTTGACAAAGTCTTTTTCCGACCATATATAGTGTTTTTTATGGGTATTTCCATTATGACAAACAAAGATCTATAACTAGTCGAAATCATCTGTTGGTCTGACCACATTTGATTTCCTAATCTTTATGCAACGATCGATTTTGTCTTACATGTCCAAACATACCTTCAAAAACTCACATACATGGTTATGACCTCTTTTATTCTCTTTCTTGGCTCACTTTGCACAAGATGCGTTCTTCTACTATAAAGCGTTGGGGCTAGGAAATATCGAGAATTTTAAAAAAGTCAAGCAGGATAAACAAAAGCTTTGTCAATGACATAAAAGGTAAGATTTTCATAGATATTCAAATATTTTTACACTTGCAGAACCTACTCTAAGAAATATTCCCACCTAACTCTTCGTTTGTCGGAGATTAGACCTCCATCTCCTCTACAACTATATCTCAAGTGGCTGAGTTCTTCCATGAACTTGGTAGCCTCCTCAGTGGGCGATTGAAGTCTTCTTTAACAGCTTGGAGATCTATAGAGGGTCGGAAGCTTTCAGTTTGCCAAAGCAAAACTAACTCCACTTGCAACGCCTTTGTTTTTAGGGCACAGGCATAATTAGTCCGAGTAGTTTTGAGCGAGTAACTTTAAGGTCCTCTAGAAGTTGACCCAAATAGTTCATTTTCTCTATTGGATCTCCTAAGGAAGGTAGGCTTGATCCTCGATCCCATATCAAAGATCATCTTGTTCAAAGCACGAATCTTTTCATCAATATTTTGAGCAAGAGCCGCCTCCTTATCTGCTCAAATTTCGAGTTTTCTTTACTCTGTTCAAGATTTGCGTTTGCTCTGCAAAAGCAAATCGCTTAATGAACACAAGCAAAATTGAAGGAACAATCAAGTTTGCGACATATTACCTTCATTTGTTTTGCTAAGTGTTTCATATTTGGTCGTTGCTTGACGATCAACCGGTCTTTAATGAACTTGCTTTAGCGAATGGTAGGTCTTTAGCTTTATTTCTTCTTCAAGAAGAGCTGTCTTGGTTTTCTCAGCCACAACCTCCTCTTTTATTTTCTCCAGATCTATCGAATACGATAAGGGAGAATAATTGTAGAGGAAGTATTGAAGAAGAAACAAAAGTTTAAAAGGGAAAAGTTCTTACTTTCCAACTCGGAGTGCTTTTGCTCCAAGTCCTTAACTCGCTGGGTCAGTCCTCCGATCACAGCAAAATTCTCGACCAAATGCTACACAAATAGCATTCTCTTTCTTAAGTTTCTTATAACCAGCAAAAATCGAATCAGGGTGCATCTTGAGTTGAGTATCCGATACTTTCTGCCACGCCTCATCAAGCTCCTTATCCTCGATAAATCGGGGACGAAAAGAGAACTTGTTAGGTTGGGAAGGGTTATCAACAGTGATCGGAACCTGTTGAGACCTGACGAGGATTAAAACCTCTATGTATTATTTTAAATGCATAGTAAAAGACCATACGTCTTCATGGTCGTAACCCTAAGACTAACGACCTCCACAGGTCGTTAGTATTCAGAAGGTTACTTAATGGGTACCACGGCTCGGATGAGGCTTTGTGCCTAATCCCGACCGTGATAACCGCTAAATAAAATTCTTGAACGGTATTTCTTATCGTATGATGAATGGAACCGCGTGTTATACGTTCCAAACCATGCGATGGTACAACCCTGAGACACTGACTATTAACCACCCTACGGTTAAGCTTTTCACAAGCAACCGCAAGGAAGTTAGCACATTGCTAACTTCTCTACCGTTCCAACCGATCCATAACAGCTTCACGAGGGACGTCTTCTCCGAGAGTAATGCTTGCCATCTCTTGGAAGTTATTTAAAGGTGAAGCACAGAGAACAAGGAAGAAGGAGGGAGACGATAGGCGACACACAAAACAAGGCCAAGGCAAAGATATGCACAGAAGCCTAAGCGGTGGAATTAGAAGCTAGATAATCAGCCTTAGACTCATATTCTAAGTCGATTGCCCGGTTAACATTCCTCCATTCATGTAATTCAGGTAGTACTTAGCCACATCTTGTAAATCGGTCCATATCAATAAAGAGCGACCCCCATTCCATTCGGGATATTCCACGCCATTTTCCTCGTTTATTTTCAAGTAAGATCGGCGATTCGATCGTCGACAAATTGGCGCCGTCAGAGTGGGGAAAGAAGGTGTAAGTTTCTGAAGAAATTTTCTTTTTCGCTCAAGAAAATCCTCGCCCAAAAACTCGCAATCGCTCATGCGACTATGCCCGAGTTTGGGTTGAGAAAAAGTGGTTCGATTTGGCGGACTCGCCAACCTCGACATGGAAGGATGTATCCGCGCCATGGAAGAAAATGGCAGTCATCCTCCTCATCCGAAATTACTAAGTTCGCTCTGCAAAAACAAATCGCTTAATGAACACAAGCATAAATCAAGCTTACGACATATTACCTTCATTTGTTTTGCTAAGTGTTTCATATTTGGTCGTTGTTTCTTGACGATCAACGGTCTTTAGTGAACTTGCTTGACAAAATAGTCGGTCCTTAGCTTTATTTCTTCTTCAAGAAAAGCTGTCTTGGCTTTCTCGGCCACAACCTCCTCTTTTATTTTCTCGGATCTATCGAATGCGATAAGGAGAATAATTATAGAGGAGCAAAGTATTGAAGAAGAAACAAAAGTTCAAAAGGAAAAAGCTCTTACTTTCCAACTCGGTGCTTTTGCTCCCTAGTTTGACTAGAGGTATTGAAGCTAATCCGGCAAAATTGCGACCATCGACCGGATCGCCCTCAGACCACGAAGAAGATCAAAAAACTAATTTGTATGGCGGCGTTAAGCCGTTCATAGCAAGATTAGGGAAAAAGGATTACCTTTCTTTAAACTTCTTGGAAACATGGGAGTTTGAGTGGACTAAAAAGGGCGATGCCTTTGAGGAACTCAAAAAGTACCTTACAAGTACATTGCTAATTGCGTGGCGGCAACACCACAGACGATTAGCGGTGTCTTGGTTGTGAAAGGAATATCAACGACCGGTTATTCGTGGCGAAGTCTTACATGCTACCCACAGTACAAAAGTTGCTCTATGGCCTCCTATGTCTTCAAGGAAGCTAAGGCACTACTTCGAGCCCACAAAGAAGGAAAAATCAAGCTTACTTTACATATTACCTTCATTTGTTTTGCTAAGTGTTTCATATTTGGTCGTTAAGTCCTTAACTTCATTTGGAGTCGATCCTCCGATCACAAAGAAAGTTCTCGACCAAATGCTACAAAAATAGCGTTCTCTTTCTTAAGTTTCTTATAAACTTTTTAAAGAAGAGCTATGAAGCTGGTCAGAGAATATACCGAATTGCTCGGTCATTATAACCGCAAAAATCAAATCGAGGTGCATCTTGAGTCGAGTATCCGATACTTTCGCCACGCCTCATCAAGCTCCTTATCCTCGATGAATCGGGACGAAAAGGGAACTTGTTAGGTTGGGAAGGGTTATCGGCGATGATCGAACCTGTTGAGACCTCTCGAGGCATCTACCTCCACGTAAGGGTTTCAATCACCAAAGGATCCAACTCAACCGTTGCCCTTGTCACCGCCGGGGCTTCTTCGACCACTATTCCTCGGGAACTTTGTCCCGAGAAGTGCTCTGATGAACTTCCACAGTGCGCGTCCTCAGGAAAAACACAGTGGAAACGACCGGAACACCGTAAGACCTATGCAAACCGAAGATGGGGAGTTCAAAGTATCAAATCATCAAGGAATTATTAGAGGTACATACTTATACGATCACTTTCATTTGTACATACCTTGTTAATCTCCGGATTTGACTCAAACGCCGCAAGAGAGAAATCAGCCGCTAGCCTTCCTTTTCTTCTCCTCCAATCTTGCCGGTTCGGACCGGCAAGGTTTGTTGAACCCTCACATCCTCCAACAAGATGTCGGAAGCTATGTCCTCGACCGCTCATCAAGGACCGCATTCCGACTATCCGGCCTGAGGGAGTGGTTTCATCAATCTCGGATCGCTTGTTTCAAGAATAACCATAAGGTCGCACCCACGACCACTCTGAGTCTCTGACCTCATGCAGCTTACATTCTCGGGCCCTCGAACTTATCCACCTAAATCAAAGAACAAATTTGATTGGATGAAGAAATCCTTTTATCTAAAAAAATTGCGTACATATATGATTCGAAATGTTCTATTACCTCGAGGATTCATCTCCTTCAAGTGCCTCGAGGCACGACTTCGGTCGGAACTAAGGTGGGGCGTTGATCCTCACCAGATTGTATGATTCGCAATCCGGCCGATTTGCAAAAGTAGAGCACGATTGGAAATCTGGTCGAATATATATATACACATGGTAAAAGGAATTTTGATTAAATTACCTTAAGCCTTGCGATCTCCTTCAATAGGAGTTACTGCTAAGATCTTGGGGCATTCAAATTTTTCTCCGAGCTCCCCAAGCACGCATCATCCTCGACTCGATCTCTAATTTCCCGGAGGAAAGAGCTTTATGTAAGGAAGAATAGACAGATTTTAAGGTAATAGATTAATCAAATCAAAATACCGATCGAATTTATCTCAAAGACTTACCACCTTCCGAGGTAGCTTCATCACGATCAAGGCACCAGAGTAGGGAATGAGTCCGAGCTTCAATGGGCTAATCGGCGAAAGGTGAAATCCTTCACCACATGCCACGCAAGTCGGGCCCTCGACTAAGAAGTCATAGATGGCATCCGCCCATCTTTTGACTATCCTGTCTTTCTTTACTGGTTTCCTTCCACTTGGAGTTTTCACTTGCTCTAGTTCCGTGAGTAGAGGCCATCGTCTTCGTAACCGTCATGTAAAACCAAGACTTTTCCACGACGACCACGAAGATTTCACAGACATGAAGATGTACTCATCGGCCTTCCGTCATGAAGATGCAATGTGCATTCCCGGGAGCGCCTCAGATTTCGCCAGCAGATTTTCCCATCACCATGCGGTAGAAATAACTAAAGAGCTTCAAGTTCGGTTGTATTCTGGTATGCCTCGCACAAATATGCTAAAATACTAATATTTGCGATCGAATTTAGGGCCAAATTCACTAATTCCACCCGTAATGTTCAAGAGCGCGAGGAGGAATTTGTGTACCGATAGTCTCAAATTTCACATTCGATGTAGGCAAGGAAAACAGGATTTCGCCATCTTCACGGCTCGAAAATGCTCTCCATCGCGGTCTCCAATTAATCGATTCCTATCCGGGAGTATTCCCATCTTCGCCAAAGCCTCAAGCTTTTTCTTGCCTAATTCAAGGCAACCACTTTGTAATATGTCAGACATGGCGAAAATCCTCAAGAATGAGTAGCAAAAGTTGGAGACTTTGTGGTCGGAAAAACAGGAAAAAGACTCGGAGGATTTCTTGGCGAGAAGCTAAAGGATCGAAGGGGATTTTGGAAGCATAAAAATTCTAAGAGCCCAAATGAGGAAGATTTTATAAACTTCCGATACTTTCAAGGATTCCCACAAAGTCCAACCGACAAAAAGCTTCTTTTTGTTCAAGCGACGGAGGAACTCTTCGTTTCCCAAGGCAAGTTCTCAACTTTAAAGTGAACACGCACCACTTCGTATACCACGACATTAAATGGGTTCGCCTGATACTGATTTCATCGGAAAAGGTATATACACGACCAGTTCATTTAAAGTTCGGGGCTAGTGGACGAGGATTAAAACCTCTATGTATTATTTTAAATGCATAGTAAAAGACCATCGTCTTCATGGTCGTAACCCCTAAGACTAACGACCTCCACGTCGTTAGTATTCAAGGTTACTAATGGGTACCACTGGTCTGATGAGGCTTTGTGCCTAATCCCGACCGATAACCGCCAGTAAAATTCTTGAATCGGTATTTCTTATCGTATGATAAATGGAACACGTGTTATCGTTCTAAACCATGCGATGGTACAACCACGAGACATCGACTATTAACCACCCTACGGTTAAGCTTTTCACAAGCAACCGCAAGGAAGTTAGCACATTGCTAACTTCTCTACCGCTCCAACCAATCGTAACGCTTCACCGAGGACGTCTTCTCCGAGAGTAACGCCATCTCTTCTAAGTTATTTAAAGGTGAAGCACGAGAACAAGGAAGAAGGAGGAGACGATAGGCGACACACAAAACAAGGCCAAGGCAAAGATATGCACGAAGCCTAAGCGGTGGAATTAGAAGCTAGATAATCACCTTAGACTCATATTCTAAGTCGATTGCCTTGCTAACATTCCTCCATTCAATGTAATTGAGGTAGTACTTAGCCACATCTTGTAAATCCAATCCATATCAATAAAGAGCGACCCCATTCCATTCCGTGATATTCCACGTCATTTTCCTCATTTATTTTCGTAAGATCGGCGATTCGATCGTCGACAAGACCTCTCAGAGGCATCTACCTCCTCAGAAGGGGTTTCAATCACCAAAGGATCCAACTCAACCGTTGCCCTTGTCACCTGCTCGGGGCTTCTTCGACCACTACTTCCTCGGAACTTTGTCACGAGAAGTGCTCTGTCGAGAACTTCCACAGATGCCTGGTCCTCAGGAAGAACACAGTGGAAGCGACCGAACACCGAAGACCTATGCAAACCGAAGATGGGAAGTTCAAAGTATCAAATCATCAAGGAATTATTAAAGGTACATACTTATCGACCACTTTCATTTGTACATACCTTGTTAATCTCAGGATTTGACTTCTGAAACGCCGCAAGAGAGAAATCTGCACTCGCTAGCCTTCCTTTTCTTCTCCTCCAATTTTGTTTGGTTACGGACCAAACGGGTTTGTTGGAACCCTCACATCCTCCAACAAGATGTCGGAAGCTATGTCCTCGACCCGGTTCATCAAGGTCCACATTCGACTATCCGGTGGAGGGAGTGGTTTCATCAATCTCGGATCGCTTGTTTCATTAATAACCGTAAGGTCATGCACGACCACTCTGAGTCTCTGACCTTCGCATTATATTCTCGGGCCTTGAGCTTATCCACCTAAATCAAAGAACAAATTTGATTGGGTGAAGAAATTCTTTATCTAAAAATTAGTACATATATGATTCGAAATGTTCTATTACCTCGAGGATACATCTCCTTCAAGTGCCTCGAGGCACGACTCGGTCGAGAACCAAGGTTGGATGTTGATCCTCACCAGATTGTATGATTCGCAAACCGACCGATCAAGAAATGTAGAGCACGATTGGAAATCTGGTCGGGATATATGTATATACGTGGTAAAAGGAATTTTTTGATTAAGTTACCTTAAGCCTTGCCAGTCTCCCTTCAATAGGAGTTGCGGCTAAGATCTTGGGGCATTCAGCCTTTTCTCTGGCTCCCCATACAGATTAGCCTGACTCGTTCTCTAATTTCCCCATAGGAAAGAACTTTAACAGAAGGAAGAATAGACAAATTTTAAGGTAACACATTAATCAAATCAAAATACCGATCGGAATGTATCTCAAAGACTTACCACCTTCTGGAGCAACTTCATCACGATCAAGGCACGGAGGCGAGAATGAGTCCGGAGCTTCAATGGACTAATCTGGCGAGAGGTAAAATCCCTCACCACATGCCACGAAGTCAGGCCCCTGACTCGCAAGTCATAGATGGCATCCGCCCATCTTTTGACTATCCCTGTCTTCTTTACGGTCTCCTTCCACTTGGGGTTTTCACTTGCTCTAGTTCCGGCGAAGTAGAGGCCATCGTCTTTCGTAACCGTCATGTAAAACCAGTACTTTTTCCATGACGACCACGAAGATTTCGCGTACATGAGGATGTACTCATCGGCCTTCCCGTCATGAAGACGCAATGTGCATTCCCTAGGAGCTGCTTTAGATTTTGCCGCAGATTTTCCCATCACCATGCGGTAGAAATAACTAAAGAGCTTCAAGTTCGGTTGTATTCGAGATATGCCTCACATAAATATGCGAAAATATTGATATTTGCGATCGAATTTGGGGCCAAATTCACTAATTCCACCCGTAATGTTCAAGAACGCGGAGAAGGAATTTGTGTACGGTAATCTCAAATTTCACATTCGATGTAGGCAAGAAAACGAGGATTTCCTCATCTTCACGGCTCGAAAAATGCTCTCCGATCGCGGTCTCCAATTAATCAGGTTCCTATCTAGGAGCATTCCCATCTTCGCCAAAGCCTCAAGCTTTTTCTTGCCCAATTCCGAAGGCAACCACTTTGTAATCTGCTCCGACATGGTGAAAATCCTCAAGAATGAGTAGTGAAAGTTGGAGACTTCGTGGTCGGAAGAACAGGAAAAAACTCTGGAGGATTTCTTGGCGAGAAGCTAAAAGGGATCGAAAGGGGATTTTGGAAGCATAAAAATTCTAAGAGCCCAAATGAGAGAAGATTTTATAAACTTCCGATACTTTCAAGGATTCCACAAAAGTCCAACCGACAAAAGCTTCTTTTTGTTCAAGCGACGAAGGAACTCTTCGTTTCCCAAGGCAAGTTCTCAACTTTAAAGTGAACACAGACCACTTCGTATACCACAACATTAAATGGGGTTCGCGATCACGATTTCATCGGAAAAAAGGTATATGCGACCAGTTCATTTAAAGTTAGGGGCTAGTGACGAGGATTAAAACCCTATGTATTATTTTAATACATAATAAAAGACCATCGTCTACATGGTCGTGACCCTAAGACTAACGACCTCCACAGTCGTTAGTATTCGAAGGTTACTTAATGGGTACCACAGTGGGATGAGGCTTTGTGCCTAATCCCGACCGATAACCGCTAAAAAAATTCTTGGTGGTATTTCTTATCGTATGATAAATGGAACACGTGCTATCGTTCCAAACCATGCGATGGTACAACCACGAGACATCGACTATTAACCACCCTACGGTTAAGCTTTTCACAGGCAACCGCAAGGAAGTTAGCACGTTGCTAACTGCTCCACCGTTCCGACTAGTCGTAACGTTTCACCAGGGACGTCTTCTCCAGGAGTAACTGCCATCTCTTTGAAAGTTATTTAAAGGTGAAGCGCAGAAGACGAAGGGACAGACACAACAAGGCCAAGACCAACAAAGACAAGGACAACGACAGTTCAACAAGAATACACAAAAGCCTAAGCGGTGGAATTAGAAGCTAGATAATCAGACTTAGACTCATATTCTAAGTCTGATTACCCGGTTAGACATTCCCCCATTCAGTGTAATTCAGGGTAGTACTTAGCCACATCTTGTAAAACCCAGTTCATATCAATAAAGAGCGACCCTCATTCCATTCCAGGATATTCCACGTCATTTTCCTCGTTCATTTTCGTAAGATCGGCGACTTGATCATCGACATACGTCTCCCGTGTGAGGTTGCTCTATGCAGCAAGGGAACACATGTTATAATCCATGCAACCATACTATATGTAATAGAATTGATTGTGTTACTAATCGAGTGATGGAATGCAGAGCCTGACTAGGTGGGATAGGTATCTGTCATGTTAGCGACGTGTCTAGGGTCATGTATTACACGCATGACCTAAACCCAGGTGTGTGTGTTGTACCACTCAATGTAGTCATCCTACGTCGCCAGGTCAGAACCTTCATCATCTGATAATGCTTCATAGTCACAGTCTTCGAGCTCCGTGCATTCCACTAAGGCTTTGATCTGCTCAACTTCATCTGTAATGCCCATAGGTTCCTGCACCTCGACCATGGGAAGCTCTACAGTCTCAGGTTCAACTCTATTGGTGCCAACTGTCCCTTCTTGGCTCATACAGTAGGTGTCACGTGGCTGGACTGCCCAACTGTTTTGGCATCACCACCGATGGCATCTTCCCGCATCACAATAGCCAGAGAAACTTTCACAAAGGCTTGGGCCATCAAGAATAGCGCCCATCCACACTCCTTCGCCAATCTCACGTATGAGCTCCACAAATTCGGGCATTTCAATTCCACTAACTCCCAGTACGTATGTTGTCGTGCAGGAACTTCAGATCGTGCAACGCACAGTCCAATGAGAACAACTGGTACAACCATCGCATCACAATATCCCATGGACGTTTGAAATATACTCATTCGGTCATACATGTCGACCAATTCAACAAATAATATGATGTTAATGTCAGGTGCTCAACCTAAATACCGTAAAATAGACCTTATTGCAACAAATAAACTTGCATAGGAGGGGATTTCCTTAATGTGCAAAACCCTAAAAAAGACAACAAAAAAAATCCACACACATTTTCTACAAATCCAAATTACCATTGTGCACATAGAAATAATAATGGATGCTACACACCCTATTCTAACTACGTACTAGAGGAATAAATATATCTATAAAAAAATCCATTATACTCTCTACACAAATACGGCTACATATTGACCTAACTAGTTGATTTAATATTCTAAAACTAATCGATGTACTACAACTAAATACTATGAGAAATTAATAGATCTACAACAATACACCCTACAACAAACTACTCTAAATAACTACATATCTAAAACTAAACTATCTACCCATCTACCTACTACCCAATACAACTACGGATCTAATCGTTTTATTTGCTAAACTACCATGGTTTCAAAATAAAATTTACAAAGAAACAGAAAACTCACCTCTAACTCCCCCCCCTCTCTTCCCCTCCTCTCCCCCTCTCATCTCCTCTCTTCTCACCTCTTTCTCTTTTTTCTGAATAAAAGTGAATTCAGCCGGTTTTTTGCTGCTTAAATAGGGTGGCTTCTGTCACCAATTGGAATAGCGACAGAGGACACGATGCTTTTGTCACCATTTTAAATGATGATTTGTTTTACTGCCGCAATTTCAAATGACGACAAAGGCTCTGACTCCGATTCGATAGACGACAAGTTCCCTGGCAGGCGATGTATCACTCTATCGTCCAAGTTGATCGCGTTATTATTTACATAATATTAATTAAAATGTATTATTGAAAAAATCGCTAGAACTAGAGGTGAGGCTGGTAAAGACAGTCCTGGCCCAGACAGGGCAGTCTAGCTAGACGCGCTTTTTCAGGCGAAAACCAGCTTTCTACTCGGAAATTTTATCCCTTCTTCAGTGTTGGCATGGTCTGGCCAGCCTAGCTAGACGCGCTTTTTCAGTCGAAAAGCAGCTTTCTACTCGGAAATTTTATCCCTTCTTCAGTGTTGGCATGGACGCGCACTCGTCGTCGTCGTCGGCTATCACGCATCGTGCACTGAAAAATATCGCTTATGCACTGAAAAATATCGCTCGCTCTCCACACTTTTGCAGAAGAGATCGAATTGCGTCCTGATCCGGCGAATACAATTACTACGAGGACGTACGTTGCATTCCATAAAGCTCATAAATATCCTCTGGTCTTTGCCTAACTCGATTTAAGTGTCAAAGTCGGGTGGATCCAGCAAGGGTCATGACTCATGGGTGTTCAAGGGAACACTCTAAGGATATAAGACAAATGTTGATAATTATGATAAATACTTCATATTTACATCCCTAGTAGATTTCATATCACACACACATTTCCCTTTGCAATTCGTCTAAACTAGTGCGACCTAGCCGGCCAACTCAACAGCCTAATAGGTTCTAACCCAACACATGTATCTCTCAGGTCATCAGATAGCACTGGCACACGCATCCACCAAGCAATTAGGCGTTGTATGAGGCGACCAGGCGAGGGAGGCTCCGGGGCTCTAGCTTGACCTAGGTGACGGCACATGAAAGGCAAGGTAACAAGTGCAAAGAAAAACGGGCAACGGCGTACGCTAAGCAGAGCCTAATCGAGCCACATGGGAGATACGGTCCTGGGATTTGAGAAGGGACTACGAGGCGGCAGTAACGTCGCTTGGGCTGGCAAGGTAGATCGAACACGTTGATAGTAGAACATATACACCCCCGTTCCTAAATTCATTGATCACACATCCTAAATTCCTACTTCAATAAACAATTTCTTAATTATTTTATAATTACTCTAAATTATTTGAGATGTTGTCTCTAATATGAATAATTTGTACTTTAATTTTTTTTATTGTAAACTTTTACTATTTTCATTTAACAATATTTCATTATCTTCGAACACAGATCCTAAAAATTCTTAGGCCGGCCACTCCTCGACACTCATCCAAAAAAAAAAATCTTAGGCCCGCCACTCCTCAAAGCACCCAACAACAATCAACATCAGCATGTAGCAACCACACCGTGGTACGTAGTACAATGAATGGTACTAATATATACTAGAATCATATATAGATCAGTAGGGTCCCTTTGCTTTCGCTTTTTAATTTTCAGTTAGTCCTCGCACAAAGGGGACACTTCGAACACTTTTGGATCGATGGAATCCTATTTTCACTTTTCATTAGCAACCACGATAGATAGAACATGATAGCGTTCTTAATAAGTGACATGATTTGTGATATGGCAGTACGATGGCCGATGGGTGCACCATTGTGGTAGCCAATTAATCCTGGTTGCATCATATCCTCCCTTCCGATCTGCGCGCGGTTATCTTATGCTGTTATTCGTTCCTCCGAGGTGCATGCTTTCTTGGCAGCTCGATTTGGGCCCACTAAGCTCCAATGACACGGCAATTAAGGATTGTTGACTTAGTTGTGTTTAGTGAAGAGCAATGGAATGCTAGGTGATTTGGACCGTCACTAGCTAGTCTCCCTCGGTTTCTGCTTTCTGTTACAACTGAGGGCATGTACAACAGTTGTCTCTTAAGGTTGTCTCTAAAGGCTCCAACTCATCTACATACAATCTTAGAGACAACATCTCCAATAATTTATCTATAAAATCATTCAGTTTCAACACAACTTCTCTAATTACATACTCATTATTTGTGATAGATGCCCTGACCCGATTAAGATATTTTGGATTTGGATGTCATTTTAAATCATATCATTGCTACATGCTCTGAACCGTGTTCCAAAATCGTACACACGGACTGAATTGTCTTCCTTTTCTTTTTGAGGGCACTGAAATGTTTTGACAAGAATGAAGAATGACAAGAAAGTGTAAGTAGTTTGTCCTAGGGGAATTAGGACCATGGAAGCATGTAACGTACGATATCACCGCACTGATTCAGGATATATGCAGATATTTGTTTACTTTTTTTTTTGTTGGGAGAAACTGTGCAAAGGTCAGGAAGAAATTAAGTCCTCTGCACTTGTATCAAAACGGCATTGGTGTATAGTAGTGTAGGTTCAGTCAAACACAGACTCTTAAGAGCATCTACAATAATTTGTTTCTTAACTTGTTATTAAGAGAAGAGAGAGTACTCAATCTAATAAAAAGAAATAAATCTTTCAATGGATTGTTTCTTGATCTTGTATATAAGATTTTAATTGCTACAAGTGTGCGTGACCTATAAAACGAGTTTTAAGTAACAAGCAAGTCTCCAACAAGTATTTTGTTGTTTCTTGTGTCTTGGTGTCAACAACTTGCTTGTTATTTCATCAGTAACAAGTTCACCTTCTCTCCTCACCATCTTTCCTTCACATCACCTAAATGCTAATGTGTTCATCCCTTAGAGCATCTACAACAGTCCACGTCACTTGTTACTAAGGAGTTGCCACATCAGCATTAAATGATGTGGAGAAGAGAAGGTGATGTTGTTTTTAGATGAATAAAAAAACAAATTGTTAATACCAAGGCACAAGAAACAACCAAATACTCTATTGGAGACTTGCTTATTACCCAAAAACACGTTTTGTGGGTCCCACTGTCTCCAAGCAAAATGTCCACCAGATCACTTGTGTAGCCCGACTTCATTATTGATATGATAAATGAGCCAAAATATGTAGGTCACAAAGTTGTACTTCATTATTGATCGTCAAGAATCATGCACACTTGTAGCAATTAAAGTCTTAGACACAAGCTCAAGAAATAATCCATTGGAAAACTTGTTTTTTTATTAGATTGAGTACTCTCTCTCCTCTTAGTAACAAGATAAGAAACAAACTATTGTAGATGCTCTCAGTTCTCTATACATCTCGGAAGTACCAAGATGTATCAAGACCTAAAAAAGAGGTTATGGTGGAGTCAAATGAAGCGGCAAATCGTGCAATATGCTGCCGAGTGTGACGTATGCCAAAGAGTCAAGGCCGAGCATTTGAAGCCAGCGGGTACACTCCAACTCCTACCTATTCCCAAGTGGAAATGGGAAGAAGTCGGTATGGACTTCATCACCAGCCTTTCAAAGACTCAAACTGGGTCCGATTCTATATGGGTAGTCGTTGACCATCTGACGAAGGTTGCCCATTTTATTCCTGTCAAGACCACCTACACCGGAGCCAAGTTAGCAGAGCTCTACATCTCAAGAATTGTGTGTCTCCACGGTGTACCGAAAGTGATCGTTTCAGATTGTGGCACTCAATTCACATCCTACTTCTGGAAATGTCTCCATCAAGCAATGGAGACCAATCTCAATTTTAGCACCACATACCACCCGCAAATGGGCGGACAAACAGAGAGGGTAAATCAAATATTGGAAGATCTTCTCCGAGCTTGTGTTTTGTCCTACAACAAGAATTGAGAGAAGTGTTGTTTGTCACATCCCCAAGTTAATTAATGATAATTAGTATGCATATCATTAGCATGCATAATGTTTTGGAAGCAATTGAATATTTTATTGCACTTGGAAAATATCAATCAAAGTTAAACCTACACTTCAAAATTGAACTCCTAAAAGAAAACATGAACAAAAACTTATGGTCATGAGCTGGAAATAATTTATTCAAATACTATAATAATTTTCATGAATAAATATAATTTTTCCAAATTTATGGGATTAGTTTCAACCCTCAGAAAATTCAAACTCAATACAATGACCTATTCTAGGTTTGAATTTAAACTATACAAAATATATCATGAATAGTAAAGTTTAAGAATTTTTATGAACACTAGACGCTCCCAGGAACACCTTTGATTTATTTCAGATTTTTAGGAATCTTATTGCTATTTTTAGGACACTAGTCAAAGTAGAGAAGAAGTTTTAAAATCAGTCAACTGTGGTTTGACTAGGGCCGATCAGGACCGTGCGATCAGCACCGCACCGTCCGAACGCGCAGCGCGTATGGACCGTTGGATCCCGATCGAACCGTCCAAACACGTGGTCCGAACATCCCTCGGTCGGTCCGAGCGTTCGACTCGAGCGTCTTGACCGACCTAACCGCCCTAATCGCACCGGCGCACCAGTGTGACTCACGCAGCGCGTGTTCGATCGACGACCAGCCCGCTTGTCAGCTCCCTCTTCAACCTCTCGCTGACGAGCGCTCAGGCACTGAGCTCCACGCAGCAGCGATCCTCTTCCGCGCGCCAGTGATGCCATGGATCCACCACATCTGGCAACCACTCCTGGAGCTCCTTCACTTCACGTCGCCTCCATTGCCATCACCCACTCGGGTTAAAACCCCACCGAACCCTAGTTTCTCTCCACTTCTCCTCTTTTCGACCGAGGAGAAGGAGGCCCGTATCTGCTCAGTTTTTTGGTAAGGTCCTCACCTTCGTGTCCTCTCGACTCTACAACCGATGTCGTATCCATTTTGGCTAACTTCAGCTCATGCGTTTTCTTGTAGCTCCCAGACCATCTTCGTGCTCCCTGAAGCTCTAGAGCGTGCACTCGAGTGACATCACCATGCCATTTTTGTCCATGGTGAGTATTATCCTAAATCTTTCGCATCATTTAGCATGACATTGAAAACCCCTAAACCCATTTGGACATTGCAGGACAGGAACTCGTGAATTTGGAGAAGTGTCCATTTTTGGCCGAAAAACAACCCCTTCATCACTAACGAGGATTAAAACCTCTATGTATTACTTTAGTACATAATAAAAAACCATACGTCTTCGTGGTCGTCACCCCTAAGGCTAACGACCTACTGGTCGTAAGGATTCCAGAGGTTACATATTGGGTACCCTGGTCAGACAAGGTCCTGTACCTAGCCTCCGACCAGATAACTGCTCGTAAAGCTATGAACTGATATCTGGATCTGACTCCAGGTATATTCTTTACCGTGTGATAAATGGAACACGTGTTGTATAATCCATGCCACACAACGTTACACAGTCCTAAGACATTGACAAAACAACCACCATACGGTTAAATGTCTCACAGACATTTAAACCGCCCAACAGTTGGTACTTCATCCAACTGTCGCCTGGCTCCGACCAGTCGCGATGCTTCGCACAAGGTGTCTTCTCCAGAAAACAACTACCACCTCTTCGGAAGCTATTTAAAGATGGAGTATGGGAGGAACAAGGGGCGAGGCGTAGCAGATCGGATATAGAAGACAGGGAGCAATCAAGCAAGCAATCAAGTATCATACTCAGTGTAATTAGGATTAGTCATTCGCCTGATCGTAGGCACTCCTTGTAATAAGCCAGTTCATAGCAATAAAGAGTAGCCTCATTCTCTTCCAGGAGATACGCGTCATTTTCCTCTATTATATTTCATATGATCGGCGATTCGATCGTCGACAGCTGGCGCCGTCTGTGGGGTAGAAGGCGCAAATTTCCTGAAGAAATTCTTCACTCATCAAATCCTCGCCCGTTCCTCCTAACCGCTCATGCGACTATGGTAGGGAGTTGGGACGAGGAGAACTGGTTTGACTTGGAGGACTACTCTAACCTCGACATAGAGGGATGCATCTGTGCCATGCAAGAAAACAGGATGTCATCATCCTCCTCCTCCGCCGGTTCGCATGTCACAGACATCAGCGAAATTGACCGGATGGATGAAGATGCACCACTACAACAGGTGGCGCTTCAAGAGGAACCAGCCATTCCGACCAATTCGGAATGTCCAAAGACCTCTCCAAGCCCGGTCCTTCCGATCGGTGAAAAAGGTGATGAAATCTCAGCCTCGCAACTCGAGGATCAGTGTACTCTCGATACGATCATGGCTGACAGGTATTCACCAACAACTTCTGGTAATTCCAGGAGCCAACCGACATCTGATAACAGTGTCAATGAAACCCCCACTGGTCGTGGGCCAAGTGGGGATGATCAGGCTCAGCATACGATCGGCAATTCGCCGGATCAGGCTGAGTCCACCCCAAAGGCCTCCGGAGGTGTTAATTTCTGACCGGTCTCCATCATAGAAACTTCTGGTAGAAGCACTGGAAGGCTCTCTATTGGTTACAGTGGAAGCTCTTCGGAAGATCATTGCTGAAAGAACGAGGTCAATGCGATCGGAAATACGGATCCGAATATCGTGTACGGTCCTACATACACTACCTCACCAACACATGTTGATGGAGATGGTACGGGCCGTCAAGCACCAAATGCCAGTGGTAACAGAGCTGATAGACGTCCATCAGTTAATTCGCCTGGTTCTGCCCCACCTGGAGTAAGGGGTCGGACGGAGCCAACCAGAAGGTCGGGGGAAAGTTCAGAACTTCGAACACCTACAACTACAATGAATCCTCTGAGACCTTCGGTAACAGTACAAAACCTACAGCGTGTTCAGAGTATTTTGAATAACACTGGCCCTGTTTTAGCAGAAGCCCTAGGTTTTGTACAACTTGTAGGTCAGGTATCGGAAATTCTCCAACAGACCATGCAGCGTATGGAAGCGTACCGGGAACAAAGGAATTCACAAAGACAAACCATGACTTTATCCCAACGTTCCTCCCTCAGTAGGGGGCAATGTAGCCGGATTAGGGATCAATCGATACCAAGACCTCCTCGACGATTCCGACCAAGGATTCACGAGGGAAGAAGGTTATTTCAAACAGCCACTCCTCCTCATCGAGAGGATCGATCGCTTGACCCCGATGATCTCCGACATCGTCTAAGCCAAGCAGGTGGTCAAAGGCGTCATCCTAATGTCCACAACCGAATCGGAACACCGGAGCCCGGGTTTTCCAATATGAGAAACCGGTCTCCGACCGATTACAATCCGGCACCTTTCCAAAGAAGGCGCCATGAATCAATCACGGGCTGTCGAGCTTTCTCTGCAGGGCTCCAGGCTGTACGTTGGCCCAACAGGTTCCGACCAGCCAACATGGACAAGTTCAATAGGACCCAGAACCCATTAGAATTTCTCCAAATATATACTACCACCATTAGAGCTACTGGTGGTGACGAGAATGTAATGGAAAACTATTTACCTACGGTACTAGAAGGATCTGCCCGGTCGTGGTTGCTCAACCTACCGGTCGGATCAATCTACACTTCGAAGCAACTCTGCGACCTTCTGATTGTGAATTTCCAGGGTACGTACAACTGCCCTGGAAAGGAAGATGACCTTCACCGAATCCGGCAAGAACCTATGGAAACTCTTTGTCAGTACATCAAAAGGTTCAGCTAGGTTCGTAATTCAAAACCAGAGGTCGCAGAATCTTTTGTTATTCAGGCTTTTAAGGGAGGTCTAAGGAATCAACGCTTTACGGAGAACATTGCTATGAATCCGCCACAAACGTCCATCGAACTTTTCGACATGGCCAACAAATATGCAGCCGCTAGCGAGGCGGTTGAGTGGTGCGAAGCCATTGATCGGAAAGATAAAATCCCTCAACCTGGCTTGAAAAAGTCAGAAAAGAAGCACAAGAAGGCTCTCAAGAGGAAGAAGCACAGCAAGCCTGATGATAAGGAAATCCTTGCGATTCCTGACAAATTTACCAAGGGTAAGAAGGATTATACCGGTCGGGGCAAAGCAAAGATTCCGACCGATGGATACAAAAAGAACAATAAGTGGTGTCCACTTCACCAGCAGGCAGGGCATGACTTGTGTACCTGCCGAGCCTGGCAAAAGAAGCTGGAGGATTATTATGAAGGTAAAGGCCCACTCCCCTCAATATAGGAACTCAGGGAAACAAGCTCCAAGAAGGATAAAGATGGCGACGAAGAGATGGAGTACCAGGAGCCCCAACATACAGTCGACATGATCTTTGGAGGATCATCCTCGTACGACTCACGACGTCATCTGAAGGCCGTGGAGTGAGAGGCCAACCTTGCAGAGTCCCCGATCGCCATCAAACCATCATGGTGGTCGAGAGCGATAATCTCCTTGACAAAGAAAGAGGATGCTCCATCTGTCACCGACCGGTAGGTTCCCTATCGTAGTTGAACCTACTATTAACAATTGCAAAGTTAATCGAGTTTTAATAGATGGATGTAGTTCTTTAAATATCTTATTTGCAGGAGCATTGGAAGAAATGCAAGTTCCCAGATCTAAGGTAAAACCAGTGAAGTATGCTTTTCACGGCATAGTCCCTGGTTCTACCGTAAAACCGATAGGGCAATTGTCCTTACCAGTTACATTCGGAAGGCCTGACAACTTCCGAACAGAAAAGGTTCCGTTTGATGTGGTTGATTTTGAAACCGTATATAATGGAATCCTTGGTCGTCCAGCTTTAGCAAAGTTCCTGATAGCCACGCACTACGATTATCAGAGTCTCAAAATGCCAAGACCAAAAGGAGTCATCATGGTTCGAGGAGATCGTAAAATGGCCTATGCATGTGATCGGAAGTCTTTAGAACTGGTTGATGAACTCCCGACCAGAGAAACTAACTCATCTGCCATGCAGGTCAAGCACTCCAGACCAAAGACGACACCAAAACCATCCGACCAGACAAAAGAGGTACCACTCGACAGAGGCACGTCTCTGGAAAACACCAAGTCGACACATGGGCCAGGAAACACTAACATCTCTACCCGAAAGGTGCTGGTCGGAGCAGGGCTCAACCTCAAATAGGAAGAGTTGCTCATCTCCTTCCTCCGAGTAAATCAGACGGGGCGTATTACGGGCAAAGTTCGACATGCCCGAGTCCCGTGGAGGTGATCGAGCACAGGCTAGCTCTCTAGCCTGACAAGAAACCGGTCAGCAGAAGCTAATGCGTTTTGCACCTGATCGGAAGGAGGTAATCCACTCGGAGATCGACAAGCTCCTCAAGGCTGGGTTTATTCATGAAGTCAATCACCCCCAGTGGCTCGCTAATCCAGTAATGGTTAAAAAGAATAATGGAAAGTGGCGCATGTGTATTGATTTCATAGATCTTAGTAAAGCTTGTCCGAAGGATGATTTTCCCCTTCCGCGCATTGACCAACTTGTAGACTCTACTTCAGGGTGTGAGTTATTAAGTTTTTTATATGCGTATTCAGGATACCACCAGATTAATATGTGCAAAGAAGATGAAGAGAAAACTTACTTCATCACTCCATATGGCACTTACTGCTCTGTTAAGATGCCTTTTGGTGTCAAGAATACTGGTGCGACTTTTCAAAGATTGATGCGAAAAAACCTTTAATCCACAGATAGGTCGGAATCTAGAAGCATATGTTGATGATTTGGTCGTAAAGAGCATCAACACAGGTGATCAGATTCCAGACCTACAAGAGACTTTCAATAACTTATGAAGGCATAACCTTAAGTTAAATCTAGAAAAGTGTGTGTTCGGAGTTTCTGCTGGAAAACTTCTCGGTTTCCTAGTCTCGGCTAGAGGTATCGAAGCAAATCCAGCGAAAATAGCAGCCATCGATCAGATGCGCCCTCCGACCATGAAGAGAGAAGTCCAAAAACTAACCTGTTGTATGGCAGCGCTAAGTCGTTTCATAGCAAGGTTGGGTGAAAAAGGATTACCTTTCTTTAAGCTTCTTCGGAAGTATGGAAGTTTCGATTGGACTAAAGAGGCAAACGATGCCTTTGAAAAACTCAAAGAGTACCTTACGAGTATCCCGGTCTTAGTTTCTCAAGATCGGAAGAAACAGTACCTTACGAGTATCCCGGCCTTAGTTTCTCCAAGATCGGAAGAAACATTGCTAGTTTACGTGGCTGCAACGCCACAAGCGGTCAGCGGTGTATTGGTCGTAGAACGTGAAAACGTCCAATGACCAGTATATTATGTAAGCGAAGTCTTACATGGACCAAAGGAAAGATACCTACAGGTACAAAAGTTACTCTATGGTCTCCTTATGGATTCAAGGAAACTAAGGCATTCCTTTTAGGCCCACAAAGTGGTCGTACCTACCGGATATCCACTTGGTCAAGTCCTTGGAAACAGGGAATCATCAGGACGAATAGCAAAATGGGCAGTTGAACTAGGGACGTTCGACCTCCATTTCATCTCATGAACAGCAATAAAGTCTCAGGCAATAGCAGAATTCATTACCAAATGGACAAACCCTGAACCCACCCAAGAGCCCGAGTATAAGAACCACGATGAATGCACAATGTACTTTGATGGTTCCTTGATGCTCAAAGGATCGGGGGCTGGAGTCGTCTTGATATCCCCTACTGGCGAACACATCAAGTATGCCATCCAGTTCAAATTTTCTGCTACGAACAACGTAGCAGAATATGAAGGTTTACTGGCAGGACTTCAAGCAGCTCGTTCGCTCAGGATTCGCAGATTACTAGTGAAAGGCGATTCTCAACTAGTAGCGAATCAAGTAGGGAAAGAGTATCAATGCTCAAGTACCAAGATGTCATCTTATCTGGCGGAAGTACGGATACTCGAAAAGCACTTCTTTGGTTTTCAGATCCAACATATTCCTAGAAAGGAAAACTTTCTGGCAGACCAGTTGGCACGGATGGCCTCCACCAGGTCAACCATCCCGCCTGGAGTTTTTCTCGAGCAACTCGATTCACCCTCGGTGGTCGAGCATTTCGAGGACATAGATGTTTCACATCAGGTCGTACAAATCGATTATGAGAACATAGATGCTCCACAGATCGGTAACAATCTGGGTAGAGATTAGATGACATCGATCTACAATTATCTTCAGCATGACATAATTCCAGAAGATGATGTAGAGGCTGATCGTATAGCTCGAAAAGCCAAATCATACACTCTTATTGAACGTACCTTGTATAAACGAGGATCTCACGGAGTGTTGATGAGATGCATATCTCAACCGGATGGAATTAAGTTGCTAACCAAAATTCATGGAGGAGTCTGTGGAGCATATCATTCCTACAGAACACTAGTCGGTAAAGCCTTTAGGCAAGGATACTACTGGCCAACTGCCCTTCATGATGCAAAAGAGCTCGTGACGAAGTACGTACAATGTTAGTTTCATAGCCAATAGGTACATCAGCCGGCACAAGCTTTGCAAACAATTCCTCTTTCTTGGCCTTTTGCAACCTGGGGACTTCTGGGGCCTTTCCCTAGAGCACCCGGGAGTTTCGAATTCCTTTTCGTCATGATTGACACGTTTACAAAATGGATCGAGGCCGAGCCAGTTGTTAAAACTACAACTGAGGCCGCTAAGAGATTTCTCACAAGAAATCTGATCACACGATTTGGTGTTCCCAGTCGTATAATCACAGACAACGGTACCCAGTTTTCAAGCGGTAATTTCCAGGAATTCTACGAAGAACTTGGTATCAAGGTACATTTTGCTTCTGTTGCTCACCCACAGAGCAACAGAGCAGTTGAGCGTGCCAATGGTATTATAATGCAGGGGATCAAATGCCGAGTATTCGACTAGTTAATAAAACCGTTAGGAGCTTGGGTTCAAGAACTTCCTTCTGTTCTATGGACCGTTCGAACCACGACCAGTCGTGCGACCGATGAAACACCATTCTTCTTGGTTTATGGTGTTGAAGCCATGCTTCCTCCAGAACTAAAACTTGGCTCTGCTCGTACCGATTGTTTCAATGCAAACGATCAAGATGAACGACGGCTTGACGATATCAATCTCCTCGAAGAATGACGAAACCAAGCCTTAATACGATCGGCGGTCTATTAACAAGCCATGAGAAGGTACCACAGTCGTAAGGTGCAACCTCGCAACCTTGCTGTAGGTGATCTGGTTCTCAGAAAAATTTAAAACCAAGCAAATCGCAATAAGCTTTCTCCCAAGTGGGAAGGTCCATACACTGTGGTCGAAGTCACCCGACCAGGCTCGGTACGACTAGCCATGTCTGATGGGAGTGTTTTGTCTAATTCTTGGAACATTCATCAACTGCGTAAGTTCTTTGTTTAATTTTCCTTTCAAATTCTATAAATTAATAAAGATTAGTCATTTCCTTTATTTATTTATTTTACGATGAGTGATGTTGTTTATATATGTACCTATATTCTGGTCGTCTATTGGTTCCTATGTTTAAGACTTCAAAGATTATGTTTATTCATTTCAAAATTCTGTTCTACTCTCGTTTGGCTACTGGTCGGGACACAGAAAGCCTCCTAGTCGAAGTCTCTCCTTCTCCGCACGTGGTCCTGCCCACTAGAAGGAGCTTCCTAGCGACGGTCCTTTTCCTACGATCCTCGCTGCAAGTCGGACTTAAGCATGAGCACGTATTGTGAAATATATTTCATACCTTCATTTCTTAACAGTCCTTCCGACCAGATTTGAATACTACATATAAATAAAACCACTTATCGTTTGTTGCATGCATTTTTGCATATTTTTTCTTTCTCATCAAAGCAAGTCTTTTTATTCCGACCATATAATGTTTTGTTAGTTATTTTGATTATGAGAAACAGATCTATAACTAGCCGAAACCAGACACTGGTTCCGACCAAATAGGTTTCCTAGTATTACTACGATCAATTTTTTCAAGCAATCATTACATACTTCAAAACAATGGTTGAGACTTAAGTTCATATTCTTGGCTAACTGATTATATAGTAAAGTTCTTCTACTATAAAAACAGTCATGGGCTAGGTAATATATGAATATCTCATAAGTCGATCGGATAAGTAAAAGATTTCATTGATGAAAGAAAGGTAAGTCTTATGTTTTCATAATTCTTATATTACAATTGTCAATTCCTAGAGATCTCCCGATCAGTTACTGCTTAACAGAGATCCGACCTCCATTTCTTCTGCAACCTTGTTTCTGAGAGGTCTTACTTCCTCGAGAAATTTGTTTGCCTCATCAGGCAAGCAGTTGAAATCCTCTTCAATAGCTTGAAGATTAGTAGAGGGGTTGGAAACCTTCAGTTTTGCCAAAGAAAAACTAACTCCGCCGGCTATACATTCTTTCATTGGTCGGGAATAGCTTTCTCTAGTAGTTCTGAGCAGGCCATTCAGATCCTCCAGAAGTTGTCCTAAATAGTTCATCTTCTCCATTGGATCTCTTAAGGTAGGCAGACTTCATCCTGATCCCATATCAAAGATCATTTTATTAAGTGCAGTGATTTTTTTCATCAAGATTATGCACGAGGGTTGCCTTGTCTTGCTCAAATTCCAAAGCCTTTTTTTCTCTAGTCAGTGCTTGATTTTGTTCTACATGAGCAAAAACAAGTATTAAGTAAGAATGATTAGAAGAGACAAAATACTAGTCAAGTTTACAACTAGTTACCTTCAATCTTCTTTTCACAAGTCTCTAAGACTTCTTTATGCCTGGTCATCACGAATGCAATCGACCGGTCTTTGGTTTGGCATTCTTCTTCAAGCTTAGTTATTTTGGCTTATTTAGCCACTCTCTCTTCTTTTGTTCTTTCCAAATCTATCAAATGCGATAAGGGGGAATAATTAATAGAAGAAAGACAAAGTAGCGAAGAAAAAAATAAGGTAAGTAGAAAGTTCTTATTTTCTAGTTCGGAATGTTTTTGCTCCAGAACCTTTATTCGCTGGGTCAGCCCTCCGACCACAGCATAGTTCTCGACCATGTGCTACACAGATAGCATCATTCTTTGAGTTTCCTATAAACTTTAAGGAAACTAGGGAAATGGTTGTAGATACTTACCCGAATTGCCACGTCATTATATTCGGCAAAAAATGTATCAGAACTTGTCTTGGCTTGATGGTCTGATACTTGCCCCCAAACAGCATTAAGCTCCTTATCCTCGATATATCGAGGGGAAAAAGGGAACTTGTTAGTTTGAGAGAGATTACTTACAGGAGTCGGAACCTGTTGAGGATCTTTAGGGATTTCTACCTCCGCCGTCAGAGTTATAATCACCATAGGATCCAGAACAAGTTCTGGCACTGACGCCTGCTCGGGGGCTTTCTCGACCACTTTATCCTCAGGGACTTTAACCTGAGGGAAGTTCTGGTCGGAGACTCCCTCGACTGCTTGATCTTCTGGTATATTCTAGTCGGATACGATCGGAACTCCAGAAGATCTGCTTAAAAAGAAGAAAGGAAGTTCAAGAATTCAAAATACACCAAGGATATTTAAGGTATGCACTTGTATGACTATTTCATTTGTACATACCTAGTCGATATTTTGGTCTTGACCTTGAAACATGCTGGTCTAAAATCAGTAGCGCCCGCCTTCCTCTTCTTTTCAACCAATTTCACTGGTTCTGAACCGGCAAGGTTGGTTGTACCCTTCACATTCTCCAACATGGGATCAAAAGTAATATTCTCGACCAGCTGGTCAAGGATAACATTCCTGATCATCGGATCGGAGGGTGTAGATTCGTTGGTCTCTAAAACAGTTGCTTCAATTGCAACTGACAAGTCTTGAACGACTTTATGGGACTCCACGATTACCATCTAGATTAACAAACAAAGTTAGTCATGTGATGAAAATTCTTCATCTTAGAATAGACATTTCTGTTCGGTTACCTACCTCTATGAGACCACTATCTTGAGTGATCGTAGGAATGGTTGGATCGTCAATTGGCACACAACTTTTAGTGGCCTCATCGATCCTTAATTCGACCGACTACATATCAAAGAGGATTTCTCGGTAAAACCGATCGGAAAATATTGAAAAGATGAAAAGTAGTTGATATTCTTACCAAAAGTCTCTCAGCCCTCTCTTCTGCGGTAACGACCGCTAAGATCCGAGGGAAATCGACCCTTTTGTCATGTTCTCCGGCGCAGATCATCTTGACCCGACTTCTGATTTCATCAGAAGATAGAGCTGTAAAGATAAAATGAGAGATTTCAGGATCATAAAAAATAATCAACTAGTAAGCAAACTGGTCGGAATCCTTTGGAACTTACCCTCCCTAGAGTCTGCGGTCGCATCATCACAACCAATGTACCAGAGCATTGAATATGCTCTGGCCTTCAAAGGACTAATCCGGCGTATGGAATAGTCCTTCACTACATGTGTCGACGATCGAGTCGCCGATCTTACGAAATAAAAAGAGGAAAATGATGTGGAGTATCCTGGAAGAGAATGAGGGCTGCTCTTTATTAATATGAACTGGGATTACAAGACCTGACTAGGGACTATCTCTAATTACACCGAATGTATTGAATGCTACTGCTTTGGCTTTTATGTTGCTTTGCTCTGTGTGTCTTCTGTTGTTGTTTCTTCGTCTTCTGCGTTCCACCATTAAATAACTCCCGAAGAGGCGGCAGTTACTCCTGGAGAAGGCGTCCCTGGTGAAACGTTACGACTGGTCGGAGGTTTAAGGTAGTTAACAACATGTTAACTACCTTGCGGTTAAGTGCCTGTGAAAAGCTTAACCGTAGGGTGGTTTATTGTCAGTGTCTTGTATATCATCGCACGGTTTGGAACATATAGCACGTATTCCATTCATCATACGGTAAGAAATGCCAGTTCATAGCTTTTCCGAGCAGTTACCTGGTCGAAGCCTAGTTCGACCAGGGTACCCATCGTGTAACCTCTAGAATCCTCACGACCAGGGAGGTCGTTAGCCATAGGGGTTACGACCATGAAGATGTATGGTCTTTTATGTATTAAAATAATACATAGAGGTTTTAATCCTCGTCATCTAGCCCCCGAACTTTAAATGAACAGGTCGTGTGAACACCTTTTTCTGATGAAGTTGTATCGGGTAGAACCCCATTTAATGCCGTGACATTCGAGGTGATCTGTGTTCATTTTAAAGTTGAGAACTTGCTTTGGGAACCGAATAGTTCCTCTGTCTGTTGGGCGAAAAAGAAGTTTTTTGCCGTTTAGACTTTTGTGGGTAACCTCCGATCGTAATTTAAAAATCTGAGGCTATAAAATCCCGATCGCTAGACCTTTTGGAGTTTTTACGCTTCCAGATCCCCTTTGCCGAGAAAAAATCTTTAGTCCTCTTTTCTTGTTCTTCCGACCACAAAATCTCCTACGAATACTACTCATCCTTGAGGATTTTCATCATGTCAGAGCACATCACAAAGTGGTTGCCTTCGGAATTGAGCAAGAAAAAGCTCGAGGCGTTGGAGAAGGTTGGGATGCTCCCGGACAAGAATTTGATCAGATGGAGACCGGCAATTGGAGAGCACTTTCCGAGCCGTGAAGAAGAGGAAATCCCTGTTTTTCTCGCCTACATCGAATGCGGTCTGAGGTTGCTGGTACATAAATTCCTTCCTCGTGTTCTTGAGTACTACGGGGTGGAATTGGTGAATTTGGCTCCAAATTCTATCACCAATATCAGCATCTTCACATATTTGTGTGAAGCATACCTTGGAGTGCCTCCGAGTTTGAGGCTCTTCAGGTATTTCTACCGAATGGTGATGGGGAGAACCATGGAAACTCCTGGAGAATGTACATTGCGCCTTCACGACGGGAAGGCCGATGAGTACATTCATATGTACTCGAAATCCTCGTGGTCATCATGGAAGAAGAACTGGTTCTACATGACGGTTACGAGGGATGATGGCCTCTACTTCGCCGGGATGAGAGCAAATGAAAATCCCAAGTGGAGAAAGACCGTGGAGAAGACAGGGGTGATCAGAAGATGGGTGGATGCCATCTACGACCTGCGAGTCAAGGGCTTGACCTCTTGGCATGTGGTGAGGGACTTCACCAAGCGCCAGATTTGCCTGCTGAAGCTTCAGACTCATTCCCTGATTTGGTCCATTGGTCGTGATGAATCTATCTCAGGAGGTGGTAAGTCTTCGAGAGAAACTCCGACCAGTATTTTGTTATTTGATTATAGTACTACCTTAAAATCTGCCATTATTTCTTTTGCTTTTTTAAAGCCCTTTCTCCTGAGGAAATCAGAGAGCGGATCAGGCTGATCTGCTCTAGGGAGCCTGGTGAGAAGGCTGGATTCCCCGAGATCTTGGCCATAGTTCCTGCTGAAGAGAAACTAGCAAGGCTTAAGGTAAATAATCAAAAAACTTCTTTTATCATGTATACATATTCTCCGATCAGATTTTGATCATGTTCTATTTCTGCAATTTGGTCGGATTCTTAATTATTTAGGGTGAGGTCAACATCCCACCGTGGTTACGACCGATTCGTGCCTCGATGCCTGGAAGAGGATGAATCTCTCGAGGTAATAGAACATTTCTGATGAATATATATATGTATTTTAGATAAAAGATTTTATCACCTAACCAAATTCGTTTATTGGCTCAGGTGGAGAAGGTCAAGGCGGCGGCTTGATCTGCGAGGCCATAAACCCTGCATCCGGCCGTTGATGACCGGATAGTTATTCTTGAATCAAGCTGTGCGGAGGTTGGTGAAACCACTCCGCCCGACCAGATGGTCAAAGACGTAACCCTCGACGAGCTGGTCGAGGGCATTGCTTCCGACATATTGTTGGAAGATGCAACGGGTTTAACCAACCCTGCCGGTTTGGAACCAGCAAAAGCAGGAGAAAAGAAAAGGAAGGGTGATGACACAGAGTTTACCCTTCCGCGATTCAGAGTCAAATCTCAAAAATCAACTAGGTATGTACAAATGAAAAATGGTCATATAAGCGCATACCTCTAATGATTTCTTGATGATTTTATTTTGAACTTCCCTTCTTTGCTTTGCGTAGGTCCTCAGGTGTTCCAGTTGTTTCCGATCGGACTCCTCCTGAGGACCAGGCATTCGTGGAGATCCCCGGCCAGAGTGCTTCCCAGGGTAGAACTCCTGAAGAAAAAGTGGTCGAAGAAGCCCCCAAGCAGGTGTCAAAGCCATCGGTCGAGTTGGATCCAGTAGTGGTTCTAACTCCTTCTGCAGAGGTAGATGCCCCTAAAGGCCCTCAACCGTTCCGACTAATGTTGGTAATTTGTCTCAACCTGACAAGTTCCCTTTTCGCCCCCGATTTATCGAGGATAAGGAGCTTGATGAGGCATGGAGAAAAATATCAGATCATCAAATCAAAATGCATCCTGATTCAATATTTGGCGGTTATAATGATTTGGCAATCCGGGTAAGAATCTACGACCAGTTCCATAGTACTTCTCAAAAATTTTACAAGGAACTTAAAGAGAAAAAAAATACTATTTGCACAGTATCTGGTCGAGAACTTTGCTGTGGTCGGAGGACTGACCCAGCGAATTAAAGACTTGGAGCAAAAACACTCCGAATTGGAAAGTAAGAACTTCCCACTTAACCTTTTCTCTTCCTTCGAAACTTTACCCTTCTCTAATTATTCTCCCTTATCGCATTCGATAGATTTGGAGAAAATAAAAGACGAGACTATGGCTGAGAAAGCCAAGACAGTTCTGCTTGAAGAGGAAATCAAAGCTAAGGACTGGTCGATTGCCGAAGCGACGACCAGCAAGGAAGAACTTAACAAGAAAATTGAAGGTAACAGGTCGTAAACTTGACTTATTATCTTCCTCCAATTATTTTTGTGCTTATCACCTGTTTTACTCTTGTACAGCAAAAACAAGCTTTGGACAGAGCAGAAAAGACTCTGAAATTTGAGCAAGACAAGGAGGCGGCTCTTGTGCAAAATATTAACGAAAAGATTCTATTTTTGAACAAGATGATATTTGATATGGAATTAGGATCAAGCCTGCCTACCTTAAGAGATCCAGTAGAGAAAATGAACTATTTGGGTCAACTTCTAGAGGATCTTAAAAAGCTGCCAAGACTACTCGGAAGAACTATACCTGAGCCATGAAAGCAGCGTTGCTAGTGGAGTTAGTTTTGCTTTGGCAAAATGAAAGCTCAAACCCTCCATTGATCTCCAAGCTGTTGAAGATGACTTCAACTGCCCACCTGAGGAAGCGACCAAGTTCATGGAAGAATTTAGGCCACTCGGAGATAAAGTTGTAGAGGAGATGGAGGTCGGATCTCCATCAAACAGTAATTAACCTGGAGATATTTCGAGAGTAGGCCCCTGCAAATGTAAGAATATTGAAAATAATGTATAAAACTTACCTTTTATGTCATCAACAAAGCTTTTGTTTATTCCGTTTGACTTTTAAAATTCTCGTATACCTCCTAGCCCCCGATTGTTTTATAGTAGAAGAACTTTACTATACAAGCAGGTAGCCAAGATAGAGAATGAAAGTCGAAACCGTTGTTTTGAAGGTATGTGCCGATATGAAGTCAAAACTGATCGTAGCAATACTAGGAAATCACTGTGGTCGGAACTAGCTTATGTGTTCGTCTAGTTATAGATCTTTGTTTGTCATGATCGAAATACCAATCAAAAGTTGTACATGGTCGAAAAAAAGACTTGTTGTATTGACATAAGAAGAAATGCAAGAATGTATGCAATTGAAGAGAAGTGATCGTATTTATATATACGACCTAAAACTGGTCGGAAAAAACTAATAAGAATAGAAGATATAGAAAAACATTTCGCAAAACGTGTTCAAGCTCAAGTCCGACTGGCAGCGAGGATCGTAAGAAAAGAACCGTCGCTAGGAAGCTCCTTCCAGTGGGCAGGACCACGGGCGAAAAAGGAGAGACTTCGACTAGGAGGCTTTTCGTGTCCCGATCAGTAGCCAAACGAGAGTAGAACAGAATGTTGAAATAAAGAAATATAGTCTTCATGATCTTAATAGCATAATGAACTATACATTGTTGCTTGTGTTATGCTCTGTTTACTCGTATGGTCGCGTGTGGAATCATTCATGGAATGATCACGACTAGGACCTATACAGCGTATGACACTGATGTCGTTTGCCAAAGAGTAACAAAGATCCCGATAAAAGATATCGAAGAGAAAAAAAAATTGTCTTCTCTGACCACTTTAAACAGCAATAATAGATGACCAGGATCTAGGCATAGATATATAAACTGTATCACTTGACGAAAACGAAAGAATGAATATACTAAATTAAGAATTGAAATAAAGTATAAAATAATTAGACATAAAACTTACGTAATTGATCAATGTTCCAAGAATTTGACAAAATTTGCCCGTCCGACATGGCGAGTCTAATGGCCGGTCTGTAACCGACCACGGTGTAAGGACCTTCCCACTTGGGAGAAAGCTTGTTGCGATTAGCTGATTCTGAATTTTTAGAGAACGGATCACCTATAGCAAGGCTGCGAGGTTGCACCTTACGACTATGGTACCTTCGCATGGCTTGTTGATATACTGCTGATCGTACAAGAGCTTGGTTTCGTCGTTCTTCAAGGAAATTGATGCCGTCGAGTCGTCGTTCATTCTGATCATTTTCATTTAAACGATCAGTTCGAGCAGAGCCAATTTTGAGTTCTGGAGGAAGCATGGCTTTAGCACCATAAACCAAAAAGAATGGCATTTCACCGGTCGCACGACTGGTCGTGGTTCGAACGGCCCGTAATACAGATGGGAGTTCTTGAACCCAAGCTCCTGACTGTTTGATTAACTGGTCGAATAATCGGCGTTTGATCCCTTGCATAATGATACCATTAGCTCGCTCAACTGCCCCATTGCTCTGCGGATGAGCAATAGAAGCAAAATGAACTTTAACGCCAAGTTCATCGCAGAATTCTTGGAATTGACTGCTGGAGAACTGGGCACCATTGTCTGTGATTATCTGTTGGGTACACCAAATCGTGTGATCACATTCTTCATTAGAAATCTCTTAGCGGCCTCAGTTGTTGTTTTAACAACAGGCTCGGCCTCGATCCATTTTGTAAACGTGTCAATCATGACGAAAAGGAATTCGAAGCCCCCGGGTGCTCTTGGGAAAGGTCCTAGAATGTCCAGTCCCCAGGTTGCGAAAGGCCAAGAAAGAGGAATTGTTTGTAAGGCTTGTGCCGGCTGATGTACTTGTCGGCTATGGAACTGACATTATACACACTTCGTCACAAGCTCTTTCGCATCATAAAGGGCGATTGGCGATAGTATCCTTGCTCAAGGCTTTACCGACCGGTGTTACAGAGGAATGATGTGCTCCACAGACTCCTTCATGGATTTCGGTTAGCAACTTAATGCCATCCGTTTGAGATATGCATCTCATCAACACTCCATGAGATTCTCGTTTATACAAGGTACGTTCGATTAGAGTGTATGATTTGGCTTTTCGTGCTATCGATCGGCCTCTACATCATCTTCGGAATTGTGTCATCTTTGAAGATAATTGTAGATCAATGTCATCAATCTCTACCTTGATCGTGATAAATACCAACCGTCAATGACTGTGGAGCATCCATGTTCCTTTGATCGGTTTATGCGACCAGAAGAATCATGTATGTTCTCGGAAGGCTTGACTACTGAGGGTGAATCGAGTTGCTCGAGAAAAACTTCGGGCGGGATGGTCGACCTCGTGGAGGCCATTCGTGCCAACTGGTCTGCCAGAAAGTTTTCCTTTCGAGGAATATGTTGGATCTGGAAACCGAAGAAGTGCTTTTCAAGTTTCCGTACTTCCGCCAGATAAGATGACATCTTGGTACTCGAGCATTGATACTCTTTCCCTACTTGATTCGCTACTAGTTGAGAATCGTCTTTCACTAGTAATCTGCGAATCCTGAGCGAACGAGCTGCTCGGAGTCCTGCCAGTAAACCTTCATATTCTACCACATTATTAGTGGCAGAAAAATTTAACTGGATGGCGTACTTGATGTGTTCGCCAGTAGGGGATATCAAGACCACTCCAGCCCCCGATCCTTTTAACATCAAGGAACCATCGAAGTACATTGTCCACTCATCGTGGTGTTCGTACTTGGGCCCTTGGGTGGGTTCAGGGTTTGTCCATTCGGCAATGAATTCTGCTATCGCTTGGGACTTTATTGCTGTTCGTGAAATGAAATGGAGGTCAAACGCCCCTAGCTCAACCGCCCATTTTGCTATTCGTCCTGATGATTCCCTGTTTCCAAGGACTTAACCAAGGGGATATCCGGTCGGTACGACCACTTTGTGGGCCTAAAAGTAATGCCTGAGCTTCCTTGAAGACATAAGAAGGCCGTAGCGCAACTTCTGTACCTGTGGGTGTGAGGACCCCGGAATATTGGAGGTTTATACCGGATTAAGAATCATACCAAAAGCATAATTCTTAATCAAGAACAACCAATTCTTAATTAAAAATTATACTAGAAGCATAATTCTTAACAAGGTACAAATCCAATATTCAGGTTCCCGGATATTTGTCTTGCAACAGTTCCCAGAATCAGTGACTATTGCACATATATCCTCAAACAATATTGTATCATACATACAAGACATTCACTTACATAATTAAACACAGTATATTACAACTCGGTTTGGTTATACAATATCAAGTGACCTTGGGCCACAACAAAAGTTAGCAGCGGAAATAAAATTAAACAGCAAAAGACCACCAATGGCCCCATCACCCTCAGGCTATTGAGTGGAAGTTAGAACTAGCTTCACTTGTTAGCGTCACCCTGATCGGCGCTAACGGGCATCTCATATAAATAACCATCCTCACCTGCAACAAGATGTTATAAAACCTGAGTACAGAAGGTACTCGCAAGACTTACACAAACTATTAAAAGAAAGTGTTTGAGAGATCCTATACAAAGGATGAGAATTTTGTACATGCATAAGGTTAACAGCAGGAAGGTTATAATGGTTTCAATTTTTGCTTAAAGCAATACATCTTAAGCCTACACTTGCTAAGTTTTAATAAAGCAATTTTGATAAATCAATTTGGACTAAAACATGAAGTAAAAGAGAGCATAATCATAAATAATAACCACATTTAAGTGGCTGTCCATTAATCACAAAAACATTGCATAATTATGTCTCATACCGAAATAGCATAGATACAAAGTTTCATTTCAAAGTCTATACAAAGATCTATTCAACTCAAGCATTGTCCGTAACCGTGGACACGGCTATTCGAATAGTTTTGAACCCTGCAGGGGTGTACATTTTTACCCACACGACTTAGCTAGCCTGTAAGCCATCTAGAATAATAGCACACTGCCTTTGGTATGCCGGCCAGGTAAACTAAGATTTGGTGTTTTTCAACAAGTTAACACCATTGAGTTGGAATACCCATGTGTGGTGATCCCGCTTAGTTCAAAGTTACTAATAGAACACCCAACCGGGGCCCACATGTTGTGCTAGGAATGCCGATTCAAAAATGTAAATTAAGTGACAGAAAGTAGAGTCTGCTAGCTGCACATATTAATTATAATCGGGCCCTTAAGGTGCGTACATGTGATGGAGCGATGCGCCCTCACCCTCTTAAGAACATATGATCTGAGATATGAGATCAAACACATATGTCCTTACTTCCTGTTTTCCAACTTAATAGCATTAACCTTTTACTTAACCAAACAGCGCCCATACATGCGTGTGGAAATGCGTTAGGGCTTGAATCGTTCACCAATGTTCAGTCCTTAATCAATCCAGACAAGACAACCATATTTCCCAATCTCGTGCACTGAGGCACCATCACTAGCATCCACTTGTCCAGATTTATAATCAATGTAAATAAACAAAATTTGCTTTCATTTCAGATTTAAATAGACTGAACAAGAATCAAAATAAATGAATTTCATTTAATGTTTCCAAGTTTGATAAAATAAACTTGACAACACTACAAACTGCATGGCTAAGCATTTCCTGGAATAAGTATTTAAGTATCGAAGCACTACCTTAAGTTTGAGTGTATGATCAGATTAAAGGTAAGCCTCAAGTGTTAGGTGGTAACTAACTATTAACAGATCACAAATAAATTTTTAGGAAATTAGCATGCAACAGTGTCACTAGGTTTTATAAATCTACAGTTCAAAATTAGGATCAACATGGTGCAGAGAGGATGCTTGCCTTGATAGTAATAAACCTCTTGTTCAGATTCTTGTTGCTCAATAACAGATTCAATCACTTCAGAAGAACCAGAATCTAGAATCACAAAAATTCAATGAATAGCAAGAAAATGCCAGAGAGCAAATTGCAAAAAAGGGTGCATGATCAATAGCTCAATGCATATTTAACAACATGCTTAAGTTATATCTTACTTAAGGACAATACCCCATATTTAATAGCTGTTGTTACAAGTTATCAAAATTAGTGGTTTAGAAAAGAATTGCAGTTTCAGAATTGAGAAAATCGAAACAGGACAAGTTAAATTGAGTTTGTCGGTTTATATACTAATCAGAGTACTTTTGCTTAAGCTAAAGTTTCAGATTTTGAAACAGAAACAGAAAAGGTTAAGTAAATTGTCGATTTACATACACTGCAAACAAAATTCCTTTGCTTAAGTTATAATCATTTTGGGTAAAGCTAAAAGCCTAGCTTAATACTTAACATCATTAGTTGGCAAGAATTACAAAGTTGAAATCCTTGCTGTGCATTGCCGATTTGATCGCATAACAAAGAGCAAGTCCGAATTTAACCGGTTGCTCTGATTTCAGGTTTTGAGAGGTTTGGCTGGAACAAATTAAAAGGAATATGGTTGCTAATCTAGACATCTTACAAGTGAATACTTGCTTAAACTAAGAGTATACTCTTCGAGCAGTAATCTAACTCATCATTTAACCACTAATTGACAAGAAGTAACATTTGGTCGAGCTACGAGTGTTCAGATTTTGGAGAATTGAAAATGGATAAAGTTAAAAAGACTAGTTTGCTAACTATTGCATCGTGAACAAACTAATGATTTTGTTTAAGTTACTTGTTAATGAGAAAAACTTAAAGCCTAACTTATTATTTAACATCAATTACTACTAATTATCCAAATTTGAGGCTTAACAGAGGCTGCAGCTTTTGATTTTTGAAAGTCAGAAAAGCGACAAATTTCAAAGAAAGAATTTGTTGCTCCATTATACTATGACAAAAGGATATTTTTGATTAATCTACAGCTAAACAAGTAAGACTAAAATTTTAAATCATCACTTAGTATCAATTAACACTAATTATCAATTTTAGGTTGAAAGTGGAATTGCTTTCTGATTTGAAAACCTGAACAGACAGATTCGAGAAAAAAGGTTGGTCGCTCAAAACCTACACAAGTAAAAGTGCTATGCCTAAGTTTAGAGTATTCTCAACTAGGTTAGGAACTGAACTCATCATTTACTAGCACTAAGTGATAAGAATTAATGAAGTTGCTGTGTACCTTTGTTAGTTTAACCTAAAATGGACAGGCACAATCAATTTGCTATTGACAGATTGCGAGAATTTGAAGTTTGTTGTTTTGTTGTAGCATAAACAAGTAATATTGTTGGTTAAAGTTGTAGTTGAGCAAGTAACTAAAGTCTACTTATCAATTATTAGCACTAGGTGATGAGAATTAACAAGAAAAGATCTTTGCAGGCATATTGTTCGATTTATTCTGATAATGCACAGAGGTGCAGCTGATACTTAAATGCCAAATGAGAAACACACATAAGCAAGATCTTAGCTCAAGCTACCACTGCCTCTTAGGTATACCTAATAACCAGGATAGAGCATAGCTAACCCAATCGGTAGGGATTAACAGAAAATAGCAAGTTACAGATTTTGAAAACAGAACTAAGGACAGAGATTGCAGATTTGGCTGATTTGAAAATATACTAAGCAAAGGATTCTAGATTGAAGCCAAAGCTAATCTTCCGAGTAGATAATACCCTAGACCAACCCTTGCTAGCATTAACCAATAGAGATCAACAGAAAGAATGGATCTACAGTTTTTTTGTCGGTTTGACCGACAACAGCAGAAAAAATGAATTTTGCCCTAAATCGAATTGGAGATATTATGAATCAAAAGAATGGTTGCTAAGGCTTCTAGGGTTTAGTAAAGATCTAATTAAGCTGAAAAGATGACAAGAGAAACCCTAGAACTCGAAAATGATATGAAAGACCAAAAAGCTATAAAAAAACAAGATTTCGGTATTAAGGCAATTGGAGTATTACATGCACAAGTGAGTGCTTCAGATCAGCTATTGAGATTCCTAAGAAGCTTAAGATGGATGGAATTAAGGTCATAGCTCACCAGAGCAAAGTTGGAGAAGAAAAGTTGCGCCAATCGATCGAAGCGAGTAAGATTTGAAAATCTGCTGCTCCTGTTTAACCAGAAACGAAAAATGATGAATGGACTAAGCTATTGGAACCGCAATACATGAGCTTGACAGGAAAGATTGAAGAACACCTCACCGGAGCAAGAAATCCCAAGTGGTGCTCCAGCCGGTTCGGTCACAGAGAACAACCCACTTCCCTGCTTAACCTGCAATTGATGCTAAACTCACATTATTAAGTGAATTAAGCACCAAGAGGGATGAGCATGAGGTGAGAGTAAGTGAGTCTTCACTGGACAAGAAAATGGATGAAGAGAGGAACTTCACGGTCAACAATGGTAGAAGGCCAAAACTAGGGTTTCTAAAGAGTTGAACCTCCAGGGAAACGGAGAGGATTCTGGAGATGGATGCGTGGCAGGGTGATGCCAGGTGGCAGCGGAGTGTCCACAAACTCCCGGTGAAGCGCCCCCCATTTTCCGGTCTCTGGTCGGCGACAGCGCACAGGCTGGGGGAGGAAGAGGGATGCGCTGCTCTGTGTGTTTCCTTTGCTAGCAGCAGCAGCTCACACCCAACAGGATCAAAAGATCAGCAGCCCTTTGATTAGAATCCAACGGTTGCCAAAAATGCGCGGCAAGGTTTCAAACGCTTTAAGCTCGGCACCGATGGATTTGATCTGAACGGTTGAGATTTGAAGAGATGTTCAGACGATCCGAAATTCACTGCCTCCCTCGATGGTTCGATCCGGATCCAACGGCTCAGATTCAACGTGACGTTCGGACGGTCCGACGTTCATGCTAATCTGGGCGGTTCATCGAGAATCCGACGGCTCACGATTTTGGCTAGAAAAGGAAAGTTTTAGTTTGTAGCCACATATCCAAGTTTCAAAATAAACAGTGATGCTACGAAAAGCATCTTATTACTGTTTATTAAAACTGGGGCTGTTACAGTGGGTATCTTTCCTTTGGTCCATGTAAGACTTCACTTACGTAATATACTGGTCGTTGGATGTTATCCCGTTCTACGACCAGCACACCGCTAACTGTTTGTGGCGTTGCAGCCACGTAAATCAGCAATATTTCATCCAGTCTTGGAGATACTAAGACCGGGGTGCTTGTAAGGTACTTTTTAAGTTCTTCAAAGGCATCGTTTGCCTCTTTAGTCCACTCAAAACTCCCGTGTTTCCGAAGAAGCTTAAAGAAAGGTAATCCTTTTTCACCTAACCTTGCTATGAAACGACTTAGCACTGCCATACAGCCGGTTAGTTTCTGAACTTCCTTCTTTGTGGTCGGAGAGCGCATCTGGTCGATGGCCGCTATTTTAACTGGCTTTGCCTCAATACCTCTAGCCGAAACTAGGAAACCGAGCAATTTTCCAGCAGAAACTCCGAACACACACTTTTCCGGATTTAACATGAGGTTATGCCTTCTCAGGTTATTGAAAGTTTCTTGTAAGTCATGAACATGATCACTAGCGTTGACGCTCTTTACGACCAGATTGTCAACGTAAGCTTCAAGGTTCCGACCTATTTGTGGATTAAAGGTTTTTTGCATCAACCTTTGAAAAGTTGCACCGGCGTTTTTGACCAAATGGCATCTTAACATAATACACATGTTAATCTGGTGGTACCCTGAATATGCATATAAAAAACTTAGTAACTCGCACCCGGAGGTAGAATCTACCAGTTGATCAATGCGCGGAAGGGGAAAATCATCCTTCGGACAAGCTTTATTAAGATCTGTAAAGTTGATACACATTCGCCATTTCCCATTATTTTTTCTAACCATTACGGGGTTGGCGAGCCACTGAGGGTGGTCGACTTCACGGATGAATCCAGCCTTGAGAAGCTTGTCAATCTCCAACTGGATTGCCTCCTTCCGATCAGGTGCAAAACGCCGTAGTTTCTGCTTGATCGGTTTCTTATCAGCCGAGAGCTAGCTCAGGCTCGATCACCTCGGGGACTCGGGCATATCGGACGCTTTGCCAGCGAATCGTCTGATTTGCTCGGAGGAAGGAGACGAGCGACTCTTCCTATTTAGGATCGAGTCTCGCTCCGACCAGAACCTTGTGAGCAGGTGGGTCAACATTTTCTGACCCAGGTAGTGACTTGGCACTGTCCGGAGAAGCGTCTTTGTCGAGCGATACCTCTTTTGACTGGTCGGACGGTTTCGGCGTCATCTTCGGCCTCGAGCGTTTGACCTGTACAGTTGATGGGTCAGCCTCTCTGGTCGAAAGTTCATCAACCAGTTCTAGGGATTTCCGATCACATACAAAGGTCATTTTCTGGTCTCCTCGAACCGTAATGACTCCTCTTGGTCCCGGTATTTTTAAACTTTGATAACCGTAGTGCGTGGCTATCAAGAATTTTGCTAATGCTGGTCGACCAAGAATTTCATTATATGCAGATTCAAAATCAACAATATGAAATAGAATTTTTTCTATTCGGAAATTATCAGGCTTTCCGAATGTAACCGGTAGGGAAACTTGTCCTATCGGTTTAGCGGTGGAGCCAGGAACTATGTCATGAAAAGCATATTTCACTGGTTTCACCTTTGACATGGGGACCTGCATTTCTTTTAAAGCTCCCACAAATAATATATTCAAAGAACTACCTCCATCTATTAAGACTCGATTAACCCTACAATTATTAATAGTTGGTTCAACAACAATAGGGAACCTACCCAGTCGAGTCGAAGGGATGGGGCAGTCGTCTTTGCTGAAGGAAATTGCCGTGTCTGACCACTTTGACTGCTTGGTGATGGTCGGAGATTCGACGAGGTTGACCTCCGCTCCATGGCCTTTAGATGACGCCTCTGGACTCGTATGAAGAAGATCCTCCAAAAATCATGTTGATTGTGTGTTGGGGATCCGGGTACTCCATTTCTTCGCCGCCATCCTTGTCCTTTTGGAGCTTGTTTCTCCGGGTTCCTGTATTGCGGAAATGGTCCTTTACCGCATAATAATCCTCCGCTTTCTTTTGCGAGACCACGACAAGTGCGCAGATCATGCCACTCGTCTTTGGTGAAGTGGACACCACTTCTTATTTTTCTGGAATCCTTGGTTGAAGCCTTTGCTTTGCTTCGACCGGTGTAGTCCTTCTTACCCTTCGTGAATTTTTCATGAATCGCTAAGACTTCCTTATCGTCGGGTCTGTGGTTCTTTTTCTTCTTGAGAGACTTTCTATTTTTTTTCTCTGGTTTGTCCAGGCCAGGCTGGGAATTTGTTCGATCGATGGCCTCACACCACTCAATTGCTTCACTAGCGGTGGCATATTTATCGGCCATGTCGAAAAGCTCGACGGTGGTTCGTGGAGGGTTCATTGCCATGTCCTCCGTAAACCTCCAGTTCCTTAAGCCTGCCTTAAAAGCCTGAATAACCGATGACTCTACGATTTCCGGTATGGAATTACGAACCTGGCTGAACCTCTTGATGACATAAAGTCTCATTAGAGCCCTGCCGGATTCGGTGGAGATCATCCTCTTTCCCAAGGTGATCGTACGTGTTAGAAGATCACAGAGTTGCTCCCAAGTATATATTGATCCGACCGGTAGCTTCAATAACCACGACCGGGCAGACCCTTCGAGCACGGTGGATAAATAGTTAGCCATTACATTTTCGTCACCACCAGCAGCTCTGATGGCAGTGGTGTATATTTGGAGAAATTCTAGCGGGTTTTGAGTCCCGTTGAATTTGTCCAAATTAGCCAGTCGGAACCGGTTTGGCCAACGCACAGCCTGGAGCCCTGCAGAGAAAGCTCGACAACCTGTGATGGGTTCATGGCGCCTTCTCTGGGATGGCGCCGGATTGTAATCGGTCGGACACTGGTTCCTATGGTTGGAACGCAGGCGCTCCGATGAGCCGATCCGGTTGTGGACATTTGTATAATATCTCTGACCGCCTACTTGATTCAAACGGTGCCTGAGATTGTCAGGTTCCAGCGTTTGTTCTTCTCGACGTGGTGAGGGAGTTGCTTGAGTATCGTTTGTTCCCCAACTTGACCATGTTGCCCTCTACTGAGGGAGGAGCATTGAGATGAGGTCATGGTCTGACTTCCCAGACTTCTTTGTTCTCGATACGCCTCCGTTCGTTGCATAGTCTGTTGCAGAATTTCCGATACTTGGCCTACGAGCTGTACAAAACCTGGAGTTTCTACTAGAACAGGGTCGGAATTATTTAACATATCTTGCACACGTTGCAAGTTTTGTAGAGTTACCGAAGGTCTCAGGGGGTTCAGACTGGTCGTAGGTGTACGCAGACCTGAACCTTCCACTGACCTTCGGATTTGTTCTGTCCGATCAGTTACTCTTGGCTGGGCAGCGCCAGGTGAATTAATTGATGGACGTCGATCAGCTCCGTTGCCTCCGGAAGTTGGTGCTTGACGGCCCGCATCATCTCCACCAACACGTGGTGGCGTGGCAGAGTGCGTAGGACCACGCAAGGCATCTGGATTTGCATCTCCGATCGCATTGACCTCATGCCTCCAGCAGTGGTCTTCCGATGAGCTTCCATCGTAACTGATGGAGAGCTTCTCAGTGCTTTTGCTAGAAGCGTCCATGACGGAGAGCGGTCGGAGATGAGCACCTCCGAAGGTCTTCTTGGCGAACTCAGCCTGACCCGGCGAATGACCAGTGGAGGCTTCATCGACACCGTTAACAGGTGTCGGTTCACTCCTGGAATTGCTAGAAGCCGTAGGTGAGTATCTTTCAGCCATGACTTCATCGAGAGTATAGAGATTCTTGACTTGTGGTGCTGAAAGTTCTTCACCTGTTTTGTCGGTCGAAGCGACCGGGCTTGAGGAGGTTCCCTGGCCTTCCGAGCCGGTCGGAATGGCTAGAACTGCCACCTTTCGTACGGGTGGATCCTCATCCATTGGGTCGACTTCACCGACGTCGGCGACGTGCGAACCAGCGGAGGAGGAGGAGGAGGATGACATGCCATTCTCTTGCATGGCACAGATGCATCCTTTCATGTCGAGGTTGGCGTAGTCCGCCAAATCGAACCAGTTCTCCTCATCGAAAACTCCGGGCATAATCGCATGAGCGATTACAGGAATTTGGGCGAGGATTTTGATGAGCAAGAAGTTTCTTCAGAAAACTCGCGTCATCTTCCCCACGGACGGCGCCAGTTGTTGACGATCGAGTCGCTGATCTTACGAAATAAAAAGAGAAAAATGACGTGGAGTATCCTGGAAGAGAATGGGGGCCGCTCTTTATTAATATGAACTGGGATTACAAGACCTGACTAGGGACTATCTCTAATTACACCGAATGTATTGAATGCTACTGCTTTGGTTTCTGTGTTGCCTTGCTCAGTGTGTCTTCTGTTGTTGTTTCTTCGTCTTCTGCGTTGCACCATTAAATAACTCCCGAAGAGGCGGTAGTTACTCCTGGAGAAGGCGTCCCTGGTGAAACGTTACGACTGGTCGGAGGTTTAAGGTAGTTAACAATGTGTTAACTACCTTGCGGTTAAGTGCCTGTGAAAATCTTAACCGTAGGGTGGTTTATTGTCAGTGTCTTGTATATCATCGCACGGTTTGGAACATATAGCACGTGTTCCATTCATCATACGGTAAGAAATGCCAGTTCATAACTTTTCCGAAGATTACGGTGAAGCCTACTCGACCGTGGTACCCATCGTGTAACCTCTGGAATCCTCACGACTAGGGAGGTCGTTAGCCTTAGGGGTTACGACCATGAAGATGTTTGCTCTTTTATGTATTAAAATAATACATAGAGGTTTTAATCCTCGTCAACATGCCAGGAGGTTAACCCCTTGACATTAAGGAGTTGGATGGCTTCAACCCATCTCCCTACATGTCCCTCCTTCTATGTGGAGGAGCGCCATACCGGATTCTCGACCGCCTTCTTACCGTTGTAGTAAAGGCTATCAGTATTTGTGACCTTCATGTAGAACCAACTTTTTTTCCAAGACGACCACGAAGATTTTGAGTACATTGGAATATACTCATCAGCTTTTCCATCATGGAGGCGTAGGGTGCATCACTTGGTGTTCCAGTCGTCTTCTTTGTATTTGCCATTCTGTAGTAGTACTTGAAGAGATCCAGAGTTGGAGGAATCCCCAAGTACTCTTCGCAGAGGTAGACGAAGATACTAAGGTTGGCGATAGCATTGGGGGCGAGATTGACCAGTTCAACTCCGTAACGCTCCAGAACTTTGGGAAGGAAGGAGTGAACTGGAAGTCTAAATCCGCATTCGACATATGTGAGGAAAATAGGAATTTCCCCTTCTTCACCGCTTGGAGAATGCTCCCCAACCACTAATCTCCAAGGGATCAGATCCTTATCAAGTAGCAACCCAATCTTCTCCAAGCTCTCGAGCTTCTTCTCGCTCAGATCGAAAGCCGACCAGTTGGTGATGCGATCCAACATGGCGGAGTTTTTTGGATGAAAAGAACACAAGAGGTCGAGAGTGATTCTTTTGGAAGGAGAAAAGGGAAAGCAGGAGGCGTAAAAGCCCTAATGCCTAGCGCAAGGGGATTTTATAGCTACTATTATTTAACCGCATCCGGAGGTTAAATCTTTTTTGAACAACGGATAGAAAAAAAATTTCAGCTCCCAAGGCAGGTTCTTAACTTTAAAATGAATATAGACCACTTCGAATGTCATGACATTTAATGGGGGTCTGCCCGATACGATTTCATTGGAAGAAGGTGTTCACACGACCAATTCATTTAAAGTTCGGGGGCAAGCTGATGATGATTAAAACCTCTATGTATTACTTTAATACATAATAAAAGACCATACGTCTTCGTAGTCGTAACCCCTAAGGCTAACGACCTCACTGGTCGTAAGGATTCTAGAGGTTACATATTGAGTACCCTGGTCGGACAAGGTCCTGTATCTAGCCTCCGACCAGATAACTGCTTGTAAAGCTATGAACTGATATCTAGATCTGACTCTAGGTATATTCTTTATCGTGTGATAAATGGAACACGTGTTGTATAATCCATGCCACACGACGTTACACATTCCTGAGACACTGACAAAACAACCACCATACGGTTAAATGTCTCACAGACATTTAAACCGCCCAACAGTTGATACTTCATCCAACTGTTGCCTCGCTCCGACCAGTCGCGACGCTTCACACAAGGCATCTTCTCCAGAAAACAATTGTCACCTCTTTGGAAGCTATTTAAAGATGGAGTATGGGAGGAACAAGGGGCGAGGTGCAGCAGATCGGATATAGAAGACAGGGAGCAATCAAGCAAGCAATCAAGTATCATACTCAGTGTACTTAGGATTAGTCCTTCGCCTGATCGTAGGCACTCCTTGTAATAAGCCAGTTCGTAGCAATAAAGAGCAGCCTCATTCTCTTCTAGGAGATACGTGTCATTTTCCTCTATTATATTTCATAAGATCGGCGATTCGATCGTCGACAATCACCTACTTCGATCTGGTAATACATTCGTCGATTCCTTGCTACTAGAGGTTTACCTTATGGTCCTTAAGCTATCCCGACGCTTCTTTTGTCTTCTCATTGCCCAGAGCATCCTCTCCGCGCGAACCGCAAGCGCCGCCGTGGCCATTGTCGACGTCGAGCTACTCCAAGCTTCCCCAAGCACCCATCCAGCTTCAGGTAGCCTCCTTGTAGCCCCTAGATGCTCGGGCACTCGCTTGAATGGACGCTGCGGAGCTTTACATTGAGCATGCACTTTGCCATAGTTGGTAGCGCCGCCTTTCTCCGGTTAGCCGCTGGTACGAGTCACCTCAGCTGCTGTAACCACTTCCATTAGGTACGCGTCACTATTGCACATCTATCCCAGGCCTTGGTTGGCTCCGCCGTGGCGCGTAGCGTCGGCGAGCCGCCGGGCAATCGCGCAGACGGGAAAGTCTCGTTGTCGTACGCCGACAGAGACTGTAGCAAGTAGGTTAAGGATTAATGGTAATGATTAGTAATTAATGGGTGTCTTAGCAGCGTTAACAAGTCACTTACATGTGGGCCCCTTGCACAGAAATCAGGTGAGATAAGTTAAGCACATTAGAGACTGACATGCAGGCCTAGTCCCTAAAGTCTTGTGATCTTGACTCTTGATGCGTGGGTGGGCCAGAGTCTAGTGGGCCGACATCTTGACGCTGGTTCCACTGTCGTTGCAGCAGTTAAATCCGAATTTTAAGAGAAAAACAAACTATTCATCGGACCCCACCCATCAGCGACAGTGGCTAGCGTAGCGCTCAGTAAGAAAAGGATTAATTGCTTTAGAAATTCCAGAAATCAATTATTCACACACTAAAAATTAGATTAACTTAAAAAATCCATCACTAAATCATCTTAACTCCAAAATGAATGAAACCAGTGTAGATAATTTTCATTTTTGATGAACTTTATTTTAAAATAGGTTTCAAACATGTCACTTTCCCATAAAATATAGTTTTTGGAAAGTGATCCAAAGTTGATTTATTTTTGAACTAGAAAATGCTATTAACTTTGAAAATTCATAACTAATTCATAAAAACTCCAAATGAGATGAACCAAATTATTTTGGTCTTATAATATTATTCTCTATTTACCTATGTAATTATATTCCCCACCATTGCTCTACAAAATTTCACCAAATAATTAAATTCGGTGAACAATAATCGATTCTAATAAAATTGGATTTTTCTGAAATCTGAGATTCAAACTGCTATAACTACCACATACTAAATCCAATTGGAGTAATTCTTTCACCTAAATTCATCTAAAATCATGCACTAGCCACTATAGAAATTTCATGTATTTTTGAGTAATTTGAATTTTATGATATTTCTCGGTGTTTATCGATATCTTTTATTCTGTAGAGCCCGAAGCAATCGACGTAAACTCATTCGCCACCGAGAGTGAGAAACTTAACTTCTAGCAAGGCAAGCATCATTTGAACTTTCTTTTTGCATCATATTGATCCCTGTTTTAATACACTAGTGTTTGAAATGCAATGATATTGCTTGCATGCTATTTTTCATATATTGATATGTTTTGAGTTAGTTAGTTATGTCCTATACTGCTGGTTATCCTTGATTATTCCATCCTATATATGCTTAAGATAGATGTTTGGGATGTTATGTATTTGTGGGATGAGTGCTTAGCCATTGCAAGCCTAGTATACACAATAGATTCATCGACGTGGTTAGCTCGTCGATTGTGGGAAACACATAACAATCCTTATTTTTCCTTTTGGTTTAGATTGTTGTATCTAGTTGTTGAGTCAAAAACTTGTTATTGTTAAATGGTTTTTGGGTCTGGACAAGTGGTTGGTAGTGTGGGTGCTGTTATGCACGAGACTCGGGTTTGTGGTTGTCTTGTCCGGACTGTTAAGGACCGCGCCATGGGCTGTCATTCCAACTAACAATCGTGCTATCACACGCGGGATATGGATACCGTTTGGTCAAGTAAGAGGAAGGTTTTATTGGTTTAGACCGCAGGTGGTGTGGGACATAGAGACTGTGAAATCCTATATTCCTTAGGAACCCAGTGTAATATATACTGTGCATGGGAGCATGATTACTTATGTAGAGGAAAATCAACATACTAACTACCTTACACTGGCCCCTCCGACACAACGTGTGTGCCCGCTTAGCATTTGTTATTTGCATATGTACTAAGTTGGGGTTCATCTCCGTTTGGGTGGTCTATCTCAATGGGATTTTCTTGCTAAAAAGTACCAAATCTCGGTTTTCCCCAGCTAACATACCTAAGGAAGTGTGTCATTATCCGGAGGCTTACAGGCTAATCGAGTCATGTGGGTAAAATAGTGCACCTCTGCAGAGATAATCTATTCGAATAGACGTGTCCACGGTTATGGACAACACTTGGTTTGGTATGCATCATCGTTAGTCTTGTAATTAAAAAGTTGACATGGTTATAACTTGGTTTTCGGCATGAATGGGATGTTCATGCATATTAGTTTATGAAAGTGGGCAGCCACTTTGGTATTGTTTGATCTATATAATTATCTATGTCTTGTGAACTTCTTTTCTTGAACAATGATATACAAATTAGCAAATTTGAAAACTAGATGGTCTAGGAATGGAAGTTGTTGCATTTTCTGCAAAACTAAGCCACCAATGCCATCCTTTGGAATAACCTCTGGCATAAATATTTTTCTTTGTGTAAGACTTGCGAGTACATTTGTAATTAACCCGGTTGCTGCAAATTCAGGTGAGGAAGACTTCGAGCCCGATGAGCTCGTTAGTGTTGATTTAGGCGACGCTGACGAGTAGTGCTATTATTTAACTCCCAGTCGGTTGCCATGGGTTATGGGGCGCACCCTTGCTAGAATTTTGGTTTATTTATATCGTTTTCACTGCTACTTATTGCTCTTATTTGAATTTGGCCGGTCGGCCACTTATAATAGTTGTAAACTTAACTATTATTGATGTATGTCTTTTGATTATCAATGTATGAATGTTGTATGGATGTGATTGAGGTTGAATGAGAGTATGAGCGTATTACTCGCTGATCTTGGGAGCCAACACGGTCTCATACTCGCTGTCGATGAATTCCCTTTTAACTCATTAAGTGTGGTCTTGGACTGTTTAGAGGACCGATAATCATGTAGTGCTTGCAGAGGAGCAGTACGCATGATCATCGGAGCTCTAGTTCATTTATGATTTCTCACTTAGATGGAGTTAAGTTAGAATTCATTTACTTGAGGCCTAGAGTTATTTCCATAAGACCCGGGAAGGCCTCAATCTTACGGAAATAACCTGGGGGTCCTCACACCCATTTGTTTAGTTTATGCCAACGGTCCTTGGCTTGCTTCGCTAGTCGTCTCCGATTTTTTGGAATGGTGCTATTGTAGGAAGTAGCAACATCTCCCCAATATTTATCATTTTTTTTGTTATTGCTCATGATAGGATCATTTGAATTTTTCAACCATGCACTCATCTACATTGATAAAAAAGAACATTAGTTATGTTCAAAACATACAAGAAAAACTCATGTAATTATTCATATGGACTACTAAATATGATTGTATTTAAAACTTACCAATCTCACGTCCTCCTCTTGTGTCTAGTTTGAGTGCTTCTCAATCCTACCTTCTCCATCGTCGTCTCCACTATCAACATGGACGAATGACTGGGATCATGGACTGCACGCTTTAGAGAGTGATGGTGATGGACTCCCGTTGGCTGCTAGTAGCTGTGGTGCCAGGGATGGAGTGTAGTGTGAAGTGCCACCAACGTAGTGGAAATTTTGTGACATGTGGGGCTGATGAGGAGCATGTTGTGGAAAGGGGAAATTGGATGGATTTTGTGACATAGGGGGCTGATGAGGAGCATGTTGTGGAAAAGGGAAACTGGATGAATTTTGTAAATAATTTAGGAATCCTTCGACCGGACGATAATCCTTTCCCCTAAAAAAGGCATGTAAAAAATTATTAATGGCAAATGATAATCCATCCTATGTTATACATACCAACTGAATTTAAAATAAATAAGCGCTGAATGTAACTATAGATTATAGATTATAAGTGCTGAATGTAAATAAATAAGTGCTGAATGTATACACTAACCAAAAAATATCAATGGCAAATGAGCTATGCATGCACTAATTGTAGTTTATTAAAGAAAACAGATTATGTAAAGCTAATCTGTATCTAGCAGCAACTAGATGGTAAACAAAAAGCACTAGTAAGCACTGGTAAGGACTACGGAACGTATTAAAAGACCAACAAGAAGCTTCAAAATCTAGGTGAATGCCATTTCCCAAAGTGAGACAGTCCATACATGCCACCATATGGCAAGACCTGTATCCAGCAATCTACCACATAATCTGGCCATATTGGTTTGGTGCCGAGACAAATCGAGACAAATAGCCACATTGTGAGTTATCTTCTACAATGCTTCAGGAAGTTAGGTATGACATCGGAAGTTATAGTGCATTTCCAGAAATTTAGAGATCCAGGGCTCCATCTTGATGGGGTGCTTTATAACATTGCTATGGATGCTTATTGCAAGCTTGGGAACATGAATGAGGCGGTTAAGATCTTGAATGAAATGAAGGTCGGGGTTTGGCACCGATGTAATCCACTATACATGCCTGATCAATGGTTACTGTTTGAAGGGAGAAATACAAAATGTGCGTCAGGCATTTGAGAACTTTTTTATTAATTAATCCTTTTTCAAATTTTATTTTAAAGTTAACCCCCGGCGCACTTTATTTCCAATTCTGACCCCTTTGGTCACGCCACCACCCGTGACGCGACAAAACAACACTGTCACGTCGTAGGATAAGTCCCAAAAATAGCACTTTTTGTTACGCCACCACTAGTGGCGTGACCAAACAACACTGTCACGCCACGGGTGGTGGCATGACAAGAGTTTGCCCAGAAACGGGCTGGCGTGACAGTGTTGTTTTGTCACACCACCATCCGTGGCGTGATCAAAGGGGTCAGAATTAGAAATAAAGTGCGCCGGGGGTTAACTTTAAAATAAAATTTGAAAAAGGATTAATTAATATAAAAAAAATCAGCATTTGAGGAGATGTTGAAGGCCAATATAAAGCCAGATGTAGTTGCATATAACATATTGGCTAGTGGATATTGCAAGGGTGGTCTTGTTATGGAGGTATTTGACCTTCTAGACCATATGATGGATCAAGGGTTGGAACCTAATTCACTCACCTACAGTTTAGCAATTGATGGGTTCTGTAGAGGAGGCAACCTTACTGAAGCATAGGTTTTATTTAATATAGTAGAACAAAAAGGAATTCATCATATTGAAGTGTTGTATAGTGCAATGGTTTGTGGCTATTTGCATTCCGGCTAGACTGATCATGCTTAGTTCTAGGCCTGGGCACGAGCCAAGACTTTTGCAGTCGCCCATAGCGCGCTGGGCGGCACGCAGTGGAAGCTGCGACGCGGCTGGCAGCCTTTTAGGGCGTGCCGACATGGCATGACACCTAGGGCCGTGTTGGGCCTGGCTCACCGGCACGACGGGCAGCACGGCATGGCACGCCTCCGTGGGCTGTGCTTGGGCCGGCACGGCACGTTCGTCCTCGGAGGGCCCAAAGTCGGCACGGCACGTTCATGCTCGAAGCCGGCACGGCGCGCAGCGAGGCACGGCGGCACACGGGCATGTGGCAGGGAGCGCTGCGGCACTGCTGCGCCTGGTAGTCCGGCACCCACCAGCCACTGCCTTGTCCTCAGTCGTGCTCGCGCCTCTCCGTCGTTGCCCTCGGCCGCAACGCAAACGCAAACCACACACACTCCAATCCCAAATCAAATGCAAAAACCGAATCATTCACAAAATCACAATCACATCTGAACGCAAAAGCACACAAATTTTTTTTGCTCATGACCACTTTACTAGTTCACCACTCCAATGGGGAGGCGTCGGGGTCGGGGACGACAGGGACCGAGGGGCGCATCTAGATCTGGCCTTCGGGCCATGAGCTCCAGCCAAGGAGGTCCATGGTGTGGGTGCTGATGGGCCGTGAGCTCCAGCCAAGGAGGTCCATGGTGCTGGCGCGACGTTGGAGACAGACCCGGACTTGGGGCCTAAGTTGCCAACGGAGGCACGGAGCAGACGGGGGGCGGTGGCCCTTGCGGAGTTCGCTCTCCCCAGACTCGGAGCTCCCAGAGCTGCCACCGATCCCCCCGGCCTTAAGCCCTCGACGCAGCGCCCGACGGTTCTGCGACCTCCGCGCCACCATCCCTACTCCCCACCGTGTCCCGCATGGACAAGGCTTCCCTCCTCACCGACGCCGCTGGGAGAGGAGAGGGGAGGGAGGCAGCCAGAGAGGAGAGGGGAGGGAGGCGGTCAGGGAGTGGAAGAGGCGAGGCGCATGGGGAGAGCTTTGTTAGGGCCTTGGGGGCGATGGAGACCAGAGATGGGAGGGAGGCGGACAGAGAGGGAAGGGGATTGGGGAGGGGAAGTGGAAGTGGAAAAGGCGAAGGCCCTGGGGTGAGGAGTTGAGGACAGAGGAGATTAGGAGAGGGAGCCGACCGTTGGAGTTGAGGGAGGCGTGGCCGCGTGGGGAGAGAGCCGTTGGGGGCGATGGAGACCGGAGAGGGAGGAGGACAAGAGACGTTGGGCTGTGGCAGTGCCAGTGCGGCATGGGTTTGGGAGATGGTCGATGGAGACCGGAGAGATAGGAGAGGATGAGACTTGAGAGACATGCGGCAGTGCGGGTGTAGTGTGGTAGTGTGTCTATGACATTGTGTATCAGCCTTTTCTTTTGCAGAGATAAGATGGTAGCAGAGAGACGTTGTGGACTTTATGGTTTTTGCAGTTCATACCTCTTCTTCGTGAACTCTTCCTACCTATAAATTCTCTCCCTCTCCTCATTTGTTCACCGCACCACACAACAATCTTTACTTGTGCTCTCCCTTTGCTCTCTATTTACTCTCTCTTTGCTCTCTAAGTCTTCCAGTATGTTTGGAAAGAAGAAACAGCAGTATGAGCGGAGGCGAGCAACGCGCCCTCGCACTCCTAGTCCTCCTCCCCTAGAAGAAGTGCACGAGCAAGAGATCGATCCTCGCCAACTCTCCCCGGACATAGGAGACTACGGTATGGATGATCAACATATGGATGGAACAGAGGACTTTGAGGATGCCCACATCTCCACCCCAAATGTCTCCACCCCGGACGTGTCGACCCCGAACGTCGGGGCCGATGCAACGGTGCATGCAACGGGTGGAAGCTCCGGCGGCCGACGTGCATGGTGTTGGCTGCATGTGGAGTACAACATAGAAATGGAGGACGGGCGTCAGGTACCTTATGCTACATGTAAATATTGTCATGCTAAATTGTTTGCATGCTCAGGTGGAGGAACAAGTCATCTCAAGCGACACGCGCTGGCATGTTTGAAGAAGATAGAGACTGGGCGGACGCAACAAGGGAATGTGCAGACCCAGCTTAACTTTGGGGCTGATGGTTCGGTAAGTACATGGATGTACAACCCTCAGGTAGCTAGAGACGAAATTACTAGATATATAGTTACTGAGGATCTTCCGATTAGGACGGGCGAAAGCTCTAGTTTCGAAGGAATGATCCAACGTGGTTTTTGCCCGCAATACCGACACGTAAGTAGGAGAACAACTGCACGAGACATATTAGAACTCTACCAACGTAAACTGTCAAGTTTGAAAGAAAACTTCCTGAAAGTTACATTTTCTTTTGCTTTAACCTCCGATATATGGACTTTGTCCCACCAAAGGGCAGGTTACCTTAGTGTTGTTGCACATTACTTAGACGATGATTATAACTTGAACAAGTGAGTTCTAGGGTTCAGGTCTATCGATGAGGCACACACCGGAGAGGCGATCGTACAACGCGTATTAGAAGTAATTCAGGATTTTAAAATAGAGAATAAAATTATTACCATCACACTTGACAATGCCTCAGCTAACACGACAGCCATGGAGTTCCTCACACCGCATCTGGAGTCCAATACTGGTGGTTTCGTCCTCCACCAGAGATGCATGTGCCACATCTTAAACCTCATCGTGCAGGTAGGCTTGCAGGTAATGAAACCTAGTCTAGACAACATACGCGATGCTATCCAGTTCATTACAGTTTCAGGCCCAAGATATGCCCAGTTCAAGGAGTACTGCAAGGCCAACAATAAAAGGCCAAGGAAATTCAACCTGGACATGAAGGTGCGGTGGAACTCCACGTATACTATGTTGGAGCGATGCAAGGAGTACGAGTACATCATCACTCTCTTTGTCAATACTAATTCTAGTAAGCAATTGGTTACTGAAACAGATTGGCTAGTTGCTGGTCATTTTCATGAATTTTTGAAAGTATTTTACGATGCAACCACAGTGGGGAGGATCATCGAGCCAAGGAGGTCGTCTCTCACACCTGAGATGGTTGAGGCACTCACATGCCTCAAAGACTGGGAGAGAGCAGATGAACGGATGCAACATCAGCTCGAGGATCCGGAGATCGTGAAGGCGATAGCCGACCTAGAGAATCTCGATGTTAACTAGTCTACCTATGTGTATCAGTGTATGTAGTTGCTGCACTATTTTCCTTACCAGGGGTACCCCACACTAGGGGTAAGGTTTTAAAGAGGCAGCAAACTCTGTATTTGTACTGTATGAAACAATTAGTAAATTTTAGTTATTCCCCTAAATATTTTTGTGTTGCTGCGTGTCTCAAGAAACTGAGCTTTTGTTATGTCCAATGTTGATTGTGAAAGTTTTTATGAATAGGTCCAATAGGTCTTAGTTTATGTAATTTAATTATTTGACCAAAATTTGTAGAGCAGTAGTGAGCCAAAGGAATATATGGATAAATAGAGAATATTAATTCAAGTCCAAAACATTTGGGTTCATCTCATTTGGAGTTTTTATAAATTAGTTATGCACTTTCGAAGTTATCAGCCTTTTTCTATTGTAAAACTAATAGAGTTAATGAGTCATTTCCCAAAATAATACTCTCTGTTACAGAGACATGTTTGAAACCAATTTTATAATAAAGTTCATTAAAAATAAAAATTATCAGAACTGGTTTCATCCATTTTGGGGTTGAGATGAATTAGTTATGTATTTTTGAAATTATTCATATTTTTTAGTAGACAAATTAATGGATTTCGAATTTCCTAAGCCTTTTAGACTTTTCCTACCGGGGCTGAGCTAGCCTCAGACGATGTCATGTGGGGTCCAAGCACAGCGCACGACACTTAGGGCTTGGACTCACGCGCGCGCGCGAGGCTGAGTTGAGTGGGTCGAAGCGGACCGTTGGATTTTGATCAAACGGTTGACAGTGAGTGCGAACGTTCGGACCACGCTTTATGATTGTCCGATCCAGATCTAACGGCTCATAAACGCTACTTGTTCGGACGGTCCGAACGGCTCTTTTGATCTAGACCGTTGATTTCACATCGGACGGTCCAAACGCGGGTAAATGTTCGGACCGCCCAAGCGGTCAAGAGATCTGGGCCGTTTATTTTCCATCAGATGGCCCAAAAGTGGTTGGTGTGGCGGGGTGAACTTAGTTGACTCTGCTGAGTCCATTTGCCTGGGTCGGACTCGAGCCAAGGTTGGGTTCGGGTCGGTTGAACAGTGTAGAGGTTTGACTAGATTTAATTTATCTTCTCTACTTTGACCAAGGGTTTATAAATAGAAATAAAATTCATACAAATGTGAAATAAGTTAGAGGGGTTTCTGGGAAGGTCTAGTGTCCATAAAAATTATTAAACCTCACTGTTCATGATATATTTTGTATAATATAAATTCAATCTTAGGCTAGGTCTTTTAATGGTGTTTGAATTTTCTTAGGGTTCAAACCTATCCCAAAAATTTGAGAAAAATTATATTAATTCATGATACATATTCTATTATTTGAATAAATTATTTACAAATGATAATCAAATGTTTTTGTTGTTGTTTTTTATTTAGAGTTCAAATTTGAAGTGTATGTTTAATAATTGTGCCTCATGTTATTCCACACAATCCACATATTAGTCATTTTTTTCAGGATGCATTATGTATCACTTCTGGGACACGCTCTGGAAATATTGTGAACTGTCAAAGGTTTTCAAACCACAAAAAGATTACCGGTCCATATATGTATTTACTCTAAGTTAAAATGATGGTGTTATATTTGGTTACGTAGAGATGTCTCTATTTTCAAGTTGTGGATTATTAAATGTTACATGTACATGGTGTTATGTATCACCGTACCTTCAATTATTTTTTATCTTTAAAAAGGAAGCCCCTTTGTTATCAACTTACCATAGGTTCCAAACCCATAAATCCAAATGGAATAATTGTCATAATTTACAAACCCCTGTTTTTTCCCATTCCCTCATTTACAGAGCCGACTCAGCCGAGAAGCTTCTCCAAACCAAATCTCCAGGTCACCCCTTCGGTTTTCTTCATCTTCCCCAAATCCCGTCACGCCAGACCCGCCCCCCTCTCTCCTCTCCACGCGGCCACTAAGGCGATGGCTGATGCTGACCTCTCCGTCCTCGTCCCGTCCCGTCCCCTCAAAAATCGCCCTCGGGTGCGGGGTGCCCATGCATCAGTGCATGGAGGTTGATGGCGACGGCGGCGGTCCTCCACCACGACGGCGATGGCGCCCAGGTGAGGTCACGCAAGGAGAGGTCGTGGGCTCGTGGCGGCGTTCAAAGTCGCCCTCGGGTAGTCAGGTGCCCGTGCATCAGTGTGTGGAGGTTGACGGCGACGGCGGCGGTCCTCCACGACGACGGCGATGGCGCCTAGGTGAGGTCGTATGTCCTCAGTCCTCTCCTCCCTCGCCCCTCGGTGGCTCAGTCCACCCTGACCATCCCTCGTTTCCACATGTGACATGCGATGGCGACGGCAACGGCGACGGGACCGTGCTTGGGCCGGCACGGCACGGCGGCGGCACGGTGGGCTCTGGGCTATGCTTGGGCTCACCAGAGACGATTCGGGCCGTCTTGCGTGCGGCACGCAACGTCTTGGACCGGCTGGGATGACATAGCGCGGTCCGCCCATGGCCCATTGTGCTCGTTCCGTCTTCAAGACTTGTATGGCCTGTGGCAGAACAAAATGCTTACATGCTTTTCGGTAGGGTTGCTGTAAGGACCCGGGATTAATACCCCAAATCCTCTATGCATGTCATAGGGCGCCCACCCCCCCACATAAGCGGCGCTTTGGGGAACCCGAAGGAGCTTGGCGGCGGCAGGCGGCTCGAAGCGGTCCCGACGGATGTGTCTCCGTGGTGGCCAGGCCCCTGGCGGCGCCCGGAGGCCGGAGGCGGTCAAGACGAAGGGTCTCTGGGCCCCGAGGCCCCGGCGACACCGGAAGGCTCATGAGCGATCCATGGGAAGCTCGAACACTCTGGAGGGATCCCCGAGGGCCCAGAGGAAACACCGAAGAGCACCAAGGGGACCCCTAAGCTCCTCAGGGGAGGTCTCAGGGTCCTCGTAACCAAAGAACGAGGGCGTGACAAGGATGGGCCGGGATCACCGCCCGGTGAGCTAGGTCTAGGAGGTCCACCGTCGCCAGGGGCTACTCCTAGGTGGAAAAACACCCCTGCTACCCCTATGGGTGGCGTACTTTTGTAGAGGTGAGAGTGTAATTCCATGTACCCGGCCGGAAGGGCTATAAATAGCCTCCTTCTCCCACCATGTAAAGGGGAGAATTTTCAGAGAAATAAAACACACACCCACTTCAGCATCTCTAGTCCGAACCTCCACTCGGGACCCCTCGGCCCCTCGTCCCGAAGCTAGGGGTCCCCCCATTATTTACTGTCTGGTTCTTTTTACTACGACAGTTGGCGCCGTCCGTGGGGTTGGCCGAAAGTCCACGAGACCGGCGCGAGATGGCCCCTCGCAGAGACGCATCAAAAGTCTCATAGAATCAAGAGGCGGCAGCAGCGGCGGCCCCCAACACACCAAGGGCCAAAAGTTGCAAGACGTCCGCGGCGCATAGAGTACCAGCAGCGGACCCATGAAAGAAGAGGCAAATAACTCCACGCACGGTGGCATCGTCGGAGGCGACGTCCAACCCACCGAAGCGTCCCTTCCCAACCCCCAACCTTGGCCCGGCCGAGGACCGCAGGAGTAACCAACAAAGCTTACGAGGCCCTCCAATGAGCTCGATCTCCCGGGAGATGCTTAGCTTCGACAACCCGAGGAACGGCCTCGCGATAGCGGTACCACCAAAGGACCCTCCGGCGGTCAATTGCTACCCGTGGCCAACCCCTTGCTCTAGGGGGACCCCAATTCCCCGAAAGCGTGGAATTTGAAGTAACTGCTAATGAAAAGAATTCAAGATCTTTGGGCGTCACCCCTTGAAGGTAGCACCGACCACGCAGAATTCCTCCGGGTCTACGAAACAGCCATAGAGGCCGGGGGGGACGACATCACGAAGGAAAAAAGCATTTCGTTTGCCCTCAAGGGTGTCGCCCTCACAAGGTTCTTCACCATACCCCCCCCAGTCCGTGTACGCTTGGGAGCAGCTATGGGACATGGTGCGCAACAACTTCCAGGGGAACTATGTTGAGCCGAAGGACGCGGGGCACTTGTTTCTTGATAAAAGCAGGCCCGGCGGAGTCCCTCCGATTTCTTTAGGAAGTTTGCAGAAGTCAAATGCAAGGTCAAGGGCATCAACGAGACTACGGTCATCAACACGGCAGACTTCTGCAGACTCTGAAGGGCCGCTATCGAAAAACTAGCTCGCAAGCCCCCTCCACTGTCGTCGAGCTCTTTGATAAAATGGAGGAGTATGCCCGAGTAGAGGAGGACAGCAACAGGAGGGTGGACGGGGCGAGCACCACTACGCCCCAAAACCTTGGCCGGGGAGAGCCATGGCCGACCAACTCCAAGCAAGCAGTAACTACCTTGCGAAGAAGACATGGGGTCTACCATGTAAGCGCTGCCCCAAAACCAAGAAGGCCCAAAAGCGCTGGGCGGCCGAGGAGGTCGCGTCGGCAGAACGTGGGACGCCACGCTAAGCGCCAAATGGACGCCTTGGTACGGCGGCGCAACGATCTGTCAGATCTGCGACCTCCTGGCGAGTGCTCGCACGACCATGACTGCCGCACCATCGCGGCCATGAATGACTACATCAACCACCGACAATAGCCAACCGAGTGCGAGGGCACCAGGGGCTCCGGCAATCAGCTGCTCGGCCCGCCTCTGAGGCCACGAATCGAGGGAGGCCACAACGAGCCACGTCAGCGGGTCATAAGCATGATAACGAGGGGATCTTCGCTCGGCCTAAAATCCAAGAGGCAGCGCCGCGCCTGTGCCCGACAAATCCACCACGTCGCGGCATGGCCCGCGCATGGGCCACCTCGATACGCCGAGGTTCCCATCACTTTCGGCCCCGGGGACGCACAGGGCATCCACTTCCCGCACCAAGACCCCCTCGTCATTTCCGCCACCATTGCGGGCTTCGAGGTCAGACGCGTCCTAGTGGACGGCGGAGACCTCCTGTTCGCAGACGCCTTCGGCAAAATGATGATTCCAAGGGACCGCCTGTCACCTCCGGGCATACCCCTCGTAGGCTTCGGCGGAAGGCCAGTGACGGCTTTGGGACAAATCGACCTGGCCGTCACGTTCAGTAGCGGCCCCATCTCGCGCACGGAAACCATCACCTTCGACGTGGTCCACATGCCGTACCAGTACAACGCCATCCTGGGGCGAGCAACGTTGAACGCCTTCAGGGCAGTCGCCCACCACAACTACATATGCATGAAGATCCCTGCCCCGGAGGGCGTCATCACCGTGCGGGGTGACCAAGATCTCACTAGGCAAACCGAGCTGGCGATTGATCTCTTCGCCCGACATGTCCACACGATCGAAAACAACCACGATCACCACCGAATAACCCTCCGGCAAGTGGGCCCCGAGGGCCAAACCGGAGGGACAGTTGCAAAAGGTTGCCTCGGAGGACGCATCCCCGAAAAAAACAATCGCCTTGGGGGCGGAGCTTCCCACACGGGAGCGCAACACCATCCTCGGTGTGCTCCGGGCCAACTCCGACATCTTTGCATGGAGCCCAGAGAACATATCAGGCGTGGCCCGTGAAACTATGGAGCATCGCCTCGCTCTCCGAAGCGAAGCAATCCCCAAGAAACAAAAGTTGCGGCGCATGACGCCGGAACGGCTACAGGCCGCCAAGGCCGAAATAGCGAAGTTGTTAAAGGCAGGGGTTGTCAGAGAAATCAACCACTCAGAGTGGCTCGCAAACCCGGTCCAAGTCCAGAAGAACACGGGCAAGTGGCGCATGTGCGTCGACTTCACTGACCTCAACAAGGCGTCCCCCAAAGATAACTTCCCGCTACCGCGCATAGACCAGTTGGTAGACGCCACCTCCGGCTGTGAATTGATGAGTTTCCTCGACGCCTACTCCGGATACCATCAAATCTTCATGGCTAAAGAGGACGAAGCGAAGACTGCCTTTATAACCCCAATCGGGACGTTCACTTCCATGAGAATGCCCTACGCCTCAAAACACCGAACAACTTTCACCGTCTCATTACCAAAGCATCTTGGCGAGGCGGTTAGGGTGCAACGTCGAAGCCTACGTCAACGACATCGTGGTAAAAAGCAAGATTGCCTCCTCTCACGCAGAAGACCTCCAGGAGACATTTGGCAACCTCCGGAAGGAGGGAATCAAGCCAAACCCCGACAAATGTGCCTTCGGGGTCAAAGCTGGCAAGCTATTGGGATTTCTTGTCTCCGAAAGGGGCATCGAGGCTAACCCGGAGAAAATTCGGGCCATCCAGGAAATGGAGGCACCCCACCCTGTGCGAGAAGTACAAAGGCTGATGGGCCGCCTCGCAGCCCTCAGTCAGTTTTTATCCCGATCAGCCGAACGAGCTCTGCCCTTCTTCAAAACGCTTCGGGGCGCAGAGCCGTTTTGCTGGACCGAAGCCTGCCAGAACGCATTTCAGGACCTCAAGAAGTACCTGAACCAGCACCCAAACCTGACCAGCCCGAAGCCTCAGACACAGCTCCTTTTATACCTCGATGCCTCCTCAGCGGCGGTCAGCACGGTCCTCATGCAAGAAGAGGGTGGCCAGCGCCCCATATACTACGTCTCCGAGGCACTCCAAGGAGCAAAGGTCCGCTACACGGAATTGGAAAAGCTCGCCTATGCCCTGCTCATGGCCTCGCGCAAGCTCCGGCATTACTTCTTGGCGCATGCCATTGTGGTACCAACATCCTACACCCTAGCGCTCATGCTTCGCAACAAAGATGCGTTTGGACGCATCGGCAAGTGGACAGGAGCGGCACCTGCCGACATTACCTTCGACCCGCATCGCCATCAAATCTCATCCTGGCGGACTTAAACGCAGTGGACTCTCCAATAACAGCCACCTCTCGAAACAGCGAGGCACCATGGACCGCCCACACCGCAGATCACAGTGCGCGGCCAGGCGGGCGGTGGCCATCTTTGGTCGCACAAATGGCGGCGCATGTCATCGCAAAGACGCCTCGACTTCCCCACAACAAACAATACTTCGGAATATGAGGCCTTGCTGCTGGGCCTCCGCAAAGCCAAAGCCCTAGGCGCCAAGCGCGTCATAGTCAAGAGCGACTCTTGCCTCATGGCGGGCCACTTCGACAGAAGCTTCATCACCAGAGACCCCGAAATAGCTCAATATTTGAAGGTCGCGCGGGCGGCGGCGAACCACTTCCTCGGCATTACCGTGCAAGCCATCAGCGGAGGAGCTGTTATGAGGCGGCATCACCCATTTCAAGGCAGCAAGCTCCGGAGACCGCCCCGGTAGGAGGTCTTCTATGAGATCTGCGCACTCCTCGATCTTGCCCGAGGAGCCAAGGGCCCCGCCAAGCAGTACTAGAAGTGGGCTCAAATAACCAATCATGCACGGGACAGAGGGGCTCTGGCCTATCTTGCTTTCCGTCGAGGCAGATTGGCGCGGGCCGATCACCGCCTACCTCCAAGGCGGAGAGCCCGAAGACTCACCAGAAGAAAGAAGGCTCAAACATCGCTCCCGAAATTACCGTATTGTCAATGGCGAACTGTACAAAGGAGGCATGTACACTCCCCTTCTCCGGTGCATCTCACGCCAGGAAGGCAGGGACCTGCTGAAGGAAATCCATGAGGGAGACTGCGGAGCGCACCAGGCCCCCCGGAGCATTGTCGCAAGGGCTTTTCGCCAAGGCCTCTATTGGCCAACCGCGCTCCAGGATGCCCAGGACCTCGTTGACATTGCGAGAACGCTAGTGGGCGGCCACAACCGAGAACGACCGGCGATGCCCCTCGGCCCTCCCCGTCGGCCCTTTGCGCGGTGGGGGCTTGACATCATCGGTCCCTTCCGGGCGACAAGAGGTAGCCTCCGTTTTTCCTTCGTCGCCATCGAATACTTCTCTAGATGGGTAGAGGCGGAGCCCGTCGCCAAAATTACAGCCGTGGCGGCACAACGATTTGTATGGAGGAACATCGTCTGCAGATACGGGGTGCCGCGAGATGTCGTCACTGACAACGGCACCCAGTTTGACTCCAAGACTTTTAGAACATTTTGCCAGGGCCTCGGCATCTGTCGCTTGCCAGCGTCTGTAGAGGCCACCCCGAGGCCAATGGGGCGATAGAGCAGACCAATGGCGGCTGATTGCGGGCCTCAACAAAGCGCCTTGTGGGATTGCCAAGGGACTCGGCGGAGGAGCTTGAGCATAGGCGTGGGCTCCGCACCACACCAACTCGAGCCATGGGCTTCTCCCGTTCAAAGCGCTATTAGGGATGAAGCAATGACCCGGGGAGCTTCGTCGCAAGATCCCTCTGAGCAACACAAGACAAACCCGCCAATCGCGAAGTCTCCTCGACTGCTAGAAGAAAACCGCGTGAAGCCATCTCAACTATGGCAAGATGCAGCGGATGGAATGGCCAGAGCATACAACAAGAAAGTGAGGCCCGCCCCTACTCTGGCGACATGGTCCTCAAGAGTCGCCAACCTGGTCCTGATCGGCAAGCTCGAGTCAAATGGGAGGGGCCATACATCAACACCAAGAGCACAAGGGCCGCACGCATTACATCACCACCAGAGGGCAGTGACCACACATGGAACACCAAGAGCCTTCGCAGGTTCTACCCCTAGAATAATTTTGTCTTTTGTAGAAAAACCCGGCTGCGCCCGAACAACGGCCCCCCCTCCCGCTGGTTGGACCTCGGGGGGGCGTGTACAAACGCATGTACATTTGGAACTTTTTGTAGCTACACAATGGACGAAGCGGGCAAACACCTCACTAAGACCGCAATAACAGCCACCGCGCATGGCCTTCGGCCCTGGTGCACACCGACGCCCTCCGCAGGTGCGAGTGTATAAACTAAAGCCACCGCGCATGGCCTTGACCGGTGCACAAGAAGCCCTCATGCAGCGCCGAGTGTATAAATAAACCCACTGCGCATGCCCTTGACCCCGGTGCACACCGACGCCTTCATAACCGCAGTGTATAAACTAAAGCCACAGCGCATGGCCTTGACCGGTGCACACCGCGCCTCGGCCCGTGAGTGTATAACCCTAAAGCCACCACGCGGCCTTGACCCGGTGCACAGGCGCCCTCGCGACGCAAGTGTATAAACTAAAGCCACCGCGCATGGCTTCGGCGGTGCACCGGCGCCCTCGGCCGACGCAGTGTATAACCTAAAACCACCGCAGCCCTGACCCGGTGCCACCGGCGCCCTCGGTAAACGCAGTGTATAACCTAAATCCAGCGCGCATGGCCTTGACCTGGTGCCCGCCTCGCCTTCGCGCGAGGATGTAAACTTCTGACCACTTGCATATCGCCATTGGCCCCAGTAGCACATTGAAGCCTCGGTATCGCCACTCTGAGTGCGACACTCAGCTCTGCAATGACGATGTAAAAGCTAACCCCGCATAAAGCGTCGCATAAACAAGTCGCGCCGGGGGGGACGGCGTCGATCTTCGCCTCCCCCTCGTAAAAAACAAAGGTAGGGCTCCCCGGAGCCCTATCTAAAAAAGTAGGGGGACAGCACGAGGCTTCGCCTCCCCCTCGTAACAAACAAGGTAGGGCTCCCCGGAGCCCTATCTAAAAAAGTAGGGGGGCGGCGCGAGGCTTCGCCTCCCCCTCGTAAAAAACAAAGGTAGGGCTCCCCGGAGCCCGATCTAAAAAAGTAGGGGGACGGCGCGAGGCTTCGCCTCCCCCTCGTAACAAACAAAGGTAGGGCTCCCTGGAGCCCTATCTAAAAAAGTAGGGGGACGGCGTGAGGCTTCGCCTCCCCCTCGTAACAAAGGTAGGGCTCCCCGGAGCCCTATCTAAAAAAGTGTGGGGGACGGCGCGAGGCTTCGCCTCCCCCTCGTAAAAAACAAACGTAGGGCTCCTCGGAGCCCTATCTAAAAAAGTAGGGGGACGGCGCGAGGCTTCGCCTCCCCCTCGTGACAAACAAAGGTAGGGCTCCCGAGGAGCCTATCTAAAAAGTGGGGGACAGCGGTGAGGCCTCGCCTCGTAACAAACAAAGGTAGGGCTCCCAGGCCCTATCTAAAAAGTAGGGGCGCGGCGCGAGGCTTAGCCTCCCCCTCGTAACAAAGGTAGGGCTCCCCGGAGCCCTATCTAAAAAGTGTGGGAGGCAGTGCGGGCTTACGCCTCCCCTCGTAAAAAACAAAGGTAGGGCTCCCGGGCCCTATCTAAAAAGGAGGAGAGCGGACGCAGGCTTCGCCTCCCCTCGTAAAAAAAGCGAAACAAAGACAACCAAAAACACAGCCTTGTGTGTGAGGCCAGCTGACTTTGACGAGCACTGCGCAGCGTGCAATCACAACATCTTTGTTAAAACTTCGGCTGGCGTATACATCTCATCGCGCCGCAACACTTACAACACACGGAAAACAGTACACGCAAATTACATTTACGCCGCGGTAAGTGCATCAAGCACCGTGCCCCTTTGGGACAAAGTCCTACTCCTCCCTGCGTGTCGCCCAAGCCAGCAGCTCCTCGTCCGACGCTCTGGCGGCAACCAGCTCTGCGTACCGCCTCCGCACGACCACATCCTCGGGCGTGTCCGACGAACTAGTCGAGGCTTCCGCGGGGGAGGGCACCAGGGGCTACGGCCGCCTGCATGACCCGGCGCTCCCGAAGCCGTATCTCTTCCGCTTTCATGGCCTCCGCGCGACGACGCGAAAAACGCCGCATAGAGCGGCGGATTGCCCTTCTTCCACCGCTGCCACTTCGCGCCGTGACAAATCGTCGCGCTCCGGTAGCAAATCTTCAAAGGCCACTTGTGCAGAAACTCTCGCTCATCGCCAGAGCTCGGTAGCAGTAGGTTTTAAATCGCTGCCCCATGGGCGGCCGGGGGCCTCTCCCCGCCGTGCGCTTAAACAAGCACTGCTCCCCCTGTGCACACCACAATGCACAACTTAAGATAACCAACCAAGCTTGGGACAAACCGCACGGCCAAACCAAAAGTTTTCCATTCAAACTCAGCGGTCATTACATAAGCGAGCATTATAACAAAGTGTTTTGCCTCCCAGGAGCCCCAAAAAAGAGAGAGAGACGAAGCGGTGGCCAAACTACAAACGCCGAACTCTCGCTACCCTAAAAGTTTGAGCCGCTTACGTAGCGAAGGTCACACCTTGTCTCCTGAAGGACCCCGCTGCCACCCCAATGGGCCTCACCGTGGCTCGACGCCGGAGACTTGCCTTTGGCCTTCCTACTTCTGCAGTTCCGGAAGGACTTGGCAGCGTCATCATGTTGCATAGCCCAAATAGTCCTCAAAAGGACCTTGCTGGCCTTGTGCGTCCGACACTCCACGTTCGACGATTCCTCCGCCGTGGCCGCGGCAACCGAGCGGGTGGCGAGGGCATCTATGTGCGCGCACCCCGCTTTGTCTAGCGAGGCCAGCGTTCGCACCACACCGCCTTCGCGCAATGGTCCCCATATGACCGAGCCACCGGCACGCACACCCTCCCGACATTTTTTAGCCGTGCGAGGGTGATGTCCGTCTCCGCAGGCCGGTGGGTCCTCGCAGGGGGCACCACGCCGAGCTGCACCACGGCATCATCCAGAATCTCCATAGCCTCGAAGACAGCCATCCCAATGGACGCTGACAGCTCGCGCTCCGCTTCGGTTTCTTCCTCGGCAAACGCCTGCGCTTTTTGCGAGGCGTCGAGGTCTTTCCGAAGCCCCGCCACCTGCTCCTCCAAAGTCTTTACCCTCAACGCGAGAGAATCATGCTCGCCGCTGAGGGCCTCCGTCTTCGTGCGCTCTTTTTCCAGCTAACACTGGATCTTACCGAAACAGCGGGTAACATCATCGTCCAATACTCGCGTGAGCATCATCGTCTGCACACAAGAAACACCCCGGCAACATGTCAGCAATAGCAGCAAAGAGGCGGATGGAGGAAGATGCCGCGGCACAGCCACGAACCTTCAAGGCATTCGCCTCGACACTATGGATCATGTCCCTTATAGCCATCTCTTTGAAAAGACCCGACAGGAGTGGCGAGTGAACAAAGCTCCCTACCGCCTCGCACACCTTGGCGATGCCGGGGCTCACCGCGAAGTCCTCCTGGGACAAGGGTATTGCGTCCACATGATCGACGACTGCGGCTGCAGGCGTCGGCGGGCGCGGGGTCCCGGACCCCATAGAACCAGTGGTGGCATCCTTCCGCGTGCCGCCGCTATCATGCTCGGGCTCTTCGTCATGTTCCCTCCCTGCAGCATCATCCACCTTGTGGATATCATGGGGATATGCTCACGATCTTAATGTGATGGTACAATTGGCAATAGCTCTTTGGGTTTGTCGAAACGATCGTTTTCGGTTTTGTTGAAATCTGTTTCGACAAGTGTCGGGATAATCGGTAATACCGGCGTGTAATCTGCGGTACTACCGCATGATCTTGATAATACCGGCTTGTGTTTGGCGGTAGTACCGCTGATCGTATTACATAAAGCAAAGCGGTATGGTTTTCGAGCAGTGTAATTTGTGTTTTGGATTTCTCGAGGAGCGGTAATACCGTGCTATAGTTGCTTGGTAGTACCAAGATGAATGGCTGAAACGACGCGTGTGGCGGTATGGTTTTTCGAACAAGTGTTTTTGGGAAGTTTTGGATTTCATTGAGGAAGCAGTACGACCGCGATTATGGAGTCTTGATACTACATGATCTTGATAATCTAAGCCATAACATAATGGTAATACCGATTTGGTTTCGAGTTTCGTTTAACTTGGAGAATTGTTTTTGGGTTATGTCATTTCCATGTTTGTTAATGCATATATGTTGCATATTGCATGTTTTGAGCTAACGTGGGTCAAGTTGTGAAGAACTTGTTCCGGAGGCGATTTCTTGGTCTATTCTTTGTGCGGTGTGGCTTGCAGTCAATGACGGTCAATCGGCGAGGAGGATCGGGACTAAGCTAGGAAGCCGAGATCCGAAACGATCATGGATGCCGGTGAGGTCGGTGACTCAAGCATGACATGTAATGGACGAGGTGGATCGAACCCGCTGATTCGATCTGTTGGTTGGATCAGCGGCGAGGTCGGTTGCAAGTGCCTTGGAGGTTCCGATGGGATTCGGACGGAGAGACTTGCCGACATGATGAGAGTTGTTGATTAACCTACGTGGCGGAAAGGTGCGATTGCTTGACGAGTTGGACTCGGTCCATGGAGAAGGATCGAGAAGGGGTATTTTGGTAATTTCACTAAATACCACCTTGGTGACCTAATGCCAACCCGCGGCGCAAGACGGTGCGTCAAGAAGTGGTTTAGGTCAAGAAAAGTGAAGACGGCGCTTTAAAATGCGTGCGTGTGTGTCCCGTTTGTTATTGGGCCTAACGGGAGCCCATTAGGGTTAAGTCTTCTAGAAGCTCTAGGCCTCATATAAATAGAGAGGGTGCTGTTCACAGCAGCCCAAGCACTTCATTTGCAAATCCTAGTTTGGTTTTTAGGGTTTAGGGAAGAAAAGAGAGGCATAGGCTCTAGAGAGATGGATTGATGTGTATGCTCTTGGATGGAGCTCTTGTCCTCCTTGAGGGAGTGGTCAGAATCAAAGAACATCATGAATCAATCTATGGATGTTCTTCCAAAGATGAGCTCCCCTCTTGTGTTCTTCCTTCTCTTTTGATGATTTTGGGTGCTTCCTTGATCCATTGGTTTTTGGTTGTTCTTGTGCACTCTTACTCTTTGCTGTGACATGTGGGAACGTATCTAAGGTCACCTAGATCATCAATCTCCCACGAGCAAGAGTTGGATCAAGTTTTTCGTTTTGCTCGGTTCTTTGCCCTTCTTAGGTAAAACTGAAAAAGATCGAAACTTTGACATAGATCTGGACGATTGCCACTTGGAATAGGTTCCTAATACCCTTAGGAAGGTGTGTTCCAAATTTGGTGGAGTTTGGCCTTACGGTTTAAAAGTTACGTCGATTTTCGATTTTGTTTTCAGTCAGTTTACTTCATCGTCAGATAATCGGTAGTACCGCACTTTTGCTGAGGTAGTACCGCTGATCTTGATAGTACCGCACTTACAATGATGGTAGTACCTTTGTCCCTGATTTTTCAGATTTCTTCAGGAGTTTGTTTGCTATGCTTTGAGGGTTTAGGAGTGGATTCATTCAAGTCTTCCATTGTGCTTAAGCATTCATCTTCATAGCTCTCATAGCTATTGGAGTGATTTGCGATTTGCGAGTTGAATCCATTATCTTTGAAAAAAAAATGAATTGGTGCTCCTATTCACCCCCCCTCTAGTCGCCTTTCCGGTCCTACAATTGGTATCAGAGCCGGTTAGCTCTTCTCATAGATCTTAACCGTTCTTTGGAGCCATGGCGACTGACAAGTATTCACTCAAACCTCATATTTTCGATGGAGTTGATTTTGCTTACTGGAAGGCTCGCATGCAAGCCTACATCGAGGCTCAAGGGCGCGCTATTTGGCTTATGGTCAAAAATCCATATGTCGTGCCGGCCGATGACGATGTGATCACTCCAGACATTGAGGCTAACAAAGAAAGCTCGCAATTTCTTGATCCAAGGTCTTAGTCGATCTGAGTTTGAGCGTGTGGCTCATTTGAGGTCTGCTCACGAGATATGGAGAACCCTCTGTGACTATCACGAGGGCTCGACTGCGATCAAGGAAGTGAGACAGAACCAGCTCAAGAAAGAATACTCAAAGATCGAGCAAAGACCTGGTGAGTCTTTAGATGAGCTGTGGGGGAGGTTCTCCAAGATTCTTCATGACCTTCGTGCTGTTGATCTTGTTTTCACTGAGTCTGAGAATGCACGCCAGCTTTTGGGCGCTCTTGATGTGAAGGTCTGGGGGATGAAGATCACATCCATCAATGACAACCTTTGTCATGAGTGAGCTTACCATGGATAAGCTCTACTCAAGGTTGAAGACGCATGAGATTGACTTTATCTCGCGTCTCCCCAAGACGAGTCGATGGTTTTGGTGGTCGACCCATCGAAGGGCAGCTCGACTGATTCCCTTGATTTTGGCTCATCTGGTTTTTCTTTGTCGACTTTACATTCTTTGAGCGATGAGCGCTTAGAAGCTACCTGAAGATGATTTAGCCCTCCTATCCACCAAATTCTCGAGAGTTTACAACAAAGTGAGGAACAGGAGGAGAGGTGGTCCTGTCACTTGTTTCGAGTGTGGTGAGCCTAACCACATTCGCTCCAAGTGCCCCAAGCTGAAGGGCAAGGAGGAGAAGGACTCTCGGAGGCGTCATCAAGCCAAAGACAAGAAAGGCAAGAAGCCAAACTATCGCAAGTTCGTCAGCCAAGTCCTTGCCGCTCTTGAGAGTGTTAACATGAGCGATGTGGACTCGGAGACGGAGGGCGGCATTTACGATGACTCTCATGGCAAGAAGAAGGCCCAGGACTTCACCGGCATGTGCTTCATGGCTAGCGACAGCCATGACGTCGACTCCTCCAATGACAACGACCTTGTCAGCGATCCCGATGAGGTATGTCCCTCACCGCTTTCGGATGAAACGTGCTTTGGTCATTTCTGAACGAAAATTAGATAAGCAAGCTAGAATGCTTAAGAATCGTGACATCATGATTGATAACTTGAAACTAGAAGTTGCTACACTCAAATCAATTAGTCCTCAAGATGCTTGTGATGCTTGATCGGAATGTATGATGAATTGGTAACTCTAAGACTTGCTCATTCCTCTCGTTACAAATCAATTGAAAGATGCTCGGATGAACTAGAAACTCTCAAGTCTAGTCACCTTGCATGAATGCCATTGCTTTAGATGTGACTCTTTGTTGATGCTATCCCTTTGCCTTGTTCAAATTGTGCTTTGCTTGAACTAAAATTGGATAGTGCTACAAAAGAATTGAGTAAATTTGATGCTAGTCACACTGCTCTCATTGTGAGAAAAATAAGATTAAAATGAAGGAGATGTCGGAAATGATTACATACTCTAAAAGCGCTTCATGTGAAAACTGTGTTAAACTCACACTTGAGAATGATGCTTTAAACAAGACACTAGAAGAAAAGGCTAAAATTGAACAATCCATGTCCATGACTGCTTCCAAGAAAGTTGTTGATTCTGATTCTTGTACTCTTTGTATTGAACTTGGGCATAGTGTAGATAAGATACAAGAAGCGTTTAGAGTTAAGTTCAAAGAGCAGTTGGATAAGATTAGGGATAACTATTGTGTGTCTTGTGAGGCTTTGAAAGCCGAGGTAGCTCACTATAAGGAAAAGTCTGATAGGGCTAGCAAGTCAAATAAGTGTGCTTCTTGTTATGAACTAGCCATACAAAATGATTACCTCAAAGGGACTCTTGAGAGATTTGTTGGTGGGAGGAAGAAACTCAACATGATTCTAGACAAATCTAAGGTGAGTGTGAATAATAGTGGCCTAGGTTTTGATTCCCTAGAGCATTCCAAGAATCATTCACCTAAGGTTGTTAGAGCTGTTGAGAGTGGTATGATTGAGGTAGAACCACCTAAGTCATCCAAGATAGTCTTTAAATCACTTGGTTTTGCTCAAACCCTTTCTAGCAAGATAGGTGCTACCTTCATCGGTCGAGCCCTCAAAAGGTCAAGTACCATTGCACCTTCTCGCAAGAAGAATGGCCATATTGTTGAGTTACGCTTCAGAGAACCAAGTTTGAGAGAAAGGAGAGGATGAGTTCTTTGAGGTCCATTAGAGGAGTTTTTGCACCCATCAGTAGTCTCTAGAGCCAGGCAGCCTGTCATTCCTACTAGACATAGGCCTAGGTTTGTAGATGACTTCTTTGACTCTTTTGGTGGCTCTAGGCAGCGCTTTGGTTTAGGATATCATGAGGAGAGACCACGGGTAGCATCTAGACAGGGGGAGTACCGATCTTTTGGTAGATCGTTTCGGAGAGGTCTAGGTGGTTCACGTGTGCATTCTTATGATTTTGTTCCTAACTGCTTTACTCATCGCTTCTTACGGGTTTGCCTAAGCATCATGTGACTCAAGATCGATTCCCAAGTCTTTTATCACTAACCCCATTACTGAGGCACATATGTTTCCTGTTCGTGCTCATTAGGTTCGGCGTGCGAGGAAGGAGGACATATGGATTGTTGACTCCGGGTGTTCTCGACATATGACTGAGGATTCTAGATGGTTCTCCTCCCTCACACGTGCATCCGGCAATGAATTGATCACATTTGGGGATGCTTCTACCGGGACCGTGATAAAAAGGACACAAAGGCGTCAACAACAAATTCATGCTCAAGGACGCCGCTTTGGTAAGTAAGTGAAATATAATCGCTTTACGCTTTCACCGCTGATGAGGGTCTAGAGGTGAGATTTAAGAGTGGTGAGTGCAGGTTTTAGATTCCTCTGGTGAGCTTGTCTTTAAGATTTCCGTGTTTGAGAGGATCTTTTGTGCTGATTTACGTTCTTCTTACTTCTAGCCCTAGGTGTCTTGTTGCTTCTGATTCCCATGATCTAGTTTTGTGGCATCGTAGGCTTGGTCACATAGGCTTTAACCACTTGACTAGAGTCAGTAGCAAGGACTTGAATAGAGGTTTGCACTAATAAAGAGACACACTAATCATAACTTAGGCGGAAAACCAAAAGCACTAATAAAGAGACACGCAACGCGGAGGCGAACATGCCACCCATACCTTTGCGCCCCTTCATAGTAAGGACCGAGTGACCAAACTTCGATGCCCCGATCTCCACGCTCTAGTCCTGGGCCAAAGGCCAAATCCCGAACGCACAAAACTCTTCTACAAGGTCCCGGGTGGAGAGCCGCTTCGTCACGTCCAGCAAAAGCTGGAGGAGAGCCTCCTCCTAAGCCGTGGGGTCGATCTCGGGGCTGGCAATAAGTCTTATCGGCCCGCCCCGAGATTGCAAACCGTCTTCCGGAGGCGACTTGTGGTAAAACCACCACCGAGTCCAATCCGTGTTCCAGCGGTTCCGCGCCGCTGGGGTAGGCAAGTACATCGTACACCGGGCCCGCGGCTGGAAGTTTACGCTGCCAAGATTCAGCGTCTCGTTGGTACTCTTCTTCTTCTTTGGCTGGCATCACCCGTCATGAAGCTGGGCGAACAGCCGCCCCTCGCCGCTGGCCTGTAACATCCCAACTGTATAATTAGGGTTTGTTCAAATATAATTAAGGTGTAGAAATTAAAACTTTTTCTCACACCTTGAAAACCCCTAAACATTCATGTAATTCTTGTCCAAGAGTTGTGTAATCCAAAAACACAAAGCTCTTGTTGACCAAAAGTCAAACTCATTTTCCAATTGTCTAAATCTTGTGCCAAACATTTGGAAAATATTTTCCTTGGTCCTAAAACTGATGTGGGACCCCTCTGAAAAATATCCCAAGATGTAAAACTTGTTTGATAAATTTTGGAGGTAAAACAAATCCTTGAACAACCTTCATGAATTTCCTGAGAAAAATGCGTTGCATAATAACCTCTGGAAATTTTATGCAAGGTTAATCTCATTGTCAGCAAGCTCCAGTTAAAATTTCATCAAATTTGGAGTTCATTTGCTATCTCAAATAATTCTGCTAAGTTTCAGCTGTTAAAAGCTAAATTTAAAAGCCTACACTTGTTCCTTGGGCTAGCCACTTTGCAAAGTCGGTCCAGCCTAACCGTGTCTCGCACCCCAGCCAGACCTCCTCTCCACTTTGATCAGTCGCAGCCGCTGGATTTACATCCAACCGCCACGACCTCCTCCGCGTCAACACCGCAAAGACCTCCTCACCTCATCAGTCATAACCGCTGGATCAAAGATCCACGGTCATGACCTCCCTATGTGTTAAATCCCAAAAACCTCCACGGGTCATTAAACCACTTGACATCCCACCTTATTGAGGTCGTAGCCCTTGGATCCAAGATCCATGGCCATGACCTCCCTCACTGTTAAACTAAGCAAACCTCCCACCTTGTTGAGGTCGAGTCCGTGGATCGATCCAACACCCACGACCTCCTGCGTATCAAGCGCTCCCGACCTCCCCTATCTCGTGTTGTGCACCGCCGATTAAAATCCACTGGTCACGACCTCCTCCTTGTCTTATGCGCATCGGACCTCTCACAAGACGTGAGGTCGCGTTCTTAGATCTAAATCTAATGGCCATGACCTCCCTTGTGTGTTGCGCAAGCTCAAGACCTCCTTTGCGCCACGCCAGGCTCAGACCTCCCTGCCTTGATCACCACCGTTGATCAAAATCCAAAGGTCTTGACCTCCCTCGCTTCACGCAAAGCCTCGAGACCTCCCTTTGGTTGTGCGCCTTGGATTTAAATCCTAAGGCCATGACCTCCCCTCACGTTCTTAAGTTCATGTGCGGTTAAGACCTCACAGAGGTCCAAGATTGCTGGATGGAGATCCAACGCCTTGGACCTCCTAATCCTATTTTCCCACGCGGCGCTTACACATTAAGGACATCGGAGGGCTACGACCTCCCCATCCTTGATCGTGTGGCTGGGACCTCCTCCCGATCATTTGAGCGTAACGGTTCAAAACCACATCGGAGGGCCAGACCTCCCGTGGGCTTATCCAACGGTCAAAATGACCTCCTCGTTCTTCTCCTTCCTTGGTCACGCATGCGGGCCCTAAGCAAGTGAATTAATGCCCACTGTCCCATCGTGTACTTATATCAACTCTTTCTTGACCCGCATTAAATGCAGCCGACCTTCCGCCTCTTCCTGCCCACACAGCACTGCCACCATGTCACCTCGTGTCTTGTCCAACCCCATGACCCGAGCCATGGGCTAAGCTCACCATGAGCTTAACCCCAGCTCGTGTGCCTGCTTCTCCCAAGTATAAAACCCCCATTGGGTTCCTCCCTTAGCTTCTTTGGCACACTTCTAAGCTCTAAGCTTGCACCGTGTCATTTGAGCTTTCCTCTCCTCAGCTCTCTTGGCCGCCATTGTTGAGAAGCTTGAAGCTCCTCGGTGGACAAGGGTCCCTGGAGTTTTCCTCCTTTTTCTCCTTGCTTCCATTTGCGCCCTACCCTCTGGGACCAAGTCCTAACTTGATTTGTTAGGCATTTGCAGAGGGGGACAAAGTGGAGCTTGGAGCTGAAGCTTTGGCCGTGGAGCACCCTTCCTCCCCGTCACCGGTCCTCCCTTCCTCGACCTCCTCAGCACCTTAGGACCTCCAGGTACTCCCTGATAGTCCTTTAGAGCTGGGCACCCGCATGTATGAGGTCGCGGAGCTTTTAATTGGGCACACGCTTGATTGGATGTCGCGCAGAGCTTCCCTTTTGCATTTTGGATTTTGGCCGTGTGGTGCCTTCGTTGTCCTCTCCGGCTCGCCGGCGTTCAAGGCCGTCGCCGCCGTCGAGAGGAGGTCCATTGGGTGCGCATGGTTATTGCGGACCCAACGGTACCATTGATGTCGCCAACGAGGTGCAGATCGCCGGCGATGACCACGTCTTTAAACCGGGTCTTTGTTTGACGAAACGGCAACATTGTCGCGTTTTAGGACAAAGATCCACCGCGTACGCGCGCTCATCATGTGCTCAAATCATTGAAATCATTGGCATGTCTTAACTGCATTTAATCCTCACCTTGCGCCATTTAAGACCTCCCGCGGACCTCCTCGTTGTCGCAAGATTTAACCTCTTGTCCAAGCACGCAGCGTGCGTCGCGAGCCTGGTGACCTCCTCCGAGGAGATCTCGAGCGCCCAAGACCTCCCCTTACGCTTATCGTGGCCGCCTGACCTCCCCGGAGGTCTGTGGACGTTAGGACCTCCTTAGGACCTCCCCGAGGTCATCTCACCCGCTCATGACCTCCCGGGTAGATCTTGACCGTCAAGGTCCTCCTCGACGATCTGAACCATCGAGGACCTCCTTGGAACATCTGGACCGCCCAGACCTCCCCTGTGAGGTCTCGACGATGTAGATCTTCCTCGGGAGATCTTGATAGTTTAGATCTTCCTTTGGAAGATCTCAACCGTTGAGGACCTCCCCGTGATCTGAGCCGCTTATGACCTCCCATGTCTTTAGGGTTTTTAGGAATTCCAAGAACTCTTAAGTATAAACCTGAAATAAGGTATAACTTTAGAATTTCATATCTTTGTCGCTTTTAAATCCAAATGAGGTCATTCAAATTGTGTTAGCTCTGTATGGAACTTGACTTTAATCCAAAAATGATTGTAAGTCGAGTTCAGCTTCAGAGCACAGTTTTGCCATTAGATTTTAAAACTCACTTTAAATATACACTCAAATTAATGCTTAACTTGTAAAATACATAACTAATGCTCTGTAGATTATTTTTGGGTGAGACCAACTTTGTTGGTTTCCTCTATTAGTGAACTCACTGTGAAAATTGGTTTTGAGCATGTTGTTGTTAGGAAAATGAGGACTTGTGCATTATAATTTTGTTCAAGTTCTTGTTTTTGAAAATTTGTAGAGAGTGCATAATAGCTCCAAATGAGGTGAACTCAATTGTGTTATTCATCTCATGAGGTGCTGGTTTTACAGTAAAAATCTCAATGTCACCACTTTTCTAGAAAATGTTGCCTCATAATAAAATTAGTGAATAGTGCAGTTTGGTATTAATAGGCTGAGCAGAATTGATTTCATCATATCTTTTGCATTAAGAATCCAAATCAATTGGTTCTTGTTGCTAAATTCATGATAAATCATTGTCTTGCTGCTGTAAAATTTTCATAGCATTCGGAGAAGTTTCTCTGTTGCGTCTTTTTGGTTTTTCGTCGTTCTTATCGATTCTTTATCGCTTTTCCGTTAGGCTTCGACATTTGTGGCGATCCCGAGAGTGACCCTCTGCCACAACTTGGCCAGCAACATCAAGGCAAGCAGTTTGATCATTTCCATCATTGTCCCATTACTTTAAAGCTTAATATATTGTTTTACTTCTATGTATGCATGCTACTTTGTGTTAAATGTTGCTAGCAAGCCTATAGTTGCATAATCTGTAGGAATTGTTTATCCTCTACTACCTTGAGCCTAGGTTATTTGCTGTGGTGGGAGCTCGTTGGATGAGCTCTTATTACTTAGTAGTTTCGATTTAAATTGCTTAGACATGCTTAGTTATCGGTAGAAATGGGCGGTCATCGACTTAGTCGATGGTCTTGATCACTCAAAACTGATTATTACTCCTATATGTCCAGCACTTGTGCTTTGATTAATTTGTAAAATCAAAACTGAAAATAAAAGATTGATTTAGACTTGGGCATATTGGATGGATGGTGTGGTTTTGGATGTGGTGGTATGCCCGAGTCAACAAGGACCGAATTCTTGCGCCATTGATCCAAGCAATTATGCGTGCTAACCACACGAGGGGATATGGGACCTCTCTTGACTAAGTACTTTAAGCGGTGCTAATTGGGGTCGCCGGTTGGTGTGTTTTAAAGATAAAATGTGTGTGTGGTGTGGGAATGGAACAAAGGCGGGCGGTTAGGTCAGTCTATTGTGTCCTTATCCCGTGGGTTGTGCGGGTCGAATTAGCATCGCCCATTGGAAATGTCTCGTAGGACTTAGCCGTGCTTAGCACACCTAAGGTAGTGTGCTTAAAGGAAAGGCGGTCTAACGTGTGGGTACATTGGTACACCCTCGCAGGATAAAACTATTCAATAGCCTCGTCCTAGGTTATGGACACGCTTGGTTATTTCCCGTGAGAATTAGACTACAACCTTTAATTAAAACTTGACATGGTTGGTATGAACGGGGAGTTCATGCTATTGTTGTGGTGACTATTGGGTTAGTCACTTCCAGGTTGATCTTGTTGTTGTTACTATGTTATTTATCTCATTGTTATTTCAACAATTAAAATGCTTTGCCAAATTGCCTTCAATCTATTATGTTATTGCAAATGAAACTTGCTTTATGCTAAAATGAGTCCAAAGCCTCATCCACTTAAATAAAGCTTGCATGTAGCTATTTATAGTTCTGTTATCTCACACGTAAGTCTTGCGGAGTACTTTATGTACTCATCTGCCCGTGGTTGTGGCATTTTTGTGGCTTTTGTTGCAGAGGAAGAAGGGGAGCTCCTTGAGCCTCTCTTTTGTGCTACGTGTTGCAGCTTCTTCGACGACTAGCATGGCGGTCCGGTCAGATGCCTAGGGGTTAAGGCACACTGATTGGCTTTGTGTTATAGCCATCTTTATGGCACTTTTGCTTCCGCTGTTATCTTAGTGTTTGTTGTTATTTGGCCTGAAGGCCCCTCTTTTGTAATAACCTATCCTTATTAATTTAACTTCTGGTTTGTTGCTTATGTACTATGTGTTGTATGGAATTGATACACTCTTTTGTTGTGAGGTATGTATACTGCATTCTGGGGAGTATACATCTCTCGAGACTGGGTTTATTTAGTTGATAATACTAGGGTCAATTGGATGACTAAGTATTATGAGCTTAATAAATCCGGGTGCTCACATGGCCCCAGCCGCCCGTAGCATCCACTCGAAGACTCCTAGCATGACAATGGAGTTCGGCGTCAGCTGCGCCAGTTCCACCCTGAACAGCCCAAGCACATCCTTCACCAAGGGAACACAAGGCAAGCGGAGGCCCACGTCGAAGAAGGCGACAAAGACAACCGCCTCGTCGCCTCGAGGAGTCGGAGTAATCTCTGAACCCGGGGTGCGGACCTTCTCGAGACTCTCCACCTTACCCTCGTCAACAAGGGTACCGAGCACGAGGTCGGTCATGAGAGACTTCCCCAATTCACTGGTATATGACACCTCCCCAGTGTTGTCCCTGCCACGCTTCGACATAAGCGAAGCCTCGGAAGATGCCCTCGCAGCAAAGCCAAACCACCGCAATTCAAGAAAGGCGTGACGCAACGGAAAGCTGGCAACAAGAGAAGTGGGCGATTCTGAAGGGGGCGCCACATATTTATAGGCGGGTCCACGGGCAGGATACAAGCCGCCGTGGGCCACTCCGCCTGCGCCACGTGCAATCGATGAACAGGAAACACCAGGGCATTTACGCCGCACAGAACCCAAGGGTCGCCGCGTGGAATTACAGCAGGCATACGGCGGCGCCATCATGGCGCCCAACAACCCATGCAGCGCACCACCCAAGAGCGCACACCAACCCAAGAGCTGTGAGGCTCCACCGACAAAACACCTTTGCCAGACCTACCAAAAACGCTTCGCCAAGCCAAAGGGGACGGTGTGCCTGGACCCTTTGGGAGAACGGCGCGATTTCAACCATGGCGAAGCAGGACCTCGACCGCGAGGGGCTTGTCGTAGGGGCGGCCCCACGGCATAGGCAGCGCTTTGGGGGAACCCCAGAAGGGCTCGGCGACGCGGTAGGCCGGCTCCGAAGACGGTCCCGACGGAGGGTCTCCGGGGTGGCCCGAGGCCCCCGGCGACGCTTCCGAAGGCTTCGGAGGTAGTCCCGATGAAGGGTCTCCGGGGGGCCCCGAGGCCCCCGGCGACACTTCGGAAGGCTCCGCAGGCGATCCGCGGGGAAGCTCCGAAGGCTCCGGAGGGATCCCCAAGGGCCTAGAGGGAAACACCGAAGGCACCGCCAAGGGGAACCCTCATGCTCCTCCGAAGGGTCCTCGTAACCAGCAACAAGGACGCGACAAGGATGGGCCGGGATCACCGTCCGGGTGAGCTAGGTCTAGGAGGGTCCACCGTGCGCCCAGGGCTACTCCTAGGCTGAAAAACACCCCTGCTACCCCAATGGGTGGCGTACTTTTGTAGAGGTGAGAGTGTAATTCCTTGTACCCGGCCGGAAGGGCTATAAATAGCCTCCTTCCCCCACCATGTAAAGGGGAGAATTTTCAGAGAAATAAAACACACACCCACTTCAGCATCTCTAGTCCGAACCTCCACCCGGGACCCCTCGGCCCCTCGTCCCGAAGCTAGGGGTCCCCCCTTTATTTACTGTCTAGTTCTTTTTACTACGACAATGCATAACCGAACAAGTCCCATGATCAGTGGCTAGCTCACACAGTAAACAAATGTGGTAACAACCAAACGCAAACCTTTATTAATAAACAACACAGTTGATTACAAGAACGGCTAACAAGCCGACAAAACGGAACACAGCGGAAGACAAAAGCAAGTAGTAGAGCCCAGCTAATCTGCCACAGGCAATCGACTAGGGTAGCGGCCTAGTCGTCGAAATCTTCAACAGCGCGAAGTCCTTCTTCTCTGAACAATATTTTGTTAAGCAAGAGTGAGCACAAACAATCGAGCCCAGCAAGTTACACCCAGTAACAGAATTAATATGCATGTAGGGATATATCAAAGGAAGGCTTATAGAGTTAATTTTGCATAAAGCAATATTTCTTTCCAAATACTTGTACTAAGTTCCAAAGCAGATATTCTATAACTAAAATTTATTTTCTAAATCTCAAGTTTTATAGTCAGATAACATTCATCAACGAGTGGTGAAGGATACATTCCTATCACAAGGTTACTTGCCCAATTTTCCATTTGGATAGAAATCCAAAACCATTTGATAAGGTCTGATGAAAACAAAACAAAAAATCTAACTTGGAGCAGCTTTGCTAGCATGTCTATGACCATGGACATGGCTATTCGAATAGTTTGACACTCTGCAGAGGTGTACAGCTTTACCCACACGACACAACCTCTCTAGTTTGTTTGGCATCCATCGATACCACCGCTCACTATCGTAGGTAAGCGGTCTAGAGCACGTGACAAGGCCTTTACAATGCGTCATTCCACCGTAGTCCCCCCTCGCTAAGGTTTCGCTTCCTTTGGATAGAAACCCGCCGAATTAAGCCCCCTCTTGCGCCAGGTGGGAATACATAAAAGTAGGTCATAAAGACACCCACGCAACCAGATGGAACAACCACGGTGAAACGTTGTAAATTAGTTAGCCAGGTCCCTCCCACTCGAGACATGTGTGGTAGTACGGTAGGGCGTAGCAAAATACACTCGAAGACCAGTCCTTAATTGACTTGGGTGACTTTCCAAATGAACCCTGGGCCTCGAATCATAAAAATGAATCGATCTCGTGCATGAACATGCACCCATCCAAACAACCAATTTGCCCAAGTCCAAACCAATTTTCCTCTTGTTTTGCTTTTCAAAAATATTTGCAAATCTCCACAACAACCCAATGTCATAGTTAAAACTTTAGACAACATTTGATCTTGGCTGTAAATTCCCCAAATCAAGATTTTTGGGTCTAAGCTTTGACTAAGCATACTATTTTTCAACAAGTTCTAGTCATACTAGTGTATCGACCAAATTTTTATCTAGGGTGACAAGGTGTGATGGATTCAATGTCTAAGAATTGTCAGGTACGAGACGAGTAAGTAAACCATCCGTACTGTGATCACAATCCAATAATCCAAAAGTCATGACCAGGTCCACGACCAGATCCCTCAACTGGATCCACGACCAGGTCTACGACCAGGTTCTACAACTTGATCTCACGACTGAATTCCACGACTGGATCCACGACCAGGTTCTACGACTTGATCTCACGACTGGATTCCACGACTAGATCCACGACCAGGTCCTACAACTTGATCACACGACTGGATTCCACGACTGGATCCACGACCAGGTTCTACGACCAGGTCCTACGACTTGATCCTACCATCCAGTCTCCAACTATTGTTCTTCTAACAATCCGACATTGGTATAGTTCTATAATCCAACAATGCTATATCCCACATCAGTCTCTTTCCAGAACCCAACACCAACAAATCCCAAAATTCAACAATAGCTTATTCCTATGATTCGACCTCCAACAATCCTTCAATTCCATAATTCAACAACAAACCATTATATAATTCTAAAACCAATATCCAAGAATCATGTATTCACATAATCCAATATCCAATGATCATGTTATTCTATAATACATTCAATATATATCTCTATAGTTCAAATTCCGACAATTCCATCTTTGTAATATTTATCAATAGACCATTCCTATAATCCGATATTCAATGATCATGTATTCTTATAATCCAATATTTTCACTTTCTGCCGCCAATATATATCACATTTGGAATGGTTCTCCATACAGTCTATATCGACAATAAATGGCTATACCATGGAATAGGGAATAACTATAAAGCTTAAAACAAGGATTTAAATTACTTGAATTTAAATAGACATGCAATAATAATTTAAAACAGAATTTAAATATTTTAAAATACTGGGATTCAATATGATCAAAGATGTAACTTGCCTTGCTTGGATAGTTGTTGTTCTTAAATAGCGTCGAAATCAGGAGAAGCGTCGAAATTCGGTTCTCCAAAGTCGTTGAAATCTACACACGTAAGTAAGCCAAATTCAAAGAAAATCCAAATACAACCCAAATGAACTCCAAATTAAATAATTTTAGTAGATATAGCTAGGTCTTGAGTTTAGAGGAATTAGAAATTTGAATAGCTCGAATCGGAGTTCGAACGGAGGAGAACGGGCTCTCGGAAGGAGGCTCGACTAGACGGAAGGAGGTCCAATGACCTGGTCGAAAGAGGTTCGACTGGTCAGGAGGAGGTCCAATGAAGGATACGACTACTCAACGTGGTCGTAAGAAGAATACAGGAAGGATACGACTACTCAAAGTGGTCGTAAGAAGAATACAAAAATGATACGACTACTCAACGTGGTCGTAACAAGAATACAGGAAGGATACGACTACTCAATGTGGTCATAAGAAGAATACAGGATGGATACGACTACTCAACGTGGTCGTAAGAAGAATAGAGGAAGGATACGACTACTCAACGTGGTCGTAAGAAGGATACAACTACTCAACGTGGTCGTAAGAAGAGAGGAAGAGAACAGGGCACGGAGAAACTCACCAGGACAGTGAGAGAGAGACCAGAGAAGGCTAGAGGAGGACGACGAACGGTGCTGGTGCTTCGGTGAATTCCTCGATGGTGAGGAGGCGACGGCGCAGGCTCCAGCGAATTTCTTTAGTGACGAGGAGGCGACGGTGCAGGCTCCAGCGAACTTCGTTGGCGACGAGGAGGCGATGGCATAGGCTCTAGCGGACTTCTTTGGTGACGAGGAGGCGACGGCGCAGGCCCCAGCCGGCGGTGGCGAGACTCAAAGCACGGTGAAACTGGGCAAGAGCAGGAGAGTTGGGTGTGGAAAGGCGATGAAAGAGGGCTGCTCATGCTTTTATAGCCAGAAGGAGACGGGGAGAGTCGCTAAGAGACTCGGAGGCGCGCATTGATCAAGGGCAGATGGGCAATGGTGACGAGCACGCATAAAGCGCGTCTTGTAAAAGTCGAGATGATTATATTTCGTTATGTTCATGACATTGGATAATGTGTTATCTTGTTCCTAGAATAATATTGTTAATATTTATTATCAAGTATGTGACTTGGTTGTGAAACTCTATATTCTGCGATAATTATTCTTACACGATCCTCGGTCGTAAACATATGTGGACACATATGAATAGACTAGCATATGTATTGGTTGATGACTATGTTTCACAAGTCATAGATATGGAGATATCAAACCGATAATATGGACACATGTTAGAGAACATGATGTTGGATAAGACCCACATTGAGACACTATTGAGATTGTTATGAATCTATGTGTCGTTAGTTGGTCTCAAGCAATGATGTATAATCCTTAGACCTCGAGATCAAGATGGTTTCCTACATGTGTAAGAGCACTCTTAGGGGTTGCCAAACGCTACACCGTGAATCGGGTAGTTATAAAGGTAGCTTTGGGTATGCTCAAACATGGAGAGGAATGTGACCGGTCGATATGGGATTTGTCCTCCTAACATAACAGAGAGATGTCTCGGGCCCCTCGTTGATCGGATAAAGAAAGTGCATGGCCATGCCACTAGTAGTCGAAGTGTTCACCACGTAAAGTTATCTCGACACTCGATCGAGAAAGTATTGAACACCCATGGATGACACAACATCTCACCGAGTTCCACCGGTTGTCGTGAGGCAAAGGAGTATACACGAGTAGGTCGCTTAGTTCGACGAGCTATGGACCGGTCGATATCTGATACAAAGCTGGTCGAGATCGGTCGAACGTAGTCACAGAGTGGTCGTAACACGGTCGTAAGCAATTACGAGTGGTCGTGACCAAATACGAACTGGTCGATAAAGATAGGACCTAGTCGTAAGTGATGAGGACCTAGTCGAGATCATATTGCATTAAGGTTCGTCCGATATAATTTGTGTGTATTCGGGAATCGATATGTTACGCTAGGAGCCGCTTCGACTAGTGATCGGAAGCGGTTTCCGAGTCACAACCGAACTACACATGAACCTCTGTGGTCACACACTTAACGGGTTGGAACAAACCAAGACGAATACGATTAAATGGCGTGTTCGGATAGGATCCGTCACAAGCACATATCACGACGGTTTGTGGTCGGAACCGTCAGATGACTTTTCTCTATAAAGGCCCAGCGGTGGTACGCTTGTACCATTAAATCCGGCATCATATATATATTACATATATATTGTTCGTAGTCTCTCGGCCACTTTGGGGGATCGTCCACGCACATGAGAAGGATGAGGCAAGAGCCACGAACAACCTCATTGAGCCCTTGCAAGTATAAAAAGTATGGATGCAAGGAGGCGTTAGGACATCCAATTACGGATTGGGCGTCGCTATGTTGAAAGTGTCGTTGATCTTGTGAGTACTCGATCGGAAGTGGCATCATATATTAGCAACTATCCATTCTTGAGTATGTAATCGTTTTTAAACCCAACAAGAACACTAAGCAACCATTCTCATATTTCAAAAGAATTCTCAACTTGTTGCTTGGTGTTCTTGTTGGCTTTAAAGACAATTACATGCTCAAGAATTGTTGGTTGCTAATACATGATGTCACTTCCCAATGGAGAAGTTGCGATCAACGCCACTTTCAACATAGCGACGCCCAATCCGTAATTGGATGTCCGACCGCTCTCTTTGCATCCATACTTTTTAAACTTACAAGGGCTCAATGAGATTGCCTGTGGATATTGTCTTATTCTTCTCATGTCATGGACTAATTTCCTAAAGTGGTCGAGGATCAAATAATATATATATAATATATATATATGATGCCGTTTTAATGGCACAAGCAACCAACGCTGGAGACTTTATAGAGAAGAGATTATGAATGGAATGGTAGGACGACTGCACGCAAGAGGTAGGAGAACTTGACCGGCATGAACAAGGGACTATTAATATGAACTAATTATCAATTCAATTTCAGCATAAGACTATTGACACCATTACATCACAGAGCAAGGGGACTATTAATATGAACTAATTATCAATTCAATTTCAGCATAAGACTATTGACATCATTACATCACACAAAGAAGAGGACTATTAATATGAACTAATTATCAATTCAATTTCAGTATAGGACTATTTACATCATTACATCACACAGACAAGGGACTATTAATATGAACTAATTATCAATTCAATTTCAGCATAAGACTATTGACATCATTACATCACACAAAGAAGAGGACTATTAATATGAACTAATTATCAATTCAATTTCAGCATAAGACTATTTACATCATTACATCACAGAGCAAGGGGACTATTAATATGAACTAATTATCAATTCAATTTCAGCATTAGACTATTAACATCATTGAGCAGTTCATCAGAAAGAGAACAAGACCAAGGGTGTCCAAACCCACCACACAAGTAGTAGCCCTCGGCATCCATCGCAGAGCACTAGCTAGCCATTTTCATCACAGAGCAAGGGGTAGAGACAGAGAGGACCTTAGTACAAATAAGAACCACGGTGGCGACCCCACCACCAAAGACAACCCTCATCCATTTCCTTTACCTTGCATAAATCACACAAACATCGAGACACAACTTAAGGTTCATGCATAAAAATCAAACTCAACAAAAGACATTAAGCTAACAGATCTAGAGGAGAATAGAGGAGGATGGGAAAGCAAAGCCCGGCCAGGCCCTAGCAGGCGCAACGGGTCGGGCGGCGTCGGCGACAGGTCGGCAACAAGCGTCGAGGTGGGGAGGAACGGAGTTAGGGCGGCGCAAACCCTAGCAGAGCCGGGAGTGACGAGAGTTTGACGTCATCAGTGGTTGTGGCTGTTATTGACGCTGCAAAAGACACTCTTATCGTCTTTAGTGTCTTTTGCGGTCACCAGAGTCTACAACCGTCGGCAACGGAAGAATGGCGGCGTCGGCAGCGACGGGAGGAACGGACGAGAGTAAGGTCACCGGGAGTGATTTAGTTAGAGCGCAAACCCTAGCGGCAAGCCGGGCTAGCTCCTACTTATAAAGAGACTTATCGAGACGGTTCTATTATGGAACCGCTGTGATAATATCACGACGGTTCCATAATAGAGCCGTCAGTGATATGGGATATATCACGACGGTTTCATTATGGAACCGTCTGCGATATAATCTCTATATCACGACGGTTCCATAATGGAACCGTGCGTGAAATGGTTTTTCTCAAGTATATATATACAATTACATGACATGAAGAAATTACATGTTTATATTAAAAAGCGTAAACCTATAATTAAACAAGGTTTTTCTAGTGGCGAAGGTAGGCTGCTATCTCCATCTCGCAATACTTCATAGGCGGCGGTGTCGGCATCGAACGGTTCTCGATCATCGACGAAGGCTCAAATGCGCCCACCCGCTGACGCGCTTTGCTCGAAAGTGTCTCCGAAGACCCTCGATCGTTGAACCAAGAAGAATTGAGCCCATAGGCTCTCTTCCTTGCTTGAGGGTCTCGGCCGTCGACTTTGGTCGCCGCAGCCTAGATTTCACAAATCCAAGTGACGGCAAGCCTCCTGAGACGCAACGCCGTTTTGGAGGACTATGTCGATGACGCGATAAACTCGCCGAAGTGGGAGATCACCCGAAGACACGGCGGAGGAGGATGTCAAGACGGCGGAAGGTGGCCGCCACCGCTTCCGCAAATTCTCAAGCGGGCAGAGGAGTGAAGACACCGCTGATCAAACAAAGGTTCTTCCGCAAAGACGGCTCAACGACACCGAGAGAGGTGCTCAGACAAAGGCGCCAGAAGGCCATAAGTGCGGCGACAAGGAAGAGGCAGCCATTTCGTTTTTTATAAGTATGTGGGGATGATCATCTTGATGATGGATGATCCTTTTATAAAACAAGGAATAAATTCGAGCGTGAGATTTAAGAGACGCATCGGGAGCCGAAGCGGATCGATGCGATGAAGAGACGATCGGGAGCCGGCGGATTGTCGACGAACGAGACGACGCCGGCGATGAAGAAACTCACGCCGAGCGATATTATCACAGACGGTTATTTTAAGAACCATCTGTGATACTAATTAATATCACAAACGGTTCTTGTTCAGTAACCGCTCGTGATACTTCACGACGGTTGTGTTTTAAAACCGCTCGTGATATCGATTAATATCACGAGCGGTTACGAACAAGAACCGCTCGTGATACTTCCTGACGGTTTCAACATGAACCGCTCGTGATATTGCCTCTTCACGCACGGTTTTTAGCGCGGCCCGATAGTACGACGCCTCTAAACCAAAACCGCTCGTGATTGAATGTATACCGACGGTTTCGGTCAACCGTCTCGTGATGAGGCGCCCAAGATAGCCTTTTGTAGTAGTGAGAAGGTTTATTGCACTTGTCACGACCGATCGCATATCACTCCTACGGTGGAATTCGCCATCGGAGTATGCTTTGCGAGATGTGGTCGATCAAGGCATTGATCGGATTGGTTCTAATAGGGCTAATTTGATTAACCCAAAGATTTCAAGGCTCGGATCGTGAATAAGATTCATGTTTCGAAAAAGTTTCGAGCACGCCGCCCTTCAACCCCGCCCGCTAACCGGCTAGCGGGACCGCCGTGCTGGGTATTCGTACCGCACGCTATAGGTAGTGTGTGCTCATGTCGTCCGTTAGAATTGGATTTTGTGCATAACTTGTTTTTGCAGGGATTGATGTGAATAGTATGACCCATACTGTTTCATGTATGAGATGCATGTATGCTTGTAATATTCATGACCTGCGTGTCATGTTAATTGCAGCCCAAGGCTGTCTATAATTGTATAACGGCCTGCGTGTCGACTTGTAATGCTTCTTTACTCCTTGTGGTTCATTACTAGTGCTATTAGAAATAATGGCTTAGTGGAAGTGCTTGGAGGAGTCCACCACTCGAAGACATGGTGAACAGGATGCATGGCGATGGAGATTACCATGAAGAAGGGTCATGCTATATCACAATGCAATTTGATTGTCTGTGAATGCCTTTACATTCCTGTTCATTTATTTCTATGCATGTTATTTTGCTTTAATTGCTTTTAACATGATAGAAGTAAAATTCCCTCACTTAATATTAAGTTAAATTGATGCCCTCCCAAACATGCCACACCATCCAAAGTCATGTATTTTAATGGTAGGTCTTGCCAAAGCAGAGTGCCATTAACTCTCCTTGACTAGATGGGTTTGTGTCGACACTTACACACCGGCATTGGTTTAACTTAACAAGGTTATCATAACAGTTGTGGACCTTGGGGCATAAAGGTTGGGTGCTTAGAAGCATACAGATCTTGCCCAACAACAAGAGTCATATAGTTGATATGATTATTAAAGGTTGCTTACCGTTTTCACTAGTCTTCTAGCAAAGGAAGCCAAAGCTCACTAGTTGATTAAATGATTATGGATCTTGAATCATTAAATGTCATAAGAGGGATATGGTGTTTAGTGGGAGTATCTTTATTAAATTGTTTAATAGAAGTTACTTTAATGAACATATGTCTTAGTTTTGCATATATTTTGTTGTAGATCATGGCACCAATCGTTGTACCTACATCCAGCTTTTGCTTTATGCTCGATACTTGAAAGGAAAAACTTAATGGAACAAATTTTGCGAATTGGTCCCAAGAACTCGAGAATTGTTCTCGGGCAAGATAAAGGAACATGTTCTAGAAGAACCAATTCCGAAGTGCCTAAAGAAAATGTTTGCTGCTTGCTATTAAACCGCCTATAAAAGGCATGTGATGAGTCCTTGATGTTAGTCGTCTCATGCTTGCCGCTATGAACTCGCACCTTGAAGCGGTTTGAGAACATAGAGGCCTACGATATGATCGTGGCGCCAAAGGCATGTTTGAGACACATGCAAGAACGGAGATTTGAGATCTCAAAGAACTTGTTTGGATGTAAGCTAGCCGAGGGTGGTCCGTGAGCCCTCATGTAATCAAAATGGTTGGTTATACACGAGCTTGGAAAAACTTGGTTTTCCACTTAGCCAAGAATTGGCTACAGATTTGATTCTTGCTTCGCTTCGAAAGTTATGGCAGTTCATTTTGAACTTCCATATGAACGGCTTAGACAAGAACCTCACCGAATCGCATATGATGCTTAAGACAATGAGGGCAAGATAAGAAATGCAACAATCATGTGATGATGGTGCAAAAGAGTACAAGCTTCAAGAAGAAGGCTAAGACTTGGGTCAAGAAAAGGGCAAGGCTAAAGTTTGGATGAGATCCAAACCGACAAACCTAAACCCAAGACTAAGTCCGCCCGACTCAAGAGAATGAATGCTTTTCCGCAAAGAACTAGGCCATTTGGAAGAGGAACCGCAAGAAATACCGGCCGATCGAGAAAAGGAATGGTGGGACTAAAACTTCCACCACAGTATTAATGTTATAGATATTTTTCTTGTTGACTCTTCCATTAACACATGGGTATTTGATACCGGATCGGTTGCTCATATTTGCAATTCGATGCAGAGTCTAACAAGAAGTAGGATGATTGCAAGAGGCGAGATGGATCTTCGCGTCGGGAATAAAGCAAAGGTTGCTGCATTAGCCGTCGGGACTATGCCACTACTTTTGCCTTCAGGATTTATTATGGAATTAAATAATTGTTATTATGTTCCAGCCATTAGTAGAAACATTATCTCTACCTCATGTTTGATGATAGAGGGTTATAAATTCATTATAGAGAACAATGGTTGTTCTATATTTTTGAATGAAGTGTTTCATGGCTATGCACCTGTTTTGAATGGGTTGTTTATTTTAAATCTTGATAATGCATCACCTATAATATTAATACTGAAAAGGCTTGACCTAATGAAATAAATTCCACTTTTATTTGGCATTGTCGCTTGGGTCACATAAGTGAGAACGCATGAAAAAGCTCCATAATGATGGAACTCTAAACTCATTTGATTTGGAATCATTTGAAACATGCGAGTCTTGCTCGGTCGATAAGATGACCAAGACACCTTTCATCGGTCGTAGTGAAAGGGCGTCCACCGCTTGGCACTCATACATACTGATGTGTGTGGACCAATAAGTACGACAGCTAGAGGTGGTTTTCAGTACTTCATTACTTTCACCGATGACTATAGTAGATATGGATATATCTACTTAATGAGGCACAAGTCGGAATCCTTTGAAAAGTTCAAGGAGTTCCAAAATGAAGTACAGAATCAACTTGGCAAGACAATCAAATCTTTACGATCTGATCGTGGAGGTGAGTTTTTAAGCCATGAGTTTGGTAATCATTTGAAACAATGTGGAATTGTTCCACAGCTTACACCACCCGGCACTCCACAATGGAATGGGGTGTCCGAGCGGCGTAACAGGACCTTGTTGGATATGGTTCGATCAATGATGAGCCAATCGGATCTGCCATTATATTTTTGGGGTTATGCTCTAGAAACTGCCGCTTTCATTTTAAATAAGGTACCATCTAAATCAGTAGATAAGACACCATATGAGATGTGGACCGGAAAGGTCCTAGTTTGTCTTTTCTAAGGATTTGGGGATGTGATGTCTATGTTAAACGCTTGACGCCGATAAGCTCACACCCAAATCGATAAATGCTTTTTATAGGATATCCTAGGGAAACCAAAGGATATTATTTCTACAACCGAAGAAGACAAAGTTTTTGTTGTCTTAAATGGTGTCTTTTGGAGAAAGAGTTTCTTTCAAAAGGATTCATGGGAGAAAGGTGCAACTCAAGAAATTCGGAAACATCTGAAAGTTTTTCAACTCCTCTTGAACCTCTCATTGGATGAACAAATTGTTGTTGAACTCAGAGATAAGGCACCATTACGAGATCTAAAAGGCGCGTCAATTGCCTACAAGGTATGGGCATGACGATTATTATTGAATAATGGTGAGCCTAAGACTTATGAGGAAGCGATGATGGACCCGGACTCGAGAAATGGCTTGGAGCCATGAAATCAAATAGATTCCATGAGAGAAAATCAGGTTTGAACCCGGTCGATCCACTTGATGGTGTCAAAACCATTGAGTGCAAATGGATCTATAAGAAAAGATTGATATGGATGGAAATGTTCACATTCATAAAGCTCGACTAGTCGCAAAAGGTTTTCGACAAGTTCAAGGAGTTGACTACGATGAGACTTTCTCACCAAGAGCGATGCTTAAATCTGTTCGGATCATTCTAGCAATTGTTTGCATATTTCGACTATGAGATATGGCAAATGGATGTCAAAACAGCTTTCCTTAATGGAAACCTAGATGGGGATGTGTACATGACACAACCTGAAGGTTTTGTCGATCCAAACAATGCTAGTAAAGTATGCAAACTTCAAAAGTCCATTTATGGGTTGAAACAAGCATCTCGGAGTTGGAATATACGTTTTGATGAGGAGATCAAAAGGTTTGGTTTCACAAGAACAAAGAAGAACCTTGTGTTTACATGAAGGTTAGTGGGAGCGCACTTGTTATTCTCGATCTTGTATGTAGATGACATACTACTGGTCGGAATGACATTCCAATGCTAGAATTGTTAAATCTTCATTAAGAAAAAGTTTCTCAATGAAAGATTTAGGAGATGCAGCATATATCTTGGGAATAAGGATCTATAGAGATAGATCTAAGAGGCTAATTGGATTAAGCCAGGAAATGTACATAGACAAAGTGTTGAATCGATTCAACATGCAAAATTCCAAGAGAGGATTCTTGCCCATGGCACATGGCATTAATCTTAGCAAGAATCAGCGTCCTACGACCACTGGTGAGCGAGACAAAATGAGTGATATTCCATATGCTTCGGCCATTGGATCTATCATGTACGCCATGACATGTACACGACCAGATGTATCATATGCTCTAAGTGTTACGAGCAGATACCAAGCTGATCCCGATGAAGGTCACTGGACAGCTGTGAAAAACATTCTTAAGTACTTAAGAAGGACTAAGGATGTGTTCCTAGTTTATGGCGGTGATGAAGAGCTCGTTGTAAATGGTTACACCGATGCGAGCTTTCAAACCGACAAAGATGATTATCGTTCGCAATCTGGTTTTGTATTCATTTTGAATGGAGGAGCAGTGAGCTCGAAAAGTTCCAAGTAAGAGACGGTTCTTGATTCCACGACGAGGTGAGTACATTATGCTTCAAGTCGCAAAAGAAGGTGTTTGGATAAGGAATTTCATTGCTGAATTAGGCATGGTTCCGAGTGCCTCGATCCCAATGGATCTCTATTGTGACAACAATGGAGCCATTGCTCAAGCTAGGGAGCCTAGATCCCATCGAAGTCCAAACACATACTCAAAGCGTTATCATCTTATCCGCGAATTGGTGGATAGAGGAGATGTTAAGATATGCAAAGTTCATACGGATTTAAATGTTGCTGATCCGTTGACAAAGCCTCTCACACAGCAAAGCATGAGGCACACACAAGAGCTATCGGTATTAGATACCTAAAATGATTGACTCTAGTGCAAGTGGGAGACTGTTGGAAATATGCCCTAGAGGCAATCATAGAGATGATTATATTTCGTTATGTTCATGACATTGGATAATGTGTTATCTTGTTCCTAGAATAATATTGTTAATATTTATTATCAAGTATGTGACTTGGTTGTGAAACTCTATATTCCTGCGATAATTATTCTTACACGATCCCTGGTCGTAAACATATGTGGACACATATGAATAGACTAGCATATGTATTGGTTAATGACTATGTTTCACAAGTCATAGATATGGAGATATCAAACCGATAATATGGACACATGTTAGAGAACATGATGTTGGATAAGACCCACATTGAGACACTATTGAGATTGTTATGAATCTATGTGTCGTTAGTTGGTCTCAAGCAATGATGATGTATAATCCTTAGACACGAGATCAAGATGGTTTCCTACATGTGTAAGAGCACTCTTAGGGGTTGCCAAACGCTACACCGTGAATCGGGTAGTTATAAAGGTAGCTTTGGGTATGCTCAAACATGGAGATAAATGTGACCGGTCGATATGGGATTTGCCCTCCTAACATAACAGAGAGATGTCTCTCGACCCTCGTTGATCGGATAAAGAAAGTGCATGGTCATGCCACTAGTAGTCGAAGTGTTCACCACGTAAAGTTATATGACACTCGACGAGAAAGTATTGAACAGTCCATGGATGACACAACATCTCACCGGAGTTCACCGACATCGTGAGGCAAAGGGAGTATACACGGTAGGTGCGACTTGGTGCCGCACACCGACGTTCGGTTGTTCCTTCCTCGGGCGTGTGGATATCGTGAGAGGCGCTACTACGATTGTTGCGCTTTGAGGACGATCCGCGATCTTCACAAGGAACCACAGACGTTCTTTGGAGGAGACGATCGACTACGACCACGGCATCGACTTGTTTGGACATTGACGATCGACTACGACCACTACATGGACGCCGCCTTCGTTGGACCAGTCGCTCCAACCCTTCTTCCGCTGCTCAAGGTCTGGTGGTAACGATCTATGATCATCTACTTGCATGGCTTCCTGGTTTGCGTGGTAGAATTTTTGTTTGTAGCTATCGTAGCCTACCCATGACCCAACAGATAAGACAGGGCGAGAGTGCTGGCGGAGGCAACAACACTTGATGTGACACAATGACATTTAATGCGCGAGGACTTTCGCAGTAGCCGTGATGCAACGGGAGGAAAAGGAAGGTAAGCAGGGACTCACAGACGGGGCTGGTCTAGGAGGGTGGTCATGACCGAGGGGTGGTCCAACCGAGAGGGGTGGTCATGACCAAGGGGGTGGTCCAAACTAAGAGAGAGGTCTGGACTGAGAGGGAGGTCTAAACGGAAGGGGAGGTCGCGACCGAGAGGGTGGTCCCGAGGAGGTCCTGGAGGGAGGTCCTGAGGAGGTCAAGGGAGGTTCTGGAGGAGTTCCTGAGGAGGTCCACCCGAGAAGGGTGGTCTAAACCGAAAGGGTGGTCTAAATCGAAAGGGGTGGTCATGACCAAGAGGGTGGTCGTGACCGAGAGGGGTGGTTTAAATCGAAAGGGTGGTCTAAATCAAAAGGGGTGGTCGTGACCAAGAGGGTGGCCGTGACCGAGAGGGGTGGTCTAAACCGAAAGGGTGGTCTAAATCGAAAAGGGTGGTCGTGACTAAGAGGGTGGTCATGACCGAGAGGGGAGAGGAGAGATGGACTGAGGGGACATGGAACGAACAGAGAAAGGGGATTTCAAACACCAGAGAACTCCAACAAACTCAAAATAAACCAAACTTTTGGATTAGTTGAAGTTTGGTTTAGTCATTTAAATCACTTTTAATTTCCGAAATCTCAAGTTAAGCTTTAGAACTTCAACAAAATCAAATTGTTATTTCTATTTTGAAAAAAATTCAAAAAGCTTAGAAAATCGGGATGTTACAGTTGCTCAACAAGGAAATCTTGTGGATCATTTTACATGTTCAAAGCTGATAAATGACCTTTGTAGAGATGGAAATGTCGAGCAAGCTTCAATTGTATGTAGCAAGATGTTAGAAAATAATGTTGTTCTTGATGTAATTTCATATTGCAAACTCATATCAGCCTATTGTCAGACAGGAGATATGGACAATGCTCGCTTATGGTTCCATGATATGGTCAGCGAGGACTTTCTGTTGATGTCATTGTATACACTGCATCGATGAATGGTTACGTAAAGATCGGCCGCTTTGCAAGAAGCTTGTGAATTATTTGTTCAAATGACAAATTTAGGGATTAAGCCTGATGTAGTTGCATATACAGTGCTACTGGATGGCCACCTAAAGGAGACCCCACAGCGAGGCTGGCAAGGCATTGCTAAGGAGAGAAGGGGCTTCCTTCTGAGAGCAAAGCATAAAAAGTTGCTGAGCTCTATGAAAGACATGCAAATTGAACCTGATTTAAAAAAACAAATCTGGTCATATTGGTTTGGTGCCCATCAGTATATAGTATTTAATTCAAATTACAGATGCAATTGCAATCTACCCATAATCTGGTCATATAGGTTTAACTGTGATGCTCGATGTTTTGAACATTTTTTTAGACCATATCATGACATGTTCCTATGCTTGCCACATGCTAATCTTCTAGGATAACTGTAGTATGATCTACCGACAAGAATACTCACCATTATGACTCTTTTCGTTTTATATTATGCTACCTTAAATATTGAACAAGTCCATGTAAATTAATTCTGAAGACTCAATAGTCACGACAATAATGCACAGAGATGTGTTTTGGGAACATTCATAGCAAAAAATATTAAACGCAAATCCAATCGACTGGTGGAACTCAAACAATTGCAGTCACTATAGCACAAAGAACCGATGTCCTCAACAACAAATCTCTTGGAATTGGGAAGAGCACGCGTACCAGCTCTGCGGATCTGTAGCCGGGGATGAGAACTTGGCCGCTGCAGCATGGTCTGACGGCTTGTCCGTGTGGAACACATGAGGTGACGACGCGGCTGGGCTACTGGTGGATGCGCTCTCCCACCAAACCCCAGTACTAGCATGGGCGCCGTCGCTCCCAAGCTCTGTAGAGGTGTTTGGCTATGATCCCGGTGGCGACCGTGGTGGTGGCAGCGGCAGCGACGAAACAATTCGCTTTCTCCCACGAGGCATCGTCGATTCCACCAAGGCGCGCGAGGGATTGGGAGGGGATTTGGTAGGGTGCTCCCGAGGGATTGGGAGCGGAGAGCACATAAGGGATTGGGAGGGGATTTGGCGGGGCATACGCGAGGGATTGGCAGCGGAGAGCGCGCGAGGATTCAGGAGTTTTTGCCGCAGAGCGGAGAAAAAAGGGGAAGAGGGCTGTCTTTCGCACGCACAGTTGAGAATAAACGGGTTTCGTGTTTGATAGAGAGAGAGAAGAGGGAGTGCGCACGGGATCGAAAGGCTCACCAAATTTTTTGTGATGCAGACGGCTCTCGATACAACGAGAGATGAGATCGTCGATAGCTTTTTGGTTTTTGTGCTACAGTTCGCTGTGAGTCTGTAGACAGCAACTTTCTCTCTCTTTGTTCTCTTTCCTCCACGTCAGTAAAAATCCTATGTTGTAAATGCTATAGACAGCCAAGGTAAATCCATTGTACATGGCCTTAACCCAGCATGCCGCCATTTTTTTAGAGGGCATGCAGCCAATTATTCCACCTTAATTTGTATTGTTATATCACACCTAGCTAGCTTGTCCTCAATTGACCCCTTTTAGTAGTTGTTCAGAGAGAGAGTACTGATTGAGAGACAGGATGGACAAATAAGACGCCAACCAAACCAAGCAGAGAATTTTTTAAAAAAATTATTATTATTTTAAAAATAATTACAAAAATAAATAGTCGTCCCAAAAAATTACAAAACTAGGTGTCTGTCACCAGACGACAGGGACCCTGTTGCTTTTGTGTCACCGGTCCAACTCCCTGTCGTTAGTTCAACTGACGATAGGTAATGAACAGTGTTCCTATCGCGTCCATTACCCCTATGAAACACCCTTGTAACCCTAAAATTCAGCACATGATTCACTTTTATTCAGAAAAAAGATAAGGAGGGGAGGGAGAGGAGGAGAGGAGAGGAGAGAAGCTAGCGAAGCGCTGTCCGTCCGATCGCCCACCTGTTAGGTAATTTTTTAACCGAATGGATTACATAGTTTTAGATGTATGGTTACATAGCACAGTATGTTGTACATAATATTTTTCGGTGGGTAGTCTAGTTTTAGATATGTGGTTAATCGTTGGAATGTTCTTTATGGTGTAGTGCGTCAAATATGTCGGACATCACCAATTTCAAAATCTATTACGGTCCGGGGACTATTCTGGAGGGTCTCAAGGAGATTGATTTGTGTAATTTCCAATTGGTGACCGTGCCCCTGCCAAGAGAGGTTTCCACGCCCACCTGTCTTCCACGCCTAGCCCCGCCGTTCCGCACTCCCCCAACGTGGGAAGTTCCACACGTCAGCCTCCTGTTCTTCCGCACTCGACAAGGGTCAGATTTACAATTTTAAGATCAACAGAGCTATTTTTACAATTAAGATGGCAGCACAGGCCAAAATTTAAAAACATTCGGTGCCTACGGTCTCACGTCTGAACCACGTGGGACGAGCGTTAGTGCCGAGCCCACAGCGCCACAGTAGTGTACTTTTGTGGCTGCTGCAGACGTAAATGGCTTTTAATTAAGTTGTGAGCTGATCAACTGCCGGTGGGGCGATGGTCGAGTGGACTGACCGCTCAACAACCGAACTTCTTAGGCTGCTCCCAGTGCTCCATCCTGGCTGGTATCTTAAACCTGCTATGTAGGCAAAATGATGATGTGGCACCATAGTTAATGAAGAGAGAGGGTACTCTAGTATCTAATCTGGATATCGGTTCAGTCTCGAAATCCAACGTATAAAATTTATTGTGATCGATCACGTGCATTGGGAAGATTATGCATGCATTGCTTTAGTACATGCCACAAATAGGCCACAATGCTCAAATACTAGTAAAGATCATGCATGTAATTAAATGAAACAACCTAAGATACTACACCATAAGAAACTATGCATTGGAAAGATAGTATCCTAACACTCCTCATGCACTAAAGAAACTGCACTAAGATACTGTCCATTGGGAGCAGCCTTAGAATGATCGCATCATACTACTAGCAAGAAAGAAAGCACGACATGTGCTTAGATTCGGCAAGGATTGGGTTTCCATCGACGTAAGCATTGACCTGGCCATGCGTGGTGGTGCTCTACAAGGATTTGGGGTGACACGTTATGTGTGATGGCCTTGTGGGGTTCGGCCTCGAGATGTGCTGATTGTCTCGGCGTAGTTAAGATGGGCTGTGGACTTGTGGCAGATCGATCTATTGAGGAACCGTCGCTGATGAGTCTAATCAAAGCGATTACCTCGTAGGCAAACTTAGAATCGTAAGAACAATGCAAGAACACAAGAATAGAATAGTAGATTGAACACAGAGATATAGGTGGTTTCTTGCTTCTCTTTATACCTTTATCAATCGATCAATCGTTTACAATAAATAGCACCCTCTATTTATAGGCTAGATACCCTGCTAGGATTTGGGATAAGGAGCCCATACATGGGCTGGCTTCTGGGCTGGCTTCTGGGCCAAGTCCATAGTTTCGCAACACTCCCCCTTAGGCACCCATCCTCACATATTCATATCTCGTCAAAACTCCATAAAAACCTAGTGGAAGAAATTTGGAGAAAGAGTACATGACATGTGTTTCGCTGCGTTGCATGAATTGTCTCATTAAAAACCTTAGCCAAGAAACTTCAAGAAAACTCGTCAAGGGAAAAAGAGTACAACCCACCCAATTTCATTTAATCTCCAAGATTTATTCTTTGGGTACTTGATCTTCATGATCAAGCTTTAATAAAGAGTTCATGAAGGTTCTCCCCCCCTAAATTCTGCACTTCCCTAAGCATCATCATTCCAATTCCATGTATGCAACTTTCAAAGCTAGATACTAGAAGTGACTTAGTGAATAAATCTGCAAGATTTTCACATGACTTAGTATGCAATACTTCAATTTCGTCCATCTTTTGCGATTCATGAGCATAGAAGAACTTGGGGTTGATATGCTTTGTGAGAGGACTCTTCACATAACTCATCTGTACTTGTGCAACACAAGCTTCATTATCTTCATAGATAATAGTGGGGGTTTGCGCGGTATTCAATCCATATGACTGCTGGATGTGGTGAATCATCCGCCGAAGCCAAGCACATTCTTGTGATGTCTCGTACAGTGCTATTATTTTTTGAGTGCTTCATCGAAGTCGATACAAGACTCTGCTTAGACAATTTCCATGAAATTACAGTTCAACCACATAGGAGTTCATAGCCTATTTGTGATTTGGCTGTATGCGGGTTCTACAGGTACCCGGCATCTGCATAGCCATTCATAATTAGATCTTGGTTCTTTCTGTAGAACATGCCAAGTTCTTTGTTTCCTTAGAGATATCGGAAGATATCTGTGAGACCCCGGGGTATTTAGCTTGTAATACTTAGTCAACCAATTGACCCTAGCATCACAAACAAAATATCCCATGCCTCGGGAAAATATGTACATCCCAGAAGATGCTATACATACACCCTTTTACAAAATCATGCATCAATTCCATACAAGCATAGAACCAAGCAAGAACTAGATTAAACAAAAGACATACATAGTAAGTTTATTACAGCAAGGGCCAACCGGCCGCAAACACAGCTAAAAAGCCAAATAACAGTGGAAGCAAAAAGCCATAAGATGGCAATAACAAAAGCCATACGGTTTACCTTTAAGCCCACAAGGCAAACTGACCGGGCCGCCAACCTAGTCGTCGAAATCGAAGTCCGTATCACGATAGTCAATCCCATGGGGATCAACTTCCTCTACAGCAATTTAGCAATGCAAATGAGTAAAAAAATGTACTCGCAAGACTTACAAGTAACAGCCTATACATAGCTACATGCAAGCTTTAATCAAAGGAGTAGGCTGTAGGTTATTTTCAGCATAAAATAATTTTCCTTTGCAATAATACAATAATTTGAAGGCAGTTTTGCAATCTGTTTTTAATGTTTAAATACAGCGAGACAACAATAATAACAATAGTTAGATGACAACAACAACCTGGAAGTGACTAGCCCAATAGTCACCACAACAATAGCATGAATTACCCATTCATACCACCCACAACAAGTTTTAATTAAAAAGTTATAGTCTAACTCTCGAAAGACTTCCCCAAGCGTGTCCATAACCTAGGACGAGGCCATTCGAATAGTTTATACCCTGCAGGGGTGTACCAATGTACCCACACATCAGACCGCATTTTTGCCACATGATTTAGCACACTACCTTTGGTATGCCGGCACGGCTAAGTCCTACGAGACATTTCCAATGGATTGAGCTAATTAAGAGTCGCACGTATGGGGGTTATCACCTAGCGGACCGCCTTTACGGGCTCCCACTAAGGACCCACACGAAGAGTAGGATGCACCGGCCCAGCCTAAGCAACTGCGGGTGCTCCCCTCCTTTCCCAACAACAAACATTTTTACAACAACCACCAAACGACTCATTAATTAACACCCCCAAAAGTACTTAGCCAAGAGAGGTCCCATATCCCCCTCGTGTAGTTAGCACGCACAATTGCTTGGTTTAGTATAACAAGATGTTCGGTCCTTGTTGACTTAGGCACTATTCCACACACCAACATATCACACCATCATCCATTGTGCCCAAGTCCAAACAGTTTTCATTTTCAGTTTTTGACTTTACAAATTAACAAGCACAAGTGCTGGACATAATGGAATAATAATTAGATTTGTGTGATCAAGAATCATCGACTAAGTCGATGACCGCCCAATACTACCGATAGCTAAGCATGACTAAGCAAATATCAAATCGAAAACTACTAAGTGACAAGAGCTCATCCAACGAACTCTAATCACAGCAAGATAATTCTAGGCTCAGTAGTAGAGGATAAATATTAACCTACAAATTATGCAACTAGAGGATCAACTAATCGAACCATAATTTAACAACAAAATAGAGCATGCAATACATACAATTTGTAAACAAGATATTTAGACTTTGAAATAATGGGATTAGTATGATCAAATTGCTTGCCTTGATGGTAGCTCTCTTGCTGCAGAGAATCGCTTTCGAACTCAACGAACTCGTCGGCACCTAACGAAAAGAACGAAAAGAATCGATAAGAACGAAGAACATCGAAAGACTCAAAAACCAACTTCCCCCAAAAGCTCTGAAATTTCTACAGCAGGAAGAGCATTATTTTTAAGGAATTTAGCAACAAGAACCAATTGATTTGGATTCTCAATGCAATAGTTACGGCCAAAACAAGTTTGGCCAGTTGAAAAATGCTGAAAAATTCACCTCGGGTATTGTTCACCTGAAAGCAGTATGTTGTATATAATACTTTTCGGTGGGTAGTTTAGTTTTAGATATGTGGTTAATCGTTGGAATGTTCTTTATGGTCCAGTGCATCAAATATATCGGACATCACCAATTTCAAAATTTACTACGGTCCGGGGACTATTCTGGAGGGTCTCAAGGGGATTGATTTTCGTTATTTCCAATCGCTGACCGTGCCCCTGCCAAGAGAGGTTTCTGTGCCCGCCCGTCTTCCATGCCTAGCTCCGCCGTTCCGTGCTCCCCCAACGCGGGAAGTTCCACTCGTCGGCCTCCTGTTCTTCCGCACTCGACAAGGGTCAGATTTGTAATTTTGATGCTAACAGAGCTATTTTTATAATTAAGGTAACAACACGGGCCAAATTTTTAAAAAATTCGATGCCTATGGTCTCACGTCTGAACCGCGCGGGACGGGCGTGCCGAGCCCACATCACCACAACGGTGTACTTTTGCGGCTGCTGCAGACATAAACGGCTTTGAATTAAGTTGTGAGCTGATTAACCGCCGGTGGGGCGATGGTCAAGTGGACTGACCGCTCAACAACCAAACGTCTTAGAATGATCGCATCATACTAGTAGCAAGAAAGAAAGCATACTACTAGCAAGAAAGAAAGCACGGCATGTGCTTAGATTCGGCGAGGATCGGGTTTCGATCGGTGTCCGACGTAAGCATTGACCTGGCCGTGCGTGGTGGTGCTCTACAAGGATTTGGGGTGGTACGTTACGTGTGGTGGCCTTGTGGGGTTCGGCCTCGAGATGTGCTGATTGTCTCGGAGTAGTTAAGATGGGCTATGGACTTGTGGCAGATCGATCGGCAGGCCCATCTGTGATGTGCCTGCGCTGGTTTTAGAATAGAGATGCAAGGACCAGACAGTGATGACAATGATGTCTCGGCAGTTGGCACCTGGTGTCCGATAGTCGAAAATAAATCTTCTGGGACGGGGCCTCAGGAGAGACCCCTCGCATCCACCCTTCATTTGCTACAGTGCAAGAGGTGAGGGAGAGGATCCAACGGTGTGGGGAAGGGGCCTCAGGGTGAAGTCCCCCAGAGAATTTGCTTCCCCGACAGTCAGGGGCCGGTAAAATAGTCTGTGAACAAAATTAAAAAAAAAATAGCATTTCTACTGTGCAAAATCATCTCGGAAGACGATGGAACGTGCGAAATCGTCGCGAAAAGACATCTGCTGCGCAGCAGGCCAACTGCCGTTGTCCTAGTTCACTGCAGATCGCTTTTCACCGCAATTTAGCGTGGCATGTAGCCTTCCACGGTGATTTCGCGCGATAGGAGTACCATTTTTTTGACAATTCGATCGCAGTGGACTAGTTTTTCTATTTTATCTCGGAAATTTGAGGCTATTTGGTTTGAAGAAAAATTTGCACTACCAAGTCTTACCGAAATTTGACATTGCCAAAATTTGGTCACCAAATTGGCTACTAATGTTTTGGCCAAATATTGTCAAGAAAATAAACTAGAGAGTTAATAAAGAAAGAAATCTTGCTAAAATTTAGTAGCAAATCAAATGCCCGCTAAATTTAATCAACACTACTAAATTTTAAAAATGCAAACATAGACGACCATTAAAAGCAAACCAAACTGCTCCATCGGGTAAAAACCTTCCCCAAAGTTTCAGACCGCGGCGATCTCCGGACCTCAGACCGCGGCAACCCACGCCTAATCCGATGCCCCCACGTGTCCACATGCCCCCCTCCCGTCCGCACCACCGCCTCCTTATTAACCGCGCGGCCTCCCCTGCTTTCCACCCGCCGCTCTCTCTCTCCGGCTTCCAAGTTCCAACTCCGAACCGGGGCAAAAGCGCAGCCTTTACCCACCCACCCGTCTCCTACCTGAGCCCCATTAACTCCCTGGATTCCCCGTTCTTGGAGGGTAGCACCGTAGCAGTGTGCGCAAGAAACGCCGCGGCCATGTCCGTCGTACGGGTCCTCGCCCTGTTGCTCGTGGCGGTGGTGGCGCCAGCGCGCGTGGCCGCGGCCGGAGGAAACGACGACTGCTCGGCGGTGAGGTTCTCGAACAACCGTGTGTATGCGGCGTGCAGCGACCTGCCCCACCTGGGCGCATCTGTGCACTGGACCTACGACGCGGCGGCGGCGTCACTGTCCGTGGCGTTCGTGGCCGCGCCGCCCTCGGCCGGCGGGTGGGTGGCCTGGGGGCTCAACCCCACCAGCCACTGTGGGGTAGTCGTAACTGGCTACGACCAGGTGCAGTCGAAGTCGAAGCCTCTACGATCACGCAATTGAAGCCTTCCATAACCACACAGTACTTAATGAACAGTGATTGATATGAACAGTAGTCGATAACACTCGATTGGTTTCAGTTCTCTTTTTTCTTTTGTATTGCTTTTCTCAACTCACAACTCCTCAACTTACGACTACTTCTCGTGACTCCCTGACGCCTTCCATCGACTTCCGACTACTTACAAGACTTCGTGCTTATCATATATTCAAGACTGCTATCCTCCTGCTTATATACTCTTACATGTATCGATTAAGACACGGACTCAACGCGAGTATCCTACTCGGACTCATTCTCGTAAACAACTCGGACTCAAACTCTTACCTAATCTTGTAACAAGATTAAAAACAGTAATCACTCTATCTTGATCATCTTGATCTTCTCACATATTTGAACTTTTAAGTCTTCCTCTTTTACCTGCACTCTCGTGCGCCGTTAGTCTTCTTTTACCTACACTCCCGTGCGCCTTTCTTCCTGGACCGATACCGCCCTAGTGCATGTACTTGCTCCATCCTGAGCCATGCACAAACCAACACTTGCCATGCCTCGCACCTGAACTGAACTCGTCCTTCATTGCACGACCGCTAGGGCTGGAGCACCTGCTCCCACGACCACCTCCGCTGGAGTACCTGCTCCCACGACCGCCCCTATCGCAACGAGGTCATGCCCTACGACTACCGCGCCAGCATTTGCTGCGCCTCCTGCGCCACTTGTCCGTGCGTCATCTGGTCCTTCCGACCACCTGCTCTCTTCACCTTCTGAGTCGCTGCTCGGACCTTCCAAGCTTCTGGCCCCTGCGAGCACTGCATGCACGCCTCCAGCGGCTGCTGCGTGTGTGCTGCCATCTTCAGTAGCACCCCTTTTGATACTTAAGTTCCACTCTGGCTTCTCTAGACTGTCCTTTACATAAACCGATTTGTAAGTTTCCAGAGAAATTTTGTCCAGCCCATAATGAAGTTATAGCTGAAGTCCAAGTCGACTTAGGTAAAATAAATACTTCGTGAAAATATTCGACTTCAAGAAATTTAACCAAGACATAAAGAAAACTACTAATACAAAAACACACTATATGGGACTGTAGGACTAGCCACACGGTAACATAGATCTACTGCATTCTTAAATTTCAACTTAATTGAGTCTCGATATATGCGCTGAACTACAGGAAGGGAAAGAAACCTCCTATGGCCCAAAACTAAGTCCGAACTCGACTATGAAAACTGAGGCAAGTCTTCCTTTGATTATTTCGATTGATGATGACTCTAATTCCGCTAAAAACTATTTCACAAACTATTATTCCTAATACTTGCATCAAAACGTTATTTTCTAAACTAAATTGGATGATATATTGATTTGGGGATAAGCCGACTGATGGAGCAGCCGGTTGGCTTTCTTCAGCTCCCATTAGCTTCTTCCTTCAACCAACTGCTATTGAATATTCATTTAAGTACAATTTGCTATTTTGAATGTTCATGATCATTTAAATATAATTTGCTATCGTGTTATTAATTTTGCTAATTTTGATGTACATGTCGTTACTAGCTGGTACCATATTTATATGTTTTGGAGACGCACTTTCCATTAGTGAGGTACATAATTGTATTTCTCTTTTTTTTTCTTTGCTTTGCTTTAATTCATGTATAAATTTGATTTCACAACAATACAAGACTATATATGCTTGTCTCAAATTAGATTAGTCATTCAAAGTTTTGAGCCCGCCCTCTATTTTCATCATTGCTTTGCCAATAGGGGTGAAAACGGATCGGATAGTTTCCAACCGATCAAGACGAAAACGAATTCGGACTGTCTCGAATCAGAAACGAACAGGGATTTTTTTTGTCGGAAACGAATACGAATATGGTAGCCCTAGTATCTGTCGAATACGAATACGAATTATCCGAATTATGCTAGGCTGGATATCCGGCAATTCAGCCTAACACTAGCAATCCTCCGGCCCATTTCTTCTCTTCCTTGCCTCTTTCATTCTTTCTTCTACCTCCAGAGCTCTCCCTTCATCTCTCTACTATCAATTTAAGATGGAATTTGAGATTTGAATTGGAGTTTAGAAATTTAATTCAACGGCGAATAAACTTCAAATGAAAACCAACAAATTAAATTAATTTATTTAACTTATTTTTTCTTTTTAAACTAAACAAAATTTGGGTTGTTGTAATATATGATGAACTAAGTGTACTGCTATGCATATTTTTTTGAGATATATATCTACTTATTATCGAATTATGTATGCCATTAATAAACTAGGTACGATGAACTAAGTGTGAACTAAGTTTTATGTATGTGATGAACTAAGTGTGAATATGTGATGACTTAAAAGTTATGAGCTAAATGTGGTATACTAAGTGTTATGTCTGTGATGAACTAATTAATGCAGCTTGCAAGTGCCCAAGTTCTATGTGGTTACTAAAAATGTGAACAATTTATGAATGTTTGGATCAAATGAATTAGTTATATGTATTAAGGGGTTATCATGTTCCGAAAAATATCCGTGACCGTATTCGTTTCGATTCGTATTCACTCTCCATATTTGTATTCGACATAATTCATATTTGTATCCGGAATATTCGTATTCGTATCCACATCTGAGGAAAAAATAAAAATAGATATATCAAAACTATTATCCGTTTGTATTCACCTCTATTTGCCACTGGTGAAGGTTCCTGTTGGATTTCAGTGATGCGTCAAACGTCTAGTCTCAATGCATTGGGAGAAGAAGGATATCAAGGAGGCAGCAACAAAATAATTATAAAAAAAATCATTTCAGATGTGGAGGCGATTGTTTGGGAGTTGCACTGGATCAACAAAAGCGCAGAATCTTCTTTCTTTAATTTCTCTGGAAAAGGAGGCATGCACTTAGTTAGCACTTGGGTTCAGGTCCCTGTCACTTCGAGTGGCCAGAACGCGGGAACAGCTCAGCTCCATCGTGTCACAGTGTCAGTGCTGATGAACCGGCCGCTTTAATAATTTACTTTAACTAGCTAGCTAGTGCATGCTCATGAGCAAAAGAAACTGTCCCTTTAGTTACTCTATTCTCTATCCATGACGTGAAGTATGCTTTCTTTCTTTACTTACCGAATTTATGTTTTACTTACCGAATTTATGTTTGTCTCAGACCGGAGCTTTTTATTTTTTTTAATCTATTTTTAAAAAATATTTTGAAGATAACATCTCTAACTTTATTTTCAATTCTGACCCCTTTAGTCACGCTATGACCCGTAATGTTATTAAACTGTGCTGTCACACCACCAACCGCGGCATGACCAAATCTGCCACGATAGCTCTCTGAGCTAACACGTGTCCGTTTTTAGGCTAAGTCCTGTCACGCCAAGAGGAGTGGCGTGACAACACTCATTTATCACGCCGAGGTCCGTGGTGTGACAACGTGCTTTTGCCATGCTATGCATTGTGGTGTGGCCAAAAGGGTCAGAATTGGAAATAAAGTTAGAGAGATTATCTTTAAACGCTTTTGCTAGCTCCAGTCGTCTGAATTTTTTTAAAAAAACCCAGTCTAAAATTGCACTAACAAGTGATGCGTAATTTTAACACAGCTTTACAGTAGCTTTTAGTTCTATTTGTTTTTGTATTTGTACGGTTCGCCTAGATTTACTTTTGTCTAGTTTAGAATTTTTTTTATTTTTATATTTGTAGGATTCGCCTAGATTTATTTTGTCTAGTTTAGAATTTTTCAACCTGAAAAATAGAAGCATCCAATGGCTTAAAAAGTGATTGTGTTTTTTTTATTTTTAGGGGACTGTAGCATAGTTAGCCCCATCTTTAAAATATCTTTAAAAATAGATTAAATAATAATAAAAAGCTCCTCAGACTGCGAGTAACATACACTAGATGGTGATGTGGGCTGCATCTGCATGTGGTAAGAGGAGTCACCAACTAACTGCTAGTACTAGTGCTAGCTCCAACCATGGCTACCGCCTACCTGCACCTCTCTTTCCCTTACCACCTGCATATATGTGGAATAAGTAGAACCGTCCTTTACGTGTCCTCTCTTTCTCCTGTCGGCCCAGTAGTTATTTTCTTTTCGTTTTAACTCTCTCTCTCTCTCACACACACACAGAGCTTAATTATGTCAAACCATGAGAAATTTTAACGTCCTTGAAAACTTATTTATTAACCAATCACAAGTGTACCAATTGATACCAAATTGGATACTAATGAATGCTAGTGGCACATTTTAACATCGTTTTTAATTATATACGATCAGTGCATAATATAGGAGAATGATCGACCGAACTGAATGTGCGCTCAGACGAGATGTTCCAACGCTGCCAAAAAGAAGCTAGTTACTCCTATTATGAAACCATGGGCTTTTGCAGGGCCGGTCGGCGACTACTTAAAACTGAGCATGGCATATATGCAGGCATTTTGTGTGCTCACGGAACGGTGACACGATGGATCAATCGCATGGGAAATTAAAAGGGCGCTGAAAACGATGTTTACCGGCTGATTACGGCGGCGGAACCGGAAACATGCGCATATATTCGATCGATATAGACCGATGGTGGCCACCGACGGAAACTGCTGTGGTATGTGGTCGGGTACGGATCCAGGACCGAGGACGAGGCACTCGTTCGTATCTAATTGTTAGCAGAGCTTTTCTCCTGACGTGGTAGAGAAGTTAGCTCTGAGGCTTAGTTAAAGAAGTGGGGAAGAGACTGAGAACTTTGTTTATTTATTGATTAATCATAACGGATATAATGCTGTCTATTTTATAGTGATGACTTGACTGATCTCTAAGAAACATATCTCTAATATAGAAAATAGATTATCATAAAAATCCAACCTAAAGGATATAGATATGAAAATAACTAAAGATAACATTCCTAGATTTAAGGGATAGATAAGAGGATTTCTTTAGCCACCAAAGATGGCCGGCGTGCTACAGTACACACGCTGTGCCATACTATTGGACTATAAGAGAAACAATGAGCTCGGAGATGGATGCAAGGCCGGGACGACGTCGGCCGTAAACTCGAGCTCTTGGTCTGAAGACGAGGCCGCCGGTAGGCCGGGCACGTAGCCACTGTACGTGCATAGTGACTCGAGTTAATTAGCCTAGGAGACGTGCATGAGCACCGGGAATATACTGATTCTTCGTATTGCATATCTACAATAGCACATAGATTCGCAATGCATCGTGCATGAGCACGGGGAATATACTGATTCTTCGTATTGCAAATCTACAATAGCACATAGATTCGCATAAGCATTATGAGCACGTGGTCTTTTTTTTTTGCACTCTTGTGTTCTTTGGAAAGTAAAGAAAACCGCTGGGCGCTTAGTGCGTGGAGTGGAGTAGGATCCACCATTTCGTAAGCCGTAGGTTATTCTGATAATGCGCCGCACCCAAAATATGATCCAAAATATGATCGCATAATGCTATCTAGCTACTATCCAGTAAACTGAAAGGTGACAAATAAGATGATTGCCACCTACTGTAATAATAGCGAAGTGTTTGGGAATATTACGTAGAATATTTGTAGTTGGAAAGTTATTAGTTAGAAACAATTGTTCGATGTTCTTTGCCTCTAAAGAGCTGTCACATATTTGTTTTTCTTTTCTCCTGTACATAGAACCATTATTGTTATTGTTGTTGTTGTTATTATTAGGTTATTCCTCATTAAAAAAACTGACCACACCCTTCTTTTATATATATATATATATATATATATACTGCTCAATGCTACTAGATAGTAAATCAGAATCTAATACGCATACGATTCAGGTCTGTGTCGCGCGTAATGAAGCGAATCCATCAATCTGCGTATGTCAAAACAGCACGGGAAACGTGTCGGTCGCAATGCACATGTACGTCGTCGCCGGTACGTGCATGTCAGCCAGCAAGTTGCATGTGTATATCTTGTATTCTCGTGCCAGTACGTGTGCATGCCACCATTATTCATGCCGTGGGCTGTACTGGATGTATCTATCTCGATCTCCACAGGTACTACCTATATTAACTCTTCGTGGAAACGACCCTCTTCGCCCTGGCCTCGTCGCCTCTAAAAAGACGACTGTCCGATCGTCCTCAGAAGGTCAGGATCGTGTGGAGCCGTGCCTGCGCTTGGTGCGCTGCCGCTGGGACGCGCGTCTGGTGGGTCTGTCCTCGAACGTCGTCCCGCTCCAGACACCATCGTTCTAGGTGGGCCTCGTGGGCTTGCCCACGCCTTCTGCGAGACGCGTCATCTGTACCTACGCCAAGGGCGTGGGTGATCTTCTAGTAATTACTTAAAGCAAACATGCGCCGACGAAACCAGCTGCCAGCTCCCAGAATAAGAAACACATGTTGTGAATGTGTGTACTAGCCACTGATCATGGGACTAGTACGGTACACACATAAGGTCTTCGGGTATTCCACGCCCGAGGGTCCGACACAAGTGATGTATCCCAAAAAGAACATGTAGCTCTTTGCTTGTATTATGTTGATAAACTAGGAAGGGTATGTGAGTGGTTCCTTGGAGTAGTTCATGTAGCTGATACCACTTCTTTGTCACTTAAGGATGCAATTGAGTCTTTACTTATTGATCAGTCTTTGAGTCTTACTCAAATCCATGGACAAGGATATGATGGGGCTAGTAACATGAAAAGCAAGATTAAAGGGTTGAAAACTTTGATTATGACCGAGTCTCCTTCTGCTTATTACATCCATTTTTTTTGCACATCAACTCCAATTAGTTCTTGTGGGTGTTGCTAAGGGCAATGCAGATTGTGTTTGGTTTTTTGACGAACTATCAAATTTGTTGAATGTTATTGGAGTTTCTTGTAAGCGCCATGAAATGCTTCGAAACACTAGAGCTCAGGAGGTTTTGGAAGCGCTAGATTCTAGTGAAATTGAAAGTGGACAAGGGTTGAATCAAGAGATGGGGTTGGCTAGGCCCGGTGACACGCTTTAGGGTTCTTATTACAAAACTGTTTTGCACATTATCAGTTTGTATTCTACAATCCGCAAAGTACTCATAAAGATTGGAAAAAAAAAACCCTTCCCTAAATAATGAATGGGGGAAAAGTCCATGTTATGGTGGCAGCCCTTGGGTCATTTGATTTTGTTTTCATGGCAAACTTGATGCTAGTCATACTTGGTTACACGGATGATTTATGTCAATCTTTGCAAAAGAGGGACCAAGATATTATTAATACTATGACACTTGTTAATTTGGCTAAGAACAAATTGCAACATCTAAGAAGCCATGGCTGGGAAGATTTTCTTCAAGAAAAAGTTACTTCATTTTGTATGAAACATCGCATTAAAGTTCCCGAGCCAAATGAAAAATATGTGTCTTTAGAAAGATCAAAGCATTTTTTTCTCCAAACAAACAAATGATGATCATTTCAGAAGGGAAGTATATATTGGCATCATTGATAGTGTTTTTCAAAGTCTTGACAATCGGTCTGACAAAGTTAATATGGAGTTTCTTGTGTGCATGTTTGCTTTGAATCCTCGCAACTCATTTGAAGCCTTTGATAAGAAGAAAGTACTTAATCTTGCAAAAAAATTTATCCCTATGAGTTTTCAAGTACAGATTTGATAACTCTCTTTTCAACTTCATAACTTCATTGATGACATGTGAAGTGATGATAGATTTAAGGACCTTAACAATCTTGGTGACCTTTCTATTAAGCTTGTTCAAACAAAAAAGCATGAAATTTATAAGTTGATATATTTGCTTCTCAAATTGGTATATATTGCTCCTACCGATGGTGACGACGAGCGTTGAAAGAGTATTTCCCGCTATGAGTCTTGTGAAGAACAAGTTGAGAAATAGTATGGACGATCAATTCTTTAATGATTGTTTAGTCATATTTATTGGAAGACAAATTTTCTTGAAAGTTAATGAAGATGATATAATGAAACGTTTTCAAGGCATTAAAACAAGTAAAGTAGTATTATAATTATCTTTGCATAGTTGTATATTTTGTAATTTTCTATTCATGTAAGACTTTATTTAAACTAAATGTATTGTGCTTTTGATAAATTTGAAATCTATGTGTTGGAATTATAATGTTATAAAATTATTGTATAAACTATAGAATTATGAGTATATACACACCTATTGGAAAATTTCAGTTTCGCCACCAGACGTTGGCATCGCGGAGGTTGCCGAGACCTACATTCTTGTCTCCCACCCGGACCTCCTCCTTCAGGCGTTCCTCCAGCCCGTCCGCGTCTACCTCCGGAAGCAATCCATCAACCTGCCGCTCACCGTGTCCGCCGCGCTCGCCATTTCACTCCACCTGCCCATCAACTACGTGCTCGTCTCCGTCCTCGAACTCGGCATCAGGGGTGTCGCATTGGCCTCTGTACTGGCCAACTTAAACCTCCTCCTCTTCCTCTTTGGTTATATATTGCTCAAGGGCGTGCACAAGCGCACCGGCGGTTCCGCGCTCTCGGCCGAGAGCTTCCGGGGCTGGGGCGAGCTCGTCAGCCTCGCCCTGCCGAGCTGCGTCAGTGTCCGCCTCGAGTGGTGGTGGTACGAGATCATGATCCTGCTGTGCGGCTTGCTCGCCAACCCGCAGGCCACAGTGGTCTCCATCACTCCATGGGCATCCTTATTCAGACGACGTCGCTCATCTACATCTTCCCTTCCTCGCTCGGCTTAGGCCTGTCCACCCGCGTCAGCAACGAGCTCGGCGCGAACCGGCCCGAGCACGCGCGGCCTCATGCCCGGGTTCGCATTCGGCGGCGTGGCGTCCGCGTTCGCGTACCTCGTGCGGGGCGCGTGGGCGACCATGTTCACGTTCACGGCCGACCCGGCGATCGTCGCGCTCACCGCGTCCGTGCTGCCGATCCTGGGCTCGTGCGAGCTCGCCAACTGCCCGCGGACGGCGGGGTGCGGCGTGCTGGGGGGCAGCGCGCGGCCCAGGGACGCCGCCAGCATCAACCTCCGATCGTTCTACCTCGTCGGCACGCCCGTGGCGTTCGTCCTTGCGTTCTGGTACCACTACGACTTCAAGGGCCTGTGGCTCCGCCTCCTCGCGGCGCAGGCGGCCTGCGTGGTGCGCATGCTGCTGGTGATCGGACGGACGGATTGGGCCGCGGAGGCCAAGCGCGCGCAGCAGCTCACCGCAGCAGGCATGGTGACAGCTGCGGTGGACGCAAAAGAGAGCAGCGGCAAAGGCGGTCACGTCGCGAATGTTGCGGCGGACGGCGGAGAGAAGTCGGGACTGCTTATCGACGTTGTGATCGAGCAACCAAATGATCAGTGCTGACAGCTACGGCCTGTTCATTCCGTTCGACATTTCGGGCCACACTTCTTTTTTTTCCCATATTTTTGGCGGGAGAGGAATCAGAGGCTGACATAGTGACAATTTTGTTACCCATTGGTAATCTGTAAAGATTTTTTCTGATGGTTATTACAGAAGATGAGAAGATTCACTGAAAATATCACAGATTTTTTTGTCTGACAAAACAGCCTTCCTCACAACATTTTGCTTTCGCAGCCACCCCTGGTCAAAGTGTGCATGGGCGGCTAATGTTTGCAGTTGCAGTTGCACCCCAATGATTCGAAGCGCTTACGACTTCTATATGAATCAACAATGATCCGAGAGCGGCACCCATGTGTTTAAACCCCAATGAAGAAACCAATGCTATGCTAGCGATGGTCAACTGTGAATTTTCCTATGCTTAAACGTACAACTGCTCAGTTCTAGTTTCGTTTAAACTACAACAGCACCACGTTGAAACAAACTAGTAGCACTCCAGTAATTTTCTACACTGCGAAGACTTAAAAGAAGAACTGCTATAGTTCAAACAACGTCGTCCACTAGTACTACTACGTCCGGTAGTAAAGTTAAACTTGAACGGAATAAGATGCAGATGCAGGCGTGCAGCATTGCAGCTCACATAGATCCCGGTGATGTTCGGTCGGAGGGCGCAGGACCAAGACCAACCAGGCCTCCCCGCGCCACAATGGGCAACGGAAGAAAATGCGATGGGGAAGGTTCTCATGTGAGGTCTATCCCATCGGTCGTTCATTTGGGTTGATTAAGGGAATCAACGGCTGATGGGGCGAGACCCTCGGCAAATTTCCTTCCACGGGCGACGGGCATGAGGTCCAGTGGATCCGCCTGTGCCACGCATAATTATACCGGAGGCCGTACAATGATTTCAGCGGCGGTGACCTGCGTAGTATAAAAATCTCTCGCTGCGCTTCTTCGACCTCCGAGAACATATACGTCGTCGCCCGTACGTACATGCATGCCAGCCAGCAAGTTGCATGTGTATATCTCGTGCTAGTGTGCGTGCCACCATTATTCATGCCATGGGCTGCACTGCATGTAGTTTTCTCGATCTCCCCCACAAGCTAAAGCAAACATGCACCGACGAAACCAGCTGCTAGCTCCCAGGAATAAGAGTTCGATTCCACATATATGCCGCTCTGCGTCCGTTACCATCCAGACTTTAAATAACAGGGAACTTAAAAAAATAATAGATATTTTCTCGCAAATCGTCAAGATCGAGAGAGTCCATAGAATTTATGAACATTAGAATCTTCATTAAAATGGATTTCATTTGGTAGTATCTTTTGCGCATTTTTTTTAACAATAAACTCTAGCTTTGCCCAATAGAGATAAAGCTTGAAAGAGTTGGAACTGTTTTTTTTCAGTTGCAATATATAACTCATTTTTTTTTTCTAATTGGTTTCTCATTGAAATAAAAAAATCTTTCAATCTATCTATTAGAATTTCATTAATTTCATCGTTAAATACAACGAATTTTTTATTTTAGCAAAATTTCTAGAATAAAAGCCTTCATGCTCTTATTAATACGTAAGATTTACCAAGCCTAAACCAATTTATTTGTGGATTTTTGATATGATAGGTACAAGTTGTCGGTCCAAGAACACACTACTTTTCGTAATAGAATCCTCATACGTCGCCTTTCCGTCACCTTTGGCCCCAATGACGTGCCATCCAATTCCGATCTCCCAATTATTCCTTCTGTTTTTGCATGCCGAAGCAAAGCAGCAGACAACCAGATAAGACACGCAGTTTGCTCATGGGAACCCAATTCCAAGCACATTCCATCGATCTGCAGTGTGGCAGTGTCCTCTGATTCCCACTTCCCTAGCTATAAAAGCGCAGCAAGGACACAAATTCATTCCTAGCTAGCTCGATCAGAGCCTCAGACACAAGAACGAGACAGAAACACGTAGAATCCATTGTTTCCTTTCGAAAAGCTAGCTATTGATCATACACTTGATTTAACTGAGTAGTAGGTACCTAAAGAAAGAGAGATATGATAGCGTGGGGTGATATCTACAAGGTGGTGGCGGCAATGGCGCCGCTCTACTTCGCACTGGGGCTGGGGTACGGCTCGGTGCGATGGTGGCGGTTCTTCACGCCGGAGCAGTGCGGCGCCATCAACACGCTGGTGGTCTACTTCTCCATGCCCTTCTTCACCTTCGACTTCGTCGTCCACACCGACCCCTTCTCCATGAATTACCGCGTCATCGCCGCCGACGCCATCTCCAAGCTCCTCACCATCCTCGCCATGGCCGCCTGGGCGCGCTGCTGCGCCAAGGCCGGCGCCTACTCCTGGTCCATCACCGGCTTCTCCCTCGCCACCCTCAACAACACGCTCGTCGTCGGCGTGCCGCTGCTCAACGCCATGTACGGCAAGTGGGCGCAAGACCTCATCGTCCAGATCGCCGTCGTGCAGTCCATGGTGTGGTTCCCACTCCTGCTGCTGGCCTTCGAGCTGCGCAAAGCCTGGGTCGTCGGGGACATCCTCCCGTCCACGGCCGGCGTCGACGGCTCCACCACCAGTGACCGAGGGCGCCGCGTCGAGCCCCTGTCGTCGTCGTCGTCGTCGACGACGTCTCCGGATAAGGACGGCGACGTCGAGATGAACGTGGAAGCGCCTGCCAGTGCTAGCGGGACCCGGTTCTTGCCGATGGCGAGGACCGTCGGGCTGAAGCTCGCGAGGAACCCCAACGTGTACGCCAGCGTCCTCGGCGTCGTGTGGGCGTGCATCGCCTACAGGTACGTGCAAACCCTGCCGCCTCGATCGTACCCGGCGAACCGCCGCACCTGCGTTACGAACATCACATGCATGCATCGTCATATACCGGAAAGTTCACGAGTGTTATCCGTGCATGCAGGTGGCCGCAGCTCAGCATGCCGGGCATCGTGACGGGGTCGCTGCAGGTCATGTCCAAGACCGGCACGGGAATGGCCATGTTCAGCATGGGTAAGGAAAGGCACGCATGCAAGAACTAACATATGACACGAACGTACGTACATAAGGTTCACGCCTGTTCATGCACGGATGCTGCAGGCTTGTTCATGGCGCAGCAGGAGAGGATCATCGCGTGCGGGGCGGGGCTGACGGTGCTGGGGATGGTGCTGCGGTTCGTCGCCGGCCCGCTCGCCACGCTGGTCGGGGCCTTCGCTCTCGGCCTCCGCGGCGATGTGCTGCACCTCGCCATCATACAGGTACGTGCCACAGCGTTGTCTCAGCTGGGCAGCACACGGAACTAACGTCACATCACGCGTCCAATCGCCCTTTTCGCTGTGTACGGAATGCTAACGCTATTTCCTCTGTTGATGTACGCAGTTTTGGCGATTACTTTTGACCGATCTAAATAATTTGTTTTTGTGTGAGTAGCTTTTTTAGCGAACAAAACATGCTTTAGAATTTGTTTTCCGGAAATACCCGGAGAACGTACGGACGGACGTTGAAAAGACAAACTTGGCAAGGTCGATCCGGCGAGTCTACGACAGCAGGACGTAGTAGTGTTACACGTACTCATTCCAGTACGTGCCTGGTGCTAAACAAGGCGGCTCGTTGCAAGCAAATGAGATCGCAGTGTTGCTCCACTCTGAGTACTCGCGTAGGTCCGGAACTAACTTTTGCGTCAGATGAGCGTTTCTACGGCCGGTCAGCCCACCGCGCCAGCCAGTGCTAACTCACTTTACCGTTTTCTAAATTGTCATTTCTCGGCAAGCAAGTTGGTGTATGCTTTTCGCTTTAGATGTGTCCAACAGCTATGCATATATGAAACGAACGAGTGACATAAAAGATGGAGTAATGCATATACGGATCATATCGTTCAGTAAAAATGAAACGAGCTAATAAAGCCATGCTAAAAGCGTAAAATGGCATCATACATGGATGGTAAATTTGCCTAATTAAGACGACGTTCTGAAGATCTCTGACTGCTCGATAATTATCCACGTACATGCAGGCCGCGCTACCTGAAGCTATTGCTTCCTTCGTCTTCGCAAAGGAGTACGGGCTTCATGCCGATGTACTTAGCACGGCGTAAGTCTCCCCATCAGTGTCACAATAATTTCCCCTCGTGTTTCCCCCCTTGTGTTATGCTCAAGGACTAACTTGGCGAACATAATTGTGCTTGTGCATGCAGGGTTATATTCGGAACACTGGTTTCTTTGCCGGTGCTCATCGCATACTACGCAGTTCTGGACATCGTGTGATGAACAACTGCTTATAGTACTACACAACCCTACTGAGATGTACACTAATATACGCGTGTAGTTAAATGGTTGTGCAGCTTGTGCTCGATCACGTAATATATGTCATCCCCTTGTTTTTCACCAGAACTCATGTGTAGCAAGCTCTGAGTTTTTTTTTATTAGTACGAGCAGAGTAATATAATAAAGTTTGCAACACCTTATACCCTTGAATCATTTGATGTGTTATCTGTTATGTGTATGGAGGTAAAAGTCTATCGTGTATGCATGAGAAATTCAATGATCCCCTCGCAAATAAAAGGGGGGAAAAATCAATCGATGGTGCTCTCAATTATCTATGGGTTAGTAATATTGATTGAGTTCTTCGTGCTGACTCACTCACCTCATTTAAGATAACTCACTCATGGAATCAGGATTCAGGGCATGTACAAAGGGTGGTGCCAGTCGTTTCTTCGTCCTGTCATGTAAGAGTGGTTGTCTCTTGTCTCAGGTGTTGTAAATATGCCCTAGAGACAATTATAGAGAGATGATTATATTTCGTTATGTTCATAATTTATTGGATAACATGTTATCTTGTTCCAAGAATAATATCGTTAATATTTATGATCAAGTATGTAATTATTGTGAAACTCTATATTTATCTTTGCGATGATAATTCTAAAGCGATCCCTAGTTGGAAACATATGAATAGACTAGCATATGTATTGGTTGATGACTATGTTTCACGGATCATAGATATGGAGATATCAAACCAATAATATGGACACATGTTAGCGAACATGGGGTTCGATCGACCCACCATGAGACACTGCGAGAACGTACGTTGTATTCTTATATGTCATCAATTGGTCTTATTTATAATGCGAATGCTATATCCTTAGACTTGAGATCGTCGCACGTACTTGAGATGTGTAGTGACTTACTTAGGGGTTGCCAAACGCTACTCCGTAACTGGGTAGTTATAAAGGTAGCTTTCGGATTTGTCATGATACATGCGTCGAGGCATGGTCGATCAAGAAATTAAAGGATTTGCCCCTCCATACAACTGGAGAGATATCTCTACGCCTCTCGAGGGATCGGATTCTAGAAATTTATGGTCATGCTACTCACGGTTAAAGAGTTAACCATAGTCGGGGAATTCAAGTCACGTGATCGAGAAAGAGTGGTCGAGCTAACCAACAAGGATGGCACGTACTCACCAAGTTTGACCGATATTGAGGCAAAGGGAAATACATATGAGATTTGTTAAAGGTTCGTTCGATGTGATCTTTACGTATACTCGGGAGTCGGCATGTCCTGCTAAGGGCCACTACCGATTAGTGGACGAGTAGAAGTACTCAGGCCATGTCCAAGCGTACGTGAACCTATAGGGTCACACGCTTAAAGGGCTGGGACACGTTTTGGATGGTGATCCGAATTCTTATGGGCCACGAGTTCCTAATGGGACTCAAAGTTCGAGACCCATCATTGATGCCTATATATAAAGGGGCAGTGGCATAGGGTTAATGTGATTTTGGAATTCCTGAAATCCTAAGCAGCACACCTCTCTCGTCCAAAACCGTGCAGCCGGCGCTAGCACTCCGGCGCGTGGTGTCCCTGCCCCGTACGTGTGATACCTTGGAGGCGTTACTACGAGGCTTCAACGCTAGAATGATCCGCAAAATTGTGATGGTCGCAAGGAGCACTTGGAGGAGCCGCGAGGCTAGTACGACTACAACCGCACCAACGCGCTACATCGACTCTTCTTCCGCTGCGAGTCTGCGTGTCTAGTGGTAATCATGTGATCTATTACTAGCAGAAGTTCCTTAGTTGCACGATAGATTTTTGAAATTGCACTAGTATAGCCTACCCGTGTTCCTTCATCTGGGTGAAGAGACGACCCAAGCACTTGAACAAACAACATAAATGCAACACAAAACACCATTACATAAGTTAATGTCTCTTAACAAACATGTTGTTTCATGTAAGAATTAAAAGATTGTGGTGTTCTATAGAGACAATAACCCATTATAAAATGTTATATTTTCTCTAGATGATATTGAGGAGGTACACAGACAAAGGTCGCCTCTACCCTTGTACACGGGATGGATATGGGGGCAGATTCGTATTGAAATCACTTTACATGGAGCGTTGCTATTTGCTCGAAGGTGATGCTTTTTTTTCCTTTTAGAAAATTCCGTACCATTTGCTAATTGCTAACGAGTACTCACTACACTCCTGCGTTCCTAGCTATGTATTCATGCAATGCTACCCATGGCAGCTAACATTGTAAAAAAAAAATCATGTGCATATATTATTATCTATATGCTAGCTAGGGGTTTTTGAGCCTAATTTATTTCAAAATCTCTCTATAAATATAATCGAAATCACCCAATTGGATGATAATACTAATCAATTACGAACTTGACTATGGCAGCTTTATTTTTCATGGAACTTACTTGGGGCTTGTTCCTAGAAATTTTTTTTGAAATAATCTATTTTTTATTCGAAAATACAGAAATAATACCGCTTAATTTTTTTACAAAAATAATCCCGTGTCGCCGTACGGTTGGGCGAGTCGAGCAAGTCGCCCAACCGCACTGAGACAAACCTTCAAGTCGCCCAATGGAACGGCAATTTAAAGGTTCGAGGCGTAGTCGCTTTATGGAACGACGACTTGAAGAGAGTCGCCATACGGTCGAGCGAATAGGTGGCAGCTCAACCCAAGTCGCCCAACCGTATGGCGACTTGGGGCGGCTATAAAAACTGCGCGCGGCCGAACCCTCGCCATTCCACCGAGCGAATCGACGGATTCCAACTCGAGCGGAGAAGAAAAAGAGAGAAAGAGAGGGAAAAAAGAGGAGGGGAAGAAGAGGAGGAGGAAAAAGAGGTTTTTCGTTTCGCATCGACGACTAGGACGGTAAGTTTGTAGTATTAATTTGTACAAGTTTATTTTTTAAACCATGATAGGATAGCAAGCAACTTTATGTGTAGTGGCATATTGTTAGCAAATATTTAGAGATAGCATGATTAATTAGTAACCATAGTACGTTAGCGAGCAACATCGTGTGTAGTTACATATTGTTAGCAAATGTTTAGAGATAGCATGATTAATACAATTAGTTTAGAAGTTCGTATGAAGGAAAAATGAATTAGTAAAAATAAATTTAGTTGTACTATACCGCGTGCTACGCTAATTGCGTACGGGCTAGATGAATGATAACATGTTACTTTTGTATTATATAAACATGTCGATAACTCGTGCATTCGCAAATGCTAGTTTATAGAATGTTAAATACAAGTATTTTTTTTTGTACAATAAAGAATTGAAAACATTTACTTCATAGTTTTGGTTGGATTAAGGAATCACAGATACATGGTTCGAAACACGTAGGATTGTCAAACATGTAACGATGATGTATTAAATATTTCGCAATCCATAGCAGTCGGTACAGGCGTTAACGTAATATAGCCTTTCATAGGAAAAGTTATGTCTTTACCACGTGGGTTTCATGAAATTGTATATGTATTACCATTGTGTTGGAGCAAAGTCTTTAGGTGCCACTAAGAACATATCAAATATGATTTATTTCCCATTGGAATATAATTTAAATGCTTAAGTAATCTGAATGCTTTTAATTTCTTAATTTGCAGGTATGGCTCAAGACCATAGTGGTTCGGATTGGCATTTCAGTCTGCTGAACCGGTTGGTCGATGTGCAGCACCGCGCGAGCCATCGTGTGCCGCATCCGGTTGGCGGGGACGACGCGGCTGAGTTGGGGGTGGTTCGTACGTAGACACCCTGACGGGCTTGGAGACTAGACCCACGCTGGGTAGAGAGGTTTATCCGCAAGCTGTGTCATTTTTTATATCGTATGCACACTATGTACTTACTTCTTCGTGCTTTGTAGGCTGAGCCGTTCTGGCCTTCTACCTCTCGCACGGATGGTAGAGGCCACCGAAGAGGACGGCGGTCTGGTCGACGATGATGGGGAGGTCCAGGCCGGTCCGGAGCGGTCACGACGATTCCTGTTCGACCGGTCGCTCCTGACTGCCCTGGTAGACCGTTGGCGGCCCGAGACACACACCTTCCACCTCCCTTTCGGGGAGATGGCCCCTACTCTGCAGGATGTCGCGATCTTTGCTCGGCTTGCCTATCGCGGAGCCCCGCATTCCTCGCTGACGCTTGCCGTCGTGGCGCGCGACGCCCTATTTGGCAGGTTTCAAGGGGTTCTTGGGGCGGAGGCCACGCCTCCATACTTCGACTTCTCAGAGCGACAGCGGCATGGCCTGCCCCTGCGGTGGCTTTCACAGTTCCAGGTACGTATACTACCTATTTTCCATGTTTAGCGATTCATTGGCGTAGCCATATGGCGGGCTTACTAATTATTCGTTTACTGCGTGGTCGGCGGATGGTCCCACAGCCCACCGTCGACCAGGTGTCGCGGCACCTGGTGGCGTACCTGTTGTGGCTCTTCGACTGGGTACTGTTTACCAGCAGCCACGGTGACTCCGTCGACGCCCGCCTCGTGGGGTACACGAGGGCCATCGTCGACGGCGACGAGCTAGAGATCAGTTGGGGCTCGGCCGTACTTGCGCGATGTACGCGGCATGTGCGATCGTCTTTGAGGATCTAAGCCCGCATCTATCCTCACAGTTGCCCCTCTTGCTGCGGTTGTGGTCGTTCGAGCGCTTCTCTCTCGGACGGCCCATGCTGGTAGACTCCGGACCGTACGGCGCAGACATGTACCATGAGGACGCGGTGGACCGGCCGACCGTAGGGTCCCTTTGGTGTCGTAGACGGGTACATACTTCCCTAAATCTTTTCTTCAGTCGTATTACAGGTAATCCTTTGTAACCACTGTTCTGGCCCGCAGGCACAGTATGCACATGTGCAAGTCACACGTGCGTACGAGCACTTTGTGGAGCAGCTGGACCGTCTCACCGCCGATGACTGCGCTGGAGCCATACTCCGTCGAGAGACGGAGGCCGTGCTCGCGGGCTGTCTTCACTATCTTTGGCGCTGACCGAGCGTCTTGGCGACGCAGAGGAAGCTTCGTCTTCGGCGTGTTCGCCGAGACTACGCAGCGCATGCAGGTGATCGCCCGATTCGGCCTCCGCCAGGTTGTTCCAGTTCCCGTCGGGACGAGGGTGCCTGAGTCGACCCACGCGTGAGTTACATGCAACACATGTTCACATATGTTTTTGATATTTCTGTAACGGTGGCTTCTAATTGCAGTGGTACATTTCGCAGGCATAGTAGGAGGGGTGGCACCAGGACGCAGTGGCCGGCCAAGATGGAGCCGTGAGTGGCACAGTGGGCGAACACCCACAAGGACTGCGTGCCAGAGGACGGCCCGTACGACCCTAGTGTGTACGACGAGTACTTTCACTGGTACGCTCCGCAGACACGCACCAGGCTGGTGCATGTCGTCGACCCTCCCCCCGCTCGCGTGCCAGCACCGACCGACTCCTACCCTCTGCCCTTAGCGCGGAACGTGCACCTCGCGGTACATAAAATCATGTTTGAAAATGTATGCGTACTGTTACCTGAATTATAGGTTTGACGCTTTGACATACTCCTTGCGAGCGGACATCAGCGTCGGGGTTGCTGGGCAGACGGTCGATCCTAGACAGGATCGGCATTGGTGCGGAGGTCACGCGCGACGAGCTAGTGCAGTTTGTTCGTCGGGCCTGCAGTGTGGCGAGGCAATGTGTGGCCCTGACGTCATGCAGGACGGTACAGGAGGTGGCCTCGTCGGTGCAGGAGGTGGGCTCGTCGGTCCGGGAGGTGGCCTCGTCGGTGCATAGGTCAAGGACGCCACGTCCTATAGCCCGGCGATGAGGCTCGGGAGGGCGCGTCCGTGCCCGCCTGCGTTTCACGCCGCCTCCTCGCTGCTGCGCTGGGCGAGCTAGAGGGTCCGGGTGAGCGCGGAGTGCACCCCACCGCCATAGCCACCACCACCGGCGTCGTTGCAGGACACCTACCAGAGAGCGTCAGGGCAGTATGTTCTCATCCTCGACCCGTCCGGACAGTATGGTGGGTATGACATCTCGCACTTCGCCTGCCAGTCAGGTACGTTTCCTCTCTTCAGGTTTGCGATCATCGATATATTGTAGAGATTAACATTATTTGCCATGCAGGTGTTGTTTTCCAGCAGGCACCTGAGTTCTCCCCGCACGAGGACGTGGATCGATTTCTGCGGAAGCACCGTGGAGGTCTAGGGGCGGTGAGCCCGCACTGCCGAGGTTATTTCCATTGAGCAGCTTAGCGGGCCCCCAGTGATCACGCAGCAATAGGTGAAGTCGACCCCCCCTAGGACCACGGATCGGTAGGACTCCTGAGCGCCTTTCCCTGTCTGGGCCCCGGCCTAGGCACCCCGCTTCAAGCCCAGCGGGCGTATTCTGGCGCAAACCGGGTGTGGGGCGGGCGGCGACGGAGGAGGTCTTTGCAGTGGCGCAATGGTGGCGATATGGGTTTTACATATTATGTGTTTACGTATTGTATTTCGTAGGTACTATGACATGGTTGTCTATGCATAACTTGTATTATGTGTTGACGTATTCTCCTCCGTAATTACTATGACATCGTTCGTGACCTAGTCGGGCCAATACTTACTGCCAAGTCGTCCAACTCATTTATTCGATGCATATAACTTAAAGCACGCGACACATCGATGCAACATGTCAACTCGATAAAAGGCAACCGCAATAATGCGTCCACCATTTAGTTACATGCTTTAGGAGATTGAACATAAGTGCGTACAGAAGGGGACACTACCGACGTACAAGCTTCTCCGCCCGTGCCTAATTGTAGAAGGTGCCTCTCGCTACCCACATAGAGTGTTCTCTAGTTGGGCGCCTCGGACGTGGCTGGCCATCGTTGTAGTGGCACGCACATATGCAACTAGGGTTGGCACAAGAAGATGTGGGATCATAGGAACTTCCTATGTTCATGACCTCCTCATTGCCCCTCTCGCGCTGCATCTGTTGGCGGAGGTCATCATTTTGCTCCTTGAGATCGTCAATTTGCGCCTCCAAATCAAAGATTCGGTTCCACAATACATCCACGTACCTCACAACATGTCGTTCATGGGGAGGATCGATCCAGCGGGTGAAGTTGTATTTCGCCATCTGCTACAAGGGACAGTTAGTACGGAGGATGTATTAGCAGTAACATGAACAAAACTATTTAGCCCAGAGTATGGGCATCGGAAGAAACGCCGCCCACCATCGAAAGGGCCGTCTATGACCTTCACGATAGCGTCCTCCCCGTGTCCGCATTTCGGCCATACCGGTTGAGCACGCTTCTTCGGCATCAACAGGTAGTTAGGGCCGAAGTCCTCCCTCCTTTCGACGAGAAGGTGCGCTTCGGCGACCGGTTGGGCGGGTCCTCACTGGCTCGCCATCATATGTTACTGTAAGACGGAGAAGGTTCTTCTTCTTACAGTTTCAAGGGTCGAGTGGTCCTAATTTCAGAGCGTGGGGCGTGCGTTTTATAGGCCCGCGGGGGAGGCTAACAAAGCGAGTAATGTATTAGCTTGCAGATGACAAGACTAGACAGGACTGACTACTTTGATTATAGACAAGACCAAACGGGGCAGGTTTGCGCAGTGACAAGACAAAATGGGGGCAGCCTTGCGCAGTGATAAGACCAAACGAGGCAGCTTTGCGCAGTGACAAAACCACACGGGGTAGCTTTGCGCAGTGATAAGACCAAAGGATTCAGCTTTCTGCAGTGCCAAGACCACACGGGGCAGCTTTGCGCACTCAGAAGACCACACGGGCCAGCTTTCCGCGGTGATACGACCAAATGAGACAGCTTTGCGCAGTTTAGGGTTGTAACACCCTAATTTTCAGAGCCTTTTTGAACATGTTCAAAATAAAAAGAACCATTTGGTTTTGATGGGAATTCCAAGCTTAACCTGAAGTTTTCGGAATTTGAAGTGTTGAAATGACTAAACTAAACTTCAACTAACCAAAAGCTTGATTCTCTTGGTTTTGCTCTAGCTCTCTGGAGCTAACTTTCCTTCTCTTGTTAGTACTTCTTCTCGTCTATCCCACTTAGACATTCTTTTATGTCCAGACTGTCCCTCTTGTTTGACCTCTGCTGTGGTCATCTCCTCCTTGTCTTTTCGGGTCCTTCCTCTCCCCTGGAAATCTCTCTCTATTGAGACCTTTTGTCTAGTCTACCTCTTTGGTCCAGACCACCTTTGGGTCGGGACCTCTCTCTTAATCTCTCTTTTGTAGTTTAGACCTCCCTTGAGGTTTAGGCTTCCTTTGTAGCTAGACCTCCTCTGAGGTCTAGATCATCCTTGTGGCTTTAAACCACTTTCCTTTTTATTTGGGAACTCTCTTCAGATCAGATCCTCTCTGTGTCCAGACCTTCCCTTTGGTTTGAGCCGCTTTGGATCTCTTTGTTGGTTTGAATCTCTTTGGTTCAGACCTCCTTCCTGTGTTCAGACTTTTTCTAAGTCTAGACTTCCCGGATGATTAGACCCTTTTGTATGCCCAAACCTCCTTACCACTTGGACCTCACCTATGGTGCGGATCTCTCCTTTGTCTTGATCTATTTGATGTCTGTATCTCTTTTTGATCATAGACCTCATTCTTTGTTTGGGTATACTCTTATGCTAGACCTCCCCTCAAGTCTTTTGCTTGAGTCTCCCTCATGTTCACTAGAACGCCCAGTAATTCACTTGAATCCACTTGTGTCCAATTAAACCTTCTTTGCATTTGATTGAACCACCTTTGTGCTCAAATTGGACCTCCCCTGGTCCAGATTTTCTTCTCTGGCTTAGACCTCCTCGGGGTCTAGGTCTCCCCTCATAACCACTTTAGTTCCTTTTATGCTCTTGTGAACCTCTCGGTGATCACTTGGACTCCTTTTCGCCCTGATCTCAGTAAACCTTCTCTTTGGAAAAGTCCTCCTAGTGCAATCTGGTATTACCGCCCCAACTCGCGGTATTACCGTTTTCTAGGACCTCCCTTATGTTCACTGGGCCTCTCTCACGCAGATTCAGACCTCACCCTGGTGGATCTAGTGGTTCCGACCTCTTCCGTGTTAGATCCCAGGGCCCAGACCTCATGCTTGTCAAATCTAACAGTTTTGATCTTGTCCTTGATAGATCTGACGGCTCCAATTCCTCCCGCGTATCCTTGCTTACGCGGACCTCCTTTCTTTGCCGATCGTGACCGTTAGGATCTCCCCCGTGAGGTCCTAGCCATCAGATCTCCACCTTTCTATTTGAGCTTGACCTTCGGACCTCCCGTGAGTAGGTCGTTGGACTTCCTATCCAGAGGACCTCCTCCTGGTTGTGTCTGTTAGACCTCACTGTCCTTTGACCTCATCCTAACCGCCCAGACCTCCTTCGAGCAAGCCTAGACCGTTAAGATGTTCCTTGATCGTATCTGAGCCATCCAGACCTCTTTCAGAGGTGATCTAAACCGCTCCGACCTCCTTTGATCATCATCTCTGAGCCGCTCAGATCTCCCTTGCTTATTTTCTTGATCGTCAGGACCTCTCCTGACTTTTGATCTTGACCGTCAGACCTCCTCCTTATGAGATCTGACCGTCAGGACCAGCCTTTTGTGGGTCCTGTCCTCAGGACCATCTCGTGGGTGTCTTTCGGACCTTCTGTCCATGAGACCTCCCCCTTGTGTGTCGTTTGGACCTCCCCTTGCCTTGATCTTAATCGTTAAAGCTCTCTTGATTTCATCCCAGCCGTTGAGACCTCCCCTGAGTTGGTCTCACTCGCTAAGGACCTCCCTGTTGAGTTTTGGACCTCCTTTAGGTTCCAAATTCCCTATGGTGTTCAGACCCTTATGGTCTGGACCTCCCTTTTGTGTTTAGACCTTTGTGGTTTAGACCTCTACTGTCTTTTGCACCTAATGTCCTTAGATCTCCTTGTGGCCTTTAGGACCTTTTGTCCTCAAAGACCTCCCTGTCTGTCGTCAGGACCTCCTCCTTGGACCGTTCCCTTTAACCAAGCTGTTCACCCTTTTGACTGGTTTCCCTTAGCTCTTAAGTGCATTTGATGTGGGATGAGTCACATTAAATGCTGCCATCTACCCTTGTCCTCTTTTCTACTTTTTGTCACATCCCTTGCTTTCCTTATCCTTTTTCGTACCTTGGGGGTGTGCCTTTGTACCAATACACTGAATTCGGTCACCTTCTTTTTATGATGCTTCTATTCTTTTTCCTCCTTTAAATAGAGCACCGGGGGCACCCACTGCCTCCCTGTTCTTCGTTTCGACCTCTGCTCTCAGCTTTCTGTTTCAGGGAGCTCTCCAAGCTCCTCTGGTTCGGACCCCTGGAGCTCGAGCCCTTCACCCATCAGACCTCCTCCCAAGGATCCTCTCTGGTTTTTCTTTTTAGTATCATCCTCTGCTATTTACTTCTTGCTCAGTTCATTCGGATTTCATTTGGATCTTTATTTGCTTTGCTTTGTACCCGTGTAGATCTTGGCGTTCCAGAGAGACAGAGCTGTGTGAGAGAGTAGATTCTTAAGCTGTCAAGCAAGAGGCAAGTTACACTCTTGATCATATTGCACCTAGTATCTCAAATTATTTATGTTCAATTTCAAAGTATAATGCATGCTTATTTCTACCAAGTTATTTCAATACCTGTCTTTAAACACATAGTTATGCCTATTTCCTTCATATGGCCAACTTTGACATTGAACCCAATCTGTTGTCACCTTAGACAAAACCTGGGATATACATTAGTGTGAACCAGGAGCAATTGTAAAACCAAATGCTTAGTCTTGCTTAGACCAAAAACATTTGATTTGGGGAAATCTTTACCTTCATGACCAAATATGGTTTAAAATGTTTTGACCATGACATTGGGTTGTCATGGGAATATGAATTATTGCTGGGGAAGCAAAAGAGAATGAAAACTGATTTGGACTTGGGCGAATTGGTTTGCTTGGTTGGTGCAATGTCTATGCACGGACTCTATCCTGGCTAAGGTGGAGGTCCAAGGGTTTGTGCTGGTCGCCCAAGTCAGTTGAGGACCGATCTTTGAGCCGCCAATGCTAGGCCTATAATGGGCTATGCCAAAACCGTGCAACCACATGTCTCCAGTATGGGGTGTGGGACCTAGCCAATTAATTTGCAAAACTTCCACCGCAGTTAATCCATTTGGAGGTGTGGGAGGTCTTCTATGACCTATGGTCTTTCATGACCTGTGTTTCCCACTGGTGCAAGAGGGGGCCCAGATCCTGCGGATTTGTATCCAAGGGAGGCGAAACCTTAGCAAGGAGAGGCTGTGGTGGAACAATGCATTGTAAAGGCTTTGTCATGAACTCTAGACCTCTTACCTTTGGTAGTGAGAGGTGGCATCGACGGATGCCGGATAAACTAGAGGACTCATGTCGTGTGGGTAAAGTGTACAACCTCTGCAGAGTTAAATCTATTCGAATAGCCGTGTCCACGGTCATGGACATGCTGGCAGCGGCCACTCAGAGTTAGATATTGGCTTTGGGTTCAGAAATGTTTATTAAACTGTTTTGGGATTGCTATCCCATGGGTTTGGGCAGGGAGCCTAGTGACAGGAGGGTATCCTTCACCACTTGTGATGAATGAATATCCAACTGAAAATCAAGTTTAGAAAATAGATTTTATCTATTAAGTACCTGCTTTGGAACTTAGTATCTGTATTTGAAAGAAACTTGGCTTTACGCAAATTAACCATAATAAGCCTTCCATTGTGATATCCATTTATGCATGTCATTTTGTTATCTAACGGTGTAACTTGCGAGCACGGTTGTTGTGCTCACTCTTGCTTGATGTTTGTCTTTAGCGTGGTCTCGAAGCCCCGGGTTGAGCTTGTTGTGGACCAAGTGGTCCTGGACCGACTAGGATCGCCCTCCAAATTTATTGCTCGTGGTGTATCGGGTGGCCCTTGTGTTTATCTTTCATTATATTTTGTTGCTGAAATTGTAAGCTCTCTTGTAAACAACTTCCTTGATATTAATAAAGCTGGTGTTGTTGCAATGCTATCACTATTGTTGCTGTGAAGAGCTAGTCATGATCCTTGGGACTAGCTCAGTATGCACAGGGAACCTTGGGGCAAGCCCAGTCCTCCACAACCACCCTCAAGTTTGGGCGTGTGTGGTTCTGGGGTGGTCCCAGTCCTCCCCGACCTCCTCTGGTGGGTCGTGGGTGGTCTTGGGATGACCTCGGACCTCCACGACTTCCCCTAGTCTGGCCGTGGCAGGTCTTCGGGGTGCTCCCTGGCTCCACGACCTCCTCAGGTTTGTTCTCCTGGACTTCCAAGAGGTCCTGCTGGACCTCCTGGAGGTCTTGGTGGACTGACCGAGAAGTCCTTTTAGGACCTCCTGGGAGGTCCTGGTGGACCTTCTTGGAGCTCTTAGAGGACCTCTCGGGTGCCCTAAGGTTGGGTCGCTACAAGGGTTTAGGTTTAGGGTTAGCCTTTTGAGATCGAATTGACAACTCAATTAAAGCCTCGCCAGCTTTTAAGATCGAAAAGACAAGACTCTGCAAAGAGAGACATGACAACACTCTGCCTCGCCAACTTTTCAGACTGATAAGACAACACTCTGTAAAGTAAGACATTACTTCTCACTGCAAAGTAAGACGTGACAACACTATACCTCGCCAGCTTTCCAGATCGACATGACAACACTCTACCTCCTCAGTTTTTCACAACTAAAAGACAGGACTCTCCACTCTGCATGAAATTAACCACACCATACCAACCACGGGGCTTATAAAAGGGGGTTGAACCAAACCCAACACTACACAATACATACCCAGCTATGGACTCTTCGGTAAACTTCTACGTAAGGATGTTGCAGAAGCAAAAGTGGCTTAAACTGAAGAGGAGACAGCTAAAATACCTAGATAAATCAATGAAAGATGCTCTAGTGCCACCACGTTTTCCGATCCCGCAGTGTGTGTGTGGCGAACCGGCAGAGATCATTCAATCCACACACCCAGACACCGCGGCCCGGGCGTACTACACGTGCGGGCACTACCTCGTAAGCGTTTCTTTCGCGCGCATCGATTTTCCTCTCCCAGCATGGAATTCCTTATATTTTTAACTTCATCCCCACGTAATGCCAGTCCGAGATGCGCTGCCACTTCTTCCAGTGGATCGACGGCCCGGAGATGTACGACAGGGCATTCATCCAAAGAAGTACATCTTTGAACTACTCGGTGCGGGCGAGAACTTCGTGCGATGGAAACCTTACGTCGGACCTGTTGAGGAGGCACCAAAGGAGCCCAAGATTTCGCCGGCGTAATCCATATCGATGACATCGGTTGAAGAATTTACATCCTTATTACGTCTTTCACATGCGGTGTACTTACCACTCATAGAATCGCAGGACATGGGCGACTTGACATACCAAATTTCACGTGGGCGGTCCGGCGACAAGGGCAAGGGAAAGGCTCATGCGGTGAGCAGCCGCCCACAACAGATCCGATCGCCGGCGTAATCCGTATCCACGACGTAAGCTATGAAGAATTTACATCCTTTTTACGATTTTGAATATACGGTGCACTTACATCATGAAATCGCAGGACATGGACGACTTCGACATACCAGCTCGACGTGGAGAGTCCCGCGACAAGGGCAAGGGAAAGGCTCGTGCGGCTAAGCCTAGCTGCAACAGCGTATCCGGTCGCCCGGGCGTAATCCGTATCCACGACGTGAGTTAGAAAGAATTTACATCATTCTTACAATTCTCACTATACGGTGCACTTACATCACGGAATCGCAGGACATGGACGACTTCTACATACCAGCCCCATATGGACAGTCCCGTGACAAGAGGAAAGGGAAGGCCGACGAGGAGTTCAACGCTGAGCTAGCAAGGAAGGGAAAATGGCCCTGGTCCACACAGTAGGTCAGGTCATTACGTATTAGTCCCCGTCCTACCCTCCATGTTTTTTACTATCCCCTAAAGGCATGTATACTTATATGGTCCAGATGCTTGTGTCGTAGTGTTACGTAGTGGTAGCGAGGATGACTAAAGCAATTAGCCGAACCATCATGCCATGTCACTACGTGTAATGTGCTTCTGTCGGCGTACTTTAATGTACTTCTCGTTCCGTGTCTCCGCTAAGCCATCAAAGCAAGCATATATTGCAAGTATGCCTCTTCTACTGAAATCCCAGAAAAAACCATTCGCACCGCCATCGAATCCTCCATGTTTTATGGCATCTTCATAACCACAACGAGTATTCTCAGCCTCTTCAATTATATTCTATATAAGCTTCATAAAGTACTTCATCGACTACACCTTAATATACGGCAGTATCGTTCGAACGACTTCGTAATATCACTTACCTTTCTACTTACCACTCATTACTATCTCAATTGTCCTCACAAAATTCTCTGAAATTTAGCGACTACAACAATATCTGATTTATCACAAAATGTTATTGCGAGTCCGACATATTTCGTACCCTTCATATTCTACGAAAATAACAAACAGACCAACCAACGTTGTCACCACACTATTATCTTTAAAAAAAAATAACATCATATAATACAATTTGCTAAATACAATACCTACAAAATGTAATATCTATTTTAACACAATTGTTCCAATTGGATTTACATAATTCCAAGTTTATTTGCTTAAATTGCCCACTGGTCGGGCGACTTAAACTAAGTCGCCCACCTACTGCGCAACTTGCTAAACTCGCTCTACAAATCGGCGATTCCAACACATGTCGCACATCCGTTTGGCAACTAGGTTCAGTCAGGTTATAGTCGCCATTCCATTGGGCGACTTGAAGGTTGGTCACAGTGCGGTTGGGCGACTTGCACGAGTCGCCCAACCGTACAGCGACACGAGATTATTCTGTAAAAAATAATTAAGCGGTATTATTTCTGTATTTTCGAATAAAAATAGATTATTTTAAAAAAAAATTCCTTGTTCCTATGGTAACTGATAGGTCAACGTCAACCGGACTGCTCTGAATCACTCTTTCTTAGAGAACTTTTTATCCATCAATTCTCATGTGGGGACTGTCTCCGTATAGCTAGCTATCCGATCGTTCCTTGATATTTGCGATATCATGATCGGACGGTGAAGAAAAGTCCCCACGTAGGGAACCACCACACCGTTGAGGAGGACTGAGAGCCCAGCAACCTTCCATCCACATTCGAATCCTGTTCGGTGTACAGGCTCATCAATTTAGTTAGAGTACACACATGTACACGTCCAGTAAAAAAGCGTGTATCCACACTATATGAGGTTTTAGTGTCTCTGCAAAATTCCTATAGCGTGTGTAATAAGGACACACTTTTTTCCTTGTTTCAGAGCGAGTCCCTATTTTTCTCCTCTGCCACTAAACTCGATTTGCTAAGTATTCAGTGAAATCCCTGCGTCCCGAACAAGCTAAATGTATCGATCGTTGCTACAGTTGCCATCGCTGCACCCGGAACAAAAAAGGGCTGATCTGGTTTTTTCCCTCTCATCGGAGTGCCGCTCCGCAACTAATCAAAAGTGCGTTGCTATGCCCCCTATCAACAATTGTATCTACGGCTAAGTGCAAGAGCGATGTACGAGCCTTTGATATTTCCCTAGTTTCACATTCGTTCCGACCGTCAGGCATCCTAGAAAAGGAACCAATCGCCTCAGAAACTTTCTACCGATCGCCTCAGAAACTTTCTTTCCGTGGTGCGGTGCGTACGAACGCCTTACATATATGCTTGGCCTGAGTGGCTGAGTTGTCTCCCCTGTCGATCGTGGATCATCTTTACAAAAACGTAAACAATAAAATAAAACGGTGGATCGCGTACCATGTTCGTGCTCAGAACATGAGATCGTCGGGCTAGCGCCGCGCGTTCCACGAGTTTCTACTGAGAAATCATCAAAACGCACTACTTCCGTTGACGCGCCCGCGTGCCGGCCGGACGGACGATCACTACTGATCGATCGGCTAGTGGTGAAAACCGTTCCATGCACAGTACGTAGTGCGTCCTGCCATACATGCACAACGTGAGCGAGCGCTGCATGTGCTAACCTCTCAGGCGCCTACTCAGACCACTGCTGGACGCTTATCGCTATGTTATGATCTATCTACACATCACGGCCGGATAGACACACATCCAGAATCTGCATGTTTCCTGGGTAACGGATAGACCGGTGCCTATGCAATATACATAATCCAGATTTGCTCTAGCATCAGAACTAAATAATTAAATCTGTGGTTATGTATGTTAAGTGTGTCTCTTATTGGCTTGTTTCGAGCAAAATATTTCCGCAGGAATTCCAGAAGGATTGCGCTATTCCGGTGATGTTCGTGTGTGCTTTCCAAATGAGCCTATCTAATTGGTGTCAGATAATAGTTCTGGTATCTAGCCCAACACTAGTTTTCGGGTTCGTTTCCTACGTAGTGCATGTCTGAAGCATAAACAGTTGTGATATGCAACTTGTGTACTTCATAAATAAATAAATAAACTAGGGAATTGCTAGAAATCTGTCGACTGAAATTTTCTTGGAAATCAGTCAATTTTTAGGCCGTTGGATGCGCTCTGTGATTGGTGAGAGAGAGGGAGAGGCCGTCCGATGCGCTCTGTGATTGGTGAGAGAGAGGGAGAGAGGGTGGGAAGTGAGATTGGATTGGGGATATAGAGGGGGGTGATATCTGGGGCATTAGATCTTCATCCGATGGCTAAAAAAGTGACTGATTTCCAAGAAAAAATCAGTCGAATGTTGTATAGACGCACCCAATAAACTATTGCCGGTTTGGAGGGGAAAAAATTCATGCCTAGAACGAGAGTTTTTTTTAATCATACATTTTTTTATATTACATAAATAATAACTCAAAAAAAATCACAAAATATACCTTTGCTCTCTTTTGATACGACAATTGCACGTTGTCGCTGTTTGAAAAGGCGATAGATGATGTGGAGTCTGCTTGGGTTCTGCGTGGCAGGAAGCAGCTCTATGTCACCGTTTGAAAGTGCGACAGAACTCTGTTGCTGTTTGAAATGACAAGAGAGGTTATTTTTCCTATTTATTTGTTTGACTACTTTATATGGGTTTTAGACGATTGTAATGTTCGTCTATCAAATATAATTTAGACCACTGGAGACGTATGTTGGAAGCATGATCATATGGTAGAGAAAATTAGAGCCACCGAAAATAGTTAGTTTTTTTATTATGTGATCAACTGGACTGATATTTTGTGAGCTTTAGTTTGAGGGAGAATAGAGCACTGAAGATAAGATTTTAAGCCTAACATAACACTTGATAAATAAGGTGTGATTTACATGGTGCGCAAGGTTTGGTTAGGTACGTATGTTTGCCTTGCTACTCTCTACGGTACAAATGGCAACATGCACGAACAATGAACTCGCACTGCAACTGAGATACATGTGCGCCTTTTGGAATCGAAAACACTTGGCGGATGAAAAACAAGTCAGGCTTGTGGACATACATCTTATTACTCCTACGGGCGCGGGCCTCCCAGTACTCGGCCCAAAGGTATTTTTTAGGTATGTCATCATCCAGAATAATCTTCGGTGCAATAGGGATATCAGGGACCATCGTCGCCTTTCCCTTGTTTTCCCCTCTCCCGGTTGAGGGAGGTCTCCAATAAGTAAACACCTCGAATGCAACTGCATAGCTCAGTATGTATTTTTGCATAATAAATGCCTAGGCATACTTCTTCGGGCTGTCGATCCATTAGAAGAATTAGAAACGCTCCTCCAGCTGCCATGCACGGATAAAGTTACCAATATTTGAAGTCAAACATGTAATGTGAAATATGGGGAGACATTACTTACGTGGCAATCCCCGCACATATAGTAAGCTAGGGCGGCAGTACTAGGATGTCTGGATTGCTTGATCTATGTTGGGTTACCACAGTCGCACTAGGGGCGTGGAAATTCTGGTGGTACATGAGCATCCTTGTAAGAACTATCTGGGTGCATTCATGCCTTCTTGCAAACCCACTTTCACTTCTAAAGCATCTCCCTGTAGTTCGACATCCCAAAACCGAGCGGAGTGACATCCTCTACCTCTCTTCCCCTCTACCTCTCGCCTCCCTCCCCTCTCCCTGTTTTCCAAATTAGCTCGAATGGAGTGTTGCGTGTAGTGGTGCAGTATGCCCCGGTTTTATAGCCGATGATTGTGTAATGTTGAGGGAGTACATTTTTGTGAGGGGAAGTGCACTCATGTCCGCGAGTCCGCGAGAAATAATCTTTCGGTACATGATATATCAACGATCAAGTTGATAATTCACTGAGAAAAGCTGGTGTGTGTTGTCAATTCAATCTTAAAAGGTGGCATGGTATGGTTGAAGAATCTAGACCCGCCATTATAAGTTAATAGTGTATTTTGGTAATTAATGACAATCGTCTTATGGAACTAACATTTTCCATGAGTTGGATGAATAGATTGTGTTCCATAATGATGGAGAGTTTGGATGAAATCATGAGTTGATCATTATCAAGTCAAGACTCGGGATGAAGAAAATCATCACGTGTTGATGATGTTCAAGTCAAAATCCCAAAGTGTAGAAGATCATCATGTGTTGATGATATTGAAGTAAACAACTTGGAGTAAAGAATGCATCATATGTTGATGCGTATCATGATCTCGAAGAGGGGATGATCATGAGTTGATCATCAAGTCAAGAGAAGACCCATCATGTGTTGATAGAGGTCAAGTGAAAGAGTGCATCATGGGTTGATGCATATTCAAGTCAAGAACTTGAAGTAAACGAAATCATCATATGTTGATGATTATCAAGTCAATGACCCGGTCTTGAAGAGAAGATGTACGTCATCAAGCTTCAAGTGAATACTCAAGGCAAAGGTATGACTAGCTAGGACTAAGGATGTGTTCCTAGTCTTTTACCGGTCTTGGTGTTTGGTTGGAAGACCGGATTGCTAGTATAGGTTGCCATACTATTAAGAGAGGTCTTGACTAGTAGCTTGAGTGTGTCATGTGTTGATAACTCGTTGTGGTTGCTCTAGCTCTCGGTTAGCATGTTGCTGTCGGACCCGGGAACGAAAGATCCCGAACCCTCTGTGTTCATACACCATCCGAGATTTCCGGTGTACAGCTACAAAAATGATAACATAACCAAATCTCGCATTGCATTAATAGTAAATCGAGTGCGATACAATTGGGCATGAAGCCAAATAAAAGAGTAAATAACACAAATGAGTAAAACGGTAGTAGTAGGCCAGAACGATCCGCCACAGGCAATCGTCTAGGGGCGTAGCCTAGGCGTCGGTGTCCTCACCGTCCTGATAGTAGTCTTCTCCTGAAATTTTGTTGCATAAAGCAAGCATGAGCACAACTACCGTGCTCGCAAGTTACACCCAATATGGAATTGTAATGCATGCATAAAGTGAACAAAGGACATTGGCAGGGTTATTTTGCGTAAAGCAGCAGTTTTAGTTTAAATAATCATATTAGATTGCAAGGCCATTTTCATACAATAACTAAAACCATATTTTAAAAATGACATTTGTATAATGTGGATAACCTCCAAGAAAGGCGATGGATATCCTCCAATCACAATGGCTAACCGCCCAATTTTCCCACAGGACTAACCATCCTGAAAAACATCTGTTGAAATCATTTTAAAACCAAAAACAAGTCTAACTCAAAGTGGCTTTGCTAGCATATCCATGACAGCGGACGCGGCTATTCGAATAGTTTTTCTACTCTACAGAGTTTGTACAGCTTTACCCACACGAGATAATTTGCTCTTTGAGTCGGCCAATCCACGCTTCCTAAGGCGTGTGACAAAGCAATTATCACAAGGCCGTTACAATGATCTACCTCAAAGTACTCATGCCCGCTAAGGTTTCGCCCCTTTGGACTAACCATCCACAGGTTCAGGGCCCCCTCTTGCGTCAGGTGGGACTATAGTCTAACCGACACCCACTCATACAAAATGGCACGGATATCTCGAGGTGTCCCAAATTAATAAGCCAGTCCCGCCCATACGGGGCGTGTGGTGGTCTGATAAGGCATAGCAAAGGCACGCTCAAAGGCGGTCCTTAATTGACTTAGGCGTCTTTCAAAACAAACCACAGGCTTTAATCCTAACCAGATTAAACCCGTGCATAAACTGCACCCACCATTCATCCGTTTACCCAAGTCTAAACCATTTTTGATTTTATTTAGTAAAACCACCTTTAATAAGCTTCCATGGTAAAACAATACCATAGATTCAGATTTTTAAATCCATTTGAAATGATTTGGCTAAACTCCCCAAAACTGGTAATCATGGTCTAAGCATTTGCTAAGCATTTGGGTTTTTACCATACTAGTTTATCTAGTGGTGACAAAGGAATGACATGTCAATATCCAAATTGGCCATACAATGACAGTTGGAGTATCTAATGGTTAAAACAGGAATTTGAAATACTTGAATACAAATATGCATGCATTTAATAATTTGAAAACTAAATTTAAATAACTTTAAAATAATAGGTGCAACATGGTCAAAGTGTAACTTGCCTTCGCTGAAGTCTTGAAATTCTAAATCTTCGGAAGAATCAAATTCCCCGGAATCGTCGTAGTCTAAACGTGAAAATACGACAAATCAATCAAAATTCAAATAAATTCAACAAGACAAATTAAACTGAGTCCAAATGAAATAATTTTATTTTATATAGCTAGATAATAATTTTCTAACATTCCAGCAATTTGAATCACTCCATTTGGAATTAGGGTTCAAAAGATATGGATTTTACAAATTTAAATCCTAAATTTGTAGTTTAAATCATTTCAAATTCAAACAGACAGTTTAAACTTACTCTAAATTAAATAATTATATTTTACTTAGCTAGATATTAATTTTATAAGATTTTAGAATTTGGAATAACTCAATTTGGAGTTGAGATGAAAAAGATATGAATTTTACAAGTTTTAAACTAAATCTGTAAATTAGAAGGATTTACCGAATTGTTTTTCTAAAGGAAAATCTAATTATTGCGCAATGCTGACATCAGCCCTGAGTTTATTCGGAAGTATTTAAATTCTGACAAATGGGCCCCACGTGTCATAGACATGGTCCACATGGACCAGGCCCACGGAATTTTGGGCTCAGTGGGGTGGTGGTGACGTGGTGAGGCTTGTGCCACCCGTGCGCCACGTTAGCAAAAATGGGCGACGTGGCGCCCACGTGGCGTCTTGATGGCGCCGACGTGGCGAGGCGGCAAGCGGCAAGACGGAACCCATGGTCGCCGGCGCTTCATACAAGTGGCGGCGGCGAGGTGTGCATAAGGAAGAGGAGAACGCGGCGGTTCTAGTGCGCTCACCCACGCGACAAGGAGAGGATGGAAGCGGCCGGCGGTGAGGAAGAGGCGGCGGCAAGCTTCGGGTTGACGACGGCGACGAGCTCCGGTGGTCTTCCGGCGAAGGGGTGGTGCACACTGGGTTCGCACGAAGACGACGATGACGATGGTGGCGGTGGCGAGGACGCGGCGGTGGTGTCGTCACCGGAATCGAAGGAGAAAGGCTCCCGTGGTGGCGCACAAGGAACTCAAATTACCGTCGATTGAGAGGGAGAGAGGGAGTGTGAATGAGGGGAGAAGAATGAGAGAGGTGAGGGGCTCCTCGTGCTCCCTTTTATAGCACGAGGGCGCGGCCGGAGAGGGAGATCGTGGGTGGCGTCGTGGCGGCCGTGGCGGTTAGGCGCGTGGGCGAGTCGAGCGCAGAGAAGAGGGGAAGGTGGGCGGGGTGGAGGCGGTTGGGGCGTTTGAACGCGCATGCGGGCGCGGGAGAAGGGGCGGAGATAGCGACGAATCGAGGCTGCCACAAGTGAATGGCGGCGGCGACTTGGTCGCGCGAGGAAGAAGGGCAGGGAGAAGATGACGCGGGGCCATCGGATCTTGATCCGACGGTGCGGAGAGTGGGGTGGCGTGGTTGCTTGGGTGCCGTCCGATTGGGATCGGGCGGTGGGGAGAGAGGGGGTGCGGGCAAGTGGGTGGAGTGGGCTGGCGGGCCAAGGTGGGCCGGCGAGGGAGTGAATAGGGTTGGGCTGGAATTGTTTCGGCCCAAACGATTTTAGGAAATTAAATTGATTTGCGATTTTAAATAATTGGATTAATTCGTTTAAGTTTTAGAAAATAGCAATTGAATTCCAAAAATTATAGAAAAAAATCATAGAAGTCTCTAGCATTATTCTGGACCTAAATAAAATAATTCCAACTTAAAGTTGATAATAGATTTTGAATTTGAAGTTGTTTTGGCTTTAAATAATTTAAAGAAAAGCTTTTAAAAATTTTAGAAAATTCACCAATTCAAATAAGTTTTAAACTTTAACCAAATTTGAAATTTTGGGCTGTTACAGTTGCCGATATTCCTGAATGTGTTTTGCAAATAGTTGAGGCTCATGCATAATCCTTGTGGCATGTGACTTTAGCTTGTGAATGTGTTTTGCAAATGGTTTAAGTCTATGTACCTTATTCCTTGTGGTGTGATTCTAAAAGTTGGCAAATGTGTTTTGCAACTTGTTGAGAATCTCGCCCTTAACCCTTGTTTGCATCGTGCATCAATGGAAAGATGTGTTTTGCAAATTGAATTGAAGCGGAATGCAATATCTGTGTTTCCAAGTCTCTAGCGGTCTGACTGCGGGCTTTTGGGCGGTCTGACCGGCCCTTGAGAGGTTGACCGGGCTGTGTGTCGAGTTCCTTGTTCTGGTGGTCTGACCGCCATGCTTGACCGGTCTAACCGGTGGGATCCCGGTCTAACCGCCATGTGTTGGCCGATCGGACTGGACCTCTGGGTTATGTGACCTGGTCAGCTTTTTCTAGAGAATACATTTTCCTGGGTTCTGGGTGCCGAACTGACCACCATGTGTTGGCCGGTCTGACCGGACCTCCGGATCAAGTGATCCAGTCAGGTTTTTCCAAAGAAGTTGTTTTTCTGGTTTTGTGTGCCGGTTTGGCCACCATGTGTTGGCCGGTCTGATCGGATCTCTGGGTCAAGTGACCTGGTCAGCTTTTTCCAAAGAAGGTGTTTTCCTGGAATAGCTCTTTGTTCTGTTGTGCGGTCTGACCGCCATTTGTTGGTCGGTCTGACCAGGTTGGCTCGGACTGACCGGCCATTGGTTGGCGGTCAATCCGGACATGTGTCTAACGACTAGTTTTGTAGCCGTTGAAGCATGGCCGGTCTGACCAGCCATTGGTTGGCGGTCTGTCCGGGCTTCACTGATTTTCAGCAGATTCTCTTCCAAATGGCTAGTTTTTGTGTGTGGGTTATAAATACCCACCTTGGCCGGTTGTGGAAGGAGTTGTTGCTGGTGCTATTCATTTCTTTGAGTAAAGAGTAAGCCCTCTCATCTCTTATGTGCATGTGTTGCACTTAGTGAGCTTAGAGAGCAAACCCTAAGTGCATGTGTTGCATTAGGTAGTTGATTGTGCATCCATTGAGGTTAGACACTTGATTCGTTCAAGTGAGTGTCTCCGACTTGTTACTCTTGGTGTTTGCCGACACCTAGACATACAGTTTGGAGGAGTTACGCCGATGATCTTCTACAAGAAGGTTGTAAGAAGACCAGGCGGTTGTGAGTGGCTTGGTGCTCGCCATCTCCGGAGTGGAGGAAGAGCAACCCCGAGTGGATCGAGGTGTTGGTTCGTGTTAGAGCCGGTCCAAGTGGTTGGGCTTACCTCGGAGGTGTTGGCTCAATTGTGGAGCTGGTCCAATTTGGTTGGGCTTACCTCAACGTGGATTAGGGGAGACCGGCAAGTCTCCGAACACCACGATAAAACGACATTGTGTCATTGTGGTTTGTTCTCTTGTGTTTTTACTTTGTGCAATTTATATTCCTTGTATTAAATTGCATACATATCTCTGTATGATTGCTATCTTTGTCAATAGTATTATGTTGTTGGTTCACTTAGTAAAGACTAGTTGATTTAGGCTTTAATTGTGCAAAACCGTATTGTTGTTAGCTTCCGCATTAGAAATCGGTTTTAGCCGAAGAAGTTTTTAAAATCGCCTATTCACCCCCCCTCTAGTCGACGTCCTCGATCTTATAATGGTCACTTTAGAACGAAAGCTGGAGGCACAGCTTCTTCACTTTGAAAGCTACAGATTCGCCTTATAGGAGATGCATTGTGGAGCTATGCATTATGTCATGGTGTTGTCACTTCTCACTGAAAAGGCTACATATTCGCCTTGTCGCGATGGGTATTTAGGGCTTAGGGATGGAAAAAAAACTCGAAGCTCACAAGCCGACTTGGCTTGTTGAGGGCTCGACTCGAACTCGTGCCATAAACCAGCCAAGCAGTCATTTCTACTCGTTTGGTTAACGAGCCAAGCCTGCGAGTTACTCGTTAGGCTAATTGACCGACCTCCCTACCAAGTCCTAACCCATCTCACATCGATCCAGTGCCGCCTCCCCAGTCGATTGATCGACTGCCACCTACCCCAGTGCTGACCACTGCCTCGCCCAGCTCTTCCACCACCGCCTCACCCAGCCTACCTGCCACCACATTCCTCGCCCACCCTTTCGTTCCTAGAACATGCCGCCTTGTCCTAGAGCATGCCTATGCCTCTCCCAACCATCATCGAATCCAGCCTATATCTGCACACACCACCGCGAGATTTGGCCACCACCGCATCTCCAAGACCTGCCTCGTCAAATCTGGCCACCATTGTTTGTCCCCGACCCACAGTCGCCGGATCTAGTCGGTCCTCACCCCACTGTTTTGAAGGGATACGGGTAGACTACACTAGCTGGCAATTCAAAAATTCTACCACGTAAACTAGGATGCCATGCAACCAAGAGATCATAGATCGTTACCACCAGACACGCAGTACAGCGGAAGAAGAGTTGGAGCAGCCTGATTCAACAAAGAGCATGTCGATGTATTGGTCGTAGTCGATCGTCCTACGTCGATTACGTCGATGCAGTAGTTGTAGTCGATCATCCAGTATCCTCGCAAGTCGATCGTCTCCTTTAGCAACCTCTGCAGTTCCTTGTGAAGATCGCGGATCGTCCTCAAGCGCAACAGCAACTGCAGTAGCGCCTCTACGGTATCCACACGTCTAGAGAAGGAACACCGTACACCGGTGTGCTAGCACCAACTCGCACAGCAAGGCTCTCTCAAGAAGTTGGCAGCTAGGGTTTTGGTGGATCAACCCACGTGTATCGCCTCTCTCCCAATAGCCTCAAGCATCTTCTTATATGGTGCCCATGACGGATCCTACCCAAACATGTTTGTTCCAACCCGTTAAGTGTGTGACCCGTTAGGTTCATGCGTAATCGGTTGTGACTCGGAAACTCCTTTCTGATCAAGAGTCATTAGCGGCTCCTAGCAGGACATAATAATTCCTGAATACACACGAATTATATCAGACGAACCTTAATGCAATATAATCTATGACCAAGTCCTTATTACTAACGACCAGCTCATATTTGGTCTCAACCAGTTCGTAACTCCTTACGATCAGGTTTCGACCACTTAGTGATCATGTTCGACCAACCTACGGCCAGCTCGTATCCTCATATGACTAGTCTGTATCTGATCGAACTGAAAGACCTGCTCATGTATTCTCCCATTGCCTCATGATATCTGGATGAACTCTAGGTGAGATTTATGTCATCCATGGGCTGTTCAATACTTTCTCGATCGAGTGTTGGATAACTTCACATGGTCGAACACTTCGACCACTAGTGGCTTGGCCATGCACTTTCTTTATCTGACCACATCGAGGGGACTAGAGATATCTCTCCTCTTCTGTTAGGAGGGGCAAATCCCATATCCGACTAGTCATATTCCTCCGCATGTTTCATAGCATACCCAAAAGCTACCTTTATAACTACCCAGTTTCAGAGTAACGTTTGGCAACCCCTAAGTGCACTATTACACATGTAGGAAACTGTAACATCATAATTTTCAAGGCTTTTTGAAATTTTCAAAATAAAAATAATCAGTTGATTTTTGTTGAAGTTGCTAAAGCTTAACTTGGAATTTTAGAAAAACAAAAATAATTTAATATGAATTAATCGAACTTTAATTAATTCAAAATTTGGTTTACTCAAATTTTCTTGGGCTTTATTGGACTTAAAGTCAAAAAGAGTATTTTAGGTATTTTCTTGAATTATTTTTGGACTTGATTTACTATTTTCTAAAAGCCTTTTTGGATTAGTGTATTCTATGTAAATCGAAAATCATGTTTCCTTCCCGCGGCCATTCCCCGCGCGACCACCTCTCGGTATCGACCACCGTCTCGGTATCGAGCACCCTCTCGGATTTGACCACCACCTCGGTGTCAAGCACCTCTCGGTATCGACCACCCTCTCGGTTTCAACCACCCTCTCAGTGTCGACCACCCTCTTGGTTTCAACCAGTGCCACTCGGTTTCGACCAGACCCTCTGACCAGACCCGCCTGTCAGCTTCCCGTGCTCACCTTCACCTCCCTCCCGTTGCTTGCCCATGCCGCCAGCACTCGCGTGCGTCAGCACCGCGACAAAATTCGTCGCCCCAGCGCGAATCACGCCCCTTTTTCCCTCGGCGACGTGCGCATTAATTGCCCGTCTTTCCTCGCACCTGCTCCCCTTGACTCCGGCTCTCCCCTCATGTTCTCCAGGCTATAAAGAGCCCGAGCATCTCCCCTTCTTCTCTTTTCCCCACTCAACTCTCCCTCTCTCGCTCTTGTTGTTGTGGTTTTCCCGAAGCCCCGAGCTTCGAGTTTCTGTTCGCCACGCCTCATCGTCGTTCTGGCCGCCACCATGAAGCTTCTTCCTATCTACCCATGTCATTTCATGTTCCAGGACACAAGGAACTTATCCCCTAACCGGATTTGGTTTTGGTCCTCAGGACCTTTCAGATTTGAGCTTCGTCTTCATCATCGGCCGAAAGGGGCATTTCCACTACCACATCGCCTCCGGTGAGATATTTCCAAATTACTCCCTCTCTAAGCATCTTAGACTCTCACTGGTGATTCCCGACCTTCCATTGTCTCTCTTTTCTCTCAGGCTACCTCCTTCGTGTTGAAGCGTCGCCGCTGCCTCAGGTTCACATCGTCGGACCATCACCGACGAGCTCCTTGACCGCTCTCCACTCTGGTATGGCCCTAGTCACCTCCAGTAGCTAGTGCACTTGCTTTTTGGTCGAAAGCGTCACCAGAATGCGGTTGTCGTTATCACCGTATCTTCCACTCTGCTTCACTTCGCCGTGCTGCCGCTTCATGCTTCAGGTAGTAAAACCTCCCTCCGACCAGTCGAACCTCTTTCGACCAGGTATTAAAACCTCCCTCCGACCAGTCGAACCTCTTTCAACTAGGTAGTCGAACTTCCCTCTGACCAGTCGAACCATTTTGATCAGGTAGTCGAACCTCCCTCCGACCGGTCAAACCTCTTTCGACCAGGTAGTCGAAACCTTCCGACCAGTCGAACCTCCGTCCGACCATGTGATTTCAAAACTTTTGAGAGTCCGTTCTTCTTCGTTCGAGCTTCGATTCGAGTGATTCAAATTTCTAAAATTATCTAAATTCAAGATCTAGCTATCTATACTGGAAGTACTCAATTTGGAGTCCATTTGAATTTTATTTGGATTTTATTTGAATTTTGCTTATCTTCACATGCAGATTTCGACGACTTCGAAGAACTAGATTTCGACGTCGTTTCTGAACAACAACTAATTGAGCATGGCAAGTTACATCATTTGATCATATTTGAGCCCAGTATTTAAAATTATTTAAATTTTATTTTAAACTATTATTGCATGCTCATTTATATTCTAGTAATTTAAATTCCTATTTTAAATTACTAGTTAATTCCATTACCGTTGTACAGCCAATGTTGAAACTGAAGTTGTCATTCCTTTGCCACCTTCATGAAAAATCTGGTTGATACACTAGTATGACTAGAACATGTTGGAAAATTATGCTTAGTCAAAGCTTAGACCAAAAATCTTGATTTGGGGAACTTTAGCCAAATGTTCAACTATGATTTAATATGATGCTATGGTATTGTTTTTATCATAGAAATTTTGGAAATTGATTTAACTTGGAAAAATAAAATGAAAATTGGTTTGCACTTAGGCGAAATGGATGTTTGGATGGTGTACGTTGATGCACGGGGTCGAGTCATTTCTATGATCAAGGCCTAGGGGTTATTTTGGAAAGTCGCCCAAGTCAATCAAGGAGCGGTCTTCGAGCTGCATCTTGCTAAGCCCCATCGTACTACCACATATCATGTGTGGGAAGGACTTGGCTAACTAATTTGTAATATTTCACTGTGGTTGTGCCATCCGGTTGCGTGGGTGTCTTTATGACCTACTTTATGTATTCCCACATGGTGCAAGAGGGGGCTTAAATCCGACGGGTTTCTATCCAAAGGAAGCAAAACCTTAGCAAGGCAGGACTACGGTGAGATGGCGCATTGTAAAGGCTTCGACACTTGCTCTAAAATGCTTACCAAAGGTAGTGAGTGGTGGTATCGACGGATGCCAAACAAACTAGAGAATTCATGTGTTGTGGTTAAAGTTGTACAACCTCTGCAGAGTATAAAACTATTCGAATAGTCGTGTCCACGGTCATGGACATGCTAGCAAAGCCACTCAAAGTTAGACTTTGGTTTTTGATTTCAAAAATGCTTTAGCAAATGGTTTTGGATGGTTTATCCAAATAGGAATTGGGCAGGTAGCCATATGATAGGAGGGTATCCTTCACCACTCTTGTGTGAATGTTATCTGACTACAAAACTTGAGATTTAGAAAATGAATTTTAGTTATAGAGTAAACTGCTTTAGAACTTAGTATGAATATTTAACTGAAAAATATCGTTTTATGCAAAACAGTCATATAAGCCTTCCTTTGATATATCCCTGCATGCATTATAATTCTGTTATTGGGTGTAACTTGCGGGGCACGGTTGTTTGTGCTCACTCTTGCTTAATAAAATATTGTTCGAAGGAGAAGGACTTTGCAACTGCTGAAGATCTCGACGACTAGCCGCTATCCCAATCGATTGCCTATGGCAGATTAGCTGGGCTCTACTACACCTTCTTCTTCTGTTGTGTTCTTATTTGTGGGTTTGTAAGCTTGTCTGGTAATCAACTCTATTATTTATTAATAAAGCTTTGCAATGATGGATGTTACCATATTTGTTTACTGTGTGAGCTAACCACTGATCATGGGACTAGTTTAGTAATACACAGAGGATTTGGGAGTGTTAATCTTGGGTCCTGACAGAAACCATGTTGATCTCAGGTCTAAGGATTATACATCATCATTGCTTGAGACCAACTGACGACACATAAAATCGTAACAATCTCAACAGTGTCTCAAGATGGGTCAATCCAACCCCATGTTCTCTAACATGTGTTCACATTATTGATTTGATATCCCCATATCCATGATTGGTGAAACATGGTCATCAATCAATACATGTGTTGGTCGACAAGTCACTAGTATTCCGACCAGTGACACCCGACCAGGGATACTTTTAGAACGACATCATATAAATTAAAAGATCTTCACCAACAAGTCACATACTTGTTAGTCTTATAACCAATGATTCATTCAAGGAACAAAATAACATTTATTCAATAACTCATAAACATAGACGTGATACAATCATCTCTATGATTGTCCCTAGGGCATATCACCAACAGTCTCCCACTTGCACTAGAGTCAATTATATAGGTATTTTATACCCATTGCTCTTGTGTGCGCCTCATGCTTAGGTTGCAGGAGAGGCTTTATCAACAGATCAAAAATATTCAAATCCATATGCACTTTGTATATCTTCACATCACCTGTCTCAATGATCTCACGAATGATATGATATCACCAAAGTATGTGCTTGGATTTTTTATGCGATCTAGGCTACTTAGGTTGTGCAATAGCTCCACTATTATCACAATAAAGATCCATTGGACTGGAAGCACTAGAAACCACACCCAATTCATAAATGAACTTCCTTACCCAAACGGCCTCTTTTGCAGCTTCCGAAGCTGCAATGTACTCAGCCTCTGTTGCAGAATCAGCAATCGTTCCTTGTTTGGAGCTTTTCCAACTTACTGCTCATAAATTAAGAAAGAACACAAACCTAGATTGCTATCTAAAATCATCCTTGTCAGTTTGGAAGCTAGCATCGATGTAACCATTTACGACCAGCTCTTTCTCACCACCATAAACAAGTAATGCATCCTTAGTCCTTTTCATGTACTTAAGGATATTCTTGACTGCTATCCAGTGACCTTCACTTGGATCCAACTGATATCTGCTCGTAACACTTAGAGCATACAACACATCTGGTCGTGTACATAGTATGGCATACATGATAGACCTAATAGCCGAAGCATATGGGATTCTACTTATTTTATCTAGCTCATCAGTGGTTGTAGGACACTGACTCTTGCTAAGATTAATGCCATGTGCCTTGGACAAGAAACCTTTCTTGGAATCTTGCATGTTGAACCGTTTCAACACCTTGTCTATATACATATCATGTCTTAATCCAATTAGCTTTTTAGATCTATCTCTATAGATCCTTATACCAAGAATTTATGCTGCAACTCCTAAATCTTTCATTAAGAAACTTTTTCTTAATAAAGTTTTAACATGTTCAAACATTGGAATATCATATCCGACGAGTAGTATGTCATCCACATACAAAATCAGAAACACAAGCTTGCTCCCACTAATCTTCTTGCAAACACAAGGTTCTTCGTCGTTCTTGATGAAGTTAAACCCGTTGACCACTTTATCAAAACGAATATTCCAACTCCGAGATGCTTGCTTTAGTCCATAGATGGATTTCTTAAGCTTGCATATCTTTCTAGCTTCCTTTGGATCGACAAAACCCTCAGGTTGTGTCATGTACACATTCTCACTTAGGTTTCTATTTAGGAAAGATGTTTTGACATCTATTTGTCATATCTCATAGTCGAAATATGAAGCAATAGCTAGAATGATCTGGATAGACTTAAGCATCACGACATGAGAGAAGGTTTCATCATAATCAACACCTTGAATTTGTCTGAAACCCTTCGCAACCAATCGTGCCTTATGAATGTGAATATTTCCATCCACATCTTTCTTTTTCTTAAAAGTCTATTTGCACTCAATGGTTTTAACACCATCAGGTGCATCAACTAAGTTCCAAAGTTGATTATCATGCATGGACTTTATTTCGGATCTCATGGCTTTATGTCATGACTCAGATTCTGGGTCCACCATCGCTTCCAGATAAGTTTTAGTCCCATCATTATTCAATAATAAAACGTCATGCCCATACCTCATAGGCAATTGACATGGCCTTTTTTATCTACGTGGGGCTGATGCCTCATTTATAGGTTCAACAACATTTTGTTCATCCTGTAGAGATTTAGTAGGAGTTGAAATATTTTCAGATGGTTCCCGAATTTCTTCGAGTTGCACCTTGCTCCCACTGTCTCTTTTGGAAAGAAACTCTTTCTCTAAGAAGACACCATTATGGACAACAAACACTTTGCTATCAACCCGATTATAAAAATAATATCCTTTAGTTTCCTTAGGATACCCCCACAAAGAAGCATTTATCGGACTTGGGTGTGAGTTTATCAAATGCTAAACATTTGACATATACCTCACAACTTCATACCCTTAGAAAAGACAATCCAGAACTCTTCCCAATCCATATCTCATATGGTGTCTTCTCTACAATTTTTTATAGAACCCTATTTAAAGTGAAAGTCGCTGTTTCTAGAACGTATCCCCAGAATTGCAATGGAAGATCCGATTGGCTCATCATTGACCGAACCATGTCCAACAATATTCAGTTCTATCGTCCAGACACCCCGTTCCATTGAGGTGTCCTCGACAGAGTAAGTTGTGGAACAATTCCACACTTCTTTAGATGATCACCAAACTTATGGCTCAAATATTCACCTCCACGATCAGATCGTAGACATTTGATTGTCTTGCCAAGTTGATTTTGCACTTTGTTTTGAAATTCCTTGAACTTTTTAAAGGATTTCGACTTATACCTCATCAAATAGACATAGCCATATCTACTGAAATCATCAGTAAACGTTATGAAGTACTAAAAACCACCTCTGGTCGGAGAACTCATCGGACCACATACATCCGTATGTATCAGTGCCAACAGGTCGCTCGCCCTGTCACCTCTAGTCGTGAAAGGTGCTCTTGTGATCTTGCCAAGTAAACAAGATTCACATGTTTCAAATGATTCAAAATCAAATAAGTTTAGAAGATCATCTTTATGATGCTTCATCATGCACTTCTCATTTATATGACCTAGACGACAATACCAAATAAAAGTGGGATTCAAATCATTAGGTCGAAGTCTCTTAGCATTTATGTTATAGACGGGCATATCCTCAAGATTTAAAACATACAATCCATTCACCAATGGAGCATGACCATAAAGTATATCTTCAAAATAAATTGAACAATAATTGTTCTTTATTTTGAACTCATAACCTTCTGCTCCTAAATAAGAAGCAGAAATAATATTTTTTCTTAAGGCTGAAACATAATAACAATTATTTAGTTTCATAACCAATTCTGAGGGTAAAGCTAATGGTAAAGTGCCAATAGCTAATGCAGCAACTCTTGCTCTATTGCCCACACGAAGATCAACATCTTCTCTTGCCAAACTTTTACGCTTTATCAGTCCCTACATCGAATTGCAAATATGAGCAACTGATCTGGTATCAAATACCCAAGAACTAGTCGGAGAAGTTGCAAGATTAATTTCTATAACATTTATACCTGAACTAGAAGTCTTACATCCCTTGTTCTTTTTCATCTTTGCTAAGTACTTCTTGCAGTTTCTCTTCCAATGACCAGTCTCATGACAATAGTAATATTCTGTGTCAGGCTTAAGACCCAGCTTGAGCTTCTTAAGCTTAGCCTTGAGACTCTTGATCTCATCTTGAGTCTTTCCTTTGCCCTTTGCCTTTCCCGACTTACCCTTCTTCTTGAAGCTGATAGCCTTTTAAACCATCATCACATGAATAGAACTTTTCTTGATGCTCTCCTCAGCACCTTTAAGCATGCCATGCAACTCAGTTATTGACTTCTCCATGCCATTCATATGAAAATTCAATATGACATGCTCAAAGCTCACAGGGAGCGATTAAAGAATCACATTAGTAACCAACTCTTGGCTAAGGGAAAAACCAAGCTTTTCCAAGCTCTCAATATGACCAATCATCTTGATCACATGAGGACTGACCGGGTTGCCCTCTGACAGCCTACAAGAAAACAATACCTTGGAGGTATTGAACCTCTCTGCCCTTGTTTGATCCTGAAATATACCTTTCAGACCCACAATCATATTGTAAGTGTCTATGGTCTCATATTGCTTCTGAAACTCAGAGTTCATGGTTGCAAGCATAAGGCAGTGCACATCGACTGCATCATTGCAATGCTTCTCATAAGCATTCTTTTTAGCTCGAGTAGCATTGACAATTGGTTCCTCAGGATAGGGACCCTCTAGAATATATTCTTTTTTCTCTTGTTTAAGAACAATTCTCATATTACGAAACCAATCAATAAAGTTGGTTCCATTCAGCTTTTCTTTCTCAAGAATAAATCACAAATTAAAGGTAGGTGCAGAAGAAGTAGTAGGTGCCATAATCTACAACAGAAATATATGCAAAAATGCAGCACTATGTTTACGTAAGATCTTCTATTAGACATTCATGTTGGTGGTTATGTTCGACCAGTTCACGACCAGCTCGTATCTCCATACTAGTCCGAACCTGGTTGCATCACCATACGACCAGTCCATACCTGGTCAAACTTAATCAACAACAGTCAATAAAAGATACTTCCACTATATGTTCTAAACCATGTTTCCCTCTAACATCATATAGTGAGTTCAATATTCAAAAATCATTAAATCCTAGTGAGCTTTGGCATCACTACTAGAAACCTAGTGATTTTAGGTAGGCAACCTCTTGCCAATCATATCATATATGACTCTTATTTGTTGGGTGGCATCTCTATGCCCCAGCGAACAACATTATGCCCCAAGGCCAAAAACTGTTTTAATAGCCTTGTCAAGTCAAACCAACACTATGCATGTAGGTGTCCGACACCCACCCCATCTTATTAAGATAGTTAATGGCACTCTACTTTGGTAGACCTACCATTAACGATCAAAATCGTGACAGGCGCAGCAATTGAAAAGGCATCAATTTACTTAATTTTTCTTGAGGGGGGGCTATTCTACCATGTTAAAACATCTAATGATAAAACATGATCAATAGCAAGACAGGAATAAACATTCACAGATAATCATATTAAACCGTGAAATAATATGGCCCTCAACATGAAGATCTCTATCACCATGCTTCCTGTCCTCTAACCATCATGCTTGAAATCTCCAACAGCAATCATCTACTAAGCAATTACTCCTAAAAGCTAGTAATGAATTACATACGAGAATATCAAACATCATATATCGGCACGCAGACCGTTATACAATAATATATAGCTCAATGGCTATCACACAGCATGACACGTAGGCCATGTGAAATCCATTCATGCATCACATACACAATGGGCCATACTATTCACATCAATCCCTGCAAAACGAGTTATGCATAGAATCCAATTCTATCGGGCGACATGAACACATAATACCATATAACGCGGCTACGACCAAGGCTGTCCCGCTAGCCGGTTAGCGGACGGCGTTCGAAGGAGTAGCACCCCTCGCTGTCGAGCCTCAGAAATCATCGGATTAATCATATTAACGCTATTCTGAACCAATCTGATTATTGCCTCGATACGACCACATACTGTGGCATACTTCGATGGCAAAATTCCTACCGGTAGGAGTATTATGCAATGTGGTCGTGAACGAGCACAATAAACCATATGGTCCTTTTAGCTCATACCTCCTTGCAAACCCATCTACTATCACCGAAAATCGATCGAGCTTATCGACCAGCGCCTAGATCGTTCCATCCATATGAACCGATCTAGGTTACCAGACCCGACCAGTAATAGATCCAATCTACTACTGCCACATATCAAGTATATGTGATCGATCTAGATAAAAAAAACTATACAGGATGGCTCTCTACCACGTAAACCAGGATGCCATGCAAGCAAGAGATGATAGATTGTTACCACCAGACGCACAGTGCATCGGAAGAAGGGTTGGACCAGCCTGATCCAATGAAGAGCGTGTCGATATAGTGGTCATAGTCGATCCTCCTACGTTGAGTACATCGACGCAGTGGTCGTAGTCGATCGTCCAGCGTCCTCGCAAGTCGATCGTCTCCTCCAGCAACCTCTGCAGTTCCTTGTGAAGATCGCGGATCGTCCTCAAGTGCAACAGCAACCGCAGTAGCACCTCCACGGTATCCACATCTCCAGGGAAGGAACACCGTACGCTGGTGTGCTAGCACCAACTCGCACGATAGTGCTCTCTCAAGAAGATGGCGGCTAGGGTTTCGGTGGATCAACTCACGTGTATCGCCTCTCTCCCAATAGCCTCAAGTATCTCCTTATATAGTGCCCATGATGGATCCTATCCAAACACGTTTGTTCCAACCCGTTAAGTTTGTGACCCGTTAGGTTCATGCATAATCGGTTGTGACTCAGAAACTCCTTTCCGATCATGAGTCGTTAGCGGTTCCTAACAGGACATAACGATTCCCGAATACACATGAATTGTATCGAACGGACCTTAATGCAATATGATCTATGATCAGATCCTTATCACTAATGACCAGCTCGTATCTCTATATGACCAGGTCATATTTGGTCTCGACCAGTTCTTAACTCCTTACGACCAGGTTTCGACCACTTAGTGATCATGTTCGACCAGCCTACAACCAGTTCGTATCTACATACGACTAGTCCATATCTGATCGAACTGAAAGACCTACTCATGTATTCTCCCTTTGCCTCACAATATCTGGTTGAAATCCAGGTGAGATTTATGTCATCCATGGACTATTCAATACTTTCTCGATCGAGTGTCAGATAACTTCACGTGGTCGAACACTTCGACCACTAGTGGCATGGCCATGCACTTTCTTTATCTGACCACATCGAGGGACCAGAGATATCTCTCCTGTTATGTTAGGAGGGGCAAATCCCAAGTCCGACCAATCACATTCCTCTGTATGTTTCATAGCATACCCGAAAGCTACCTTTATAACTACCTAGTTACGGAGTAGCGTTTGGCAACCCCTAAATGCATTATTACACATGTAGGAAATCATGTTGATCTCAGGTCTAAGGATTATACATCATCATTGCTTGAGACCAACTGACGACACATAAAATCATAACAATCTCAACAGTGTCTCAAGGTGGGTCAATCCAACCCCATGTTCTCTAACAAGTGTTCACATTATTGATTCAATATCCCTATATCCATGACCGATGAAACATGGTTATCAATCAATACATGTGTTGGTCGACAAGTCACTAGTGTTCTGACCAGGGATACTTTTAGAACGACATAATATAAGTTAAAAGAGCTTCACCAACAAGTCACATACTTGTTAATCTTATAACCAATGATTCAATCAAGAAACAGAATAACATTTATTCAATAACTCATAAACATAGACGTGATACAATCATCTCTATGATTGCCTCTAGGGCATATCACCATCATGTTTGCTCTTCATTCGCCCGGGCCTTGTGCTTGGATTCGTCCATTTACTCCTAGTTTCCCCTCTCCTCTCCTTTTCCTTCTCAATCCATCTATTTAATCTTATTTTCCTCTTTTTGTTCTTGTTAGAATCAAGCTCACCTTCTTGAGGCAATAGACAAGCACGAAAACTGGTAGTTAATTTTACAACTTTGTTGTTATTTCATTCTATGTTGTGAACGAGTTCTGAACTTGTGAATTTAGTAGTTAGTCTTGTGTATGTGTCACTACTAGTAACTAATTATTGCTTATGGATTTCTTAACAAACCAACTCGAGCCCTTTGACCAAGGCAAGCGCCATTCTTTTGCTTGTTTGCTTAACAAGCCAAGGCGAGCCGAGCCATGTTGCTTTACGAGTTTGATCGAGCCAAGACAAGCCATCTCGTTATCCACCCCTGTGCATAGTGCTAGCATTACCCCTTCATCGCGATGTTGAGTAGGGGAGGATGTCTTTTAGTAATAGCGGGATTCATAGGACGCCTCTTGTGTTACGGTGCTAACTTGGGAGGAAGGAACTGGAATTGAGTAGCATGTCCCGCTGTCGCGGTGCTAACAAAGGGACCCAAGAACCACAAGAAACGGCGTAAGCACATAAGTAACAAAGTAACAACAAGTATGACATGCAGTATCATAAGTACGACACTACTTTATACAAGAACCGCATGCAATTCTGTAACTCCAAAGTAAGCTCCATGAAAGTCAAAAAACTCTACCCGTGGTTCTTTGTAACACCCTGATTTTCAAAGCCTTTTTGAAATTTTTAAAATAAAAAGAACCATTTTGTTTTGATGAGAATTCAAAGCTTAACTTGAGAATTTCGGAATAGATTTCACTTGACTAAATCAAACTTCAACTAAAACTCGCATTTGTTTAATTGGGTTTGTGCAGTTTTGGTGATCTCCTCTTCTCTGCGTTGGCGCTGTTCTTCTCTGGTTAGGACCTCCTTAGGTCTAAACCTCTTAAGTGGTTGGATTTTCTCTGGTCTAGACCTCCCTTCCCAGGTCTAAACCTCACTCATGTTCATTTGACCTGACTCTCGGTTCTGTTGGAATTCCTCCTTGTCTATTTGGACTTCCCTCGCAGCCTTCCGCTTGATCCAGACCCCTATCGCTTGTGCACCGTTCGATTCCCATTGAACGGTTTGATCTTGGTGAGACGTTTGGATGGTCCGAACGTCCCACCCTCTCTGAGCCCTCGGATCCTTGTTGGACGGCCCCGATCTGTTGGAGCGTTCGTTCGGTCCGAACGGCCCAATTTCCTTGACCTATCCGATTGAAATCTAATGGTCCTACTCCACCGCGCTTTATCTCATGGTCGCGCAGGACCTCCCCTCGCACAAGACCTCCCCTTTGTTAGATCTGGCCGTTAAGACCTCCCCTTTAGAGATCTTAACCGTCCAGACCTCCCCTTTGTTAGATCTCGCCGTTAAGACCTCCCCTTTGGAGATCTTAACCGTCTGCATTCTCCCTTTGTTAGATCTCGTTAAGACCTCCCTTTAGAGATCTTAACCGTCTGCACCCCTTTTGTTAGATCTAGCCGTTAAGACCTCCCCTCTGGAGATCTTAACCGTTCAGACCTCCCCTTGATTTGATCTGACCGTCAGGACCTCCCCCTTGAGAGATCTGACCGTCAGGACCTCCCCGTTATTGGGTCTTTTGGGACCTCCTCTCCGCAAGACCTCCCTCTCAGGCTTTGACTGGCCCCATTTGGCAGTCGCACCCATTTTCTTTATCTTTTGACCATGTCCTTTGCACATGAGAGTCTCCCCACATTTAATGCCTGTTGTGTCGCATTAAATGCTTCTACCCTTTTTGCAGCACCCGTGCTACTCTTTTGTCACATCTTTTGCCTGCTCCCATTGTCCTTTTCACTAAGTCTTGAACACGCCTACCCTTAGAAATCTGGGCGGCTCTGGCTATATAAGCTTGGGCAGCCCTTCCTCTTCACCCTTTGCTCATTTCCACCCCCTAGCTAGAACCGACCAGCTCTTGGACCTCCTCTCCTTAGCTTTGGACCTCCTCCAGCAAGCCCCTTGGACCTCCCCCTGATCACTTAGCCTCTCTGTTGGTTTTATTTTAGTGTTTTATTGGAGTTTCCTTGGATCTTACTTGAGCTCTATTTGAGTTGTTTTGTTTCCCACCGTGTAGATTGCGAAGGCAGTGAAGAACAAGAGCTCCTTGAGGCAGAAGAGGACACCCAGGCCTTGGAGCAAGGCAAGTTACACCCTTGACCATGTTGCACCCATTACTTCAAATTACTATGTTATGTTTCAAAGGTTTATGCATGCTTACTTTACTAAGTTATTTCAATGCCTGTTTTTAAGATGATAGCTATGCCTAATTTCCACTGTACAGCCATTGTCGACATTGAACCCCATCCATTGTCACCTTAGATGAAAATCTGGTTTTTACAATAGTGAGAACCAGAGGCATTTGAAAAATGTGTGCTTAGTCTTGCTAGACCAAAATTTTGATTTGGGAAGTGTTTCTACCTAAAGACCAAAGTATCCTGTGTATTAAAGCCATGGCATTGGGTTGTCATGGAGGTTTTGGCAAATGGTTTTGGAAAAGGAAAACAGAAATGGAAAAAAATGGATTTGGTCTTGGGCGAATTGGTTGGCTTGGCTGGTGCAATGTTTATGCACGGACTCAATCCTGGGTAAGGATGAGGTCCAGGGGTATGTGGTGGTCGCCCAAGCCAATTAATGACCGGTCTGCGAGCCACATCTTGCTATGCCTATAATGGGCTATGCCTCACCGTACAACCACATGTCTCCAGAATGGGGCGTAGGACCTGGCCAACTAATTTACAAAGTTCTACCGCAGTTGTTCCACTTTGATGTGTGGGAGGTCTTTCATGGCCTATGGTCTTTTATAACCTATGTTGCCCACTAGCGCAAGAGGGGGTCCCGATCCTGCGGATTTGTATCCAATGGAGGCGAAACCTTAGCGAGGAGGGACTGTGGTGGAATAATGCATTGTAAAGGTTTTGTCACGTGCTCTAGACCTCTCATGTAACACCCTGATTTTCAGAGCCTTTTTGAAAATTTTCAAAATAAAAAGAACCATTTGGTTTTGATGAGAATTCAAAGCTTAACCTGAGAATTTCAGAATTTGAAGTGTTTAAAATGACTAAACTAAACTTCAACTAATCCAAAGCTTAGTTCTTTTGGTGTTGCTCTAGCTCTTTGGAGCTATCTTTCCTTTTCTTGATAAGGGTTTCCTTTCCTCTATCCTATATTTGGACATTCTTATATGTCCAGACCGTCCCTCTTGTTTGACTATCTCCTGGAAGCCACATCCCCTCATGTTTGGAACACTTATGTGAGTCTAGACCTTCCTTGTATCTAGACTACCCTTTGTTGGTTTGAACCTCCTTCCTGTCCAGACTTTTTCTAAGTCTAGACCCCCTTGTTGCTTGGGCACTCTCTTATGCCCAGACCTCTTATCAGTTGGGACCTCCTCGTATTCTATTGGATCTCTTGTGTGCCTTCGAACCTTCTGTGTTCACTTGAACCCCTTGGCACTTCCCCTTGGCCGCCAGGATCTCCTTTGGGACCATCCTGACCGCCAAGACCTCCTCTGATCTCCTCTTAACTAGCGAGGTCACCTTTGAGTTATCCCGATCAACAAATCTGGTCTGACCATTTTCTGTGGATCCCCTCCACCAGAATCCTTTTTCCTTTGAAATCCCTCCGCCTGGATCTCCCTTTTTGGAGATCTTAGCCCACTTGACCTCCTCCTTTTGATCTGGAACGTTAAGACCCCCTTCTGCGGGTCTTGACCAGCAGATCTTCTCGACCGGACTTCGTCCTTCGGATCTCCTCCGTTCAGACCTCCTATGCATGGATCTGAACCATTCGGGAACTCTTTGTTCTAATCTTAATCATCAGGACCTCCCTTCGCCTTGATCTTAATCGTTAAAGCTCCCTTGATTTCATCCCAACCGTTGAGACCTCTCATGAGTTGATCTCACTCGCCGAGAACCTCCTAGACCAATCTTGACCATTAAGGTTTTCCTTTGGGGTCTTAGCCGTCAGGACCACCGCTGGTCATACCGTTTTGTAAGTCCGGTGCTACCGCTACCAGCAATTTCACCTCACCCCTTTGAACCCCTTTTTGTCCTTCAGGACCTCTTTGTGTTCTCTAGGACCTCCCTTACGTTCACTGGACCTCTCTCGGATTCGGACCTCACCTGGTGGATCTAGCGGTTCCGACCTCTTCCGTGTTAGATCCCAGGGTCTAGACCTCATGCTTGTCAAATCTAACGGCTTTGATCTTGTCCTTGATAGATCTGAGGGCTCCAATTCCTCCCGCGTATCCTTGCTTACGCGGACCTCCTCCCTTTGCCGATCGTGACCATTAGGATCTCCCCTGTGAGGTCCTAGCCATCAGATCTCCACCTTTCGATTTGAGCTTGACCTTCGGACCTCCCGTGAGTAGGTCGTTGGACTTCCTATCCAGAGGACCTCCTCCTGGTTGTGTCTGTTGGACCTCCCTGTCCTTTGACCACATCCTAACCGCCCAGACCTCCTCCGAGCAGGTCTAGACCGTTAAGATGTTCTTTGATCGTATCTGAGCCATCCAGACCTCTTTCAGAGGTGATCTGAACTGTTCCGACCTCTTTTGATCATCTCCGAGCCGCTCAGATCTCCTTTGCTTATTTTCTTGATCGTCAGGACCTCTCCTGGCTTTTGATCTTGACCGTCAAAGCTCCTCCTTGTGAGATCTGACCGTCAGGACCAGCCTTTTGTGGGTCCTGTCCTCAGGACCATCTCGTGGGTGTGTCTTTTGGACTTCCTGTCCATAAGACCTCCCCATTGTGTGTCTTCTGGACCCCCTGTCCAGGACCTCCTTGAAGTCTTTTTAGACCTCTTAGTCCTTTGGACCTCCCCTTTGTCGGGATCTGACGGTCCAGACCTCCTTTCATTTGGATCTAAGGGTCCAGACTCCCCTCCGTCCGGATCCGACCGTCCAGACCTCCCTTGTAGAGATCCCAACAGTCAGGACCTCCTTCTTAGGACCTCCTCCGTGGACCTCTTCTGTGGATCTCCTTGCAGGATCTCATCTGTGGATCTCCTCGCAGAACCTCCTCCTTGGACCGTCCCCTTTGACCAAGCTGTTCACCCCTTTGACCAGTTTCCCTTGGCTCTTAAGTGCATTTGATGTGGGATGAGTCACATTAAATGCTGCCATCTACCCTTGTCCTCATTTCTACTTTTTGTCACATCCCTTGCTTTCTTTATCCTTTTTCGTACCTTGGGTTAATGTGCCTTTGTACCAATACATTGAATTCGGTCACCTTCTTTTTATGGTGCTTCTACTCCCTTTTTCCTTTAAATAGAGCACCAGGAACGCCACAACTTCCTTGTTCTTCATTTCGGCCTCTGCTCTCAGCTCTTTCTGTTTTAAGGAGCTCTCCAAGCCCTTTGGTTCGGACCCCCCCTGGAGCCCGAGCCCTTCACCCATCGGACCTCCTCCCAAGAATCTTCTCTGGTTTTTCTTTTTAGTATCATCCTCTGCTATTTACTTCTTGCTCAGTTCATTCGGATTTCATTTGGATCTTTATTTGCTTTGCTTTGTACTCGTGTAGATCTTGGCATTCCAGAGAGCCAGAGCTGTGAGAGAGAATAGATTCTTAAGCTATCAAGCAAGAGGCAAGTTACACTTTTGACCATATTACACCCAAAGATCTTAAATTACTTATGTTCTGCTTTCAAAGTATAACTTGCATGCTTATTTCTATCAAGCTATTTCAATACCTGTCTTCAAATCCATAGTTATGCCTATCTCTTTCATATGGCCGACTTTGATGTTGTACCCAACTTATTGTCACCATTAGGTAAAATCTGGTTGATACAATAGTGTGAACCAGGAACAATTGTAAAACCAAATGCTTAGACTTGTTTAGACCAAAAGTACTTGATTTGGGAAAATCTTTACCATCATGACCAACTCTCGATTTAATGTTTTGGCCATGACATTGGGGTGTCATGGACGATGAAAATATTGTCAGGGAAGCAAAGAAAAGAAAAAGGAAAATGGATTTGGTCTTGGGCGAAATGGTTGGCTTGGCTGGTGCAAGGTTTGTGCACAGACTCTATCCTGGATAAGGTGGAGGTCCAGGGGTATGTGATTGTCGCCCAAGTCAGTTGAGGACCGGTCTTTGAGCCGCCAATGCTAAGCCTATAATGGGCTATGCCACAATCGTGCAACCATATGTCTCCAGAATGGGGCGTGGGACCTGGTTGAGTAATTTGCAAAGTTCTACCATAAGCTGCTCCATTGGAGGTGTGGGAGGTCTTATATGGCCAATGGTCTATTATAACCTCTTCGTTCCCCTTGGTGCAAGAGGGGGCTTTCAGCCGGATTGCGATCCATAGGAAGGTGAAACCTTAGCCAGGAAAGGCTGTGGTGGAACAATGCATTGTAAAGGCCTTGTCATGAACTCTAGACCTCTTACCTTCGGCAGTGAGAGGTGGCACTCGTGCATGCCAAACAAACTAGAGGAATCATGTCATGTGGGTAAAGTGTACAACCTCTGCAGAGTTAAATCTATTCGAATAGCCGTGTCCACGGTCATGGACATGCTGGCAGCGGCCACTCAGAGTTAGATATTGGTTTTGGTTTCTGAAAATGTTTATTAAACTGTTTTGGAATTTCTATCCCATGGGTTGTGGGCGGGGAGCCTTGTGACAGGAGGGTATCCTTCACCACTTGTGATGAATGAATATCCAACTGAAAACATATTTACTAAATGAATTTTATTTATTGTATGATGCTTTGGAACTTAATACTGGTAATTGGAAATAAACATGGCTTTATGCAAATCAACCATATTAAGCCTTCCTTCGTGATATCCATTTATGCATGTCATTTCTGTTATCTAACGGGTGTAACTTGCGAGCACGGTTGTTGTGCTCACTCTTGCTTGCTACTGTCTTTAGCAGGGTCTGGAAGCCTTGGGTTGAGCTTGTTGTGGACCTAGTGGTCCTGGACCGACTAGGATGCGCCCTCCAGCCGATTGCCTGTGGTGTATCGGGTGGCCCTTGTGTTTATCTTCCATTATATTTTGTTGCTGAATTGTAAGCTCTCTTGTAAACAACTTCCTCGATATTAATAAAGCTGGTGTTGTTGCAATGCTATCACTATTGTTGCTGTGAAGAGCTAGCCATGATCCTTGGGACTAGCTCAGTATGCACAAGGAACCTTGGAGCAAGCCCAGTCCTCCACGACCACCCTCAGGTCTGGACGTGTGTGGTTCTGGGGTGGTCTCAGTCATCCACGACCTCCTCTGGTGGGTCGCGGTGGTCTTGGGATGACCTCAGACCTCCACGACCTCCTGTCCGCCGCCGTGGCAGTCTTGAGGTGCTCCTCGGCTCCACGACCTCCTCGGGTTTGTTCTCCGACTTCCGGTGGTCTGCGCAGACCTCCGGGAGGTCTTGGTGGACTGACCGAGAGATCCTTTTTGGGATCTCCTGGGAGGTCCTGGTGGACTTTCCAGGAGCTCTTGGAGGGCCTCTCGGGTGACCTAGAGTTGGGTTGTTACATCTCACCAAAGGGAGTGTGAGGTGGCAGCAACTGTTGCCAAACAAACTAGAGAAGTCGTGTCATGTGGGTAAAGTGTACAACCTCTGCAGAGTGTAAATCTATTCGAATAGCCGTGTCCACGGTCATGGACATGCTAGCAAAAGCCAATCAAAGTTAGATATTAGTTTTGATTGCAAAAGGTTTTGGATAAACTGATTTTGGGATGTCTATCCCATGGTTGGGCGGGGAGCCTTGTGACAGGAGGGTATCCTTCACCATTTGATGATGAATGTTATCCAACTGAAAAATAGAATTTGGTAAATGAATTTTAGTTATCGTATAACTGCCTTGGAACTTAGTACATGTATTTGAAAGAAACTTGGCTTTACGCAAATCAACCATATTATGCCTTCCCCTTGATATCCATTATACATGTCATTCTGTTATTTGACGGGTGTAACTTACGAGCATGGTTGTTGTGCTCATTCTTGCTTGATTGATGAATTGAGCAGGAGAAGACTTCTTTGAGGATGATGAGGACCAGATCAACTAGGCCGCACCCTCTAGCCAATTACCTGTGGTGTATTGGATGGACTTGACTTTTGTTCCGCTGTGTATTTTGCTATTGTCGGTCTGTAAGCAGACTTTGTAATCAACTCTTTTGCTGTTAATGAAGTCTCGTGTGGATGTATGTTATCACTTGTAATTGCTGTGAGAACTAGCCATTGATCCTTGGGACTTGTTCGGATCACAGGAGGGTTAGGACTTCTCCAAGTCCCATGAACTCCTCGGGTTGGTCTCTGGACCTCCCCAAGTTTGGTTGTGGCTCTTGGGGAGGTCCTGAGCCTCAAGACCTCCTCGGGTCAGTTCCCTGGACCTCCTGGGAGGCTTGGGAGGACTGCCCGAGAGGTCCTTAGGACCTCCTGGGAGGTCCTGGTGGACTCCCAGGGAGGTCATGGAGGACCTCTCAAGTGAAGCCCCTGGCCGGGTCGTCACATTCTTCCTAAGTGCTACTCCAAGAGTGGCCCCAGCCTTGGGTTGGCGTTGTGCATGACCTGATGGGTAGGTCTAGTGGTCTAGTGTCTGCCGTGAGCAAGGTACACAAATTCGGTTTGAATTTTTTTTCGTTGCCAAACGAAATGGGCGAAATGATCGAAATTTCGGTAATTTTTGGCCAAACGGTTTGATCAAATTTGAATTTTAAATTTTAAAATTTCCAAAAAAAAATAAAAAAGGAAGGTGGGAAGTCTGGGATTCGAACCCAAGACCTCCCGAGAGCGCACAGACAGGAATACCACTGGGCTAGCTTTGTCTATTTGGTTCATTCGATACTTTCCGTTTATTTAACCCTTCCAATTCAAGCAAAACGATTTTTTTAACGAAATTCATTTCTTTCGAATGGCAACGAAACAGACGAAAATTTGGACATTTCGGCGAAATTTCGCCAAAAGTGTGAACCCTGTCCATGACCTGGCGAAGCAAGCAAGAGGTGCGGGAGTCACAATGCACTGTTGGGTCTGCTGGCTTGGTCCTGGCACATCAAAGAGCTATGAAGCCCCTAGGACGTGGGCCATCTCGTCCCCTATTGGCTCAATCAACCAGGCGTGTATTGTGATGTTGTCCTCCACCAAACCCTCCTAGCCTGTCGCATCGTCCACGTAGTCGTCAAGATACGCATGTTGGTCTGAAACGAAGAGAGGATACAATTGAAATGCATTTCCAAAGTCGAACAGATGCGAGGAGGAGGGAATTGTATACCTAGGTACATCCGGGCGTACTAAGCTGTACTGTGGAACTATGGGCCTGTGGAAAGAAGTCGACATTAGCACAATACTTACTACGAAAGATCGTAGAAACTTGTGTAACATAGCAGTACCTAGGACCGAAGTAGGGGTAGGATGATGCCAGGAAGAGCCCCCCACCACGTCGGAATGAGGTGCAGTGGGTGCGTTGGTCATGCGCAGTGTACCATGACTGACCTCTCGACCATGGACTGCGGAAGCACGCGGCAATGCCTCCACCACGTCGTCCGTTGGCCTCCTGCACGACGTCAGTGAGACGATGCGCTTAGCCTTGTCCTTGATCTAGCCAAGCGTGGTCCTGAGCTCGTCCGCGGTCAGGTCGGTACCGTCCTTGATCTGAGACAAAAGAGAGTTCATACGTCTCCCGTGTGAGGTCGCTCTATGCAGTAAGGGAACACATGTTATAATCCATGCAACCATACTATATGGAATAGATTGATTGTGTTACTAACCGAGTGATGGAATGCAGAGTTCGACTGGATGGGATAGGTATCTACCGTGTCAGCGACGTGTCTAGGGTCATGTATTACACGCATGACCCGAACCCAGGTGTGTGTGTTGTACCACTTAATGTAGTCGTCCTACGTCGCCGGGTCAGAACCTTCATCATCTGACAATGCCTCATAGTCACGGTCTTCGAGCTCCGTGCGTTCCACTAAGGCTTTGATCTACTCAACTTCGTCTGCAATGCCCATAGGTTCCTGCACCTCGACCATAGAAAGCTCTACAGCCTCGGGTTCAACTATATCGGTGCCAACTGTCCCTTCTTGGCTCATACAGTAGGTGTCACGTGGCTGGACTGCCCAACTTCTTTGGCATCACCACCAATGGCATCTTCCCGCATCACAATAGCCGGAGAAACTTTCTCAAAGGCTTGGGCCAGCAAGACTAGCGCCCACCCACGCTCCTTCGCTAATCTCGCGTATGAGCTCCACGAATTCGGGCCTTTTAGTTCCACTAACTCCCGGTACATGTGTTGTCGTGCTTGGGAACTTCAGATCGTGCAACGCACAGTCCAATGAGAACAACTAGTACAACCATCGCATCATAATGTCTCATGGACGTTTGAAATATACTCATTTAGTCATACATGTCGGCCAATTCAACAAATAATATGATGTTAATGTCAAGTGCTCAACCTAAATACCACGAAATAGACCTTATAGCAACAAATAAACTTGCATAGGAGGGGATTTCCTTAATGTGCAAACCCTAAAGAAAGACAAAAAAAATACATACACAATTTCTACAAATCCAAATTACCATTGCGCACATAGAAATAATAATGGATGCTACACACCCTGTTCTAACTACGTACTAGAGGAATAAATATATCTATAAAAAAAATCCATTCTACTCTCTACACAAATACAGCTACATATTGACCTAACTAGCCGATTTAATATTCTAAAACTAATAGGTGTACTACAACTAAATATTACGAGAAATTAATAGATATTCAACAATACATCCTACAACAAACTACTCTAAATAACTACATATTTAAAACTAAACTATCTACCCATCTACCTACTACCCAATACAACTACAGATCTAATTGTTTTATTTGCTAAACTACCATGGTTTCAAAATAAAATTTACAAAAAAAAAATAGAAAACTCACCTCTAGGATGGAGAGTCCCCCTCTTTCTCCCCCTCCCTTCCCCTCCTCTCCCCTTCTCATCTTCTCTCTTCTCACCTCTTTCTCTTTTTTCTGAATAAAAGTGAATTCAGACAGTTTTTTATGCTTAAATAGGGTGGCTTCTGTCACCAATTGGAATAGCGACAGATTGCACGATGCCTTTGTCGCTATTTCAAATGATGATTTATTTTACTGCCGCCATTTCAAATGGCGACAAAGGCTCTGACGTCGATTTGATAGGCGACAAGTGCCCTAGCAGGCGACGTGTCACTCTATCGTCCATTCATTTGGCACTTTGGTGCAGAGCCTCTGTCGTTATTTCTTTTCCCCATTTCGATTGGCGATAGTGTTATTATTGCCATTTTCAAATGACGATAGTGGTATATTTACGTTTTTTTTAAATGATTTTATTATTTATATAATATTAATAAAAATGTGTTATTGAAAAAATTGCTAGAACTAAAGGTGAGGCGGGTAAGATTTTTTTAATTAATTAATCCTTTTTTAAATTTTATTTTAAAGTTAACTTCCGACGAACTTTATTTCCAATTCTGGCCCCTTTGATCACGCCATCACTCGTAATGTGACAAAACAACACTGTCACGCAAGCCTGTATCTAGGGGAAGCTCTTGTCACGCCATCACCTGTGGTGTGACAGTATTGTTTGGTCACGTAACGTGACAAAAAATGCTATTTAGCGGACTTATCATATAGTGTGATAATATTGTTTTGTCAATGCGGGTGATGGCATTTACCCAAAGTCGAAATTGTAAATAAAGTTCATGAGTTAACTTTAAAATAAAAAATAAAAAAGGTTAAATAATAAAAAAAAACGTTCGGCTGATAAAGACAGTCCTCGCCCAGACAGGGCAGTCTAGCTAGACGCGCTTTTTCAGTCGAAAAGTAGCTTTCTACTCGGAAATTTTATCCCTTCTTCAGTGTTGGAATGGTCTGGGCAGCCTAGCTAGACGCGCTTTTTCAGTCGAAAAGCAGCTTTCCACTCGGAAATTTTATCCCTTCTTCAGTGTTGGCATGGACGCGCACTCGTCGTCGTCGTCGGCTATCACGCGTCGTGCACTGAAAAATATCGCTTATGCACTGAAAAATATCGCTTGCTCTCCACACTTTTGCAGAAGAGATCGAATTGCGTCCTGATCCGGCGAATACAATTACTACGAGGACGTACGTTGCATTCCATAAAGCTCATAAATATCCTCGGTCTTTGCCTAACTCGATTTAAGTCTCAAAGCCAGGGGTGGACCCAGAAGCATCATGACTCATGTGTGATCAAGTGAACACCCATTTTTTTTTTTTGCAAAAAACTATGTATGTAGAAAGGATATTAGACAAATATTGATAATTATGATAAATACTTCACATTTACATCCGGATTTCATATCACACGCACACCTTTTCCTTTGCAATTCGTCTCAAGTAGTGCGGCCTAACCGGCCAACCCAACACATGTATCTCTCATGTCGTCAGATAGCACTGCCACATGAATCCACCCAATTAGGTGTTGTGTGAGGCGAGCAGGCAAGGGCGTCTTTGGGGCTCTAGCTTGACATCGGCGGCGGCACATGAAGGGCAAGGTAGCAAGTGCCAAGAAAAACGGGCAGCGGCGTACGCCAAACAGAGCCTGACCGAGCCACGTGGGAGACGCGGTCCTAGGATTTGAGAAGGGACTACGAGGTGGCAGCAATGACGCCTGGCCCGATGAGATAGGTCGAACACGTTGATAGTAGAATATGCGCACCCCAATTCCTGAATTCATTGATCATACATCCTAAATTCCTATTTCAATAATTTTTTCTTGATTATTTTATAATTACTCTAAATTATTTGAGATGTGGTGTCCAATACGAATAATTTATACTTTAATTTTTTTTCTATTGTAAACTTTTACTATTTTTATTGAACAATAACACCCATCCAATAAATCTTAAGCCCACCACTCCTCAAAGCAACCAGCAACGATCAACATCAGCATATAGCAACCACCGTGGTACGTAGTACATTGAATGGTACTAATATATACTAGAATCATATATATAGATCAGTAGGGGCCCTTTGCTTTCGCTTTTCAATTTTCAGTTCCGCGCACATAGGGGACACTTCGAACACTTTTGGAGAATTTTTTTATTAATTAATCCTTTTTTAATTTTATTTTAAAATTAATCTCCCGCGAATTTTATTTACAATTCTGACTCATTTAATCACATCACCACCTGTAACGTGACAAAACAACACTGTCACGCCAGTCTGTATCTAGACAAATTCTTGTCACGCCATCACCCGTGACGTGGCAGTGTTATTTGGTCACGCTACGACTAGTGGCGTGACAAAAAGTGATATTTTAGCGGATTTATTCTATAACGTGACAATGTTATTTTGTCACGCCATGAGTAATGGCGTGATCAAAAGGATCAGAATTAAAAATAAAGTTTGCCGAGAGTTAACTTTAAAATAAAATTTTAAAAAAGGTTAATTAATAAAAAAGATCACTTTTGGATCGATGGAGTCCTATTTTCACTTTTCATTAGCAAACACGATAGATAGAACATTGATAGCGTTCTTTTGGCTTTAATAAGTGACATGATTTGTTGATATGGTAGTACGATGGGTGCACCATTGTGGTAGTTTCTTGTGCTGTTCTGGTCTTGTCCCTCTCAGCCAATCCTGGTTGCATCATACCCTCCCTTCCGATCTGCGCACGGCTATCTTATGCTGTTCGTTCCTCCGAGGTGCGTGTTTTCTTGGCAGCTCGATTTGAGCCCACTAAGCTGCAATGACACGGCAATTAAAGACTGTTGATTTAGTTGTGTTTAGTGAAGAACAAGGGAATGCTAGGTGATTTGGACCGTCACTAGCTAGTCTCCCTCGGTTTCTGCTTTCTATTACTGCTGAGGGCATGTACAGTAGTTTATCTCTTAAAGATGTCTCTAAAGGCTCCAATTCATACAGACAACCTTAGAGACATCATTTTCAATACTTTATCTATAAAATCATTCATTTTCAATACAATCTCTCCTTACACACTCACTATTTACGATGGTTTGCGTACCTAGCTTATCTCTTATATAAGAGATGACACATTATCTCTCTTCACATCCTCTCTCCTCCAACTAGATTTTTTAGTGATATGACAGCTAAGAGACGATTGAGGTGGCCACTATTGAAGATTCCCTGAGCCGATTAAGATATTTTGGATTTGGATGTCATTTTAAATCATATCGTTGCTACATGCCCTGAACCGTGTTCCAAAATCGTACACACTGACTGAATTGTCTTCTTTTTCTTTTTGAGGGCACTGAAATGTTTTAACAAGAATGAAGAATGACAAGAAAGTGTAAGTAGTTGTCGTAGGGGAATTAGGACCATGATTTTAGGAAGCATGTAACATAAGATATCACCACACTGTTTCAGGATACTAGGTAGGCTTCACGCACTAGGCCACGTGCGGATATATGAAAACAAAAGGTTAGGTAAAAGCGCAAGTGTATTACACATCAACACAACATAACCGAAAAAGTTGGTCAAGAAAAAAATTGGTACAGAAAAAAAAGGAAAATTCATTTGTATATTTCACCATCAATCAATTAACACACAGATAGAAATATGTAGCAACCTCAGACATTCTAAGCTACCAGGAATGGAGCACATCATTGAAGCATAATAACAAACGAAAAAGAAGCATTGAACCATATGTATAAGAGCAGTGCTGCCAAGCCAATGCAGCAGCAATGCTGATCAATGCAGCCAAGTAAAAACTAGCAACGAAACCTCAGAAGCTAAAGAAAATATACATTAAGTACAGTGGCTGATGTATGTATAGCAAACAATAAAATAGGAAAAAAGATGGCCAATAAAACGGAAAAATCGATGGCTAGTGAACGTGGGACCTCGAAATAGTAAACTTGATAGAAGAAAGTGAATGATCCACAATCTACATAGAGCACCACAGTTTTATTCACTTGTAGAAGCGATCATACATGATAGGCTGTCCCAATGGACCACAAATACCACTTTATCATTCCTACACGGTTGGAAATTATGAGCTACGACAAAAAGATGCTTACTAACCGAACATCTGAACCAATAATGTTTAATTACATTTTGGCAGATCGAAAGCCTAAATATTGAATCTATTTACCTTTCCACCTAGAAGGACAGCAAAAAAAACCATAGATTAAAGGCAATCTTTTTACAAAAAAAAAAAAGAAGGAAATTTCGTTTGCAAAACGCAAAATGAGAAGCAGTAAATTCACCGATTTCTAGTTCAAACACGCTGTTTGCAAACTTCCATGATAACAGGAAGACCTAAGTGAGATCTAGATATCTTGATAGAGTAAGTGGTCACCTAGTTCAATTTTCAGAGTTGAAGAAATTTCATTGTGAATTATCGGAACTGAGAACAATGGCAAAATAGCACACAAAAACACTTACCCAAGAATACGAAGCAATAAAATTTTGTAAATACAAAATACGAAACAACAATCTCAGCGTTTTCTGGTTCATCCATGTTTCCAAACTTCCATGATAGCCAGAAGACCTTAGTGAGATTTACATATCTTAACAGAGTAAGTGGTTAGCTAGCTCAATTTTCTAAGTTCTAGAAATTTCATTCTGAAATATCGGAACCGAGAATGATGGCTAAATAGGGGAAAAATACCTAATAACATGTAGCAATAAATTTTCTTAACCTAAAAAAAAAAGAGATACTCGCAATTATGAAAACGTCTATCTTGATACAATCAGCAAGAAGGCCCATATCAATAACCACTGAGTCACTTTCACCAAATAGAGAACAATTTAATCCAATCACATCTATGAAAGTGCAAAGAGCAAGGTGGAAAGAGAGGCAAATCAAATAAAGTATTGTTATGCCAAGACTTAACAGCTCACTGGATCTGAGGCCCAACAATGTCATTATTCCAAGTAGAAGAAGACATTGAATCCTATGGATCGGTAGCAATATTGTAGAGCTTTTATTGATTCTTAGGCAATGGAAAGTAAAATGTTGCAAGATTTATGTGCGAACATATAATGAAAAGCTAAAAAGAAGGGATTTACTTTAGGTAATCATACTTATGTGGTATCATACGATCACCCAAAGTAAAATGATGTAAGATTTATGCGTGAACATATAAAGAAAAGTTAATAAGAAGGGATTTACTCTGGCTAATCATACCTATATGGTATCAGACTATCATCCTGCCAGCTTCATAGGTGGATGTCCTTTTCCTGTTGGCAGAACCAACACAAATCCAGAAAACAGTTATCATTTGCCAAAAAAAAAATGGTTGTGTAATACTATAATGAATAAATACAGTAAAAAAGCACAGTTGTTTCTTTTTTTACTTCCAGACAGAAAGTGTGCCTTTATCCATTTCTCTCTCTAGAAAGATACATATATGCATCAAAACCAAGATCACTAATGACCTTAAACTTCATGAGATGGTTTCTGCATTGCAAGCAAATGCAATTGAACCGAAAAGGATTGTAGTTAGCAATCTTGACCATAACTATTATTTTCACTAAAAGAAACAAAAGGCTACACTTATATTTTACACATGAAAAAGCATACATTTGTGGGAGGAATCTTTTTTTTAATCAATTGACAAAATCCTACAAACAACAATATACATTCTTATCAAATGGTAGTCAACAAAGGGAACGATGGAACCTGAGTTTAAGCGTGAAGGGTGACAACTGACAATCTCTCTGACGATACTGGCTAAAACAAACCTAATTTTATATAACATGAATATGATAGCGATATAATGTGAATGTAGATGATAATCAGCTGAAATGAGAACGCACTCACAAATAGATATATTTTTTTGTAACAAAGAACATTAGCTAAGATTTAAACCGTTCATTTTTTTTCAAGAGTGTTGTCTCCAAACAGGGCTATAGTTTTGGAAGAATTGGTACCATTAGGAAAAATGCACAAATTCAAAAATAGAAGTGTTTTGACTTGTGAATGCATGAGCACAAACTTTAGCACGGCTTATCTTATGTTGTTCGTTCCTCTGAGGTGCGTGCTTTCTTGGCAGCTCGATTTGAGCCCACTAAGCTGCAATGACACGGCAATTAAAGATTGTCGATTTAGTTGTGTTTAGTGAAGAACAATGGAATGCTAGGCGATTTGGACCGTCACTAACTAGTCTCCCTCGGTTTCTGCTTTTTGTTACTACTGAGGGCATGTACAACAGTTTGTCTTTTAAGGTTGTCTCTAAAGGCTCCAACTCATCTACAGACAACCTTAGAGACAACATCTTCAATACTTTATCTATAAAATCATTCATTTTCAACACAACTTCTCTCCAAACACACTCACTATTTGCGATGATTTGCGTGCCCAGCTTATCTCTTATATAAGAGATGACACATTCTCTCTCTTTACATCCTCTCTCCTCTAACTAGATTTTTTTAATAACCTGGCAGCTAAAAGACGATTGAGATGGTCACTATTGAAGATGCCCCGAGCCGATTAAGATATTTTGGATTTGGATGTCATTTTAAATCATATCATTGCTACATGCTCTGAACCGTGTTCCAAAATCGTAAACACACTGACTGAATTGTCTTCCTTTTCTTTTTGAGGGCACTGAAATGTTTTGACAAGAATGAAGAATGACAAGAAAGTGTAAGTAGTTGTCGTAGGGGAATTAGGACCATGATTTTAGGAAGCATGTAACGTAAGATATCACCACACTGATTCAGGATATATGCAGATATTTGTTTACTTTTTTTTCGTTGGGAGAAACTGTGCAAGGTCAGGAAGAAATTAAGTCCTCTGCACTTGTATCAAAATGGCATTGGTGTATAGCAGTGTAGGTTCAGTCAAACACAGACTCCTAATAGCATCTACAATAGTTTGTTACTAAGAGATAAAAGATTACTCAATCTAATAAAAAGAAACAAGTCTTTCAATAGATTATTTCTTGAGTTTGTATCTAAGACTTTAATTGCTACAAGTGTGCATGACCTACAAAACGAGTTTTAAGTAACAAACAAGTCTCCAACAAGTATTTTGTTGTTTCTTATGTCTTGGTATCAACAACTTACTTGTTTTTTCATTAGTAACAAGTCCACCTTCTCTCCTCACCATCTCTTCTCCGTATCGTCTAAATGCTGATGTATTCATCATTTAGTAACAAATAACAGACTATTATAGATGCTCACACTACAATGCGTGCGTACTCAGTGCGTGCACGATTGCCGGAATGTTTGATTCCCGAAGAATTCCCCAGCTCAGAGGAGCGAGGAGTAGCTAGATCATAACTCTGAATTCTCATACATTGCAAAAACGACGACGCCTTTTTCTGAACGGCGACATGCCATTACTTGGTGCACTGCGCACATGCCGCACTCGGCGTGCCGACGGTGCCGTGTGCGCGCGCGGCGCGGCCTTGCACCGAGCAGTGGGCGCGCGAGGGCTCAGTACGACAGTACAATGCCAACCGTACGTCCACCGATCCACAACACTAGAGCGCGTGGCGGCCGCAGCACGCGGTGCACGGCAAAGCGAGGAGAGAGAGACGAGGAGAAGGCAGTGCCGGCCAGCACACGCGCGTGGCCTCCGCGCGCGCAGCTGCTGGGAACCATGACGCTGCAGTCCCAGTGCCAGTGATTCGCTGGCTCATTGCCGCCGTCGTCGAGTGTGCGTGGCCTGTCGCGCGATCAGGACGCGCTAGCGGAAGCTGTTGTGCCGTGCAACTGCAAGCTCGTCATGTGTGCGGGCAGCTTCTGCAGGGACACAAGCTGACAGCCAGTGAGAAGTTCAAAGCATCGCAGGACGACGGCAAGATTTCGAGCTATTTGCGATTCGAAAGCCCAATAAACAACAGCCTGTTCCAATGGATAAAAATTTCAGTTCTCTGTCTAGTAGTTCAGTCCATGGTCAAGAGTCCAGACTGCAGCATCACTAACTGAACGTATATATTGCATTATAACACTTGCACAAAAGGGTATCTGCAGGCACAAAACTCTTGCTTTCTGGTAGCAACTGATTACTCCAATACCGTCGATGACTCGATGGTTGCAATTTGCAAAGTTCTGTAGATCTGCTAAAGAGCAAATGTTATGATTTTCTTCACTTCCTGTCAGAGGCCTCAGCAGCTTGACACATACGGACATTCTCATACCAAACATAGCAGTGAAGAGACATGAACTGAGCTGCTCAAAAGTCATGTTTCCATATATCATTCTCGACATTACAAAGCTAAAGGTGAACACAGGGGGGCGGGGTACATCACAACAAGGTCTATTTCAGTTATGGAAACTAGAGAGAGAAATGAGGATAGCACTCTGTCTTCTGGACATGGGCTGACAACGGAATGTGCCGGCTGTTTCCTCAGCAAGCCCAGAATGGCATGAGCAGAAGCTTGAAGACGGTCTCACTCTACAGTTCCCTCTAGGAGAGCAAGGAGACTAGCGAAACAAACTCCGATGTCACTCTGCCTTTCGATCTTGTGTTGATGACAAAATGTTCCGGGTACTTTCTGAGCAGTGCCAGCAGGCCATACCATGGCCTCCCCTTTGTTTCAGTCGGCGACCAGTCTTCTGCTCTTAGGTACTTTCGCACCCTGCTGTGGTGCCACACATTGCCAAACTGTTCAAGAAGCTGCAAGTAGTTAAACGAGTTAGAGTTTGCATGCCAACAAAGAGCTTTGCATCTGTGCACATGCCCGGAGTGTGTGCGTATAGGTGCAAAGAAAGGCAACAAGATGAGATGGCTTGGTGAAACAGATCTCTGAACAATCTGCTGGTGCGGAAAAATATGTACATATTATGTCAAGGGCACCAATAGGATTGTAACTGTAACTTTGTAACAGTAGTGTATTAATGTTTTATTGCTGAATTCTTTGATGACTGCCTGAGTGAAGAAAAGGAGATAGTCAGAAAAAGGGATACTGCAAGAAGAAGTTCTGAATTTATAGAAATAAACAATAAATGGTCAATGACAAGCGGAAGAATATAATATATCTGTAGCAGAAGGGGGTCAAATTAAAACTAACTTCCCAAATTCTTTAGGCAGCTACTGAGGAGGTCTAAAAGAAAAGAAATCACCATCTTCATGTCAAACAAAGAAGAACCAAAGCTAACTTTCTGGGAGCTGGTAACAAACCCAGGCCAGCAAATAATCAACCCACTCTAGAAATGGAAAGTCTGGACAATTCTAAATAATAGAAAACCTTAGTCCTATATTTTAATTTTTCATATTGGGACTTTTAATGCAGGTTACTAGTACACTACAAAAGCATAAGAAAAAATGGGTTAGAAACTCATTTTCCATAATTCTTATGCATGCATCTGTCCTGCCAAGCCCTATGTTGACATATACAGTTAATTCTTTTTTTACTTGTTTATTTTGTTAGAGTGCCAAAGGGCAACTACAGGATTAACTTATGAGTCTTCCCATTACTTGCAGAAGCATTTCTGTGACTATCAGAGTATCAGTAGAATCTCCGGTCACAAGATTCAGTGCAAAAACATGTTCCAAGTGACAAGAGTAAATTGTATTTTACAAATGTACTGATTTTTTTTGGTTCTTCTATTTTGAAAAAAAAAACAAGTTAGATAATCTCTCTGATAGTCAACATATTGTGAATTTGTGACACTCAATAATGCTCATGCTAGTGGAAGGGGTGCTACCGTGTTAACAAAGTGATGCATTTGCTTGTTAGATATGTATTGTATAGGGTGCTCTTTGCATATTTACTTGCACATATAACATGTATATTTTGGCCTTTACCCATTGGAATAGATCAATGGTTCATTCCAACATGGTATCAGAGCTATGGAAACCCTAACCCTACCCCAATATCCAACATTGCTAACAGTTTTATAGCCAAGAGGCCCAAAATTGCATGCCTTTATATGATCGTTTTAACATGTTATCGTATATACACCAGCGAATAAACTATTTATTAAGGTATGACAATGACTGCTAAAGGAACAAGTACCGACATAACCCAGACTACAGTCCAGATCATACGTGCTAACATGGAATGGTGCTGCTCACGATCGGGGTCATCTGGTTCAGATTGACAGGGCAGGGATACTAGCACCTGACTTGTATCCCCAGTTGATATTCTTGGAATATCTGTTCATGTTATCACTCATTTCAATCAAAATTTCCTTTCATAGTGTCGTAAATTGTAATCACATGGTACATCCCTTCAATGTAGACTTGCCTTTTCCAAGCCACAGATGATGATTCCGTTGTTTCACAGAAGATAATTTGGACTAATCAGGGGTAATAAATTATACTTTTACTTCAGCATAGAAATTGGATAGAAATATGGTTTTCCATAACAAACCTCTGTGTGGAGTTTTGCCATAGGCATCCACTCTCCAGGACCACAGAGGTCAGATAACACTGTCGCAACAGATGACACAACATCCTTCTCTTCGGCTTGCAGGATGTGTTGGTTGTCCATCTCCCTGTCACCCCTTGATATTATTTCTGATCTATTGTCTGCATAAACAAAAGAAGCCAGTAGAGGTAAGATCAAACAATTGTTTCACCATATGTGGTAAAAATAATGACTTTGGTTTTTCAATGGGCATAGCACCAAACAAACAGAATACCGTAGCTGTTTTCAAAATTGAAGATCCATAATTGCAAACAGGAACAAGGGATAGCAGGGGTTGGCGAAACTTACATCATATCATTTACTAATTTTAGTTCTTGATGTCTACTGCTGCTGGACATTCAGATTAAAAAACTTAAATGCAATTATATTTGCACATGGAAAGACACATCTAGATGTGTCAATTCAGATATAAAATATAGTGCTCTTACACAATTGCTTTTTCGCAAAGGATTTACAATAGCATCTAGATAATGCTATATTCTTGTGCAGTAAGCATATGATCAGAGTTCTTTAAGAGAACTACGGGAGTTAAAAAATTCCTATAACAATGTATTTATGTTATAATGTGTATATTCTATATCTTTTCCCTATCTAATATAAAATGTTGACATACCCTTATCTTACTTTGGTGGCCATAAGTTGCAACATGCAAATTACTACATGACAAGGTACAATTGAGGATTAACCAAGCAGAATCATCATCCACTCTACTTATCTTTTACAAGAAAAAGGTAGAGGATGAGGAAGGGAAAGTATATCCAGTAGAAGTGCAGAGCAAGGATTAGGTACCACCTTCACCCAGTGTTCCTATTGCTTCAACATTGATTCGGTGCCCACCATAGATGTCTGACTCTCCGGAAGACTTCTTCGTTCTCTTTATCAACTTTCCCCTCATTCCACTTTCATTGACACCATTCCCATAGTCATCACCCTCCCGGCCATAATCACCTTCAAAGGAGCGGTCATGAAAATCGGACAAACGAGGGCGGCCTGGCCGCACATAGGATGGTGGTGGAAGCTGTGATGGAATAATAGGAGCATGTCGAGCAGCAGCAGCTGAGGCAAAGATAGAGCGAGTGGGCAGGAGAAAGTAGAACTTCTTGTCTCCAATCTGAAGGAGGTCCTGAGAGTCAAGTTTAACAGGTGGGTTTCCAGGGAGGTGCAGAACACCCTCAACAAGGCAGCCATTTTTGCCAATGACATCGAGCGCAAATCGGCGACGCTGAAAGTCATAGAATATCCGCGCATGGTGCCGGGAGATGTTCATGCCTCCACCAAGGCTCGACAGATCCACATCCACTGTTGATTTCTTGCTGTTGCGCCCCAGTATGATTGAATAAGTTTGCATGTAGTACTCGAAATCCTCACCTTGAAGCTTTGCAAACCCTGCCTCCACTTCGCCATCACCAACTGAAGATCCGGCAGGCATTGCACTAGCACCCAGGGTAGCCATCTCCAATATAGCTAGCTAGTTGTAGTAGGAAAAACAAAGAAATGCTTCTGCCCTTTCAGCTTCTTCTACAAATAACAAATGAGAGAGCTTGTTAAACACAGCATGGTTACATCACTGCAAGGGCGGGCTTAAAGCGGGGCGTGGGGGTTCAGTTGAACGCCCAAAATTTCGGGGAAACAAGCTGCTATTAGAACAACAATGAAATCAAATGCGCAACTAATTGGATTTTTTTATCAACTAACTGCATGGATCCGAGTAACTAGGAAAGAAAAAGAAAGATTTGGATTTAGCTGCTCACAGCAAAGAACGAGGCACTCTTAGAACAATCCAAGCAAAGCTACGCTAGGGCTTCCGTACCAGCAGAAGAAATCAGCCTGGATGGATCTCCCACTCCACCGTCAGCCCAGTAATTGGGACTGATTTGAGGATATTTAGGAGAACTGGATAGGATTGGGAAGAGATTAATGAAATTGGAGGATAATAGACAGACTTGGGGGAGGAAGAACCCAAGAAGTCAGAAGAGGAAGAACAAGGGAGACAAGGGAAATGAGTTCTATTTCGGAGAACTCACCGGTCGAAGAGTTGACGCCGGCAATCCGCCCGGTAGGCCGACGGCAAGAACGAAGGGGAAGAAGAAGCGACTGATCTGTTCGATTGTTTTTGGATTTTCCTTTACTTTTCTTTTCTTTTGAGAAAGTTTCTGACTGTTCCATTCCTTGCCTTCTTTAATTCTTTTTTCTCTTGTTATAAACCTCTTTAAATTTATTTATCAATTTGTTTCCAATCAAAAGCTCACTAGATCTCCGATTAGTTTGTTTTCTTATGCCAACATGCTTTGATTGCCGGCGAGAATTTCCTCACCGTCCTCCGACGGCTTCGCTTGGTAGTCGTCGGCGAGCTGAGAAGGGGATCAGATGAGTCGAGTTGCGAATTCGCAATTAGGTTAGCTTGGGGATTAAAAAAAATGATTCTTGGGATTTGCTCGAGCAAAAGTCGAAGCGTGGTAGTATGTGTTGACGCGTCATTTCTAAGCTCTTTCTCTAATTATATGACACTAATGCGCTGTTTTATGTTAATAAATAATTATATTATCGAGAAACATGCAGGTGTTGTGTATTTTCATGAAAACACCACTTTTAGGTTTCTTCTGGTGCAATTCTACTCAAATCCACTCACTCGGAGAAAATTGCACCTGAATCGAAGAAAAGACTAGGTATGAAAGAAGCATTTATTGAGGAGTGTGGTTTATCTGCACCAATTCGCCATAATTTCCTGGCCAACATGGCAGCCACCGTGACCAACCGGCCTACATGTACACCAATAGGCTTGCCTTTCTCCTCTACAGTCGAAATTGCTCAGGAACGAGTTATTGAGGAGGTCGAGAGAAAAGGGGAGCTCGAACTCTCGCTCTTCTTCTTTTCATCTGTCGTCTTTATGATGCGGCATCTCTTGCTCAATGGGACTTCATCGTTCTCTGAGTCATTTTTTTGCGGTTCCCAAGTCAATGTTAGAATCGTTAAGGGTCTCCAACGCGCCGACTTGCTACAAAATGCAAAAATAAAAAATTGGTTAGTGGTTAAAATCGCCAAAGTCGAAATCAACAAAATACAAATCTGGCCTCAACCACTCAAAGTTGTGTCCTACGACTTCTTCTCTGCGGCCTTGACCGTAAAGAAAAGACGATCATCACAGGTGACGATCATGTAAAACCACTTCTTCCATACAAAGATGACCTGGTGAACATAGGGATGTACTCCTTCGACTTCCCGTCATGGAGTTCAATCGAGCAGCTCCCTGCGATCTCATGTGTTCACTTGCTCATCACGTAGTAGTACTTAAAGAGCTTTAGATTTGTGGGGATCTCCAAGTATACCTCACTAAGGCACACGAACATGCTCAAACATCGTGATAGAATTAGGAACCAAGTTCACTAATTCTACCTCAAAGTGCTCAAGTACTTTGGCTAAGAAAGGGTGCGAGGGCAATATGAGTCTGTACTCGCAGTAAGCTTGAAAGACGACAATCTTGTCTTCCTCGCCCAACGACCACCATTTGCCCTCTGCATTCTTCTACTTCACCAAAGACCTTGGAGGGATCTTCTCGACGAGGACTAAAGCAATCATATTCTCCACGTCTATTTCCGATTTCTCCCACTTAGACACGGATCCAACCATTTCTTCTAAGGAATTTGTTCAGATTCAAAAGATTTGGGAAATGGATTTCAAGTTTGAGTGGCGACGGTGAAGGCAATAGCTCGAGGGAGACGAAACGGTTGAGGAAAGTAAAATTCCTAATTTTACCCCTCCAGTAATTATTTATATCTATTGGCTTGCGGTGGAGATCGTGGAGAAACCCAGCGGTTGGAATTCCTTCGGAAACTGCTCCCGACGGACGAAATCATGGGTGACTGTTCACATCCCTTTTCCTTTCACACGGTAATAAAAGTGTTATTTTTACAACTCAAGTAAAAATATCTTTCTTGACCAAATCAATTTCGTCAAGAGAAAATACTATTCGGGTTACTACCACCCCCTGGTCGGAAAATCTGTTATAACCAGGTCATATCACGACTATCATCTGATTGATAAGTCTCACAGACAGATATATGGGTCCTATCTTATCAACCAGAGACCCTGTACACCATGTCCAACTATGCGTGGTAGTAAATACAACGTGTGCCCCTTGTGTCTCTAACATAACCGCGCTCACCTCTATTCGTCTGACAATAACCGTTCGACGAGCGTGCAAAGAGGACGTCTCAATGACAATAACCGTCGTCCACATACAGTTTCCAGCAACTGTCAAGGCGTCTCTTGATAGGCAATAACCGCCACTCCTGCCGGGAGAGAGGGAGAGAGATTGAGAGGCCATTGATAGCATTCATAGTTTTAGTGGCACATTGTGCATTGTAATTTCGCTCAATATAAGAACACAAAAGTAGTGTTGTTATTCTCATCGGAGAAAGCCTGGACATGTCTAAAAACACCATGTGCTTTCTTGTGTGATCTCGAGAGCCGTGTCACCGCATTTACTTCCATAAGATCGATAGTAATTCATTGACACATAATGACATAAGATCATGGATGTTCATAATGACATCATAAATATAAATAGAGAGTTTCATGAACAAGCCACATACTTGCCAATCAATATAAATGATATTTCATTCAAGAGGTGAAATAACATATTATTCAAAAATTCATAAACATAGGAGCAATACAATCATCTTCATGATTATCTCTGGCGTATATCACCAAGAAGGATGCCAATTAACTATTCAACTTTTGGAACTCACCCTTCTGAGGCTGGTCCTAATGGGTGGTTTCTTACTACAGTTTCTTATTGTATGAAAAGCATTTAGATACCACCTTTCCAATGCATGGTATCCTAGAGTGTGGTATCCTAGACCTTTGATATAGAGTATTTACTAGTATTTCTACCTAGGATACTATGTATGAGTGGTATCTAAATAAGATACCAGTCTGCTCTCTCTCTTCCTTAATTACAGTGCCACATCAGACTTTTGTCTATGTGGCAGCCTTAAGAAACTTGCCAAGGTGGAGCATTGGGACCAGCCTGATACACCAGCGACTGGTTTACCATTAATGAGCAGGCCCCATAAACTACTTACGTCTTGCAACGTAACTGTCATCTCCCCCCACTAGTGTGAAAGGTGTGAGTCGCAGGCGTCAAAGGCAGCTATGAGGAATTTGTCGACGTTGATGTTTTCCATTTGTGAAATTTGCTATAGCCCAGACTTCTTCAGTGCTGGTGCACACAGCTCATGGTATTTAATGTGTGCGATGACGGCAAACAGACATACAAATCAAGAAAATATTGAGGGTTTGTCACACAAAATATGTGCATTTGATAATTTGTCACGTCGTATCTTATTGACATGTGGGTATTGGGTGTCACATGTCAGTGAGAGACATGTGTGACAAATCATCAAATGGGCATTTAAAGATGTGGCAAATCCTCAGATCCCCCATCAATCAATGGGCTGCAGAAAAGGACAGAAATAAGTATACGTGAGATCAAACAAACTACACAAAAAGAGTGGGTCAGTAAGCATTACTCACTCGATCATGAATGAGTGATGTCCTATGCTGTGAAGGGGGCCATCCACAACAATGAGCTGAAGCCCTGTGACTCATTAGGTTGTTCTGCATGTAACTTGCCCGAGTCAGTAGCACCCCTACCTTGGTCTTGTGTTGGCCTGGCCATCCTGGACAACTGATTATAGAAAATCTTATAGCACAAATTGTTGACAAGGTATGAAAAATCTACTGATTGTAAGATAACGCATCTTCCAATCATGAAGAAAATTAATTTAGCATAATCAAAGTAAGCATAATATATTTTATTTCAGTTGTTATTTTTCCAACATCAAAACCAAAGTTCAGATTTGTATGGAGTGGCAAAAGGTGCAGTAAAATTAAATTAGTTCAGTAAAATAACAACTGAAATAAAATATATTATGCTTACTTAGGGATCAAAAGAAGTTGGTCTTTTAATTAGTTCAGTAAGATCAGTTTAATTACGGCAAATCGTTGTTTGTGTTTCCTGATAGTTAACCTGCCGCAGCTTTTCCCTTTTGCCCACGCCCTCTTTGTACAGTATTGTAAACTAACTCTTGTATTTGTTCTAATCCCTTTCAGTTAAATTAGTGGCTCCTCACTAGTTCCTACAGTCAAACTTCCATTTGATATTCTCTCGTCACACAATAGTTCTGCTAGAATACTCCCAATTTGTGGCGGGGGGACGTGGTTCCGCCGATGGCTTTGTCGGCGAGTCGCTGGCAATCGCATCTGCGTGCATAGGCGATGTTGAGGAGCAAGCAGTTAGACGCTGAAACAGTGAGGGCGAGACAGAGAGACCTTGCAGGCGGTGTGTTGACTGTTGAAACTTAAGAGGATAAAGTGAAGCGGTGTACCAGACGTCTGGGCACAAGCATGACCCCTTGACTTTGGTTTCTTGCACGAGTATCCCATATTCTAGTAACATCACGGTTTCTAACACACTTGAGACGAGTGGTCTGTTTACCGCAAGAAGTATGGCACATTCTGGTAAAATAAATTAAAAAACGTTTAGCGAAATGTAGCTTTCCAACTAAATATGCTCAAAGGAGTCTAATAAAACGAAACCAAACATGCTCGTGGCCCCCAGTTTGAATGAATTTATGATTAATGGAAATCTGGAAGCAAGGAGGCGTGACAGAGTTTTAGGATAACGCAAGGTATCCTAGGAAGAAAACAAGACAGAGGCAATTATCACATTATCACATAAGACATGACATGAGTACACTGTGTCACGTTCGGTGCTAGAACAAAGACTCCCGTCCCCTTCTCTCAGCACGAAATCAAACACCGGAGGAGCCACTCGGCAGCACCGTCCGTACGCTGTCGCAGCCACTTGCCGGAGGAGGAGGAGGAGGAGGAGGGGAAGAGCAGGAGCGTCGGATGGGGGTCCTGGGCGACGGCACGGGATGCCGATGGTGCTTCTGCTCCGGCGGGGCCAAGCTGGAGCGCATCAAGTCCACCATCCTCACCGCGAAAGGCGCCGCCGTCGCGGCTGTATCCTTCCCCTGCGGCGGAGAAGGAGGAGGCAAAGGAGGAGGCGGGTTCCTCATCCACCGCGGCCTCCTGCTCACCACGCACGGCACCATCCCCTCGGCCGCCGCGGCGGGCGCCGCCGAGGTCCGGCTCAGCCACGGCCGCCTCCCATCCCGTCTGGTGCCCCAGAGGTAACAAACCCCGCGGCCACTTCTTGGATTTCCTGCTTCGCTTCCGCTTGGGGTTGTTTGACTGTGCAATGCGATGCCAAACGATTCATTTTTGCGGTGGTTTCGCCCGGGAATCGCTCGATGTTGCAATGCGCTGTGGAAAGATTCGATTTTGATAGCGAATGCAACGCCTTTAGCAATTTCTTTGCGCTGCACTCGTACTCGGTTTGTTCGATGTTGCACCGTGGTGTGAAAAGATCTAATTTTCGTCAGTAAATGTAAAGCTGATAGTTCTCTTTACTGATTCCCAGTTGCAATGTTGTTAGAAATTCAAGCTTTTGGTGAATCTATGGGTCAATGCCATGTTGGTTTCTGCATTTGAGCGAAAAGATGTCATGCTTGAGCGAAAGCTTAAGACTTGGGGCCATTGTGGTGGGGTTGACGTCCATATGGTTCTGGGGATCATTTGGGATTGTGGTCATGGAACTGGACAAGCTTGATGTTATTAATGCATTCAGTTATTGTAGCAACCGTACGTGCGAGCCGGGATAAGATTTTGATTTTATTTGGTTGTTGAGGGTCAAATGCAACCAGGTATAGATAGATTATGATGTCTTGTTAATATGATTTTGGCGAGATTAATGATCTAACAGATTTACGGGCAACTTTAAGGTAATTAATTGCCAAATAGCAAAGCTCTCTGACCGCACAATATGTAAGTCAGAAATCCTTGTTGTCATTCGTTGAGGTACGAAGGATTATAGTTGATTTTGTATAATTGCTAACAGAAAAGCTGGTATAGCCGCATGGCATCACCTCACCTCTCTGTACAAGTAGGCATAAATTCTCTTGAATTTCGGATGACCGATTTGATAAGAATTAATGGGAGGCTATATCTGCTGAAAGTGGTCCTTGGTTCACTTGATTGATGGGCATAGGACATGTTTTTAATGCATTCTTTACTCAAGATGGGATCAGTCTGTGTTTCCTCCAGAAAAATTTATTGGCCAACAGCCCAACAACATTCAAAACTTAGTTGTACGATTATATGAAGAAATGAAAGGTGATTTTAAAGAACTAATTCTTGTGGAAAAAAATAGATGCGTATTCTCTTTGCTGTTAGAGCTTGAATAAGCTTAGCAAGTATTTACTTTGGAGTAGAATTTACCCAAATGGGCCTTTGTTTCACATGCCTTTGCTATGACATTTCACCACTTCTACATTTTGTTTCTATATTTCAGATTCTTTATTACTAGTCCCATTCTTGACCTTACAATAGTCGGGTTCGACGTCATGGATGATGACTCAAATTCACATGGGCAACAACCTCATTTCCTGAAAACCTGCTTGAATCCCAGCTTGGACCTTGGCAGTACAGTTTTGCTCCTGGGCCACACTAACAGAAAAGATTTGGCAGTAGGAGAGGGGAAGGTTGTAATAGAAACGGACAACCTTATAAAGTTCTCAACTGATGAAGTGTTGTGGCGTCCTGGATCTGCTGGTTTTGATATGCATGGGAATCTAGCTTTTATGGTCTGCGATCCAATGAAGCTTGCACCTTCTACACCTACAGGGTATGCTTCCGCATCATCAACTGCACTCCTTGCATCAAACAAGGATGTGCCAACACAGTTTGGGATCCCCATTCCTGCAGTATGTGAGTGGTTAAAACAGCACTGGAGCGGTAGCTTGGAAGATGTTAGCAAGCCAATGATGCCTCCTGCACGATTAATATCTGCCGGACAACGAAGTGAGCGCTCTTCTCTTGGTCATATTCATTATATTAAGACTATGGAGCGAGAGGGCGGTGATGTATTGTCATCGTCACAGATACCACCAAGACCGACGTGGCAGCATGGATCATGCAGTTCAGCATCTGCTAAGATTTCGTATGGTGAAAATGACTCTGTTAATTCACACTCTTTTCACGAGCAACGAGATCCGGCTTCAAAGATATCCAAACCCATGAATGGGCAACCTGCTTCACTTACGGATATTAGCTTTCCTCCAGGGCAGCCGAGATCTATTTGCCTACCACTTCCTCTAAAGCAGATGATGTCTGATGAGAATAAGGTCAAACCGAACTGCTCAGTTTCACGTGAATCATGGCTAGGTAATGTGCGAATCAACTGCGAAACTCTTCACAATGATGCTTACCAGGAAAATTGCTGGAGTGAGGTGCAGTCCAGTTCCTCTCCTCTGGAGATATCAGAATTAGGAGATGAGAGGGACGGTTTTAGCAGTGGGGAGGAGACAATGTACTCCGCGGAAACTAGGGAAAGCAGAAACATTCCAAGTCCGAAGGAAAAGAGGCCCGAAATAGTTGGTAGATCACAGAGTTTTGTGAATCATAGCAAATGGGATTCACCAACAAGTGTTGAATCTTCGAAAGGGGTCCCCTCGAAGTCACATACCTTCATTCCTTTGAGAAAACCGCATTTGCAGGCCGCGGCCATTTCGCAGAAAAGCCAAGATTATTTCGGCCCTACCGTCTCCTCAAACATGAAAAAGAGAAACTTGTCCCAGATTCCCATGAAACCTCGACAAAGTGCTCAAATTACCTCAAAGTGGATCATCTGATACGATTGCTTTTTCTCTGAATCATAGAAATATATCATATCTCTTGGTTTAGTCAGTTCCACGCAATATTTTCCCCCTTTCGTAACTGTATTGTGTAAATCGATGTATTCTAGTCGCAAACTATGCTCTAGTGATTCTTTCCGGTGTAACATATGCTAGCATATATTCTTTTGTCTTTACTCATCGTGGTATAGCTCTTTACGATTAAGTAGTCGTTTAGGTTGCAGTAGTGAGCACCTTTTTTTCAGGGTACTAGTAGGGTGTCCGTATGTTGCAACGGAACTATAAACTTTACATATATAATATTTCGTTTTAACATATAAAGCAAATCAAACAATTAAAAGATAGTCATACATATATCTATGAGCATCACATTAGTGCAACATGGTGGAACAAGAACTTCGTACGACAATTATGAAAATGAACGATAGCAAATAATATTTTCCCATAGTTTACTTCAATGCTTATACGCAAATGGAACACTCATGAGTAATAACATTGCATCTGTTGGTCGCTTTGCTAAATTGTTAGCAGCATTCTGTGATAGCATCTTAAGAAAAGGAGGTCGTGAAAAGTGATGAAGCTGTAGAAGAGAAATTTGATAAGGTACAATTATTGAAACACTGCTTGCACTTTGCGCACGCACAAATTTACAAAATCTTTTGCTCAATGTTTAAACTTGTCTCCAGGTTGTGAAGCTCCTCTCATACATCAGCGATAAGGATCTCTTTGTTGAGTTTTATAGGTTTGTGGTTTTTTATTAGCTTGGATGTTGTATTTGCAGGCTTTAACCGAAATAAGAACCTATATGATTTTGAAGATTGAGATCTCTCTGGAAAAATGTATTGCATGAAGAAGCTTGGAAGGAGATTGCTCTTTGATAAGAGTGTCGTTTGACGAACTTGAGAGGAGCATTCTTTCCAAGCTAAAGGGGTACTTTGGGGGACAGTTTGCATCAAAAATGATGGGCATGCTCAATGATGTTACTGTTGGAGAGAACAACAAACAAAATTTGAAGAATACATAAGCAACAGTCCACAGTTAAATCCTCGAGTAGACTTGAGTGTTACTGTTCTGACGATAGGACACTGGCCAAGTTACAAAAGCTCTGATATAAATCTTCCTTCAGATGTGGTACATCTATTGATTTCTTGATCACTTACACTGATTAGCTCTCTCGTAGAATTACTTGAGTATCACAGTTACCGTCCAACTTCAAGTTATTTTGGCACTTCCAGATTATCTTGGAATACTCTACACTGCGAAATGATATTCGGTGTTAACTCGTATATTGGTCAAACTTTGTAAATCCATGTTCTCAGGTTAAATGTGTGGAGGTTTTCAAGGAGATCTATCAGTCCATCATGAAACACAGAAAGCTTACCTGGATTTATTCCTTGGGAAATTGCAACATCATCGGGAACAACTTATCAAGTAGGTTCTAAATCTTTGAACAAGTAGAACCACACCTACTGCGTGAACATAATAATTTCTTGCCTTTCCCCTCTTTGGCCAAGCTGCTGCTATTCAATGGAGCTGATATACTAAGTTACTCTGAGATTGTGACGCGATTAAAACTGTCTGATGATGATGTTGTCTGTTTGCTCCATTCGCTTTCATGCGCACAGTACAAGATTCTCAACAAAGAGCCAAGTAATAGAGCAATTTCTCCAAATGACTTCTTTGAGTTCAACTCAAAATTTACTGATAAGATGTGAAGGATAAATGTAACATCCCTATTTTCTGGGCTTTTTGAAAATTTTGAAAACTTTAAAAATTAACCATTTGGTTTTATTAGTTCGCTAAAGCTTAAATTGTAATTTAGAATTTTAAAAGCAATTTAATTTGAATTAAATAAAACTTCAACTAATTCAAGTTGGTTTAATTGAGTTTTCCGGATCTTAATTGGTTTTTTCTTTTGCTCTAAGTTGAAAATAAATTAATTGCAAAAACTATAAGCAAAAGATAAGCTAAAAACATTTTTATTAAGTTCTAAATAATTCAAGGGAATTCCGTGAATTTTCCTAGAATTTTTGGACGGCTTAAGCTATTTTCTAAAAATGCTTTCCTATTTCTAGTATTTTATTTAATCAAAAATTCCAAAAAAAACCTCCCTATTCATCTTGGGCCGAATTTCTTGACCCATTTCTATTTCGCCATGCATGCCCACCTCACTGCCTACAGCCAAGCATGTGCATAGCCTCCTCCATCTGGACGCCGTCCGATCTGAATCGGACGGCCTCATCATCATGTGCTTCCCTGTTCATTCTCCATTGTCGGCGGCCATGGGCCCTTTGTCACCGCCCTAGTCATCTTCCTCCTCCGGGGCAGATAAAGACCCATGCCGCTTCGCGTCACTTGCGTCACACACCATGTATGAACCCGCCTCATTGCCCTCGCCCGCTCCTGCAGACCACACCTCCGACCTCCGCCCGTCGGCCATTTAGCCCTCGGTCTGGTCTTCGTCTTCGCCGAGCCGTCTGATAAATACCATGCCACGCGGGCGTCGGCCCGGCCACGCGCGGACTTTCTTCCCACGCCGGCCCCATCGTGACGCCTTGACGCGTGCATTGAAGGCGAACGACTTCCGCGCCCGCTGCCGCCCCTGCTTTCCCCCATGCCCTGCTAGCCCTCGCCTCCTCCCCATACCGCGCCAGACCGAGCCGCCATTAATGGCGGACTGGACCTCTCATCGCCGTCCTTCACCCTCAGCCCTCCCCACGCCTATTTAAGGAGCGCACTAGCAAGCCCTCGAGCTCCTCTAGCTCCTCCCCTAACTCACTCTCTCCCTCTCGCTCCATTTTCGCCGGATTTTGCGAAGAGCCGTCGTCGGCCGTGAAGCTTGCCGCCGCCGATTGCGCCACCTCTAGACCTCCTCTGGCGCCGTCGACCTCGCCTCCGGCATCGCCAAAGCGAGGGCCTCCCCGTGCGCACCTCCCCGTCCCCGGAGCCTACCAGAGCGCCGCTGCCACGTTCAACCGCCGCCGCCGCCGCCTTCCTCACTCGTCGCCGGCCTTCCCATGCCACCGCATCCTCAAACCCGTGAGCACCGTGTTCGCCTTGCCGAGATCTAGCCGCTGGTGCCCTCGCCGCCGGTCATCTCCCATCCAATCGCCGGTGACCCTCGGCTCCGTCTTGCCATTGCCGGCGCGCGTGGCGGTCTTAGGTGGCGCCACACCAGCGCCGCGTGGTGCCACATCACCGTTTTTGCCCGCGTGGCTGTCCAGTGGCGCCCGCGTGGCATTTTCTTTCTTTTCTTTTTGGAAAATAATTCCAGAAATTAGGAAAACCCCTTTTTCTTGATTTTATGTAATTCTCTATCTTCCTTTGGTCATAACTTCTTCATTCGAACTCCGATTCGAGTGATTCAAATTTCTAAATTCATCTAAATTCATTATCTTCCTATTAGTGTTTATTTGGTATTTATTTTAATTTTATTTGGAGTTGTTTTATTTATCTAGCTTTGTTCGCATGATTAGATCCCGGTGTTTTGGACGACTTCGCAGACCCGACGACCGAAGCACCTCTACTCTTCAACGAAGGCAAGTCGTAGACCTTTGATCATATTGAACCCAATTTATAAAAGTATATTGTTTGATATAAACATGCATTTCTAATTTTATAACAAATTGTTTCGGGAATTAGTTAATTACCTAATTGCCATTATGCCTCCTTGGTAATTTGTGAACGACATGTACCCTTGAATGACATAAATCCTTGGACACCTTAGGATGGCTTATTTTAGTTGGACATTATTGAAATAGCAACATGGGTACCGTATTATGCTTAGCCAATGCTTTAGTTATACGATAGACTCACGATCACTTACTCAAAGAATGATTGAATTTTGACTAAAGGAAATATGGAACAGTGGCGGAGCCACTATTGATAAAAGATGTTGTGACATGACTAGGGTGGTCAATTGGCCGGGTTGAACCCAAATGATTTATACTCGGGCGAGTGATCGTGCAGTAAAGGGGATGATTTTGGGATGAGGTTGCCTCGCCTGAGTAACCACTAAGGACTTAACTTTGTGCGCCATTGATCTGGGCCATACCATGCAACCACAAGTTCATTTATGGGGTGGACCTAGCTGACTAATTAGTAATGTTTTGATTCGGTTCTGTTTTGGTGGCGTGATCTCCGCGTAACCGGAATCACACGGCGCAAGAGGGGGCTAGATCGAGGAGAAACCTTAGCGAACAAAACTGAGTCAAAATAGAGCTTTGTAAAAGACTTGTCACGTGCTCTAGACTGCTTACCTAAGGTAGTGAGCGGTGGCATAGATATATGCTGAACAAACTAGAGAATTCGTGTCTTGTGGGTCAAGCTGTACAACCTCTGCAGAGTGTAAAACTATTCGAATAGCCGTGTCCCCGGTTATGGACAATGCCTGGTGATTTCACACGAGGGGTAGACTTTTGAAAAAGTTGTTGGAATGGGTTGGTCATATCTTGTAGATGGTTGATGGTTGGGAAGTGAACAGGGTGTTCACTAGTTGTTTCAAAGAAAATTGATTACTTATGTATTAATCTTTTAAATTGTGCTTTGCAATCTACTTACTATATTTACTGTCAAATATTGCTTTATGCAAAATAGCCATAAGCTATCCTTGTCAAACCTTGCATGAATATTACTTGCATACATTTCTCTGCGACTTGCTGAGTACATTCAAAGTACTCACGGCTTTATGCCCTCTAGTTGATCAGTCGCTGAAGAAGAGCCAAGAAGCTCCGAGTTCTACGAGGAAGACTACCTTGAAGACTATGCGAATTAGGTCGCGTCCTCCACTCGATTGCCGGTGGGCATATTGGGTGACCTCCACCAGTTGTTTGGTTTCCGCTGCAAGCTATCTTTTGTTGCTGAGCCCTGCGTGGCAAACTTTGTAAGACTTGACCATAAGGTCTTTTTGCTAAATAATATTAATTTGTCTGCTTCATCTTTAGTTTGGTTGTGTGGATATGATTACACCAATGTTGCAACTATGTGAGCTAGCTACTGATCATGGGACTAGTTCAAAATGCACAGAGGGTCCTGAGGTTGTATACTCGGGGTCCCGACAATAAAGCCCATTGCAATTGTAGAATACTTATTCAGCAAAGGAAAATCTACAAAGTAATCTAGTAAGAAAACATATCGCAATACACATAGGTGCCTTGCCTTCAGTATTTTCTAACCATAGATCAAAATTGTAGCCTGTAGATAGGCATGTAAACAATAATGCAGTAAAATTCAAACATGGTTTTTTTACCTAGCAACATTACACATGCTTTTCAAGACAACACTATATACGATCAACACTCTACTTAAACAATATTCAATCCCAATTTTAGGTTGTTTATGTTTCTCCTTATTTTCATTGGAGTATTTATTCTTTTCTGTGGCTAGTTTTGCATACCAAGAATGTCCAACTCAGAATAATGTACAGTCATACAAAGATTAAAAAACATTGTTTGGGCTTTCTCAAAGCGATAAAATGAGCTGAGGCAATGGTGCAAGTCATCACGCCAATAAATACAAAGCATGTGTGCTCTGAGCTGTGAATAGAGAAAGTGGCTTGCTTTCTTATGTTGAATCCAACCAACGAAATGATAGTTTGCAAATAAAATGGATCTATTAATAAACTACAGGGATGTAAATTGTTGTATTTATACTCAGTGTACTACAATTTTTAGCCTACCAAGATTGAGAGAGTACTTTAGATAAAAATCCTTCAAGTGACAACCCACCCAAGGCATTCTTTTCAGCAAAGTCTTTATATAGATCAGAAGACCTTGGGCTGAAATATCAAGGAAAGAGAATTGATCAGGAAAATACCAGCGAAGACAAATCACAAAATAGATTAATCTTAAGACCCTTCTAATGAAAAAGGAGAGCAAAAAGCAACATATTCCATCAAAGCCTATTGAGAAATTAATACATGATTTCTTAAAAATATTGATAATCTATACTCTGTAGAAATTACAATAACCAACTTCCTCCAATTATAGTGCCAATCCAAATATAAAATGACTTCATTTTTTATCAGCGTCTTACTTTTTGGGCACAGTTAAAAAAGATCCTCCAGCTTAGCAGGTAGCAAAGCTCTAGATAGGATACACAAAAGCATTTTTCAAATGATCAATCTAAAATGACAGTTTTTAGTAGATAATATTAGAGTGAAAATGCTTGGAACAACAAAGAGCACAATACCATTCAAATACAGGATAAAAATGAATATGGTGTCCATCAATGGATTAAACTTACATTGTCTATGTCAAACATGTTGAATATTCCTCTCAAGAAATCAACCACTTCATTTGTCAATTCCAGAGTCTGCAACAAAAGATAATGATATCGAGTTTATTGTTAACGAAAATATTATAAACCAGAAGTATGATAAATAAGAACACATAGATATATGCCTAGTGAAGGCGTGAAGCTAGCACTACAGATAGCCAACAAGCCCAACATACTATTGAAATCAACAATAAGTAACCATGCTAGCGGTGAAAATATCAAATATTGTAAGCTACGCAAAGAATGCTTTAAAGGGTGCCAATGGTTAAAAAAATTTAGCTCTAACATCACTGTACATATATGTTTGAGCATAGTTGGTAATCTCTGAAATCACAGGAACTTGCCAAATCATGGATATTAAAATAGCTGAAAGCAATCAAACACAACATTACTTGATCAGGAGATTGTTTAATCGCCATTGGAATAAGGTTATCTCTAAGCTTGATGTCATTATCATAACCAAATTTCCTCAATACTGTCCATGTAGTTTCCGGTCGACCTTTCTCAATAAAAAGAGCATGAGGGAAAAGGAACCCAGTCAAGGTAAGGCCATTATCATTTACGCCTTCAGGCATCTTCTCTTGAACAACTCTCTTTACACCTAAAATTTCAGTTGGCTAGAGAGGAGTGCTAAAACATCTGTCATGTAAAAGCAACCAAGAGAGAATCTTAACATCACCAGAAATAAAAGAACGACAATCAAAAACACTATTCAACATTATGCTTATCAAAGAAAGCAAGTTAGTCTTCTCAGTGAATACAAACCTGAAAGTCGTTGAGCTCCACATCACTAAGAGCTCCATCCCTATCATGGTCACATAAAATGAATATCCGCTTCAAAGCCCTCACACAACGTGGCTTTAGAGATTGATCCTCTTGATCAAAGAGAGGAGTTGTTGGGTGAAGCACTGCCTTCACCGCATAGTAGAAGACCTCAGACACCTGCAGTCATTCATAAGCAATTGTAGTCAGCCCTACCGTAGCACAATGTTTAGAATTCTAACGCACCGATCAAAATTATCAATCACATATTAGAATTAGTGCACGATCAAATTACAGTAAATGCATGTAAACAGAATACTACAATAGGTTCTAATTATGATGTGTCCAACCATAGGTGCATGAGGCGTGAGCAAATGCGCATATCAGCATTTTGAGCATTCTCATTTCATTGTGACCAATCAACACCAGAAAAAGCAGTAACTAATACAAAATTCGGACTACAAACGTTCCCTACAATATTGAGATGAGGGGTAACTTGGATCTGGCGAAGCGCAGAGCACTCAATGCAGGTCTCAATCTCGCCGAACGTCTACATGATGGGAGTCATAACCTGCTCAAGGCTGATCTACTGCTCGTCCCTGACGTCCAGCTTATAACCCACCAAGATCACCAGCGCCCTCAACTGCGCCACAGAAACAATAAACAACACAAATCACCACAGGCAACCCACGGAATCACCAATAATGACCAATCCAAACCTACACGAACTGAGCCATAAAGTGCAGGATTTACCTAGAGGTGCCGGAGCTCAGGGAGCCAGAACGAGCTGAGCTGCTCCAGCGTGGCAGGGCGGTCGCAGGCGTATGTGAGCACCACCGCGTCTGCTGCTTGGCACTCGACGATCAGCTTTGGCTTTTGCTCCGGGCTGCAACCATACGGGCACACACATGCAACGGAATCATCACCCTCGCAAAACGACAACCAAACCGCAACGAAATCTAGGCCTCTAGACGCCGATTTGCGACGCGGGATGCCGCCAAATCTAAGAATGGGGGTACCTGGAGGAGGTGTCGATGATGGTGATGGCAATGCGGTCGGGGAAGTAGTCGACGGGGAGGCGGGTGGGGGGCATGACGCATGGGACGTTCGTTCTCAGGGAACTGCTCGGTGGTGAGGGCAACAACGAGGCTGGACTTCCCGGTGCCAGGGTCGCCGATGACAACAACCCGCATGCCCTGCTTGCCAGCCAGGTTGGTCTCGAGGAGAAGGGGTGGAAGAGATGAGACAGGAAAGGGGGGACTGAGGATGGGATTGAAGGGAGCGGGTGCTCGAGGAAGGGGGCGCGTTGATGCGGAAGCGATTGAGGCAGAGGTCGGCGACGCGGGAGGCGGGCGTGGAGGGGTGGAGGAGGAGCGCGAGGAGGAGGATCAGGAGCAGGCGGGCGGAGAAGCGGCGGAGGCAGGAGATGCGGAGGGGGTGAGCTCGCGAGCAATTCAAGTTGAGGGGGTGGATCAGGGAGGGGAGAGGAGCATGAGCGGTTGAGACAGAAGATGTGGGGGTGGAGCGGTGCGGGAGGGTGGGACGATGCCCCTGCGGGGGTAAACTCCGAATTATAGTAGTTAAGATACCAAAAGTCTGAGGAAGTAATGTAAAGGAGTGCATTGCTATAGGCAACCGACCTAGATTACTCGTTGACCTATATTACTCGTGAAGCTGTAGATGTAGCGCCATTTTGTGAGGCAAATAAATGAATACCTCTGCAACCATGCCGCTTTCTCTTCATGTACAAAAGTTGTGTCCCTTTGTGAAATGGGTCTATGTTTGCCAAACAGTGGTTTTCTGCATCCTGTTTTATTTGAGGAAATAGTTTATTTGACACCCCTGAATTCTTCCGAAAGTCTGGAAATCAATCTTAAACAACAAAACCAGACACCCAACAACCCTCAACTATCAAGGGGTTCCTGTGTTCGAAAACCAACTCATGTGTCAAAAACCACTGCCACGTCGGATGAAAACCGGCGTGGATGGCTTCAAGGGGTAATTAGACTTTATCCCTTTCTTTTGAAGGTGATTATTATGGTGAGCACTAGAGATGGAAATCGGGCGTGGCGGGCACGGGTAGTGCTCGCCCATACCCATGCCCGTGACCCCGATTTCCTCCCAAAGGCATGCCCGCGAAGGACGACGGGCGAAGAACCTCGCCCATGCCCGTCGCCCGCGGGCATGCCCGTTTACCCGTGAACAATACATCACATATTCACAAAAGGAACAAAGTGTGATAAATTTTGATCTAGACTTGCAGTTCCAGTTTCAGTCCTTGAGATGCATTATGGGGGAAATAATCAGTTGGGAAAGTATAGCTCTCATTCCATTCAATAGCAACTTCCCCAGCTTGGAAAGTTGATATTGTAATTAATATGTGGACTAGAAGGAGATTATTTAACAGCATGAATCATGTTTTTCTCCAACTTCCTCAGCTCTATTTTTCCAAAGATAGTTAGTAGCCAAAAAAATGCTTTTGTACTATTGCTAAACTCAATTTTGCTTTGTTGTATGCTTTTGCACTAGACATTGGTGATTCATAAATCATATGCTTTGCGCCTTAACATTATTTGCCACATGGTACTATCAAAAGGTTGAGAAATCTCCCATATCCTATTTTAGGCTAAGCTGCTTTACAAAATAACATAGCATATCACTTCGATTATTTTTGTTGTGCATTATCACCAAAACAGAAAATGATCTCATGACCAACTTACACAATTACAAACTAATTGTTGTTCATAGTGTTTACAACATTGCATAACTCATGCAGGAAACAACCAAGGATCATCTTTCTTGCGCATTATCGACTTATCACCATTCATGCACATCAAAATCAATGCCAAGAAGTATTCATATTATTTTTCATAGAACAACCTAAATCAAATCTCAGATCATCAACGAGCTGAGTTTTGATTTAATGAAACAATCGACAATCACTTCTCACATGTTAATAAGTTCCGAAATTGCTCTCTTACCTTGCCGAGGCCGCCTCTCCTTTCGTGAAACCGAACGTCTGACACGCCTATGCGTGCGACAGCGCGGCCAACGACGTGGTGAAGCGACCATTGCTTCGTCTTGGGACTCGAGCACGACGCACCTGTGGACGAGCTCGAGGTAGGTCACCACGATGCCGATGTCGGCGATGTAGAGGATCTGGTCCGGTGGTCGAGAACGAGCGTCTAGAACTCCGAGGTCGTAGCGAGGTGTAAGAACCTTCGCGGTCTTGACGCCGCCGCTTCCCTCCGCCACCACCGCCACCGGTCTTTGTAACCTTGATCCGAAGCGGTCGAGCAGCTTAGGTCGCGAAGACGCCGATTCGGTTACAAGCGACGGTGGCGTCCTCATCTTCGCTCCTTCTCGCGAGCGGCGGCGGCGTCGGCGAGGCATCAAAGCGGCGGGAGGCGAGGAGGACAAGGCGCGCGGTGTGGAGGCGTCGTGAGGCAAGGATCGGGCTGGAGGCGGGGCGGGGAGAGGAATGGGCACGTTGAGGTGGAGGAGACGAGGAGAGTGAGATGTGGGAGGGGAGGGGAGGGGAGGGGAGTGGAGTGGCGGCTGTGCCTAGGTGACTGGGTCCCGTGGATGAGGAAGGGAGGCAAGGGCAAGTTAGGGTTTTTCAAATGTGCCCACCTGTCGGTAGGAGATGGCGGATGTCAGATGGAACAGTGCAGGTGGAGCTCCCGCACCCATGCCCGCTACCGTCGAGCGTAGTTTGCTCTCCATGAACATGCCCGTGGGCAATAAACGAAGAACATACCCACATTTATCAGGGTTTTTACCCGTTCGTACACGGGTAATCGGGCAAGATTGCCATCCCTAGTGAGCACAACATACTTCATCAAATAAAGAAAAAAAAATCTATTTGACACCTGAACTCTTCTGAAAGTCTAGAAATCAACCTTAAACTATAAAACTAGACACCCAACAACCCTCAGCTATCAATACCACTGCCACGTTGGATGTCCTGTTGTGCAGTTTAAAGTTGATTTTCAAACTTTTAGGAGAGTTCATGGTGTCAAATAGATTTTTTTCTTTATTTGATGAAGAAAGGGATAAAGTCTAATTCCTGCCCGTACAAACTAAACTGGAGAATGTTCTGTAATTGAAAGGGCAAAAAAGAATGTCTCATTTCCCATCCTTTTGTTGCCCTTTGTGTCTAGTTGAACAAGATTGTCATGATTGATGAATCATCATACGGTAGCTCACCCATCAATTGCCACGAAAGCGACGATATTCGGTATGAAAAATCTCGTCACGTGATAACATGAACTCGTAATCATAGCATTCAATCGTGAGATGAACTAAATGCCTTATTAATAGACAAGCAAACAATGACAATTCTGGCGTTGATCAGATCCTCTGGATCAGGGTTCAAAACACAGAGGATGCATAAAGTTGTGTATTAGGAATCAAACTCCACCGTTTGATAAAAAAAAGGGTCAACGTCAAAAGCTGTCACAGCAAAAAAAAAAAGTGCTACAGTTTCTCCGCTGCAACAGTACAATATTTGCTATAGTGCTGTGTTAGATAACTGTTCACTCTATCATTATGTGAATTCATACGGTGCTTCTCTGCAGTGTAGCCGAGAATCCGGATCCGTCGATAGACGGCTAAGATGCGGTGACTAACGACTTCCACTTGTCATGCGAACCATGCGGTGCATTAGCGAGGCTCCGCTCTGAGCAGGCGAGGGCTCCCACTTCCTGCTTTCGTATTCTCTTCACCGTTCGATCCAAAATCGGACGGATCCACGTTAAGCTGGTAGCATTAGCGGAGGCTCCGAAGACTCCGAAATCCGAAGCCGTTCTCTCGGGCCCGTTCGTCCCGTCCCCTACTCCGATCTCTCCTTCCTCGTCGCGACCTCCTCCTCCGCGCCGCGAAACCAACTCGGGATCGACCGATCGAGGCCTCTCCTCCGCCGCGTTCCACACCGCCGGACGGCGATCCGGTAACCCGTGCCTTCCCTTCGCTCTCACTTCCCCAAGGTATATCTAATCTTTAGGATGCTCACATGTTGGGGGGGTTCTTGGAGGTAGAGGAGTTCGCGCGCGATCGGGAGGGATGCGGCAGCAGCGAGGAGGAGACGGAGGCGGAAGGCGCGGGGATCCCGGGCTGCTGACGAGGGCGGTGGACAAGGTGTTCCGCTTCGTCCGCCTCGCCGAGTTCGAGATCCTCTTTGTCCTCTTCTTCCTCATCGCCTTCCTCCTCTTCAAGGATCTCGTAAGCCCGCCCCCCTCGTCGCTCCCCCCTTGCAAATTTCGCCTCTAGTATCAGGTCAAATTTTGGTGCCGCGCTTGCCGGAAAGAGATCGAGTAGGGTGGTTTATGCCCAATTCGCATTGCACGTTTTCCTTTATGGTGATGAAATGGTCACAAATAAAGAACTCAATAGAAAGTTTGAAACCGTACGAGATTTGGTAGCTAATTGAATGTAAGTACTCTCCATTAGAACTAGAGATATAATCCTTCATATAATTGTGTGATTCTGTCAGCCAGATAATTTAATTTGGAGGCATAGATATTACCTTGAGACAGCTCAGTAGAAAATCTTGTCCGTATGTGATTTAGTTACCTTAGTGGCAACAAGTGTAGTTGGGTTTACCTAGTTTGCTATATCTGGTATTGTGGAATTTTCGTCTTGCACTAATTACTGAATGAATTTTCCTACAGATGTCACGACCACAATACAGCCAGATCTTTGTCAAGAAGCCTGATCTAGATGACAGCTGGCCTTAGAGAGGGTAGGAATCATATAATCCTCTTATTGTAGTGTGATCTTTTTTTGGGCCATGTCGCCTGAAGTACATTCCTGAGGTGCTTCTTTTAATTTCCTTCTTATGACTACTTAGAGTATGTTCTTTTGTGGTGATGATTATATTTAGGCATTTTTCAGCACTTCAAAGAAAATTTTGACATACTGTCACCTTCAATTTTCTGACAGAATCATTTCCTTAGTGCTATTTTTATGGTTATTTGGTGTTTGCTACAACATGCTTCTGGAACATTGTTAAGTAGGCATACTGAAGTTGTTGCCGATAGTCTTTATTCACGGCATGTTGCTTTCTTCATTTATACCGTGTGATAACCCCATGAGTTCTAAGCAAAGCTTGGTGTATGAAATGCAATACTTTATTTTAGAGTTTTAGTCAGTTATGTGTGTCAAAGATTACCATTGAGGTAAGGGGGATTGGCTCTGAAAGTAAACGTTGTTGAGAACTCGATCTAATCATGGTTCCTACTCATTTGAAAACTCCAAAATCTAGATAACTATCAAACCTAAAATTTGCAATTTTCCCATGCACCATTTTATTTAGTTATAATTTGACAGTGGGTCCATCTTAAAGATTTGAATGGCGTCCTCCATGATCATAGAAAATTTGAAGTTACTGATAGTTCTGTAGGAAAACAGTGAGTGGCCAGAATCTGAAAACTGAGTCTGTCGGTGTAATATCGAAATACACAAGTGTATGCGTTATTTATTGGAGATTGCATTGAGCATTTGGGTGCCATAAAATCTAGCGAGTAGTGTTTTCTAAGCATTGCATTTTGCTCATTGCAATAGCAGGAATCTACGAGGGTCATTGAGAATAGAAAAATCGAAGACCAATTAACAGGTTACTGGGACAAATGTTGTAGTGGTGCAGTCTGGCGCTTGATTGAATCATTGTTCAGTGTTTCTTAAAATGAACACAGTCAGTCAGTGATTGCTAGAGAACAGGAATCGTTGATGTGATGATATAACTCCAATTTACTATACTCGTATAACTTCATATTGTGGTAGGATATTTCAGGTGTATTCATCGATCCGTATCTTAATATTTTCGCTTATCACATATCCAAAATGTATTACTTTCAAACTTTCTTTGATTATATGGAAAAGAATTTGTGATAGCATCTTCTTTCTTTAGGTAACCCCCCTTTAAACATGGCAAACCTTTATATGTAAGTAATTCTTTTGAAAAAGAACATAAACTTACATCTTAATCATAACAGTGTGATACTGGATGGCTGGTCAACTACAAAAACTTGCTGAGACAGTTTGATGTCTAATCACACTCATACAAAGCTAACTGTATCTTAGGTAGCACCGCCTTTTCCTCTTCTTCTTTTTTTTTCTTTGGAAGCGAGTTATGCGGTACTACTTACAAGTGGGTTATCATTAAGCAAATTGGATCATCTGCAAATTATGTAGTTCCTTGAATGTCAAATTCAGTAGTTTAATCTATCTCAACTCTCAAGTGCAATTGCTGACTTGATTGACAATGAGATTGCTCAGATACTCAGGTGCAAAGGCTACTGCACCATGTCAGGTTTCATGTGCTACAACCTGAGCCGATTCCGTTTACCAGGGGCAATTGTTAAGTCCAGTTCCTGCATGTAATTGACGGATAACAAATGCCTTAAGTTGTGGAGAGAAATCGTATCCTTTTACCATGGGGGGAATTAGTTATTTGCCCTCGGCTTAGTTGCGTTTTCAGAATTTACCCTTATTCCCGACGTAATACATTTTTTGACCCTCACTTAATCTGTTTATTCGCTTTTTGCCCTCTTTGTATTATTTTAATAATATCTAGCCGTTTTACCGTTACAAGAGATGCGAAAAGACATTTTTACCCATTCTTTTTTATCTCCTCGTCTCCTCATCTCCCCAACCGCCAACCCAAGAACCCCATTAGCCATCTCCGTTCTCCTAGCACCGCCTCCTCGTCGATCCCCATCCTACGCCTCGGCCTCTCCCATCCCCGTGAAAATGAAGCGATTTAGGGCGGGTGGTGGCGCAGCGGCAAATGTGAGGCCGAGTGGCGCGTGAGGCCGAGTGGGGAGGCGGAGCGCCGTCTTGGCGGAGGCGCGAGGCCGTGTCTTGGTCAGAAGTTGGCGATGGTCATCAAGATGAACATCGCCATCACCTCCGTGTGGCGCCACCGACTCGTCCGTCCGGATGTGCCCCACCACGACGAACTCCGGTGGGAGGAGCGACCGCGACTTCTTGCGCCATGGCTCGACGCAGCTTGCTCCTCTGGCGGCCTCCACGGGCGCCTCACGCGCGTGAGTGGGTCTGAGCTTCGGCGTCGGTGTAGCGGTGGTGGAGGTCTCGTGCATCATCGTGTGGCGCGGGGCGACGCGAAGAGGTCTTTGGGCGGCGACTTCTAGTTCTTGGCCAGAACCGCGCGGCCGCGATGGCGTCGCCACCGCCATCCGCCTCACTCCACGCCGCCACGCCACGCGCTCCCGGTGGTGTCTTGTTGTCAGCGAGCACGCGTCGCCGCCTCGCTTCCCTACGAGGAGGCGCGTCCGCGACGAAGTCGGCGGCGCGATGCGGCGATGTTTGTCTGGTACGCGGGCGGTTCCTCAAGGACGCGGACTTAAGCGGGCTCCGGAGAAGTGTGGCCGTCTTTGCCAACCTCGAGCACGCAGATCGAGAGCATCGAGCGCCTCGCCGCCGGCAGCCGCCTCGCGTGATGCCAAGATCCGCCTCGCGCGCACTCCATCCGCCTCCTCGGCTCGCCGCCTCGCTTCCATCGCCGCTTCCCGCCAGCATGAAGAGCTCCGACGCCCACCTTCGACCTCTCCTCGCGCCTCGCCTTCGCCTCGCCTCATTCCGCCTCCCGTTGCCCGGCTCAGGCCCGACCAGGCGCCACCCGTCTTGCGGCTCCGGCGTGGGTGGAGATCTTGCGACGATAACGGAGGGTAAGACGGTCATTCGCATGGCCAAAAGCGAAAGCAATGGATATGATTAAAATAATGCAAAGAGGGCAAAAAGCGAAGAAACAGACTAAGTGAGGGGCAAAAAATGTATTGCATCGGGAATAGGGGTAAATTCTGAAAATGCAACTAAGGCGAGGGCAAATAACTAATTCCCCCTTTACCATGGGATAGGTGGACTAGCATAGGAAGCGCTCTGCATTAGGATGGGCCATGATATCATTATCTCCACCGTCCGATTCAAAACGAACAGACTAGATTAGGCGTTACAGATCTCAAGAAAACAGTAAAACCGCCACGGTGTATTTTGCTACTGTTTCTATTATGTTGCTACAGTACTATTGATGCGTACTGCCCATGCAGATTGAAATTGTTGTTTGAATAGTGATCTTATGTTGTTACGCAGAGGATCCGGATCCGGATAGCATAGCTGTCTTTGAAACTAGCAAGGAGTACATGGCGCTATATATTTAGCATGGCATGAATCATGAATGACACTATTGCTTTCGGTGGGTGGAGAAATAATCGAAGGATGTATGTTCATATCCTCGATCAGACATCAACTCTGCTCGAGGGAGGAGGTCCAGGCGTCCAGCATCAAAATTTCCAGAGAGGAGATAGTGGAACCGTGGAACTCAGTTTCTTATATTAGTTTAACTCCAGTCTTCTGATGAGAGCTGGTTGGCATTCCCAGCCATTCACGCTGATCATACAGCATGTTCATAAAATCGCTTGTGTATTAGAGCATCCACAACGTGGCCTTTCTTTAGGGTCTAAGAAGAGAGTTCTCGAAGGGTGCCTCTAAACACTGCGCACAGCAGCCTCCAAGCAAATTTGCTAGGCGTTGCCTCTAACCAATAAAAAACATGTATGGTCCCACCTGTCAGTTGGGATGGATGGTAGTTGGAGTAGGGAATTATTTTGTTCTTTTAATTATAGTTGTGTATTTCATCGTAGTGAGAATTTTTTTTTATTAATTAACTCTTTTTTAAATTTTATTTTAAAGTTAACCCACTCGCTTTCAAGAAACACATCACATCATCGCATATCTGAACGCGTCAACGTAGTTACGTGGGTCTAACCTAACGGAAAACGTGAAACGACGAATAAAAAGAATTGTTAAGAGTAGGGAGTTCTCGGCAAAGTTGGCTTAATCCAACTCAACGCAGCAAGTGCTCCACAGAGTGATAGAAAAAGAGAGATTTGTTTAAAATAATATTATTTTAAAAGATAATTACAAAATTAAATAGTCGGAGAAAAAATTACAAAAGTAGACCCTTATCGTCAATTGGAATGGCGACAAGAGCACAAAAGTAGATCCTTGTCGCCAGTTGGAATGACGACAGGCTCCTGTCGCCATTCCAAATGACGATAAAGACCTTGTCGCCATTTTAATTGATGACAGGGGGTCCTGTCGCCAATTGAATTGGCGACATGATGTCTGTCGTTTTTTAATGTTTAGAGAAATTTTTATTTATTTTTATTTTTTTAAAAAAAAATGGTAATACCTTGAAGCGTACGCGTAGTTTGGAATGCAAAATTGAAGAAGACAATCTAACGTGAAGTAGAGAATGCGAGATCGGCGACGCAGTTTGGAACGCGAGTTTGACGACGCAAAGACACAAATAGCCCCTTCGGAGCGAATTGAAAAAAATGTGTATAGGGTTGCCATGCACGATGTTGTCTCGATTGTATTGTTCGTGGAACCGATTCCTTGGGGAAAAGATCACGTAATATTTAACATTCGAAATATCTGGGAAAAGATATTTAAGTTCGAAAGAGTTCGTAATTTAATTGCGAAATATATGTCGCGCTCGATTTGGTTACATACATTAGAAACGACGACATGCACGAATGAGCAAACCGAAATACATCTACGATACATCTGCGCTTGTTTGGAATCCGAAAAAGGTTGATTGGAACAAAATCGGTCGATCATGGCGGCCCATCGGTCCCTTCCCCTTGTCTCTGGTTTGCCCGCAGCGGTGGCCAGTCTCGAAGTCAGGCATGTTCTGCGAGATGGGCTGGATGATTGAATGATGTTAGCATAGCACAACGTGGAGCCAAATTAATAATCATGATGCAAACTGAGTATAACTTACATCTTCGATCCGGACTGCACCCGGGCGACGGGGAGCGCTAGGACGGTCGCCGGTCTCATTAGAAAGAGCCTTCCCCTTGTGCGCCGTGCACTCGAGCTCCTCTGGTGCCTTTTCAGTAGGGTCGGGTACATAAGGTGTCCAGCATTTGAAGTCCTCGGCTCGTATCGCATAGTTTAACAAGTACTTCTGCTAGATGAACGCCCTACCGTATATGTCCAGCCCATCGATCCATTAGAAGAAGTTGCATTGCATCTCCAGCAGCTATTATGTGTGGATGTAGTCAGGGATTTATGAAATGGAACGTAAGATGTGAAAAATTATGCGCATGAGCGACCGTCGCCGAGTGTGTGGACTGAATGATCTTAGCCGGTAGTTCGCATACACATTGCGGGTGTGGGAACTCCGGTGGTAGCAACGCATCCTTCATAGAATTATCCAGGTAGAGTTTAGCTCTCTCCGCATGCCACTTGCGCTTCCGCAACATCTTCGTATAGAAGTTCACCGACGTGTCTGGCATGTCCTTCCTCTCTGTTGTATGAACCAAGTTTTGGTGAGGTGTTGGGTGTGATGGTGCAGTGTTCTCCTCGAGTTCTCTTATCCTTCCTTTTATAATGGGTCTTGTCGGTCTGAGAATGTAGCGTCGCAGTATGTTATCATCTCGGTCTACAAAAGTAACAGCGTGTGGTCTGACAAGGTGCGGTCTTTTCGATCTGAAAGTGTGGCATGGCGGAGTGTGGTCTTGTGGATCTTAAAAGGTAGCGTCGCAGTGTGTTATCATCTCAGTCTACAAAAGTTGCGTTGTAGCGTGTCGTTATCTCGGTCTTCAAAGATAGCGTCGTAATGCGTTGTCATCTCAGTTTGCAAAAGTTGCGTTGTAGTGTGTTGTCATCTCGGTATGCAAAGGTAGCATTGTAGTGTGGTGTCACCTCGGTCTGTAAAAGTGGAAGTTTGTGGCAAGTCGTGGTGCGTACTTTTCGGTCACAAAAGGTGGCGTGTCAGAGTACGGTTTTTTTAGTCTGAAATGATAGTGTCGTGTGATGTAAAGGCTAGAAACAGGGTGGTGTGAGGTGTGGCGATGCTGACTCCCTCACATGGTTACCTGTGCACGCAAAAAAAAGTATCGAAACATGAGACTAGCATAATATAAATTGTATAGAAATTAATATTTACATGACATGACTGATATTTGCAAGAACAAATATCTACCCGTGGCCCCTCTTGGGACGTACCCCGCATGTCGCCCCTAGCCTCGTCCGGGGTGGCTGCGGGCGCTAGTGCGAGTACGTCAAAAGCTCAGGCGGTCGAGGTACCCGACCGACGCGAGTAGCCTGAGGGGGTGTCATGAGGGGTCATGCGTCGGTTGGCTCGGTCCGGGCGCATCGTGCAGCTGTGAAGCCTCCACGGAGACCTGGCTGCCACACTGGTCAAAGTCGAAGTCCTCGGAGTGTGACTCCTCGTGCGACACCACCGACTCGTCCCAAAACGGTGTACGACCCGTGAAACATTACGTTATGCATGTAAACATGGTGAAAACAATAAATAGTATGTTATGCTTGCAAGCAAGATAGTCATACCTCGTCGCACAAAGCCAGAGGACGGCTCCGCATACACTTGCCTGTGTACGGGTAGAACTTAGGACCTGTCAGATAAAATTACCATTAGTAACTAGTGGAGTTCGAACTAAAGAACCAGCATGAGTGTTTCATGCTGACCTGCAACTGTGTCAGGGTACTTCTAGCATTGTGCCATGAGGACCCACTCGTCATGTCCGAGTGAGGAGTCCTGGGGCGTGACGCACTGTGACTCACTCCCCGTCCACGCACAGGTGGGTATACCGGGTCCCTCGGCGTACGACAAGTCACGATCTCGATCACTCGTCTCGTCTTCTCGAGGAACTGCTCTATAACTGCTCTGATGTCTTGCACCATCATGCTGAAGCACTCCCCGAGTGTCAACTGATGCACGGAGGCCGTCAACTCGTGCACCTCCCGATGCAGATCGACCTGTACACACAATTAACAAGTTAGAAACTGAAATCTTGCGAAGCAAATAAAAAGTACGGACCGTTCAATACGTACCACGCGAATAAAATGCGGAGTTCGGCTAGATGGGGTACGTGTCGGACGTCGCAGCCTCGTGTCATGGTGGGTCGTCCATGACTCTGACGCAGCGAACCCTCGTCCAACTGAAGTATCACTCGATGTACTCCGTGTACGTCCTAGGGTTGTAGGGAGCATCCTCCTGGACGACATGCACAAGAGGTGTTCGACAGAATGCCAACACCAAAATCCAGCATGAGGTGACCCCAAATCGCATCCTCCGCCTCATGATTCGTCTGGTACTCTCCCCTATGACCAAGAAGTTGCTTCATCAAGTCTTTAATTCATATGGTGTGGTGGAGAAGATGAAGGTGCACAAGAGGACATATCATGTTGAAGCGTTCATCAAGTCATGTCATGAGGCTACTGGAGCACGCGAAGCTCTACATGGCAGGTGCATCTATGATGATTGCTGCAGGATGGATATCCAGCATGCACAACTGACCCTCGCTAACAAGAAAGAAGAGATAGATGAGGCCATTACCGGCATCACCCCCGTGGCGTCCGTCAGGTGTTCAACACCATGTCCTAGTAATGGCATTGGTAATGTCCACGGCGCGGCCAAGTCTCTGCCCATGGTGGTTGTGTTGTGTCAGCACGCTTTTCAGTGCCTACTGGTCCCAAAGATGATGGGATGCCCAAGAAGGAGAACTCTGTCGGTGATACCAACAACAAACCTGAGGAGCTCTCTATTGATGAGGACAGCGTGGTGTTTGTCGTGCTACAGACCCAAAATCCAGTGGTGACAGTTGCTCACATGGTGCTTGATGAAACGCACGCCATCAATGTTGTGCTCATTTGTCCTCAAGAGCGTGTTGGAAGCTCTCCTGCACCTTACTTGCTTGAGAAGATGCCTTCCCAGGCCATTGGCCTCAACAAGTGCAGGGAAATCATGGTCGGAGTTCCTACGCTGTATATGATTGATGAAATGCTTGACAAGGACAAGGAGTTGCATGACAAGACACCACATAGCCTAGATTTGCACGTCGACAATAGGAAGCAGTCTTTGAATGCGGACAGCAAAGCATCATATCAAGTGTTCCATGAATGGCCTCCTGAGAGAGCACCAATTGAGGATGTGGGTGTCACAATTCAAGTTGTCGACGAAATGCCTCATGATCGTGGGGAAAAATTGAGTTCAAGTGGTGCTACTAGTCTGCAACAACCCTGGCCACCACCATCTCAATATTTCTCAACTATATTATTGTTGTCAAACCATTGTGTTAGAACCCAACAATAACTTGTGCTACAGGAACTAAACCCATGACCACCACCTGCTCGAAAGGATAGGTGCAACTGAATGGAGGTGAGGTTGCGTTGTTTCATCCCAATGATTTGTGTGCACCTCAGTAGACCTCGGGATCTGGGTGCACCACTGTGTAATCTGAAGAAACTGCGGGGACCGAATATTGGGGATCATGATAAAGTTCATTTTCTGAATTGTGGATGTTTTGTTGGTCTGAACCTTTGGGACAAACCCTGTTGTTGAAGCATAGGCAATGTCAGTGTAAGGGTTGCAAGGTATGGCAAACATCATGTCACAGACCGGACTGGGCTGGTTTGTGGGCCATGGCCCAGGAGGCAAGAAAACTGGGATCAAACTACAAAGGGGATGGGTTAGCTTCTGGAGAGGGCATCAAAGAACAGAACAAACAGCCGGCTCTATCTTCCTCCTCCGACTGCTCCTTCCCCAACTATTGTTCTTCTTCCCAGTCTCAGTTCTCATCCCTCGATCTTGATTTTCTGTCTTCCCAGTCCTTGCTAGTTCCTACTTCATTTGTATCTCCAAATACCTGTAAACTGAGTGTTATTTTCAATATAGCATTTGACATTGGAGAGAGTTCGTGTTCCTTCTTGATCTTCCAATCGGGTTCTTGACAATTGGTATCAGAGCCATCGATTTGTGGGATTTCGAGCAAGAAGATGGTGTGGGCGACTCATGGTGGTAGTAGCTGTGGTCGGTGTCTGGATCAGTACGGTGGAGGTGTCCATGGAGGCGCCCCGCCACTGTTCGACGAAAAGCCGAGCCACCGGAGGCCACACTGGAGGTGTTCTTCGCGTCACGGTGATTCATGTCTTGTAGATCCGGTGAATGAAGAGGTCTTTGCACGGTCTTCGATGCTTATGGGGTAGAACAAGTGGTGGTGCTCGAGAGGGCAAACCATGTCGAGGTGCTCGTTCGGTTCCGATCGAGCCGCGACGCGGAACGAGCTCGAGATGTCACCCATGGGCGTTGCATCTACGAAGGCTACTGCTGGTTGGACGTCAAGTGCATGCAACCGACCCCCAGTGACAGCGTCGTGGTGACACCTGCCACGTGTTCGACACTGGGACCGAGCCACGTTACTGACATGCCGATGGCCGCGACTACCCCAGCGGCGGCGGCCCTCACAACCTCGACGACCTCGGCGGCCACGACAACAACTTCCCTTGCCACCGGAGCTCGGGAAGCCCTGGGTGATGAGTTCAAGGAATTGGCTCCCAAGGCAACATCGGAGGAGCCGAAGAAGACGGCCACACTGAACCGCATGATCGAGGGTGGCCGCGACGCCAACCTTGATACCACCTCCAATGCCGTGAAGCCTGTTGGCAACTCCGTGGTCTCCTTGCCAACACCGCCCGCCACCGGCAAGTGGAACGACATCATCATCTCCAGCCCTGTGCCACCGGTCGCCGTTGATTCGGTGCGTGACCGCCCGAAGCACTATGATGATCACAAGGTGTTCCTGAAGATGAAAAGGTATGCATGTTAGGATACCGAAAGGCTCAATGGGAAGATTGAGTCGCTAGGAGCAAAATTCAAGGAGCAGAAAAAGAATGCGGTAGGGGAAACTCTAGAGTAGGTCATGACACAGGCCTTGACAATGGTCGGCATAGATCGTTCTGCTGTCCACACAGTTTGTTTAGCTGTATCTGGAGTTAATCACCCTTTAGATCAACAGAGGATGCTTGACTGGATCCGAGATCTTTTCCCGGGCAATGCCAAGTTTTATGTGGGAAATGATGCGGTGGCGACTCGCCGTGCATACAATGGGAAAGCTTCATGGTTGTGTATTGATTCTGCGAACCTTTGGAGGCATTGTTTATGGGGTCATCAAGATGGAAATTTAGCAAGAGCAGTCTTTGGGCACATGCTCGGGCGGCCGGATATTTTCATCTCATCTTCGGGAAACGAATGCCTCTTCGGGTTCAACAGCATGCTTACGATCGAAGATTACTACACATACCTCTGCCCGAAGTACCATCCGACAAGAGTCGTTACTCTGACATATCAGCCATTTGTCCTCAGCACAACCGCCATATTCACCTATCTTGAGGCGAAGGTCAACACTAGGGTGTGCAATTTGGCGGGGTACATACTGTTCTTCTTGAGTTCATTTGCAGTGATCATTCTGGATGTGGCAACTTCAGGAAGAGGTGGAATTGCACCCCTTGTTGGTGTTTGTATCATTGCCGCTGCTTTTGGTGTTGCCGATGGTCATGTCAGGATGGGCATTTTGGTTCTACAAGTTCCATGGGATCTAGGTGACGTTGAGTCCATCTGCCTGCATTTACTTACAGATGCTACTTCAGAAGACTCTGATTCAAGGGTAATTAGCAGTAATACTAGTCAATCCACAACTTCTCCGGATAGTACAATCGTGTAATCGAGGACCGCTTAAAAGAGCGAAAACATATATTGGATTTCTATCTTCTAGAGGCAATCATGGCTTTGTTAAGGATGTCAGAAGAAGGATGAGGGATATCCAACTAACACTCAGTGGTGCAACCATTGATAGGCAGCTACCAAAGAATGTTCATGGAAAAATTAGAGCGATGGAATTGACATTAACAAAGATCAAACAAGTACATGATCACTGTCAAGCTACTATCAACGCTTCACTCAACAGAAGGCCAACTCGAGGCTCACAAGCAAGAGGCTAAATATGTAACACAGATAGCAGCTAAAGCTATACCAAAAAGGCTCCATTGTCTTGCACTGCGGCTTACGAATGAGTATTATTCTTCCAGCTCCAACAATAAGCATTTTTCATACAAAGAAAAGTTGGAAGACCCGAAACTACAACACTACACATTATTCTCGGATAATGTACTGGCAGTTGTTGTGGTTGTGAACTCAACTCTTGTACATGCTAAGAAACCAGCAAACCATGTCTGCCATATTGTGATGGATAAGCTTAATTATGCTGCAATGAGGATGTGGTTCTTGGCAAATCTCTAGGAAAGGCGATGTTGAGTTCGAAACATTGAAGACTTTACATGGCTAAATTCGAACTCTGATCCGATTCAAGCAACAGGGGTCCCATTTCATGATCAATTACTACTTCAAGACCCCGCAGGACAAGCCTGATAAAAATCCCAAGTTCCAGGATGGTGATCTAGTTGTGTTCTCTGAAGTCCAGGGAATGATTGAGCTGAATGATGTTAAACCAAGAAAGATTAAGAATGCAAGGCATTATTCTTTTGCTCTAGAAGAAGACACTTCCTCATTTGGCACATATGGAGGTGGTATTGTCACACAGGTCAAGCCACCAAAGGTTCTTAAATTCAAACCCATGAAAGAGGCCATGACGGAACCAGGAAAGCTTCTCATGAGTGATTTCTCAATGGCTGTTCTGAATCTTATGACTGCAATGTTTGGTGGTTTAGGTCAGGAGGTTGTGAAAGCATGCTCGGGGAAATTCCATCCAGTTTATCAGTTCTTCTATTTTGATTCTGTTAAATCCCTCCCTGTTGAGCCTTTGGAGGCCAGCAATTTGAAGCTAGAGAACAGTAGATATGATGCACAAATCAGTGTATTTGAATATCTTTGCAACGGCTTGGGGACAAGCCGAATTTCAACGGGGGAGGAATGTCACAGATCGAACTGGGCTGGCTTGTGGGCCGTGGCCCAGGAGGCGAGAAAACTGGGACCAAACTACAAAAGGGATGGGTTAGCTTCTGGAGAGGGCATCAAAGAACAGAACAAACAGTCGGCTCTATCTTCCTCCTCCGACTGCTCCTTCCCCAACTATTGTTCTTCTTCCCAGTCTCAGTTCTCATCCCCCGATCTTGATTTCTGTCTTCCCAGTCCTTGCTAGTTCCTACTTCATTTGTATCTCCAAATACCTGTAAACTGAGTGTTATTTTCAATATAGCATTTGACATTGGAGAGAGTTTGTGTGCCTTCTTGATCTTCCAATCGGGTTCGTGACACATCATTAGTGATGACTTCTGCTTTTTTATGGGCTGTGGTGTGCATGCCCATAAGATGAAGGGCTTTTGAACATAGGTGCAAATTGCAACCCAACTTCTGAATTCCTCGTCTCCTGTTCTTCTTCTTTCTACCCCAAATTCTGAATCCTATCCGTGTTCTTGATCCGACCTAGCGTAACTCGCTAGGGTTTGTCGCGGGTCAGTGACAATGTATTGTACAGACGCTATAGCACATCACTGGTCAGCCCAATTAGGGGTGGGAGTGGGTCTGTCTAATCCAATGGATAACCGATCCGAACCCAAATTTCCAACGAGATGGGGCAGAGGTGCGGCCCAAAAAATAATCAGTACAAAGGAGTGAGAACCTATTGATCCGTTGGTTATAGGGGTTCGACCCGATGCCCCAACATGAAGTAATGAAGCACATGGCGGACCATCACGAGGTAACGACGATAAGGACCTGCTTGGTGACATGGGCATGGTTGTAGGAGCGGTCGATGGTGCCGACGGGGCGCCTCCCGGAGGAGATGTGGACGTTGTCAGGCAGGAGGGAGATGTCGGCCATGAGGCGGGCCTTGTGGAAGGCTCCGGTGTCATCGAGGGTCCTGGAGTGGTGGGGCTAGAGGATCTGGATCTTGGCGCCGTGGATGGGGAGGAGGATCTCGGGCTTGCCGTCTCCGTTGAGGTTGGCGAGAGGGGAGGAGGGAGGCGGTCGGCGGTCGGCCTCGTACTTGATGGGGTAGTCTTCGTTGGAGAGGTGGTACCACACCTCGCGAAACGAGAAGTCGCCCTCGTGCTGCCGCCATGCCATGCGGCAGTGGGCTGGAGGATCTGGATCTTGGCGCTGTGGGTGGGGAGGAGGATCTCGGGCTTGCCGTCTCCGTTGAGGTCGGCGGCGAGGAGGAGGATGCCCAGATCCCGCTTCCGCATCCCGACCTCTCTTGTCCTCTCCTCTCCTCTCCCTGCGAGGTTTAGAGTTGCTCTCGATCTCTACAGAGAGCGACGACTGGATTAAGTAGCTAGCCAGCCTATCCTAGCGAGCTTACTCGCATCGACGACGACACCTATGATTCATGGGCCATCTTCATCAACCTTTTTGGGCTGTGATCAACGCAGGTGATGAGGTGTGTAATGCAACAAAGGGGTTGACCCTTAAGATCCAATAGTTCGTGAGGGTTATTCTGGCCCACTCAAATGGATCCGTCCATGCCCCTCAAGAAAATGTATGGTCACTAGGGGTGAAAACGGATCGGATAGTTTCCGTCCGATCCGGTCGGAAACGGATTCAGATAGTCTCGGATCGGAAACGGATATGGATATTTTTTTGGAAACGGAACCAAATATGGTAGCACTGATATCCAGCGAATACGGATACGAATAAGGATTATCCGGATAAGAGAGATCCGGATATCCGGCATAGCCCACCGCCACAGCCCACCGGCGGGCCGGCCCATTAGCATCAGCATCTCATTAGCATTTAGGGTTTGTCCCTCACACGCGCACCACTACACCACATGCGCCGTCACCGAGTCGGCACTCGGCACAGCCTCGCCTCCCCGCCGGCTCCGCCCGCGGCCACCTCACCGGCCTCCGTCGGCTCTGCCTGAGGCCACCTCGCCTCCCCGCCGGCCTCCTCACCCACCCCAGTGCGCGTCAGCCGTCAGATCCCCGTGGTGACCTCGCCTCCCCGCCGACCACCTTACCGGCCTCCGCCAGCTCCGCCCGCAACCACCTCACCGTCCTCCATTGCACCGCCACCGTATCCGGAGTGCGTCGCCGCCTCCTCTCCTCCTTCCCTGCGCAGCCGCTCCCTTCTGCTCCGGCTGCTCCGCTCGCCTCTCCTTTCTTGGGCCCACGCCTCGTTGGCGGCGGCAGAGGCGGGCGGAGGGAGTCCCCGTACGAGGTGCTCGGCGTGTCGCCGTTAGCGGCACCCGGCGAGATCAAGCGCACGTACCGGCGGCTCGCGCTCAAGTACCACCCGGATGTCAACAAGGAGGTGTGTGCCAGTTGCTGCTCTGTAAAGTCTTATCATCCCAATATGTTTCACTCATTTTCTGTGTGATTTCTAGGAGAGGATCGAGCAAAGCAATGGTAACTTCGGTAGATCCATTTTGGAGAATTGTTAATGTTCGCATTTGTGATTTTCTCCACGCAGGCCAATGCCCAGGAGAAATTTCTGCGGATCAAGCATGCATACTAAACGCTAATGAATTCAGAGAGCCGGTCCAAGTACGCAAGCAGCAACCCGGATTCGTCTTGGACCCCGGGAAGAGCAAATCAACTGATGCAGAGGAGCAATTCTATGGGTTTGGTACTGAATTCTCTTCTCTTCTGCTCTAATGAGCTATATTCTGAATTGGTTCAGTGAGGTTCCATTGCAGTTTTCTACTATGAAACTACTAATAGTGAGATCCCCTTGTACTTTTTGTTCTTTGAACCTGTCGGTAGATAGCTTGTGGAGACATAAGAAGTGTAATTGAACACAAAATACTCATTTGTTGGCACCAGTGTGGCTCTTGTTTTGCAGCGGACTTCCTTAAAGATCTGCAAGTAGAATTACAGAACTGGGAGGCTAGGCTAAATTCGGAACAGAAACCTAAAAGCCTATGGGAAAGCTAATGTAAACTTTAACATGACATCTTGCTCAATCAGGCGATTGGTGAGGAATTTGTTGAGTTTCTAGAGAACGAACTGAGGACCGACGACTCGAATCCTGAGGGAGACAGCGGGAATGATCCATACACATAGTTTGGAGCGGGGAGGAGCAAAAATGCCCAGGATGATAATACAGCAACAGACAGCTTTGATGACCGCGTGCCTGAAACAGAGGCTGCTCTTGACAAGCTAAAGAAGGAACTTGGGCAACTAGTTGTGAGTCATGGATAATAGTTGACAATTCGGTACTTGATCAGTTTTATGACCTAATTGAGGTTGGTAAGGTATACTCGATATCTAGAGGATCAATAAAACTTGCTCAGAAGTAGTTTACAAGGACTATGAAGTAACTCTGGAAGTTGAAAACATGAACAATTCATGAATGTTTGTATCTGCGTGGCGCACTAGCGCTAGCTCGATAGGCGCAGGCGGCAACCTCGCACGGGACCGGGAGGACGCAGCGCGCGAGTCCGCGACACCCCTTGGTTGGCACTTGGCGTCCGCGTCCTGGACTCCTGGAGCGGCCAACGCGGACGTGCGTTCGGCGCGTCTCGTGTCGAATGCCTTGCCCAGCGCAACAGGGCCTGCCTGCTCTGCTAGGCTCCACGCCGTGCAAGCCGCGGCCTGGCCTGCGCGGTGCCGGCTGCTTTGCGTGGTCGGGCATTGCGCGCGCCTGAGCCGCTCCCGTCCGCACTACCGCTCGCGCGCGGCGCATCGTGCTACCTTGCTAGGCAAGAGTTCGACACGTCGCCTCTCCAAACCGCCGAGGCGTTCCCTCCGAAAACGACAGGACGACAACATGCACGTGCTCCTAGTCCGGAAGCAGGATATGAAATTGCTGGACCACTTGAGGCATGCTGCATGCAAAGTTAGTTTGTACGCTAAAAATCCACAAACCATCCGTCTTTTTCTTTAGCCCAATAGCTTTAACTTTCATGGACCGGCAGGATTACACTCATGCTGCAGGATAGGCAGCAAGAAGCCGGGCGTTTGGCAGAGGCAGGAACAAGGGCATGTTTGATTCGAGGCCTGAGAGCTATGTTTGAAAAAAAAAAGTGATGCCTAAGAGTAGCATGAGAAACAGATGATTTCTGTCTAGTCAGGCAAACCTGTAGATATGATGTTTAGTTGATGATACGTATCTAAAGATAGAAAAAAAGGAGAGAGAAAGAGCTAAAAAGAGAAACAGGACATAGTTGTCTGCCAGGTCTTCATTTTCTGCGCCCGTCATGCTCTCATTCAAGCGATGCCCAGGCAGTCATCCGGCTTGCTCCCTGGCAGGCCTGCTCTCGTCAGGTAGAGAAGCAAACACGCCCCAAGTCTGATAAGCAGGCGAGGCCTCTCTACATGAATGACAGTGAAGAAAAGAGAAATTTCTGCGTAGCTCTTGGATATCTGTTAGAATGGACAAAATCTCTGCCCGATGCATCAACCGTATGTTCCAAATATTCAGAAAATTGGTCTCCACCATACTATCAATAAGCTGATCTTTGATCATTTGTAAACCATCTATGCGTATCGAATGCGCTGCGGAGGTGGAGCTGCCAACCAGGCAACCTTTCTGGGCCTTGCACCGTGCGCAACTGGGTCACAACTCGCTAGCCTGCTTGCTCGGCTGTGCGCCGTGCACGCCGCGCCCTGTCCTGCGCGGTGCCGGCCGGCTGCTTGCCGCGTTTGGGCATCGCGTTGCGCCTGAGCCGTTCGGCACTTCGCGGAGGCGGGATTTCGGCACGTCGCGGGCTATCCTCCCACCTCTCAGGCCAGCAGCCCAGGCGTTTCGTCGGAAACCCATTTTACGCCAGCATTTGCCTATGAAACGGCCGGATCACTCGAGCCACAGAATTAATTCGTATCTACACCTTGTTACAAGCGAGTTACAAATGCAATTCCTTTCCTGCACGTACATACATACGCACGCGCGACCACCGATCCAGCTAAATTAATCGACTAGCAACGAACGACGATGATCAGCTAGGGGCTAGCTAGTATTCGAACCACCATCGCCACCGGCCGATGATCTTGCCGACGTACTCGTGGTCGTGGGGCTTGTAATGGCACATGGTGGGCAAGACCCCCAGCACGTGCCTGCACTCCCTGAGCAGCACGTCCCCGACCAGCCTCTTCTCCCTGGTGGCGTGCCTGCCGGTGACGAGGAACATGCGCCCGTCCTGGAACAGGTACTGGCACCCGCCGTTGTCGACGCGGCACTGCGGCGCGTACCCGGCGCTGCTGTTGAAGACGACCACGTCCTGGAGGAAGTTGCCCATGTACCCCCACTTGCAGAGGATGGCGTAGGGGTCGGCCTGCGGCTGGAAGAAGGCCTGCTGCGGCTTGTACGGGTCCAGGATGAAGTAGTGGAAGTACTCCCAGTTGCCCGAGAAGTCGGCGCGGCAGCTCAGAATCATCTGCCCGCCGGTCATCGTGCTCAGCATCGACACCGAGTGGTTCTTCCCCGGCGTGGCCGCCGCCACCCCGAGCTCCGCCGCGTGCGGGGAGAGTATCCCCACGAAGATCACGACGGAGGGGATGACCACGAACACGAACGGCATCGAGATGATCGTCAGGCGACGGAGCAGGTCCTTCCTCTTCTCCTCCATCAATCACTACTTGATCAGCTTTATTGATCTATCCCCTCCTCTCTTCTTGACTAATCTCTCCTTTCACTTGTTTGTGTGGTTGATGAGGGTGCTGTAAAATATAGGAACTGCCCCGTGTAACAATGAGCAGAGCAGACATGTCAATGTTCATAGCGTGGTGCTTACATTTAGAAGAAGGGGAAATCTATAATTAGGACATGTGTGAGGGAGACGATGATTACGGTGGCTCGAATTGATCACTTCATTATTGAATCCAACGAAATGACGAACTAGGTGCATATACGATCGATCAGTCTTAAAATGCATGCTAGCTCTTCGTTCCAAAATGGTTCTTGATGTTGTAAGATAGCTAGCCAGAACGATTGCATCGTCCAAAGTTGCACGCGATGAAAGCATGGTATGCAAACATGCAATCGATAAGAATTGATGTACAAATGGATGCAAGAGTTTCAGACATGCATGTGCGATGCGTACCTGTAAATTGGACTGGCCGGACCGGATCGATCGGAATACGCTTTTGCGCTCGCGGCACCTAATGGCTCTGCCTAATCTGTATGCCTCGCGCAGAGGAAGAAATGAAGAACGAAGGCGAAGGGGAAGAGGAAGAGGAAGAGGAGATTGATTGTTGTTGTTTCGCGCGGCCAAGAGGGAGACGAGGGCCTTATAATAAGCATACGCAATTACGCATGGTGTGGCTATGCAGGTTGGTGTATACAGCCATGCACCACCTTCTGGCAGATGCCAATTTAGGCTGTTCAGTTCTACAGGGCGTCTTCACTGTTGCAGATCTGTTCGCGAAGATGGCTTTCAAGCGTAGATTGCACTTTCATTTATTTCGGCTGGACACTTGAGCATTAACGTTTTATAGATAACTCATGGAATAAAGTACATAAGTAAAAAAAATTGCATTGAATATTCTTAATGAACATCGAGTCCTTGAGTGGATCAATGAGCTGGAATTTTTAATTTCCTCGCCGGAGACTCCAGATATTTCAACAATATCATGGTTGCCGATGATACGATAGACAACGGGAAGTAGATTGTCAATAATTTCTATTCATTTATAAAACCTACGATTCGGTAGTGGTGTTGTTCGTTGAAAGAAAATTAGAGAAGATTTATTTGTGCCAACTAGGCCCGATATCAATCTTTGATGTAGACGCCATCATTGTCATCCAGGGTCGGTCCGGTAAAACCCATTATAGCTAAAGGAAATCTGACTGAGAACTCATCAGAGAACAAAACTAGAGCAACTTGGTCATAGAAAAACAAAATAAAGAAAAAGAAATCTAAAACTACTTCTGAAAATCAATTGGTCCCGACCCGCTCAACGCCGGCGAGAACTCAGGAGAAGAGGGAACAGGGGCCGGCGGCTAGGGTTCTTAATTGTAGACCCACCTTGCGCATTTGATGCAACCTTTTCCTTGATCCCTAATCAAGATGAACAAGCACAAATGGAGCCATGGAGGCTCAGGAAATATGTGCAGAGCAAAATTCAGCCCAGCCCAAGCTTGGGTTTAGGGCCACTCTGGGCGTCGAAAGCGAGACGACGGCCTAGCGGGTCCGACACCCTACCGGGCCGGGCCTGGATTGGACGACTCCAAATTACAAGGGTTTTTACTCACTCCTCAAGAATCAAGCGTTATAAAGCCTAAGACGATCGAGAAATTAAAGCCCTAAGACTCCGGTCTCCAGCCCAAGACCAACCGAACACCAGTACACCACCATCCCCAACCAGCGAGACCGCCTATTGCAGTGCTTCGCCTTCCCCGCTCTCCCTCCCTCCTCCAACCTTCTCGGCCTCGTCGCAAACGCCTCAGCTCGCGCCCTGATCGATTCTTCCGAACCATCTCCCCGTCTCCTCTCCTGGTAAGTTTCGTCACGCATCGCCCGCCCCCCCCCCCCAGGCGCAATTCTGCTCCGCGTCGCTGATGCGCGCTTGCTTGATCGCCTGGGGGTTTTTTGTCGGTCCCCTAATCCGCGGCGACGTTCTTGACCCTCCCCGGAATGTTCGATTCCTTGCCTTCTTGGTGGAGTTTTCTCTGGTTCTCCGCTTCTTTAGCTTTCTTGGTTCCTCCCCTGGCCCGTACAGTTCTTGGCGAGGTTCTTGATGCTCGCCGAAATGCTCGATTTTGTTGCCTTCTTGGTTCATCCCTAGTCCTTACGGTTCTTGGCTTACTTGGTTCTTCGGGGTTTAATGGACTCATGCGACTCTTTCTTGTTGTTCTTGCGTTCCAGACGTGATGGAAGAGGAGAAGAGGGCGAGGGCGGGGGAGGCGGCCGAGAGCCCGCGAAAAGCCCCGCGTCTGGATCCGCCGGCTGCGGCTGCAGCCGATTCTGGATGCGACGGCGCATCGCCGCTGGAGGTGAGCGATTCGAGTGAGGCGGCAACCAGCGATACCGACAGCGAATGGTGCGAGCACATGTTAAGTTGCCCGGATGAAATCTATGCGATCTTTGCAGAGATCGAGTCCTCCAAGGATGCTCCGACGTGCGAGCATTACCTGTGCAGGGTCACCGGGAGGAGCAGTATTTTGGTGTGCACGGAATGCAACTCGCATCACTGCACTGGAGTGGCGGTCAAGGATAAGCCGCAGGGACACGCCCGGTGGCATGCGGAGAACGACGAGCATTGGTTTGCTCTGTGGTACAATGATCCGTATCTCGGGTACTGCTTTGTGTGTGAACACAATATGTACTACTACGGTGCGAAGAACAGAGAGGATGTGGGGGGAATGGTGGTGGACGATGATGCAGGTGGTCATGCTTCTGGGTTAGCTAATGAACATGGCTACGTTGGTCATGCGTCTGGGTTAGCTAATGAGCATGGCTACGTTGTCAGAGGGATACCGAATCTGGGAAACACATGCTACGTGAATGCATTGGTGCAGTGCCTCCTTGTGCTTGGTACGCTGCGGGCAAGGATGTTAGGACTGGATGCCCCGTCGGGGCTCCTTGGCACGGTACTGAAGGATTTCTTTGTGGAGACAAACAGTGCTAGGGATGCGAGGCACATGCTGGACCCAACCCAACTCTTGGGATGTATACGCTTAGGGGATTCGCGGTTTGTAGGCAGTAATATGCAAGACAGCCATGAATTGCTTTTATCTTTGCGCAGTGTTTTGGATGAGGAGGAGAAGCTAAAGGAGCCTCCTGACATGCAAGAGGGTGCTCCCAGCACAGTGGCTCCTACAGTTACTGATTCCATTTTCGGGGGTCAGCTGTGTGTTACCACGACCTCCAAATGTTGCTCAATTAATTTGGTTTCCCATGATGTATTCTATGATCTCTCAGTGCCACTTCCATCAACTCCAGCCAAAATTGTTGCATCACCACCAAGGAACAAAAGACACAGATATCAAGGGAAGAAGATTCGTATCAAGCTATTTCCAGCAGTCGACAAGAGTAACACGGAAAAGAATCAAACAATCGCTGAAGGCGGTGAGTCTCAGATTCCTGGTTCAGAATTAGAAGATGTGGTCATGGAGAAAACGCCCAAGCCTTTGGAAGTCGGTAAGTCTATGTGCTCTTGTACCTAATTAAAAGCTAAAATCAATGGTGAACAGGCCTGCAGATTTGTGAGGGTGTCCCAGATCGTACAACTTTTGAGGAACGAATGTAGGAAACTGTGGAATGCTGTGATACTACCACTATTATTTGTTATTATGCTCTACATAAGAGAAAAATGGCATTTTTTGGAATGGAGCTCCAGTACTAAGCTAAACGGAGAAGTTTGTTTAAGGACTTCTTACACACATGGACTGAAGAAATATCAGGAAAACCTTCAGGATGGCTACTTAAAGCCGAGCAGGATGTTTCAGCTGTCTTAACACGGGAAAGCTGTTTGCTGTAGTGTAGTAGTTCTAATTGCCATAGGAAGATAGCTCAGGGTGTTGAGTCCTTGTCTTCATATAATAAATTTTACTCCAAATGGTTGGTTTACTTAAGCATGTACGGTGAATCTAAAAAAAAGCAGCTTCAAATGTGGAGGATAAAGATTCAAAAAAATATGTAGGGGATGACGGTTGCTGGATGCATGATGCTGCTGGTGTAGATAATACTAAAGCACTATATGCTTGATTCTGCAGATTCTACTGAAGCAGAACAGATCTGGCAAAGCAAGGATGTTGTACACGGTCTTTTGCAGACTCAGAAGGATGATGTCCCAGGAGAGATCATTGAGGTGCCACTAAAGGCTGTTGATTTCCTTCCTCACAATGTGTTGTTTGATGTCAAAGTTCATGGAATGGATGAGACAACAGCAGATTCCTATAGTCCACAAGATATAGGTCCACCTCTACTTGTTTCTCCATTAAGAGAGAAGAATCCACGGATGGCATCAGGCAGTGATGTAAAGCAGAATGACAATGCTGGTCTTGATGATATGCTCAATGAGCCAGAAGCTAGTATAGAAGTCAAGGAGAATACTTACTCGGTAGACAAGGGGAAAGCTCGGAGTAGCAATATTGTTTATGGCGAGGCAGAGGATATCAGCTCTCTTGCGTCTATTGAGGACTGCCTGGCACTGTATTTTAAAGCAGAGGTGATAGAAAGGCGTTGTGAGAACTGTTCCAAGTTTGCTGAGTGGCCGAGCACCAATACAAGTAAAGATGGAGAACAGACGATGGCTACCAATGATAACTCAACAGTTGATGGTGACCAGACTGAAAAGTCAGACAGGAAAACATGCCAAAATGAGCAATCTAGCGATTTGAACAGCTTGGCAGTAGAATGCACTTCTTCAAGTAGGCAACCACATGGTTCTGATGCACAGCATCAAGTTATACTCGCAGTGGACAGAACTACTAAAGGAATCACTTCAGAGATGAGTTGTAGTGAAAAAGACTCAGCCTCTTGCAGCACAGCCAATAAAAAGCCCGAATGTCATGAAGGTGTTCAAGAAGCTGTACCTAGTTACCTTCCAGCTGAGAAACAGACCAACCTATTGAGTGCCCAGGATAGTCAAAATGCCAGCACACTAAATCAGGGCAGGGGGAAGCAAGTAAAGCTGGATCATAGTGCACACCAAGTGGAGGAAAACCAAAATGAGCAGAAAGACAAGAGTGAATATGCAATTCAAACACGTTTGTTTAGCAAGCTGCCACCTGTATTAATCATTCATTTCAAGAGATCCGTGGGGCTTCTTAAATCTGAAGGACATGTGAGATTTAAGGAGATTCTTGATGTAGGACCGTTCATGGACCCCAGGTACTGTCCACTGACAGCTCTACACAGCAATATCTAATACTCTTATGCCAGTTCCAATAATTTTCTGATTTGCAGTCAGCCAGTAACTTTTTTTTTCTTAGTTTGTTCCTACTGGCTTTAAGAATATGCCTTCTCTCTTAAAAAAAAACTTTAAGAAGACACCAGTGTTGCAGGTCAAATAGTCATTTAGACTGTCCATTTTTCATGATCATTGTGAGCGCATGGATTATTGTATACTTTGTGCACATTAGTTCCTGCTTGTCCAATTCAACCAGTAGAGCTATAAAACAAGCAGGCTCTGATTGTGCGCAAAAATGAAGACACACAGAGTGGTAATTTCCTGGCAATATCAGCTAATTTTCCTCTTTAGCATAGAGGTAGGTTAGGACAGCTCCACTCTTGTTTCTCGCTGGCAGACTAACATGATTTAGATTAAAGAAATATGAGCAAACCAAACCAATGCTCTAATTGTCAGGGAAACATTTGCTTTTCGAAAGCTCAGTAATTAGCAATGACACAAATGGACTTATCAGGAGTATATTGTGTTCACTGAATGACTGTAACAGCATAACAGTAAGGTGAATAGGCATTCTAAAGCTGCAGCAGATTAAACTGCATCCCTGGTTTGTGTGAAACAAGCATTCGGTGCTAATTTGTGCCTTTGAACATGACTAACCCATTTAGCCCTATGGTCTTGCAATCATATCTATTCTGACTAAGTTTTAAATGACAATTGCTTATCCTGGAGTAGTGCTAGAAGTAAGTTTGTTTGAGTTCTTGATGGTTTGTCACTTTATCTTGTGCTACTTGAACTGCTCCAACGGTTCAGAGCTTGGTATAAGCTTTTCCTTTTTTTGTATAGATTTTGATGTTTCTGCTGGGTTCTGGTCACCCCTGGTGACTCCAAGTGTGATCTTAGTTAGATTTGCACAAAAAATGTAGCAGCATTGAAAGGTTTGAAAAGAAAAAAAATGCCAGACAGCAAGAATTCATATGAAAGTTTATGGACATTTTTTGAGATTCAGACTAGCATTTGGTACTTCTCATGACACGCTATTAGGAAACTTAATTGAATTGTGTGAAGGTATCATCCAGATGCCATCTGTAACATATATAAGAAAAGGTGTATTTGTCAATGCCTGCGTGGCTCCCCCTCTAGTAAATTTCAAGAGTTATGCTGGGTTTTTTTTTGTGCATACAAAAATGGAAACGAGGTGACAATGCGAACAGTCCAACTGTATCGAGGAAGTAATTGTGATTTGAGTTTGAGAATAAACTGAATATGAGTGTTTTTAACAGCCTGATTTGGACCAGAACCCTGTGCCTTTAATTGAAACTCTAGGTTTCTTTATACGATATCACCCAAAATATTTGAATATGCATGGAACGCACAGGCCATCTGCCACAAACTCAATTCACTGTAGCAGTGTATCACTGACTATTCAGAATTATTATATGTTAGAGCTCATTACGTTTTTATTTTAGATGGCTAGGTGCCTTCAAATGCCTAACCTGGCAACCTTTTTATTTGTTAAAATTTTGGGTTGTTCAGTATAATTCTGGTTTTAGTATTTCAATGTTAGATGGATATAAATAAACCTAACATCTTTCAACGGCCTGTTGACATTATTATAGAGCCTTTATTTGCTAAAATTCTGATTATTACATGATTGGTCACTTAAGATGTGTCATGCCGGTTTTTTATTTGATAGAGGTTTCTTGTAACAATATTCAGTTACGAGTATATATATCAAGAAAGACATGCCATTGTCGATATCGAGTTATAATAATTTAAAGCCTTACATCTGGTTTTATTGTTTTTATTTTTCTCTAATCTTCAGTTCCGAGGACAAAGATAATTTCAGCTATCGTCTAGTTGGTGTCATCGAGCACCGTGGCAGCTTCAGCGCCGATGTAGGGCACTACATAGCTTATGTGAGACCAAGTCACCAGCAGCAGAGCAGTGGCTCTTCCTCATGGTTTTATGCAAGCGACGCCAACATCAGGGAAGTCTCTCTAGAAGAAGTTCTCAAGTGCGAGGCTTACATGCTTTTCTATGAGAGGATGGAAGGCTAAGACATGTCTGGCATTCTATCCACCAACTAATCAGAATACTAATCACAAAGGAAGCAGATGGATGAGATTAGCGAACATTCTTTGGATGGCCAAGGATCCATTCAGTGCACATACTAACGTAGACTCGTGATGAAGTCCAATTTTGTTGCTTTAGTTGAGCGAACTAGGATTTTTGTTTTTTGGAAAAAAAAAAGTGAACAGAGTAGGACATGCCGCATTGGTAAGGTTTTGTTGAATGTTACTGTTACTTCCTAATGCTTTACACTCTGTGGAAAACTTGAACATATTCTTTGATAGCCCCAATATTTTTGTGATGGGCAAGCAGCAAGCTACATTGTATGAAGCATGCTTTAGATACACCTTGAAGATGACAGGCTCGTCGTTTTCAACCTACAGTCTTCAACATGCTACGAGAGCTTACTGCTTTGGAAAACTCGTGTAATTTTCTGCTGTTGCGATAGATCAAGATAGGTTAATTTTGATTGTAGTCCTTGTTGACTTGCTGGCCGGTACATGCAAAATTTTGGATCCATTCTGAGATGCTGACTTAGCTGATACGTGCATGCGAGTGTTGGAAGAGTTTGATTGCTTGAAATATAACATCTATCGCCGTAGTGTCAGTCCGAATACGTGCATGCGACTGTTATTACTATTGGTGGGCTAAAATTTGCTTTCGTATTTTTCCTTCTGATAAAAGTGCTCAACAGCTGTTAGCCTTTTGCACTACGTTCCTGCAATCCTGCCACTGTTGATGCGTTGAAATGCTGTCCTGCTCAATGTTTAGAGACGTGTGCGCGTGTGGCTCTGCGATGCGTGCAGGTGCAGTGCAGGAGAGAAATTTGGGGTGTTGCCCGTGGTCCGCGCCGCGCGTGTCCGTGAGAAACCTGAAGCCCGCCTAGGCTGCTCGGCTGCTTTCGGGCCGCAGACGGCCGTGCTTCATTAAACTCCCCAATGTGTTGTACCGACGTTGATTTAAAATTATGTTATATAAGTATTTTAGAAACTGAGCTTGTTTTTCTTCAATGTATTGAACCGATTCCTACTAATAACTGGGACCACGTTACATTAAAAATCACAAAATAATAATATCATTTCTCAACCGCAATATCTCATATGTAGTTGTTTAATGCTCATATGAGTTGTTTAATGCTTTGAATCGACTCATAAGGATGCTCTCAGTACTCCACCCTGGTTGGTATCTTAAGCCTGTCATGTAGGCAAAATGATGATGTGGTACCATAGTTAATAAAGAGAGAGGGTACTCTAGTATCTAATCTGGATACTGGTTCGGTCTCGAAATCTAACGTATAAAATTTATTGTGATCGATCCCATGCATTAGAAAGATCATGCATGTATTACTTTAGTACATGCGACAAATAGGCCACATGCTCAAATACTAGTAAAGACCATGCATGTAATTAAATGAAATAGCCTAAGATACAACACAATAAGAAATCATACATTGAAAAGATAGTGTCCTAACACTCCTCATGCACTAAAGAAACTGCACTAAGATACTATCTATTGGGAGTAGTCTAAGACCATCTCCAATGTTGTGTTTTAGCCGGTTCAAATGAGGAGATAGAATGTATTGAATCGATTTTAACAAAAAAATGTATGGAATCGGACTCTACTTAGGAGTCGATTCAAAGCATTAGAGCATCTTTAGTGTATTGAACCGATGTCGATTCAAAGTCATGCCACGTAAGCATTCTAGGAACTGAACTTATTTTTCTCCAATGTATTGAACCGATTTCTACTAATAATTAGGACCCACGTTACATTAAAAAACCACAAAATAATAATATCCTCTCTCAACCGCACTATCTCCTATGTAGTTTTTTAATGCTCATATGAGTTGTTCAATAATTTGAATCGACTCCTAAGACCATCTCCAATGTTGTGTTTTAGCCGGTTCAAATAAGGAAAGAGAAGACATTAAATCGATTCAATACATTGGAGGAGTCGATTCCAACAACAAAATGCATGAAACTGGACTCCACTTAGGAATCGATTCAAAGCATTAAACAACTCATATAAGCATTAACAACCACATAGGAGAGAGTGTGGTTGAGAGATGATATTATTATTTTATAGTTTTTTAATATAACGTGGGTCCCAGTTATTAGTAGGAATCGGTTCAATACACCTAAGGAAAACAAGCTCAGTTTTTAGAATACTTACATTGCATGACTTTAAATCGACATCAGTTCAATACACTAATAAGTAGAGTCCGGTTTCAAGTATTTTTTTTGTTGGAATCGATCTCTCCAATGTATTGAATCGATTCAATGCTTTCTCTCTCCTCATTTGAGCCGGCTAAAACACAATATTGAAGATGGTCTTAAACAACTACATAGGAGAGAGTGCGGTTGAGAGAAGATATTATTATTTTGTGGTTTTTTTAATGTAATGTGGGTTCCAGTTATTAGTAGGAATTGGTTCAATACATTGAAAAAAAACAAGCTCAGTTTCTAGAATAGTTATGTGGCATGACTTTGAATCGACATCGGTTCAATATACTAAAGATGTTCTAAGTAGAGTCCGGTTCTATGTATTTTTTTGTTGAAATCAATCTCTCCAATATATTAAATCGATTTAATGTTTTCTCTTTTCTTTTTCTCATTTAAACCGGCTAAAACAAAATATTGAAGGTGGTACGGTTTAAGACGGGAATGCGAGCCAGGACAGTATGGTTGCGTGCTTTGGAAGGAATAGATGGCGATTGGCGAGTTGGAATATCGGTTGCTCCGCAGTGCGACAACGTCGCTAGCGGCTTATGTTTCCCAAAAAAAAAGTGGATACATGTGCTTACCGTTTTTTGGAACAGGCTCACGTTGTTGCGGTATAATCGCTAGTACTACGTGACAGTACAAGTTGGAAGATCCAGCCGCTCGGTCACTGACGAAACACCCAACAAACCCAATCACGTTGCAACCGTTATCACCAAGTCGGCACACGGGCACACGGCCCAGGCCGCAAACTCCATTGCGATTCGAGCCACATTCCGCAGGAACCGGACCAGGTCGCACAAGTGCCCGCGACCAGCACGGCACGCAGGCGTGGCTCCGACAGATGGCATCCAACCTTTGGCAGATCCCACACTTCACTCCCTGCCGTTCCACTGCACTGACCACTCGTCGTCCACTCCTCTCCTCTCCTCTCTCCCCCCTCTGCCTTTATTGCGCCTACCACTGCTGCTGGCTGCTGCCTTCCAAAGCCGGGAACGCGAAGGCAACCGAGCGTAGGCGCGTAGCGGAAGGAAAGACGGGCAAAACCCCGCAAAAACAACGCGATTCCGCCCCCAAATCCCACCGCCCGGGGCCGAGATCCAAACCCCGCACCGCTTCCCCAAACACCACGCCGTTTGCTCCTTTTATTAAGCGAAAGCTGCCGCGGCGGCTTAGAATAGGCGCTTCGCTTCCTTTCCATCCGCTCTCTGCCTGCCTTGTCCGGACACAGGCGGCGAGGCAGGCTTGGCCGGATTAGCGAGGGAGGAGGTGTTGGTGGTGGGGAATGGAGGGGAGGGTGCTGCGGCGCAGCGTGACGCTGGCCGACCAGCTCGCCGCGGTGGGGCCTGCCCCTGCGGTGGGGTCTGCAGGGTCGTACAACCTCCGCGACCTGCTCAAGCTGCGCGACGAGGACGACCTCGCCGCCGGGCGGCGGGCGGCGGTCACCCTCGCGTCGGCCATGGCGGCCGAGAGGCGGGCATCGTCACCGTCGCCGTCGTCCTCCGCCGCGGCTGCGGCTGCGGCGGCGCGTACCCTACTCGACATCATCCGCGACGACCAGCCTCAGACCTCCGTCGCCGCAGCGGGAACCAGTGCTGGCGCCGGTGACCCTCTCGTCCGTCGCGCGGTGTCCCTGCCAGCGCCACGAGCAACCTCCCCGCCCGCGTTGACCGCCACCGAGGCCGCGCCGCCGAGTCAGATGCCGACGGAGGAGGAGCAGGGGGAGAGGGTGTCCCTGATGGCGCTGCTGGAGCAGACGGATAGGCAATGGAGCACCGGCGCCGGCGCGACGGTGCGCGAGCAGGAGCTGGTAGCTGCCGCATCGGCGTCGGCGTTGGGGGCGGAAGTCGAAGCTGAGCCGGAGGCGGGTAAAAGAGCGGCGGGCGGCGGGTGCTGCTGCGTGTGCATGGCGCGGGCCAAGGGCGCGGCCTTCATCCCGTGCGGCCACACCTTCTGCCGCGCCTGCGCCCGCGAGCTCCTCGCCGGCCGCGGCCGCTGCCCGCTCTGCAACGCCGCCATCCTCGACGTCCTCGACATCTTCTGACCCGGCCCGCCAACCTCCACCTCCTCTCGTCCCACCGCCCCTCAGCCCGCCGCCGGCGATGCAGATAGCCTGTCCGGCGAAATGAGCTTGGCGCACGCGCAAGAACCGCCTGGAATCGGCCAATCGGGTGCTCCTGCAACTGATATAGGATCCAGACATAGATAGATCTCTGCCCTGTTCTTGCGTTCTTGCAAAAACTGAAAAGATTAGAACATGTTCAGCTATTAATCATCTTATTGCAACTTCCAAGAGATCAACATTTTTTGCAGTGTGCATTTCGCTTCTTTCTTGTCCCAATTCCTAAATCCAAAACCAATCCTGGATCAACGAGTTCTTGCTTCCTGTACGGACCCATCAATCAAGGTGAGTAAGCTAATGGTGGGTGGTTGGTTAAAGTTAAACAGGAGTACTTGAGTTTGACTCCAGATTAATCTGCCAGAATTCCTAATTTTTTGCCTGTCGTCCAGCTAGCAAGCACGCACTGTTTGAAGATCTCAAGAAATCAAGATGCTCTGCATAGCGAGTTTAATTTACTGCTCTACTACTCCACTCCACTTTGCTGTAAGGCATGAACTCATTTAATTCCATGGAGCGCATTTCAAATTCTGATTCGACGCTTGATGTCACGAGAGATACGAAATTCATGGGCGAAAATGAAACCTCATAAATTCCACGACACCGACTGATACATAGCATCCGTCAGCTTTACAGATACGTTTGTATCCACTCGCCATTTAAATAATTAATGTTACAAAGTTTTGGCACTGCAAGAGATTTATTTGTACATCCATCCCTCATTCAATTACAAAATTTTAGTATGTACTACAAGAAATTTTATTTGTACACGTGGCAGCGCTAGCTTTCGTCGCGGGTGATGCGTCTAACCTCGTCGGTTCGTTGATGCTGACCCAATAAGCGGAGTTGCTTGTGCTAACCTTCCCCTTTCTTTGTCCGTAATGGGGCACACACAGATGGGAGAAGTTGGTTGAGAGCATTTGTCAATGCTGATGCCGTGATAGGTGGAAGAATCGTAGTATAGCCGTATATCTCAATGGTACGTTGCCTCCTCCGTCTCACAACGTTGTTCTATTCCTGCCGTGGTCTAGAAGTGCTGCATGTAACACACGACGACGCCTGACTAGCCTAACGTGATGTCGTTTTTATAATTTTGTACGAGCGGAGCTACTTTTTGCTGTTATTGACTGGTGTAAATTGCAGCCTTGGTACCTCAATCCTAGTACGAGGTTGGGTGATGAATGTTTAGATGGGAAAATTGAAGCATAGCGCCTTAACAAATAGACCAATTGTTTACAATACTGATCAGACGATCAGATGGGTTTTTGGCAAAGATGAAAGCGATTACTCCTACTTTGCTCCTGCCTCTGTATTATTAATGACTATTTGGGGGTAGTGTTGGTCGATCTGATCCAGTTAGTTAGGCTAACCTTTAGCATCACATCTTCATTATTCGGTCGCTTTGGATTTGCCCCGTTACTGGTCAAGACGCAATCATCCAAGTGTGGCGGGAATCTCCTCGATCATGTTCTAGTACTCCCAGTATATTAATCCTGGGAGGCGAGCGAGACAGGCGAGCTTATCTGTTCATATAATTTGTCATCGCGGAGAGCAACGGCATGCACTGACAGGACGACGTGATGGCCTGAGAAAAGCGTGGAAAGCGACCCGGATGATCCATGAAACGGTGGGGCTTGGAATCGACCGCGGCCGGCACCCCGTTCTTGTTTGGAAACTTGCGGTGCGTGTGGACAAAAATCGGCTCGGCGAGGTGCCGATTAGTCCGAGAGATTCCTGGCGTGCGGTTGCGATCCACGATTTGCCCCCGTCTTTAACGTGACTTCTATTTTTTGCCATTATTTTAGTTGTACTTCGTTATTTGACATGAAGTTAGAGAGACAATCGATTATTTGTTCTTTTGAACATTTTTGTCTCTATGTTCTTCCTTCTTCTTTCTCCTCTCTTCTCCTCTTGCGCAGCCCACGTTGCCTTCCGCCGACCGGCGTCGTCTTTGTCTGCGCCATTTCTTCGCCCTATCAAATTCCTTCCACTCCAACTGTGCCACGAGGGGTGCCTCGTCACGCCGAAGCTATCTATCCCCTTACTTTCCGTCCCATCCGCCGTAGAGCATTGCCACCAAGCTCCTCCCTTCCGCCATGGTTGTCACTGCCGCGGTCTTTCTCGTCGCGCCCCAAGCCAAGCCGCCACCACCAGAGGATTCCTCGTGCCGAGCTGTACTCCTGCACCCTCCGCCCTTTTCGGAGACCGTCGGAGCTCCCCACCGACGAATTTTCTCTCTCTGCCTCCACAGCCCCTTAGTTGCTCTGTTCTGGCCACTGTTTTGTCTCACCTCGCTCCGAGCCACCGAAAATGGCTCGCAACCCTCGGGAACACGTCATGCTTCCATCGTTGTCGCTGTTTCGAAGGGGGGAGGGCTTCAGAGAATGGACGACGGATAAGGCAGATCGACGGCCTCTGCCATGGCCGAAGCAAAGAAGATGAGGAGAGGGAAGAAGATAGAGGCAAAAATGCTTAAAAGGACAAAAAATCAATTGTCTTTCCAACTTCGTGTCAAATAATCAAGTACAACAAAAATAGTGGCAGATAATAGAAACCATCTTAAAATGGGGCAAATGATCGATGTTCCCTACAGGGAATTGGGAAGAGAGGCAGAGAAGAACACGATAGAGATCACTTTTTTTATTAAAAAAAAAGTAACATGAGCGAGATCTGCCTAACTTGACGTTTTGGGCTGGTCTGGCTTGTCTAGGGCTGACCTAAAAGTAATTGTGTGAGTAGTGTGTTACGGAGAAAGGCACGAGGGCTGTAGCTTGCGCGTAAACAGTACCATATGTACTGTAGCATGTACACAGTAGCATCGGTACTGCAGGACCTTTATTTTCACATATTTTTATTGGTTTCCTAGAATAAAAAATAGTTGTTAGGTATGCTAATTTGAGATTCCTTATTGATCTAGTTATTGTTAGGAATATGATCTTATTTAGTATGAATGTTATTTTTAATAGTTGAAAAGATTAGATTGAATTGATAGGTTTCCTTATATATTATTTCTTAGACGTCAAGTCGGACTGTCCCTATAAAAAAGACAGCATGTATCCATTATCAATCAAGCAATGAAAAATCAAAAGTTCCACTAAGCCTCAGAGTCTCATTACCTCGACAGAGAAGAGCCCTATCGACGGTTAAATGAGAGCGAATGCCCTACCCTTAATCCTCGAACCCGTACCCCAACAACTACCACAATATAGTGCTTCTATGCTAATACATGCTCCTCGCTTTAAGGGAAAACACTCCCAATCCAAGCCTAATAGGCTCGAATCAACGAGCATGGTCTCCATTCGATGATTTTGATCTGGTAGCTGGTTTAAATCCAGACAAGGTCAACCTTAAGATGAACTAAAATTCATGGGCATATCATTCTGGCCATAGGATGCTTGGGCGGCCGTTCAACCTGGCCTCTAACAAACAGTGGAATAGAAAAGAAGGTTGCACTGTTGTCCGTGCAGAGATTGTATGTTCCTAGCTACGATACTTTTGAAAGTCGACCTTTTCCTATCTTTGTCTGCCAAATGCTCAAGTTCAGTCGACAGGTCATGCATGTTGAATTTAGCTTCTCAACATATAAAGAAAATTGAGGTTTCTTGGTTGAGGATGGGAGGATTTGAGGATCAACACCTCACATTGCCCTACCCTACAGTAATTCTCAAAAGAAAAACATTGTCATTCTAGGTCCTTACACATCCACAAATCTACAAAAGATTGCATTATCCTCATTGATTAGATTACTTATTGCTCTTTAGATAGCGTGTTACCGAAGCCCATGGTAGTAAATGACCTTGGATATAGCTAAAAGGGATGGATATATAATAAAAATATGTATATTTAGAAACAAAATTTAAAAGATAGAATAATATGTATTCGAGGACGGAGGAAGTAATTTTTGTCACACATTGCATAAAATCCTTTCAACAACTGCAATATTACCAAACAACTATTTAGGATGGTCAAAACCCTAGCATTACGTCCTGTTACGGACCAAGCTACTGTTTACAATGGTCCTTAATTCGTCAGAAGTACACTACACTACTCCTAACACTGTTAAATTAAGTGTTAACGACCAGACCTACTAACCTAGTACTACCATCCTAGGCTAGTATAGCCTGGTGGACAAAACATGGAACTTGCAGGAAAGAAAGCTGGCCGCCAAATTCCCTTTGACGCTTTTCGTTGGAATTCTGCGCATAACCACGTTCCTAGGATAATATTGGACCTTGGTGTACAACCCAACCTAACTTGCTCGTACGAGTACTATTATTCTTCTTTCCATACATGCTCCGTTGCGGTCTTCGATAGAAATGAATCCTCAGTGTCGAAGAAGCTGATCTACACAGTATGAAAGGACGATAATGGTCGATTCTTTGCGATCTTCTTCTGATATTTTCATTCACAAATGTTTCGATATTTCTGCCACGCTTAAAATAATATTATTACCTAGTACCATTCCCTCCTCCCGATCGAAGGCCGAGGATCCGGATCCGTCGTCGTCGAGTAGCAGCGATAATAGTGCAACTCAAACAAAATACGAAAAACGCATCGCGTTCGGGGAGGAGATTAAGTTGAGTTTTTGACTCTCAGTGACTTGTCACCGACGGGTCGGTCCATCTGTTCGTTGTTGCCGCAGCTTTTGCTGTGTTGCTACACAAGAGAAAAGGAAGCGAGCTGGTTGGAAGCAGGATGTGCAGAGACGGGTGGTTGTGCTGCACTAATCAAGCAGCATGAATGGATCGACCGATGCAAAGCGCGTGGCCCTTCGCGTACGCGCGAAGTCACTGCTCTTCTGGTCTGGATCGCTAGCCACGAGCTCATCTCCCTGCAACGTAGTACTGCATCTGCGTCGGTCTGCCGCATGGAGGCGCCGAGAACTGAAGGGGGCGAGTCCTCGGCTGAATTAGCATGTTTTTATTTATTTATAATAGCAATTATAGTATTGTCCATACAAAATTGCAAAGCTGACATAGTGACAGATTAAGTATGCCACGTACCGCACTCCTAGTCTGTAAAACCCACGTACTATGTTCCCGATCTGCAGAACCCACCTACCGCGGACTAGGAGCGTAGAGACCTGAAACATCTGCAAAAATTCAAAATTCAAAATTTCAATTTGAGTTCAAGTTTGAAGTTCAGTTTCAAATCCAATTTCAAAATTCGGCAAATTTTGCCAAAACCCAAACCCTAATCCCCAAATCCGCTTTCCCTTCTCCCTCCCCGCTTTCCCCTCCCGGTCGCGTCTTCGTTTGAGCCCGCCTCCACCCCGTCTCCTCGCCGTCACCTTGTGCCATTGCCGCCGTCATCTGCCGCCTCCGCGCCACCTCACGCGCCTTCAATCGCGCTTCTTGCCCCCAGCCGCCGCCATCTGCCGCCTCCCGCTCGGCGCCGCCCAAGCTTCTGCCGCAACACGCCACGTCGCCGCAGCGCGCCTCATGATGCGCCCATGCTCCACCTCGCCTGCCACCTCATGCGATCGCCCTTATCACACCTGCCCCGCCGCCTCTTCTCCCACCGCCTCCGGTGCCTATAAAAGGCCACCCGCCGCCTTTCTCCTCATCCCGCCGCCTTCCCCAAACCCTCCTCGCTTCCCAGTAAGCCAAAGCATGCCATTGTCGCCATAACCCCACCCTAAAACCCGCGCAAAAACCCTAGAGAGGACTTACCGGTGGAGCTCCCCGCCGCCATCCGTTCTTGGTCGCCGCCGTTGGTGAGCCGCAGGTTCCGCTCGCCTTCCCCTCTTTCTTGCAGCGCCGCCATGCTTCATGTTCTCCTCTTCGCTTGCTTCATGGCGGAGAGGAAAGGCTGACCTTTGGCGGCGCCAGTGTGTAAAACAAAAGCAGGCTCAGCCGTTCTTTTTCACCTAAAACGGCTGGCATCATTCCTGCGAGTAATCTCAATTACTGTTCATTCCGAATAAATTAGAAAATAGAAATTCCTTTATACACTGATCATTAGCTAGAAATAGTAAACCCTAGCTACAGTTCAATTCAGCTAAACACAAATAATTTCAATCGCTTTTCACTGATCCATTGTCATGTATGAATAGTATTTTAATACTATTCATTATCTGGCAATTTTCGCCCGAAACCCTAATTTGACATTATATGTCATTTTCGATCGTCTCGAGCCGAGAAAACCCATTCTCAACTCCGTTTAGCTATACCAAGCTCCAAATAAACCTTTCCACCTTCCTATAGCTTTCTTTAATCCTTTACAATATTTTTGTTGTAGTTGGATTCGAATCTCAACTCCATCCAGTCCGAACAAACACCAGATAAATCCCACCAACCCACACCACCCCTCCTTTAAGTCTCTTTTTGGTTTTATTTACTTGCTTGTCGTTTCTAGCTCCTTCCTTGTTGAGCTAGTTTTTACTTGGTTTCTTTTTATTGCATTGCTTCTCGTTAGGTTACGATCTAGACGACCAGACGCTAGAAGACGCCGGACAAGACCAGCATCCACAGAATTTTGTGCAAGAAGGCAAGTTGCATTCCTTGAACATGTTGAACCCACATGTCATATATTTATATTGATACTTTCATTATTATATTTGAGCCAATTACTTTAATTATTGAAATAATACTTTGGAATGCCATGATAATTAGATAATTCCTATTACCCCACATACAAACTCACCCAGCACTTCTAGGCCATATTCACCTTGACAAGTTCACATAAAATACTATCTATATAAATAGCTTTGTCACTCAATTGTGTTCATCAATCAAAAGCAGTATTGACGGTTCGCCAATGGTTTTGGTGGAGAGTTGAGGGTTGTGTCCATTAAGTTGGACAACCCAATAGACTTGGGTTAAAAGTGAGTCATCAGTGAGATCTAGAGGTGGGCAACCGCGAGTTGGGCTATCGCCTCACTGGGTGACAAGTAAGGACAAGAACCTTGTGCCAAAATAATGAACCTGAAAACCGCTCAATCACAAGCGTGGTCATTACTCCCTGGCTAAGTACACTGCTCATCCGATTGAATATCTACAAGGAAAGGTAACTGCTCTTGTGTGATAGAGTAGGCTATGAATTGGGGTGCGACAGAGTGGGCTGAAGGGCACTCGGTGAGTCGCGCTGTGGTATGGACCCGTCGACCTCGAGTCGCATTCCATGTTGGTCGATGGTCTCCAGAAATTTGTTGAGTAATGCCTCTAGGGTAGAGGCTAGAAAGATTGAGCGATAAAAAAGCTTTGTTATCCCAAACTCAGTCGTACGCTAATGGGTTGCGTGTCTATGATCTGACAGTATGAGTTTGAGATATCTTGAGGGTAAAGTTGGGCAACTCTGCAGAGTGAAAATCAATGTTATTCGAATCTGTAGTGCTTAGGTTAATGAAGGCGTGTTAATGGGTGATTCGATTACATGAGGCATAAGTAGAGTTTTGGAGATGGTAAGTTGGTAATTGTGGTTTGTTGAAAACCCCGATGTTATTATGTATTATCGTTTCTTTGTTTTGTAAAGCGCTTTAAACTGCAAATTGCATCCACATATACCTGTTAAGGTAAAACCTAACCATCCTTTGAACTCCTTGCATGTAATTATTTAGCTTTCCCATGTGGCTTGTTGAGTACGGTAGTTGTACTCATTCTTGCATAATCTGCAAACAATCTACAGAAGGAATCAGGGAAAATACAGAAGATCTGGTTGAACAAGATTTTGGTGGACCCTCGGATGGCAACGACTACTGTTATTAGGTCTCAGCCGCACTCAAGGGTGCCTGTGGTTTGAAGTTCTTTTGTCTTGTATTATAACTTTGGGCTTGGATGCCCGTGTCAGTGTCAAAAGCCGGTCATTAAGCCTTAATCTTAAGTAATAAAGGTTGGCTTTTGTTGTAATCGAAAGTTTGCTTGAGACACTGTTTACTTCGTAACTGCACATCCTGAGCGGTTGTGAAGAGTTTAACGTTCCCAGAATTTGAGGGCGTTACAAGACCCACCTACTACACTTTCAATCTCTGGTAGGAACTAGGAACAGCTACAACGATTCTTACCATGGATTAGAAGCGTGATAGGTGACTTTCCGCATTTCTGATCTGCGGTAGATAGATATTTACGGACTAGAAACGTGATAAGAAATACGTCTCGTCTGCTTATCGTGATACCGATTTTATCATTTCAAACACTCGGATATATTTACCATTTCGTTTCTACCCGAGTAAACCAAACTCCCGAAGAGAGCACTGATGAGCGCACGGCATTGGATTCCATGTGCGTTGTGATGCATGCATGGGAATGCATACGCCCATCGACTCCATCCCCATCAATCATAGCCCATGTCCAATCCCTGCCTGCCTTTGTCGGAGCCTACACGCAGCCTACGCCTGCAAGCTGATGATCTGCTACAACCCTAGTTTTTTAAGTATGATGCTACAACACCTCCCTCCTCCATCGCGAGGAATTATTGCGTGCGTCGCGAGTTGCATTTGTTACCGTGTCTCTAGCTGTGACCGCGTGAACAAAGTTAAAACAGAGTCTAATAAAGTCACTGCGTTTGTCTACGTACGATACAAGACGAAGTCGTGTTCACTTATCACATAAGTCCACAGAAGATGTGTCATGTAGCATGCTCTTTGTTTATCTAGTTATGCATGTGTTATCTAGTCATACAGGCTGTTGAGTTTGTTAGTAGTTAGCGAGCTGTATCTGTTAGTCTGTTTGCAGGACAGCTCGTATCTTTGAGTCTGTTAGCATAGTTAGCTAGCTTCTCTTGGTAACTATTGGTTAGTCTGTTAGTTGTTTTGTTCACGTAGTCTGTTAGTAGCTAGAGTCATCAAGATATGAAGAAGAGAAGAAACAGAAAAGTGCCGAGGCTTTCCAGCGGCAATAAAAAATCCCTTGTCTAGTTCATTTGTCTAGTTCGTCTCTCCTACTTTGTGTTTGTCAGAGTCGTCGGACGATTTAATTTGTAATACTTGATCTTTCCATTGGTTCTAGCATTACAAATCAAATTTTCCCGCTCTCGGTGTATATGTATTTCTCAGAATTACAGTACACATACACCTTATAAAAATTCAGCATCACCTCCATACACAAATCTTCACATAACCAAAAGTTTCATAAATTTACAACACAATAACAAACCAGTTCAGATTACAGTAAAAAGGGCCGACCGACCAAGAGCATAATTAAACATCAAGTTTGCAGCAGAAGAATAGGCCATAAGATGGCAGCAAAATAAAACCAACCAGCTACCCTTACCCACAAGGCAACCGACTAAAAACGCCAAAGCTAGTTGTCGTAAATGAAGTCGGCCTCACAACCGTCAACCCCTCGGGGGTCAACCTCCTCTGGAGCAAATACACAATACAGTTGAGTACAAAAAATTATACTCGCAAGACTTACGATTAACAAACCTATACATATCTACATGCAGGCTTAAATCAATAAAGATGGCTGTAGGGTTCATTTTCAGTGTAAAACCATATTTTATTTGCAATAGTATACTTGATTGAAAGCAATTTGTTAAATCAGATTTTAATTGTTCAAATATCAAAGTGACAACAATTATGAACATAATTAATCTCCTAGAGATGCCTTCCTACAGTCACCACAACAATAACACAAATTACCCATTCGTACCACCCAATCATAAGTTTTATCAAAATATTTAAGTCTAACTCTTGAAAGACCTCCCCAAGCGTGTCCATAACCAAGGATATGGCTATTCGAATAGTTTAAATCCTGCAGGGGTGTACAACTTTACCCACATGTCAGATCGCTCCTTTCCCACCGGATAAAGCACACTTCCAAAGGTATGCCGACAGAATTAAGTCCTACGATATATTTTTCAATGGAGTTAGCTAATTAAGAGTTGCACGTATGGGGGTTAACCCTCCGTGAACCGCCCACTCCAAGCTCCCACAGAGGACCCATACGTTGTGTCGGACACATCGACCCAGCCGTAGCAACTGCCGATAATCCTCGGGCGAGGGAACCTACCCGAAACCCACCCCGTCACATGTCCAACAACAACATAACACATATATTTTATTCTCCTAAACCTACCACCAGCGACTCATTAATTAACATTCCCCAGAGTACTAAGTCAAGAGGGGACCCATATGACCCTCATGTGGCTGCACGCGATAATGCTTGGTTTAATGGGACAAGATGTTCGGTCCTTGTTGATTCGGGCACACACCCAATAATCACACCATCAACCATGTGCCCAAATCTAATTCCTTTTTTGTTTTCAGTTTTAGTTTTTCCAAATATGATATAATCATGAGTACCATGACTAAGGTATATAAAGCGATGTTGTAATGACCATCGCCGAAACGATAATCCCCAGACTACCGTTCTAAGCATGGCTAAGCGACAACAACTCGCATACTACATATAAAGTGACTAGAACCTATCCATCGAGCTCTAAATCACAGCGAATAATAACCTAGGCTCAGTGGTAAAAGATGTATATATACCTACAGTTCATGTAACTATTCAGGTTAACTATCGCGAAAAGAAATAACTTGTTAACATAGCATGCATACATACAACTGAAATGTAAAATATTAACATGCGCAAATAATAGGATCAACGTGCATCAAAGGAGAACTGCTTGCCTTGCTGAAGATAATCTACTTGCTGCTGAGGATCACTTTCATATTCAATAGAATCGTCAAAACCTATTGATCGAGTAAAAGAACGAATAACATCAAAATAAACAAGATTCAACTTCAATCAATTAAGCATACAATACAAACAGAGAAATGATGCTAAGGAAATTTGGGTGAAAGTTTCAGTCTAAAAGATTGTATTTGGAATTTCTAAGTGCTTCACACGTCAAAAGCATGTTTTTATAAACAAGCTAAACATCAACATTTGCAGAAATAGCAACAAGATTCAAGCTTACGCCAAGTTAAAGTAAAGAGAAAACTAGAATTAACAAAATTAAATTTACTAATTTTGGAGTTAGGATGAAATACTTATGAATTTTTGAAACTAAAACCATTTTCTATAGTAAAAACAACTCTTTTTAACCTTAATGTTTTCCTAATACCTAAGATGGCAGCGGTTAACCAGAGCTCTCGTGCGCGAGCGCGGCGGCGAGGTAAGGGTTCCGGCGAAATAGTGAAGCTCCGGGCTCGGGGACGACACCAATGGTTGCACGAAAACCTGGCGAACTTGTTAGTGAGGATGCGGAGGCTTGAGGATGCCAATGATGAGCTAGCAGTGACCGGAAGCGGTGACGAAGGCACATCTCACGCAGACAAGATGCCACAGCCGACGAGAAGCTTCGGAAAGGTACACCTCGGAATCGCCTTGGCTCCAGGAACGAGACGTCCAAGTCAAATGCGATGGAGGAGGTTAGTGGCGCCCGGAAAAGACACAGCGGTGCTTGACCGCAATTGGAGAAGACAGTCCAATACTCCTTCCGTGTTGCACCAAAGGCAAAAAAATAAAGCTACTGTCAAACTCAGCGAAGCAATGCGGTTATAAAGGACCAAATGCCGAGGATAGAAACTCATTGGAACGTCTAAAGACTTATGGAACCCTGGCCGTCAGAGTTGAGAACGAAGAATTCATTCCCAACGATTCAGTGCACTCCAAAGACCGGGATTGGGCAAAATGGAGGTGGTGTTGAGCGAGGATCTTAGCGGCGGGGTCGCGGTAGCTTGAGCGGCACTGAGGTGAGCTCAATTTCTCTAGTTTCTTCTCTGGCCAGAGCAAAGAATTGAGCGGAGAAAGCGAGAACAAGCGAAAGGAAGGAAATGGATGGATGTAGGAGGTTTATAAAGCTCCGATGACACTTTGTAGGTGACCCCGGGAGCATGAGGTGGCGAGTGGCGAGCTACGTGGCACCCATGCACGAACGCCAACGCCCTCGACTTAAGCGGCGGCGACGAAGACGATGGGTCTGACAAGCGAGACCCACCCGTCAGCGACCCAAAGAAAACATGGCGCAATGAGTCAAGTTCGTATGGACGGTCCAAATAACTTTGGTCAAATCGGACGGTCAAAAAGAAGTGCAAGTTCGGACGGTCCGAACGGCACAATCAATCCTGACAGTTGAATTGAAATCCAACGGTCCAACTGAGACACAAGATCCGATGATTGGATCTAAATCGGATGGTCCACATGAAAGGGCGCATTCGGACGGTCCGAACGGCCCAATCAATCCGGACCGTTGAGATTCAATCGACGATTCATATGAAGAGGCGCGTTCGGATGGTCCGAACGACCCAATCAATCTAGTCTGTTGGGATCAAATCGGATGGTTCAAACGCTTTTGCATTTAGTTGAACCAGATCCAAGCGGCTTGAACTACCTGGACTGTTGAGATCAAATCGGACGATCCACGACGATAGAGACGTTCGGACGGTCCGAACATCTCCGATCAACTCGGGTTGTTGATCTAAAATCGGACGGTCCACAAGGTTTCGTGTTGGTTGGACACTAGGGTTAGGTTTGATTTCGGTTTGACCGAAATAAAACTAGTTTGACTAGGCTATTTAAAATAGCTATAAATTTCTAAAAATTTTGAGAACTTTTGAGGGTGCTCTCAGGTTAACTATGACTTAGGAAAATTTATTTTGGCCACTGATCATAATCGATTTGCCTAAAAAAAACTCCTTTTTAAAATTGTATTAGCAACTCGGTTAGGATTTTGATTAGGTCAAGAGAACTTCTAAAAATTTGGGAAGATTTATATTAATTCAAGATAACTAACCTAGTATTTTACAAAATTATTTCCATAGACTTTTATACACACAAAATTCCAGAAACCACTAGGAACTTGATTTCAAGTCAAAAGTTTGAAATTTAAAGCAAACTTTAGGAAACTAAGTACACACTTATGAGTTTCAACAAAAGTTTTAAAACTCTCAAACTTTTATACATCTGAAACACAAAACAATGTTTGGGATGTTACAGTGTTGTTCACGTGCGTGCGTCCAGTGATAACGTGCGTGTGTGTGCTAGCTTGCACCAACAAGATCCTGAGCATGTGCTTCTTCTGGTGTGATCTCGTGCATATGTGTTGATTCGCTGCGTGTGCATGTGTTTCTCCGGTATGTTCACGTGTTCTTGCTTCTAGCGAGTACTTGTCTCCGGCGCAAGTGTGTGTGATCGGTTTTTTTTTTCGGCTTGGTTCCAACAGCATTTAGCTTGAGCTAGATGGCTCGCAACAGCTGCTACTATTGTGAAGTGTGTGCCGTGCTCGTAGATGTACATGTATGCACTGGCATCTTCATAATAGCAGTATTCAAGAAGGCATTCGGCCATGATGATCAGTCCGAGTGCTCCATACAGGACGAAAAGATCGCCTCAGTTGTGCAATCAGATCCTCGGCCTTCAGCAGTAGTACTCCATGAAAGCAAATTAAGAAGTGATCGGACTTGCCGCATTAGCTTAAGGGAATCATGAGAGCCCATAACGCATCTAATTAAGGACAGGACAGCAAGAGGAAATCCACGGCACTGAAGCTCGCACCTCTGCTACAGTACGTAAGGATCCAGGCTGAAGTCGCCCTGTATTCCATGGCACATGCAAGCAGAGGCTTTGGATTCTTGCCACTGTATCCAACCTTCTAGATTCCTCATCCTGGCTCAAGACAAACTAGCACAACTCATGACACATGGTATTTCAATTCAAGATCTTGTTTTTTAAGATAATGGAAGAGAAAAATTCTTTCGGTCTCTGCACCAAGGATGCACACAGCCTAATTTATTAAAGAGATTAAAATACCCAAGCAATCAAAGTTGTTAAAAGTGGCTTAGAGCCTTACAAACAAATAACGACTGAATTTAATACTCGAGAAATATAAATCCTGTGACTAAACCGCCGCCCATGAGTGCTTAATATTTGCTTCGCCACTACTTCCAACTTGTCGCTTTCGGCCACTAAGGACTCCTTCTGGGTCGGTTTCTGCAAACTTGCCAAAGCCTGCAGCCAATGCCCACTCAAAAAGATAACCTGTAAGGGGTTAGTAACAATCTTTTTTTCAAAAACAACATTATTCCGACATAACCATATAGACCAATATAAAGCACTAGCTCCCCTAAGAGTTGTGACTTTAAAATACTTGGAATACCGGCTAACCAATTTTCAAACATGTTTGCTATACTCACAAGGGGAGATAAATTAAATGCATATTGAACAGCCCACCATACTAGACATGCAAAGGGGCATTCAATAAAAAGATGTTGAATTGTTTCCTCGTTAATACAAAAACAACATTTTTTGCTTCCCCTCCAATTTCTTTTATGCATATTATCTTTAGTTAAAATTACTCCTTTTTGAGATACCAAAGGAATATTTTCACTTTTAATGGAACTTTAATTTTCCAAAAAAAGTTCCTAATGGGGATTTGCGAGTTTTCAATTAGTGCCGCATAAAAAGACTGTACTGGAAAAAAATCCATCCTTATTCAAATTCCATCGGAAAACATCGTTTTGAGAGATCAAATGTAAATTAGCAATTCTCAATATTAACTCATTCCACGTGTTTAACTTAGACCCAATAACAGGTCTACGAAAAAATATATTTAAAGGATCCGTGCTCAGAATTTTCTCCACTGTATCATTCTTTCTCCTAACCACATTATAAAGGATTGGATATTGACTTTTCAGCGGAGAATCTCCTAACCAAATATCTTCCCAAAACCTAGTTTGCATTCCATTCAAGATCCTACTAATGGCCAGATGATTAGAAGAACCCAGCAGCAGCTATCAAGAAGTTGCCTTCTGAATTAGGATGGTCCCTCACATGCATTTTTAGGAGTCAACCATGGGAAAAAACCGACCGGTTACTGCCGGTAACCGGATTTATCAGTGGAGATCAGGTGGACAATAACTGGCCGAAAATTTTCAATTTGATTTTTTGACTGCATAATGCACTTCTTATGTTGGTTTAGGCCCTTTTTTGTGTGTTAGATTGATATTTGTTTCTAAAACAAAAGTCGCTAGTTTTTTTTTTTACAAATTTGCATGTATGACATAAGTACTCTATATATTTTGTTTCCCTTGGATTCGGTATTATACTTAACAAAATAGTTCATGCAATCCAGTTATTCATTTTACATTTTTACTCTATATGCATGTAGTTCAGATTAACAGACACATATAATCAAATATGTTCTTTGAGTCTTAAAAGCTACTTTCTTAACTTTTTGAACTAATCTGGACTGTCCACACTGCAGCTGATTGGTTTTCTTTTGTTGCAACACCTATGTAAACTTGGTAAAAAGTTAGTGGTTGAAGATTCTCTTCATCTAGAGTTTTGAATATACATCTTAACTATTCAAAGTTCTCTTAAAAAACATGGTGTTCTTTCTAACCTAATCAATCATCCGGTTTTTTTGACCGGTTTTCAAAATCTGCATTTCAAACTTCAGTTCGTGAACTTTGTCCAGTTTTTTCCGGAATTTTCGATATCCGACGGTTACCGATACCACTTGCCGACCAGGATTTACACCGATACCGAGTTTTCTATCCTTGGTGTCAACTCTCCTCTCCCATCTGGCCAGAATTGAAGCTCCGAAGTGCAGTTGCACAAAGCATGTCATGTGCCGGCGGCAGCACAGGTCCTTTCGCCTCTTCCTTTTCCTCTCCCCAGAGAATAAAAGGCATTCATGATCTTAATAAAATTTGGCCGGCCACGCTTAGCCGGCCCGGCTAAGAATAAAAGGCATTCAATGTTTTGCTCCATAAGCAACAGTGACCCCCCACTTGTAAGCCGCGGCAACATGTACGACGGCACAGATCTGCTTGTCATTCTGGAACAGGCATGAACAGGAGTAAAAACTAATGCATCTCTATCACCTATGCCATTGTAAATGATGTAAGCATTTTGATTTCTCCTGGATGAGCATGCGCAATTACATTTACAACTACGCATCCTTTTCTTTAGTCAGGTAAGAAATACTAGGGACCATGAATGGTGTTTTACAGCTCGAGCATCGTTTTTGCAGGCATCTCATCTGTTTTGATTTTGTACACCATTGATGACAACAGGGGACAGATTCGATCGGTCGTGATCGACTCATTATAGTGCCGTCCATTCACTAGTACACCCATTTCATTGTCACAAAGCTCGTACGAAGTAGGCGAGCTAGGTCTTTTAATGATGAAGTGGCGATGAAGGCTGTTCCGTTCACTTGGAGAGCAGCCCAAAGTAGGGATTTGACATCGCAGACGCGATCTCAACTCCTGCCGCATTGAGGAGTGCGATGTCGACCTTATCCGTCGGCATGACCAGGTAGCCGTTGTCTCTGAGCTTCTGGAACCCGCACAGCTCCAGAAATTCTACGCCGCCTTGCAGATTGCCCACCCTGTCCTGTTAAAAGAGAAGAATGGTAGGTTAAGGATGATGGTATTGCAGGAAGCAGCTTTCTGAAATAAAACGGTGTCACATTTCGTAGTTACCTTGAAAACGGGATTGCTTAGTCGAATCCTCCTGAACTTTTCCTCCTCTGGGTTCTTCACTATGTTGGCTATTATCTTTAACAGTATTTGGAATGCTCTTGTAACTCTAGCACTGTCATCCTACAAATAAAGTGACATACAACACATCAATTGGTTCCTGGCATCCCCATAACACGAAGGTCGATTGCCTTATACAGTTTTATACTTTTATTTTGCATGAATTCTAAGCGGGTGCTAGTGCTGATGAAAGAGACTGTTGAGAAACAAAATGAAAGCCAGCCTAGACTGCAAAAGATAGCCTAAGAGCACATAATAGAGAAACTGAATATTCTTAGTGTGTGGAAGGGCTAATTCCGGTCCTCTGCATGGACAAAATTCATAGAACAGCATTTGCTTGGAATATTAACGTATATTGTGGTATTTGCAAAGCATCATATTCAATAATGTTCAAGAACAGTCAATAGCTCAATGCTTCCGTGTCAATAAGATCACGAGGTTCATATCTGCAATGGGAAGATCATTTTACCTTGTGTTTCTTCTTCAGAGTTCTTAGGCAGTCGCTCAGTTGTTCTGATGTTACAACAGGTTCAGCAGGTTTTATCTGAGCAGTTAAAGATTGTGAGGAATGTGCTTTTGGAGGTTTTGCTCACGAAATGTAGAGGTACCCTGTGGGGTTTAGACCTTTGTGGGAGTTACGATCGGGACTGAAGCTCCTGGATTTTCCTGCGGTGGCAAACCAAGTCTTCGCCTTCTTTCTGCCTGCATAGAAGGAAATGATAAGGGTCTTCCAGTATGTCACTGAAAAGTTTTGGAGGAAAGCAGTAGCAAATGAGTTTAACATAGTGGTCAAATCACAAGAAAAATTATCTCACTCTGACCATAAAGCTAGAGGAATTATGTAATCATATTTTGATGGTAGCAATGGCATCATTGAACAGAATTGATCATTACATGGTAGGCTTGCTCCATTGCCAAGGAGATCAATTTTGTTTAGTTGAATATTTGAAGGCCATGCGGTGCACGAAAAATATAAAATAAAGGCTGGGCTATTAAGTCATTGCATGTAACTGTGGTCTGTGGTGACAAGATATAGCAAAATTTATTGATGTGGAAACCCAAGAATAATAATAAAGGCAATTACAACGAATTTATTGGATGAAATCATCATCCTCCGAAACTAGATTGTAAGGAGTGCAGAAGATTCACTGTCCTATAAATCATTGAATTGAGAACAGCAGATGGAGGGAAATATTGGAGTTTCGAAAATATTATTTAGAATCAAGGGGACCTTATCGTCTTCTATACGCTGCCGGATTCTCTCTCTTGCTTGTTTCTCCTCTTCTTGATCTGCTTTCCGACTTTCCATCGTGCTGCACTAAATAAAAACATCGTTTCTTTAATGAGCACCTTTGAGTTGGAAATAGCAGGTATAAGTTGCATATGAAACAAACCGTTTTCTTTGATTTTCCTCGATAGTCCGCTTGGCTTCCATGAGATCTTTAGAAGCTCGAATCCTCTCCCTCTTCGCATAAATGAAAAAAAAAAGTTCCACGTGAGAAGAAAATGGTTGTAGGATATGTGATGCGGTTCAGCAATATTTCTCCAAAAGGTTTAGGCTATCAGCACAGAGATACTATTCATTATCAACTATAGTAGGTTTTTAGTATTATCATTCTCTACCATGTAGACCATATAATTCAACATGCTCTCACTTACATTATGTATGGATTTGTCACAATTAATTTTCTTTGTTGAAAATAAAATAAAACGGTTTTCAAATTGATAGTGTGTTATCATTTCTGAACTAGTGTTCCTGAATCCTGATTTTTCATGTATTACGCCACACTTTTATTTATGTCTTATTTGTAATATTACTGAATTTTTTCATACTCTTCAAAAAAGGTATTTGCTTATAACTTAAAGCATCTACCATTAATTCAATCATCTTGTACTATAGACTTCAACTACCATTCAATAATTTATTGCATCAAACTTATCATTAAATTAGGGATTAGGAATTTGCTGCAAACAAAAAATAGAAGGAGCAGACAAACAGTTCCCAATTACTAATTTTTGTCTAGCATTTCCTTGTAGCTTTGGACTTTAAATCCTACATGATTTTGGCAGCATATTACATGTAGCTGAGCACATCCCAAAGGAGAACAGTACAGGCCAACATGAATTTATTGCATAGTAGCTGTTACGATGAAATATGATAAGTAAGACCCAAAATAAGCGCATTTTATTCTTCCCTGCTGCTGTGCTATAATTTTTTAACATCTTACTAGCCTGGAAAAATTGTCAGACCTTATCATCTTGTAGTTGATTTCGGATTCTCCCTCTTGTTCTTTCTTCTTCATCCTGCTTTGACTTGTACAGTGCTAAAATCCTGAAAAGTATAGGAGAGTTACTTGAATGACAAAAAAATGCAAGCAGCTCACTGACAATATCTATTCAAAGCAAGCTACAAACCTCTTTCTATCTTCTTCCTCGTGTCCATCTGCATCAAATTCTCTTTCCACCTGTGACGCTTCCTAATAAAAATTTCGGGTGTGACAAAAGATTATGAAGTATAAAGCACTAGCTCTGGATCATGAGACAGAAAAACAAAATGCTCGCAAGTGACAGCAATGCAATGACTAATAATGAATTACTATAGTGAATTGGGTTTCGTATTGACCTTCTTCACACTAGGCAGTGACGTTGAATCATACAGTAGTCATTAAATTGCAGTAATTCCTTGGTCAATCATACAGGTGTGCAAATGATACTGAAACGCCACCTCAATTTGATGTGTCTTCATAGCTTATTTAAGTTAATTTAGTGCCACTATCATCAGCCGAGGTGCTAGTATTAGATTTAGTTCTCCTTAGGCACTCCATTGTATATACAGAAAGGAAAAGATTTGTTTAATATAACAGTAGGATACGGGAATACCTTTGTAGTCACCCCTAGGGGGTTTATTTGCGAAGAAGGGTCAGGAACTTCTATATGAACCTCATAATCAGATCATAACCTACTTTCCTCAAAACATAATCAATAATTTGAAGGACATGGAGACGTCACTCAAGGAGAACAATCTACAAACCATGCATGTGGACTGTGCATCTGCATTTTGGGCACAAACGCCCATAAGCAGTGAAAGTTTATAATGAACAAAACAACATCGCTAAGCTGTTACAGTGACTACTTGTCAGCATTTGATTATACAATATCTACATGATGTAAGTTTTTGGAGAGAAGGGCAACAGAAAAACATGTGCCCTTGTATCTCCTTTACCAGATGCAATGCAATACTTTCAGCCAAATGTCGTGAGAAATCATTTGTAAAGTCTGAGGTACTTAGTTCTGACAAAAATGGAGGAAAGGAATTGATGCAAATTTCCACCTGGTAACTTTTCCAATAATAGTTATGCAGGCTCTAGTCCTTCGTGCGTGAAAAAAAGGACTTATCCATAACATGCTGATATGATAGGAAAGGATTGTGATATCAAAATTACGAAGATACTTTTAGAAAGTACCTTCTGTCTTCCAGTTGCAGTTTGCTCTTCTGGTTTCCTCTCCGGGGAATGAGCCCTACAAGACAATCATATGCCTATGATACATTTTATACTACAAACATCATAGCAATTAGCAAATGAAAGAAATGGCAACCAGCACATGCGTTGAGTTACTTGAGTATATAGGATTTTCATAAATATATCTGGATTCACAGATTGTGCTTCTTATCTCCATTAGTAGTTTGTAACATAAGTTTTTTTAATTATGACTTGCCATATTAAATGTGCATTGTGAATTAAAAATATACTACACTGGTACTACTATGCTAGTACCAGTTAGGACAACTAGCATGTTCACTTGCAAGTTCCCTTTTCCCTGTTTATGACACCAGAACTGTGTAAATTTAGAAAGTGGGCAGGCTGAAGGGCAAGTTATCCCCACATAGCTTTTTTCTTTAAAAAAAAAGAGTGACAGTAACACAAAATAAATTTCCTCTGTGGGCCATCCCCAACAAGATAGCTGTATGCTTGAAGCATAGCATAGACTCAGAATCTCTAGTGTTACGTTGACATAGCAGGCTATCACCCATATGAAAGATGCTGCGGATTGTAGAGTGAAGACTTCCTGATTGTTGACAGAATAGCTATCAAATGAAGTACGTGCTTAATGGTGCTAAGCAGGGATGGAGCTTCTTTAGGCCAAAGGGGGCCATGGTCCCCCTCCCCCTAGAAAAATTGATTAAAAAAATGCTTAGTTTTACTACTTAAATGCTAACGTAACTCTAAACTAGCCCTCTTATTAAGTTATCTAAGTATATAGTGTTAGAATGGCCCCCTCTATGTTTTCTTCCAAGCTCCGCCACTGATGCTAAGTAAAATTTGATGTTGAATAAAATAAAACTAACCTCATTCCTTGAATGTTATTTCTCACTTCATTTGATGTGTCACCACATTCAATGATGATTTCTCTTGGAACCTAGACCGTTAGAGGGAGTACTCAGAGCACAATGTTTGAAATTGACGAAAGCATTGTTTCGCATGACAATGGAGACAAATGGATCCCAGAATAAAGGAAATATACTAGGGAGTAAACAATAATAAATAAAAAAATTTCTGGATAAGATCTACAGTATGTCTAGCTGTACAGAGGATGTAGGTTACAAACTAGAAGATTCAACTGCCATACTGCCATATGCAATAACATGCAAATTGCTTTAGAATAAACTAAATTGGAAGAGGTTGCAAGCTGCAATCTCAGACCAAACAATTCACAATTATATATTTAGATCATAGCTCTCTTTCAAAATGCTTGAAGTGAAAATTTCTGATAGTTTCCTCTATTGAGAATTATATCATCAGCGTGATGAATAATGCATATCAGAATGGATTTCTGCTAATGAAGAATAATCGCATTATTAAGAAATAACATACCAATGGTAGCTGATCAATGTCTGGGGCACTTTCATGTTCCAGAAGCCAGTTTATTGCAGATTCAAGATTGGAATTACCTGGTAAAGAAATTGGATTATTTCTCCAATTTATTCAGCTGAGTATTGAAGAATATACTGAATGTTTACAACAAATGTGTTGCCATAGCTTTGCAGTTAAATCATATAATTTGCAACTTTCAAGAAACAACATATCTATCAATTGCCATGACAGAAATAGACATACCAGAATAATGGAGTGCCCTAATTGAACGAACCGTGGGGAATCCCATAACTTCAAGTTCACCAAGCATTCTCTTGTCAACTTGTGGGACAGACATTTCTAGAAGAGAGATGAATAAGAATAAGAGCACTTCAATTGCCACAAATGCAAAACTAGAAGGAATAGAACAGGAAGAAAAATAAGTAGCCTTGTGGAGAAAGTTGGTTCACTTGAAGGTAGATGTTCCATAAAATTAATTAGAAAAAGTTACTGGTAAAGTGAGTGTCCCTGTGATCAGAGATCTATACGTAAATATTTATGTTTCATGTCTAACATGAAGTTATAATATTCTGCAATTTACATCAGAGCTGAGATCTCTGAAGTATCTGCAACCTGTTGGTATGCTGATCTTAATCATCAGTCTATTGACCTTAATCATCACACCTGGTGGAATAGGTGACCACAAACTGCCTGGTAAGCATAAGCTAGAACCACAGGCTATAATGGCACAATTAGGAAAAAGAGAGGCATATTTGTATATGCAGACCCAGAAAGAGTGAGAAAAAGAAAAACATAGGATCCAAGTAGTTTGACAAAGTAGTTCAGGAGATTTTCAGGTTGCATAAAATTTTTTATTACAACAACATGATGAATGACGAACAGAAATTCTTACCTTTTCAAAGTTTTTCCCCTCACTTTGTAACTTCGGAGCCAAGTTGATGTGCGAATCCTCTATAAGTAGTGCATAAAGCAATGCATTACTGCGAATAGAGAGGGAAGAAGGAAAATTAGCTGAGGAGAATTAGAGCTTTGCTTCTTCTGTACTTCATTCCTGTCTTTTCTTCCCAGATGGTTCTTTGGTTCTCTCAGGAGACTTCTTGCAGTTACTTATACCTTTCTTCCTACTTAGAACTTCTCTATTGAATTAACACCCTGTTCACAACTGGATTAGAAGTACAGCCACATTTTGGGTTTACTTATACCTTTCTTCCTTCTTGCAGTTACTCGTTGGAGTATCAATAACATCAGAAGTACAGCCACATTTTGTTGTCCAGGGAACCCCATATCGTCCAACAATATAACCAAGCAGTTTGAAGTGCCTATGACTAAAAGACTTTCACAGGAGCATCCATAGTAACCTCCAGCAATGATTTAATAGATATTCCTCAATGGCCCAATCCTATTGTGTCATGGCCATCATCGAGAAGGAACGGTGCCCCTCTTTCACCTAAGAACCTGGATTGGTTCATTTAATGAGCTTAAAACTTGCAGGCAGAAGTGTTCAAAATTAAATATCCACATTGCCATGTAATTGTGCATGTTTAGTCCACAAAAAATCAAGTTTACAACAACAAAAGTGTAACATCCTAAACTTAGAGCAAAACACAGTTCAAGGAGACAGACCGGCAACCAAGGGATGCATACTTAACTAAAAATTAGTTATTTTTCTTTTAAAAAGCTAAAATGAGTTGTCTGATCTCAAACAAATGCAAGAAAATTTCCCAAACCTCCAACTAAACCTACCAAACACAGTGCTTAGATCCACAAGTCAAACCCTCACAGAGAGGGGGTGGATCCACAAGTCACACTTTGACGAACTAGGCGCAGACCATCAAGAACAATACAAACGTCCATACAGACCTTGCTTGGCCTCAGTGCAAATGCCAGAGGTGAATGCAGGCATATGCTCGTTCTGGGAGAGGCGGTGGAAGCCCGAAGCAGAGACGCTAACCACTCGCCGCCGGTTTCCGCCTCCATTGGTTCACCTCCCGCTCTATTCTAGTCTCCCGGCCTTGCTCTGGGGGACCCCTCGCCGCCGGCCGCCGCAGCCATTGGCAAGGCCCGTAAGGGGAAGGGGAGGCGGGGAGGCTGAGATGGGTGTGACATCAAGTAATAAGGGTCATTTTTGTAACATTACACCAGCCACTTCTGCCCGGACTCGTCTGGGCCACGCATATCCGATCTGACGGTTCACAAAGACCGGAGGTTGGATCGCGAATTTTCTGCTCGACGCAATTCGGGAAGTTTTTGAACGTGGACTTCGACACTAGGGTCTCTTCTGCAAAACTGCCGCTGACACTTTACCCACCTCGATCTGAGCCGCTAGATCCGATCGAAAGGTTCAAAAGGACCAGAAATTGGATCGCACATTTTCAACGTGATCCAATTTGGGGAAGGTTTTGAACATAGACGACAATACTAGGGTCTATTATGCTAAACTACCGTTGCTACTTTACCCATCTCGATTCGAGTCGCCTAGACCCGATCGGACGGTTTACATGGACCAGAAATTGGATCACACATTTTCTGCACGATCCAAATTGGAGGTAGTTTTTACATAAAATTTAAAGAAATGGGCTTTATTGCAAAATTCCATCCGTAGTTTTATGACCTTCTCGCCTCCCTACGAAGGCAGCGACGACGCCTCCTATGGAGGGATAGGTAGGCGATCAGAGGCTGAGATGGATCGAAGGGTGTGGAGGGGAGATACGACGAGCGTATGCGGAGAAGGGAAGGGAATCGAGGGGAGTGAGATACGCCACCGACATGCATGACGCGGCCAGCCACGGTGCACGGCGGTGTGGAGGCCCTAACTGTATTTCGCAGAACAATTGGAGTGCACAGGCAAGACAGCCTCGAGGCTATGCATACGCACGTGATCTCCCCGATGTTGTAGTATAGCTTGCCGCCCATGGAGACGCTGGTAATGAGCCACAATTTCCCTTTTGTGAGACCCCGATGTTTATTAGGCTCATAATACTTAATCATCCGATTGACCCTAGTATTATCAACCAAATAAACCCGGTCTCGAGAGATGTATACTTAGAATGCGTTATACATACCTCACAACAAAAGAATGTATCAATTCCATACAACACATAGAACATAAGCAACAAACCGAAGTTAACATTAATATGGAATAGATATTACAAAAGAGAGGCCCTTAGGCCAAATAACAACAATTCTACAAAGATAACAATGAAGCAAAAGTGCCATCAAGATGGCTATAACACAAAGCCAATCGATGTGCCTTAACCCTAGGCATCGTGGGACCGCCAAGCTAGTCGTCAAGAAAGCGCAACACGTAGCACAAAAGAGAGGCTCTTGGAGCTCTCCTTCTTCCTCTGCAACAAAAGCCACAAAAAAATTGCCACAACCACGGCGGATGAGTACATAAAGTACTCATAAGACTTACGTGTGAGATAACAGAACTATAATAGCTACATGCAAGCTTTATTTAAGTGGATGAGGCTTTGGACTCATTTTAGCATAAAGCAACATTTATTTGCAATAACATAATAGATTGAAGGCAATTTGGCAAAGCATTTTTAAATGTTGAAGTAACAACGAGATAATAACATAATAACAACAACAAGAACAATCACGGAAGTGACTAACCCAAGTCACCACAACAATAGCATGAACTCCCGTTCATACCAACCATGTCAAGTTTTAATTAAAGGTTGTAGTCTAGTCTTGAACGACCTTACCAAGCATGTCCATAACCTAGGGCGAGGCTATTGAATAGTTTTATCCTGCGGTGTACCACTATACCCACACGTCGGACCGCCTTTCCTTTAGGCACACTACCATAGGTATGCTTGCACGCTAAGTCCTCTGAGACAGTTCAATGGACAATGCTAATTACGAGTCGCACAACCCACGGGAGAAGGAGACATCACACAACCTTCCCTAAGCTAATGCTCCTCCCACATCACACACACATTTTATCTTTAAAACACACCAACCGAGCGACCCCAATTAACACCGCCAGAGTACTTAGTCAAGAGGGTTCCATATGCCCCTCGTGTGGTTAGTACGCATAAAATCGCTGGCTTAGTGACCCAAGTACTCGGTCCTTAGGGACCGGTATACCACCACATCCAAAACCACGCCATCCATCCAATATGCCCAAGTCTAAATCAATCTTTTATTTTTAGTTTTTGATTTTACAAATTAATCAAAGCACAAGTCTTTGGACATATAGGAGTAATAATCGGTTTGAGTGATCAAGACCATCGACTAAGTCGATGATCGCCCATTCTACCGAAAACTAAGCATGTCTAAGCAATTTACATCGAAACTACTAAGTGATAAGAGCTCATCCAACGAGCTCCCACCACAACAAATAACCTAGGCTCATGGTAGTAGAGGATAAACAATTCCTCTGATTATGCAACTATAGGCTTGCTAGCGACATTTAACACAAAGTAGCATGCATACATAGAAGTAAAACGATATATTAAGCTTTAAAGTAATGGGACAATGATGGAAATGATCAAACTGCTTGCCTTGTTGCTGGTGGTCACTTTGTTGTGGAGGGTCACTCTCGGGATCACCACAAATGTCGAAGCCTAACGGAAAAGCGAGAAAGAACCGATAAGAACGACAAAACACAACAAAGACAGCACAACAAACGAACTCCAAATTCTCTGAATTTTCTACAGCAGCAAGAGGGTGATTTCTAGGAAATTTTTCAACAAGAACCAATGGATTTGGATTCTCAATGCAAAAGATATGAGCAAAACAATTCTGCTCGACCTATTAATTAGAAATATATTCTTGTTCATCGCAAAATTTTCTAGAATAGAAGTGAAGCTGTAATTTTTACTGTAAAACCAGCACCTCATGAGATGAATAACACAATTGAGTTCATCTCATTTGGAGCTATATTGCACTCTCTACAAATTTTCAAAAACAAGAACTTGAACAAAATTATAATGCACAAGTCCTCATTTTCCTAACAGCAACATGCTCAAAACTAATTTTCACAGTGAGTTCACTAAGAGAGGAAACCCACAAAGTTGGTCTCACCCAAAAATAAACTATAGAGCATTAGTTATGTATTTTACAAGTTAAGCATCAATTTGAATGTATATTTTAAAGATGGTTTTAAAATCTAATGGCAAACTGTGTTCTGAAGCTAAACTCAACTTACAATCATTTTTGGATTAAAGTCAAGTTCAATACAGAGCTAACACAATTTGAAAGACCTCAAAAGGATTCAAAACGAAGAAGATATGAAATTCTAAAGTCTATACCTTATTTCAGTTTAACTAAGACCTCACTGGAATTTCTAAAACTCACAAGGGTATGGGAGGACGTGAGCCACAGATCTTAGATCCAACGGCTCAAGACCTCCCAGAGAACATCACATCTGCCAAGCGTGAAGGTCCAGAGGTCTGGACCTCTTAGCAACTCACATGCGCGAGGTGAGGGGAGGTCGTGGCGTAGATGGGAAATCAACGGACCACAACATAGAGAGGAGGTCCGAACGGACCCGGATCTAAAGGGAGGTCCTCAGCGGTGAGATCTTCCAAAGGAAGATCTAAACTATCAAGATCTCCCCAAGGAAGATCTGCATAGTCAAGACCTCACAGAGGAGGTCTTGGGCGGTCCAGATGTTCCAAGGAGGTCCTCGATGGTTCGAGATCGTCCGAAGGAGGACCTTGACGGTCAAGATCTACCCGGGAGGTCATGAGCAGTGAGATAACCTAGGGAGGTCCTAAGGGAGGTCCTAACGTCCACAGACCTCCGGGGAGGTCTGGGCGGCCACGATTGCGCGAGAGGTCTTGGGCGCTCCGGATCTCCTCGGAGGAGGTCTGGGCGTCCCTGCACCAGCCTTTAACTTCAAGCGCACTTGGACATGAATAAATGCGCGCGGGACCATGAGGAGGTCCGCGAGGAGGTTTTAAATGCGCACAAGAGACAAAGTTAATGGCATTTAACGCTAACCCCATGATTGCAATGATTGGGCATTTAAAGCGGTGAATTTATGTCCTAAAACGACAACGACACGCCGGGGCGTCCGACAAAATCCGGCGTGAAGAAGTGATCTCGCCGCGATATAGAGCCCGCCGGTGAGGTCCAATGATCTGCGGGTCCGCAATAACCGTCGCGCCCAATGGTCCTTCTCTCAACGGCGGCGGCCTTGAGCGCCGTCGAGCCGAGAGAGTCAAAAGATGACCAAAGACGGCCAAACTACGAAAATGCAAAATGGAGCTCAGCGCGACAATCAGCGTGTGCCAAAACTAAAGCTCGCGACATGCATTCAGCGGGTGCCGACATCTAAAGGACTAACGGGGGTGTACAGGAGGTCCTAAGGTCTTTGGGGAGGTCGTGGAGGTGATGACCGGAGTTGGGGAAGACAACGAAGCTTGACTCACGGCACCGGCTCAAGCTCACTTTGTCCACCTCTGAAAAATGCCCAAACAAAATAAGTTAGGGTTATTCCAGGAGGTTTGGGGAGCAAGAGTGAGCAAGGTTTGAAAGAGGAGCCACTGGAACTCTGAGCTACCGAGAAGCTCAAGGACTTCAACAATGGTAGCCAAGATGGGAGGTGAGTGAGGAGGAGGAGCTCGGCCAAACATCGGTATGACAGGGCTCCAAGTGTGTAAAGGAAGCCAGCGGGAGCTCAGTGGACACTTATAGCTTTGAGTGAAGGTTTTGAGCTGGGGCTAAGCTCCATGGTGAGCTTAGCCCACGGTTGGTCCATGGGGTGGACAAGACATAAAGGTTGACAAGGGCGGTGTCTTGACTGATAGATGGAAAAGTCGACTGCATTAAATGCTTGGTCGAGAAAGAGTCATTAAAGGTGCAGAGGCTGGCGCGCATTAACTCCACTGCTCGAAACGCATGCATGCGCCAGAGGAGGAGAAGAACGGGGAGGTCCTTATGACCGTTGGATAAGACACAGGGAGGTCCTAACCATCGGATCTCATTTTCGAACCGTTATGTTTTAAGTGGTGGGAGGAGGTCCCACCACACGATCAAGGATGGGAGGTCGTGGCCCTCCGATTTCAATCGCAAAACGCACGTGAGGAAAAGGGACAGAGGTCCAAAGCGTTGGATCTCCATCCAGCAGTCGCGGACCTCCGGTGAGGACTTAACCGCACGCGATCAAAAAGACATGAGGGGAGGTCATGGCCTTTGGATTTAAATCCAAGGGCACACAATGACCGGGGAGGTCTGATATGATGCGCAACAGGCAAGGGAGGTCAGGACCGTTAGATTTAGATCTAAGGGTTCCGATCAAAAGAGGTGGAGGTCCTGAGCTTGCGCAACGCACAAGGGAGGTCATGGCCTTTAGATTTAGATCTAAGGGCTACGATCTCACGTCTTGTTGGGAGGTCTGGTGCGCATGAGACAAAAAGGAGGTCGTGACCGTAGATTTTAATCTAACGGTGCACAACAAAAGATGGGGGAGGTTGTGAGTGCTTGATAACACGGGGAGGTCGTGAGCTGTTGGATTTGATCCAATGGCTACGACCTTGGTTAGGTGGGAGGTTTGTTTAGTTTAGGTTGAGAGGAGGAGGTCAGGGCCATGGATCTTGGATCCAAGGGCTATGACCTCACGTGAAATGGGATGACTGACCGAGTATGTTGAGGAGGAGGTCGTGGTCATTGGATTTGATCCAACGGCTCGACCTCAACAAATGGGATGACCTCGCTACGATGGTTTAACAACTCGAGGAGGTCTTTGAGGTTTAACACACGGGGAGGTCATGACCATGGATCTTTGATCCAGCAGTTCACGACCTCATGAGGTGGGAGGTCCTTGCGGTGTTGATCATGGAGGAGGTCGTGGCGGTTGGATGTAAATCCAACAGTGCGACTGATCAAGGTGGAGATGAGGTCTGCCGAGGTGCAGACAAGGTTGGCTGGACCAACTTTGAATATGGCTAGCCCAAGGAACAGTGTAGGCTTTTAAATTTAGTTTTTAACAAATGAAACTTACGAATTATTTGAGATAGCAAATGAACTCCAAATTTGATGAAATTTTAACTGGAGCTTGCTGACAATGAGATCAACCTTGCATAAAATTTCCAGAGGTTATTATGCAATGCATTTTTCTCAGGAAATTCATTAAGGTTGTTTAAAGGATTGTTTTACCTCCAAAATTTATCAAACTAGTTTTACAACTTGTGATATTTTTTAGGGGTCCCATATCGGTTTTGGGACCAAGGAAAATATATTCCAAAAGTTTGACACAATATTTAAGATAATTGGAGAATGAGTTTGATTTTTGGTCAACAAGAGCTTTGTGTTTTTGAATTACACAACTCTTGGACAATAATTACATAAGATTTTAGGGTTTTTCAAGATGTGAGAAAAAGTTTTAATTTCTACACATATAATTATACTTGATTAACCCTAATTATATATTTGGGATGTTACACCCTTGCTGTCCACCACTTGCACCGCGTCGACCTCCTCCACCCACCGCGCGTGCAAGCGCAACACCTTCGTCCTGCGCTTGCACCGTTCGTACCACACCAATGAGCAAGCGAGCCCGGATGAAGGGTTGGGAAGGAGTCACGAGGGGGAAGCAGGGCCTGGGGGATGGGGAGGGAGTGGTGGCGAGTGAGGGGTTGAGGTGGTGCTCTTCGACATCTGGGGATGGGAGGATGACTTCTTCATCGACGATCGCGCGTTGCCACAGACTAGGGTCATACCTGAGAATTTGGGGGCATGTGCTAAATTGAAAATTGGGAACCACACGTTAGAAAAGTCCATTAAATAGAAAAATCATTTAGCATTAGGCCCTAACATTTAGCTCTTCGGTTCCCCCTTTTTTACTTATGCTTTTCACAACAAGAATCTTTTGAGTCTCCTAATTTTAGATTGGATGGATGAAAGCTAGAACAGCATCGAGATGCACAAATATAAGAAAGAACAACAATAGTAGGTCTTAAAAAATTAGTAACAAAACTAAAGTTCTAGACTCCTAGTTTGGCAGTGCCGAGTGGCTACGAGATGGGGGACTAAACAAACTAATTGGTGTGGTGCATGTGGCTATTGTAGTCCACGATATAGTACCAAAGACCCGCTTCGGCAACCAAGCAATGTAGCACAAGAGCCCAATAGATGAAGTATCAGGAGAATGAGACAAGAACATATATTAATTGTTTGAGTTCATAGAAAACACCACAATATATAGATAAGAATGGAGTAGGTTGATTCGTCGCCACCAGCGGGGTTATTTTAGGGAAATCATGAGTTAGTTAGGAGGAGGAGAATTAGGAGAGGAGAGGTTAATTTTCACTGGCAAATGAGAGATAGGAATGGTAGTGCAAAAGCAAAGGGGGGAATGAAGAGAGCAATAAAGAATCTTGATTCTCACGGTAAGAGGGCAATAAAAAGGCTTGATTAACTCTTTATCTCACACCAGATTGACTATTGTAGTAATCGTATTTTTCTTAAGATATTAACGAGTAGTAATTGAAGATTAAATCAAAATTAAGGGCCCTAACTTTTGGGGCATGTGCAATTAAGCACTTCGCTCCTGCCTTGGGTATGGGCCTACCGTGGACGTCGCAGCCATCTAAGCCATGCCGCACCGCTTCTCACTATCGCTTGTTGTAACTGTCTAACTAAGTTTGCAATGCCCAGAAGAAGATGGAGCATTGGTTTGTGCAGCGTTGACTCAGGTACGGGGATTTTTTTAGGGTGGTTAGGGATGAATTAGGATTTCGATTGATCGTTGACTTTGGTGGTTTAGAACCATTTTGGAATTTGGTTGTCTAGTAAATTAATCAATTTTTGTCTTAAATTCATAACATGCTTGGATGATTCAATTCCTCTTTTTTCAAGAATTTCATCTGAGTTTGTAAAATATCCCATAGTCTATTTCCTCCCCCCACCCCAAAAGTTATGCATGCATGCATGCTTGGATTAAATGGTGGATCAGATGCATTTAGCTGGTAATGTGCTAATTAGATATTCTGTTCATGTTACACCAATGTGGGTTGCTTAGCTGTAGAATTAGCTGTCTATAGGGAATCTTTTTTCTCGGAACAAGTATTTTATAGGGTTTATGGAGGGCTTTAAGAAAGTAACTACATCCGACCTCAATAGAACATGACACTTGTTTATTCCATATATGCTTCTGCGAGTAACTTTCTTATGTTATTGAAATTTTTCATGTAGGATTTTGATCCTAATCACTCATGTCTGCTGAAGTCGGCGAGGGATTCCCTTATTTCCTCTCGTGCTACTTCTGGTTCATATATTGCATAAAATTCCAAGATTTCACTTGATACAAGTGGATCATCTGGAGTTTTGTGATAATACTTCCTACCATGTGAATCAGTTGTAGTTGGTGCAATTGGCAAGACTCAAGTTCTCTCATCTGAGTTTGGAAACATTTGTTGGTTGAGTGGTTGGTCTACTACTTTCCCTGAGTCTTGCCAAGGGTAGTTTCTCATCAATCGTATTCTCTGCTCTGTTTGTGGTTGTACCAATATCTCTTTTGGTCACATCAAGCTCTTAATCCTCCCTTAAGAATACTTGTCAGAACGCAAATTGCCCTGCTCTGTGCTTACACTTGAATCTTTTGAAGTCCTCTCCTCTTGTTCCATTCTGTGTTGAAACGGTTGATCTTTGAAAGATGCTCTCTCCTGCTTTCCCTTGGTTAATTCGTGCTCCTGAATTCTCTCATTTGAGCACTGAAACATTTCCCTTCCTGGTCAAACCTGATACCTCCTTGATTATTGGTATTGATAGTTGTAATATCTAGTGAAGCATACATTTCTGCTTGTGTCTTCACACTGAGATATCTCTGTTGCTTGGTACTGAAGGCAAGACATACATTACGATGATGGCTCAAACTTTCCTACCACCTGTGTAATATCCCAATTTTCTGAGTTTCAAAATACTTGTGAGTAGTTTGATCTTTTGGAAAATTCACCAAATTTCATTTGGAATTAATAAAGCTTAAATGGATTTTCAAATATCAAAACAATTTAATGTGACTAATCCAAACATCCACTAATTCCAAAAATATTTTATTTGAGTTCTTTGTGCTTGGAAATATTTTCCAGATTTTTTGGGGATTTTTTCGAGTTCATTTGCTATTTTTAATTTGCCATTTGGATTTACTGTTATTTCTAAAATACAAAACCTATTTAAATCTCAAGAAAATCCGACGGGCTGAATTCCCTAACCCCGGCCCAACCCTATTTCGATTTCTAGCCCGCAGCCCATATCTCTCTCTCCCTCTCACGCCCGGGCCTGGCCCACACGCCAGCCTCTCTAGAGCCATTTCCGATTGAGACTCACCTAAGCCCCTGCCACTGCCATGTGGATCCCATCGAGTACTGTTCATCGTCTCAAAGTCGGAGAAGGCTTGGACTCCTCCACCGCGGGTCTTCCTAAATGTGCGCATTTGGGACTCTCCCGGCCGCCCGAGTATAAAGGGGAAGGTAACCCTCGGCTTCTGCACCTCAGAACACGCAACCGCCGCCCAAGAGCCTAACCCTAGCCGCCGGAATTGCTCGGAGAAGGAAGCCACTGCCGCAAGCTTTGACAAGGTCTTCCTCTCCCGTCAGAGCAACTGGAGCTACGTTGTCGCCACCGTTGAGTTAGCAAGACCCAGATCTACGTCCCTGTCACCTTCACGTCACCGGAGCGTCAATCCTGTCGAGCCTGAATCTCCGCCACCGCTTCAACCTCACCACGGCCAGTTCCGTCAACCCTTTGCCCTCATAAGCACGCCATCGTGAGCCCCGTCGCATCAGCTACCCGAGGCACCCCTCCATTCGCCCCGCTGAGGCCGCAATCGTCGAGGGTGGTCCAACCAATGGGGTGGTCGTGACCAAAGGGGAGGTCATAACCAAAGAGGTGGTTATGACCGGTCTCCAGGACCACCCGGAGGTCTTGGATTGAGAGGAAGGTCTGGACTGAGGGGGTGATCCAAACGAGAGGGAGGTCTAGACTGAGGAGGAAACGGAACGAACAGAGAAAGGAAATTTCAACACCAGAGAACTCTAACAAACTCAAAATAAATCAAACTTTTGGATTTGTTGAAGTTCGATTTAGTCATTTAAATCACTTTTAATTCCAAAATCTCAAGTTAAGCTTTAGAACTTCAACAAAACCAAATGGTTATTTTTATTTTAAATTTTTTCAAAAATGCCTGAAAATCGGGATGTTACTCATAGCACCAACGTGGGTTGGTTAGATACGAATAGGTTATTGATACCATTTGAGTTGCAAATATAAAATTGACCAAGTGATTATGGAACTTGTGTTAAACTGTGTACAATATGTTGTTACTCGTTGATGGCATGTGGTGCACTTAACCAACAGGGTGGAAAAAGATTTAGACTAGTGTGAGTGGATGGAACTGTGTGATATGGTGGAACTATGGACTGGAAAAATATAAAATCTTGGTAATGTAGTTAGAAATTGGTAGTCTCGCCTTGGTCAACTAAGGACTTAACTTTGTGCGCCATTGATCTGAACCATAACTGTACGATCACATGTCTGGTATGAGACATGCCTAACTTAGTAAGCTATAGAATCTTGGCATTGATTACTCAAGCATGTAGGATAGACTGTGTGCTAGGGTGGAGGTGTGTACCACTGCGGCAGGGTCACATTTATGAGCGGTTCGTCGTCTTCAGGTCCAACGGTATATGTCATACCAAAGCGCTGTGGTAGGGTTGGTACGACGGTAAAACACATCAGAGGGTCAATTGTCAAGGTGAAGTTTCAGAAAGGTTTTGTTATGATTGGTTTTAGCTACACTGGTTATATCGTGTGGGTAAAGTGTACAATCTCTGCAGAGTGTTAATCAATCTATTTGAATATCCGCATCCGCGGTTATGAACATACTCAGGGATTTCACATGAGGGGTAGATTTTCATAAAACAATTTGGAGGGACAGCTGTGTGGGGACATTTATGCAGCTGTGTGAAAGAAACTGATTAGGCTTAGTATCTTTGTGAAAACAATTATTAAACTATTATTGTTTATTTATTTTGAATTACGCTTTCAATCTATTACTTGTATACAATTGCAAATGTTGTATTTTTGCAAAATAACTACAGAAGCCATTTCCTTTGGAATAAACCATCATCTATAATTGCATTCTGTGATACAATTTGTTGAGTACTCAGAGTGCTTGTTCTTGTTGCAATCATTCAGCTGAAGTGGAGGAATCTTCGTCTGCGTTTGAGGAGGAGCTATACGAAGATGGTGACCGCTAAGTCTTGATCCTAGTCGGATGCCTGTGGTAAGTCGATGGGTTTCTGCTGGAGTTGCTTTTATTCTACTGTCGTCTCTTTATTAAGTGTCAGCTCTGCGTGGCTTAATAAATGTAAACTCGACTATAAGGTCATAACCGTTGTTTATTAATCAAATTAGTCGTTTATGCTTATATTCATCTTGTGTTGAATGATATTCATCTATGTTGACACTGTGTGCACTAGCGTAATGTTGGACTAGTGCATTATACACAGAGTCTAGATTTGCATATTTAGGTCCCGACAACCTAGCTTTTGATTGCATCCAACAGATGTTGAGCTTGTTTCCTACTACTTAAAAAGAAGATTATGTGAAAGAAACCTCTTGTTCAAGCTATTTCAGAGGTTGAGCTGCACAAATTTGCTCCTTGGGATCTTCCTGGTAATTTCCATATAATGACGTTTTGTTACTTTAACTAATAGAATAATTGGCGCTCAAATTAGTAGAAAATCAATATGAATTTTTAAGTAATCAAATTAGCTCGAGATAATTTGCTCTCATTTTATGTAAAATTTCCTGTGCACTGATCTTCTGTTTTCGTGCAGATAAATCCTGTCTTCGAAGCAAAGATCTCGAATGGTTCTTCTTTTGCCCTCGTGACAAGAGTACAAGACATATCCTAATGGGTCAAGGACAAACCATGGCACACAAATGGTTACTGGAAAGCTAGTGAAAAAGATAGGACAATTGAGCTTAACTCTCGCATTGTTGGGTCGAAGAAAACATTAACTTTCATGAAGGCAATGCACCTAAAGGCAATAGGACTGATTGGGTGATGTATGAATAAAAAATGGAAGATGATGATTTGGTTTCTCCTGGTTTCTCAAAGGTATTTCTGTTTACAACTAATGAGCGGGTTATGTGGAAGTCAAGCAGTACCGATCTAAAAAAATCTTTGATAATAGTGGAATATATTTGAGCTAATCTATGCCCTTTTACCTGGTGGCATAATTTATCCATGATATAGCCACTCCTTGTTTGAATTTTGGTTAAAAATAAGTTGTTGTTTATCTTAATAGAACTCTTTTATGTGCTATGTGAGGTGTTTTACTTAACTGATTGATCCTTGGTTTGTTTTGATCATCCAGGATGCTTACGTGCTCTGCAAATTTTTTAAGAAAAGCGGACTTGGTCCAAGGATTGGGGAGCAATATGGGGCCCCATTTAATGAAGACGAATGGGAAAATGCAGATGCTGAAACTTCTATGTTTTCCTTTGATGTCCTCTTCGGAGTTAGTAAATTCTGCTGAGGATCCACATGTTCAGCACGCTGGTACGTCTAGAGCTGTTGACCAACCACCTGCGCATCATTCATCTGCTGCTTGTGCTCAAAAGGAATCATCATCTGTGCATGTTACTGCTACTACTTTACCTTGGTTATGTTACTGCTGATTGTGCTCTCCAGGAACTGCCTTCTCAGCAGTCTGTTAAATCTTCTGGAGATGGGGTGGTTTCTGTGCATAACCGTTCTAATTTGGTCAATAATGTATACAATCCTCCTGAAATTGATGCATTTTATTGGAGGAACTGTCTAGGTTTCTGAATGATTCTCCCCGTCGTGACAGAGATACTGGGGTGTCATATTTTAGCATGTACATAGTGCCCTTTCTGTAGATGGAATGTGACTTCCAAGTGGTACCATTCAAGCTCAGAAACAAGTTGGGTAAGAGCAAATCTAGCCATTAATAGATCAAAGAAACAACAGGGAATGATACCAAAAAAGGTAACCCCTCTTGGCATAGTCTTATTCTGAACCGCTATTGTCAATACTCCAGTAGTGATTTTGTGGTAAGATATTCTTTTAGGTTGGACTGTTGGTGTGTAGCTCTTGTAATTTGCTAAACTTGAAAATCACTTGGTTTCTTCGTTTAAATCGAGACATATTTATTGTTTTCATAGTAACATTTTGTAACCTTTGGAGCAATAGGGAAGATATGTGCGATGCCCCTGTTTATGTATATTCTGCTCTATTTGGGGCAAATGGTGTTCTGTTTTGTTAATTTGGAACGATTGGCACGAATTTTTGTGAGCATTGCTTGGGTATTATCAGATATGTAATCCACAAATGGGTGAACCTTTGTAAAGGATGGCTAGAAGAGCTTATTATGGTCACTTTCGACAGAATTATTGACTTAGCCATGCAACATAATGAAAATGGTTATATATGCAAATTTTGCTACAATAAGTAGGCACTCAGCTATATCTCCATATATTCCAATTTTCTACAGATATGGCTTGCAGATGTCTTATTATGAATTTCATTTTGAGAAATACAATTAGCAATTTAATAGTACGACTACACATGATCAAGCGAGTGAAGCACCTAATGACATCAGTGCCCGTCCTCACCGCTACCTCATATGTGCCACCCGCCACGCCACCCCGCCGCCTCTAACACATCCGCCGCCGCCGCATTCCCGGCTCGATCCCAGCAATTTAATATTATGACCACACACGATCAAGTGAGTGAAGCACTAATGACATCACTGAGAAACAAAGGTTAGGAGCAACCTTGCATGTTTCCAAATTACAATGGTATACCATTTGGACTTAGCATAATTAGACTCAACATTCACATAATTTAGCACTTATGATATTATTTATTTAAGATTTGTTGCAACGCACAGACACCCTACTAGTTATCTTAATGCAAATACACGCAAGTCTTTTGTGTGTTCCTAAAAAAAGAACATTAGCAGACTTGTCCATGAAACAAAAGAAGCTATACAGCACACAAAACTTCCAAAAGCTGATACCAATAATTTGATGATGTCCATCGGTCATCGCCCTGGCTTTACTGTGCAGAGCAAGTAGCAAGAACTGGGTTTTGCAAGACAAGGGGAAACATTCCCAAGGCTTCATACATTGACATTCAAATATTCTGGATAACAACAGAACAGATCTCCTATGAACAAGCTGTTAGTTGCCTTAGAACACCAACATAATGGAGTTTTCTATTTATACATCATTTCAATCGATAGGAATTTTGCCCACCAATGGAGTTACCCCACAATCTGATGATGGCGTTGGACACATCCAAATCAGCAAGTCATCTAGCTACTACGCCTAAAGATGCATCAACTGGTAGGTAATGATCTCGCGGACTTCTTTTTTTTGGAAGCCAGTGCTGATAGTATCTTTTTCCGAGGGCCCTGTAAACACGATCAAATTACCAAATGTATATGAACACAAAATCTAGGCTTATAAATATATGCACAATCCAATCAGAGCACAATTGGTCAAGGCAGAGGATAAACATTAAGCACAAACTGTACAAGTAGACTGCAAACAAAATGAATAGCTGAGCAATTTGATTGAAAGTGACATAGTACAACTCAAGATAATGTTTTACTCAACCTCTGCATGGACTGTTGAGCACTTAGTTATGTCCCCATATCATTTACAAAATATCTTTTGTAGTATGCTAAATCTTTAGGGCAAATCTGATACTTAAGCTAACCATGCAGGTAAAGTACAGCTTAGGGTACTTACTGCTTAACCAGTTTAATCATTTTACCCAACCAATGTTTATCTCCATTAGATAACCCAGGACGAGAAATATGGATTAATAACTGAGCTGACTGGATACATATTCAACACGATGCAAATCAGACAAAGACATGCAACATATGAAGAATGTATATACATTGTAAATCGTTTCATGTCAATCAACATGCAGGGAAGCTATAACATAGACCTATTCTACCAATTTATATATTTAAATTGCTTCAGTAGGAAAGATCTCTTATTTTAGCGAAAGAGAAGTATCTAACACCATTTGAAAAAAAGACACACAACAGAGCAGCTTCTGAGAACCATATGATATAACAATATTTCAATTCAAGTTCTTGCAGTACCATTGGAATTCCTAAAGACTTCATATCTTCCTCATTCATGTGAACCAAAGCCTTCATATCAACCTGAAAAATGAATATACATCAACTAAATGTATAGAACATCCACGGTTTGAATATTGCCACATAAATCAAACATACCTCTTCAGCCTGGAAATTTACTGAATACTTCTGTAGATCAAGGGACTCCAGTAAACTGTCAAGTGAGGCATCAGCCTGCACATTTCAAAGGAACACATTATTACAGCATTCAATTGAAAGTATTGGAACCAGGATAATCGTACGTTGGTGATGAAACTTTGGAAATCGATCATGCCAAAGAGGTAGCAGATTAAACTTACATAAGATCACACTTAAAGAATCAGACTTCAAAATAAAGGTTGCACAAATATAAAATGTTCAAGAAACCAGAAGTACATTGTATTCACAGCATTACAAATGCAAAATAAATCAAAAGGTAAAGGCAACATGACAAAACACTATTCTCTCGTTAGTAGAACAAACAATGAAAGTGTAATTCTACGTGGCCAAGTTATGGTGTTTGTAGCTTTCCTGAGTGGAGATGCTACCTTATTTCGACTTACAAGTAGGTGTAATTTGTACTATGTTGTTTCCCTTTTAATGGAAATTTGTTGAGGTTGCTCGAAAAAAATGAAAGTGTAATAGCTGATCAGGATAACAGCTTGTACGAAGACAAGATGACATAGAACTCCCCTACCTTTTCCTGGGACTGGGATGGCTTCGGTGCAGCTGGTGCATTGACTTTCTTAGTGACAGGAAGGGCAGAAGTAGCAGGGGGTTCCCTCTTTTGAACAGGTTTAGCAGTCTTAGCAATCTCTGGTACAGGCTTTGGGGTCTGAACAGTACTATTCAGTTGAGGGTGCTGGACTCCAGATAACTTTTCACGAAGATCTGGAACTGATGATTTCTTCACAACCTCGGTGCTCTGCTGCAAATGTGATTTTTGGTTTGCTTGAAGATTTCTGGAAGCAAGTCCAGCTTAAACATGCATAACAGAAGCAACAAGCTAGCAGTAAATCATCATAGGGGGAGCAGAAAGAAAGGGTATGCTCAAAATTATTCGAGCAATGTTCCTTACATGAACTTTTAATTCCTCCAGAATCCTTATAAAGTTCACGTCTCCAAGTCCCATCAGCCTGGCGATACCTGTAAAAACCCAATATAGAAGATATAAACGATAGAACTGCTCCCCCTTCTGCATAAACTGAAAACTGGGAAAATATGAAGTTATGAACCAACTAATAGCATCAACAATTTCCTCTCGAAAAAATAGTATCAACAATCTGTAATTCTGAGATCAGGTGAAAACACTGTGGTCATTCAAGACTTGCTTAAAGCTGCAATTTTCAACAAGCGGCACACGAAGGTGAGCACTACCAACATTGTCCCATGTCATGTAATGTTGGTCTGCCTGCATAATGTCGCTTTGCCCATTGGCTCTAAAACGTATTTGAAGAAGATGCAATTCCAAAGAGCCATTGATGATCGCATTTGCAGCAGCAACAATAACACGTTTCCTCTGTCTGGTTAATCACACAAACAACCACAAGCACTATGCATATTGTCAACCGATCCGATCCCGTATATGATACACCTAAGCAAATCAACTCGCACTAAGAAGTTAACAAGCTCTGCTAAGCATTAAAGCTACCAGCATCACGAACTCCCTGATTTCTAGGACCTAAAGCACACTACCCTAACCTAACCATCTCGGCGAAACAAGCAATGATTCGCACCGAGCGAGCTCGAGGGCGCACCTCTTTGCGGCGTCAGGCCGCGGGCGAGAGCTGGAGCCGGAGCCGCCCGATCCGAGGCGGTCCATGACGGAGCGCTTCCTCCCGGAGACCCTATTGGAGTACATCGCGAGGGCGGCGGAGGCGAGGGCTAGAGCGTGCGTAGGGTTTCGTCGGCGAGGAGGGGAGGACGGGGTGGAGACAGGAGAGGCCGGGGACGGAATGGGAATAGAGAATCCGTGGAGGTGTTTATTGTAAATTTCCCCAGACAAGTAGTACCATTTTCTCCAAAGGAAAAAACGCATTAAACTTTTCGATTTAGACCTAAGCAAATTCCGCCCAGTCTGAGGCGCATTTTTTTTAAATAATATTATTTTAAAACATAATTACAAAAATTTATCGTCTTTCTAAAAAATTACAGAAATATGTTCTCGCTAAATCGGTTGAAATGGCGGCAGAACATATCATATTCAATGGCGGCAGAACCCTTTCCTCTCACATCGCCGGTCCAGCCACCTATCGCCAGTTGAAATGGCGATAGGTCCCTATCGCCATTTCAAATGGCGACAGGAAGCAAGCCAAATTTTCCATTCTCTAGCTAGGTTTGCCGCCCTTTGATTTTTATACGTTTTTAACGGTGCAAAATCTGTTAGACTCGCAATAACATTTTTTGATCGTTGTATGTTGTTCTAGTGCGATGAATTTCTGAAAAATTTTACGAGAAAGATTGAGATATGAGCGATTAAGTAAGTAGAAAGGTAAGTGATATTGCGATCGCGCCGATGAATTAATACGCTTGCTCATGTACATGAACCGCATATTATGTAAGGAAACAAATGTGAACTTGCCATTACTATGAAAACTACGATAATTAAGCAAAACATCATTCATAGCAAAACATCATAACACTTAATAGTACTGATATTACATAACATTCACAAAACATGATAACACTTAATTAAAATGATAATTGAACATTGGCAATAACATGTTACTCTTGTCGGGTGCAATAACATAATTCGAACATTGGTAATAACATTGGTCGCAGCCTCAACGTCCCCCCTGTGGACTGTCTCGAGTTGGGTGACCAGATGAGGTCCCCGTTGCGACGTCCGGAGTGGCGATGTCTCCTTCATCTTGAGGATTTCTCGTGGGACATTTCTTGAAGGTGTGCCCAGACTCCCTGCAAATAGAGCACTTCTTCGTACGACGTCCGGTTTCTGCTTCGTCCATGTCTTTCCTGATGCACCGTACCTGTCGCCGTCCAACTTTTCCCTTGAGCCTATCAATGTCCGCAGCCCATATTAGTTGCTCCTAGGTCGGATGGCCAGTGAAATGACCAACCACAGCGTAACCATATATCTCCGCGGTCCAGGTTTGCATCACCGCCTCCTTGGTGAAATAGACAGAGAGTCTTGGCCAGGATCTTTGCGCCACCGTCGAACATGCGGCTATGACATGGGAGCAGGGGCCTATGCGAAGAAGGGGCTTGTTACAAGTGCATGTGCAACTAGCGCGGCGTAACGTGCACTCATGGGTAATCCTCTCACGGTTAGTCCCGGCGTCCTTTATCCTCAGACATCACCTCGGCGAAGCTCTCTTGTGCCCATCTTGAATGCGGTCGTCTCACCCTTCTTGCTCTTCTCCATGTACTTGGTGATCATGGCGAATCTGATGATCTCATCATTTGCCATGGCTCGCGATGTTGTTGCTACATCAACAAAGTACTTCGTCGTCTGCATGAGTATTGCCTCCACAATACCCACCAAAGGAGGCACCTTGCATCGCGCATGACCCAGATTGTACACCTCGGCTAGATTAGTTGTCATGACACCATATCGAGCGCCACCTGTCATGGAGCGGCGACCACTTCTCCTTAGACTCGTGCTCAATCGGTCAGAGAAGCATGTGACTGTGCCCCGTCCTCCTCGTCAATCCGGAGCATCTGTGGGTATCTTTGGCAATACTTGGGGCTGGTCGGCGCTTAGGCGACCCTTCTCGCCTCCTCCCTTCGTGTGTCTTGGTCCGCTCATCTAGAATCTTCTAGAGTGTTTGAACTTCATTGCTGGTTACGGTTGCCTGGTAAGCTTGAACATGTTCATCAAGTCTTTGTTCGGAACGCTTGTAGAAGTTTGCACCCAAGTGCCTCATGCACCACCGCTCTGCAGATCCGGCCATGGAAGTGGTGCGTTCTCGCCTTATTGCGGTGGGTTATTGCACGCAGCAGCTCGCATGCCGATCATGTATGAGGCACACGTTGGGGCGGTCTTGCTGTGAAAATCCTCACGTTCTTCAGAACCACAACCACTATCCGTGTTCTCGCTTTCAACAAAAGCGAATGCCACGGAAGAACTTGATTGTTCATGTCATCACTATTGCGCTTAGATCGCCCTTGTACCTCCCAACAAAAATGTGCCATCTACGCACAAGATTGACTATTTGCGATGCGGAATGCGTTGATACATGGACCAAACGCGAAGAATACTCGCCGCAATACACTCTTATTGGTCCACTTCGTGCGTGGCGTCTTCAATATCGATATGGGTGCGTGATTTCGCCTTGTATGACTCGAAGTTGCGCAGGAGGTTGTGGTAGGAATCCTCGAATGTGCTCCACCTTAATTCCAATGCCTTCGTTTTGCCCTCCAAGCCTTCGCATAGCTGATTGTGTATTGGAACTTTGCCTCAATCGCCTGAATGATGCATCGTGGCTCAAAATCTAGATTATCCACGATCTCACTGTACATAAGGTTGGCGATGAAGCCTGATGATAGGTTCCGGTGGGACTATACTGACTCAGAAACGACGCATGTGTGAGGGACCACTATAGAGCACTTCCAGTAGGTATCCCACTTTGGCTGAAATGCGTGCACTCGCCAAGGGCATCCTCTATCTTTGCACTTCACGTCGTAGAATCTTGGGGTCGACTTGACGACTCGAATGTCGCGCCAGCAAACAAGGTCCAGAATTTGACCGCGTCCTGCACGGCCTCCTTGCATTTGTACATAGCTCCTAGTCTGACCTCACTCTAGTCGTACTCCCACGGCACACGAGAGCCTTCGTTGATGACGAGATTGTCGAACTGGTATGTGTTCCAGTCGGATGGAACCGCCTGCTTGTCAACTTCATCCTCGTCGTCGGAACCTTCATCTTCAGACAATGCCATGTAGTCTTGGTCTTCGAGATCCATCCTTTGCACTACGGCTTCAACCTCCTCACCTCGTCGGCAAGACCAAGAGCTTGCATGGCCAGTGGAGCTACTTCGCAGGTCTTCATCGACAAACATCGGTAACTCAGGAGCTTCAAAAATTGTGTGCGCCACACAGGGTCAGCCCCGACTTATTCTTGACCTCGACACCTCCTTCTTGTTCACCAAGGGTGGAGGAGTGGGTTTGGCATATGCTTGGACGAGAAGGACCAATTTCCACCTGCCTCCTCGCGATCGTACATATATGATCGCCATGATTTTGGTCCCCGGTCGCACTAACTCCCAATATGTCGGTTGTGCTCTCCGTGGGAAAGGCAACTCAAAGTCGGATCGTACACATCACGGTCCACTTGGAATGTATGGAACAACCACCGCATCACAAATACCCCATGTACGCCGCTCTGGTCTTGCTAGGGAATGCGGTTGCCGATTGGAAATAACGCAAATCAATCCCTGGGACCCTCTAGAATAGTCCCTTGACCATAGTAAATTTTGAAATTGACGATGTCGAGTCGGACATATTTGACGACCGCACCATAAAGAACATTTCCACGATTAACCGCATATCTAAAACTATACTACCCAATCGAAAAGTATTATGTAAAACTATCTTGCATTACGTGTACTGTACATCTAAAACTATGTAATCCATTCGGTTAAAAAATTACCCGAGAGGTTGGCAATCCGACGGACAATGCTAACCGCTAGCTTCTCTCCTCACCTCTACTCTTCTCTCCTTCTCTTTTTTCTCGAATAAGAATGAGTCTGCTATTTGAATTTTGGGTTTTTATAGGGATGGGCTTCTGTCGCCATTTGAAATAGCGACAGGACCTATCGCCATTTCAATGGCGATAGGTGGGTGGACCGGCGACGAGGAGGAGAGGGTTCTGTCGCCGATCGAAATGGCGATATGTTCCTATCGCCATTTCAACTGGCGACAGGAACATATTTCTGTAATTTTTTGGAGAGACGATATATTTTTGTAATTATGTTTTAAAATAATATTATTTTTAAAAAAAATTCGTCTGAGGCAGGGTTAGGGTTGGTCCGATCTAAGATTTTGGGCCTTTGGGGTGTAGTAGCCGGTTTCAGGCCAGTCAAGAAAAATAACTTGGGGCTCATAGCCTGGCTTCAAAATCGGCCATGAAATCGGTTCGGCAAGTCTAAACCCAAATTCAAACACAATTTTAGTGCCTGATTTTGGAATGCGATTTCACAGGGATTTTGTAGGAACCAACGTGATTCCTATGAAATTTCTGCATTCCAAACGGGGTCTACAAATTTGTCCGTGCATATGCAAACACCTTTTTGCGAGATATCTAGTGCTAATGGGTAATGTCCGTGTTTAATGAAGATGTATTGGAGATGGAAGCATGCAGGGTGATTAAATGGTTTGAAGGTGAGAGTCCGCATTAATATCGGTTGTTCAATCCAGATCCAACGATCAAGATTGGTATTAGCACTCAATTACTCAATAGTACTAAATATGTTTGGTCATGTGACTTTCGGAAGGCTCAGACCGGTCCCTCAACTATCAAAATAGTAGAGGTCAAAGGAGGACATCCCGCAATGCATCAAGAGTAAGTTGGAGCCACGTGTATACCACTGTGGAACATGGATCGGGATGCAGAGGTCCCGTGTGGAATAGTTGCGAGGAGGTGAACAGTATGCTCTAACAAAATACTGCAACATAAAATATATATATTGTATCAATTTTACTGTAAAAACACTGTACCTGTTGATCTAATCTTCAATTTTCGATTAGACGATAAAGATTGTTTCTAATGTCATACCACTGTAGATCATATCGAATACTTCAGGATCCCGACCGTTGAACATGGCCTGCCGACCTGGTCGGACAAGTCAGTCAGCCGTTGGAGCCACGTGCACACCGCAAGGAACGACCGAACGAGTCGTCACGCCGCGCGTCGGCCGAGAGCCTAAAAGACACCGTACGCGCGCGCATAATCACGAGCTCTGTTTCTCTCGCGCGTTCCGAGTCGCCTACGTTTTGTTAAGGTTGTTCAATCGGGCGGTGGCGCATGCTAGTGCGCGCGTCAACGGTCTCCTTCGCGAACGGCTACCGGCCTTTCCACGTCCCTTTCTCGGAGTAATAGTCCTACCTGCCGGCCTGAGAAGATTAACAAGCTAGCTGCAAGCCAGGAGCCCAGGGGGAAGAAACAAGACATATACCCATCCCCCTCTTGCCGGCCACCGCTCGACGAATCTCAGAGCCCCGGGATCAGATCTATCTCTGCACTGGGATCAACATGGCAGTAAGTTCCTCTCTCTTCCTTGCTCTTCTGAACCTTCCATGTCTCCTCGATCATGGTTTTCTTTCCGTTTTGTGCCGCGGTTTTCGGTTAAATTATCGATCATAAGCTACGTTTGATCTTGTTTTTTTTCTTTGTAAGAGCATCTTTTTCCTACAACAGTTTCTTAATTGACTTTCGTCTTTCTGGGAGCTCGATTTGTTTGTGCAGTAGGCGTAGGTCTCGTTGTATGGTTTTCTGTGTGCGATATCTGAGTCTGAATTTCCTACAACAAGATCACCTTTGATTGTTTGCAGACAAGAGCCCTGGACCAACCTATTTTGCACCACTTGAATTGCACTAGACATAAAGCCAGCAAATTAGAATCAGAGGCTTTTTTTCTTGTGTGAATAAGTCAATCCCCTGACGTGCAGAGCTAATCTGCGCCAAGTCTTATTTCTTGATAGTTGAGGTGTATCTTTCGATCACATTTAAGTTTAAATTATGCGCGCATCTAGAGATGTAGACAGGTTAACTCACTGGAATATATATGATGTCCTGGGTATACAATTGATAGTTCTTACACGAAGATATTTTCGAGAATAGCTCTTACCTCTTACATTTTTTAGATAATAGAAGAGAAAAATCGCTTCTGATCTCTATTCAGGATGCACGCAGCCCATTCTTACCTCTTACATGAAGATTGATTTTTTATATAACCAAATTCCAAAATATAAGAAAAGATGAATCATGCACCGGCGACTCTTGACTTGAACTTTCTTTCAGTTTGGAATTTGAATGAAACGTAAGGTGTCTGCAAGGTAGACCTACCTTGCGCTGTCATTTGGCCTCCAGAAGCGCAGATTGTCAAACCTGAAAACACCAACCACTGCGTCTGCATTAGCCCGTCCTGTTTGCCTGCTTGGCCTTAACTAGTCCAAGTGGTGAAGTCCAAGTGGTGAAGTCACGGCATGTGATTAGTTTCTTGAGGGCATCTTTAACCTTATCTCTAACATATGCTACATCATCTTTAGAGACAATATCTCCAATAGATAGTTTTTAGCATACTCTCTAACATTTACATTTTTTAACTTTTCTTTGAAACGGGCCTACATGTCAACTAAAGTAGATTAATGTATCATGTCTTGTTTCGCGTGCATAACAATCTCTTCAGAGCATCTCCAATAATGTATTTATTATCGTCTCTTAGTTATGTCACATCAACAAAATCCTACGTGGAGGATAGGGGTGAAGGAGAGAGATCACATATCGTCTATTTCTGAAGAAACTTGTTGTGCACGCGAAACAAGACATGATACATTAATCTACTCTAGTTGACATGTAGACCCATTTCAAAGAAAAATTATAAAATATAAATGTTGGAGAGTATGCTAGAGACTATCTATTAGAGATGTTGTCTCTAAAGATGATGTAGCATATGTTAGAGATAAGGTTATCTCTAACTATTGGAGATACCCTCAGGAATAGACGACATGTACTCTCTCTTCTCTTTCTTTTTCACGTAGAATTTTGTTAACGTGACATAGTTAAGAGACGACAATAAATACACTATTGGAGATCACCTGATTATATAATTGACACGTTCCATTGATTAGTCCATGCAGATGCAGTGTGTAAATGGCCGGAAGTCGTGGCGTGTGGTTTCCTTTTTCTGTGCTTATTTTCGTCGGTCATACCAATCTACTGCCAGTAGTACTACCTAGCCGTGTCAAGCTGACATGTTCTACCATTACAATTCTTCTTGCTAGCCTGACCGCTTACGATGTCCTTACGACTTCCTGAAAGAAAACCCCTCATGATTCATAAGAAAAGGTAGATTTGTTTATTTCAAGTGTTAAGAGTTGTACGATTACATGTAAAAAACCGAAATACAAATCGAGTTTGGAACCTGAACAGATTGCCGGTGTCGAGCCGGAGTAAGGATAGGAAAAATGGCGGTAATGGTTGATTCTTCTCGGCTTGCATTGCATGCAGAAGCAGCAGCAGAAGAACGCGCACGTCCCAAAGTTCGGCAACTGGGACAACGCCGGCAACGTGCCGTACACGGTCTACTTTGAGAACGCGCGCAAGGGGAAAGGCGGCGGCAAGATGATCAACCCCAACGACCCCGTCGAGAACCCGGAGGCCTTCTCCGTCGCCGCGCCGTCGCCGAACCGCTCCGAGGGGAGACCAGCTCCTCCCACTTCTCCTCCTCCCCACCACGAGCGCCGGCCCAGCGACGCGCCGCCGCTGTCCCCCAACCCCTACGCCGGGTTGCCGTACCACCGCCACGCCGGTGGCGAACCGCCAAGAAGAGGCGCGGGCGGTGGCGGAGGGTACAGCGTCGAGCAGTCGCCGTCGCCGCTGCACCCGTACAGCCAGTTCAGGGCTGACTACTCCGAGAGCGGCGGCTACGGCCTCGTCGCCAACTCCGTCGAGAGGTCCCGAGCCAAGGGCGGCTCGCGCGGCAATGAGACAGTAAGACTCTGCTCTTAGTTCTACAGTGCTTGATGCTACTTAATTCACCAGCTGTCTGCAAGCTAACTGACGTGATGCTGTACTCCTTATTGGAATGGCAGCCGAGGAGAGGGTCGGCGGTGCCAAAGTTCGGCGACTGGGACTCGAACCCGGCGTCGGCGGACGGCTACACGAACATCTTCAACAAGGTGAGGGAGGAGAAGCAGATCCAGGTGGGGAAGCCGCCGGGGTTCGACAAGGACGCCGCGCATGGCAACCGCTCCAAGCAGCACGACGACGACTCTGCCTCCTCCGTGAGTTGCACAATCATATACTCCATATAGAACTGCTCTTGTGGCCACTGGTTGCTATTGTCCATCCTTTCTTCTCTCGCTCTGTGATCTCATTCGCCATTTGAACTTTGCATTCTTCTGTCTGTTTCACGTGCAGAGCTGCTCGTGCTTTGGATGGTGCAAATAGAAAATGGCTCGATGATGGACAAAAATGCTAGTATCTTTGGAAATGTAAATTGGGGGTGAAAAGAGGGGTTTGCGATTGTGATTCAGATTGGAACTGCGTTTCCTTCATCCTTCTAGCTATAATTCACGTTTTCTGGGACATTATTTGGCATTGGGCACTACGCAATGTCCATAATCTTTTTGTGATAACTTCTCTTTTTGAAGTGAAATATAGAGTTTATGGTTGCTGTAATGCTAGAGTTAGTATTGCATTGTTGGTTCTTCTGTACTGAGTTTACGTATATGTATGACAGGTTTGAACTTTGAAGTGAATGCATGTGGTTGGGATTTGGGTTGGTTCTTGTTCTTACGGTCATTCTCCCCCTTGACAATACAATGAGTCATGGCAGGAGGATTGGTCTCCTCTGCGGCTCTGCCATTGCAATGTCATGGCAGACATGCACAAATCACAATGTTATGCCATTGAACCAATCTGAGCAGGAAGATGTCATCATAGGAGCATATGCGGAGCAAGCTATCTGACAGACAACTCAAGCAAATGTACTCCTTTGTTCAGCAATCATCTGTTCTCTTCTGTAGTTTCACTCAGATTAATCAGATTGAAAAAATCAAAGGTTTTTTTTTTAAAAAAAATTACCTGCCAGAACAACGACCAAGCGCGAACCAGAACCAACCGCCGCCGCTCCCAAAGCGAAGAGGGCGTGCAGCTCCACTCCGACTCCTCCCGCGTTTCCCTCACGAACTCGAAGCGAAACCCTAACGAGAAGAGACACCGTTCGAGTCGGATTCGAGTAAGAAACTACCAATCACCATCTCCTTCCCGTTTACTAACTCCGCATTGCTGCATCTGATTCGCATATTTGTGCTGTTGATTTCGCCACCTGTTCGCAGATTTAGTTGCCTGTCTCCACCCGATTCGTTGCGACAGATTCGCAGAGTTTGCGCCTCTCTTGATTAGGGTTTATCTGCACACTTTCGTAAGCAGATTTTTTCCCTTTTTTTTTGGAAAATCTCTCACAGTAGATTGCTATTGCGCACACATGAGTTCTGAGGACTATCTTTTAGAAACTGTAACGTGAGTTCGAGTATGAACAGATTATAGAAAATTAGAAATAGCCGAAGTTTGCAGAATTCAACGTTCTAATTAACGATAGAGTAACAGTTGTTTGCAGCATTTTGTTTGATCTTCAGTTGTAATTAGATAATTTTAACACGTTCTGTAACTAGCCATCCTGAATTTTTTGCCGTGTCTGCAGGCATTGCTCATTTTGAATTGGTTTTGTCAATACTCTGGTGTCCTGATTAGACAGTTTAAGTTATAACACGGTAGAAAGCCTTGATCATTGCTTGTACTAATTGTTAGGGACTATTTCTTTGAAGATGAACTACAATAACTTATTGTTTTTCACTGATTTCCAGGTTGATTGCGAATATAATTTCATAACCAGCATTGAAAGACAGAATGAGTACTCTAAATACCGCACGCTCGAGGAAGCAGGCACATGATGGTTCCAGGCATAAAGTTGTTTTAAACTGGGACGCGGGCTCTCCGATTGTTGTAGGTTTTTTTTTTGTTGCTAAAATGGCACCTCTTAACGTGCGCAATAGCAAAACTATTCCCTTCCTCTTTCACATCAAAGTAAAAAATGACACCTTATCCGTGTCATAGGACCGTATTTACCGTGCGAACGACACATGTCCCCGTCCGGCCCCCAAGGACGCGGGAATACCATCGTCCGGCCTAGGGGCGTAGAAATACCTCCTGCAAAAAAGGTTAATAGTTGTAAGAATTTCTAAATATAGAACATGAGTTCTAAAAATTATGATTTTTTGTGAAGGCTCCTGGCACAGTGTACTTGCTTATGTAATTTTTTCATAATTTTATCTATTCTGTATTTTCTCGAAAATTCCTTTAAGGCTGCTGTTGTATGCAAATGAAATAATCGATTGAAGGAAAATTTCAGAAACATGCTTAAAATACTTTCTGCATTTATTCTCAGTATAATTATCCCAAAGTTACAATTTTTGGATGTTAAAGATCGAGTGATCAGATAAGGTAAAACAAAAAAATCGTAGATAGTAAAAGTAGTAGTACGATTAGTACTACTCAGAGTATTAAGGAAAATATTATTGGTATCCAAAGTCGATCGGGACATAGAGAAAATCGTACTCCGACTTCACGGCAACATTCCGATACGATTTTTATCTTCTTTACCGAGGTAAAAAAAAGAAGGATTAAATATTATACGTGTACCCAAAAAATCATTCCGTGAGTTTTTTTCACGTGGTCAGTATTTTGAAAATAAATGTCGAAAGTATTTTCACGTGGTTGGTATTTTGAGAATAAATGTGGAAAGTATTTAGAGCCTGTTTTTGAAATTTTTCTCAAATCAATTATTTCATTTGCACACAAACAATAAACTTAAAGGAATTTTCGAGAAAAATTCAGAATAAATAAAATTCTGGAAAAATTACACAAGTAAGTACACTGTGTCATGAGTCTTCACAAAAACTAAAATTTTTGGAGCTCATTTGTTATATTTAGAAATTCCTACAACTCCCAGCCTTGTTTAGAGGACGTATTTTCACGCCCTTGGGGGCCGGACGAGGCCATGTGTCGTTCACACGGAAAATCCGCCCCCTAGAGGTTAGGACGAGGGAAATACCACGCCCAGGGGGCAGACGAGGCCATGTGTTGTCCACACGGTAAATCCGGTCCTCTGTGGCATGACACAGGGCCTCGAATAAGCTAAAGTGAGGTCCCAAGAGTGCGCACAGCTGATCTACATCAGACTCGCGGCAGGAGAGGGTGTTGGCGACGATGTTGATGTGACTCGGCTTGTATTCAATAGTGAAATCAAAGCTGAATAGCTTGCTCACCCACTGATGTTGTTGTATGGTGGAGAGGCGTTGATCTAGCAAATACTTCAAGCTGTAGTGGTCGGTCCGTACGGTGAACATGTGGCCACATAGATGAGGACTCCAGTGGTGCACCGCATGAACGAGGCCAATCAACTCGTGCTCGTACATGGCAAGGCGCGCATGACGAGGGGCGGTGAGTGGTGGCCTTGCTCAATAAAGCCAAAGAGCCTTTTTCTTGATGTAGAACGGCCTTAAATCCCGTTCGTGAGGCATCGCATTCGACGAAGAACCGACTATTGAAGTCGGGAAGCTAGACAACGGGCATCATGGTGAGTGCACCCTTGATTGCCTGGAAAGCCTAGTCCACCTGCTCACACCATGTAAATCTGTCTTTCTTGAGGAGTTGCATGAGTGGTGCAGTTACTATACTGAAATTGTTGATGAATTTGCGGTAGTAGCCCGCCAAGCTAAAGCCACACAATGCATGGGCAGAGCGTGGGGTTGGCCAATCGATGACTACTTGCACCTTGTCATGTTCCATGGCCACACCTTTAGCCTAAATAACATGGCCGAGGTAGGCGACAGACGATTGCCCAAATGAGCACTTGGACTTCTTAAGGAAGAGATTATGCAAACGCATGAGCTCCATAACGGTGCACACATGTTGGAGATGATCCGATAGGAGATGTTGTATATCAAAATATCGTCAAAGAAGGCGAGTACAAAGCGATAGAGAAAAGGATGGAGAACCTCGTTCATGAGAGCCTGGAACGTCGTCGGGGCGTTAGTCAACCCAAAAAGGTGTGACTGAGAACTCAAAAAAGGCCCTCGCGCATGCGAACTTGATGATAGCCGAAATGAAGGTCCAATTTCGTAAAGAAACAGGCACCCTTCAGTTCGTCCAGGAGCTCGTCTACCACAGGAATCGGGAACTTGTCTTTGATCATCAATTCGTTGAGAGCGCGGTAGTCAATGCAGAATCTCCATGTGCCATCATGCTTCTTTACCAAGAGTACAGGAGAGGAAAACACCGACATACTGCACCTGATGATGCCTTGGGTGAGCATAGCCGCACATTATCATTCCAACTCGCCCTTCTATAGCGCTGGATATCGGTACGACCGTACCACGACCGGGTCCACGCCTGGACGGAGGTGAATGCAGTGATCATGGCTCCAGGGAGGTGACAGGCCGTAGGGCTCCAGGAAGACATTGTCAAAGGCGGTGAGGAGGTTGGCGAATAAATCCGTGGTACAGGCAGCCACGACGGTCCCGTGATGCCATGCCAAGTAACCCGATGGTTGTCGTGACAGAACATCATGCTCAAGCTACCGAAGTCCCAGAGGATCAGGCCAATGGTCGCGAGCCACTGGGTGCCAAGCATGATGTCGTAGCAGCCCAACAGGACGACGTAAACATCCACGATGAATGCTTCCTTGCCAATGGTGACGCCGGTGTGCACGCTAAAGCCTAAACATGGCACACGTTTGCCATTGGCCACGACAACACGCAAACCGTCACATGATTCCAATGTCAAGGCGAGGCGGCGAATGACGTTGGCGAACAAGAAGTTGTGCGTCGAGCCCAAGTCGATACGCGCTATAAATTCTTGATCACCGAGGTGCGCGTTGACTTGCATGGTCTCACTGGTGTGAACGTCGGTTAGGGAATGCAGCGTTCTTTCTGGCATCTCATCAGATGTGGGCATCTCCTCTTGATGGTCAATGACCACCTCCTCATAGGGATCGATTTCCCGCGTCCCAAGCCAGGAAGAACATCAACTTGCAATCGTGGTTGCGGCAAAACTTCTCATCATAATTGTAGAAAAGGCCCATACGACGGCGTTCAACCATCTCGGCGGCTGTCAGGAGACGAAAATTGCGGCGGCTCTATAGGGCACCCACACCCTGTGATGAGGTGTCAGCCATTGCAGTGGTTCCTACCGGCTATCCTTGCGCGCCGCCATCCCCATTGTCCCCGACGAGACGTGGGATAGACCGTGTTGGTGGTGCCATGAATTGCAACCAGTGTTCATAGGCGGGGGCATGGCTCATGGCCATGTCCAAGCTGTGAAGCGCCTGAAGCTCGACATTCATGCACACTGGTTCCTGTAAGCCCATTGTGAAGAGCTTGACCTGCTGGTGTTCCGTGAGAGGATCAACTCGGGTAAAGTTTGGCCAAGAACTTCTCCTGATAGACATCAACCGTACCGGTACAACGGAGGGATGCCAGTTCACTGAGGGAGTTGCTTCTGAGGGGAGGCCCGAAACGTAAGTCCATGAGCTCGATGAAGTGGCGCCAGGAAGGAGTTCCGGCGTCGCACCCCAGGCGGTAGTACCATTGTTGTGTGGCACCTATCATGTGATAGGAGTGCGAGCCAAACTTTCTCTTCCTCCTGTGTCCGCTGCCCTAAAAAAATTGTTCATAACAATTAATCCAAGGTAGGGGGTCTTATTTTCCATCAAACGTCAGGAAGTTGAGTTTGTGGAGGCGAGGTGTGCCGGCGCGATCCCCTCCAACAGGCAGCACAACAACCGTGGCCCGGGCTGGTAGCACGAAGGTTGCCGCAGGCACCATGGGTGCGGCAGTCGGCAGTGTCACTGGAAGCCTCGCCGATGTACTCGTCGCGGTCGTGGTTGTTGCGGCGACCAAGCTAGCGGTCACAGTGGTGGTAGCTAGCACACTTTAGTGGGCAGCGGAAGGACGCCATCGAGCAATACATGTTCTAGGTGTGTGACGGCGAGGTTGAGGGCGCGCTGCTGCTGGTCCATGTCATCGATGCGTGTCCGCAACCCGTGAAAGTTTGTACGCAGACCCTGGAGTTCCTGCGTGATGCTTTCTAACTAAGCCAAGAGTTGCTCCAATTTTTGAGTTGGATCTTCTATGCTTGGCATGACGCTGATGATGGAAGACGAGGTGGAGACCTGGGAAGTTGATACCTGGAGGGAATGTATCGAATAGTCATGGGTCATTGGTGGTCGAGGCCTTGGAGCCCTGCGCTTGAACAATGTAGTAACTGTGATCAAGCGCACAGCCCGTGACAATGCTCCAACCGAGAGAGAGAGGGGGGGCGAGGGAGTAGGCGATCAACATGCCATTCTCCCTCTTTGGGGAAGTTTCAAGCCAAGAACAAACATGCACAAGAGTGCCTTCACCCCAATCCAGTGCTCAAAGGATGACATCCCTCAGTAACCACACATTTGCAATGTGCCACCCGAGCATTCCCAATGAGGTACCTGGGTCTGCCTTTGTCAATGAGGAAGCTAGCAAAAACAGATCTCCAGCCACTATTGGACAAATACACCAAGAAACTATGAGGTTGGAAGCCGCAGCTATTGTCCCCGGGCGGGCGCTTGGTTCTTATCAACATTGTTCTTATGGAGCTGCCGATTTATCTACTCACGGTTATGGAGCTACCGCAATGGGCTATCAAAGCTATTCAACAAAAATGCCGAGGTTTTCTTTGGAAAGGGCAGCAGGATATTAATGGGGACATTGCTTGGTAGCGTGGGAGACGATCTGCATGCTGGTGTGCAATGGAGGTCTAGGCATCAAGAATCTAAGCGCTTGGGATAGCCTAAGATTGTGATGGCCATGGATGCGTTGGGTACATCACGATAGGCCATGGACCATGCTAAAACCGGATGATGATTCCTAGGTAAGGGACATCTTTCAAGCGGCCATAAGAATCCAACTAGGCGACAACGAGAAGGCCAGCTTCTGGCACTCCAAGTGGTTGTCGGTGGGTACAATCGGCAAGTTCACACCTACACTCTACACCTACATCGGTAAGTCAATGATCACCGTTGCAGAGGGTTTGCATAACAACCGCTGGGTTAGAGACATCGGAGGCTCCCTCTCTCCCTCGGCCTTGCATGAATACTTTGCCCTTTGGCAAGTGTTGACACAGGTCAAGCTACAACTCGGACAACCAGATTGGGCAACTTGATTCAAAAAGGTTAAATTTTTGGGTTATTACATTGGTGCCAAAGATCAAGGAGGCTAATACCATTAAGCAATTCAGGCCAATTTGCTTACTAAATGTCAGTTTCAAAATTATTACCAAGTTATTGGCTGTCAGATTGGGGAATGTGGCTCATAAGATTATAAATGAGAGCCAAACTGTTTTTATCAAAGGAAGAAATATTTTGGATGGAGTGGTATCTCTTCATGAGATTTTACATGAGCTAAGAGCTACCAAGGAGAAGGGGGTAATTCTTAAACTAGATTTTGAGAAATCTTATGATAAAGTGAATTGGAACTTCCTTGAATCAGTTATGTTTAGTACAGGTTTTTCTGGTAAGTGGATTAACTGGGTGATGAGTTCGGTGAGAGGGGGTAAAGTGAGTATTAATGTTGATGGATTTGCTGGTTCCTATTTTACCACTCATAGAGGTTTGAGGCAAGGTAATCATCTGTCTCCCTTGCTGTTTAATCTTGTAGCTGATGTGTTGGCTTTAATTATAGATAAAGCTCAGCAGGGTAGTATGGTTAAAGGGGTGGTGCCCAACTTAATTTCTAGGGGTGTTCCTATTTTACAATATGCTGATAATATTGTTATCATGATTGAGCATAAGGAATAGTATATTCTTAATTTGAAGTTCTTGTTGTATTGTTTTGAATGGATGTCGGGGTTTCAGAATAAACTAGCACGAAAGTGAAGTGTTTGTGGTTGGGGTGGACAATGCAGAAGCTCAAAGAGTGGCAAGTATGCTTAATTGCAAACTAGGTCGATTTCCTTTGACTTATTTGGGGGATTCCTATTGGGGATAGAGTTGTAAGGAAGAAAGCAGCAGAGAAAATTATTGGCAAATTAGAAGTAGATTGGGGACGTAGAAAAGTAACATTTTGTATTCAGGAGGACGACTAGTTTTGGTCAACAGTTGCCTTAGTAGCACCCTTACTTATAATATGGGGTTCTATAGGTTGAGTGAGGAGATTCACAAGAGAATGGACACTATCAGGTCTAGATTTTTTTGGAGAGGGGCTGGTGTGAAGTTCAAGTATCATATGGTTAATTGGAAAGCGGTGTGTCGTCCGAAAGATTTTGGTGGTTTAGGGGTGCTTAATACCAGACTTTTTAATGATTGTTTGTTAAGTAAGTGGTTCTGGAAGATTGAGTAGGCTAGAGATGAATTGTGGTTTAGAATCTTAAAGGCTAAGTACTTTCCTAAAAAGGATTTCTAGGTTGCCAAATTTATTAAAGGTTCTCAGTTCTGGAATAGTCTTCATAAAGTGAAACATTTATTCTTATGTGGGGTGAATCATGTTTTGGGAGATGGCAAATCTATCTCTTTCTAAAGAGATGTGTGGATCGATCAATGCCCCTTGAAAGTTAGGTTTGATAAGCTTTTTAGGATATGTGGGGATCTTGATATTTGTGTGGCTAATTGTTGGGAGGAAGGGGCTTGGAACATTCATTTTGTCAGAAATTTTGGGAGCGAGGAGAATCTTTATGGCATGAAATATTTGTTGAATGGGGTGGTTTTAACAGATGACAAAGATAGAATGAGATGGTGTCTGAATAATTCTGGGCAATTTTCAGTCAAGTCTTTATATAGACATTCTGCTTATGGTGGGGTGACTAGTTGGAAGCTCCAGAGGTTGTGGAGCAGCATTCTTCCGAAGGTGAAAATCTTCTTGTGGCAGGCCTACCAGGATCGGATTCAGATTGCAGAGCAACTGAGATTTAGAGGCCGGAAAGGAGATGCTAATTGTGTTTTATGTGGGGTTGTCGAGGATACTAATCATGTGTTTTTTCGTTGCGTTTTGGCAAAATTTGCTTAGCCTTGTATCAAAGAGGTTTTACTTTGGGAAAGAGTCCCAGATTCTCTTGATGATCTTCATTTCAGGTGACTTGATAAAAGGGGTGCTAATAATTATAACTTTGGTCTTCTCAGTTTTGCAGCTCTTGCGTGGACTCTTTGGAATATTAGGTACAAATAGGCTATTGAGAGGATTTTTCCTAAATTTTCGATTGAAGTCATGTTCAAACCCATATCTTGCTTGCAGCGATGGCAAATACTCCTCACAAAAATTGATCGGCGGAAGCTTGCAGATCTTCTAGAGCGGATCGGGAACTGGATGAAGGTTTTTTGTGCTTCAAGTCAGAACTAGTTGATGTCTCTTAGTTTGTAATTGGTTTAGTAGTTGTTATCATTGAATGGCTTGAGTTGTTTGGCTGTGGGTGTTGTCTGTCAACTTTTGGTTCTCCTGTTTGCTTAGCTAGCTAGCTGGTTTTTCCAGTTTAGTTTTCCTTTATTTTCTGTCTTAGCTTGTAACACTGGTGATTAGCTTTTGATAAAAGCTGAGTTTATGCTTGTTTAAATAATAAAAAAACAACTCGGATAGCCCAACGAAATTGTTTGGTCTTCCACAGCAAATGGACAGTACTCTGCCTCAATGGCCTACGACCTGTTTTTCTTGGCCAAAACAAGGTTTGCCTGTGGGACAACCGTATGGAAAGCCAGAGCACCGGCAAGATGCAAGTTTTTCATGTGGTTGACCTTGCAAGGGTGATGCTCAACTGTTGATAAACTGTTGAAAAAGGGATGGCCATACCAACCGGAATGTGCACTCTGCAGCTCAGAACTGGAGACATGTTCGTCCACTGCAACTGCACTAGATGTGTTTGGGTGCTGATCCGTGTTTGGCTGTGTGCAAATTTCACCATCCCATGATCCCATCGTCTGAGTTCGCATCCACAACAGACTGGTGGTATGGCTCCCGGAAGAGCATGGCCAGGCATTTTCACAGCACCTTTGATTCCTTGGTGATCTTGGTTTACTGGATGGTGTGGAAGGAACGGAACGACAGGATTTTCCACTATCGTCAAGCCACACCAGAAGGTCTCCTTCACTGAATGCAGAATGAGTTTTGGGCTTGGCACTCTGCTGGTATTTTTAAAAGATCGGCATCAGAGATGGCAGAGGGAAGCTTCTGAGTTTAGTGTGGTATGAGTTGTATGATAGGAGCCCCATGGGTGTGGTGTGTGGGGTTGTGAGTTCAGAGAGTTTAGTTTTGAGTTCTGTACTCCTGCTTTCCCTATCTTAATAAAATTGGCGGCAATCCTTGCCGACCTGGCAAAAAAAACAGCAGACATAAGGAGAACAAAGATTTAGATTCCCAATTTCCCGTGATAAACCTTCATTACTCACCTAGTACAAATTGTCATCTGAACTCTGAATATGCGATGTTCAAATCAAGAGGAAATGTCCTCAAAAGATTTGAGGAAATGGGGACTTCGGAATGGCGCTGGGTTCACAGGAGCCATCCGATTGGAAACGTGCGGCTAGGATTGAAGAGGACGATGGCCTCGGGAGCATTTTTTGCAATAGAATGGTTCCACTAGGAACCGTCCGATCAAGTTTACGCGGTTCACACGCCCCTCTTCTCTTCCAGTCTCTACACCTCCTCCTCCTCCTCCTCCTCCTCACCGGCTTCTCCCAAGCTATTCGCAATCGATCCATGGCGAAATGTGGTCGATGAATTGCTAACATGTCAGAACCCAGCAATCCACACTTGCAAACTAAGGGATTTAACAAGATTGCAACGGGACTAAATAGGGATTAATATCTGACCTACACTTAGGATTCCATTATCTTCTTATTCCGTAGGACCATAGCTAATTAGGGATTAATGTGGCCTAACATGCACGGAATGTACTTAGACCATCTTCAATGTTGTGTTTTAGCCGGTTCAAATGAGGAGAGAGAAGACATTGAATCGATTCAATACATCGGAGGAGTGGATTAAAAGCATTAAACAACTCATATAAGCATTAAACAGCTACATATGAGAGAGTGCGGTTGAGAGATGATATTATTATTCTATGGTTTTTTAATGTAACGTGGGTCCCAGTTATTAGTAGAGATCGGTTCAATACATTGAAGAAAAAACATGCTCAGTTCCTAGAATGCTTACGTAGTATGACTTTGAATTGACATCAATTCAATACACTAAAATGCTCTTAGCAATAGCCAATGGAGTTAGTGCTGGGATATCTCTACGATGATGTCTCAACCACCGGCTCTGTTAGTGTTATCCTCTTCAAGCCTGATTCTCTGAAATGTGGGAAAATAGGGTACCTTCTGTAACTCCAAGAAAATGACATGCATACTTGATCATTCATTAGCCAAGCTGATTCGCCCAGACAGACGACGCGCTGTCATCTTTGTCCATGTCGGTGAAACCGGATCAAGATCTGCCCGCTGCTCATGTCTTCAGCTCATGTTGCATGCGTGTTAACAATTCATTTCCTGCTTTCATCAGTACTAGTTCTACAAGTGTGTGCTTCATACTTTCCTTCCCCCCCAAGTCATCAACCCAAGGCTGGGCTAGGCTAGGCTAGGCCACTGAGCTGTGGGCCCCGGCCAAGTTTGAGCCGGAACCACCTTCTGCCTGGTGACCTACTGCTCCTGTCATCAGTCGTCACTGCAGTACTGCACTGTGCAAGAATTAGCTATGGGTCTATGGCAAGCGAGGTCCAATTGGTCTGGAAATGTAGCTTTTTTTTAAGGCACTGGAAATGTAGTGTACCTTTGTTAAGTGAGGCAGAAGCAGATGACATTGAAATTCCACTTTATCTTTGTATATCTGCAACAGTTTTCGACATACAAAACTTAACTATACACATATATGAAAATGGTATGGTACTTTTGAGAATACGTACTCCCACTTCTTATATACCATTTAAATCGTATGATGATGTATCTTTATCAATTTAAGCATACTTCAATAATGATTATAAGATACCCTAAAGTGAGTTCTATGGCAAAAAAACTATTAAAGTCCACATTTTATATCTAAATTTGTGTATATACTTCTTTTATATATGAAAAAAGGTATATAGCAAAAAATAAAGGGCTCCAATAATTTTTTCCAATTAAGTTGTATTGAAGTATCTTATAATTGGTATTTAAGTATACTAAAAATGATAAAAAGTATAATATATTTGTTTAAGTTGTATATTTAAAGTGATAGTGCGTACTCCCGTACGAAACAACCAGTGCACTCTGTAGTCCCGGCAAGCTCAGCCATCTAGTACGTATGCTCATGCGAATTTTCAACCACATATGGGACGTGAGCTTTGTCAAATAAAGCTGAAAGTTCAATCCAATGCACGGAAGGGTGCATGGAGTGAGACTGGAGTGGCCACCGACAGAGCCGACACAAGCATCACTCTCTCTCACACACGGGCCGGATAGCTATGCATGGCGTGTGGATCACTCGTAGAGAGCGAATCCAGTGCAGATAATGGAGATTTTTTTGGACCACCTGCATTACATAGAAACCGATGGCGAGATCGCGTCGCGTCCATTGCTCGCTTCCTGCTCCAAATATGTTCGTGCTGATGCACATTGCGAGCCTTGGACTACCACTAACAAAGAAGTTTCTACGGCCTATGGCTAGCTAGTGACTGCTGAATGCTGATGGTTGGACGGTAGAGCTAAGTTCAGAAACTGGCTTGCTCAATTCAATTGCTCGAACTACAGGCTCAGGCAAGCCAGTGTTCCAATGGACCCGGCCCAACCATAAGTCCGATCCAGGCAGGCAAACCCGGCCGGAGTCCAGCCCGACCCGACTGATCAGGTACTACGTACTTGAGCTCTCAAATCAATACCCAGCTTTAATCCTTTGGATTGTACTACTTGTTCAGAAAAGCTGACCTGTAAAGTTCAGAAAACGATGAAACAAGCGACGCGTTAGCGTACTTTCTGTTTTAATTTAGTACTATCTCGATGAATGTACCAGTCCAATTAATTTAATCTCACAGGAGCAGCGACAAACATCCGAGTAGTTTTACTTTGTGCCTTAATAAAGCGCGTCAGTTCTGACTCTTTTCTGACCTGCTGTTCCTAGGAGAGTGTCCCCAATGCATGGAAATAATTAACCGCGTATCTCGCTTTGTTGTTTGCGATGTGGTAATCTTTCTACGATTGAATCCCAGAGTGGCTGTCTGAACATTGAATACCTTCGATACAGTGTCCATCAGTTTTATTAGGCTCCTATCTAGCTGCATATTCATGCGAGAAATGAGCTTTTCCTGTTAAATTTCTACGCTTAAAATATGCACTGAATCCTTGGTGGCAGCAGAACAACAACAATATTAAAAATACTATAGTATACATAAAATTCGAGCTATCTTCACATCAAATTTGGAACTGGAGTTTACGTTGCCGTCAAAGTAACACTATTTAGAAGAATCTAGGCGGCAGCTCAGCTGATCAGCAAACGGGCTTGTACACAGCTGACGCATCCTGGTGCAGCATAGTTACATTATCCTTTTATTAAAGCGCATGGGATGGCCGGTCTCCCGGTACATCCACGTCATCGGAAAAATTCCATCCGTCCGATCGCCTCGCACTCCGCTCGTGGCCATCCACGATGCTTTCGTGCTACCGAGAGAGGCCAGCGTTGCGGCCTGACGCGTCATCACATAAATACGCGTTCCTGTTCTGCCTCCAGAACCCTCCCGGCCCTTCCTTCCCTTCCCCTCCGTCCACATCTTCGGGTCGCCACTCCTCGCCCTATTTAATAGCGGAATAAGTTAGCGCCCACTCGCCCCGGCCACGTCGTCCCAAAAAAAAAACAGCCACCTGATCGCGTTAGCCCTGCGCACATCCGCCCGATCCTATGCGCGCTGCGCTTCGGGCGTTCGCGCGCTGAGGCTTGAACGCGCGGCAGGTGGGCCTGCAGCCTCACGCGTGCGCTCCTTGCGTGCTGGTCGCGTCGTACGCCTCCACGCCTTCGCGCCTTCCTGCACGAACCATGAACTTTTTTTAATTAATTAACCTTTTTTTGAATTTTATTTTAAAGTTAACCTCCGGCGCACTTTATTTCCAATTCTGACCCCTTTGGTCATACCACGGGTGGTGGCGTGACAAAACAACACTGTCACGCACCAAGATAAGTCCCCAAAATAGCACTTTTGTCACGCCACTGGCTATGACGTGACCAAATAACACTGACAAGAGTTTGACTAAAAATGAGCTGGCGTGGCGGTGTTATTTTGTCACGCTACGAATAATGGCGTGATTAAAAGGATCAGAATTGAAAATAAAGTACGTCGGAGAGGTTAACTTTAAAATATAATTTTAAAAAGGATTAAATAATAAAAAAAAGTTCCACAAACCATTCGCTAGGCCCAGCGGGCTCTGCCTCCGGCTACGTGGCCGCACGGAAGGACGGCGCGCCATGGCGCAGGTCTCCTACTATACAACTTAAGTGCAGAATGCTTTCCCTGCACGCACATCAGTAACACGCACGGCCTATTGCCGATTGGCCATGCGCCTATGCCGTACCGCGCCGTCCATGTGAAGCCCTTACCTAAGAACTCATCATGCATATGCACCGATCGATCGATCGGCTCGCTGCCGTTTGCCAACGGCAACACTGTATGCATAGGGTGAGTGTCGACGATTGAAACTCAGGAGTCTTCTATCGAATTTACGGAAAATAAAAATAAGAGAGCACAATTGTTGTTGACGGAACGAGTGTTTACAAGTTTGCCAATGAATGAATATCCTCTGAAGTAGCTCCTAGGCCGCCCTATTTATGTTTATCTAAGAGGTGGCAATTAACGATGCTTAAGATGTTTCTTGTTGTCATACTTGTATCTTGAACCGTTGTGTCTTTTTTCAACCATCGTAAGTTGCCGAGAGCGCCAATATATAACTGCCCTTACGTGTTAAATTAATGAGTCACGTGAAAAAGCCATGGTCCCTATCAATTCTTTTAACAAAACATGCATATAGTCGGTTGTCATTGTCCATAACTGCGTCTTCTTAAACATGATGGGTCATCTTTAGTTTCCGGCAAATTTATTGTAATTAAAGGGAATAAGGCTTCATTTATTTTGTGGTTGTAGACATAACCGTTATATTTAAGTGGGTTCCACGTAACATTATACGTGGGTCTAGGTTTAATGGATGCACTTTTGCGGGGAAATTTATTTTTTGGGTGATACTAGGAATCGAAATTACGGTGGGAGCTCTCACCCGTACGGTCCTAAAAATGTGTATGGGTCGATGGGAGAGGAAGGTAGTAGAGTAGGTAAACAAGATTAGGAGATGGTGAAGAAGCACTGATTCTCTCTCTCATCATTTTGATTCTTTCAATACAGTTGGTGTTATTCTTTTTTTCTTTTGCGATAACATTTGATCCGTTGAACCGGAGAAACCAAACAAACAAGATTAGGAGATGGTGAAGAAGCACTGATTCTCTCTCTCATCATTTTGATTCTTTCAATATAGTTAGTGTTATTCTTTTCTCCCCCGAGTGAGTCGCTTGACGCCTCGCCAACAACTCATTTTTCACTTTCGCCTCGCCGGCTCATCGCTGGCCATATCACCGCCGCGACGCGAGTCCCCAAGGGGAGAGAAGACGCATGAAGCAACGCACACCACACAAAAGGCGGAAGTACGCCGCTACATGCAACATCCCCCGGACACAGTTGCAATATCCTAGGACAATAATTGCAACATCCTAGGACAACGGTTGCAACATCCTCGGACAACGATTGTAACATCCCTGGATAATGGTTACAACATCCCTGGATAATGGTTGCAACATTCTAGAACAACGGTTGCAATATCCTCGGACAACATCCCATAGATCCCCGGACAACGGTTGTAACATCCTAGGATAATAGAAAAAAATGTTGCATCTGTAGAAAAAAATATTACATTTGTAGAAAAAAAATGTTGCATACTGTTTACAGCGATGTTACAAATAAAATTCAACGCGTTTTTTTCCCAGATATATGCTTTGTTTTTTATTCTAAGCTTAGATGATGTTCACCATGATGTTCTTTGAGATGATGTTAATGCTCACGGTGATGTTCTTTGAGATGATGCATATGAATCATTTGTTCCATTGTCACTAGAAAATATGATGTTTTTGAACTTGGGAAATCTGATGATGAATTAGCACTATCTTTATACCAACTGTAGCGTGATGTGTATTGATCACTAGTAGCAAAGCAAACGCGGAATATGTTACTTGCTTTTAATAATTTCTTCATGATAATGTCAAACAATGTCAGACTAGTCAATAGTCACGTGGAGTCAAGTGGATGTGTTGTGTGGAAGCCGTACGATGGGAGATTCAAATCGAACGTCTTCACAGTATCATTTCCCTTATTTTAAACTTATCTTTGACCAAAAATATTGACCGTGAGCATCGCCTTTGCTTAACTATTCATGATGTTAGTATGACAAGGGTTATAGAATCTCTTTGACTTACTAATGGATACGCGTTACTCATCAGTCAACTTTTCTAAAAGAGCTGTACTAAAGTAATCCGCTTTCAACACTAGTAGTTTCAATCGCAAATAAGGTAGCTATTGCAACAAAAATGAGAAATCTAGACTGTTGGCCCTTTGGTACTCAAGAATTCTAAATCTAGCTCTTATTTGAACAAAATTCCTAATTTAGCGTCCTCTTCTCACCCATTATGCCCGAGCGACATGGGGAACAAGCGTCTTGCTCTACCTCAAGAAGAAGACGGTGGTTCTTGCCTACCCAATAAGAAGAAGAGCTTGTTTAGCCCTATGGCGCATCTAATAAAGATCTTTGCTAATCCCACCACATCATGTAAGAGGAGAGAGAAAAGAGAAGAGAGGAAAGAAAAGAAAATAAAATAAAATAAAAGGGGAAAAATCCGAGAAAAAATCTAAAATTTTAAGAAAATTCCATAAAAATCCTTGGAACATGAATAGATTTAATAAAATAATTTTGAATTTAATTGAAGTTTATTTTATTCATTTAAAATATTTTTATTTTCTGAAATATCTAATTAAGTTTTAATTAATCTAATAAAATACAAATGGTTTATTTTTTGAAGCTTTCAAAAGACTAAAAACTAAAAAAGCGAAAAGAAACAAAAGGAACTGAAATGAAATAACAAGGTTTAATTTAATTTAATTTGGGCTTAAATCGTGGTATAAATAAAAAGAGAGCACACGCATGTAGCATACGTAGTAAATGCGGTTGTGTATGCTTTTAATTATTGTGTCACGATCAAATTACTTCTAAGGCACCAAATGTGGTTTAAAAATCCATACTTTTGGCGATTCGTCCGAAACTCGTAGGTATGCTACGTACGTGTGCTCTCTTTTTCTTTTTTTTATAACATTTTTATGCCTTTCGTATGTCAAGAATTGAATGTGAAAAGGCAACGGGATTTGAAGTTGCGAATTAAACTAGACTTTATAATAAAACTGGGAATTACATGACGCATATGGTTTGGTTACGTGCATAAGAAACAACATCATGCACAATGCAACAAACCGAAATACTCCCACGATACATATGCACCTTTTTGGAATGGAAATAAATCCGACCTCTGGGGGACTAGTACGGAATGGCCCGACCTATTGCGTGGATCGGAGCCATTTTCCCTTCCTTGTGAGCTTAGCGTTGAACTCCGCGCCGGCCTCCTTGGCCTTGGCCATAACCCTATTTTTCTCGCGCTCCCTGTGCTTGCACACCTCGAGATGGGCCTGCGTCTCTCGCCGGATACGCTGGTTGTGCTCTTCGGTGCGATGCTCCTCCTTCCTCCTCTCGCGGTCCATATTGGCATCCCACTCCTCGTAGTCGAGAGTCCACTGGTCGTGTGGGTGAATTTCTAAGTCAATCCACTTGGAGTAGCCACATAGCGGATCCGGGGACAACGGGTAGACAGGAGAGATTGTTAGTGCGAACTTTGAAAAAGAAATGGTAGGGGAACATACTGTAATCTATCCTTACCGGCTCGTGTCCCAACGCGGTCGGGATAGTCGTAGGAGTAGTTCGCGCAATCCCAATAACACATGACTAGACTGAGCTGGTGCTTGGACTTGAAGAACTTGCATTTGTCCCTACACCAACAGAGGGGCGGTGCCTCCCTCCTCGGGCGAGTGTTGTGGCGAATGCTCGGTTGGGATGTTCTGGTAGGGGTTGTTGCTATGGACGGTGGCGTCATTGTGGGGAGGTGGCCTCCTGGCATGCTCCCTTTGTTCCTCTTGGGCCGCATACTCCCTTTGTATTTCGCGGATCTCCTCCCAGTGCTTGTCCATCTGAGGAAGATTGTGTTGAAGTCTAGATGTAGAAGAACCCGACGTGGAAGGGGTAGTACTTATATGCCGAGTCGGCGCTGCGTACGCGGCTGAATTGTAATTCGGCTGAGAGAAATTCACGTCCGCGAGGCAACGGCCACTACTACGAAAAAGGCTTTCCGCAGACGGTTCAAAAGCGTCATCACGAGCATTTTTTTCGTGGTAGCCGTCGAGTTTATGGGTCGATGATGACATGAGGTCATCACGAGCGGTTTTGAACCGTCGCATGATGTATACTTTCCCAGACGGTTTGTGGTTCAAACGCGTCTGCGATAACATATATCATGACGGTTTCATCCACAAACCGTCTGTGATAATCATATCCTGAGCGGTTTCACCACAAACCGTGCAGGATAATCACATATCACTGAGCGGTTTCAGCCACAAACCGTGCGTGATAAGTGCATATCGAGCGGTTTGTGGCCGATGCGTGCGTGATGACTTTTCTCTATAAAGGCCCAGCGTTGGTTGCTTGTACCATTAAATCGGCATCATATATATATTACATATATATTGTTACGTGATCTCTCGACCACTTTGGGGGATCGTCCGCAGACATGAGAAGGATGAGGCGGTAGCCACGGGCAACCTCATTGAGCCCATGCAAATATAAAAATATGGATGCAAAGAGGCGCGGTCGGACATCAATTACAGATTGGGCGTCGCTATGTTCGAAGAAATATCGTTGATCTTGTGAGGTACTCCGGTAGGAAGTGGCATCATATATTAGCAACTAACCATTCTTGAGCATGTAATCGTCTTTAAACCCAACAAGAACACAAGCAACCATTCTCATATTTCAAAAGAATTCTCAACTTGTTGCTTGGTGTTCTTGTTGGCTTTAAAGACAATTACATGCTCAAGAATTGTTGGTTGCTAATACATGATGCCACTTCCCAACCGAGTAGTTAAGATCAACGCCACTTTTCAACATAGCGACGCCCAATCTGTAATTGGATGTCCGACCGCTTCTTTGCATCCATACTTTTATACTTGCAAGGGCTCAATGAGATTGCCCGTGATACCGCCTCATTCTTCTCATGTCATGCGTGATGACCTCTTAAAGTGGTCGAGATCTACTTAATAATATATATATAATATATATATGATGCCGTTTTAATGGCACAAGCAACCAACGCTTGGAGACTTTATAGAGAAGAGATTATGAATGGAATGGTAGGGCGTGCACCTTCTACAAGAGGTAGGAGAACTTGACCGGCATGAACAAGGGGACTATTAATATGAACTAATTATCAATTCAATTTCAGCATAAGACTATTGACACCATTACATCACGAGAGCAAGGGACTATTAATATGAACTAATTATCAATTCAATTTCAGCATAAGACTATTGACATCATTACATCACCACGACAAGAGGACTATTAATATGAACTAATTATCAATTCAATTTCAGATAGGACTATTTACATCATTACATCACAGAGCAAGGGACTATTAATATGAACTAATTATCAATTCAATTTGACATAGGACTATTTACATCATTACATCACAGAGCAAGGGGACTATTAATATGAACTAATTATCAATTCAATTTCACATAAGACTATTAACATCATTGAAGCGGTTCATCGGCAAGAGAACAAGACCAAGGGTGTCCAAACCCACCACACCAAAGAGTAGCCCTCGGCATCCATCGCAGAGCACTAGCTAGCCATTTTCATCACAGAGCAAGGAGGGTAGAGGCAGAGAGGGACCTTAGTGCAGTACAACCACGGTGGCGACACCACCACCAAAGACAACCCTCATCCATTTCCTTTACCTTGCATAAATCACACAAACATCGGGACACAACTTAAGGCTCATGCATAAAAATCAAACTCAACAAAAGACATTAAGCTAACAGATCTAGAGGAGAATAGAGGAGGATGGGAAAGCAAAGCCGGCCGAGAGCCTAAGCGGGCGCAAAGGGGTCGAGGCGGCGGCAGCGGCAGGTCGGCGGCGTCGTGGTGGGGAGGAGCGGAGTTAGGGCGGCGCAAACCCTAGCGGCCGGGCTGTGGGAGTGAGCGAGAGTTTGGGCGTCACCGTGGTTGTAACTGCTGTGATGCCGCAAAAGACACTCTTATCGTCACAGTGTCTTTTGCAAAGGTCATCCTTGTATGCCTAACCGTCGGCACAGGAAGAATGGCGGCGTCGGCGGCGAGGAGAGAGCGGACGAAATAAGGCCCGAGGGAGTGGCGAGTTAGGCGCAAACCCTAGCGGCAAGCTATGCTAGCTCCTACTTATAAAGACTTATCGAGAGCGGTTCTATTATGGAACCGTCGATATCATCACGAGCGGTTCCATAATGGAACCGTCGTGATATGGGACATATCACGAGCGGTTCCATTATGGAACCGTCCGTGAAATGTTTTTTCTCAAGTATATACACTTACATGACATGTGAAGAAATTACATGTTTATATTAAAAAGAGAAACCTATAATTAAACAAGGTTTTCTAGTGGCGAAGGTAATTTGCTATCTCCATCTGCAATACTTCATAGGCGGCGGTGTCGGCATCGGACGGTTCGATCGTGACGAAGCCTTGAAATCGTCCCACCCGGCCCGTTGACGCTGTTACGATATAATTAATATTAATTGTAACTTCACCTCCAAACTAGATTTTGTTTTGCCACAAAACCGTCTCGATATATATATATATATAGAGAGAGAGAGCAGCGCAATAATTCAACATATAATTAAATATAGTAACTTCACCTCCAAACTTTTTTTCATTTTGGAATTTTCATATATATGGCCAAGCAGTGGCGTTAAACATAAAAAGATTTAAAAAGTAAAACCTATAAATAAAACAAAGTTTTTCTAGTGGCGGAGGTAGGTCGCTATCTCCGTCTTCAATACTTCATAAGCGGCGCGTCGGCATTGGGCGGTTCACGATCATCGTGAATGAAGTGCGAAATCGTCCACTCATTTGGCCTTCGTTCAAGTGTCTCAAGACCCTCGGATCGTTGAACCAAGAAGAATTGAGCCCATAGGCTCTCTTCCCTTGCTTGAGGGTATCGGCTCGGTCGTATCGATGCTTTGCCGCCTCGATTTCCTGAGTCCAAGTGACGGCAAGCCTCGGAGGCGTGCAACGCGTCGTTTTAGAGGACTACGTCGATGACGCCGAACGCTACCAAAGTGGGAGATCACCGGAAGACACGGCGGAGGAGGATGTCAAGACGGCGGAAGGTGGCCGTCACTGCTCCGACAAATTCTCCGCGGCGGAGGAGTGAAGACACTGCTGATCAAGCAAGTGTTCTTCGCGCTGACAGTTCAACCTACACCGAGAGAGGTGCTCGTACAGTGAGGCCAGGAAGGCCATCAGTGCCGGCGACAGGGAAGAGGCAGCCATTTCGGTTTTTTAATTTTATAAGTATGTGGGGATGATCATCTTGGATGGCGGATGATCCTTTTTATCAAACAAGGAATAAATTCGGAGCGTGAGACGAAGAGACGCATCGGGGAGCCGAAGCGGATTGGCGACGAACAGACGCGCGCATCGGCGATGAAGAGACGCATCGGGAGCCGAAGCGATGGCGGCGACAAGTGGGTCATGGCGATATTATCCGAGAGCGGTTATTGTTAGAACCGCTGCGTGATACTAATTAATATCACGAGCGGTTCTTGTTGAGCAACCGTCGTGATACTTCACGACGGTTGTGTTTAAAAACCGTCGTGATCTTGATATATCGCGACGGTTCGTGTTGAACCGCTCGTGATACTTCACTGACGGTTTTCAAAATGAACCGAAATCGTGATATTGCCTCTTCACGAGCGGTTTTTAAGCGCGGCCCGTGCCTGAGCGGTCTCTAAACCAAAACCGCTCGTGATTGAATAATACCGACGGTTTTGGTCAACCGTGCGTGATGAGCGTCGATATTAGCCTTTTCAGTAGTAGTGGGCCCCGACTTGTCGGGACACGTCCATCGGCAAAGTGACTCGTCGTCGGTTCGTCGCTACATAAAGTCGACTCATCGGGTCCGCGTCATTGCGCAAAGTTGTCTGGGCTTTATTACTCTCAAAAGTAATGGGGAGTGAATGCGTAGAAAGAGGGTGGTGTGGGGTGTCCCAATGCAGAATCGTACTTGTTGGGTAATGATGCATGGGAAGCAGACCCGAGGAGGAATCATGTGGCAGCGCTGCGTCATGTCTCTGCTGGAAGCAGACCCGTTGGGTCACGTCGCTGCTGAAAATGGCCTCGTCGGTCACGTCGTCTGAAAAGCTAGGAAGGTAGAGTTGTCATTTCCCTAAATCGTGTGGTCTTGTCATTCGGAAAAGTTCTTTGGCGAGGCGAGTGTTGTCATATCGATCTAAAAAAGTGGCGGCGAGTGTTGTCACGTCTTACTTTGCAAAAGTGGTCATGTCTTTTGCTCTGCCTTTTCTGCGAGAGAGAAGTGTTGTCGTCTTACTTTGTGTTCTTGTCGATTCGTGTGGTCTTGTCGTTACGAAAAGTAAGTGTTCGAAATTGTCTCGAACATTAAAGATTTATGTGTCCAAAATTTGGATTTTAGGTTTCAGAAATTAGGGTTTCATGAATTCCCACACAAAGTATTTATAACAGAATTAGACAGAGGCATGCATGATACAGAGGAGTACAACAACGACTCAAAGGACTGTGATTGATAATGCTACTGGTTTATTCTCATTCATGACGGACTGTGATGTATAGATAAAGAGTGGATTTTACAATCTCATTACAACTGAACATCTACTTGGCAAGAACAAGAAATAATTGAAGAAAGATCGCAAAACTAACTATCTTAGCTAATTTCTAAAGCATTTTGTCTACTCTTTCCATCCTTTCATCGAGTCTTTTAAGTCTATTCTCTTCATTTTGCGTTGGTAGATCAGAGGGTCGAGCCACTAGACGAATACAACAACACCACGAGAGTCATCCTGCAAGGCAACAATTTGCATTGCAATATCTTGAACTACTGGGACAGCTTCATCGGCCCACTGCCAAAACCGACATATTGTGCTCTGAAAAAAAAAATTGCTGTTTGAATTGAAAAAAAACAACATGCTATTTCGAATGGAATTCATTCGTGATGATTAGGCACAAGTTACCGTAAGATTTTGAACACTTCATGAACACTCGGGATGGATTCGTTGGCGTATGCGAGGTGAACACATTCACCAGATCCCTGCAACGAGGGCAAACCATGTCTTTGCCATGATGATTCTAATTATGCCGCTTCACTCGAAAGTTAGATGAGGCCGAAGACATCCTGTTAAAGACTGGAAGAAAGGAGAAGAGGAAGTGAAGAGTGAGGTGAATGGTAGCCAACGCATCCATATATAGCCAACGGCTGAATTGTAATTGGGTTGAAGAAAATTCGCGTCCATGGCAAATAGAGGAGAATCGTGTGGCAGTGTTGCGTCAAGTCTTTTCGGTTTAGTACATTAAAATCATGAGGTACAGTTATCATTCGTACTCACTATTTCAGAGAACATTTTGTGTCAATAAATCACAATGTCATAATGCATAATGATATTACATAAAGCACAATGGCACAATGCACAATAACATTACATAAAATGCATTATACGGATATGACATTACTTATGGTACATCCTCCCGTCGCTTGCACCAACGGTGTAGCTAATCCTCGGGGAAGGTGAGCCTGTCAGGGGAGCGATGTATGTCTCGGAAGCCATAGTAGGGGCGCTGCGTGGGAGGCGTCACTACGGTGATCTCAGTGTAGGTGTCTGGTTGAGGCCTGAGCATATCGTCGACCCACTGCTGCTCATCCTGCAGGAAGGGTACTAGGTGAGTTAGTCCTTGGTTTCGTGCAACAGGAAAAATGTTGTAACCACGTTAAAGCGTACCTGAGTATGTGGTCGTGGCCAAGAATCCTCCTGGCCAGTCTGTGTTGTAATATTGGACGGTGTACCTTGGTACATCTCGTCGAACCACTGGTCGCGCTCCCGCACGTGTGACTGAACGCCGTGTGCCAATGGGCCCAACCCGTAGTCCCGACGCTGCGGCGAGTCAAGGTCGTTGTCTGCAGTGGAACACCTTCGCTCCGATGAGGAAGTCCTGTCTTGCGCCTCCCTCCATGATGACGATGGCTGAGGCAAAGTGTTGTTCACTGGTAAGTGCTGCAAGAACAAACGTTAGTGTCAGATACATTCGAAAGGAGCACATTGATAAATACTGACGACAACAACCTATGGCCCGAGGCATATCGAGGTCGAGGCGGCCGTAGAACTGCGATGACTCCCGAATCACGACGGACGTGCGGAGGGCGGTCTTGAGGAGAGTGCGGAAATGGTAGGGTGGAGGTGCCCTCGGTGTTCGCGATGTTGTACATGAACGTCGCTGTGGCGACCACAGATTATGGTCCTCATTGCAGCCCTCGTGTCATCGGTCATGGCGTGCACCGTGCGTAGGAGGCGATCAAAGGTGTTATTGTTCCCACGGCGTAGAGTGCCAGCACCCTTGCACTGGATACGATCAAGCCTATAGTACTACAAGGAAACCGACAGTCAGTTAGAAACGTGTTTGTGGGACGAAAATTCTATGAAGAATGTTTTACCGTCTCGTTGTGGTGTGCCGCCTAGTGACGGTCGGGACTTGCTAGTACAAGTCATTGTGCATGACCTCCACTGGACGTTGTGGCGCCGGCCCAATAAGCCTACACCTGGTGCGCGGAATGTACCACCCCAAGTATGGAGCATATGTCTCGATGTTGTAGCCTCGTAACTCATGCACCACATCCGTCGCCGCCCTCGATGCCCATAGCATCATCCACAACTATTATGTCTGCCTCCAGTCATCGCTCTTCCGGCCTTTCCTCGTTTGCCTGCAATTGAATTTGGATGTTAGAAAATCAAAGTTAGACATGTAGCTAATAGGTAGAGCGATGATATCGAAAAACGACATACCCATGGGCCTTCACTGGAAGTGGTCGTACCGATGTCGATGGCACCTACTGGTAAAGGCTAAACTATCTCATGACCCGCTGGCGGTTGTACGGCTCGACCATATGGGAGAAGGCCAGGTGGCAGGTCGTCAACCAATGTGTCTCGTCCTGAGTGCACTGTGAGGACAATCCATAGGCGGCCGTGTCTACAAGGAACTATGCAGTCCATGGCCACCAGATGACCTCATCCTCGTATAAAGTCTCAAGTAGGTTATGGAACTTAGGGTACACATATCTCGGTCTCTCCCTGTCCCACCCTAGCGTACAACGTGTCCAACGCATACCCATTGTAGGCCCATCGACGGGGTCGTTGCCTCCACCATGATCGTAAAGCTCGGCACTCAACCGGAAACGGTGCACGGTGCTCTGAAAATACGGCCGGCCAACTGGGAAGTGCTTCCATGACCATAACTGCAGCAGGGTGTTGCATACCACGAGCACTAGCTCCACTCCCGTACTGCGTTGAGAGGTATCGCACAACCCTCGATAAGTGGTGCAAAGCACCGTGGAGTCTCAACTATAATGTGGCACCTCGTTAGGCCAGGTGTCCACCAAAGACTCTGCGAGTTGGATGTAGCTAGGGTACACGCAATCTCCCTGAGTGGTAGGAAACAAGATCCATCCGAACAGGAACCAAAGGTACGCGAGTAAGTGTGTCCTCACTGCCTCCTCAGTCGCATGGATGGGGCAGGTCATGTACTCATGTAGCCATGAATGTGGCACACCCGAAATGTTATCAGGGATCGGGTGACCGAATCTGTTAGCCATACGCACCTTTCAGTCTACTCGCCTAGGAGGTGGCACTACTGGAAGACCGCGTAGTGGCAAACCTGTAAGCATAGCTACGTCCTCCAGAGTTACGGTCATCTTCCCTCATCGGAAGTGGAAGGTGTGAGTCCTCGGTCTCCAACGGTTCATGAGCGCAGATAGGAGTGCTGCATCAAACTGGAACGCATGCAGTATGTCCAACATGTGGGCAATGGGCGAGACACAGGTGTCCGCGGTCTTAGGACATCTTGCTTTCGTCGAGAGGCTGCTCTCTGGGGAAGCTCAGGACCAGGCTCGGAGGGTCGACATCGGACAACCACTCCCGGCAACGGTGTCGCCCATCGGCGTCGTCGAGCGGCTTCGACAAGCGTCGTTAATCGGAGATCTGCTCCATCTCTGCCGAGAGTGAAACAACATGTTAGTCCGCAGGAAAAACATGATGTATAGCACAAAAAACAAAGCGAAACATATGACAAGAGATCAAATCATGCGTACCATTCTTGAATGTAATTAAAATGTAAACAAAGTAGGGTCGTGATATAACCATAATGCGTTAACATATGCCCCAGACAACATAACATTACGGCCGTACACAATGCAACAATACAACTCATACGGTCGTGATTAACACCATATGCACACCCGTACAACATAACAGTACATATGACCATAATGCATTAACATATGACCCATACAACATAACATTAGGGTCATACACAATGCAACTCATACAACAATAGAACTTACACAAGGCATTAAAATAAGCATGCAACATCACGATAGCGTAATTATATCTTGGTCGCTACGGTGCGTTGCTTGTGTTAGGTCTGTTTGGGCAGCGGCTGATGGAATGTCCAACTGTCTTGCAAAGTCTGCATCTGGGGCGGCGAACCCGTTGCCCGTGCTGGCTGTCGTCCATGTCGTTTTGGATGCGTCATGACTAGTGTCTTCCATGGCCGAGTTGCTTTAGTGCGTCGTTCGGCCCCCACTTCACTTGCCCCGCCTAGAGATTCCTGTAGTGCATGTCCAGGCCGTACAAATGGAACTCGGCACTCCAAGTGCCATATAGGTGGTGGATATCGTAGTACTCGATGATGTAACGCTCTGAGGCTTGGCGCCACGCCGCGCACACCGCATACACATGGGAGCTTGGTTTGTGGAGAAGTCGCGGCTTGTTGCAGGTGCACAATGCTTCGTCACCAATCGTGCAGACATGCTTCCAATCCCCTCTAGCGTGGCCCATCACGTACTTCTCCCTGCACTGGATCTCGAACTTCTGCCTGATGTCATCCATGGTACGAGCAACGTGCGAACGAGCTTTGTTGATCTTCTTCTCTATATGCGTGCATTACTTCCGAGAATTGCTTGCTGTCCTCTGATGCTTCTTGGCCATCATGGCTCTATTAATGAAGTATCCGACGATACGGTTCCAACTCTCCTCCACGATCGCAGTGATCGGCAGGGATCGGACACCCTTGAGAACACCGTTTTACACCTTGGACATGTTGGTCATTGTGATCCGTACCTTGCACCATCGGTGTCGTGCAGCAGGGACCATTTTTCTAAGTCAGGTGCATGCCAGTTAATCCACTGCGTGAGCACGCCCCAACTCTCGCGGACCCTCCTACCGTTGCCCTTGCCTTGGTGTCCGCCGAGTTCCTCAAATGCTTCTCGGTCTCCTTGTCGAGCTGTCTCCACACTGCATCGAACTTTCACCTTTGGTTCTGCATGCAGAGCTTCTTGAACATCTTCATAAGGTCCTTGCTTTGAAACCTTGTGTGGAAGTTCGCGTGAGATGCCTCATGCACCAATGGCTCCTGACATCGTTCCACTAGAACGGCGGTTGCGTCCCGATTTTGCATCGTGCTCAACGCGGACAGCAACCCAGCATTGTGGTCCGAGATGACATACACATCTGGGCGGTCTTGGACCACCACCTACTTCACATTGGACATGAACCACAGCCAGCCATCGATGTTCTCGCTCTCAACAATTGCAAAGTCCACAGGGAGTAACTGGTCGTTCGCATCAGCTGCAACCGCGGTGGGGATGGTACTCTTGTACTTCCCAAATAGGAAGGTGCCATCCATCATTAGCATGGGATGACATTGCTTAAAACCTTCGATCGCCTGACGGAAGGCCCAGACGACCTTATCAAGGACAAAACAATTGGGCCCCTTCGTCGGATGCACCCGGTCAAACTTGTTTATGTAAGCCCCAGAATTTGATTCTATAATTTGATGCAGCATTCTTGGTACTAGGTTGTAACCCTCTTCGAATGTCTGGAACATTCGCTCCACAACCTTCCATTTCGCCTGCCATGCCTTCTTGTAGCTGACCTGGAACCCCACCATATTGGCAACATTCGCCATTAGAAGCTTTGGCAAAATGGAAACATCTCCAGTGACAAGGTGGCTTATCAGGCTGGCAACATACGAGGATGTCATGTTGCGGTGCCTATGAAGGTGCTCGGCTAGCTCACATGTGTATTCCTTCAGCACGGTTATCTGGAAGCCCGTGGCTGCGGCTATGAACAACTGCGCACGGACGTTCCCAGCACAAGATTCATCGACACACCTAACGATGTAGGTGTCGGGGTTGGACCTCTGCACCCGATACGTCCAACCAATGTTAATTACGTATCTGGAAATAGCATGCTGGGCGTCGCTCTTGTTAGGGAAGCGCTGCCCTAGGAGCAGGGTGTCTTCATTGAACCCCTACTCGCCCCCTCTGGCTGTGGTAGAACCAGCGATGCCAGCTGCGACGTCGTCCAATCTTGAGGGGACGTAAGCATTGTTGGTGTTCACAAGACCACCAACACACCCCGTAGTATCTTCTCTGTCTTCCTCGTCTTCGAAACTAGATGTTTTCACGTCCTCCTCCTCCTTGCTTTCCACCTCTTCCGGCTGGTCGGCTAGGTACTCGTGGCAATCAGTACGGGCTACCTACCATTTCTCCACTCCTTCGTTGGGCTCAAAATTGTCAGCACGCCTCCTCGGTCTGCATCGTCCACTTCCTCGCTCGTGTCTCCTCCAACACCAGAGGCCAACGTAGGCTCCTCCTCACCAGCAGCCTCACCGGAACCACCCACGCCGGATGTCCCCGTCCTCTCCATGAACTGAACATATACCATTGGCCGCGCATATATCGCAGCAGCAGGGTTGCAAATAATCTCCATGTAATTGGCCCATGAAGCGTCACTTGACACCTTTATAAGTTGCCAAACGTTCTCCCCTCCATCACCCACCACCGAGACATACAACGCCTCGATACGCAGCTTCATCCTTGTAGTGGCGCGATCGAACGCGGACCACACGCACCGCCTTAGCTCTGAGAGGCTCATGTCCTTCAGACCCAGCGCCTGGATCATTGTTCGGTCACAATTCGACAGGTCCGCCTCGTACGGTCCGTCGCGTACGAGAGTGTTCCCGTGGAACACGAACAGATCTTGAATCTCCGCCTTGAAGTACCTAACACAGGTGCATACGAAAAGAGTTATCGGTTTTTTAAATGAGTTCTCCTATTAATTTTGTCATGCCCACTTTACACCATCTTTTCATACTGCATCTTTTCAATTCTATTTTTATTGCATCTCGTGCACATTTAAGCATTTAATGTCCTCTAGGTAGCTACCTATTTGAGATATGTTTGTTATATACCTATAATGGCTATAATAAAAATATGGTTGTATTTGTATACAATTGTAGCATTTCTAATGTCATTATCTAATTATTTCGCAAGATTATAATTTGGACCAACTAAATAAGTGTGATAGACCATATAATGATTAGCATGGCATAATTAATTTGTAGCTATCTAGTCAGCATACATGCTATGGTATATATAAACACTTTTTAGTTATAAATATTACACGCTAAACAACCTCGGAATTTTTTTTGAAATTTTATATTCAAGTTCCTGACACTATGCAGGTCATTGTGTAATTTTACGTCCAAGTATATACACGGCATGCATCTAATTGCCCACACTAAGTACAAATTACCACACTAACAACACTAAGTCTTCTAAGTCAAGTAAGAGTATTCACGGACTGCACATTGCTACCATTAAGCTAATTATGTGCTAATCACGTTACTAAAACTATAGCTGCATGTCGATGATAGTTACATTTTCTTCATGCTCACAAGACGATGCACAACTTCCGCGATTGCGTGAACTTCAACTGCCCTATGCTTCGCGTCTCTTTTCGCTTCTTATATGGTTCTCTTCCGATACCTGTTCAGACGGTCTGAACAGACCCTCCGATCGGAATGTCTGATTCCGATCGGACAGTCCGAATAGACTCGGGCCAAAATAGAAATAGAATAACTTCAAAAATACATAACTAATTCAAAGTAACTCCAAATCAAGTGAAACCAATTTTGATAATTTTCTTATTAACTGAACTTTAATTTGGATTAGGTTTTAAACTTATCTTTGTCTCAGAAATTATAGTTTTTGGAAATTAATCCAAAACCAAATTATTATTATTATTTTACACTAGAAAATGCTTTAAACTTCGAAAATTCATAACTAATTTATGTGAACTCCAATTGAGGTGAACCAAATTATTTTGGTCTTATAATTTTATTCTCTATTTATCTATGTAATTCGTATATCCACCACTATTCTACAAAATTTCACTAAATAATTAAAATCGGATAAATAATGGCAAAGTATATTTTTCAGCCTTTTTGCAAAACCTGATTTTCAAACTACTATAACTTTCACTTGTTAACTCCAAATGGAATAATTCTTTCAATTAAATTAATCTAAAATCACCATCTAGCTACTGTAGAAAATTCATGTATTTTTTAGCTCGCGAGTAGTATCGTAACTAGTAACAGATAATAAGAGTGAGACTTCTAGATAGACCTAACCTAACTAAATTAGACCAACCGTAGATTTTTTTTTTCGTGAAATTCTGGGGTGCCACGAGACCGAGACCATACTTTGTCCCTGCTGGTACGTAACGGGCATCCCCTAACTCCGTCCCTGGCCAATGATATGACATGATTCCGTTCTCGTTCCGAAGGATTCATTGGCCAGCCGGTGTAGCAACATCAGAAGATGATAAGACCCTGTCTGGTTTGGCCCCGCCTAGTTCTTGGACCATGCATGAGGTGCGGTACAGTTTTGCTGTGGCGTTAATTGCCGGTATTTTGGCCGCAGTAATTAATCAGCACGAACACGATCGGTATCAACTATCAATGCATGTGCAATTGCTAGCAAACCAATGTACGTAGGCCATGGCAGTCGACAGGAACGGAGCTGAATATTACTGTGGTTTTACGAAGTATTCCGTGATCGATCCTATATTCAGGGGGCGGACCATGGGACCGGTGCTGCCGGTGTTGTAGTACTCGTTCAGCCACTCTCCGTCGGATTCAAATCCTCTGACATTGCTAAGTAATGTCACGGATGAACAGTTCTGTGATATTGCGTAACATCCGTCGGATCGAAAACGACGGATGAGATTAAAACACTGGTCATGAATACTGTTTAAAAATATTGTAGCAAAATACTGTAGCATGGTACTGTTTGCTGCACTGCAGCAGTAGATCTGATCCGTCCTTCCCAGATCAAACGGTTCAGATCTTTCGAATGTCACAGCACTGTTCATTAGTGACATTTAGGAATGTGAGGATGCAAATCCCTCTCCGTCGCCTGTCGTTCTCTTACTCTAGTTCTGTAGGGTGCAGCTACTGATCATTTTCACTGCTAGCATCCCTTGTTTTATTTTTGGATCCGCCGACTACATGTATGTAGGTTAGCAATGGTCGATGCGTGTATGTCACAAATTAAACTAGCCGGCAAAATTGACACGTCACCTCTCAAAGCACGCCACCTGACACGTCAGTGTTACTACGCGTATACACGATCGATCTCGGGTATACATTACCCGTATGAAGGTTGAGTTTCTGGACTAAATGGCACTGTTGGCGGTGGTTTTTACAGAAGTAGTTGTTCACGCGTCGTACTGTCAAAAATTACACCATACACGTGTCGGGGACTAACACGTGTCCGCTGCCGCTTCGCTCGAGGCCGGACCGCCACTGTCTGCTTGCCGCTTCGCCCTTAGCCCGGACGCGTCCTTGTTCGATCGCTGGCGGGCGTGCCACTGGCGCTTGTCCGGCCCTCGCCGGACGAGGCTCGCCTTACGCATGGCAGCCGGACGCGCAACTCTATCGGCCCCCTTGCTCGGCCAAGCCACGTGGCCTGCGTCGCACCTCCCTACGTCCGCACCTCCCTAGCCCAAACCGCCCCTCTGCCTCACACATGGCGTGCAGACATGCGGCTCTACCGGCCCCTGCCCAGCCGCGCCACGCGGCCCGCCCCTGCACGCCCTGCGCCCTACAACACCTCCGGATTTCCCGCCACCACCCATCTTTCTGTTCAATCCATCACTTTTCGTCGTTGCGCTGTCTGCGGGAATTGCGTTCGCGCTGCTATAAATACCGGAGTCACTCTTGCTCTTAGTCATTCTCAATTTCATTCTTGTTCTTACGCTCATCGCTGAGAGCACAAATAATAGTAATAAAACTTATTTGGAGATTAAAGAGTGTTTAAAGCAGTTCTTAGGACCGTATCAGTAAAGAACGACCCCTTGAAGACAAGGTAATTTTTTCTCCACTACATTTGGCGTAATTACTATAGTCGTAGTTAATCAACTACTCATAATCAACTACTATAGTCGCAGTCTTAATCAACTACTCATAATTAATGTAGTTAGTAGTCGTAATTAAATAGCCACAAATAATTTATTCTTAGTATATTACTACTTATTATTAAGAGGTAATTAATTAGTTGTAATTAATGTATTGGTAATTAATTAGTCTTTATTATTTAAGTTTGAATTAGTTAGTGATAATTAATTAAGTGGTAATTAATTTAGTGGTAATTAGTTAGACATAATTAATTTCTTGGTAATTAACTAGTTCTAATTAGTTAGCCATAATTAATTTCTTGGTAATGAATCGATGGTAGTTAATAAATCATAATTGTTTGAGTCGTAGTTTATTAGTGGTAATTACATTAGTCTTGCGATGAAGTGGTCGAATTTACGTGGCAATAATTAATTTGTTGGTAAGTAATGACTCATAGTTAATTATTGGTAATTTAATAAATATAATTATTTATGATTAATTTATGTTTATGCATAGTTAATTAGTCTTAATTACTTAATCATAATTAATTTAGTGGGAATTACTTTAGATGTAATGAATTACTTGTAAGTAATTTATTGACAAGTAATCAATTTGTTGCTAATTAGTTAATTAATCATATTTAATTACTCGTATTTAATTGCTTACTTGTATTTAATCAAATGAAGATCATCTGATCCACACACCCGTACCTTTGCCGCTGGGCGTACTACACGTGCGAGAACGTCCTCGTAAGAGAATCTTACGCACACATCGATTTTTCACATCTTACGTTGCATTCCACAAATTTCTAATTTCATTCGTGTGTAATGGCAGCTCGAGATGCGTTGCAACTTCTTCCAATGGATCGACGGCCCGGAAATATACGATAGGATATTTATCCAACAGAAGTACATGTTGAACCACACGATGTGAGCCGAGTGTTGGTGATCTGCCTTAGAGGCAATCATAGAGATGATTGTATCACGTCTATATTTATGAGTTATAGAATAAATGTTATTATATTCCTTGGGTGAATTATCATTTATAAAGATTAACAAGTATGTGACTGGTTGGTGAAGCTCTTTAACTTAGATGATATCATTCTAAATGTATCCCTGGTCGAAAGTCACTGGTCAAAACACTAGTGACTCATCGACCAACAAATGTATTGACTAATGACCATGTTTCACTGGTCATGGATATGATGACATCGAATCAATAATATGAACACGTGGTAGAGAACATGGTGTTGAATTGACCCACCTTGAGATACTATTAAGATTGTTATCATTTTATGTGTCATTAGTTGGTTTCAAACAATAATGATGCATAATTCTTAGACCTGATATCAACATGGTTTCCTACATGTGTAGTAGTACACTTAGGGGTTGCTAAACGCTACTTCATAACTAGGTAGCTTTCGGGTATGCTATGAAACATGTGGAGGGATGTGATTAGTCAGATATAGGATTTGCCCCTCCAAACATAACATGAGGGATATCTCTAGGCCCCTCAATGTGGTCGGATAAAGAAAGTGTATAGCCGTGCCACTAGTGGTCGAAGAGTCGACCACATGAAGTTATCCGTCACTTGATCAAGAAAGTATTGAACAGTCCATGGATGATAAAATATCTCACCTGAAGTTCTACCAGATATCGTGCGGCAAAGGAAGAATCATAAGCGGATCGTTTAGTCCGTCGATCTGAATCGGTCATATGGAATCTGAATTGGTAAATAATCGGTCAGACATGATCACTAACTGGTCGTAAGGACTTTACGAACTGATCATAACTAAATATGAACTAGTCGCGTGGATATACCAGTTGGCCATAAGTGGTAAGGACCTGGTCATAGATCATACTGCATAAGGGTCGTCCAGATATAATATTTATGTGTATTCGGCAATTTTTATGTCCTGCAAGGAACTGCTAACGACTTGTGGTCGAAAATGAGTTTCCGAGCCACAACTGATTATGCATGAACCTATAGGGTCGCACACTTAACGGGTTGGAACAAACGAGTTTGGGTAGCATCCTTCAAAGGCTCTTTATAAGGGGATGCAAGGGCTGTTGGGATGTACGTGAGTTGCTCCACCAAAACCCTAGTCGTCATCTTCTCGAAGGCCCTACCGTGGGTGTTGGTGCTAGCACACCGGCGTACGGCATTCCACCCCTAGACATGTCGATACCGTAGAGGTGCTGCTGCGCTGATTGAGGACGATCCACGACCTACGTAAGGAGCGTCATAGGTTGCTGGAGGAGACGATCGGTGTCGAGGACGTTAGACGATCGACTATGACCGCTTCATCGACGCGCTCGACGTTAGATCAGGCTGCTCCAGCTCTTCTTCTGCTGCACTGGGCGTCTAGTGGTATGATCTATGATCTCTTGCTTGCATGGCTTTCTGGTTTACGTTGTAGAATTTTTGAATTGCCAACTAGTGTAGCCAACCAGTATCCCTTCACCGAGACCTTCCAGCAATGCAAACCTTATATATCGGATCCTATTGAAAAGGCACCGGAGGAGCCCAGGACAGTAGGTGCTGGAGGAGGACCCCCTAACAGAAAGCTGAGTACGACGTGCACAATGCGTGGAAGACAAGGGTAAGGCTACTGCGACTGAGACCGGTGACAGTCATAGTTTTTTCCGTCCCCCGGGCGCACTCCATATTGAAGAGGTGAGTTATGTACAATTTGTATCCTGATTATGTATTTGACCTTTCGTTCGGCTAACATCATGCAATCGTTCAACCCATGTCGCAGAACATGGATGACTTCGACACTCACCGCCGACGTGAACAGTCCTGAGACAAGGGGAAGGCTTCTGCTACTAAGACCAGCAGATGTCATAGCGTTTCCAGTCGCCCGGGCGCACTCCATCTTGAAGGGGTGAGTTATGTATAATTTGCATCGTGATTATGTATTTGGCCTTACGTTCTGCTAACATCATGCAATCACCCAACCCATCTCCTAGAAAATGGATGACTTCGACACTCGTCGCCACCGTGAGCAATCACAAGACAAGGGGAAGGGGTTGATACAACACGAAGACTGATTTCAATCCTCTCTTTTTTCGATTCCAAAAATGTCACGCGTGTATCTTCGGTGTACGAAACCACGTGCGGCATTTAATTAGCAAATTACAAAGTGTATTCCTAAATTTTGTCACATTTATTTTTCAAATTTTAGATTGCAACCCCACATAAAATTTCAAAACTCACGTGACCCCCCCTCGGTATGGGGTTTCATGATTTCATGTGAACCTCAGTGTTTTCTGATTTCATGTAAATCCAGAACCGATCTACTCCGACAATACGCACATAACATACAAAATATGCGTACAAATATAGCACAACAAAAGTGCATAATATCTATGTAGTGCAATTATACATGGGATATAATATGGCTTACTCGTCTGAGCCATTCTCTACTCGCTACATTTGCTTCTGCATGCGCGTCCTGGTTTTGCGTTGAGCATGTCCCGTGGGATATGTTAGCCCATCCGGAGAGCGTGTATCGGTTCAGAGGGGGTATGGAGACCGTGGAGTGGGCGGAGGTGCATCAACAAGCTGACTCTGGCCCAGCTGTGTCTATCATGCAAAACTGGTTACCACCTGCAATCATGTCATTAATGAATGAATCAAGAAATCCACACCCGGATCGTTCGCCCCCCATGTACGATGTTTGCAAGTCATTTGGTGCGGAGCTCTGGCCTTGACCGTGCATTGTGCCAGCGACCCCAGAGGAGCTATGCCCTTAATCGGTGCCGTCTTTCGTCAACGTCTGACGAGTGGTGGGCACCTGGTGCAATAGTCCAAACTCGGTGCGAAATCTTGCTCCCTAGCGATGGCTGGGATGGTCGTATCCTCATCAGTTGACGGATGATCGTCCCCACGATCAACTGAAGGCGCAAGATGGAATGATAGTATGCTAAATAAATACTCAGGATCTAAAGTAAACATCTTGTACCTCCCGGAGGTGCAGTGCGGATGACCGTGGGGGAGCGCCAATCTGAGTACGGGGTGCAGACAACAGATATGATGCATCCTGACGGACGTGTGGCTGGAAGACGACATTATGTTAGCACAACCTGAGGCGTAATAAAAAACATGACATAAATTTGTCCGTAACTTACCTCACCGCCGATTTAGCGAGATAATCGGCGGGGAACCGCTGCGGCGCCTGGGTCGGGCCGACTTGGCGTGTCGACCTAGCGGGTGAGCACGGTCGGCCCTTCTATCTTAGCGTGCAGGGCGTAAATCTCTCGACCGATCGCAGCTCATGTTCTTTGTTATATTCTTTGACTCCACGAAGATATACTTCATAGTGCTTAGAAGCCCTAGTACGGTGTGCTCTGGGTTGCAGATGGTGGTCTCGAATGCGCTTGTGATCCACTGCAGCCGCTCGAACTGAAATGACAGACAACACTTGTTCAATAACAAACCGTACAAAAATAATCAATGAAACGAGCAAAAGTTGTCAGTGTTTTACGATGTCGTCACGCCGCGAAGCGCTGTGTTGATCGAATGAGTGATAGAGCCTCTCCTGGTGTGTGGCTTGCTCTGGACGCTTTGGTGGAGGACGGATGAGTCTGCTGCGCGAGGGGTGGAAAAAAAGCTCGTTAGTGGGCTCGTTGGCTCGTTATTTGATGAAATATTACTCCCAATTAGACTCGTTATTTGATGAAATATTGAAATTAGTCAATTTCGAATGAAATTGGATTTCACCCTGGCTCGGCTCGGCTCGGCTCGTTAGCTCGGTCATAAAAATACTTTCAAAATATATATGAAATGATATTAAATCAAACTATGTTAATTTCGAGAAAAGCTCGATAAGATGACTACCTGGCTCGTTATCCACCCGTATGAACGCAGTAGTGCGTACCACTTGATGTCTTGAGATGGTATGTAAATGCGTCGTGCGCTTCGTTATACATATGATCTCGATTTGATCCGTCTCCATCCAAGCCGTAACCCACTCATGCTGGATTGCTTTCCAGTCCTCAGCATGTCGGCCCACCCTCGATTGCCTACATTCGAGAAGGATTGATGTTTGAACAGCTGATGTAGGTATGAAGTGTAAACATTACTCGGATGGAGTTGGACTCACAAGTTAACGACTCACTGCAGGATCCTGCCTTCAGGAGGGGGCACAAGCTGGTACAAATCGAACTATCGCATTACACGCTTTGGCGTAAGGCTCCACTATGTGGGTAAACACCAAGTGGCAGGTCGTCGCCCATAATCTGGCGTCCTGCATGTATTGCACGGACAATCCGTGTAGCACTACCATGGTCACGAAATCTGAGCTCCATGGAGCCCATATGATGTCGTTATAGTGCAACGATTCGAACTCGTTGTGGAACGAGTAGAACCTCGCCGGTCTGTCCTTGGCCCAGCGTAACTGGGTAGCAGTCCACTAGTAGCCCATGGTGGGCCCGTCTATTAGGTCAGGCAACTCGGGGTACGGGTGCACTGCTTTCCCCAAGGAGGGTTGCCCAACAGGTAAGTACTCCCAACTCCACAGCTGTAGGAGCACGTAGCAGACGACAATGACCGGTTTCACACAAGTGTCGCGCAAAGTGTCACACAATTCCCTGTATGTAGCGCAAAGTACGGCTGGTCCCCAACTATACTGAGGTGTTGTTCCAGACTCCGCGTCAGCCAAAGACTCGACGATGTGGATGAAGTTGGGGTGCACCCAACCCCCTGTGTGGTGGGAAACAGGGGCAAACCCAAGAGATGAAGAAGGTAAGCGACGAGGTGGGTCCTAACAATCTCGTTAGGTGCATCCGCCGAGCATTGACTGAAATTCCTCAGCCATATCCGAGGGACACCAGGGGCGCTGCCCGGGACAAGTATGCCAAACCGATGCTCCAACCGGGCCTTCAAGTCTGCCCGCGGATAGCCTGGAACAAGTGGCTCACGCCTGATCGGAAGACCGGTCAAGAATGAGACATCCTAGAGAGTGGTCGTCATCTCTCCCTACTGAAAGTGGAAGGTGTGTGTCTCGGGTCTCCAGCTGTCGACAAGTGTTGACATTAGACACAAGTGTCGACATTAGATTGTCGTTTAGGGTGAAGTAGCGTCCGACAGATAGCAACCTCGCAAAGATCAACAAGCCCGTGTCCCTAAGGATTGGAATGTAGCATGCATCGAGCTTCCTGTAATGCCTCTTGGACCGAAGCACGAGGGGTGGAGTGCCATCCGCGTCTCCGGTGATCCACAACTTGCACCGGTGAAGTAGGTCCGGTAGAGGCATGACTTGCAAGAGATGGAAGACACAGATTATAAGTGAATAAATTAATAATGACGATGATTTACTGGAAATTAAAAATTACGACTAAATACAGGCAACAAATAAATATATCGTAATTAACTATGACCAAATTAATTACGACTAATTAAGTACGACCAATTAATGGATACTTAATTAATAACGACAAAATAATTACGACTAAATTAATACAAATAATTAAATACCACTAAATTGATTAGGAATAATTAATTACCACAAATGAATTACCACTAAATGGCAACTAGATTATTTAGGACTAAATTATTTATGATGAATTAAATACCATTAATTCAATCACAACTAATTAATTACCAACTAAATTAATTATGGTGACTAACTACGACTAATTAATTAAGACTTAATTAACTATGACTAATTAATTACAACTAATTAATTATGACTAATTAATTAACTAACACTAACTAATTATGACTAATTATTTCTTAACTAATTAACTATGCCATGAATAAATGTGTAAGATTAATTTAACTATGACTAATTAATTACGACCTAATTAATTATAGTTAATTAACTAACACAAATTTAATTACGCCTAAATGAAAACGACAAAATTAATTACACATAAATAACTACAACTAATTAAGCACAACTAATTAACTAACTATATAGTTAATAAAGAAAAACATATGAGAAAAAATTTACCTGCAAATATGACCGCTAATGACCTACAAAAACGAAATCAACCGAGACTTTGAAGGACAGAGCGAGCTAGAATGAGAGAGTGAGCGAGGATGAGAGTGGGCAAAGCGTCTTGTAGTCGGCCCAGAATTTATTGCTGCCCAACGCAAATCACGGCCGACCGCAGAGCGACGGGAGGAATCGTATTCGCTCCCGCGCGTGGATTGCTTGCAAAAAAAAAGCATGGGCAGTGATGGATGGACGTGACAAGAGGTGACAAGACGGGACAAAGGGGTTTGCAATGAGTTCGGGTGTGGGAGGAGGGGAACTACCGACGTGGCGGCGCATCCGTGTGGCACAGGAGCGGTCCAGGCGTGGGAGGAGCGGAGCCGCGCCATGTGGCACAGCGAGGAGGGGCAGGCATACCTGCGTCTTCGCGCGCCACGCGCCGCATCTAAGCTAGGGCGGCAGCGGGACAAGTGGCGTGTCCAGGCTAGGGGCGAGCCAAGGACGCGTGGGGCGCTGGGCGTATGGACAAGGCATGTCCATGCGCTAGGAGAGCGGCACCGGCCACGTGGCGGGAGGATGGAAGTCTGGACGCCAGATGAATGATGGAGGTTGAATTTGGATGTCAAATACGCGATTTTAGACACGTATCGACCACCGACATGTCTATAGGGTTATTTTTAGTCGCGGCCGATTCTGTAAAAACCGCCACCAACTGTGCCATCCAGGCCAAAAAGTAGTGTCGTCCAAGTCAAGCAAGAGATAGGAGTAAGTCGTCCGTGTGCACTGTACTCTAGTGGTCAAAGTCAAATGATCGCCGTCCTTTCATCAGCTTCACGCGGTGAAGATCGAGCTCGACGCGTGGCATTCCCGCGTGGATCCGGATTCACTGCTATCCATAGGGCCATACCTGTGTCAGGCCCCTAGGGTGGTCGGTACAGGAGAGGAGCGCTGTTTTTTGGTCGTTCGGGTGGCACGTGCCGTGTAATTTTCTAATGTGCACGGCCGAATGACCATTTCAACGCCATGTTTTACTGCCACCTGGATTAACAACGCTTTACGGTAGTACTGTAGTAAGTAATATAGAAATAGTGTACGGCTATTGTAGCGAAAATACTGAAGCAGTTTTACTGTACCTATTTGATACTGTGGCGTTTAATTTGAACTGTTCTTCTTGAATTGTATGATAAAGATAATACCTTAATATATGTTACCTTACTCTTCTGCGTTAGACAGTGTTAATGCAGAGGATATGTTTCCCCTGCCTGCGCTTCTATTGTGTTGGCGAGTGGCGACAGCCCACAGCACACCGGCGCGCGGGCCCACGCGGCATTGCGTGCGATCCAGAGCACTGGTCGAGCTGGGCTCTCGCACGTGCTGCCCAGTACCAAACTGGCCGCTGCTGGTGAGTGTGAGTGCGGAGTGCTGACCTTTGTCATCGAATCAGGTTTCAGGAGTACAACGAAATGAGAGCAACTAAGTTAAACGAGTTTGGGCTAAATTGATATGTTTTTTAAAGGGTAAAGTCCATTTTTCAATCTTGAATTTTTAAAAAGTCTGGAAAATAATCTTGAAGTCGAAAACCAGACATCGTAGGACCTCCACGTTTGCAAACCGGACAAAATGGGCCCCGCCTTTTCCACTTTGTTTTGTGCTCATGTGGCGGTCCACTTTGGCACGGTCGCCGCGCAACACGTCCGCTTCTGCTGCAGGTTAAATGGCGGACGACTTCGTCGGCGTCGTATAGGATCGTGTGTCGCCCGCGATTCTGCGATCGCGTCTGCGGAGCCGTTGGGCTCAACCCGCGCAACCCGGCGGCGTGGGAAAGGGACCTCGGGCGCTCGCAAGCCTTTACGACGCCTGAGCCGATGCGATAGCGGTGCCGCCACCTCTGTTGGCGACCAGCTCGCCCGCCGTAGCCGGTCTTTGTCGTGGCTGCCTGCGTCTCCGGGCTCGCGTGGAATCCTCGCCGGCGCATCAAGTCGCCCCGGATTGCCGGCGCCCTTGGTTTCTTCCTCGATCGCATCCCGTGCCCATCTTGCGTGAAACCATCGAGCTCATCGCCCTTGACTATAAATCCGCCATACTGAGCTACCTAGCCTCATTGCCATTCTCCTTGTCCTCCCAACTCCACCTTCTTCCTCGTAGAGCCACCCGAGCCGCGGCAATCGAAGCCGCACTAGCCGTCATGCTGCCCTCGCCGTTCCGTGGCAAGAGCTCCAATCTGGCCTCCGTGTCACGTCGTGTCCCCAAGAGCCGCCCCAAAATCCCTCAATCGATTTGGGCCCCGTCCCATCGAACTCGCACCACCGTCACTTTCTTCAAACCGGCCAAGAGCCACCGCTGTCGCCTCTCTCGTTGCGTCGGTGGGTGCTTCTTGAATTCCTCACAGCAGGAGCTCCGCCTCAGCTCCCCCGTCCGTCCCCGACCGCCGATTGGAGATCTCCATTCCTTGAGCGGCGCCTCCACATCAAGCTTGCCGTGCCGCCCATGGCTCCCGGCGCCAGCCCACTCCGGCCCTCCTCAGCTTCCAGCAACGGCACCGGTGAGTTTCCTTAGGCCCCATGATGCTCGTGCGCGCCCTCGCTCCTTTCCCCTCTGACTCCGGCGTCGGCGCCCCTTTCTACCCCTCAGATCCGGCCGCCGCATGCAGCCGCCCTGCCGCTCCCGACTATCCTCGGCCGTGCCTCCACCGCCCGTGAGTCCGCCTCCACCCCTACACTCCATTTTCCCCATCGCCGGCTACCCCCAGAAACCTTCTCGCCGGCGACAAGTATGCCCGAGTCGCCTCCGGCCTTTTCCCTATTTCGGTCCCCTCTCTGTGTTGCTCTGTGTATCCTTCTCGGTAGTCGTTATCGCCGTCAAGTCGTGCTTCTGGCGAGGTCTGGGCGTGCTCACGGATAACACCGTCGTCGCCGTCAAGTCGCCAAGCTTGACGTCTTCGAGGGGCTTCGGGTTCCTTGACCGGGTACTACTCTGGAACTCTGGCTCCTGAGACAATATAAGGGTGCCAGGTCGACCGCCACGTCAGCACAAAACCAGGGTGGAAGAGGCGCGGGGCCCATTTTGTCCGGTTTGCAAACGTGGAGGTCCTACGATGTCTGGTTTTCGACTTCAAGGTTGTTTTCCAGACTTTTTGAAAAGTTCAAGGTTGAAAAATGGACTTTACCTTTTTTAAATAAAATTGTAAAATTAGCCTCTTTCTACGGACAAAATGACAAAAATGATACATCTACCACACAAATTTACCACGGTAGTCACATGCCGCGATCCCAGACCGCGACAACCGACTTCTTTGTGCTTCGGATCATGACGTGGTATGCCACGTTACCGATCAGCAGCGAGAAGCGTCGTAGGCTACTGCGCTATTGGCGCAAGACGCATCTGCCGCGATCCGAGGCGCGGCAAGTCAGCTACCGCAATATGGGATCGCGGCACGTAGCTACTGTAGCAAATTCACACAGTATGCGTGTTATTTTTGTTATTTCGTTCGCGGAGAGCTAATTTTGCTATTTCGTTAAAAAAAAGCTAAATGATACAAAAATGCATCTTTTTTGTTTTTCCCACTAAAGTTTTTGTTGCAGCCAAGCTCGAGTGCTCGGTCGCATAATTCGGAACAGGAACGAACTCAACTTGCTATGCCGACCTTGCTCTGTTGCTCTGTAACTTTTTTTTATGTTCGTTTCTATTCGGTCCATATTAAAGAAGAAGAAATATTTTACCTACGAGTTGTCCACGGGAACAGCGCTCGAATCGTGACGGGCTAGGAGCCTAAAGATCTCCTATACCACTGCTCCTGCACAGTCCTCGATCTTAAGCCCCATCTCAATCCTCGTAAAATCCCGGGTGAGACACCCAATGCTGAGCCTCCGGCTCGAACACAGACGGACTGGACTGACGTCGCTGCCGCTAGCCAGCCGAGCCCCAGCTCGCTTCTCGCTCTGTAACTTTAGAATCACTTCAGAATCGGAACTTCGATTTAGCTTGGCATTAGCTTTGATCATTTTGAAAAATGCTAATTAATATGCTAAAGTAACGACTAATGACTAAGCTAGGACACGTGGTCCTTCGGGATGCTTTCCTTTTTCTTGTCGATGAAGTAATGGGGTTCCCTTGCTTTCCTGAAAGGGAGACGTAGAAAAACCAAAGGAAATCGAGCAAACTCTGTTTAAAAGCCTCCAAACCACCGTCGGATCGTCCCGTTCCCACCCTTTCCAAACTGTCACCCGACTCAGTGCTGAGTACTCTATGCAAGTTACTCTCTCCGGTTCAAAAAAAAAAAACAAATCGTTTTGAAATAAGTGCAATCATTCCCACCCTTTCCAAACTGTCACCCAACTCAGTGCTGAGTGCTCTATGCAAGTTACTCTCCCCGGTTCAAAAAAAAAAACGTTTTAAAATAAGTGCAATCAAACGGTGAAAACTTAAATTATCGATATTTTTTTTAATATTTAGATTAGATACATGAAATCATATATATAGATTCTACTCGAAAAGTAATTTGATAATATTATGATTTTATTAGGTTTTACAAATATATACTCTAATAATAATTAGTGCTCAAAGTTGTATTTTAGAGACCACATCGATACAAAAAACGATTTGTTTTTTAAACATAGGGAGTAATAAATAAAGTACTACTACTAGCGGTATCAAACAGGAAGAAACAAGGATTAATTTCTTATTTGCCATTAGAAGTTGACGAGCTCCCAAAAATGCCATCGATAAATTGTTCATCCCTTTTTTGCCACTCGTTCTCAACTTTAATCCTTGTTTGCCACTCCGGTTAGTTGACCGTAGACTTGGCCGTTGACTTGGATGCGAAAAGATGATTTTGCCTCTAAGTATGCTAAGATCTTTAGAGAATTGTTTGATATAGTAATATAGTTCCAAAAATTATTAAATTTTTAGGGGAAGTTTCTGACATAGTGTAGATTATTGTGTAATTTTTATAGGGTTTTATTTGTAACATGTTTTTCTCTAAAAATCTTTCAATTTACAACCGAAAAATTAAAGATTTTTAGAGAAAAACATGTTGCAAATAAAACCCTATAAAAATTACACAATAATCTAAACTATGTCAGAACCTTCCTCTAAAAATATCATAATTTTTAGAACTATATTATTATGTCAAACAATTCCTTAAAGATCTCAGCATATTTAGGGGCAAAATCATCTTTTCGCGTCCAAGTCAATGGCCAAGTCCACGGTCAACTGACCGGAGTGGCAAAAAAGGGATTAAAGTTGAGAACGAGTGACAAAAAAAAGAATGAGCAATTTTTTGATGGCATTTTTAGGAGCTCGCTAACTTCCAATGGCAAATAAGAAATTAACCAAAAAACAACCATCAATGCTTCCCATGTCATCGAGTTATCCCATTGGAAAATTCAATACGCGTATGGTTGAGGTTGAGGTTGCTTAAGCATAAGAAATCAGAATTTTTGGCTAATCTAGCAATTTTTCGTGACGTTTTTGTGGATCTGACCACGAGCAACTCATGTTTGCACATTTATCCTTTGTTGGCGCCACGGCCACCGTGCTTAAATTAAATCGCCGCCGCCAGCGTGCCCATCGACCCTTGCTTCGCCGCCCGTCATTGCCCGCCCACCGCCGCCTCCCACCATCGAGGCGTTGGCGCGATCTTGCCCATTGTTAACACACGGCCACCATGCGCCAACAGCCCTCACTCCTCCATGTGTAGGTGATTAGGTTAGTGGTTAGTTAGGGTTAAGGTTAGACTGAAATTTGAAAGAATTTTAAAACATAACAAATGAGTTCAAAAAAGTATAAATGTTTTTGTGGAGCCTCCCAACAACGTGTACTTGCTTGTATAAATTTGCTATAATTTTATTCATTCAGAATTTTTATCGCTATTTCGTATAAGTGTCATGTTTGTACGAATTTGTAAATGTAGAAAATGAGCTCTAAACATTATGAATTTTATTTTGAAGGCTCCTCGCGCAGTAGACTTGATTGTGTAATATTTCGGCAATTTTATATGTGTTTTGGTATTGTCTCGAAAATTTCGATTTTAGGTCGCGAAAATTTCGATTTTAGGTTTCGGAAATTAGGGTTTCATGATTTCATGTGACATGGAATGTATAAAAAACTTCATTGCAACTCCATTGGAGATGTCGATATACAATATGGTGCTGGAGTACACACGTAACAACCAAAATACATGTACAAATATAGCAAAACAAAATCACATAACACACGATACTATATGGCTCACTCGTCTGAGCCACTACTCTCTGCCTCCTGCGGCTGCTGCGTCCGCGTGTGTGGCCTTATTTTGCACCGAGCATGACCCATGGAATACGTCCACCGGTCCGGAGAGTGTGTGTCGGTTCGGATGGGGTACGGAGACCGTTGAAGCGGAGGTGGACCAGTAGGCTAACTCTGGAGTAGAGTCTGATAGGCGTACATATCGTCGTGATGAGCCATGCCGACCTGGGGGGGCACCTCCGAAGAATTCATCCATGACAAAGGCTATAAAATCGGTCTGGGGGTACGATGCCTGTAACTCCAGTTGTGCGGATGAGCTTTAGCCTTGAACTTACGGGGTTCCCACGTATCCGGAGGAGCTTTGGCCTTGAACGTACGGTGGGGCAGTGAACCCGGAGGAGATCTGCCCTTGAATGTACAGTAGGACAGCATACCCGAAGGAGTTTTGCCCTGCGTACGCTAGAAACCCTGGCTGCCATTGTCCGTACCCTGGCGCCGTGTACGGCTCCCTAGCAGGAGCTGGGAGGCCCGTATCATCATCATCAGTTGACGCGAACTGGCCGTCACCCCCACGCCCAACTGAAGACTGCAAGACGGAACGATGTTAGTACAAATAAACACTCTGGATGTAAACTAAGAACCTCGTGCCTCCCGGATGTACAGTGTAGATGACCGAGGGGGAGCGCCAGTCTATGTACTGGGTCCAAACGGCAGAAGTGATTCATCCCGACGGACCTATGGCGGGAGAACGACATGATGTTAGCGGAACGTAAGGCATAACCAAAAAAACTGAACGTAGATTTATACATAGCGACTTACCTCCGCGCCGACCTGGCCCTCGGATGACCGACGGGGAACGCTACGACACCTGCCGGACTCGCTAGGTTGTGGTGACCTAGCGGGTGAACACGCCCCTCCACTTGGTGCCCAATGCGGAGGACGTCGTCCGTCGAACGACCGCAACTCAAGTTCTGTATTATCTTCTTTATCTCCATCGAGATGTGCCTCAAAACTTTTTTATATCCCACCGGGGTTCTATCTGGGCTACAGAGGGCGGCCTCTGATGCGCTCTGGACGCACTACGTCCGCTCCAACAGCAGTGACATATGTAATAGGTTCATTAACAAAAAAAACCCGAATGTCCTCAATAAAACGACCAAGGGTTGTAAGTGTCGTACGGTGTCGTCACACCGCGAAGCGCTGTAGCGATCGTACGTACGGCAGAGGCTCTCGTGGTACGTCTGCGAGGTCACCCAGTCCGGGCGCTCTGGTGGAGGAATGGTGAGTCTTGCACGCGTCCGTGGCATGTACCACTCCAAGTACACACCGTACGTCTCGAGGTCGTACGGACACGGCTCATTCCAGACATCCATGTGCGTCCCGTCCGTCCATGCCATAGTCCTCTCTTCCTGGACCAGGCGCCAGTCCTGAGTATGCCCACCGACCCTCGATTGCCTGCATTTCAGGAAGGATTTATGTTAGAAAAGAAGACGTAAGGACTGTAAACATTACTCGGATGAAGTTTGACTCACGAGTACGGGCTCATTGCGAGGAGCGCTGCCGTCGAGGAGACGAGTGGTACCGACCAAACTATCGTATTATGCACAGCGGCGCGTGAGACTCCACCATATGTGCGAATACCAGGAGGTAGGTCATCATCCACAGTCTTCTGTCCTGGATGCATTGCACGGACAGCCCGTGTGGCGCTACCGTGTGCAAAAAATCGTGATACCATAGACACCAAATGATGTCGCTCTCGTGCAACGACTCGAACTCTTTGTAGTACAACGAGTAGCACCTCTCCGGTCTTTCGCTGGCCCAGCATAGATGGACAGCAGTCCACCGTAAGCCCATAGTGGGACCGTCTACCTAGCCATGCGGAACGGGGTACGACTACGCCGCTATCTCGATGGTCGGCCGGCCAACAGGGAAGTGCTCCCAACTCCACAGTTGTAGGAGCATGTAGCAGTCGGCCAGGTTGGTACCAGTCGTGCCGCGCCGCGTAGCGTTACACAACCCCCGGTATGTAGCGCAAAGGACAACTGATCCCCAGCTGTACTGAGGCATCGGCCCAGCCCCCCGCGTCAACCAAAGACTCAGCGACGTGGATGAAGTTAGGGTACAAAAAATGTCCCTTTGTGGTTGGAAACAGGACCCAACCAAAGAGTTAGAGAAGGTAAGCAACGAAGTACGTCCTAACGACCTCATGAGGTGCACCCTGCGGGCATTCGTTGAACTGCCGCACCCAAGCCCGGATGACACCACGTGCACCCTCCGGGAGAGGTTGGCTGAACCGCTGCTCCAGCCTAGCCTTCCAGTTCGTAAACGGAGGGCCCGAAACAAGCGGCTCACCCCAGATCGGGAGACCGATCAAGAACGAGACGTTCTGCAGTGTGACCATCATCTCACCCCACCGAAAAGTGAAAGGTGTGCATCTCGGGCCTCCACCCGTCGGTAAGTGCCGACAGCAGGCTGGCGTCTTGGGTGAACTGGCATTCGACGGAGACCATCCTCGTAATGGGCAACAAGCCCATGTCCCGAAGGATCAGGACGTAGCGATCATCACCGCCCCAGCAGTCCCTCCACGCCCGAAGCGCCAGGGGCGGAGGGCCATCCTCGTCAGCGGTGAGCCACATCTTGCACCGGTGGTCGTCATCGTACAAGTGTTCCATTAGTGCCGGTAGAGACATGGCTTACAACACATGGAATAGAGAGAATATTAGTGAGAAGGCGGCTAATGACCATAAAAGATTGTAAATTAAACATGCTAGCTTTTTAATTGCAGAGTAGTTTCTCTGGGAGATAAGCAACATGATAAGCTAGCTTAATTAGATTATGCTCCTTTGTTCTTCGATGAATGCATTTCTTATTATTTGATTTCGCTTTACGACCAAACTAACACTACAAATTAATGTACACTACTTTATTAATTGATTACTACTAATTATTTCGTAACTAATAAACATTATAAATAAAAAATTACGACCAAACTACATGCGAACGACAGTGGTTAATAACGCTGAAATGTCTCCAAAAATATAATCGATAGAGCAAGAGAGTGAGCGAGCGACTGCGAAATGAAATGAACGAAATCGTGCTCGCTCCCTCTAATTTATAGCCGCTGCTCGAAGGGAATCCTTATCCCGCGCTCGCTAATTAAGCCATGCATTTCGGGGGATAAATATTTGATAGATGAGACAAGGAGGTGACGGGATGACGAGTGATTGATGCTTTCGGTGGAAAAGTAAGGCAAATGGAGGGAGTGACTTATTCAGATGTTTGGGCAAACAACACATGGCACAGTTTCTGTTGATTCATATAAACAGGACACTTATACGGAATAGCGATAAAAATTCTGAACGAATAAAAATTATGGCAAATTTACACAAGCAAGTACACGGTATCAGGAGGCTCCACAAAAAAAAAATTGGACACATTTGCGCTATTTTAAAATTCTTCCAAATTTCAGTCTAACCCTAACCCTAACCACTAACCTAATCACCTACACGTGGCGGAGCGAGGGCTGTTTGGCGTACGACCACCGTGCGCCAACGGCCGATGTGGCAGCGAGCAGGCTGGCTGGTGGGCACGCGGCGTCGGCTCCGGCGTGCCAACGGTGCTAAATATGCAAATACGAGTCGCTTGTAGTTAGATCCGTAAATACATCACGAAAATATGCTAGATTAGCCAAAAATCCTAAAAAACCAAACTTGAATTTCTTCAATTAGCTTTATTTTATCTGTCTAATTCTTCCGCCGGGTAGATGTTAATCACAACTTTGACAAAAGTTCAACACTTTCGTAACAACAAACACGCAGTGGCCTTAAATAGTTAGTGCAGTGCACATAAAGCAAAGCAATGTAAGGCATTACATAGCGAGTTGTAAATTTACCCGTGGATAGTCCGACCGATGTCGCGCGATACAGAGAATCTGCGGTGCATAATATATTAAAAAATAATCTACACCGCCCCCGATAAAAAATCATAGGTCGGTGTGGTTGTCGCTAGGCTCGCTGTTAGCCAGCTTCGACTTGCGTAAGGCCGAGCCCTGACGCGTCCAATTAACCACGGGACAAGAGAGACAGAGAACACAAGATTGTACAGGGGCAGCAAATGCTGGGAGTTGATTGGCCAACCACTATACCTGGCAAAGCAGATAAAACACGCCTCCCCGGCATTACTTTCACGCGGTGAATCCTGACACCACAACACGACGGCACGAGTGCACACCCAACACACGGTGAGCGAACGGCGATTCTCGCGAGCTAGCTAAGCAAATCACCGGTTAGCGGCTTTTTTGGCTTTTTTTTTTAATAAATACCCGGGTTTTTACCCTATCCGGTCCGTGTTAAAGAAGAAAGCACTGTCTCTCAAGAGCGACCACGATAGCCAACCGTGAACCGTGAAATTTGAGCTATAGCTCTCTCATTTTTACCGACTAAACCCCAGCTCAATCCTCAACAACCTCTTCACCCACACATACCCCACCCCCCACACACCCACGCACGCGCACACACACACACCCAGCCCAATGAGACACCCAGTTGAGTTTCAACACTCGAACTTGGTTGGGTGGTTTGGCCCCAGCCAAAGCACACCAAGTGAGCTAAGCTCACTTCTCATTTGGCTTCTTTTGAAATGGAATAACAAATCTAGTAGCCTCACGTCTAAAATGACAAACACTCTCTGTGTGATCCTCTTGCGTAGCATCTCTACCGTGATCCCTGTGAGCTACAAGGCATCTGCCGCGCTCTCAATGCACGATAGGTGCCCACATGCCTTTCTGCCGTAGATTGAGAGCGTAATAGGTAGTTTGCCACGTATAGGGATCACAATAAGTGTTGCGGACAGAAAACGCGGCAGAGCACACATGTTGCCTGATGCGGTATCATTTTTATCATTTCAGTCCGGAGCACTAAAATGGCTATTTCGTATCAAAAAATATACTAAATGAGCTTAAAAACTCGGCAAATCCTCTGTTTTTGGAACTAAACACAAAGCAGAGTACGCAAAGCTGCAAAAGCCGCCGGTGACGCGGTCCCCTCCCCTCGCCCCACCAGCTCTCTATATCTCACTCTCACTCACTCACTCCCCGCTTCGCCTCACCAGCTCGTCACCTCCACTCCACGCACAACTGCACAAGCGCGCGCGGAGCAAATGCCGCACTCGTCGTCGGCCAATGTGGACGCGGCCGCCAAGGGCGTGAAGCTCGAGCGGTACGCGGGCAGCGCGCTGCTGATGCGGCGGGTGGCGAGCGCCAAGCTCGTCTCGGCGTCCTCCCACCTCCTCTTCCGGGCCACCATCCTCGCCACGCTCGCTCTCGTCTGCCTCTTCACCGTGCACTACCCCTCCCTCCTCTCCCACTCCTTCCGCCTCTCATCGTCGTCCTCGTCCTCGTCGCCGCGGTCGGCGTCGCGGTCCTCGTCGCACCGGAGCCTGCTGGGGTCGTCGGCGTCCTACGGGGGCGCCGCGTGGGAGCGGGGGGTGCGGAGGAGCGCCACGCCGCGGCGGGACGGGGGTATGTCGGTGCTGGTGACCGGGGCCGCGGGGTTCGTGGGTGCGCACTGCTCGCTGGCGCTCCAGGGCCGCGGCGACGGCGTGCTCGGGCTAGACAACTTCAACTCCTACTACGACCCCTCGCTGAAGCGCGCGCGGCAGCGGCTGCTCGCGTCGCGCGGGGTGGTGGTGCTCGACGCCGACATCAACGACGCCGCGCTGCTCGAGCGGCTCTTCGACGCCGTGCCCTTCACGCACGTGCTGCACCTCGCCGCGCAGGCCGGCGTGCGGTACGCGATGCGCGCGCCGCAGACGTACGTCGCGTCCAACGTCGCCGGGCTGGTCAGCCTCTTCGAGGTCGCCGCCAAGCACGCCGACCCGCAGCCGGCGATCGTGTGGGCGTCGTCGTCGTCGGTGTACGGGCTCAACACCGACGCGCCCTTCTCCGAGGAGCACCGAACGGACCGGCCCGCGTCGCTGTACGCGGCCACCAAGAAGGCAGGCGAGGCCATCGCGCACGCGTACAACCACATCTACGGGCTCTCCATCACCGGCCTCCGGTTCTTCACGGTCTACGGGCCGTGGGGCCGCCCCGACATGGCCTACTTCTCCTTCGCCCGCAGCATCGTCGCCGGCGAGCCCATCACGCTCTTCCGCACCGCCGACGGCACCGACGCCCGCCGCGACTTCACCTACATCAACGACGTCGTCAAGGGCTGCCTCGGCGCGCTCGACACGGCCGGCAGGAGCACCGGCTCCAAGTCCGGCAAGAAGCACGGGCCCGCACCCCTCCGCGTCTACAACCTCGGCAACACCTCGCCGGTTCCTGTCACCCGCATGGTCGCCATCCTCGAGAAGCTCCTTGGCAAGAAAGCGAACAAGCGCGTCGTCACAATGCCGAGCAACGGCGACGTGCCGTTCACGCACGCCAACGTCAGCCACGCCGCGCACGACTTCGGCTACCGACCCACCACCTCCCTCGAGGCCGGCCTCCGGCACTTCGTGGACTGGTTCGTCCACTACTACAAGCTTGACCCCGCCAAGCTCGCCAAGGGCAGCGTCGTTGCCGGCGGCAAGCCGACCAAGAAGAAATCCATGGCCATGACCGCGGCGTCGTGAGGAGCGCGCGCGCCGGCCGCGTGTCCCCCGGCCGTCCACCAAGTGTGTATTCTCTTGTCCTTGGAGGGTAGCGCTTGTCTTGTAACTTTGTAAGTGCTTCCCTGTTGTTTAAACCATTGTTGCTTTGTGTTCTTCATGATGCAACCATGCTACTGCTTAGTGGGAAGGGAATAATTAATGGAGGTGGCAAGGGAAAGGGAAGGGATCATAGGCAGCATAAGCAAACGAGATAACTAGTAGAGAAAAGGATGGTGGTATAGATAAGATGACAGAGCAAAGGAAAGGAGCCAGGACAAAAGAAAGATGAAGTCGCTGGTTTCCTTTTGGTTCAGATTATTTTTGCTCATTTTTTGGGTCAGTTGCAATCTTGTTCTTGTTCATTTGGTTAGTTGGTGTTGTGAATGATCATGTCAAGAACACAAGATGCTGTGGTGGATGTAAATCCAAGCAGTTGAAGGCTGCCAGAAATATGCTTAAAATTTCGGCGGCGGACTTGTGCAATTTCTTTCTGCATATATAAAACCTGCCCAATTTTTGGCGCTGCTCATGCCTTTTGGTTTGGTTCTCTCTTCTCTGAACCAAAGCATCTCGCTGCATGTGGAGTGTTTGTGACCTTTGTGCGTATTTGTTTCTGATTTGTGTGGCACTATGTGATGTCTGAGGTTTGTGGCTGGTGAGTGAGCGACTTATGCTTCTTTTTAGTAGTATCCATGATATGATGGGAACACGAGCATTTGGTACAGTGACTAACTACAGCCATGCAATCCCCAGTTCTTGCTGTTCAGAAAGCAGCCCTTCTGTGTCCAAGAACGAAATTTTTTACTGCATACAGTAATTTTTAAGAACAGTGGCTGACCCTGAACGAACGTATATTCTGGAGTGTCAGGCTGTTTGTATCCTCTTGTGATCAGCAGTGATCTAGCTACGAGTGTGTGTCCCTAAATGATGGAAATAGAAGCCTGCATCATATGCATCAGTAGTAATCTGAACTCTGAAGGGAAAACGAGATGCCGGAGACTGTGTAATGTGATTACACCTTGGATTCCTACTGAAGCCAATTTCATTCCCATGGACAATATCCATCTGCCCACCCTGATGCAGTCATCATGCTTCGAGGACGATTCCTGTCCACTCCCGCCTTTACACCATAAGCCAGCCTTCTTTCTCTGCAAGGGCCATCTGATCTAGATTTTTTTGAAACAGGCATTTGATTTAGATAAGCCCAGCGTTTCATGTCTCATGCTGCAACAAGCGTGCGAGGTGTGAATAGCCCCACAAGTGAAAGTATAAAAAAAAACACCCAAATGAAAGTACATGCTCTCTCTGCCGTGCTCCCCCGCCTCCGATTCCCCTGCCGTGCTCTCACCGTCTGGATCCCCTTGTCATGCCCTAGCTAGCCCACCGAGCGCAGGTGGCGTGGGTGGGCCACTTGCCGCTCAGTGGGGGCGTGGCAGGCTGGCGGGCGCCGAACGGTAGCCGCCATGTGGACTACGGCGTGCCCAGGGTGCGATAAGCCCATGCCGTGGTATTTTAGCACGGAACCAGTGCTATTTTTGCCAATTCACTCACAATGAAGCTATTTTTACTATTTTATCATGCAACCGTACCATCTTCGGCCATAAGAGCAATGCCCCGAAGATGGTTAGTAGGACCACATGCAGAGAATACAGCCCAGTTGCATACACTATGCAGAAGACAACAAAGAGGCGTCTGAAAGTCTGAATTGTGGGTGATGAGTGAAGAACAAGGCATGTCAGTCTGCTCATCTTTTTCAGCATAAGAAACAAATCATCTATGGATGATGAGCAGACCAGGGAGAATTTGAATCTGATGCTCGACATCTTCAAAATTGAGGCTGGCATTGCACATTAGTACTAGTCCAGGTCATTCTCTTTATTAGTTGAAATAATTGAAGATGTTCTCACCTGCTTCATGTCAAAAAGGTCCAGTTGTTAATACAGTATTACTTACCACTACGGTTACTACTTTCCAACTAAACAGTACTTTTACCCAATGAGAGTCCAATAAATATCTACTACTACCTCTTGAACTACATTGCGAGTTCACTGGCACAGTACTATCCAACTAGGCCTGGCTGCTGCTGCTGTTACTGTGTCACAAGCTTGGTCCCCAAGGACATGGTGAGCTGGAGAAGTTAGCAGTCTTTGACTTGCATTAGCATAAGGTTAGACAAATATTGACCTCATCCTGACTTTGGTCCCCTTGTGCCTCACCACTTGCACAAAGTCTGACCTGAAGTGAGCCCCATTGTCACACTGGTAGAAGAGCTGAAGAGTTAAGGATGCAGCTGTATCTGTATGTCCTGGGATGAGATTGCAACTTGTCTTTTCCTTTAATTGCACCCTGACTTTTTTAAGGAGCATCCTGACTAATTGCTTCCTTCATGTGTCGTTGTTTCTTCTAATGATGTGTGATAAATAGGTCTCTCTGTACCTCAGCACTATGCATTCAGTTAGATTGTGAATTGTGGCCAACTCCCTGACCCATTGATCAAAGAATTGGTTACTGGATTTAACTTTGTTGGTACTACTTCAATTCCACCTTTCAATTAAAGAGCATTCAAAGTTTTATCAGGACAGATGACTTAATCCATATGGTTCCTACCGTCTAGGATTTTATAATAACTGAACATGGAGTACATGCATCCTTTTTTCTTCCATGAAAACCTAGCGGCAAAGTATCTTTCAAAAGAACATCGTACTAGTAGTTGCTTTATTAGTTAGTTCCAGAATTCCAAGACCGATTTGGACTTACACTTCAGTAGACAGTGGCGAAAGCTATAGATTTGGAACTTTTCTTTTTATGATATTGCAGTACACCTAATCACCTATGCACTTCTTTTCTCTCTCTTCCGTTTCTCTCTTCTTTTGTTCTTCTGGCTTGTAGTTGTACTAGCTATCCCTTATGGTTCAAGTCATGCATCGAATGAGCTCAGACTTTCGCTTTTCATCACCAGATCTTGGATCAGACAACACGATCTGATGAAAACTTTTCCCTATTCATCATCGAGGATATCTAGATATAAGTCATCATTGTTAGAGTATTAATCATTGTTTAGCTTTCCGTTTTCTGTTTTTACTCGTCGTATCCCAGTATCCGAGTTGTATACGCCATATCCTGCTAGTCGATCTGCTTCTAGCCTGCTGAACACGTGAGCGTGTGCATCTTCTAGTCGGTCGCATCGTCCAGAGCGTGTGCTGGCTTCGGAGATTGGTTTCCAGCGCCTGCCGATCGCTCTGCCGAAGCGTGAGTCTCCGCCGAGCGAGAACTTTCTGCCGAGCGTGCCGAGAGGTTTTGCCGTGAATTTCATTTTCCGATTGACTGAAGTTTCTCCGGATGGGCTGACAATCGTCGAGGTTTGTTTATTGTGCTGCCTGTTTCTTTCTTTGTTTCTTCACCTCTCTTCGTGTAGCAAGAAGCTTAGCGTACTCTATTACTCGTTAGAGAGCCACTACAGTGTACAGCGCACACAGCTACGGAGCTACTATGACTTCTGTTAGAACAATAATATGATCTAAATGCAACACCAATAAAAATCTGTAAACGCGGAAGCATACTTGATAACGATGCCGTTGTTCGTCGTAGGGGTGATCTGTAGCTGTAGATGTGCAGGGTGCTCAATCTACCTAGGGTTTGGTCTTTCTCAGTAAGAGGTAAACCAAATTATGCAACTACAGATAGGGATAGATGGTATAACAAGTGTTACCCTGCTTAGAGGATTTGACCCTTATTTACAGTCTTTAGTATGAAATCATATCCCGTCTCATAATTAGAGATAGATTCCAATAGGTCTCTACACCGATTTAAAATCAAAGCACATATTTTCCTTAATAGATACTCAGGCGCTTAATAAATACTTTATTTGATCACTTTATATAATTAAGCCAACTAAAGAATAGATAGCTAATATGTATATAATCTCATGTAGGTCTACATAATAGGAAATTAATCCAACAATCTTTCACTTGGACTAAATGAGTGAATGCATATTAAAAACTTTATGGACTCCAAAAAATACTATCTATGTCATGAGTATCTTTAAACCAATCCGGTCTATCAATTATATCAACATAGGATCAAAGCGGCCTTCGTCACTTTAAAGCGTAACTCAACCCATCAATGGTCACGTACACATGTTAACATAAAAGAACGACATGGATCAAATATGGATGTGTAGCATGGAAATTACATGAGATATGATCATAACATGTCTGTTTCCAACTGATCCAACTTTATTCCTTATGAGATTAAAATATCTTCTCAATACCAAATGAGATGACAAGAGTTCAGAGTAAAAGAGCATAAACTTTATTTCTCTAGAGAATATGACTAGAGGTATTTATACTAAACTAGTATTGTCATATGAGCATAAACAAAGTTACAAACTCCCACTAGAACTGAATTCCTCAGGTGAAACCACACCCATATGAGCAACATGCTCCTAGAACACTTTAGGTGTCAAACCTTTAGTGAACAGATCCGCAATCATAGAGTATGTACCTATATGCTCAATTGATAATTTACCACTCCAAATTCTTTCTTTCACAACTAAGAACTTGATGTCTATATGTTTAGACTTTAACGAGCTCCTGCTGTTATTAGAATACATAACTGCAGACTTATTGCCACAATATAACTTCAGTGGTCTGTCGACTTGATCCAAAATTCACAGCCCCGTGACAAAGTTCTGCAACCATATCTCATGATTTGAAGCCTCATAGCAAGCAACATACTCAGCTGCCATTGTGGACAGGGCAACGAGAGACTGCTTAGCGCTTTTTCAAGAAACCGCACATCTACCAAGCAGGTAAATGTAACCTGAAGTAGATTTGCGAGTGTCTTGGCACCCAGCAAAATCGGAATCAGAATACCCAATAATCCCCAACTGACCCGATTTTCTATATGTCAGCATGAAATCATTCGTCTTTTACAAATATCGCAACACCTGTTTTGCTGCGACCCAATGATCCAACCCTGGATTGCTTAGATACCTGCTTAGCATTTCAACTATATATGTTATATCTGGTCTAGTGCAAAGTTGAGCAAGTAATATGTCATCAACATACAGAGCCAAAAATATGAACTTACTCCCACTGAATTTATGATACACACAATCCTTAACTGTATTTACCTCAAAACCAAACGTGATAATAACCTCATGAAATTTGTGATACCATCGCCGGGAAGACTGTTTGAGCCTATAGATGGATTTCTTTAATTTGCATACCATTTGTTTCGGGTCACCGACCACAAAGTTTTCTAGTTGCTCCATATAAATTGTCTCATCAATGTTTCCATTTAGGAACACTGTTTTTTACATCCATCTAATGAAGCTCAAGATCAAAATGTGACACAAGTGCCATAATGACCCTAAAAGGGTCTTTCAAAAAAACCGGAGAGAAAGACTCTTTATAGTCTATGCCTTCTTTTTGAGTATATCCTTTAGCAACAAGACGAGCCTTATATCTTTCCACATTGCCTTTCGAATCCCATTTGGTCTTAAATATCCATTTGCAACTATTGGGTTTCTTTCTTTCTGGTAGTGGGACAAGATCCCAAACGTCATTGTCCTTCATGGATTTTAACTCTTCATTCATGGCATTGATCCAATTAACAGAATTTAGACTTTTCGAGGCCTTTTGGAGATTGATAGGATTTTCTCCCAAAATTTCACTACAAACCTCATTCTCCTGAAGAAAGATAATGTAATCATCAAAGATTGCACTTCTTCTTTCTCTAGTGGATCTCCTTAATGGCACTGGTTCTTGAGGTTGATAAGTTTGTTCTTCTGAAGGAACATCATTTTATGGAGGAACCTCATAGACATTATTTTGATTTTTGTTTTCCTCAATAATACCAGGTAAAATAACTTGATCCCGATCATTATTGGGAATAATCAAAGGAAGAGGAAATAAATCCCCTTTAGAAACTTCTTCAAAATTAATGTTTCTAACCATATCTCCTCCTTCAAACTCAACATCCTAAAAAAACGGGCACTCCCTGTTTCAAAAAATTGTCTTAGTAGTGGGATCATAGAATTTTAACCCCTTGATCTTTCGGAATAACCAACAAAATAGCTACTAACAGTTCTTGAGTCCAATTTTCTCTCATTAGGCCTGTATGGCCTTACCTCATATGGATATCCCCATATACGTACATGCCTGATGCTAGGCTTTTTGCCTATCCATTGTTTGTACGGGGTTTTGTTAGTCATCTTAGTTGGTACTCTGTTGAGTAAATAAATTGCAGCTTTCAATGCTTCTCCCCAGAGAAACTCTAGTAAGATAGAATGACTAATCATACTCCTCACCATATTCTTAAGTGTCCCGTTTCACGTCTTAGCAACACCGTTCATGCTAAGAGATCCTGGCATGGTATATTGAGGGACGATCCCATATTCCTCTAGGAATTTAGCAAAAGGTCCTAGACGTTGTTCACCTGATCTGTCATTTCTGTCATAGTATTTCTCACCACGGTCAGATCGAACGGCCTTAATTCTTTTGCCAAGTTGGTTTTCCACCTCAGCCTTAAAATTTTTGAACACATCCAGAGATTGTGACTTCTCATGAATAAGATAAATATAACCATATTGCGAGAAGTCCTCTATGAACATGATAAAATACCTTTGGCCATTCCAGGAAGCCGGAAGGAAGAGGCCCCAGATATTCGTATGTATCAGTTCTAAGACACCTGAAACTCTATTGGCACTTAACTTCCTCATGTTTGTTTGTTTCCCCTTAATACAATTAACACAAATGTTAAAATCTGTCAAATCCAAGGGATCTAAAATTTCTTATGACACATGCCTCTTAATTCTCTGTATGGAGATATGACCTAAACGCTTATGTCATAAGAAACTTGATTTCTCATTTGTAAATTTTCTCTTTATACCACGAGAAACCGTATGCAGGACTTCATTATATGAGGCAATAGTATCAAGCAAATACAGGTTGTCATGCCAAATTAAAGAAACGGTACCAACTTTATTGGAATTCTGAAAAATACTAAATAAACCATTTTAGAAAGAACAATTATAACTTGATTTGTCCAATATAGAAATATAAACCAAATTTCGCCTAAAAGACGGTACAATATAAGTCTCTTTCAAATCCAGATAATATTCAGTCTTTAACAGCAACCTAAATGTGCCTATAGCATCGACTTCCACCTTCTTGCCATCACCCACATAGATGAATCTTTTAACATCACTTGGCTTTTGGCGGTTTAGGCAACAATGCATAGACAAACTGATGTTAGATGTTGCACCGGAGTCTAACCACCAAGTGTGTTCAGGTACGGAAATTAAGTTAACCTCAGAGCTAACCATTGCAAGAATTGTACCTTTCTTAGCACGCCAAGTGTAATATTTGGTACAATCCTTCTTTACGTGACCACCCTTTTTACAAAAGAAACAAGCTAATTCAAGCCCTTGTTTCTTCTTTATGGATGGCACACTTGCAGCTTCTTTGCTCTTTTTTTGGTTATTTTTTTTTACTTTGTGGGTCATAGCCAAATGTGCACTTTCTGTTCTATCTTGTTTGCATCTATCCACCTCTTGCACACAATAGGAGATGAGCTCATTAAGAGATCATTTATTCTTTTGGCAGTTATAGCTCACCTTGAACCGATTAAAGTGTGCAGGAAGGGATATCAAAATTAAATGCGCGAGCAAATCCTCAGATAGCTCTAACTTGAGTGTCTTTAATTTTGAAACAAGATGGGATATTTCTATAATGTACTCTCTTATGTTTCCAATACCTTTATACTTCATTGAGATAAGTTTTGCCAAAAAGCGTATTTATTTCAGCCTTTTTTTTAACAAACCTTTGCTCAAGATTGTCAAGAAAACCCTTAGTTGTAGTGGCCTGTTTTGATGTGCTTTCCCGAAACACTTCTGGAACAGCACATCCCATGATCATAAGACTCATGCTATTTGAACAATCTCACTTTTCAGACTCCATCGTTTCCTCAATGGAGCTATTAGCCACAAGAGTAGTAGGTTGTTCTTTACGAAGTGCAAGGTCTAGATCCATTACCCCAAGAACGATAAAAAAGTTCTCTTTCCATTCTTTAAAGTCTGCACTAGTAAGCATAGGTATAGAATTGATGCTAGCATAAATATTGGAAACATGATTTGTAGCTGAAATAAAATAATGAATTAAATGCTCATATTAGGACATGAATAAGACACTTAAGGTTTGATTCAGAATTTGGTATATTCCATCACGCAAGATATCTAGCACTACATTAATATTTAGTCATTGGACAGAAATATTAACTTGCAAATGGTAATCTTGATGTAGCAAACAAATACTAACAGTAAATCCTGTCAAATAATCTGTTTTACTTTGGTCCAACTTATTGTTCACATGAAAACTTGATGACTGTTACATATTTGTTGCTACAGTTGTATATATAATTCGGTCAAATATTGACTTTCCTTTGAGCCAGTCAATAGATGCATGAATTATACATATAGAAAAATTCTTAGTTGTTCTGAATAAATTAACCTACATAACAGATGTTGCTTTAGCAATATAGAATTTCAATTAACCTATGCAGAACACTAGCTGGCCAAATTATGAATCAATTCAATCATTATTCATCAAAAGATGATATATCATAAGAGTCCACAATTTGCAACACAATGCATAATATATTCCTCAACCAGATGAAGCATAGAAGGAAAAAAATGATTATCAGGGAACATATCCAAATTGCAAGATAAACAATATAGCAGTTGACTGATTAAACTTGACTGATTAAGCTGATATGTTAAGACTACTCTTAAAATAGCAAGTTAATTTCTCAGCCTAACAGAGGATCTCCCAGTAAGAGGTAAGCCAAATTCTCCAACTACAGATGGAGATATGTGGTATGACATGTGTTACCCTGCTTAGAGGATATGATCATTATTTATAGTCTTTAGTATGGAATCCTATCACGTCCCATAATTAGAGATAAATTCCAACAGGTCTCTACACCGATTTAAAATCAAAGTCTATATTTCCTTAATAGATATTCGGGCTCTTAATAAATACTTTATTTGATCACTTTATATAATTGAGCCAACCAAATAATAGACAACTAATATATATATATAATCTCATATAGCTCTACATAATAGGAAATTAATCCAACAACTTCTTCTAGGCGTTCATCTAGTTCTTAACTTATTATCATGAGACTCGTACAGGCAAGCTAACACCATATTTGTGCGTATTTCGAAGAGCCAAAAAGAATGCAAGTGAAATGAAGCAAAAGAAATCTCTAACGCCAGTGGATCGAAACCCTTTCCACCTGTAGATTCTTCTTTGATCACTCCCACGCACTTCCTAGATTGCTGATTTGCTTCTGAGACACCTGTCAAAATAATATCGGGCCTCTTTTCCTGACCTTTTTGCAAGTTCGTGGCATCGTTCATGGCATTGCGCACGTACAGTAAGTCACTAATAAGTCAAATTATTCCTTGGAAGCATGGCGATCACAGACTACAATGATTAAATTAGTCACTCTAAAGTCAGAACTCTGAAACTTTTTGCCGGGCAAGATGATATAAGATGGAATGGAAGCCACTCACTTGTTGAAGAGAGTTGACTGCGAAAAGGAAGGCTGATCATGGTGCAGCAGGAGGAGATGGAACCTGATTAAGCACTAGCAAATGGGCATGTTTGTCACTCATCTGGCATCATGGAATAGATCATCAGATGAGGTCATGGTGACTTTCCATTATATATTGGCCCCAGCAATAGATTACCTGGAGGTTACTAGACATGACCAAGAGGTAACTCTTGTAGCCTTGTTCTTGTTCATAAAAAGTTAAAAACTACTTGTGATTGCTTATCGATGGATAAAAGCTCAATGAGCGCAGGGTCTCCTTGTCCCATAGCATGGTGCATGGGCAATCCGGGCATAGCTAATCCTGACAGCTCGCTTATTTTCTGAATGACCTTCTTCGCCTGACGTTACAAACGACATGGCAAAAAAAAAGATAATCAAGAACGCAAGACACGGATTTTAATGTAAAAAACCTTGCAGAAAAAAAAAGCCAAGACGCACAACCGACGATGATCACTTTACGAGGAGAGCTGCAAATCAGTACAATAAGTCATCAACTCAATCCTGTGCATCTACAAAAGTGTGTATAGTGGGTACAAAACAAGTTAGAACCCAAGAGGAAAACAAATCCGAAAAGTTGGCCTAATCTACTACCACAAACTGTCCTTTCATCATCATCGTCGTCAAATAGAATCCGGATCACATAATCAACACCTGATACCATGCCTGTGAGCCCAGACATTGCCCCCGACGCAGGGGTGGATGATCCATCTTTGGTGCAGCCAGCCCACGAAACGGGCCATCTCATCTCGAAACACGCCAATTATTCTGTTGAATTGGCAACCGCAGGTGGAGGCTCATGGGGAAGAGGAATTTTTGGTTCATTTCCCAAATAGGCTGGAATTGCTTCGGATGGTGGCAATTGGTGATATTACTATGAAGGAGCATAAGGTAGTGTTACAATTCGTGGAATGGAACTCGGGACCTACTCCTAAATACCAATTACAGAAGGTTTGGGTTCAGGTCTTAGGAGTGCCTTTGGAAATTAGGGATTTTCTGAGTTTGTGTGCAGTAGGTTCAATGATTGGCACTGCTTTGAGGGTGGACATGGAAAGTGTACAGAAACATGATTTGGTTCGTATGCTGGTGGGTGTGCTCGATGTAGATGCCATACCATCCATTGTGGAAATTGTGGTTGGCGAGTCCGTTTATGACATTGTGTTCAAAGTTGAAGATCCTGTGGTGGATGGGGTTGACATAGTAGGCAATCTTGGGGATGATCATGAGGGTGGAGGCAATTCAAACAAGGGCAAAGATGTTGAGATGGAGGACAGAGAGTCCAAGAGACCGAAGAATGATTCGGATGCCAGGGTTCAAGAGACTGGGAGCCAAAAGGGTCAGTCGTCATCTAGCCTTAAGGGGAATAATTTGGGGCTGATGGCTTCGGATACCATCTGGGTCACGCCGAGGGCATCTTTAAGTGAGACCAAGAGGGGTGCTCAGAAGGATGGGAGGTCTGTCATGCATGTTCAGAGTAAGAGTTTGGTATCTGACAAGTCAAAGCAAGGGGATGACACAACCTTTGTTGGGATAGGCTGTCATCTAGAGTCTGGATTTAAGAAGGGAATGCCGCTGGTCCCTGTAGTGACTGAGGGTGCTGATTCTTTGGTAGAACTGATTGTACCTGATGTTCAGGTTCAGGCCCGGGTAGAGCCAGGATTTGTTGCAGAGGGTGGTTTGCAGAGTATTGATGCTCGGCCAGCTATTTTAGAATGTTCAGGTCGGACATTTGGTGTCTTTAAAGGTGATAGCTTAGAGGCTGGTGAAGGCTTTGTTGAGCCGACAGGGCTAGAGGGCGGGCAATGGATCCAATTGGTTGGTGGTGAGCCAGCCCGAGTTGACAATGGGGAGGTTTCTTCTGAAGCTGAGGAGGAACCGACTGATTTGAATGTCATGCAGGGGGAACTGCTAGTTGGTGCGTCGGTGGGCAAGTCCCAGGATGAGCAGGTCAGAACCAACGTGATGATGGGTGTTTGTGCTGAGCAAGAAACACAGGGGGGAGTGATTCATATTGTGGCACAGGGAGAAGCCGATGAATCGAAAGTATGTGGCGGGCAAGAGGAGTTCACTGCAAAGCCGAATTGTGTTGGGCCGGGTGAGCTTGGCTTAAATTCTGAACAGAGGAAGGCTGGGGGACAAAAAGTTGGCGAGGCTGCTCAGCCAGTTTTTGGTCATGAGGTGATTGAGGCGACAGAGCTGAGGCAAAGTGAGAGGTTATTGAAGCTTAATTCCGGAGACGAGGATGTAGTTCAAAGGGCTAAAAGACGTGCACAAATTCGTAACCTTGATTTTGACTCAAGTAAGTCTGTTAACAATCATCATTTTATCTTTTTCGATAAGCAAATTTTTGATAAAGTGGCTAGTATTGGAATTTCTTTAGGGTCAGATGAAGTAGAGATTGCTAGTTCTATTAACAATATTAAAAAGACTGAATCTGGTAGAATGAAAATGAAAGAAAGTGTAGTTGTTGAGGAGAGGGAGGATGATAATGAGGATTACAATGATCTCTCAACTCTAAATATTTTAAGTAGTGATATAGATGTTGATGCTTTGGAAAATGAAGTGTCTAATTTTACTCTGGTCACTAATAAGAAGCGATCTTCTGGAAAGAAGAAAGGTAGAAGCCCTCTGCTTAAATCAATCAAACCTAAGTTAAAATGAAAGGTATTTTTTGGAATAGCAGAGGTCTAGGTGACTTGGCTAAACATCGGTTTATTTGTGATGTGGTTAAAGAGTATCATTTGGATTTTGTGGCCATTCTTGAAACTGTTAAAAAGGATTTCTCAGTGGCTTGTCTTAATCATCTTTGTGGTGGTCGGAACTTTTTGTGGCACTTTTCTCCTCCTCAAGGTCAGTCAGGGGGGATCCTACTTGGGGTGGATCTAAAGGTTTTTGATATTGGGTCGATTGATGCTGGAGATTTTTATGTGAAGTTCCATTTAAAGAATAGAGTGGATGATTTTCAATGGATTCTTGTGGCTGTTTACGGTGCAGCTCAGCTCCACTTCAAGGAGAAGTTTCTTAATGAGCTTATTAATGCTTGTAGAAAAGAAACTCTCCCCATCTTAATTGGAGGTGATTTTAATATTATTAGGAATTCGAGTGAAAAAAATAAGGATAACATTGACTTTAGATGGCCTTTTTTATTTAATCTTTGTGATTAATAATTTGGATTTAAGAGAAGTAGTGTTGTCGGTGAGATGGTTTACTTGGGCCAATTAAACGATAATCCAACTTTCGAGAAGTTTGGATAGAGTTTTAATGAGTCTGATTGGGAGCGAAGTTTCCTTTGGTATCTGTTGTTGCTCTTTAGAGGTCCTGTCGATCTGCGCCGTTCTTGTTAAATACTAAAGATGCTTCTTTTAGAGGTTGCCGACCTTTGTTTAAATTTGAGTTAGGATGGTTGTGTCGGGAGGGTTTTAGAGAAATGGTAGGCGAGGTGTGGAGGAAGGTTAATCTGAGTCAATTGGCTTTACATATCGGCAAAGTAAGATTAGACATCTTAGGCGTTATCTTCGAGGTTGGGCAAAAAGTACCAGCGGTAATTATAAAAAGGAAAAGTTAGAGCTTAACTTGTTAATTGATAAGCTTGATAAAAAGGCTGAGGGGTTGAGATTGTCAAATCATAAGGTAAATATTAAAAAAGCTGCTAATGAGAGGTTGGCACAGTTGTTAAGAGAAGAAGAAATTAAGTGGTATCAAAGGGCCATGTAACGTCCGTTTTCGGACGGCTAAATAGTAAATGTTTTCGTTTCGTTCTTCGCCATAATTCAACTAACTCCTATTTTCAAAACCCCGTTCTTCCTCGGTTTGAGTTTCAAATCGTTGGTTGTAGCATTTGAAATTAACTTTCATGATCGAGGTTTGCTCCTCCGTTTTGTCTCGGGCCGATTTGGGTGAACCTTTCCTTCCTCGGGGCCAAGCCCATCCCCAAGCCAGCCCGGCCGGCCCTTCTCTCTCGCCTCTGCAGCTGCCACGAGTTCCTCTCCTCCCAATTCCCCGGGCAGCAGAGAGCGGCGAGTGGTCTTCATCTCTCCCCCCTGGTCAACCTTGCAGGCAGCGCAGCAGCAGCAATCGCCAGCTTCCTACTCCTTTGCGCCGTGCCCATCCCGCCAGCCCCTACTCCATGAGCACGGCTCCCTCTGTCCCCCTGCTGCCCTCTCTCTCTGCTCTGCTCCCCTGAGCAGCAACAGCAGCTTGCCCATCCCCTTGCGCCTGCCCGCCAACTCTCTGCTCCCCTACGCTGCCTCCCTCTGTTGAGCAGCAGCAGTCACCGACTCCCTCTGCTCCTCTGCGCCGCGCCCCATCCCGTTGCCCTCGCCCTTGCTCGCGCGTCCTCGCGGCAGCGACCAGCTCCTCCGTGCGAGCCGCCGTCACCATGGCGTCACCCGCCGTCCTCCTCGTCCTAAGCCCGTGGTGAGCGAGCCTTGCTGCTGCGCGCCTGTAGCGTGCCCTCGTCACCACCCGTCACCCGCTGCCCTCGTCGCGCCAACTCCGTCCTCGCACAGCACCGCCTCAGTGCGCCCATGCCTCTGCCTCGGGGCAGCCTTGCGTCGGCTCGTCCTCCCCTTTGACCCCCGTCTCCCTCCCGTTGCCTCGACTCCCCTTTAAGCCCCCTTCTCCCCTGGAGCTCCCCCTGCCGCCCCATTGCAGAAGATAAGAAAACATACCTCAAACCGTCGAGCTCCACCTCTGGCCGCCGCGCCTCGCCACCTCGTAGCCGCCTCGGTGAGCCCCCGCCTCTGGAGGCCGCGTCACCGTGAGCCCCGTGGCCCAAGAGACCCGTCCCCGACCTCCCATCTCCCTCCTGTTGCCGTAGACCTCCACCCACGCCGCCTCGTCTTCTCCACTCCCGGCCGCCGAGCCGCACTGTCCCCATTCCTCCGGACCGCTCCTCCCACACCCTCCCTCATGTTGTTGGTGCGTCTGCCTGCCTCCTCCCACTGGCCACAGATCGCCGAGCCCACCTGAGCTCGAGAAAAGCCGCCGCCGCCTCTTTCTTCCTCTCGCCTCGCCCACCTCTCCCGGCCCCGCCCCCTCCCCAGACCGCCACCCTCCGGCTTCCAGCCTTGCCACCCATGGCCTTCCCTCCCTCTCGCCCAATGCCCAGGCCGTCTTGAGAGCTCCCTCCTCTGTTTCCTCTGTATTTGTGTGGGAGAGGATGAGTTAAGTTTTTTTTTTATTTTTATTTTTTTAGGACGTGGGCCCTTTAGTCATAGGTCTGAGTCCCTTTGTTAGGTGACCCGTGGGCCCCATCCTTGTAGCCCGACCAGCCTCCCCTCCTCACTTGCCAAGGGACCCAGCAGCGTCTTGTTGCGTGAACCCGAGCCGCTTCATCTTGTGGATCGGGTCTACACTGCTTAAATGAACCAATGACCCTCTCTCTCTCTTTTCTTTTTCCTTTTAAGCTTCAGAATTCGTATCTCCTCCGTTATAGCTCCAAAATTGCAAACTAAATTTCTAAAAATTAGTTAAGTCGAGACCTTGCTAATGGCATAGGACTTGATTAATTTGGAGTTTATTTGTGTATTCTTTTGTATTTACTTGCTCTCTTTGCGTTGTGCTTTTTCCTAAATCGCCTGCTTTAGGATTCAAGGCGGAGATCCTCAAGTTGATCAAGACCAAGAATATCACGATCATCTTGCCTCTAACCAAGGCGAGTCAATACTTTGACCATGTTGCTCCTACATTTTATGTAAATTAATTTCTTTTAAATTAATAACTTGCATGCTTTAGTTTTTTATCAAAGATATGTTAAAGCTTAAGGTAGTTAATTACCTACTTGTTGTTTAAATAATTAATATGCCATCCATGTCAACTTGAAACCAATAACCCTTGTCACCCTAGTAATACTATGGTAATACTAGTTATAGGTCGATACTTAGGCGACATGCTAGCCTTGCTCAAGCATCTGAGGTATTAAATACCCCAAATCACCATGTCTTCAAAAACAAAAGGTTTTGGGTAGTCATTGGTGGTCCATTGACTAAGGCGAGAAACTAGTTTGGTTTACTCCTCAAAAACCCTAAAATGCTAGCTCTATCTGGGCGGATGGTGAGGCGGATTGGTGCTCAAGAACACGAGAATGATTGGGTTGTGGAATGAACCGCCAGATAACCCTAAGGACTTAATCGGGTCACGACCTCCGTGTTAAACAAGTACAACCACAAGTTGTAGAAAAACTTGCGACTTAGCTTAGTAGGTTTATTGAACCTTGGATGCCATTTCACTGGCGGATAAATGGGGAGCCAAGGGATTTATTCGCTTGAATGGGACAGAGAGGAGGTGACGTTTTGCCGGTCGGAGGTATAGCACCGCTATACCGGTCGAGAGTAAAACATCCGCTCAACACTATGGGCGTAACCCTATATGTGCGAAATGACAGAAGGGGTGAGATAAGTCGAAACGTTATTGTGACAACCTCTCGACTACACATCTAAGGAATTGTGTAGGGCAATGAGTTAATTGTCTCTTGTGGGTAAAGTGTGCTATCTCTGCAGAGTATTAAACTGTTTAAGCAGTAGTGCCCTCTACGGTCAAAAGCGGACATGGGAACTTAACTTGAGTTAGTTCTATTTCAAAACCCTGTGGGTGGTATAAAAATTGTGGCGGGCTCACCTAGCCCTGAATTTGTTTATCCTGGGTGGATGTACCCCAGTGGTGATAATATTGGTGGATGTAACCATAATCAAAAATTAAGCATGAAGGTGGAGGTAACCTCTGCTGAATTAATTATTGCACTTTACTCTCTTTATAAAATTGCAATTTGTTAAAAATGCTAAGTCATAGGATTTGTAACTATAGTATTGCAAAACCGGCTTTCATAAATAAAAGAACCCGAGCCATCCTTGTTAAGCCGTGCATATATATAATTGCATTTGTGTGTTGGCTCATGAAACACGGTAGTAGTGCTCATCCTCGCTTCTCTCCCCACCCTTCGATAATGAAGATGAAGGAGACTACGCCTACTACGATGGACGAAGGCGATGGACAAGGATATGACGAGGAGTAGGATAGTTACGTAGTTTAGATCTCGCCAGGTCTAAGTAGACTTCGTTGGTACCGCAAGACAACCGATATTATCCAAATTTCTTGGTTAATATCTGTCAGACCTGAGACACCCGATCGCTTGCACGTGTGAGATGAGCCCTACCTTCCCTTTTGCTTCATTGTAGACTTGGTCGTTCTTTTGTAATGTATTATATTTGGCCTTGTGCGGCCCTTTTGTAAACTTCGACCCGATGAGGTCTATGTTACCATGTGTTGTAATATATTTGTTTCAGTTCACGCCTTGTATGAATGATTGACAATGTGTCTTGTGAAGTGCTAGCTCTTGATCCAGGAATAGCACAGATGATTCACAGAGGATTTGGATTCTCGAGAATCCGGGTCCGAAACAGAGCCGGGTATCGAGCATCTGATTGTAGAGTCTTAGTTAGATTGGTCGTTGCCTTAAGGACTTGGATCTTATTTTTAAAATTAAGAAAAGTTTGCCAAAAATATAGAGTATTTATTGCTTCTACTCATCATTCCTAGTTCCATACTTATCTTTACTTTCATTAAGTGTTACTAATCTTTTCTCTTGTTTCAAAAATTTGTAGATGGCTTCTCCCCCAGCTGCAGGCCCATGGGACCATAGCTCTCATGGGATTAATGAAGGTGGTTTCGTCGATCTCCTTCGCGGTGATGCGAGTTCATAATTTCCCCGCCTCCGCTCTTAGGAGGCGGAAGGCGATGGTTATAGCTCACGAGTCTTGGGACATGGAGGTTTTCCTCTATGCCAGACCAAGAAGTTCACGACCCACGAGTTCTTTGCCGAGGCACCCGCCTCGGCTGCTCGGCGCTATCCAGATGCGGCCGTGTCGCCGTCACTGCTTGTGTCGATACACGAGGTCCTCTGCAAGAGTCGCCAGTCTTGCTTCTTCCGTGTCTCTACAATGGAGAGAGCTCCCGAGTCCTTCGCGCCATCGGCGATGAGCCCGCGACCCAAAGGTGCGGTGACCCGGCGATGATCCACAACATCCACTCCCACACCATCGAGATCCGGCGGCGGATGCTTCTCCTTGTAGTGAGGCCCACTCCGACACCCTTCGCACCAACATGATCGAAGCGATGAAGCCCACCATGATGCCATGTGGGAGAGACGGCATCGGCGTGGACGAGACATCATCAAGATGGAGAGAGCGCCCTGCGGTAGCACGTCTCACGGCGAGCTCGCACTCGCCACTTCACCTTGAGCTCGGCTCCTCCTCGCCCCGAGGACTCCGCGCAGTTTATTGCGCGCAAGAGCGTCGACGCCCGATCCGCCGCCTTTCGGCGACCTTCCGGTGTCGGCGTGGGCGCAGACCCGCCGTTCCGTTCCTTTCGCCGCACATCAGCTCGGGTCACTCGTTCGCCGAGCTTGATCGAGCCGCTCCGCTCCGTTCCTCGATGGAGTAGTCGGGATAGGCTAGGATAGCTAGCGATGCTTGCTAGGCGATCTTTTGGGTTGCAAGCACTTTTGTTTCTCCCTTTTGTAGACGATGTGTATCTGTGTCATGACTTAGCTTAGCGTATAAGCTTTGTATGGAAGTCATGTAACACTTAACCCCTTAATATAATGCAGCCATTCTAGGCTTTGTATTGTATCTGTTCGATCTTCTGTTTGGTTCTTTTGTGTGTGCCTTAGAGGGCTAGTAAACCCTCATATACCCTTTTTCCTTGGTTCTCCCTAGTTCTAAGTCTCATCTTTTCTTGAGGATGCCGCCAAGAAGAGCCGCCTGTCGTCAGTGGAGCCTTTGCCATTTGCCGAGGAAGAGGCAGTGGGCGTGGCCGTGGTCGTGGACAAGGACAAGACACGCCCCCTCCACCACCAAAAATCCGACAATGGCCCAAGTGATGTTCAAGCAGACCCAAATTCTCCAAGCTTTGCTCAACAATCGTGACAGATTGCCCACGCAATTCAAGCTCGTGACTTCTTAAGGACAAGGCCCTCACCTTTCTTTGCGGCCAGACGAACCTCTTGAAGCCAAGGCCTGCTCGGGGACACTGAAAAGAAGCTTCGACTCGCTCGTTGCTCCAACAAAGACATGGTGGACTTTGCCACCCACCAACTAAAAGGTCTTTGCACCAGCATGGTGGGAGAATTACCTTGCCGCCAGAGGTAAGGAAAGTCCAGTCGAAGAAGAAGAAGAAGAAGAAGAAGCGGTCAGAGCATCTACTGTTGGAGAACCGGCTGACCTCATGAACCGCAACATGGCATTTGAGAAGAAGTTGCGTAAGCGCTTTGATGAGGATGAACCGACTTTTGCGGCCAATTCCTCGGGCGGAATTCAAAGCGACCTTCGCACCAACCGTCGCATCAGGTACAATGAGATTGAAGAAGAATGAGTTGAACTCAAACAAGGACATATGACGGTCAGCGAGTATGTCACTAAGTTTACTCACTTGCTCGCTCGCCCCCAATGGCGTAGCCGATGAAGAAGAAAAGATAGACCGCTTTGTGGAAGGTATGCGTGGTGACATGCGTGGAAAGCTTATCCTCCATGACTATGCCAACTTCCACCGGTTGATCAACAAGGCTCTCTTGCTAGAAAATGAGAATAAGTTAGCGAAACTAGCCGCAAGAGGAAGATGCCCTTCCGAAGCCCCAAGGAAACTATCCCAAGTCAACTTTCGAGGCGGTTCATCTTTGGATCATCTGCACCACCTCGAAAAGCTCGGCTCCGCCTCCCATTCTCAAGGAAGTGGTTTCGCGCCCTTCGCCCCACGGACAACCGACAATCACAACCCCAAGAAGACACCTCCATTGCTTCAATGTGGAGAAAAAGGTCACTTTGCTAACGGTGCCCTCATCGCAACAACCCGCTCCAAAGAACAACCCAGAGCCGCCCAGTTCAAGGTCGGACCTCGGCTCGAGCAAGAGTCACTGACTTCCCAAGCTTCAAGGTCTACCCCAACCCGTAACAGTGGCAATGTGAATCATGTCACCGCAGAGGAGGCACAAGAGGCGCAGAATCTTGATGGATGCGTTCTCTGTTAATTGATACCAGACAAGTATTGTTTGATTACGGAGCTTCACACTCCTTTGTTTCAAGAAAGTTTGTTGAAAGGCTTAAGTTGCCGACTTATAAGCTAAAAAACCCGTGGTACTTAGATCACCCGGGAACCCTATATGCTACTTGATTAGTCCCAAAGTAGAAATTGCTTTGGAAGATTCTGGATTCTTAGCTACTCTTCTTGTGCTAGAATCCCAAACACTGGATATCATCCTAGGGATGGATTGGTTGGCCGCATATCATGGATTGATAGATTGCGCCAATAGAAAAGTGGTACTTGCCAAGGATCCTGAAACCACAATAAGGATTAGTGTGGATCGTTCCCCTCCTTTGGATCGAACAATCCACCACCTTGGAGAGTTGTCCTTAGAGACAACGCCTGTAGTTCAAGCTTACCCCGACGTCTTCCCAGAAGAATTGCGAGGCATGCCACATGACAGAGATATCGAGTTTGTGATCAATTTGAAGCCAGGAACAGCCCCAATTGCTAAGAGACCATCTGAATGGCGGCGATTTAACTTGAAGAGTTGAAGACCCAACGAAGACTTACACGAGAAAGGATTCATTAGACCTAGTTCTTCTCCTTGGGGTTCGCCATTCTTTTTGTAAGGAAGAAAGATGGTTCCGCCAGACAGCGTGGATTACGATCACTCAACGAGGTGACAATCAAGAACAAGTATCCCTTGCCCCGCATTGATGATCTATTTGACCAGTTGATGAGCTTCTTGCTTTTCTCCAAGATAGACCTAAGGTCCGGATACCACCAACTCAAGATCGAAGCGAGGACATTCCTAAGACACCTTTACCACTCGGTATGGCTTGTATGAGTTCACAATCATGTCGTTTGGCTTGACTAATGCTGACCTACTTCATGAATCGATGAACAAGGTATTTATGGAATACTGGACAAATTTGTAGTCGTGTTCATAGGCGACATCTTGATCTATTCAAGACCAATGAAGAGCATCTTTGAACATCCGCAAATGGTCTGGAAAAGCTAAAAGAGCATGAGCTCTATGCCAAGTACTGATAAATGTGAATTTTGGCTTAAAGAAATCAGTTTCCTCGGACATATTGTATCCGCAGGAGGAATAGCAGTTGATCCATCCAAAGTGGAAGCTGTGATGGATTGGAAACAACCTACATCAGTGACCGAAGTCCGTAGTTTTCTCGGTTTAGCGGATACTACTGACGCTTCATAGAAGGATTCTCCAAGCTTTCCAAGCCGATGACCCACTTGCTTAAGAAAGAAAAGAAGTATGAATGGACGGATGCTTGTGAAAAGAGTTTTAAAGAATTGAAGAAGAAGTTAACTTCTGCACGAGTGTTGACCCTGCCAGACATTCATCAAGACTTTGAAGTCTACTGTGATGCATCGCGCCAAGGTCTTGGATGCGTGCTTATGCAAGGAGGAAAAGTTGTAGCCTATGCATCGAACATACTCCGTCCTCATGAAGACAACTATCCAACTCATGACTTGGAGTTAGCGGCGATGTGCACGCCTCAAAATTTGGCGGCATTACTTGATTGGAAATCATTGTGATATTTATCACGGACCACAAGAGTCTCAAATACATATTCACTCAATCGATCTCAACCTCCGACAAAGAAGATGGTTAGAGTTAATAAAGGATTACAATTTGGATGTCCATTATCATCCGGAAAGGCTAATATAGTTCTTGATGCATTAAGCCGTAAGTCATCTTCAAGATAATGTTATGGTTCAAGAGCATCAACCCGAGCTTTATAAGGAATTTGAAGCCCTCAACCTTGTGTTTGATAGAACAAGGCACTGGCGAGATGCTATGGAAGCACATCCAACTTTAGAAGAGCAAATCAAGGCCGCTCAAAAGAACATCACAGAGTCCAAAGATTCAAGCATCTCATGGCTAAAGGAAAAGCCCCCAAGATGATCGAAGACCAACAAGGAATTCTATGGTATGGGACACGTCTCTTTGTTCCCCACCGTAGGAACTCAAGGATTTGATTCTCGAAAGAAGCCCACACTCGGCAGATACCCCGCACCGGTAGCACCAAGATGTATCAAGACATGAAAATTTTGTATTGGTGGCCACGCATGAAGAGAGATATCGCCGAGTATGTAGCTTTGTTGTGATGTATGTCGTGAATCAAAGTTTGAACATCGAAGCCAAAGATGATTGCTCCAACCCCGCAAGTCCCTCGGTGGAAATGGGAAGAGATTGGAATGGATTTCATTACGGTCTACCCGAACCAAGTCGGTTGTGACTCAATATGGGTTATAGTTGATAGATGACCAAAGTAGCCCATTTCCTCCCAAAGTGAAGACAACTTACAAGGGAGACAAGTTAGCGAGTTATATATGGCTCGTATTGTGTGTTTACACGGAGTACCCAAGAGGATAGTCTCCGATCGAGGATCCCAATTCACCTCGCATTTACGGGCGGTTGCATGATGCCCTTGGAACACACCTCGATTTTAGCACGACTTACCATCCATGGATGATGGTCGACAGAAGGACAAACCAAATTCTCGAAGACATGCTTGAGCTTGTGCTTTGAGTTTACCGTAGATTGGGAAAAGTGTCTACCGTATGCCGAGTTTGCATACAATAATAGCTACCGATCAAGTCTGAAAATGTCACCGTTTGAAGCACTTTATGGAAGAAAATCTGCGAACCCTCTGCATTGGTCAATCCGGTGAAGGATATATCTTCGGACCAGATACTCTCAAGCAAGCCGAAGAGAAAGTTCGACTGATCCGAGATCGTCTCCAAGCGGCTCAGTCAAGACAGAAGAGTTATGCCGACAACCGTCGAAGAAAGTTAACCTTTGAAGTTGGAGATGCCGTGTACCTTAAGGTATCACCGCCGTGGAACTCAAGATTCAAGGTTAAAGGCAAGCTTGCCCCAAGATATATAGGCCCGTTCCCCATCACCGCCAAGCGTGGAGAAGTTGCCTACCGATTAGAGCTACGGAGAATTTGTCGAAGTTCACAATGTGTTTCCGTCTCCCACTCAAGAAGTGTCTCGAGTACACAAGAGCAGACGCTCGTCGAAGCCATCGCCTTTGAAAGAAGATCGACTTATCCCGAGCATCCAATCAAGATCCTCGGCGTCATCGAGAAGCGAACAAGGCGTCAAGTCATCCGCCTTTGCAAAGTCCATTGGAGTCACCACACCGCCAAGGAAGCCACCAGGAGCGAAGATCAATCAAGCAAGACTACCTTCTGTTCTCGGATCGGCTCGAATCTCGGTCGAGATTACATTTAAAATGGGTAGGATTTGTAACGTCCGCTTTGACGGCTAAATAGTAAATGTTTTCGTTTAGTTCTTCGCCATAATTCAACTAACTCCTATTTTCAAAACCCCGTTCTTCCTCGGTTTGAGTTTCAAATCGTTGGTTGTAGCATTTGAAATTGAACTTCCTTGATCGAGGTTTGCTCCTCCGTTTGTCTCGGGCCGATTTGGGTGAACCTTTCCTTCCTCGGGGCCAAGCCCATCCCCAAGCCACCAACCCGGCCCGGCCTTCTCTCTCTGCCCTCTGCAGCAGCCACAGAGTTCCTCTCCTCCCAATTCCCCAGGGAAGAGAGCAAAGCGGCGGGTGGTCTTCATCTCTCCCCTGGTCAACCTTGCAGGCGGCGAAGCAGCGATCGCCGCCTTCCTACTCCTTTGCGCCGTGCCCATCCCGCCACTCCCCTACTCCCATGAGCACTGCTCCCTCTGTCCCCTCTGCTGCCTTCTCTCTCTCGCTCTGCTCCCGAGTAGCAACAAAGAATTTGCCCATCCCCTGCGCCGCCCGCCAACTCTCTGCTCCCTACGCCGCCTCCTCTGTTGGCGGCAGCGAGCCACCGACTCCTCTGCTCCTCTGCGCGCCCCCATCCGTTGCCCTCGGCCTTGCACTCGCTCGCGTCCTCGCGGCCGACGACCAGCTCCTCCGTGCGAGCCGCCGTCACCATGGCGTCACCCGCCGCCCTCCTCGTCCTAAGCAGTGGTGAGCAGCGCGCTTGCGCGCACGCGTGCCCTCGTCACCACCCGTCACCGCTTCGTCCTCGTCGCGCCAACTCCGTCCTCGCTGCACCGCCTCCGGCGCCCATGCCTCTGCCTCGGGGCAGCGGCCGCGTCGGCTCGTCCTCCCTTGACCCCGTCTCCCTCCGTTGCCACTCGACTCCCCTTTAAGCCCCCCTCTCCCTGAGCTCCCCTGCCGCCCCATTGCGTAAGATAAGAAAACATACCTCAAACCGTCGAGCTCCACCTCGCCGCCGCGCCGCCACCTCGTAGCCGCCTCGGTGAGCCCGCCTCTGGAGGCAGCGTCACCGTGAGCCCTGTGGCCCAAGAGACCCGCCCCCACCTCCCATCTCCCTCCTGTTGCAGTGAGACCTCCACCCACGCCGCCTCGTCTTCTCCACTCCCGCCGCGCCGAGCCGCACTGCCAGTCTCCCCATTCCTCCCGGACCGCTCCTCCCACACCCTCGCCTCATGTTGTTGGTGCGTCGCCGCCTCCTCAAGGCGCCAGCATGCTCGCCGAGTCAGCCACGAGCTCGAGAAAAGCCGCCGCCTCTTTCTTCCTCTCCGCCACGCCCACCTCTCCCGGCCCGCCGCCCTCCCAGACCGCCACCTCCCGGCTTCCCACCCGCCACCACCTTCCCGCCCCTCTGCCCATGGCCATGCCGCCTTGCCGAGAGCTCCCTCCTCTCTGTTTCTCTGTACAGTGTGGGAGAGGATGAGTTAGAGTTTTTTTTATTTTTTTTTTTTTTTTTTAGGACGTGGGCCCCACCCGTCATAGGTGCAGTTCCCCTTTGTTAGGCTGACCCGTGGGCCCCGCATCATCAGAGCCACCAGCTCCTCCTCCTCCTCACCGCCAAGGGACCTCAGCAGCGTCTTGTTGCGTGAACCCGAGCCGCTTCAGGTTGTGGATCTGGTCTACACTGCTTAAATGAACCAAACCCTCTCTCTCTTTTCTTTTTCCTTTTAAGCCAGAATTCAGTATCTCCTCCGTTATAGCTCCAAAATTGCAAACTAAATTTCTAAAAATTAGTTAAGTCGAGACCTTGCTAATGGCATAGGACTTGATTAATTTGGAGTTTATTTGTGTATTCTTTTGTATTTACTTGCTCTCTTTGCCGTTGTGCTTTTTCCCAGAATCGCCTGCTTAGGATTCAAGACGGAGATCCTCAAGTTGATCAAGACCAAGAATATCACGATCATCTTGCCTCTAACCAAGGCGAGTCAATACTTTGACCATGTTGCTCCTACATTTTATGTAAATTAATTTCTTTTAAATTAATAACTTGCATGCTTTAGTTTTTTATCAAAGATATGTTAAAGCTTAAGGTAGTTAATTACCTACTTGTTGTTTAAATAATTAATATGCCATCCATGTCAACTTGAAACCAATAACCCTTGTCACCCTAGTAATACTATGGTAATACTAGTTATAGGTCGACTTAGGCGACATGCTAGCCTTGCTCAAGCATGTGGGTATTAAATACCCCAAATCACCATGTCTTCAAAAACAAAAGGTTTTGGGTAGTCATTGGTGGTCCATTGACTAAGGCGAGAAACTAGTTTGGTTTACTCCTCAAAAACCCTAAAAATGCTAGCTCTATCTGGGCGGATGGTGAGGCGGATTGGTGCTCCGGGAGCACGAGAATGATTGGGTTGTGGAATGAACCGCCAGATAACCCTAAGGACTTAATCGGGTCACGACCTCCGTGTTAAACAAGTACAACCACAAGTTGCGTAAAAACTTGCGACTTAGCTTAGTAGGTTTATTGAACCTTGGATGCCATTTCATTTGGGCGGATAAATGGGGAGCCAAGGGATTTATTCCGCTTGAATGGGACACCGAGAGAGGTGACGTTTGCGGTCGAGGTATAGCACCGCTATACCGTCGCCGAGGTAAAACATCCCGCCAACACTATGGGCGTAACCCTATATGTGCGAAATGACGAAGGGGTGAGATAAGTCGAACGTTATTGTGACAACCTCTCGACTACACATCTAAGGAATTGTGTAGGGCAATGAGTTAATTGTCTCTTGTGGGTAAAGTGTGCTATCTCTGCGAGTATTAAATCTGTTTAAAAGTAGTGCCTACGGTCAAAAGCGGACATGGGAACTTAACTTGAGTTAGTTCTATTTCAAAACCACATGGGTGGTATAAAATTGTGGCGGGCTCACCTAGCCCTGAATTTGTTTATCTGGGTGGATGTACCCCAGTGGTGATAATATTGGTGGATGTAACCATAATCAAAAATTAAGCATGAAGGTGGAGGTAACCTCTGTTTGAATTAATTATTGCACTTTACTCTCTTTATAAAATTGCAATTTGTTAAAAATGCTAAGTCATAGGATTTGTAACTATAGTATTGCAAAACCGGCTTTCAAAATAAAAGAACCCGAGCCATCCTTGTTAAGCCGTGCATATATATAATTGCATTTGTGTGTTGGCTCATGAAACACGGTAGTAGTGCTCATCCTCGCTTCTCTCCCCACCCTTCAGATAATGAAGATGAAGGACACTACGCCTACTACGATGGACCGTAAGACGATGGACAAGGATATGACGAGGAGTAGGATAGTTACAGAGTTTAGATCTCGCCCGATCTAAGTAGACTCGTTGGTACTCACGCAACCGATATTATCCAAATTTCCCTTGGTTAATATCTGTCAGACATGAGACACCCGATCGCTTGCACGTGTGAGATGAGCCCTACCTTCCCTTTTGCTTCCATTGTAGACTTGGTCGTTCTTTTGTAATGTATTATATTTGGCCTTGTGCGGCCCTTTTGTAAACTTCGACCCGATGAGGTCTATGTTACCATGTGTTGTAATATATTTGTTTCAGTTCACGCCTTGTATGAATGATTCAGCAATGTGTACTGTGAAGTGCTAGCTACTGATCCAGGGAATAGCACAGTGATTCACAGAGGATTTGGATTCTCAGAATCCGGGTCCGACAGGCCAAAGCGAAGTTTCTCTTGGAGGGTGATAGGAATACTTGCTATTATCATTTGATTGCGAATGGGAAACATAGAAAGCAGAAAATTTATTTGCTTGAGCAAGAGGAAGGAGTTATTCGAGGTGATGTACAATTAAAAAGGTATATCACCAATTACTATAAAGATTTGTTTGGGCCAGCCGAAGAAAATCATTTATCTATGATTGAGGCTTTTACAGATGATATGGCTCAAGTTTCAGATGAGGAAAATATTTATCTTACTGAACCTTTTGAAGAAAAGGAGGTGAGAGAGGCCATTTTTCAAATGGATCATAACAAGTCGGCAGGGCCAGATGGTTTTCCAGCCGAGTTCTATCAGGTGTTTTGGGAAGTCATTAAAAATGATTTGATGGTCATGTTTCATGCTTTTCATAGTTGCACGTTGGATACTTTTAGCTTGAATTTTGGGATTATTACTTTACTTCCCAAAAAAATTGATGCTAAACAAATACAACAATATAGGCCTATTTGTATGCTAAATGTTTGTTTTAAGATTTTTACTAAGGTAATGTCTAATAGGCTTATGAGAGTAGCTCAAAAGGTTGTTCGTCCCTCCCAGTCTGCGTTCATGCAGGGGAGGTTTATTCTGGATGGCGTAGTTATTTTACATGAAACCATCCATGAGCTTCATAAGCAGAATTTGGACGGTATTGTTTTTAAGGTAGATTTTGAAAAAGCTTATGACAAAGTAAAATGACCGTTTTTTAATGCAAACTCTGAGGATGAAAGGCTTTTCCCCTAAGTGGTGTGCCTGGGTGGAAAGTGTAATCAAGGGAGGGAGTGTTGGGATAAAGGTTAATGATGATCTTGGAGATTTTTTCCAAACTCATAAGGGTCTTAGACAAGGTGATCCTTTGTCTCCTGTTCTTTTTAATCTTGTGGCGGATATGCTAGCTATCTTCATTTCAAGAGCTAAAGACGCTGGTGACACTTGATTGATGAGGGGTTGTCAATTTTACAGTATGCTGATGACACGATCCTTTTCTTGAATAATGATTTAGAACAGGCTAAAAATCTTAAGCTTATTCTTTGTGTCTTTGAGCATTTATCCCGTTTAAAGATCAATTTCCACAAGAGTGAGATTTTCTGTTTTGGTGCTGCCAAAGATGCGGAGCAGCAGTATACGCAGCTATTTGGATGTGAAGTGGGTGTGTTTCCTTTTAGGTACTTAGGTATTCCCATTCATTACAGGAAGTTAAGGAATAGTGATTGGAAAGGGGTTGAAGAGCGGGTGGAAAAAAAGCTTAGCAGTTGGAAAGGTAAAAATATGTCGGTTGGGGGTCGCTTGGTGCTTATTAACTCGGTGCTAAGCAGTTTACCTATGTTTATGTTTTCTTTTTTTGAGGTTCCTAGAGCCGTTCTCAAAAGGCTAGATTTTTTTCGATCTAGATTTTTTTGGCAGAGTGACAATCATAAACGTAAGTATAGGCTTGCTAAGTGGAGTTTGGTGTGTTCACCTAAAGAGCTTGGTGGTCTAGGAATTCATAACCTTGACACCAAAAATAAAGATTTGTTAGGGAAGTGGTTGTTTAAGTTGCTTAATGACAAAGAAGTATTTGGGTGAGAAGAGTCTCTCGCAGGTGGTTAACAAACCTGGGACGTCTCATTTTTGGTCGGGGCTTATGAAAATTAAAGATCAGTTTTTTCGTTTTGGTTCTTTCCAAGTCAAGAACGGTATGCAAACTAGGTTTTGGAATGATATTTGGATGGGAAATTCACCGTTATGAAGGCAATTCCCAATTCTTCTGGCGTGGTTAGGAGAAAGGGTGATTTAGTAGCTAATGTTTTGAGTTCGAATTCCTTTAATATTTCTTTTCGTAGGCCTCTTGTTGGGGCTAAGTTGCGAGCTTGGAATGAGCTTCATATGAAAATTTCTAATGTTCATTTAGGCCTGTGTAAGGATGTTTGAGATGGCATTTGAATAAGTCCGGTCTTTTTTTAAGGCGATCCTTTTATCTTTGCGTTGATTGCCACCGATCATACCCCCATTAAGAATTGGTTTTGGACTATTAAAATTCCATTAAAAGTAAAAAAAATCATGTGGTATCTCAAAAACGGGATTGTATTAACTAAAGACAACCTGCTTAAAAGAAATTGGAGGGGAAGTTCTAGGTGTTGTTTCTGTATTAAAGAGGAAACAATTCAACATCTTTTCTTTGAGTGGCCCTTTGCACGTATGGCGTGGTGGATTGTGAAATGTACGATTACTTTAGATCCTCCAAGGAATATGGCTAACATGTTTGGGACTTGGTTAAATGGAATTCCAAAAGTTCTTAGGTCACAACTCCTGGTGGGAGTTAGTGCCTTATGTTGGTCTATTTGGTTATGTCGAAATGATGTTATTTTTAACAGCAAGATTATAACTAATCCGTTGCAGGTTATCTTATTGTGTGGATCCTGGCTGAATGCATGGACAGTCTTGCAGAAATCACACCAAAAGGCGATCATGTTGGAGGGAAGTTTAAAATTGGAATTTGTTGCGAAGCAATTCCTCAATTTTCGGTGGTGGAGAATTAGTCATAGGATCTGCAATGATTGAAATTGTGTTTTAATTATTTTTCGGCTGTAAGGCTGCTAGCCATTTTTTTGATCTTGAGTGGAACGTTTGTTACTTTGAATGCTTTAATAAATTAGGCTGTGTGCATCTTTGATGCAGAGGTCGGGAGAGATGTATCTCTTCCATTATCTAAAAAAAATGTTCTGGTAGCACGCCAATTATTCAGTGCATGTTCTGGTAGCTTTGTGGCATGGATCGATGATTCAAACGTAAAGTCAACATTGTAACGCGCTTCCATTTTTCACTCATTTTGCCTGGCCTAGAGCGAGGACTCGTGGCATGTGGTTTAACCTTTTGTTGAGGTTGATCAACGACGAACACGGAAATATCAAGGGAAAAGTCTTAGCAGGCTTGCTGGAGTTGAATATTGTCAAAACAAGTCGTAAAGCCAAATGCAAGGTCGAAAGTTACGAGCTTGTCAGCGTGTACACACCAACGAGGTGCGCATATTTGAAAGGAAAATCAGTGGAGGAATACTCATCCCAGTGTGGAAGGGACACACACCCTCTAACATTGCACACGCGCCATATTGGTGGGTAGCCGTTGGATCAAAAAATGAAGTCCAAGAGCGCACGAGGCACTTTTACAGCAGCAAAAACACCGTAGTAAGTACTGTATTTGGCAACGTAGCAACACTGTAGTGACTGGTATAGTCCGTACAAAGCAGCCTGGATTCAAGCTTAGGATCATGATATATGCACATGCGAGTATTTCTTAGTGGAAAAAACGTGTGTTTACACGCGTGCCTACGCTTTTTGGAAAAAAAATTAGGAGCAATGGAAAAAGGTTTTGTTCTTGAAGAAGTATTATGTTTAGTTTAGTCATAGGCAGAGGGAAACAAGACAAATAAAATAAACCGTCGCAAAACTAGGATTGTTCTCCTTTCTATAAAAACATGCGAAGGTTTCTATTACCGAGGAGTGCGTTGAAAATTTATTTTACAAGTATAATTCAAATGCGAGGATGTGTTATTCTCGTACATCATTATTTGTACTCAACTTTAGTACTCCCACGTCAAATATAGATGTCCTTTTAGATAGATGCTTCATTTTGCAAAGGAAAAAAATCCTTATATATCACAGACAAACACTCCAATCTATGATTTGCCATCGATAAACTCGTTATTCCCTATATGTCATCGACAAGCGAAAGTGATATCTTCTATGCCACTGTCGTCAGTCAAACGTCCGTTAAGTTCAAGTCATCGGTTCGTATTTCGTGGAATTGCCCAAAATACCCTCCATCTCCCCAGCATGGCATGGTGCAACATGCTCTAGGTCGATGAAGATGGAGTGCCTCAGCGGCGCCTTGGTCCAATCACCGAGACCCGTGGGTGTAGTCGTCCGCGAGGCGCTTGATGCACCAAAGGTCCTCGGTGGCCATCACACCACAGTTGCCGCTGCGGGCCGTGTTGTGCGCATGGCGGCACTGCGCGTGGATGAGCCGCCGGAGCCGTCAAGGGTGGGGGTGGAAAGGATCTTGAGCCATGGCGCCACGCGGTCCACCAACCGCATCGTGCCCGCCGTCTGCCTTCGCTCCCCGCTGCCACTGCTCAGCATGCTGTTGCACTTTTTTATGCCCAACCTCAAAATTCGTCGTCTTCGTCCAATATCTTCCAAAATTGATGCTTCCCCTGCCTCCTCGCAAACACGTTGCTCCTCTCCTTCTTCCCCATGATCAGAAACTCCTCACCAGCGAGCCACGCCATGGCTGTCCCACATTGAGTCGCTCCGCTTGCTAATCTGCCGTCTTGGTGCACCTTATTTTGAGCCAACTGCGACACAATATCTGCACCTTCACCCTGAAGTTCTCAAAGCCCTTTCCCGAGTCGCCCTGTCATCAAAGGTCACCACTGGCGAGCGCCACCGTGGCACCATGGGGCCAACCAATGCTAGATCTCCTCAGGGCATCTCCATCCAAGCCACTGCCATGAATTGGCTCCCCTCATCTACGTTGTGCTCGTGCACCCATGCTCTAGTCGAGAAGTTGCTGAAATTCGCCTTCGGTGAACCTTTCCTCTCCACGATCGTCATCCTCACGTCGCACGTTTTGTTATCCTCGTCATCTCTATCCGCCCAAAATGGGTTCTTAGTCCTCGAGAAAACGTCTTGCTCCCTCAGCTGTCGCCGTTTCGCCACCGTAGAGACGTTTCCTCTATCTCTCTTTCTCCTCCTCTGTACCAACCCGGAGGTTGCCGATGGTATCTAGGATGAGGTCTCCAATGCGAACCATCCCCCAATGCACCCCTGAGGCCCTGCACATCTATCTCCATTGTCGCCACTCTCTCACGAGCCACCTCTCAGTGTCGGCCTCTTACTAACGATTTGAGGAAGAGGAAGGAAAAGAAGAGGGCGAGGAGGAAGAAGAGGGCAAAATGGTCTTTGCACTTTGCACACGTGTAACTGACGGGGGAGACAACGATGGCACAAAGAGGATCACTTTCGCTTGTTGATGGCATACAGGAAATAACGAGTTTGTCGATGGGAAATTGTGCAATGCAGTTCGGAGTGCAATCGGAGCAGATACAAACGGATATCGCTCATCCCATATCCCATTCCGTATTTTTTTCGGAGTCGGAGTCGAACACAGATATTGTCGGATACCCATTTTTCCATCACGTATTCGTTACGCGAGCCTTCGGTTGGTCAGATATTATCCGTTTCTTTTGCGCCCCTACACATGACATTAGATAGTATGAGTGCAATCAGAGCAAATTGAAATGTCAAAAAAAAACACTCAATATCCCCTGTCTGCTCAGATGCAGCAACCCACCTATTCGTTATCATGTTTCTAAGTGAAGTTACAACAGGCTTTCCTCGTACCACCTAACATACGGATATATACAAACGGATATCGTTTATCTTGTATCATATTCTATATTTTTTCCTCGGAGTCGGAGTCGGACACAAATAGTGCTGGATACACATTTATCCCTTTCGTATTCACTCCGTAAGGTCTCAGTCGGTCGGACAGACGGATATTGTCCGCTCCGTTTGCACCCCTAATCGGAGTGTTTGTGAGTGGTATGGAAGAAATTTTCTCTTTTGCAAATACTTGTCGTTTAGGCTTTTCGACACTTTGTTTAAAACAAATATCGCTATTAATTATTTATTGACCGTGGTGGTGATTATATAGCTAATTCTTTGATCTAACTTCTATATGCACCGAGCTAAAACAATCTGGAGCACACAGATGACATAATAACCAAATTAGACAAGTCCACAAATTGCCCAATCAATCAGTACAGTGGCAGCCCGACACCTGTAACTAAAAATGGCTCTCGGCCACGTTTCGGTACGCAACCTCAAATACACCTCACCCTCTTCATTGCCGCTTTGGGTCGGTGTTTTTGATGCGGCGAAGCAAGCAAAGAAGACGAGAGAAAGCGAGCCTCGTCTCCTCCTCCTCCTCCTCCTCGCAAAATCCCCGCATGAATTCGAAGCGAAGCTCGAATCTTCCGGCGATCGGCAGAAACCCGTCTCAGATTCGCTCGGACTGAGCGCGCCGCCGGTGGGATCTCGCTGTTGCCCGGTCTGGTCTCGCGCGGGAACTCGCGTTCCTGGTTTCTGCCGCGAACCCCGGATCGGAGGGGATAGAGCTGGGATTCTTGGGCCGAATCGGGGCTTCTCGTCGCAGTTTGATCCAAGATCGGGAGGAATTGCTGTGGAGACAAGCTTAGAGTCTGGAAGCTTCTGCGGTGTTCTCGGTGCCTGTGTTGTGTTGGGTTCCGCGTTGATGCGCGGCGTCTCCGGCGCCGCTGCTGTGACTGGTGGTGACTACGGAGAGAGTGGTGCTTCAGATCGCGGCGCTGGCCCTGGGCTGTCCTTCCACTTGCTGTGGCTGTGGTTGGGGATTGGTGGTGGGGAGTGAGCAGATGGAAGAGGACTGCACTTACTGCTCTTGCCACCACATAGATTTTGCTCCAGTTAGAGAGTAGGAGTAGTTTGGTCGTACTTGCCAGGCCGTTCTTGGTGGTCCTGGGAGTCGTATCGCTGCAGGCAGTCACAGAAACGGGAGTCTTTTTGTTTTGAGGATTTGAGAGGCTGTGTGTGACAGTTTTGAGTTGCGGTACTCCGGCTTTGCAAAGTCGCTGGAGCTGGAGAATGATATGCTAAAAGGGATATGGTGCATGAGAAAGAATTTGGGTACCTGTTGGGACTTGGGAGAGCTTGTTGATCTGCTTTGCTGGGGATTAAGTCTTGTGGTTGATTTGCGAGGCGAGGCGTGACACAATGTCTCGGTGCTTCCCATTCCCACCGCCAGGGTATGAGGCAAAGCCCACGAGTGAGCGCAATGATCTGCTAAAAAAGGTGCATACCTTGTGCCTTTATGATCACTTGCCAAAGTAGACTACACTTGATGCTTCACAAAACTAGGTTGTTGTTAGACTAACTAGGCAGTTGATGAGCATGATTGAAGAGAGAATAAGTATCTTGCTGTCTGCTGGCTAATACATTGAATCCTTCTTCATCTGTTGGAAACATAGGGCGCATATTAATTGCCAGCTGCCTGTTAGTTAGATTGTTTGATACTTAGTCAATTTTGTTTTGGAAATATTGTTTGGATCTATCAGATGTTACAGTTACCATATTCGGGTTATTTTTTGTTCTTTGCTCACAAAAAAAGGTCCCCATAAATTGGTGCGTAGTGAAGCAGCTTGTTTAGCATTTATGAATACAGAAATTTCAGATACGATGATTCTATGGAATCAAGCAACTGTAATTCACCTGATGTTCTTTGCTGAATTAATTATAGAGACGGGAAATGGCATTTACTTACTGTAAAAAATTAGAAAGGGCTTTTTTTTTTGGAAAACATACAGTAGGCTGTATTGTTGAATGCAGTTTAAATTCAGCAACAATAATACATTGCCAGTTTCACAAGAGGAAAAATAAATTATTAACAAAATTGCACAGTAAAAACTATACTCACAGGCATGATCTCTTGATGTCACAAAACATAAAGGTGAAACATACCAGTCTTGCATTTGTTCTCTCTATTATTACTCTTTTGTAATACAAGAGAAAAACCAATCTTGCATTAGTTCTCTCTATGATTACTCTTTCAGTCTTTTGTAATCTAGGTTGGGATGGATAGTTGTTTCTCAAAGCAACACTCTTTTCTCTGTCTGAGAAGGACAACCTGTTGGCACAATCTTATATGTGTGTTTCTTAACAGCTTAAGAGTGCATCTTATGATACATGCATCTTCTTTTGTGAGTGAGCTTTTGGACTGCATGGCCAAAAGCTCCGAAACTACTAAGAATATTTCATATTCATGTACAATGGTGTGATTTAGACATATAGTTTATATCACTCAATACATAATTGCATATCATGTATTTTTCTCACAACTTTCTATAAATAGTTGTGCCAGCATTTGCTATGATAAAAACACGGTACCATATTCTATCCCATCAGATATTTTATATGCTTCACCCGCGCGGGATCATTTTAAAATGGTTATTTATTAATCTTTATATCCTGATTTATCACAGACCTATGTGTTTCAATTTCAAGGTTACCTGATCTTGTTTCTCTACTGATATGTGACATATGTCAACCACTGCGCTATGGCAAGACCTGAATGGCGCTACAGTTGCCTTTTTTATTTCTAACTTCGCTGTGTAGGCTACCATGTGTTCCTGCTTTATGCTATTATTCCACCTTGCTACTGCTGTTGAACTTACCTAGAAGAACAAGAGTGCAAATTGTAAACCTTCTCTGAAATGGCATACTACTTGGAGTGAATTTTCCTTGTGATCTGCTTCTGCAGATCATTGTTCGAGTTTTAAATCCCAATTCAGATGTATTTCAGTGTATCCTCTATATGTTCTGATTAAGATCCCTGCCTGTAATATGATTATGCTTTTGTTTAAAAATCACAATGAGGTCTTGTAAGCTTTTCTTACAATGTACTGGAAGAACTAGGAAGAATGATTGGTATTGAAATATGTGCATCTTTATTTCCTCCATAGTTATTTTTGTTAATATTGAATATGCACTACCTTTTTCAGGAAAAGCACAAGGAGAAGAAACGCAAAAAGGAAAGGAAGCATTGGGAAAAAAGGGGAAGAAAAGAGAAGGATAGAGATCATAGGAAAGATAAGCACAATAAGAAGCATAAAAGAGAGAAACACAAAGATAGGAGAAAGAACAAGGACAGTGATGAAGACAAAAAACAAACTTTGGAACAAGAAACTCAGAAAAGTGATGATATTGACAATAGAAGGCCTAAAGAAAGAGTGCAGAATGAAGTTGTCAAATATATTAAACCTGCAGATGAGTTAGTTCCCCAAATCCTAGGTCAAGAAGGTCATGCAAACCACACAGGTAGTAGCACTAGGAAGCTGCTTCCTAGAAGCACCGAGAGCTTTGGGGCTGCAGGTTCTAAAGAGAAGGAAAGAACTTCTTCCAGTAGAGTGGTTCAGAAATCTGGCCAAACTACACAGCGCAATCATGGGATGTTACAAAAGAATGATAATATTGCTTATGTCAATGAAAAGGTGAAGGATGGTGGCATTGGGTCTAAAACTAGAATACAGAATGGGAAGAGCCGTCAAGCTGGGTCAGCTGAAAAACATTCCACTAGAAGGCACAATTGTAATGGAGTGGGCCTAGAACAGGAGAGTTCTTTGTGTATTGCACAAAAAGGCTTTGAAGGTGTACGTGCTACTACCACAGTTATACCAGGTGCAGGGAGAAGTCCAAATGACAGAATCACACCAAGCCCAAATGCTTTGCAGAGAACCGAACAAGTGGGCCAACATTCAGATAGTTCTTCCCATTCTGCATATGGAAAAGGCGACAGCATGAGCACCAAAAGGATGATGGAGAAGGAAAACAGAGGTGCTAACAATTTTCATACCAGGATGGATCAGCAATTAGTACAAGATAAATATGGAACAGTTCAAGGGAAGGCAAAGATTAAAGAGGTGAAGTCTAATCATCACAAGGGTGTCAAAGATCACGATGTAAAGAAAAGAAAAGCTAAAGACAAAAATAAAGAGAAAGAAAAGGAGAAAAAAGGTGATGTAAATGAGCAGAAACACAAAAAGCTTGATGCACGTGTGGCAAGCAAGCATAATATAGATGATCTAATGGACTCAGCTCATCTTAATGAGAAGAATTTCACTTCTGATGACGTCAAGAAAAGGAAAGACTTGGGAGCTAATAGTTCTCTACATGGTGAGTACTTTTTCATTAGGCCAATGAGTTTTTCCTTTTTTTTCACCCCCTTATTTATGTTCATTTAGTCCTTCTAAGAATAAGCGTAGATTTAGATAGTCTTCTAGCTATGATTTTGATTCTATTAAGTCTCATTTGCAAAATGTCGGCAGAGCATAGTATGCGGATGACTAAGCTGCCAAGGATGTCTCCTGTCAATCCTCCTCATGTGAATGGGGAAACGTTGAAACAAGCTCAGGGAACTGCACCCTGTTCTTCCAAAGTACCAGTTGGCACAAATATTTGCGAGGCAGATAGGCTTTATTATCTGGAGAAACACAGAGCTTCAGTTTCTTCATCCAGTTATGTCAGTAATGAAGTCTCTCTGAAACCACCTCACCCTGATACCAAGTATCTGAGCAAAGTGCACTCCATACCAGCAGTTGACGACTGCACAGGGTACATTGTTGAGGACTGGCTGTTTTCTGGGTATCACGTTGACCAGAAAACAGCGATATCCGAGGCTGCAGAATCACCCCAAGTATGGGCTGAAGCACAGCTGATTGATCCCGCGGGTGTAGTTGCTTTGCCTTACGTCGTTCCTTTATAATGTGCTCCATCATGATACGCCCGGTGAACGTCTTCCAGAGTTTGGGCTATGATCTGAAAGTGCAGAAGACGGATTCGCCTGTTCGGTTTGCCGTCTACCGAGCTGTTCGATGTACATCAGGTTATTCATTTCAGCTCACTCTCTAGCATGCTGTTTGTTGGTGAGATTTCTCACTAACCATTTGTGGGATGAGGATGGAACGTTACCTGTGCCATATCAACAACACCTATCAGTGGATCTGGCTGACAATTTTGCTGGCTGTCAGGTTGTGCTGTATCACATGATACGACAGGCACAGAGAGATCCTACACATCAAGCAATTGAATTCAGCAGCAAGTGTTACTCCTGCATTACCGCGCAATTTTGGCATTGTATTATGTAATAAATTATTCTCATGAAGAATGTATAGAGGCGCAAGAAAGAGACACGGAAAGCAAGACATATCTGAAACTCTATTCAGATCTTGTTCTTATGCTTCAAGAACAGCTTTTAGCTGACTTGGTGGCTTGAGCTTGTTCTGTTTACTTGCGATGTGCATGAGTAATCACCAAGGGCTTGTTTGGAAAGCCTAAAATCCTTGTCTATCTACGTGGATTGATCGAGATTTTAAACTCATCCACATGAATAGACCGGATAAAATCTCGGCATAACCACTCATATGAGCTGGGATTTTGGGTCTTCCAAACATAGACTAAGGATTTTATTTGGTATTACGGTGGCTTATGATCTACAGTTTTAATTTGTTCTTTATCATATAACTAATTGATAACCAGTTCCGCAAACCTATAACATAAATATTTTGTTAAAATTAGTAAAGATTATATTAAAATTTATAACTTTTAAAGGAAAAGTTCACTTTACTCCCCGAAAGTGTCACGTTTGTCCGTTTAAGTCTACGTCGACCCGGGCACGGGGCTCACCTACACCAACCTGCACAACGCCGCGACTTACAACCGCAACCTCGCCGGCGCGGCCGGGGGTCAAGATGCCGGTGTTTTCGTCTTCTCGCTGTACAACGAGGACCCGAAGCCCGGGCCGGGCACCGAGCGGCACTGGGGGCTGTACTACCCGAACGGGACGTGGGTCTACCAGGTTGACCTTACCGGCAGGCGGCCGGCGCCGTCGTACCCGCCGCTGCCGCCCGGGGATCAGAACGGCATGCCCGTGTGGTGCGTGCTGGCTGGCGGCAAGGCGGTGAACGACACGGCGGTGGCGGCTGCCGTGGAGTACGCGTGCCAGCAGGGGAGCGGGACGTGCAACGCCATCCAGCCCGGCGGCGAGTGCCACCAGCCGGACTCGCTCGGCGCGCATGCAAGCTACGCGTTCAATGCATACTGGCAGCAGTTCAGGAAAGCTGGAGGCACTTGCTACTTCAACGACCTTGCAGAGAAGACTACCAAAGATCCAAGTAAGTTAATCTAAGCATTTCTAATGCTTGCGAAATTTACAAGTTTGGTGATTGCTAGATTGGTAGTGCTGTTTAACTAACTGATTTGTCATGGTTGGTTGATGAAGTAGATTTTCTTGGTGTTTGTTAACAGTATAGTTTGATGATAATATTCTTTTCAAACGAGTTTGTTGATGTAAATATGAAGGCTAATTTTGCTAAGACTAAAAATCTAAAGTAGATAAATAAATATCTTATTGATTTAGTTAGGTGGATAAACTTGTGAAGCCTGAAAGGCTGCGTTGAGCTTGATAAACATTAGGCCATGTAGAGAAAACATTAGAATTGGAGCCATGTCCTTTGCATCTGATGTTAGTTTCAGTGTTATGTTTCTTGCGCATTTTTTCTCAAACAATGTGCCTTTTTTTGTCGGCGAAGATCAGTTCCCCTTCAGACGTTCATTCCCATTGATCAGTAGAAGCTGCCAAGTGCAGAAAACTGTTTATTTTGCTAGTGGTTTGAACGTCTTATTACTTCAGTTAGTGCAGAAAAGCTGCCACTGCCGAGAGACCGTGGCCTGAGCTAATTGGGCCTTGCCGACGTGAGAGCCCGAGATCTCTCGGCCGATATCGGTGCGACGACGATGGTTGTGTTGCTATGCTAAGAGATTCCAGAGGAGGTCCGCGACTCCATGTGATGATGTCAGAGTGAACTAGTTTTTTTTCCCCACAAAAGAGGTGAATTGGTTAACATACAGGACTCACCACTTAACATGATAAATTGGATCATTTTAGTGGGATTTAGTAGAAAATACAGCAAGGTTTGGAGGTTAAAACGAAATTGATCAAGTGAACCGAATTGCTGCCTCTTTTACACTTCGACAAAAGACAACATTTTGTATGGGCATGTTTGGTTTGGAGCCCTGAGCCAAACCAAAATTTGGTAGCATCGAAGGAATTTGGCTAGCACTTGACTTAGTACCAATATTTGGCTTTACACTACAGATTAATGCAGCCAAAACGCCGGTCGTTGGCTCCCAAAATTGGTAGAGAAGTCGCTGCATGCTGTTGTGACGTGGCAAGAGAAGATTGGCTGCATTAAACATGCTTTTTTTTGCTTGGTTGAGAAGCTTTAATGGACTATACCTCTTGAATCCAGTATCCCAATTGGTGATCCGTTTAAATCGTTGTAGCCCTTATGATTTAATCAACAAAAAAGACTCATATTAGTTATATTGTGGTGCAAAAAAAATATGACATGTAGGATATATGTGTCATACTCACATTTTGGCAAACTTTGGGATGGTTGCAATCCAAACATATCAATTTATACCTCAATTTTGGTATTGCCTGCGAACTGGTATGACTACGATCTAAACATTTTTTTACCGAGGTTTTGGCATTGGGTTGGGAACGCTTCAAACAAATAGAAACCTCTCTAAATAAAGGTAGGAAGGTTAGATCAAAGGGACAATAATTCACCACATTTAGGACTTGTCCATCAGCTAGAAAAAAATTACCTATGATTCAATTATGATGTTATCATTACTTGCGTCCCTAATGTAGATGGGGCGAGCACGGTTCAACCCCCCCCCCCCACCCCACCACCACCACCACCACCACACACGTCGATCAACCAGTCTCGACGACACCTACACGCTGGTTCCAACTTCTCATCACCAGCAAGGTCGTAAGAATCGTGATTCTGAATCGGATTGGAAACACTCCAGTAGAATTTTATTTTAGGATCGAATCATAGAATATAATATTCTACTTGATTCTACAAAAAATAAATTTTTTCAATGTGTCGTGCATTCTAAGAGTGAATGAGTGTTTATTTGGTCATTTTAGCATCTAATTTGATTGACAAATATCTAAACTGCAATTTAGATTCCATGTCATTCATGCTGGAATATTGATTTTAACCACCTTACTATTACTTTAACATTTTACATAAAAGGTAAAATAAATAATTAAAATAATTATTATTATTCCAAATATCCAAATCTTAATGTCTAACCTACTAATTACTTAGTAATTATCATACAACTTGAATTAAGGGACAGAACACAACCAAACACCTAAATCTTTTATAATTTGAGATGATGCGTGATTCTGCACGATTTTGTCATGATTCTACCCAATTCTACGACTAGGAATGCGATTCTACTAGACACGACTGAAGATACAATTTGGATCGTATTGGTGTTGTAGGATCGTATGACTAGAATCACGATTTTAACAACCTTGCCCACCAGACACGCCATCCTCGCCAGCTCTCCCATCGTTAGGGGTGAAAACAGATTGAATGTGGAAGGATAATAGCTCTACCATATTTATTTTTATATTTTCCTCGGGTGCGAATATGAATACGAATAGGAATAATGTTAGATACAAATACTAAGCGATATGAATCGAAACAAATATGGTCACGAATATTTCGCAGAACATGAAAACTCCTTAAATTGTTCGCATTGCAGTAACTAAAACAAATAATTAGTTTATACGATCAAAATATTCATCAATTCAGTATATATGTACATGTTTACATCCCCTCCCAAACATGTTTTTAATGTAAAATAACTCTCTCCCTTATATGCTTTATTTACCACTTTTGATTACTCGATATCTATTGCCTACATCATAAACATTGCATAATTTATTATAAAATAATATTTTATTTATATTTATTTATATGCATAATGATTGTGTTTTGGGACTCCCAAGAAAGAAGAATGATGAAAGGAGTCATGTTCGAGCAAAATCCGAAGAAATATCGGGTGTTGAAAATACCATTAAGACATCTTGGATTTTTTTTTTGGTATATTAAATGGACTCAAATAAAAATATTCAAATACAAAGTTGTAGATCTCATCGAGAGCTACAATTTAGTCTACTCATTTGTCTAATTTGGATTTCGAACAAGAAAGTTATAGTTTTTAGAAGATAATGCACATGACCATCAAACAGTATCTTTAGTTATCCCAGCCTATGTATCAACGGATATCCGAAGTCGTGTTTATATTCTACGGAAAGTGTCATACTGAATCCGTACGTTAACCCAAAAATATCCAGCTATCGGATCCATTTTCACCCTACTCATCGTCCTCGTGCATGTTTCCCACAAGCACATGCAGCAATGTACCGGTGTGCACGCCGGTAGGGCCTGATCTGACGGCCGTGAGTTGGCAACAACAACAATGCAGACGGTACATCGCTCCGTCGCTACAATGGCCGAAGTGTAACTGTGAAAGTAAAAAAAAAACGAGGGTAAAGTAAATAAACCCAAAAGCTGCGCAGGTTATTAACTGGCCGGAGCAAAGAATCCTTGCTTTGGCAGCCACGTGGGCCCCTGCGCCGGTGGAGAATCTTGACGGGTTTGTTAGCGCTTATCCGCATCACCACCGTCGATGCCTAAACCGACGGTCCAGCTCTCGCGTGTGGAAAAGAAGAGGAAAATAAATTCTACGGGGAAGAGCAGGCCGCAACCGAACGAAAACGACCAAAAGGCTCTTGTCTCTCGCACGGCCCCGTGATTACCGCGCCACCGTAACTTATCACTGACGTGTGGGCCCGGGTGTTGCAGGGTCCCAGCTGTCACTATCCCGAGCATCGGGTGAGTAGTTAACGGCGCAAGCGCCTCGACGCTTCGTCTCCACTGAAACAAAGCGACTCCTCACTAGTCACTAGTCTGTACGGGAGGCCGGGAGGGAGCGCTGAAACTGCTTCGCCATGGAGAGCGGCAACAAGAGAGGAGGCGGCGCTTCTGGTGAGCCTCCTCGCCGTCGGCATTGTGAATTTTCTTCCTTTTTTTGCTTGTTTTTTTTTCTTCCTGTGATGTGGTGGACTGTCGGTTTTGTTTGGTTTGTGTGCAGGAGGCGGCGGCTTGTGCAACGCTTGCGGGTACCAGTACCCGAACGCGCACCCCAGCGCCAAGCAGCGGCGCGCGCACCGCAAGAACTGCGGCAAGCCGCCGCCCGCCGCCGCCGTGGAGGAGGCCTCCGGGGAGCGGGACGGTGAGAAGTACTGCGCAGTTTTTGTGTCTTGCCCTGGTGGGTTGCTGCGTCTGAGGTTCTCTTGGCTTGACCCGTTTGCTTGTGTGCGTTCTAGGAGCAGGAGAGGGAAATGGCGCGCGTGCGGCGGATTGTGGCGGCGGTTTGCCTGGATCTGCGCGGGAGGTTGGGGATGTAGTGGAGAACGAGGACAATGCAGGTTGTTCTGATTCTTTATCCCTGAATATTCTTTTTTTTTTAACGGGACTCTCCCTGAATATTCTTGCTTTTTGTTCTCTTTTTGTTAGTTTGTGAAGTAAATTTTTTGGATAGAGATTTGGTGGGTGAAAAGTTGCTGCTTTTTTTTCTTTCCCAATTGGTCTTTGTAGGGAAGAACTTTCAGGATTCAGTGAAATTGTACTCATATGGAGGCTGGAATAAAGGCATGATGGTTCTTAGCCTTCTCGATTAGTGTAGTAATGTTCAGAATGTGTACTTTCTTGTCATCTTCCGGGAGGGCTAGGATAATATTCTTTTGGGTTAGTAATGTTTTGGAACAGTCAACAGCTTAGCTGTTTATGTAACTTCCAAACTGTACATCTCAATCTTGGTGGAATAATGCGGTTCAGTAAATTAGCGAGGCCGGCAGCTTGTTGCTTAGTACTAGGCATGGGATTCCTCCATCTTGTGGAATTGTCTCCATCCTGTGCTGGAATTGTCTCCATCCTGTGCTGGTAGCATAACTTCACTGCCAGAAAGTCCAGACCTATTTTAATATTCGCTGTGCTGTAGATGTACACTTCCTTCAATGCATATTTTCACCACTGTTATAATTTTCGCAACTCTATTGCATATATATGATTTATTTCGTGGATGTCTTTTGTAGAGCATTCTTCTCCTAATGGTACTGGAGTTCAAGACACCATCAATAAATTCAGTGAAGATTGCCTCATTAGTTGCGATGACGTCCCTTCTGAAATTCCTCCTAAGGACAATGGAATTGATAATGATGAAATTCAAACTGAAGTGGCTACGTGGTTATCTAAAAATGCACCACATCTTGATGATGGGCTTCGATCTCAGCCAGCATTTAGTTCTGATCGGCGTCAGGATGCTTCCACTTCTGTTCTTCCACCAGAGCCTGAAGATGGTGCAAGATTCAGTTCAGATTTCTCTGTAGATGAAATAAATAACTCAAATGTTACCTATCTAGCAACAAATGCTACTGCAGGTGAAGTTTCTGCACAACCAAATGCTATAGTTGTTTGTCCGGATGATATTGCCGTTACTGAAGTAGATGGTATGATCAACACCATTGGCAAAGACAAAACTAGCGAAAACATATTGGTAAAAGGCAGTGAGGTTGATTCCTCCTGTCAAGAGAAGCCGCAAACCAAGATTGAGGAGGGGCATAGTGCTACTACAGTGGAGAAAGATCCATCTGTCAAAATTTTTAATGTGGTTTCCAAAGAAGAAATCCCGGATGAAGAGACTGAATCCAAGGAGCAAATCAGGCTTATTTTAACTAACTCAATAGAGCAAGTTTCTACCATCAAGGAACCTATCAATTTACTTGGGAATAAGGAGTCGTGTACTGAGAAGCGTGTTTGTGCAGATGGTACCAATGGTGGTGATTTATTTGAACCTGTTACTGGTGGTTGCAATTTGGAGGCACCAGACAGTGTCAAAACCCAGCAGCAAACTGACTCGACCTCTGTGTCAGCAGATCAGCTGACAATCCCCAAACAGACGGACATTGAGGAAGGACAGCATTGTCCTGATGCAGGTGAGAATTTGAGTTTTGTGATGATGTTCTTGTGTTCTGCATTTGTATTTATTTCTACTGTTTGGTTGTAAATATCATAATTAATTTGGTAAGAAGAAGTGGTTTAAGTCTAGTTTTGGCTACTTGAGTTATCAGATAGTTTATGTTTCTCCATTATGCTGGTAGCGACCAACAAGTGTGAAAATAGTAATCCTAAATATGCTATCTTTTTTAGGGCAGTGCTCGTTTTTATCCAAATCACAAAGATCGTTTCATCTTCTGCTTGAAAGTTATTGCGTGACAGCTCAATTAGAAGGCCTGAATGTGCAATCATGGTGCCCTATCTTTTGGGAAAAGGTGTCTAATTAGGTAAAATTTGAGGACCAGCACATATTTCTATAGTACAATCTGTGCTGGCAAGTCAATCTAATCAAGAGATACAATATGGGCCTGACAAGTGGCTGTTGGAATAAGGCTGGTTGTCTATTCCAATAGGCCAAATGACCAATATATAACATATACAGGGTTGAGAATATGCAAAGAACACCCTAGTCTAAGTATATATCTAACACCCCTTCTCAAACTCATGGTAGATCAACAACACTGAGTTTGGAAAGGTAGAAGTTATGCTGAACTCTAGTCTGTGTCTTGGTGAAGAAATCTGTTAACTGAAGCTCCGAAGGCACATACTGAAGGTCAATAACTTGGTCCTGCATCTGCGATCACATGTACGAAGCATCCACTCCAATGTGCTTGGTGAGCTTATGCTTCATGGGATCTCGAGCAATGTTGATCGCACTAGTACTATCTAATAAGAAAAGAGTCGGTGCGGAGGCGGAAACACCGAAATCCTCGAGTAGCCAACGAAGCCAGGTGATCTCAGCTGTTAACGATGACATGGCTCTCAACTCAGCCTCAGCGTTCGAACGGGAAACGACAATCACTTCTTGATCTTCCAGGCAATCATAGAGGAACAAAGGAAAACATAATAGGCAGAAAGAGACAGACGATCAGAAGGATCGCTAGCCCAGGTCGCATCAGAGTACACCTGAAACTGTAAAAAGCTGGGGCGAGGAAAGAAAAAGCGACGACTGATGGTCCCGCGAATATATTGCATAACACGAATAAGGTGACTATAGTGGAGCTGAGTGGGAGCAGAAACGAATTGACTCATAATGTGAATTGGATGAGAAATGTCAAGTCGAGTGATCCCAAGGCAGATGAGGCTCTCGGCAAGATGGCGATCGCGAGTGAGATTCGAAAGAGGCTCCCCATCGAAGGTGAACACTAAGCTCCATAGAAGTGTCCACCATGCGCTGATCAGTGAGACAAGCGCGAGCAAAGATATACTGAGTGTACTTTTCTTGGGAGAGATAGTAGCCTTCGGGCGTAGAAGTGATCTCAATCCCAATGAAGTAACAAAGAGGACCCAAATCAGACATCAAGAACTGCTCATTGAGACGCTCCTTTACGAAGGCAATGTACTCAGAGTCGGCTTCAGTAATGATCATGTCATCCACATAGAGAAGGAGGAGCGTTCGACCCTGAGGAGAGGTGTGAACAAAGAGGGCATGATCGTGATCACTAGCAGAGAAGCTGGCAGCAGTGGCAACAGAGGAGAAACGGTCAAACCAAGCACGAGGGGCTTGTTTGAGCCCATAGAGAGAGCGTCGAAGGCAACAAACTAAGAGATGGGCCATTGTTGAACAAAGGCCACAATAAGGAGAGTGTGAATAGTGGTCATGTGAGCAACAGGAGCAAAGGTCTCATCGTAGTCACGACCATACTCCTGCTGAAAACCACACGCCACAAGACGAGCCTTATAGCGCTCAAGGGAACCATTCGAGAAGGTCTTGATCTTGTACACCCACTTGCACGTGATGGGAGTGACACGCGCAGGTAGGGGTACAAGATCCCAAGTGCTAGTACGCTCCAAAGCAGCAATCTCTTCAAACATCACGAGATGCCACTCAGGGTGAGCAAGCAGCCTCACAGTAGCTCGTAGGCTCAGAAAGAGCAGCGGCTGCAAAACTGTAGCACTCAGGCGGCCTGACAGTGTGACGATCACGAAGATCGTATTTGGGAGGAGAAGGCGGAGCAGGACCCAGCAAGGACGGAAAAGGAGAATTGGAAACAGGCCCAGCAAAGACGGAGACTCAATAGGGGAAGGAGTGTGCCGAGGACGGCGAGAGTAGTGCAAGGGAAAAGGTGGAAGATCAACAACAGAGCAGGAAGGAAACTCCGACGGAGGGGGAACAGGTGGAGCCGGAGGAGAGGGTAGCGAAGAAGATGGAGGATGAGGCGAAATAGTGGTAGAAGGCCGAGAGTCGGGAAAAATCAGAAAAGAGATCGACTCAACAAGAGAATCTTGCTTGACAGTGGGAGAACGAGGATAGTAAGATCGGAACTCGTCAAAAGTGATATCTCGAGAAATCTTTATCCTGCAAGCAACAGGATCATAACAACGATAACTCTTATGCTCAAAACTGTAGCCAAGGAAAACACACTCAACTGACTGAGCAGTCAGCTTGGTGCACTCACGAGGTGGAAGAAGGACGAAACAGATACAACCGAAACTGCGAATGTGACTGTACTCTGGAGCTCGACCAAAAAGATGCTCAATAGGAGTAGAACCCTGAAGAGAAGTGGAAGGCTGCAAGTAGAAACAGTCTCAGCCCAGAAGTGAGGGGGAACAAAAGAGACAAGCATGAGGCGAAAGATCTCAAGTAAGTGGCGATGCTTACACTCGGAGACACCATTACGGCGTGAGCACCGGGACAAATCTTGGGGAAGAGTACTCGCTTTCGAGAAAGCGACACAAAGTAGCAGATAGATAGTCACCAACAGAGTCGGCACGAAACACACGAATGGTGAAATCAAACTGAGTGCGAATCATGGTGGCGAACATCTGGCAAATAGAGAACCCGGCTGCGAGAGGACATGAAGTAGATCCAAGTATGACGAGAAAGGGAGCCGGACCCTAAACATCAGAGTGAATAAGATCAAAAGGACAAGTAGAAATAGAATCACTAGAAGAATAGGGGAGCTGCAGTTGCTTGCCAAGTTTGCAAACCATACAATGTAAAGAGGTGTCTCCATAAACAGACCTAAGAACACCATGACCGGCTAAAGACGATAGACGCGAGCCATAGAGATGACCAAGACGATGGTGCCACTGAGCGAAGGAGGTAGTGGAGGACACGGCAAGACCAGAGGCAGTGGAAGTGGCTGACTGGCTGGTGGAGACAGCGGAAGGAAGATGAAGCCAGTCGAGCTCCCAAAGACGCTGCTGAATTACTGTGTAGGGGCCGATGCAAGCAGAGTCCCGTCTGTGATCTGAACACAACAAGAGTCGGACTCAAGAATAACACAACGATCGTGATCGGTGATCGACCAAATAGACATAAAATTTGCATAGTAAGCTGAGGAACATGAGAGACTGCAAGAACATGAAAATAAGTGGAAAGGGAGCCTCGGCCTGCAACAGGAAAAGAGGTACCATCTGCAGTCTAAACAGTGGATGGAAAAACCGTAGAACGAACGGAAGTGAGGTGGGTAGAATCTGGTGCCATGTGAAAGGAAGCACCAGAGTCCAAGATCCACGGAGACAAGATACCTGACCAGGGAGGAGGCGGAGGCGAGGAAGGCTGCTGAGAAGCAAGAGCCAGATGAGCATAACCCAAGAGTCTGAGGGTGAGCCGACACCGAGGCGCTGGAGCAGTGTGAGAAGCTGCTAAGTAGCGTTACCGGAGGAGCCCTGGCGAGAGGCGCTAGCTCCTGAGTGGGAGGAACCTCTAGAGCCCTTCGGGAACGTCCACCCCGGCGGCTCTGGTCCCTCCGCTGCTTGTAGCAGTCTTGATACCTGTGGCCGTCACGCTGGCAGTAGGTGCAGTGGAGACCCGCTGTAGAGGTAGCAACCACTGGTGCGCTGGGAGCTGGACGAGGAATCATGGTCGGTGTTGAAGAAGCAGGCAAGGGAGCAAGTGCTGAAGCAAACAGGACAGCCTGCATTTGAGCCACGCCACGGTGACGAGCCTCCTCAACACGCACACCCGTGAGAGCCTCCACCAAGCTCGGGCGCGGGTGGCGAGTCAGGAGTTGAGCACGTACAGTCTCGAACTTAGGCCGGAGACGCATTAGGAAGTTGTAGAGACGATGAGTCTCCTGGTGAGCGCGGAGCCGCACACAATAGGGACAGGTCCGACAGACATCCGGCTCCAGAGAGTCCAACTGACGCTACACCTCAGACAGTTGCTGGTAGAAGCCATCCACAGTGGCATCGAGTTGCTGAAGAGAATGTGCCTGGTGCACGACTGAAAGGTACATAGCATCACTCGTCGGCTGGTAGTGAGCTCGGAGGCACTCCCACATAAGTTGTGTTGTCGGTAGCTCCGCCACACCCATGGAGATGGCTACAGGCATGCTACCCACTAGGATGGCGGTAGCACGAGCCTCGGCATCCTGCCATCGTTCATAGGTGTGCAGCTCAGACTGGTAGATCTCCAGGGCCTCCAGTGCAGCATTGGTGGCTTCCTGAGCCACCAGATCTGCACCAGCAGGAGGAGCGGTGTAGGGCGAGGCGGACATGGGTGCTCACCAGTGACATGATCCCAGACGCTGGCTGTTGAGGTGGATCCTCAGGTGAACGGCCCATTCCCAGAAGTTCGTCCTATCGAACCGAACTGGGGGAGCGAGATGGCGGAGCCTCCGGTAGAAGCCATTAAGGATGACTTTACCGGATCCAGAGTCAGATGTCGATGTGCTGAAGTGCTGAAGTCGATGTGCTCAGGAGCCTCTGGTATTTTTTTTAATACCAGAGAAGCCGGAGCTGCTTGCTCAGCGAAGCCGGAGCCGAAAGCCCGCTGGCTTTGAGGAGATCGAAGGAGCCGGTGTGGAGCTAGAGCCACCGACTCCACCGAAGAAAAAGGAGCATAGCACTTTGCGTCGGGAGAAGAAGAGCAGAGGCTTCACGGTCTGAGGGCGGCGGGGTCGGCGGCGGCAACGGCCGGCGTCGAGGATGCACTTGGGCGGCGGGAGGAGAGGCTTGGGCGGCGACGGGAAGGGCGTGGCGGGATCTGCATGGCGCCCAGATCCGACATGGGAGGCTTCGTGGGAGCAAAGGAACAGAGGACGGGGAGGGCGGCGGCAGGCTAACCCTAATCTTAACCCTAACCTTACTCTGATACCATGTTGGAATAAGGCTTGTTGTCTATTCCAATAGGCCAAATGACCAATATATAACATGTACAGGTTGAGAATATGCAAAAAACACCCTAAGCTAAGTACATATCTAACCGTGGCAACATGTTCATCAATACCTACCAGTTATTTTACGTCCCATATGATCTCTGTTTATGAACTGAAATTTCACGAGCATTCTGCAGATGAGGTCATCATCCAAGCTGTATCAAGTATTGGACCTGCTGTAGGTGCTGAAGTCATGTCTGCTGGTAGTGCTGCTAACCTTACAAAGAATGTTTGTTCATCTGAAGTGACAACAGGAGATGGCATACCGGAATATGTGAGTCATACAAGTGGTATCACTTTCATGCCATCTCAAGTTGACCTAGCGGAGCTTGACACATACCCTAATTCTCATGAGATTGACATGGTAAGTAGCAAAGATGGTGTTGAAGAGAATAGACAGAATGTAAACGTAAGTGCGGAGCTTACTTCCCATGTGATAAATGAGGTGCACAGCATAGATGTTGAAGAAAAGCGGCAGATTGAAGATATTACTGCATGCACAACTTCTCATGAGGCTAATGCAGTGTGCAGTACAGGTAATTTTGGAGCAAATAAGCAGAATGAAGAAATTATTGCAGAAGCTGGTTCTCACAAGATCAGCATAGTACAGAGTACAGGTAGTGTTGAAGAAAAGGAGCAGATCAAAGAGGTCAATGCAAATCCTGCTTCTAACAAGATCGATGTGGTAAGCAGCAGAGACATTGTTGAAGAAAAGAAGCAGAGTGAGATTTATGTGGAAACTACTCACAATATAATTGTGGCATGCAGCATAGAAAATCTTGAAGGAAAGAGGCAGAATGAAGAGATCACCGCAGACCCTACCCGTGAGATCAATGCAGTGAACATCCCAAGTAATGTTGAATTAAAGAAGCAAAATGAAGAAACTACCAGAGACCCTACTGCTTGTGAGATCAATATGGCAACTATCTCAGATAATGTAGAAGAAAAGAAGCAGAATGAAGAAATTACTACAGACCGTACTTATTCTATCAATGTGGTATGCCGCCCTGACTGTAAAGATAAGAAGCTGAATGAGGACATTACTGAGGGTCCTAGTTCCCATGAAATCATTGTGGTACACGGCACAAATAATGTTAAAGAGAAGAATGAAGATACTATGTCAGACCCAACCTCTTACCAGATTGCGGGAAGCACTATCGACGGTGTTGAAGAAAACAAGCAGAATGAAGAGATAACCGCAGAACCTACTTACCGTGGGATCAATGTGGTACACACCCCTACATCTTGCAAGATTGACGCGGAAAGCAATACAGATGACGTTGAAGAGAAAAGGCAGAATGAAGAAATTGTGGCGGACTCTAGTTGTCATGAGAACAGCATCGTACACGGCACGGGTAACGCTGAAGAAAAGAAACAGAATGGAGAGGTTGCAGACCCTGCTTATGATAAAATCGCTGTGGCGCAGAGCACAGATGATGCTGAGGAAAAGAAGCAGAAGGAAGAGACCACCGCAAAGGAGATCTACACCACACAAAGCACAGATGATCTGAAAGGAAACGACCAGAACGAAGAGATTGCTGACAAGGAGGTGATTGTAGATTCAGACAAGAACCATGTCTCATTGAAGGTCCTTCTTGCTGAGAAAGGCGTGGAAACTAAAGAAAAGAAAGCAAGCACCAAGGATCGAGTGTTGTCATTCAGGCGCCGAGCTTCGAAGGACAATGCGTCGCCGGTGAAGCCAAGCTCCCCCAAAGCAGGTTCTGGGCATCAAGATTGGAACTCCCCAGCCAGGTTACCTATCGAGAAGAAACCCAAGGGGAAAAAACAGCACTGGGTGTCGTTTATTTGCTGCCCGTCCATAAATTGATGATGCTCTTTCTCATCTCAGGGCCTTCCAGTATACCACATACTTGTTTTGTTTTGTCGATCTCGTTCGCCACTCGCTACTTGGATTTAGGGACTTGCCTTGGTTTGGATTCTGTTAGTCTACAACTATGTATTTCTCTGTAACTAAAGCTGTCAAAGTTTGTGAATAGTCCTTGCAGTTTGATCTTCTAGTGTTGTGCACCTGCATCGATGTTCAGACTCCAGACGCACTCAACGAGTGCGATTTTGATGTCTCAGTTATCAGGTGAGTTAATTAGCATCAGCCAATACACACAACCGCATCCCATGTTCGCATCTTAGTCCTAACACCTCTATCCTTTCGGGATGGACTCAACAAGAATCAACGCAGACACCATACAATAACCTACGTTACGGCCTTAGCCAGGTGCGACGGCACGCTTTAGAGTTGCTCCGGCGCCAGCACGGCCGCGCAGGGGCAGGGCCGCGCGAGATCGTGGCCGCGCGGCGAGCCTCTGCCTGACTGGGCTTCCAGGACACGGAGGCATGCAGCGTATGGCCGTCGCAACATCAGCACAACATAGATTTCTTTAACGAGAATAGACATTATATAAAGATGGGAAGATTCAGTTCAAATATGCAATGATCTTAACAGGAAAAAGTAAAGTTTCTCATCAATTTTAGTAACTCGAAGCATCCGCGTGCACCACTAGATTAAAGATTAGCCAGCCCCACCAAAGCAAAGAGATGGAGCAACAAGCAAGTCCTTAGGCAGCACTGACAAGTTCCGATCCTAGCTTCGATTCAGCCCCGGTTCCACCTTTCTGTGATTCAGGAGAAAATTGAATTAGACCGATGAATTTAAGCATCTCTGCAGTCTGATTTTAAATGCAGAGATGCTTACGCCGTCTTATGCCGGCTGCTTGGTCATCTTAGCAAACATATTGCTGTAGAATTTGGCATCCTTCTTGTTGTACTCCTTGACTTTTTCCTTGAGAGTCTTGTATGTCCATTTCACATCCCTGAGATTAGGAGCGACATGTCAATATCAAAGGGAAGCCATTGTTAAGTGAATAGACCCTCCTATGGTATCCATTTGTGAAACTTGCCTGTTATCAGGATCGATTTCCAGTGCCTTCTTTATATCGACCTCTGCTAACTCAAGGTCCGCAAGTTGAATGTAAGCTTGGGCCCTCCTGTATAAAGCCTTGACATTTTGGCTGTCTAGTTCCAGAACCTGGCAACAAAACACCCCCAATGTCACCTTGGTTTACTATGAGATACCAAATGGGTCTTTGCAGGGATAGATGTTGGTACCTTGGTGCAAAGCTTCTCAGCTTGCTTGTAGTCTTTCAGCTTCAGCTTGCAGGCAGCATTGTTCAAGTTGCACGTGATCTTCAGTTGCTTTGATTGCTTCTTCTCATCTTCACTAAATGAAGTATCATACTCAATATACTTTGCAGCCTGGGATTAAATATATTTCTCATCGGTCAATCAGGCACAATAGGGAAATGAAGCAAACCTTAGCAGCATAGTGATATTTACAGTTGTGAAACAAAAGGAAAATGTCAGACCTTCTCATAAAGCTTAGAAGCTCTGGCATATTTTCCCAATTTGAACAATACATTCCCCTCTTCTTTCTTCGTACCAGCAGCCTCAATCTTCTCGGCATTGTTCAAGTCCCATGACTCCTTATCCTGTGTGTCAAGAAAAATTGCTGTTCTTTAGACTGCACTCAGGAGTCAGGATATTGGATCAGAAAAGCGCACAAGAATATTGCTTAAAGAGAAGCACACCTTTACAAATGATACAAGCTCGACTTCATAAATCACAGTGCTGTTAGGTGGAACTACAGCAAGATCCTGCTTCGACTCAGTAGAACCAAATGCATATTCAGGAGGAATTGTTATAAGGGCAACCTCACCCTTCTTCATGTTTAGCACAGCACGATCAAGACCATCAATAACCTCCTCTGGAAACAGAATATGAACCAAAAGGAACATGTCATGCTTAACTGTATCATAGAGTTAAGTTTTATGCATTACTTATTTTAAACAAAACATACATAGACAGGAAAGAGAAAAGGCACCTTCATCGGTCTTAAATTCAAATGGCACTTCTTCATCATGCCCCTTCTTCAAAAATACTGTGCCATCTTGGAGTTTTCCAGTTATTTTGACTGTCAGCAGTAAAATATAATTTGGTTATTACTCACTACAAGATAAAGTAGTTCATTAATCAGATAGCAGTGACTTGTAGGAATACACAGGAGTTGGAACAATAACTATCATGGTTTAGCATACCTTTAACAACTGCACCCTCATTGGGACGCTCATATCCTTCGCCCTCCTTAATAACTTTCTTTAGGATTTTCTTATCATCCCCTATTTCTGTAACAGTCTTCCATGAAACCAACTCAAGGTCAACAACAAGAGTGGCATTTGGTGGTACAGCACCTTCCTCACCAGCTGCTGGTCTACCCTTCTCACCAAATCCATCTGCCATTGCAAATCTCCAAAACTCGTCATCTTTCTCAATAAAAGAAAGAGAAGAGTCATGCAAAAGAGGAATCGAGATCAAAGAAGCTTACATTGTGGCTTAACCGTAAGGAGCACCTTCTCCGCTTTTTTCATGGTTTTGACAGCTTTGGCCAGAGCAGGACAAAAGTACCCTGGCACCAGATTTTTGTTTGTTAGTAAGCAGTTCATTGAGCTCAACAACAGGACATGTACACAGGAAAGGGGGGTCACCATCTTTAACAGTAAACTCAACTCCCTCAGACTTTGATACGACAGTACCATCCTCGAGCCGAGCCTCATATTTCACTACATCAATGCGAAGAGTCAGCTACACAAATGGCAAGGGCAATTCATATGATACGAACCTGTTTCAATTAGCAAAAATTACCAAATACTTCATCGGGATCCTTTGGGTTCTCCCATTTTTCTCCCTCCTTCAGTATCTTCTTGAATACGCCACCATCTTTGCAAATGTCCTTGACACTGGTCCAAGAAAGCAGCTCAACATCGAACTGCAGTGTGGCATTGGGCGGAATAGTTGGAGGTGAACCGGATTCACCATAAGCCAAATCAGGAGGAATGGTGAAAACAGCATTTTCCCCTTTCTTCATGGTCTTGATGCCTTGATCCCAACCCTTTATTACTTGACCTGGACATAAGTTGGCAGAATAGTCACTGAGCATTGACAGACACTATAACGTGCAGTATCACCATCAAGAAACATAAAAACAAACTTGTAACTTGTCAAATGGCAGGCAAGACTGAAATGAGAATAAAAAATTTATCTCCAAACTTGAATTTACACAATCATCAGCAATTTTCTCAACCACTACGGTCCATTCTACCCCAAATAAAATCAAGAAGTGGTGCCGCTACATGAATCTATGGCTAACCAACAACTTGTTCCCCTGAACGGTGACAACACCAGCACAACAAGAAGCTAAAATGATCCTGCGGAGTGGTACAATTGAGCAGCACTGAGTCTAAAGAGATATCAGCCCACAGGAGCATTAAAAGGCTGCAGGACTGGACACCATCAAGGTTCATTTCCCAGTGGCATCTGACCAGTTACCGGAAAACCAGACTCCACTGGTATCTACGGTGCCAGCTGAAACTAAGGGATGTTTTGTTAGAATCATTTCAATTTGAGAAGAATATGTGGTATAGAAGATTAAGGAAACAACAACATTTCAAACCATGCCTGGAATTTAGCAGAAAACAGTAAGTGGAGCTCTGGGCATAATCACATCATTTATGAGACATTTGTATCTAAAATGAGAATGCAGAAACAAAAAAAAAATGACAAGAGAGAAATGCACCTTGTCCCAACTTGAACTTGAAGGGTGTCCCACGATCACGGCTCGAATCGAACTTTGTTCCATCAAGGAGCGTACCCGTGTAATGCACTGAAACGTCAACCCAAGGGCATGTCAGCGCAAATGTACTAATCTGCATTCTTCCACAACAAGATGAAGCTATCTATAGATCACCAATTACCAGCATGGCACAATAAATTCACCTAAAAACCCAATAAATCATACAGCAGCAGCAACATTATAGGTGACGACTCTCATCAGTAAAGCATCGTCGCCAACAAAAAAGAAAATGAACCCTATATTGTCTTCCCATAGAAATTGACAATGTTGCAATACAGCAGCAATACCAAAAAAACTATGCTTAAACCTATCAAAGTCAAAACTACCCTAATGTCCCATAAGCAATTCGAACTTAAATGGCAGCATAATAGAACTGAACTACAAATTTCTACTAAATCTACCACTAACTCCGCATCCCACAACGAACCATCAAAACCCAAAGCAGGGCATGGACCGGATCAAATCGAATCACATCACTATCTACGGATTTGAGAGGAGGCCGGAGCACGGGTACCTTCGACCTCGTCACCGACCTCGGGGGTCTCCCACCCGTCGCCCTCCTTGAGCAGCTTCTTCTTGAGCCCCTGCTTCCCGACCTCCTTCTCCTCGCCGACCTTCATCACCGGCCCGTCGTCGCCGCCGAAGTCGCCCAACCCGTCGTCGCCCATCATCATGTCGTCGCCGCCGGCCGCCGGGAAGTCGAAGTCCTCGTCCATTGCGGGGGAGGGGCGCGGGTGAGATCTGCGGCTAGGGTTTCGAGTGAGGTCGATCCGAGTTCACTAGGGTTTGGACTTCGGAAGGTTCGAGAGAGAGCACGGCTGCGGACTGCACGAGGGAGAAATGATGAGGCGACGGGAGGAGGCCGGAGGGTTTAAAGAGAGTGGATGTGAGAGAATCAAGTGCGCTTCTAGAGTGTTCCGAGGAAAATTAAAAACAGGAAGTGAACGGCCAGGATGCTTCTTGATGCGCTGCGATCATGTGATTGACCAACCTTAGCTTTTCGTGTCACTGATGAGCAGTGATGGGGCCGTGCCGGCCGGTCAGGCACACGAGGCATATCACTATTGGTCTGGTTCAAACACGATATGACTCATATTATTTATGAGTGGTGCCGACCCAACATGAAGACATGTGCCATGTTTAGGTCGTAACCCTAGTACGGTGGGTTGGCCCAGCACGACATGAATAGTGTCAGATCGTGTCAGGCACGACACGATGCTGGCACGACCCATCTGGCCCGTGTGCGGGGCGTCCGGCCGACAAGTCGATTGGATGCATAACGAGGAGAGAGAGAGAGAGAGAGAGGAGAGAGGCGGGGCGGTGACGTCGCTCGGGACGGGAGGGAGGAGAAGGTGAGGCGGCGCGATAGATTCGAGGCGCACGGGTGCGACGACGAGGGAGGAGAGGAGGGCGGGGCAGCGCCAACGGTCGACGCGGAGGGAGGAGAAGATGAGGCAGCACTCGAGATGGGCGGAGAGAGCCACAGAGTGAGGGGGAGGAGAAGGTAGGGGGTAAGGAGAGGCGGGGTGCCTGGTACGGCACGCCCCGAGGCAAAAAGCCTTTATGGGCTTAATTGGCCCAGTGGGACGTGCCTGACACGATCCATTTGGCCTATTTAGCCCGTAGCGTTTGGAATTTACGAAATTTGGATCTTTTTTTATCGTTCGAGGCATTAAAAATAGCAAAAAAAAATTAAAAATCCTGAATTTTTTCCTATAAATAGGCACCATACCCCCTCATTCAGCACCCATCAATTCCTCAATCTCTCTTTCAAATTATATTGTGCAAATTTAAATTCATTGTGAGATAATTTGGCGAAATTCAAAAAAATTGTGCCAAATTTTGGGAAATTCAAATTCCGGCAGCAAGTCATCAAAAGAGGTGCAATACTGTCTTTTTGGCATATTTATATTGTTATTATTTGTTATGCTAAGATGAAAATAATAATAGCATTAGTTTCGATTTTGCAGTTTTCGTTATGAAAAATTATGATATCTTCGCTCTCACTGAGTACAGAATTTCACCGAAGGAGGTTGCGCCCATGGAGGAGGCTGTGGCTGCCACAAACCAATCGGAGGATTTACCGGAAGGGCAAAGCGAAGTTCCGTCTTCAGGATCTACGATAAACATCTTCGTCAGCGACCATCGGAGCAAAGAGGTCAAGGTCGTCTACATCTAGAGTCTGGGAGAATTTCGACAGGATAACCAAGCCAGACGCACAAGGAAATAAGGTACCATACGTTGTTTGCAAAATTTGCCGTCATGAATTGTCTGCAAAGTCTATCGGAGGGACATGGTACTTGCAAAGACGTGCTATAAGATGTAAGGTCAAGCAAGGAATGCTGATGAGGCGAGCGCAATCGCTAGATACAACCCGACCATGCAACGCGTGGTGGGACTACGATCCTGTGGTAGCCTGTCAATCTCTCTGTTGTTTAATTGCTTATGAGGATTTATCGTTAGACTTTGGGAAGTCTAATACTTTCTAAACTTACATTATAATTGTGCATAATAATAGATTCTCTACCGTTTCTAGACAGACAACAACTAGGAATCTAGTAAAATACTACAATGAACGTCGTGATAAATTAAAGGATAAATTTGCTACGTGCACATTTTTGTGGCCCTCACCTCAGACATATGGAGTGGCCACGTTAGGGAGGATTATCTTAGTATAGTTGCTCATTATATTGACGATGACTGGGTAATTGAGAAAATAATTATAAGTTTCAAATTAATTGATGTAGCACACACGACTAAGAATATTGTGGATTGTATTATCAAAGTCGTGGAAGACTTTGGTCTTACAAACAAAATATTGTCAATTACTCTAGACAATGCCGCTATGAACTATAAGGCCATGGATATTCTTACTCCAGTCTTCAGTATATACGCCGATTCCTTATTGCTACATCAGCGTTTAACTTGTCGTATTATTAACCTTATAGTCAAATCTGGTTTGAAGAGGTTGGATATGTATCTTAAATCTTTTCGCGATGTGATATCTTTCTTGAATAATTCTAACGTAAGAATAGCAGCATATAGGAACTTCTGCAGGGCAATAGGTGTACGTCCAAGAAAGTTTAGTTTGGACATACCGGTAAGATGGAACTCTACTTACTTGATGCTTAAGAGTCTTTTGCCATATAAGAGCATTTTTCTGTTTTTATTCAAACGCAACATCCGAGCACTGACGGTACTGCACTATTGTCTAAGCAACATTGGTTCGTTGCTGAGAAGATACTACAATTTTTAGAATTTTTTTTATCAGGTCGCTGTTGCTTTGTCCGTTGTCTACTATTTAACATCTCCTACTATTGTGCATAGTATTTTACAGATTGCTACTCAATTGAAAATGTATGAAAATGACTTAGTTTTATGCGAGGCTATTGTTGCTATGAAAACTAAATACCTTAAATATTGGAGAGAAATCTCTTTCCTATATGCATTTGCATTTATTTTAGATTCTAGAGGTAAAATTGAAGCATTTGCTAATATTATTGATCTTCTTAGTTATTCTATAGGGCTAGACTATTCTAACTATTTTGCAGAAGTTCGTTTTCGATTACACGAGGTTTACCAAAGGTATGAAAATAAGTTCCAGGGAGTTCGCTTGCAACAACCTCCAGTGGCCCCCACCTCAAGTAGCAAGACAAATATGTGGGGCAAGATCTTCGATAGCTCTTCCTCCAGATCCAGGTCTTCTTCTTCTACAACGTCGACTGCTCAATCAAGAACAACCCTAAGGAGTAGGAAACTATCCACCTATCTGGACAGTGATACGGTGGACTTCAATTCAGAAGGCTTTGGAATTTTGCAATGGTGGCATGCCCATAAGTTAACATATCCCGTACTATCCATACTTGCACGTAATGTGTTAACTGTTCTTATCTCGATGATTTTCTCCGAGACCGCTTTCAGTCTTTTTGGAAGAATATTGGAGGAGAGAAAAACATGTCTCACGAGTGAGATGATGAAGATACTTCTAACCGTGAAGGACTATGAACAAGCTGATTCGCGAACACAACACTCTATAGAAAATACGGAGTTGTCGGACGTGTTCGAAAATCTATACCTCTGCAATGACACTTAGAACAAAGATGTATGTAGAACTATAGGTTGTACTCATTTTCCTTTATCAAGGTTTTCTCATGTTGAGTTTTACTTGGCAAAGGTTTTAACGAGAAAGCCATTTCAGTATGAATAAAGTTACATTTTCAATATGCTTGTCTCATTTTTTTACAAATTTCATATGCATTTATGAATTCTACACTTTTTCGTGTAGTTTTCAGTGTTTTTTAAATTTTTGGGCTAAGTAGTGCCGTAAACGGCTCGACAGGCCAAACAGGCTCGTGCTGGCATGACTAGCCTTTGGGCCATGCTTGGGCCGCCACCTAGGCACGGTACGGCCCAATTCTTTCACGGGTCGAAATGGGTCGTGCCCGTGTCGGGCTAGGCCGTACCGCCCATTTGGCCACGTATGGTAATTAGCATCGAAATCCTATATATATACTATATAAACCCTGATGCGCCGATACGGCTGCCAGACAGAGTACCAATATCCCGAAACATATCGGATACAGGTACGGTACCGATACATATCGGGAAGTATCGGAAATGTCTACCTTTAAAAAAAGAAAATAAATACCCAGTACGGCCTGATATGCAGAGATACACCGATACAACCCAAAAAAGAAGCCCAGCGCAAAAATGAAACCCTAGCCCATCACACCGATACGATCCCCTACTCTCTGTGCCTCCCTCCCGTTAGTCCCGTGCACATCCATAGTTCCAGACTGAAGTCTTGCCGTGCACCTCCACTCCTCCAACTATTGCTCCTCCGTGCGTTTCCCGGTGACCAGCGGCCGACGGCGCACCCTCCTCTCTGTAGCATCCAACAGCCAGCGGCGTCCATCCTTTGCGCCCCTCCCATGCGCCTCCACTCCTCCAGCTACCGCCCCTCCGTGCGCCTCTTGGCGACCAGCGGCTGGCGGTGTTCCCTCCTCTCCACTCTCCACATCTCAAGCATCCAGCGCCCGGCGCCTCCATCTTCCCCAATACTCCAAGCAGCCAGGTGCCTTTTCTTGTTCCCTTCTCTCAGATCTTGTTCCAGGCCTGTTGGGTGTATGTGTTGAGGGGATTTTGCTTGTGAAAAGTAGTAGCTAGAGCTCCATTAGGGGGTGTTCAGGACAGGGAGATTGCTTTGGGAATTTTTTTAAAAGTATAAGGATTTGGGTCCAATCCCAGGCCGACACCTAAGGGAGATTGTAGTAGGTACCTTATGATTTCAGATGAATGTTTGTTCAAGAGAGGGAGGCGGGTTGTATTAGTTTGCGGCTGGGTGTGCTTGAACTATGTAATATGAACTATCTATCTATGTTCCATCATTAGTCACTACAATTTTTTGTCAACATTGATGCAAGTGAACTACTAAATATCGAGGTGTGCAATTCTTTCTTCTTATCAAGACATCAACTCATCATCAAGATTATCCTTGTCATGCAGAAACTAAGTCTTTTATTGTTCATTTCATCTTGACATGCATGCTGCCATAAGGCCCATAACTAATGATTTTGCATTTCTATTTGCATGATACAATGATACATTGATAAATTTACATATATGCTGGACAAATGGAGTAAAAGTCTATAGGTATCACGTATCGGTGCATCATAGTATATAAATGATTCTCACTATTTTCAATCAATACTAATTTCCTCCTCACATAACCTCTATTATTTTAAGCATTCGGAAAACACGAGACTACAATAATTCCTAAGAATAGTAGGGGGGGATTTTTACCATTATGAGATAGATTCATTTGAGGACATCGAGGGGTAAATTCTCAAATGCACCTATTCATAATGGTAAATCCTCAATAATTCCAAAATAGTATGGGTAATTCTCTACTAGTATAAAAATAATTGGAAACACACTGTCAATTGGTATTATCAGCTGTTACTCTAGGTCCCAACAAATTTCCTCAGCTTGCAAGCTACCCTGTTGTTAATCTTTCAGTTAATCATTACACAGAACATCAACAAACAAAGCGATAACAGTGGTTGGCATACATATCTCGTGTAATGTCTGCTTGCACTGGAGTTATAAACCGCATCCACAGCCGTCAAAAAATAAACCGCATCGACAGTGCTTGACATATGTAAAAGAATTTTTTTTATTTAATCCTTTTTAATTATATTTTAAAGTTAACCCATCGCAAACTTTATTTCCAATTCTGACCCCTTTGGTCATGTCACCACCAGTGGCGTGACCAAACAATATTGTTACGCCACCTGTAGCGGCGTGGCCAAAGCTGCCACGCAAGCACTCGGTCACACGCCGTGCCAGCGTGGAGCTTGCGTGGCATGTGTCATGCCATATCCCATGATGTGACTAGTCTCCCTTGTCACGCCTTTGTATTTGGCGTGACCGAGCCCGATGCGGAAACGTTCGGACCGTCCGATCAAAATCGGACGGTCCGAACAGACGGAGACGTTCGAACAGTCTGAACGTACCCTTTGTCACGCCCTTATAAATGGCGTGATAGAAGTGTTGTGTCACGCCATCCCAATTTGCGTGACAGGGCAGTTTGTTTGTAAATTATGACAGTTATTCCATTTGGATTTATAGATTTGGAACCTATGTTAAGATGATAACAAAGGGACTTCATTTTGAAAGATCAAAAACAATTGAAGGTAAGGTGATGCATAACACTATGTACATGTAACATTTAACAATCCACAACTTGAAAATAGAGACCTCTCTATGTAACCAAATATAACACCATCCTTTTAACTGAGAGTAAATACATATATGGACCGGTCATCTTTTTGTGCTTTGAAAACCTTTGACACTTCACAATATTTCCAGGGCGTGTCCCAGAAGTGATACATAATGCATCCTAGAATAAATGACTAATATGTGGATTGTGTGGTACAACATGAGGCACAATTATGCACATATGCTAGATAGTACCACTGATGAAAGATGCGTAGACATCCTACTGGAACGATAGGTGGTGCTCTTTATCACTTTGTGGTCGTAGATCATTTCGTTCCCACTTCCAGAACTCATTTTTTTTCATGTCGTTGGATGCCTTGCTACGCGAAGAATTGAATGCGAAAAGATGACGAGATCTGAAGTTGCGAATTAAAATAGACTTCATAATAAAGCTTGGAATAACATGGCGTACAAGGTTTGGTTACGTGCGTAAGAAACAAAATCAAGCACGATGCAACAAACCGAAGTACTCCTACGATACATATGCGCCTTTTTTGGAATAGAAATAAATTCGACCTTCTGGGAACTAGTACCGAATGGTCCAACCTACTGCGTGGACCGAGGCCATTTTTCCTCCTTGCTAGCTCAGTGTTGAACTCCTTGCCGGCCTCTTTGGCCTTGGCCGCCATTTCCCTCTTCCTCTCGCGCTCCCTCTCGCGAGCCTCGCGCTCCCTGCGCCTGCATGCCTCGAGATGAGCTTGCATCTCCCGACGTATGTGCTCGTTTTGCTCGTCGTTGTGGCGTCGCTCCTCCTGGATCTTGCGGTCGCTTTTGTCATTCCACTCGTCGAAGTCGAGAGACCACTGGTCATGTGGGTGGATCTCTTGGTCGATCCACTTGCGGTAGCCACATAGCGGATCCGGGGACTACAGGTAGACGAGAGAGGTTGTTAGTGTGTACTTTGAATGAGAAATAGTACGAGAACACACTATAACCGGTCCTTACCGGCTGTCGATAGCTGCTCGTGTCCCAACGTCGGTCGGGATAGTCGCTGGAGTAGTTCGCGCAACCCCAGTAACGCATGCCCAAGCTAATCTGGTGCTTGGACTTGAAGAACTTGCATAGGTCCTTGCACCAACAGAGAGGCGACGTCTCCCCCTCTAGCAGGTGTTGCGGCGAACACTCGGTTGGAACGTTCCGGAAGACGCTACTGCTACGGGGGACCTCATTGCGGAGAGTTGCCAGCCTGGCACGCGTCTCTTGTTCGACCCGGGCCGCAGTAGCCCTTGCTCGCTCTTCTCGGGCCCCGACAGCCCTTGCTAGTTCGTGGATCCGGTCCCATTGCCTCTGCCTGTCGTCCATCCCGGCGTGGTAGAGGAAGCTCTGGTGTAGTGTTGGGTTTGGTTGTGTAGTATTCTCTCCCAAATCTCTCCCACCCCCTTTTATAGGCCACATGGTTAGCATGGTGTGGTAAATTTTCTGCAGAGTCATGTCTTTTGGTTCTGAAAAGTTGAGGACGTAGAGTGTTGTCATGTCGATCTGAAAAGCTAGCGAGGCAGAGTGTTGTCACGTCTTACTTTGTGGAGAGAAGTCATGTCTTGCTTTGCAGAATGTTGTCTTTTCGGTTTGAAAAGCTGGCGAGGCATAGTGTTGTCACGTCTTTATGTGCAGAGAGAAGTCATGCCATGCTTTGTAGTGTGTTGTCTTATCGGTCTGAAAAGCTAGCGAGGCAGAGTGTTGTCACGTCTTTCTTTGCAGAGTCATGTCTTGTTGTTCGGAAAAGCTGGCGAGGCGGCCAGGGTTGTCAAGTCGATCTGAAAAACCTAAACCCTAAACCTAAATTGTAAACTATAAACCTAAACCCTAAACCAAAACCAAAACCCTAAACCTGAACCTAAAAGCCTAAAGCCTAAAGCCTAAACCCAAACCCTAAACCCTAAACCTAAACCCTAAACCCAAACCCAAACCCAAACCCTAACATAAACATAAAACCAAACCTAAAACCTGTAACCCGTAACCCTAAACAATAAACCTAAACCCTAAACCCAAACCCTAATCCTAACCCTAAACCCATAACCTAAAAACCTAAAACCCTAAACCTAAACCATAAACCTAAACCTAGACCTAAACCTAAAGCCTAATAGCCTAAATCCTAACGCAAACCTAAAGCTCTAAATCCTAAACCTAATACCCTAAACCTTAACCAACACCAAAAACCTATTACGATAAACCTAAACCCTAAACCTAAACCTAAACCTGTTGTATGTGTACAAACCAAACACGAGTAAGGGGGTGGACGTCGGCCGTCTGACGGGCCGTCGTCCACGAGGGTAAAAAATGACACGAGGATTTATACAGGTTCGGGGGTCCGAGAGGACCGCCCTACTCCTGTCGGTGAGCCAACGGGGGGTTACCTCCGGAGAGGGAGCCCCCGAGGGCTCACCAGTTTGAACATGTTTCTTTATTGCTCAAGAGAGCCATCCCCTTGAAAGGAGGGATACATGGGGTATTTATAGGCTCTCGAGCCTGTACAAATGACGGAAATACCCATTGGGGGATAGCTACATTATGAGTACAAGTGAGAGGTACAACAGTCTTTCAGAAGCGTTATTGCACTTCTTGGACTTGTACGTGAGTCTTCTGCCAGGCGGGCCCCATTAGTGTGATGGATGAATTATTCTTACAACACTAGCCCCCCTGCCTCTTGGCGTTTTGGGGGAAACGTCGAAAGGGGCAGTCTTGAATTGTGCCTTTTTATGCAGACGTTGATATTCCAAAAAAGTCCTGGTGGTTCTGAACGGTAGTTGCATTCCGGTAGGCGAGGCTCCTCCGGTCTTGTGGGCGTCACAGGCGCTCGGACGCCCGAGGCGCGAGGTGGCCTTGGTGGGTCGCATGCGCGGAGACACCGAGGGGGCCGCGCGAGACGGCAGACGCTCTGGAGGTACGCGCGAGATGGATGCTCCGGGGGTGCGAGGGCACCACAAGGGCACCGCAAGGGCGTAAGGGCTCAAGGCCGCGATGTCACGAGGGCGCAAGGCCCCGAAGCACGAGGCCTTAAAGTCCCGAGGGCTCAAGGCCGCGAGGACGCGAGGGCGCGACACCACGAGGGCTCGAGGCCGCGAGGGCACGAGGGCGCGACGTCGCTAGGGCACCGCGAGGGCGCAAGGGCTCAACACAGCGAGGGTGTGAGGACTTGACGCCGCGAGGGCACCGCGAGGGCGCGAGGCTCTGAGGGCACCGCGAGGGCGCGAGGCTCCGAGGGCACTGCGAGGGCGCTAGGCTCTGAGGGCATCGCGAGGGCGCGAGGCTCAGAGGCACCATGGCGGCTTAGGCTCTGAGGGCACCGCGAGGGTGCAAGGCCCCGATGGCGTCAGGCCCCGAGACGTGAAGCCTCGAGGCTCCGAGGGGGCGAGGGCACGAGGCCCCGAGGGCACCGCGAAGGTGTGAGGCCCCGAGGGCGCAAGACCCCAAGGTCCCAATAGCGTCAGGCTTCGGGGGCGCGAGGGCATGTAGAGTGCGGGGCCGCGAGGGTGCAGGGTTGGCCGCTTCCCTGATGCGGTGCACCGAATCCCTCTCGGTGAGTTCGTCTATTTGAGTGTGCTAGATCTTGAGGGTTGGGACAGACTGAAGGACGAGGACATGCTACGACAGATATGCAAAATGATTCTGCTGAGGTATCTGAGCGTCTGCAACATAGAGGTCACCAGGCTCCCGCCCGAGATCAAGGAGCTGCGCTTTCTGGAGGCACAGGACGTGAGTCGCACGCAGATAAGTGAGCTCTCGTCACGAGTGGGCGAGCTAAGATATCTGAGGACATTGGACCTCGAGTCCCTCACAATCCACTGTGGCCTCGATTGTTCCGTGGAGATCCTGATGTTGCTTGGTCCAGATTCTTTTGTGTGGTCCCGCATGCACTGCTAAGGCAGTGTCCGGTCTATATGCTATGGTATCTGCTTTTTGCTTTTTTAGTGTGGAACTGTGGCATTGTGTCTTCACGTGAAACAATGGAGATTATTTAATGCAATAAAGAGATGTTAAGATGGCAGCCCATGGGAATCCAAGGAGCTTGGTTCTTCTTTTCTCTCTCTCGGCTCTTTGCCTTTTGCTTTGGTTCAGCCGAAAGCCTCTGGTTCCAATTTCTTGCCTCATCTCCCCAATCCTCATCTTCTTTCTTCACCTGGTGGTTCCATGGCCGCTCCCTCCAGCTGCACTTGGTGGCTTGGCCCGCCCGACCTGATCTGCGCGGGCGGTGGCGCCATGGCAGCATACGCGCCTCCTTCGAGTAGGGTGATGGCGGCAGTGGGCTCCGGAGGAATGCGGAGACCGGCGGCGGCGGCGCGTCTCATCCACGGCTTGCGATCGAGGCGCCGCAGTGCTCCTCATCTACGCAGCGCTCGTGTTCGCCCTCGAGTCGCCACTCGTGTTCACCTCGCTCACGGGTGGTAATGGAGGCGGTGCGACAATGGCGCCGCTCAGACACGGCCGATGGGGTAGACCAATGGTGGCTCGCTCCGGCAGCGGCGTGCGGGCGCTTTCGGCTCGACAAGATTCAAGGAGTTGACGAGATGACCTCGGCGTCGCAGATAGCGCTACCGTGGTGGATGATTACTCAGAAAGGGGTTGGACTTGTCTGGAGCGCGAGAGGATGTCGGGTCCCGGACGGGCATGCAATCGGGAGCTCGACGGAGCCGGCGAGATCCCGAACTCACCGGGATGGAGACGCCGAGCTCCGGAGCGCGGCGCCTTGGGCGAGGGCGCCGCAGTGGCAACAGACGGGCGCAGGCGCCGCGGAGTGCGAAGCGCGTGCTGCCGGAGGCGCGAACCTGGCGCCAGGCGCTTCATGCTGCTGTGCCAGGCCGGCCTTGTGGCGCCGCAGGCGCTCAGGCGCTGAGTACCGTTAGGGTGCTCGCAATGGGTCGCCAGGCACTCGTAGCACGGCTACCAGGCGCTTGTCTGTGATCTGCCAGTATCGCTCGTAATCTGCCGCCAGTATGCCGCAGCTGGTCGCCAGTATGCGCGAGGTGCAATGTTGCCAGTATACCGAGTGTCGGGCATCCATCTGCCAAGGCACTATGGTACAGTGCCGGTAGCGAAGTCTGTTGCTAGTCACCGGGAGGATGTGCTGGTACGAGTGTGAGGCGTTCAAGGAGCGTCAAAGTTCTATGTGTTTTGCTTTTGCTTTTGCATTCTTCAACTACTTGTCTACTTGGTTGAACTTGTAACAAAGCTGCCAGGGTGCCGTGTACCTCTTGCCGTATGCCTTGTGAGTTTTGCTGTATGGCGCAGTGTTGGTTGTTGACCTCTGCAGTATGCTGACTTCAACTTGGCCTCAGAGGAGTCGGTGGCCTTTCTGCCAGGGCATAGGGAGCTTTGGTGCTGGGGTGCCAGGGTGCTGGTCTTCACGTGATCAGGATTTGCTTTCACTTGCATGAAGCTACTTTATTCCTGTATAGCTGCGCGTGTAGTAGTGCTAGAAAGCAAAAGTATCTCATGGACGACCGCGATGGTGCCGGTGTAGTAGCTTTTGCCGGTATGTCGGTCAACGGCGCAGTTAGCCAGGCTTGTGCCGTGGGCGAAGCGATCTTGCAGTATGCCAGGTCGATAGCGAGTTTAGAATGTAGTAGCATTGGAACCACCCTTCTGTGCAGGTAGCTAGCATCCCGTGTATGCAGGCACACCCACCGTTCTATATTCTGTGCTGAAGTTTGATTTGTGGTACTAGTTGTTCATGTATGAATGCTGTGTTTGCTTGTTTTGTTGAGAATTGGAAATTGGTGCATATACACACTTTGGTCAATCTGACATGGTCACTCCATCTTCTCAAGTAGGTGGGCTGCCTGAAGCATCTTCTGAGTTGGTTGAAGGAAGAGGTTCCTCTACTGCACTACATATGGTCCCACATGTGGGTTCATCCAGCCATAGTGGTGAAGAGCACAAAAACTTGGCTTCTGAGAATGCTACACCGCAATGCCAGAGTGCAAGTTCTCAAGCAACAACAGCACTTCGCCAAAAAACACAAGGTTTTCTACAATGGCGCTTGGTCACAAAGTTGAAGCACGATAGAACGCATGTCATTGTTGTACAAGCTTATCATCCGTGGTGGAAAGAAGCCGAGAACATCTCAAGGCCCACGATTTAAAGCTCGAAGCGAGTAAGGGAAGCGGCCGTTAGTCTCGCACCTTTGCAATGTGACATGTGACACAAGAGTCAGATTTGACATCCATTTGGGTGGCAAAAACATCTGCACACGGCTCAAGCGTCACGCAAGGCGCAGCTCTATATTCGGGTCCCTTGGTTGTGTATATCCTCCTAACCACCAAGAGCTCACCCGGGGGTGCTCCCGAGCCGTGTTTTATGGCCTTAAGAACCGTGAGATGGTTGAGCAGGAGGCTTATCTTCTTAGTGCGATGCAACATCCATTTCCCATTCTTCGACAGGCTGGTCAAGCTAGCATGGCAGCTGAGGGTACTCAAGTGACGTCGGGTGCAACTTATGTTGTGGAACCGATGGCTGGAGTGATGGAAAATACTGAGAAAGCTAGTCCTGGGACCGAGCAGGTTGGAAATTGGTGCATATACACACTTTGGTCAATCTGTGACAAGCTGTGATCAGTAAGCAGGTAGTGTGTACATGCTGAATAATGCCCCATGGCCGCGTCTGCGGGTGCATGCAGTCATATTTGTAACTTGATTTTCTCTAGCCATGCAGCCATAAGTATAGTTCATCTGCTTTACTTCTCAAGACTTGAGATTTCTTTTGGGTCCCGAGACTCGAGGGCTCGACACCGTGAGGCCCCAAGGTGCGAGGGCTTGATGCCGCGAGGGCGCAAGGCCCTGAGACCCCGAGGTGCGAGGGCTCAATGCCGCGAGGCCCCGAGGTGCAAGGGCTCGATGCTGTGAGGGCGCGAGGCCCCGAGGGCACGAGGCCCCGAGACCCGAGGGCTCGACACTGCGAGGGCACGAGGCCTCGAGGTGCGAGGGCTCGATGCCGCGAGGCCCCGAGACCTGAGGGCACGAGGGCACCGCTAGGCACAGGGTGTCGGCGAGGTCAGAGGCGGAGCAGGCGAGGTGGTGGCCCTTCGGCGGCTACATGGAGTCGCTCCGGAGGGATTGGAGCCGCGCGCCTCTCTTCGAAGGGTGTCACTCATCCCATGCCATGTGGGATGGGCTTCGGTAGGGGTGATTTGATATTGCGTCGAAAAACACTTCTTTGTTTTGGGTATTCTTCGGGCGTATGAGTGCTTATGAATAGCGTGCGTGAGTTGTTCTGTTCTTCTGAACTTCTCTGACGACTCACGGGATGCACAGGGCGTTTGGAGTGGTGAGGTGTCGGGGCGCGAGCCTTGGAGTAGCAACGGGACATGCGGGGCATCGAGGCACAGGGTCCAGCAGGCCCCCGAATCACTTCCAGTGGGCTGGTGGCCAAGCGACTGGGGCAAGGGGCTTACGCACGCCCCTTGTGTGGACTTGTCAAAGTATAGAGCATTTTAGACGGGAGGTGGTAGGATTCCTCAACACAACTAGCCCTCCTGTCCCTTGGGCGCCTGCGTGGGTGTCCGAGGGATAAAGAAGAGCGCTGAGGTCTTGTATCCTGTTGAATATCTTTTTTGACATGCACTTAGCAGGGTGTTTTTTCTAGGGGGCCAAAGATTTGGCCAAATTCCAGCTTGACGCAGCGCGAGGCACGGGAGCTGAGGAATACGTGCAAGGGCACATATGACTTAGCCAATTTTGGCTTTCTGGGCACGTGGGCGCCCAAAGACTTAGGCTTATTTTGTGCTTCATATCGCGTGAGTGCTCCACGCGATAGTGGGTACCAAATTGCCGCTTCTCCTTGGCCCTTCGTGTCGCGTGGTTTCGTTTTCGATCTCAAGGTGAAGCATCAATGCGGGGCCATCCCATCGAGGCACACCTTCTTCAAGGCGGTGGCGATCGCAATGAAGCCTTTGTAGGCGGTCGGGGCGTGAGGTCACGAGCCAAGGCATAGCCTTTGAGGTGGGCGGCGCGTTGGAGTGAAGCCTATGCATGCGAAGTCTTGGACGCAAGGCCGCCGATGTGAGGCATAGCCTTCGAGGCGGGCGGTGCGTCGGAGTGAAGGCTGTGGTCGAGTCATCCTCTTCTTGCTCCGCGGCTTGATGAGAGTCGTCGAATTAGAACTCCTCAGAATCCTCGTAGTTCGATCTAGAAACGTTGCAGGGACAGGTAGATAACACGAGAGTCTCTGCAGGAAAGGGAGAATGATCAACGCTTGTTTCTTGTAGCAAGATAACATTCGCTCGATATGACAGATAATCGAAGCCGTTGCCGTGGGACAAGTAGTCCCATCACTTTAGATACTAAGATCTCCGAGGTGATAGCCTTATGCGAGCATGATAGTCCTTGATTAACATTCAAGCTAGGTCGACGGTAGATGATTCGAGCTGCCTATGAGACTGAGTCATGGACATATCAGAGGGGTGGCCACAAGGCTAAGTCGTAGGGCACCGAATGACCCACAGGGGTGGTAGCCCCCCAGTGGACTTGGAGGCACCCATGAGGCTAATTCATGTGTATCTTGAAGGTGTGCCCACAACACTAAGTCACAGGCACGCCGGAGGGGCGTCCACGAGGCTAAGTCGTGAGGCACCGAATTGCCACTAGGGGTGGTAGCCCCTCAGTGGACTTAGAGGTGCCCATAAGGCTAACTCATGGGCACCTTGGACGTGTGCTCCTGATAATAAGTCACGGACACATCTGTGTCGCCCACGAGGCTAAGTTATGGGGCACCGGATGGCCACTAGGGGTGGTAGCCCCCAGTGGACTTGGAGGTGCCCATGAGGCTAACTCATGGGCATCTTGGACGTGTGCCCTTGATAGTAAGTCATGGGCACACCGGTGGCGCCCACGAGGCTAAGTCGTGGGGCACCGAACTATGAGGGCGATGGAGCCCTTTTACCCCGCAGGTGGGTTTTTTGTGGTGATCGGGAATGCATGAGAATGGTTAACCCTTGTGAAGCAATAGAGCTAAGCATGCGGGGATCCGGAGGTCGTTCGGCGCGTGGCCTGGAGTCTAAGGGGGACGAGTTCTCAGCACATCCATCAACTTGGTACTGGACCAAAGTTATCGCTTATGCCCTAGGTCTAGTAGGACACGAGCCGCCATGGTGGAGGCGACGGACGCCCAAGCCACCATGGACTTTTGCTAGGGGAGACCGCGGAGGTCGTACGTCCTATGCACCACGAGGGTGGTCGCTCATGCCCTAGGGCCAGTAGGACACGAACCGCCATGGTGGAGGCGACGGACGCCCAAGCCACCATGGACTTTTGTTAGGGGAGACCGCGGAGGTCGTACGCCCTACGCACCACGAGGGTGGTCGCTCATGCCCTAGGGCGATGGGACCACGAGCCGCCATGGTGGAGACGACGGACGCCCAAGCCACCATGGACTTTTGTTAGGGGAGACCGCGGAGGTCGTACGCCCTACGCACCACGAGGGTGAAATCTCTTGGAGGGAAAGTGTCTTGAGAGCCCATACGAGATTTATATGTCGGGACTGTCCCCTAACAGTAGCGTGTTAGGGGCATCCCTCGTAGCGAGCCTTTATTGCTCGCGCCACATGGGCGTCATGCATCTCGGGGGTGATGGTTGGCCTCAGAATCCTTAGCCTTCTCGCTGCGAGGGTGCCTTGAACTGCTCACCCTTGTCTGGGCCTCGCATCGACCCCCACACGGGAGGAGGACGCGCGTGGGAGCCCCAGGGCATGTAGGGCGTTGCCATCTCGAGGTGGATGGCCCTGATCTCCGATGAGGGTGCTCGGCTGGGGCTCCTTCAAAGAGCGGATGGGTCGTCCACGAGATCATTGCCCTCCGGAGCCGGAGGAGGTTTCGTGGACTTAGAATATTTTTTGGTAGGAGACATAGCCTTTCATCGATTAGCTACGTCACCACGGTCGGTGCCAATGTTGTATGTGTAAAAACCAAACACGAGTGAGGGGGTGGACGTCGGCCGTCTGACGGGCCGTCGTCCACGAGGGTAAAAAATGACACGAGGATTTATCTGACAGTTCGGGGTCCGAGAGGACCGCCCTACTCTGCTCGGTGAGCCAACGGGGTTACCTCAGGAGAGGAGCCCCGAGGGCTCACCAGTTTGAACATGTTTCTTTATTGCTCAAGAGAGCCATCCCCTTGAAAGGAGGGATACATGGGGTATTTATAGGCTCCCGAGCCTGTACAAATGACGGAAATACCCATTGGGGGATAGCTACATTATGAGTACAAGTGAGGGGTACAACAGTCTTTCAAGAGCGTTACTGCACTTCTTGGACTTGTACGTGAGTCTTCTGCCAGGCGGGCCCCATTAGTGTGATGGATGAATTATTCTTACAACAAAACCTAAGTACTGTCACGCCATTTACCCTGGCGTGACAGGACTGCCTTGTCACGCCACTATTTAAGGCATGGCAAAAATATACTGCCACGCCACAATGCTTGATCTTCCAGAGGCGTTGCCAAAAAGGGTCAGCGCTCCGGGGCTAAGTCCTGTCACGCCATTTATCCCAGTGTGACAGGGCTTCCTTGTCACGCCACTATTTAGGGCGTGGTAAAAATGTACTGCCACGTCACACTGCTTAATGTTCCAGAGGCGTTGCCAAAAAGGGCCAGCACTCCGGGGGCTAAGTCTTATCACGCCATTTACCTCGGCGTGACAAGACTGCCTTGTCACACCACTATTTAGGGCGTGGCAAAAACTTACTACCATGCTACAATGCTTGATGTTCCAAGGGCATTTCCCAAAAGGGCCAGGGCTCCCGGGGCTAAGTCCTGTCACGTCATTTACTCGGCGGACAGATCGCTTTGTCACACCACTCTCAAGGTGTGACAAGATTACCGTTACTCAATGCAATCATCCAAATTGGCCTCATGCAATCAACATTTCATGCATTCAGCATCAATACAGTGATTTCATTCAAACAACAATAAGAATCAACCATCAGTCATCTCATTTCATTCATCCAAATTGGCCTCATGCAATCAACATTTGATGCATAGAGAATCATTACAGTGATTTCATTCAAACAACAATAAGAATTAACCCTCAACCATCAGTCATCTTATTTCATTCAACATTCAAAATGGCCATAGAAAGTTTCATTCAATATGAACTGTACAAACATGCATGCACCCATTCATTCATCCCATCACTTGCGCTTTCACCGCGCACCCGACCCCAGTGTAAACCTCGCTACTGGGTGCTGGCCTCGCGTGCCCTCCACAACGTTTACCGAACTAATGTCCATGCGATCACGTCGTTTACGGTGCGGAGGCGTGGCCTGAGTCGGCTGTGCGGGGGGCGGTGCACCAACAAGGTCTCTGAGGACCATCTCGTCTAGAAGCCTTGCATCGATATCCGCCTCGTCGTCCTCCTCGTTGTCGCCCCTGCCCTCGTCGTCGTCCCCCTCATCGTCGCCCCCGTCCTCGTTGTCTTCCGCATCCTCGTGTCGTGCGGCGGAAGCGGATGTCGTCGCTCCCGATGTTGTAGCACGCGAGGAGCCACTCCGCCGGCAAAGTTGCATGACTCATTTCATTGCCGCTGCATGAGCTTCATTTCTTATGCCAATCGTTGGCATCGGCGACGAACCATCTACAAGGTTAACCAACAAAAATATATTGAAGTTCAATACAACAAAAGGAATAACATGGGTACGAAAACATTAAGTGTTGTAAATTGCAGTACAAAAGGAATTAAATGTTACCACAACAAATCCCTCAAGCGCTAGTAGCTCCCCTCTGAACCCTCGGGTAGCCTAAGGGCCTCACCGGCCTCATTGATTATGTGTGTGAGCTGCGTTCCCTGTAATTAAAAGGAGTAAATTAGTTTGGTCACCCAGAGTTCGCATAATAGTAGCGGGATTATATGTACTCATGTAACAGGCGTTGATGGGGGCCCTCTCTGGCTACGTGTCCGTCCGTGTGAACTCGTCATAATCGTCCACGATATCCTCCTCGGACGAGTGCCCCTCCCCTGTGTCCGCATCGGTCATGGCCGATCTAAGCCGGAGGCGCGTGACACCGTGGAGCCACTGGAGGTAATGAACGAACTGAGCCTTCTGATGGACCAGCGGCACATCCATAGACCGATTCACCCTATTTTCCCACTCCAACACATAGGCATGGTGATAGGTCCCCCAGTCGGTGTGCCGGTACCTCTGCCTCCAGTTCATCCTGCCACACCAAGAATCAAATTGATAGCATTAAAATCGCTACAGAAGCTGGAAAGGAACGGCAGAAGGTACCCTTACCTGTGAAGATTCAGATTTGTCGAGAACACCATTGGCGTCGTGGCTTGAAGCTTCCCAAACTGACGCATCGCCCGATGGGGCAAGTGGTACTCTACCGCATAGAAGAAGATCAGCGGTGAGAGCGACATCCAGAAGGCAATGTCCCGCTCGCACATCGGGTTTTGGTCCATTTGGACCACCTCGTTGCGGGTGTATGGCAACCAGGTGACCTGCACCAGATGTATAAGACAGTAGCGATGAAATCATAGTTCGAAGACAGTAGCAAGCAAAGTAGCGTTGTATGCATCCCTTGCCCGAGTCCACCGATCCACAAAGTACGAGTTGGTCTTTTGAAACGAATACTCCAAGATAGCAGATACTGGCATTGCACGGATGCCCTTAATAACGTTGTTGAACACCTCCGAGATGTTCGTTGTCATCATTCCATACCGACAGCCATCTTCATCGTATGCCTGTGCCCACTTCGCCTTCTACTGCAAGACCTCGTCCAACCACAAGTTGCCCCGTTCGTTGGTCAGTCCCCTCAGCTCTGTCAACTTGACCTCGAATTCCCTCTTCTCCAAGCATCCGCACAACAACTTGAACTTTTTGGTAAGATCTTCCCTGCTGCATCGCTTAAAGAAATTAGCCGCTAAATGACGCATGCACCACCTATGCAGCACATCCGGTTGTCCGTCAAGTCAGCTCTTTACAACGTTTAGAATGCCACTGTTCCTATTCGAGACGATGCAAACCTGTCGTCCAGGCCCAACGAGACGTAGGCGAACTATATCCAGGAACCATTCCCAGCTTACATTGTTCTCACCATCTGTCAATGCGAATGCTAATGGAATCAACTAGTCCTCCGCATCAATACCCACGACGAGCATCAAGGCACCATAGTACTTCCCCGTCAGGAATGTAGCGTCAACAGATAAGACAGGCCTGCAATGTTTGAAGGCCTCTATGCATTGCCCAAAGGACCAATACACCCTCTCAAGGACATGCTTCATAACCCCCTCATCGAGTTCCATACGGTTGTCATGCCAAGGATAAAACTGCATGCCCAGATTCTTGGCCTGCATAGTGGTTAGGATTCGAGGAAGCAAACCGTAAGCCTCATTCCAATCACCCCACAATAACTACATCGCTCTTTGCTTTGCCCTCCATGCTTTGCCGTACTTCACACGGTACTTAATAAACCCGTAGATAACCTCGATGAGGGTGACGACAGTCACATCAGGATCGACAACCACAACCGTCACAATACGCCTAGCAATAAAATTTGCGGTAGCCTGGAGGTGCTCCCCGGACACTTGTGCGGTCCCACAAGAGTGAGACTGCTTCACATTCGCTATTTTCCATTGCTTGTCCCTTGTTTTGCGGCCCCATACCTTCCATCCACACCCCTTTCGCACCTCACAGTATACCTTTTGTTCACATCGGAGTGTTGCACTATGAACGGATGATGGTGCCGCACTGAGTATTCTTACAGCCAAACCTTCATGTCCTCCATGGTTGGAAACAACATGTTCTTCCGTATTATGTCATTCTCCGGGTCCGCAATGCCATTCCTACTGTTCAACCCATTAGCACAAACTGCCTTATCAGCCACACTGACATCATCGAATGCATGCACCGACGGGACCTCACCCATTACACTGCGAAGAACCCTGCCTTCCTCTGAGGAGAAAAGTGGTGTGGGAGCCTTGTCTTCGGTCGAGCTCCATCCTTCGTCAGACTCGACTTCACGGGTTGTTCCATCGCGAAACAACTCATCCTCAAGCTCGTTGTTCATTACAGCGCCGTTGAAATCAGTCGCAGGGTCAATAACATGTTGCGGGGAAGATATAGGCAGATCTACCGACAGGGGGCCATGCTTGGTACGACTCACGCTAACGGACTCTTCGGAAGGTTGCCCTTCTATTGGGGGGCCTCGCGAATGATGGGCAGTGGGGTCTAGTTCATCTGTGTTTTCATTCACCACATCCAAATTTTCTGGCAAATTCTCAACAACGATTGTCCTCTCCATCGCCACCTCCAACAACCGGATCTGAGATGTGAGCACAATCTTCTTGTACATATCCCAATCATCGGCAGACAGGATTGGCACCAACAAGGCGTGCACCTTAGAACCCAGCCCTGTGTCATATCGTCCTTTTATTCCGACAACGACCCCGGCCCATCCCATCCAAAGGTCGACTTAATCCTAATCACAAGAGTTTTAAAGTCCGGTGATTCTCGAAACAAAAGGATGGTCGCTTCCATGCCGCCGAAGTCGACAGAACTACAAGTTTGGCTAATCGCCCCACCAGTAAATACACGTACAACTTTGTCCATCTACATCCAACAAAATATTGCAAAGTCAGTACTGCATGCCATATGAACGAAATACCGCAAGTACGAAATATCACAATCAACATTGGACATAACAAAAGCTCAGTTTCCTGAAACATGCTAGTAGTTTGACGATACAAACGTATGGATAATTAAAGCTTGTTTCCTCCATGTTGTGTACTGTGATAGTATTTTACTATAGTTGCAGTAATGAGCATGATAGTTTACAGTCATCATGGAACAATGCCTATTTTTAAATGAAGTTTACGGGTTGTTTCACAATGAATTGAGGTATGTTAGGCCATACACAGTGGATGAATAACACCAAGAAACAATGAGATGCAAAAAGATCCAAATCCTACACTATCTGAGTCTCTCGTGCTCAGTCACGCTTGAGATCCCGTTCTCGAGACCGCCCAAACCACGTGTTTGGGACCGCCCAGAGCTTGCCTCTGAGTGCGACCTACACTACCCTGACTCCACGTGCCCAGGTACGCTCGAGATCCCGTTCTCGAGACCGCCCAAACCACGTGTTTGGGACCGCTCAGGGCTCATTCCTGAGTACGCCCAGGACTTCGTTCCTAGGTACGCCAGGGCTACATGCTTGGAGTGCCACGAACCACTTGTTCGGGAAATTTTATATGCAGAAAGGAGGTAAGTCAGCCTTTATTTCATTTCTTCCATAGAAGTCCTTTCATAATTTATTTTCGGTTAACTAATTCTGCACGGCATAAGGTGAGAGCTTGAGCAAAATGCGAATTACTTCTTTTTATTGGCATTGTCTAGTGGTCATACAGAAGTTATATCACAAATTCAGCTAAGCCAATTCAAGTATGCAAAATTTCCAATAAGATGAACATAGAAAGGTACAACAAATAATAGAACATCCAAATTTAGATATTGAGATAATTAACTCAAACAACAATTTGCCTAAGAACCATAAGACTATGGGGATGATGTTTTCAATTGCAAAATCTCCACATTTAGTTTATGTTTATGAAATGTACTTATGATGATGTTCATGAAACTTTCTATGCTTTCATCATCAATTTCACCTTGAATAGCAACTTCATAAGCACTAACCCTAACCACAATTACGTGAATAAATATGTAACCATGTACGACAACTTGATAACAATTTATTGCTCCATAGGAGTTTAGCATCATCTCCAACTAATTCTAAATTGATATGTTGTTGCTACTCAAGTGCCATTTTATTTGCACTAAATTACGCTTGCCAATTTCTTGTAATCCTCCCTATAATGTACTAGTGTTCAAGTGGTTTTAAAATGTGTGTAGTCAAATTTAGAAAACTTTGGTTTATTGGTATCTTTTTAAATATTTAGATTATATACATGAGAATCATATGTTTAGTTTTGCCTCGGAAAATACTTTTATAATATTATAGGTTTATCATTTTTACAAATATATTATGATAGTAATTAATTGTCAAAGTTGTATTTTGTAAACCGTGTCAATGTCAAGAATGAAGAGGCCTTGCATGGCATGAAGGGAGATTCTACTTTAGAAGGAGGGCAACATCCTCAAGTACACCAAAAGCGAGCCTTTGCTTTGTGTGTCTTCTGTATTGCCTACGAATACGAGCATGCATGCACTCAAGCGTATGGTTAGTTATCTATGTAGCTAGGTACCATTGTTAGGACAAGTTTCAATTACATCTTTAGGCATGGTAAACACACAAAAAAATTGCAGTTTTTGTTACCCAATGGGCAGCGGCGAATCCAAGATGAAAAATGAGGGTGGGCTCAACCGCTCAAAGCCTCGAATGAGTTGAATTCTAGTTGAGGATTCTTTGGTTGAGTTATGCTTTCATCGGTTGGGAGAGTACTACTAGAATTGCTTGTGAAATAATTGCACATAGTTCGTTTCTCCATTATTGCAATTTGCAAACCTATGAATAAATTGCTAATTAATTATATACCACAATAATACAATACCACACTACATTATATTCTAACAAATTGCTAATCGACTAATTGATGAATAAGTTGATGAATAATTGATGAATAAGTTACCGGTTACCACTTGTAGAGTTGTACTCGGAGGATTGAGACTTCGATTCAATCCTCAATAAATATCGCCCGACTCCCACGCGGCCACGCCAGTCGGCACTTCCCCTCTCGGCTCCCCCGGTCGCCTTCCCCGAGCGGCCGAGCGAGCTCCCCTCCAGGCGAGGCCGACCGCCTCCGACTCCCTCGTCGGCGTCGTCACCGTCTCCGGCTGATCGGCTCCCCCACCCAGCTCCGTGCTCCCGTTCCCTACCTTGGCGGCCTCCCTCCTCGACCCTCGCCTCCTCGGCCTCCTCCTGCTCCCGGCCATGGCGTCGCATGTCGCCGGACCCGCCCGCGGCTCTCGGGGCCTCCCCACCTCCTCCGGCGCTGCCCCCACCTTCTCGGCGCCCGGCCTCCGCCTCCTCCCGGATCCGGCTACAAGTGGCGTCGCGGACCGCCCGCGGCTCCGGGGCTGCCCCACCTCCTCCGGCGCCCGACCCCAGCCTTCTCCGGCGCCCGACCCCTGCTAGCTCCTCCGGATCCGGCTACAAGCAGCGTTGTGGACCGCCCTGGCTCTCGGGGCCTCCCCCGTCTCCTCCGGTGCCCGGCCCCCGCCTCCTCTAGCCCACAGCTTCACCCTCTCCGCCTCTCCGGATCCGGCTACCAGCGTCGCCTCCCCAGCTCCCTCGGCCCTCCGCCCTCGGTGCGATTGGAGTTTTCTGATTTGGGAATTGGGTGATTTTGGAATGGGGATTGGGGAATGATTTGCACAGGTGGGGATGTGGGATGGGCTTGAGGGAGTTGGGCTTGTGGGCTTCGCTGCTTCGATAAAGGCTCATCAGCATATCAGCCCAAGACATTTCTTCTTCCTGCTCGGTGACTCAGTCGCCAGTCGGCCATGGCGTGGATCGGTGGATGGCCGGAGTTTGCTTTCGGGTGGGGGTTCAGCGCGGCAGAGGGTGGGTCAAGCTTGTTGAAGCCGCCCCATCTTTGGAATCACCCCTGCCAATGGGTTCTCTATAGTATAGAATAATTTAAAAGACATGGAAAATGATAATATCATAAATGAAATGAAACGACAGAATGTAGTCAAGATATATGAAGTGCACAGGTGGAGCTTAACGAGGAAGTACTTAGTTTTACCACATAAGTTCAAAGTAAATGCTAAACTAGCCCCTTCACTCAAAGCTTAGTAAGGAAATCTCATTAGCTTGGCCCTCTCTACATCTCTCTCCAAGCTGCCTATACAAATTGATGTGATCACAGTCAATCAGAGTTCAACTAATTAACAACCTGCAAACTTCACTTGAGGGGCAAGAAATTAATAATAAGCCAGCACCAAACTAAAATATTATCTGCTAATAAATAGCTAATAATTCACAAGAAGATAACACCAAAAGAGAAGTATAAACATAAAGATATCTTCAAAACTTAATTGAGTGCCAACTCATGTGCTAATATGTTTTTATCCAACTTGTATTCCCACAAAGAAGTTCAAAATTAGTTCTGTGACAACTTTTGGGCCAACGATTATTTCTTTTGGACTAGTCAGAACAATACCCAACTCATCATCTCCAACCAATATCATGATCAAGATGGACAGCGAGGTCAGGCAGCAAGATCAACATAGAGAATAGCAATTAATGCTAGTTATGGATGGCAATGTCAACCGTTGGACTACGAAGAACATATATGCAGGGGCTTGACAGATGACTCGGTTGTTGGCATGATATACAAGCATGAACCAATTTCACAAAAATGGCACAAACTTTTTACCTTCACGGCGCCGCGTGGGGACGAGGCCAGCGGCGTGGGGAAGAGGCCGGTGTGGGGACAAGGCTGGCGTGGGAGAAGACGCAGCCTGGGACAAGGCTCTGTGGGGACGAGGCTCAAGACGGAGAAGACAAAGGGGGAGAGACCGACACGGGGGAGGATGCCGCCGTGGGAAGGAGGACGGCGCGGAGGAGGACACCGGCGCGGCAGGGGAGGGCCGCCGCGAGGAGGAGGAGGGCGCCGGCGCCGGGATGAGGCCGGCGGGAGGCGAGGAGGCTACGGCGAAGACGGATCTAGGGAGGGGAGCAGTCGGGAGGAAGAAATGAGCCAGGAAAAAAGTGAAGACCTAGGCAGGAGGCAACATTTATGTAGTCATTGTCACGCCACATCTTTGGCGTGACAATAGCACTTTGTCACGCCACCACTAATGGCGTGACATATGCCACGCAAGCCCTCCACGCTGGTACGGCGGGCAAACGAGGGCTTACGTGGCATATTTTGTCATGCCATGGGGGGTGGCGTGACAGTACGGTTTTGTCACGCCACGGTGGTGGCATGGCCAAAAGGGTCAAAATTGAAAATAAAGTTCGTGAGGGGTTAACTTTAAAATATAATTAAATAATGATTAAATAAAAAAAATTCTATGTAAAATGCAAATGAATACTACAATATTGAGTATTGACAAGTCAGAACTCAGAAACCCACGGTGCTTGGCATACGTAAAATGCAGATTAACAGGGTAATCTGAATGATTTTCAAATCTATTGAAAGCAAAATAGCGCAACAAGCAGAGTAATAAATGTGGTCATGCTTTTGTTGAGTTGTGATGGATCACAATCAACGATGGCAATCAGGTGCAACGGGACAGGTAGTGCTCGCTCATACTCATACCCGACAGTCCAAAACATCCCCACGAAGGGCGACAGACGGAAAACCTCGTCCATACCTGTCGCCCGTGTACCCACCACACGCCCACACCTCATTGGGGTTGGGGATGATGGCGGTGTGGCCGGGCTGCCGGAGGCGTGAGTAGGGAGATCCAAAACACTGAAGCAAAGAAACTCTGCACAATGCTTAAACAATCGATCTGACCCAAAACCCGATTTTTTTTTAAATAATATTATTTTAAAACATAATTACAAAAATATATCGTCTCTCCAAAAAATTACAGAAATGTGTTCCTGTCGCTAGTTGAAATGGCGATAGAGACCTATCGCCATTTCAACTGGCGACAGGGAACCTCTCCTCCTCGTCGCCGGCCCGACCACCTATCGCCAGCTGAAATGGCGATAGATCCTGTCGCCATTTCAATCGGCGACAGTTCTGTCGCCATTTCAAATGGCGACATGAAGCCCATCCCTATAAAAACCCAAAATTCAATAAGCAGACTCATTCTTATTCGTAAAAAGAGAAGGAGAGAAGAGTAGAGGTGAGGAGAGAAGCTAGCGGTTAGCCGTCCGTCGGATTGCCAACCTCTCGTGTAATTTTTTAACCGAATGGATTGCATAGTTTTAGATGTACGGTTACGTAATGCAGTATAGTTTTACATAATACTTTTCGATGGGTAGTATAGTTTTAGATATGCTTTTCGGTTAATCATGGAAATGTTCTTTATGGTGCAGTGCGTCAAATATGTCCGACTCCGACATCGTCAATTTCAAAATTTACTATGGTCAAGGGACTATTCTAGAGGGTCCCGAGGGGATTGATTTGCGTTATTTCCAATCGGCAACCGTACCCCTAGCAAGACCAGAGCAGCGTACATGGGGCGCTGTGATGCGGTGGTTGTTCCATACATTCCAAGTGGACCGTGATGTGTACGATCTGAAATTGAGTTGCCTTTCCCCACGGAGAGCACAATCGACATATTGGGAGTTAGTGCAGCTTCGGGGACCAAAATCATGGCAGTCATATGTAGACATCGCGAGGGAGGCAGGGTGGAAATTGGTCCTTCTCATCCAAGCATATGCCAAACCCACTCCTCCACCCGCGGCTGAACAAGAAGGAGGTGTCGAGGCCGAAGAGGAAGTCGGGGATCGCAGCCTACAAGGCGCACACAATTGCCAAGCTCCGGAGTTACCGATGTTGTCGATGAAGACCTGCGAAGTAGCTCCTCGGCCATGCAAGCTCTTGGTCTTGCCGACGAGGTGAGGAGGTTGAAGCCGTAGTGCAAAGGATGGATCTCAAGACCGAGACTACATGGCATTGTCTCAAGATGAAGGTTCCGACGACGAGGATGAAGTTGACGAAAGCAAAGGTTCCATTCGACCGAACACATACCGGTTCGACAATCTCGTAAATCAACGAAGGCTCCGTGTGCCATGGGAGTACGACTAGAGTGAGGTCGACTAGGAGCTATGTACAAATGCAAGGAGGCCGTGCAGACGCGGTCAATTCTGGGCCTTTGTTTGGTGCGGCGCACATTCGAGTCATCAAGTCGACCCCAAGATTCTATGACGTGAAGTGCGGCATAGAGGATGCCCTGGCGAGTGCACGATTTCACCAAAGTGGGACACCCATCGGAAGTGCTCTATAGTGGTCCTCACACATGCGCTGCTTCGAGTCAAGATAGTCCCACCGAACTCGCCATCGCTTCATCGCCAACCTTATGTACAAGGAGATCGTGGATAATCTAGATTTTGAGCCACGATGCATCATTCGGAGATTGAGGCAACGCTCCAATACACAATCGCCTATGCGAAGGCTTGGAGGGCAAAACAAAAGGCATTGGAATTAAGGTGGGGCACGCTCGAGGATTCCTACCACAACCTCCTGCGCAACTTCGAAGTCATACAAGATGTAAACTCGCACCCATATCGATATTGAAGACGCCACGCACCGGTGGACCAATAAGAGGGTATTGCGGCGAGTATTCTTCGCGTTTGGTCCATGTATCAACGCATTCCAGCACCGCCGTCCAATCTTGTGCGTAGATGGCACATTTTTGACTGGAAGGTACAAGGGCGAGATACTGACTGCAATAGCGACAGACGGGAACAATCAAGTTCTTCCCGTGGCATTCGCTGCGTTGAAAGCGAGAACACGATAGTGGTTGTGGTTCTGAAGAACGCGAGGATTTCACAGTGCAAGACCGTCCCCAACGTGTGCCTCATACATGATCGGCATGCGAACTGCTGCGTGCAATAACCCAACCGCAACAAGGAGAGAACGCACCACTTCCATGGCCGGATCTGCAGAGCGGTGGTGCATGAGGCACTTGGGTGCAAACTTCTACAAGCGCCCATAACAAAGACTTGATGAACATGTTCAAGCGGTACAGGCAACCGTAACCAAGAATGGAAGTTCAAACACTCTAGAAGATTCTAGATGAGCGGACCAACACACACGAAGGGAGGCAATGAGAAGGGTCGCCTAAGCTACCGAACAGCCCCAAGCATTGCCAGAGATACCCACAGATGCTCCGGATTGACGAGGAGGACGGGCGCAGTGAGATGCTTCTCGACCGGATTGAGCACGAGCCTAAGGAGAAGTGGTCGCCGCTCCATGACAGGGTGGTGCTCGATATGGTGTCATGACAACTAATCTAGCCGAGGTGTACAAGCTGGGTCATGCGCGGTGCAAGGTGCCTCCCTTTGGTGGGTATTGTGGAGGCAATACTCATGCAGCATGACGAAGTACTTTGTTATGAAGCAACAACGCATCGCCGCCATGGAAAATGACAGACATCAGACTCGCCATGATCACCAAGTACATGGAGGAGAAGAGCAAGAAGGGTGAGACGACCGCATTCAAGATGGGCACAAGGGAGCTTCGCCGAGGTGATGTGCAGGATAAAGGACGCCATGATTTAACCGTGAGAGGGTTACCCATGAGTGCATCGTTACGCCGCTAGTTGCACATGCACTTGCAACAAGCCCTTCTTCGCATAGGCCCTACTCCCATGTCATAGCCGCATGTTCGACGGTGGCGCAAAGATCCCTGTCCAAGATTCTCTGTCTATTTCACCAAGGAGGCGGTGATGCAAACCTGGACCGCGGAGATATATGGTTACACTGTGGTTGGCCATTTCACTGGCCATCCGACCTGGGAGCAACTAATCTGGGCTGCGGACATTGATAGGCTCAAGGGAAAAGTTGGAAGGCGACAGGTACGGCGCATCAGGAACGACATGGACGAAGCAGAAACTGGACGTCGTGCGAAGAAGTGCTCTATTTGCAGGGAGTCTGGGCACACCTTCAAGAAATGTCCCACGAGAAATCCTCAAGATGAAGGAGACATCGCCACTCCGGACGTCGCAGCGGGGACCTCATCTGGTCACCCAACTCGAGACAGATCCACGTGGGGACGTTGAGGTCATGCGACCAATGTTATTACCAATGTTACGAATTATGTTATTGCAGACAAGAGTAACATGTTATTGCCAATGTTCAATTATCATTTTAATTAAGTGTTATCATGTTTTGTCAATGTTATGTAATATCGGTGCTATTAAGTGTTATGATGTTTTGCTATGAATGATGTTTTGTCAATGTTATGTAATTATCGTAGTTTTCATAGTAATGGCAAGTTCACATTTGTTTCCTTACATAATATGCGCTTCATGTACATGAGCAAGCGTATTAATTCAATCGGCGCATCATAATATCACTTACCTTTCTACTTACGAATCATTCATATCTCAATCTTTCTCGTAAAATTCTTCAAAATTCATCGCACTAGAACAACATACAACGATAAAAAATGTTATTATGAGTCTAACAGATTTTGCACCGTTAAAAACGTATAAAAATCAAAAGACGGCAAACCTAGCTAGAGAAGGGTCAATTTGGCTTGCTTCACATGCCAGCTTGAAATGGCGACAGGACCTATCGCCATTTCAATCGGCGATAGGTGGTCGGACCGGCGACGAGGAGGAGAGGGTCCTGTCGCCAGCTGAAATGGCGATAGGTCCTCGCCGCCATTTCAATCAAGCGATGAGAACACATTCTGTAATTTTTGGAGAGACGATATATTTTTGTAATTATGTTTTAAAATAATATTATTTAAAAAAAAATTCCCCAAAACCCCTTCTTACAAGCATTTATACAAACACTTTTCCTTCATTGCTAAAGTACCAACCATAAAACATCATAACCAAATTTAGGCTGAGAAAATATAACCAAAATCAGGAAATACAAAGAGGCAAAGCTACACAGCCACAAGAAAAATAGTTGGCTTTGGTATATTTACATATGCAAAGTAGCTAGGATGGGAAAAGAAGTCTCCTTAGCTCTAAAATGACATGAAAAAGAGTGGATCTAAAGTCGCGCTTGGCCGCATGGGAGTCGAGGCAATAACCATTGGCGTGGGAGTGGAGTTGCGAGTGACTTGATCTGCTGCGCGAGGAGAGGACCTGAGCAACTCGGGAGCAGAACTGTGAAGTTGAGGAATGGGAGGAGAGAGGAGGTCGCCAGTGAGCAGTGGGCACGACGGTAGTGGAGGTGAATGTGGAGAGGTGGAGGAGGCGAGGGGAGAGAGAGAGAGAGAGAGAGAGAGAGAGAGAGAGAGAGGAGGAGAGAGGCGAGTGGCAGCTGCTACTAGGGTAGATATCGAGTCAGGTAGTCGTCTTATCGAGTTTTTCTTGAAATTGAATAGTTTGATTTAATATCATTTTATTTATAGTTTGGAAGTATTTTTATGACCGAGCTAACGAGCCGAGCCAGAATGAAATCCAATTTCATTCGAAATTGACTCATTTTAATATTTGACCAAATAACAAGTCTAATTGGAGCAATTTTGAATCGAGCCAACGAGCCCTACTAACGAGCTTTTTTTCACCCCTAGCTGCTACTCGAGCGGCTGCTAGGTTTGGTGGATGAGTGGAGCCTTGGATCAAGGTTTTTCACCTGTGGTCCCGCCTGTCAGTAGGAGATCGCGGTTAATCGGGCGGAATGGACGCAGGTGAAGCTCTCCTATACCTATGCCCGTTTGCCTGTCGGACAGAGTTTGCCCCCATGAATATGCCCGCAGGCAATAAAGTAAGAATATACCCACCTCTATTTGGGTTTTTGCCTGCAGACACACGGATAATCAGGCAAGATTGACATCCCTAATCACAATGTGTAAAACAACTCCAAAGTTCAGCTTCTATGCTAGTATATGGACAGCTAGTGATTTGAGGTCTGACTATTCAGTCTTCAGAACGAGCCTTTTATTTTGTAACAATGAATTTCTCCACTATTTCCATTACTGGAAGTTGAAGAAGCTACATTAGTTCATTTCAACAATATTAGCATTACCACAGGCATTTTACAAGGAATAACAACTATCTAGTGTACCAAAGTCTATGAAACACAAGACAATGTTGTCACACTTCAGCATCCACCACCCAACCCCCCACTCTCCAGCGCTGTCTTACGTGGTAGCTGAGCTCCTGTCTTCATTTCCCCCTTTTGCAGCCTTGCCAAATGTGTTGATAGCTCAAACATGATATCAGTTTCTTTTGAAACAAGCTTTGATTCTGAGATTCCAGGTAGCCAAACAGAACGCAGGCAGGCCAACATAATGTAACTTTTACTTCACAGCTAAGTAGTATCTGCGCACCGCCGCACCCAAATCATAGAGAAATTCCCCACAACATGTTCAGGGGACAGTGGAATGTGATCAGCTTGTAAGCATACTGCCACCACACACCCGGCTGCTTTGGCCACATGACATTCAAAGAACATACATTCATTCAGTTTTGATCCTGTTGGATGCACCATGATGGTTTTTTGGCCAGAAGATTACATCTTTGAAGCAATCATTGTTCTTGTGATCTTGCTGTAGCTTAGCTTAGAACATCTTAATAAATCCAATTCTACATTGTGTAAGCAAAGCTGTGGTAGCTGGACTATCCAACAAGGCACCAATTGAAGAATAGTCTAGTATTGGATGCTCGCCAAGGCCAAGCTGAAACACTCTGCAAACAAGAGGAAAAATCATAAAGCAACAACTGGGAGCTATCCAAAAGCCGCACAAACTTCATAATCATTTTAAAAGAGGAGTAACCATCATTTCATGCAGTACTTTGATTCACAGGGGGCAATCTCACATGTTGAGTCTCAAAAAAGAGTGCTGGTAATGTGGTGCAAGAGACAATGAATCAATTGCAACATACCAAACTATCTACAAACTGATGATATGGTTGGGGGTGATCAACCAAACACTTCCATTGTAATTTGATTTCAACACTTTAAAATGCTAAGTGCTAACTTCTTTTGGTATCGCTTTGTGAATGTTCAGAGTACAAAAAGGTGAAGCACTATCAATCTCCACACTGAAGATTTTTCAAGCTCAGACTATCAAAACAATGTAGACAAGACTTACACAGCAAATGTAAACAAGTTTTCCCTTCATTAAAATTCTTCCTTTTTTTTTCCAAACCAATGCCATTTTTTTTACCAGAGGACAGCACATGTACCTTAACCTTACAAAGATAAATGATTTGCTTGGAAGTTTCAGCAGACACTGTCAGCAGTCAGCACAATTTCGAAAATGCTCAATCTAATATACTCAAACTGCAAAATACTGTTAAGAAAGAATTAGCATAATCACAACATCCTTATCTAGTTCTTCTACCTTAATAATGCGACCACTGCTGACTCTTTCCGTCAAGACTATAACCACAATTTCTGTTTCTCTTATTTTGCAGGATACCTGATTCTGCCCTTTTAGTGTAGGATTGGAAATTTATTTAACTAGATAATTAAAGTATCAGAAGTGGTTGTTTGGTAATTCTTGCTGAAAGTAAGATTTCTTGGAGAAGCGGAATTCTGGAAGACATGAAAACTATATGACTAGTCAAGTGTGAAACATTGTAGTTTCATGAGTCATGACAACCTACAGGTAAAAAAACATCTGAGTTTCCAAGTTCAACAGCAGTAAATGGGCTCTTAAACCGTAGAAGGAAGGTGACTTGGCTCCCAGGATTATCTTACATGGATTTTCAAGGAGCATAAAGTTGCTGTTCAATTGAATAGCAAAAGCACTTGCGCCAAACGGTCAAACATCCACCGGACCATGAATATTTAAAAAATCCAATCTATACAGCCACAAAAATTATATTCCTCTAAACTTACTGCATACTCCACCATTATTCATCATGTTAACCTTCACTGCACAACTTTGAGCACATTAGTTGAATTTACTGACGATCTTAGTCATTCTGAAACAAATAAAATCGCTTGACAGGCAACACACAGCCCAACAGCACAACATTGGCTTATGGCAAGAAGTACAATTAAAAGAAGAAGAAACAATGTAAGTGTTCAATTCTACCTGAAAATCCAGCAGCGCTGCCATGCAATTCGCAAGGCCCCAACCAGACAAGAAAACCGCCTCTACTTCCTGATTCATTCAATTTCCTTTCAGTGACATCTCAAGCTGCTCCATCCTCCGGGCTAGGTCGTGTTTCCCACAATGCCGCAACCCATCAACTACAACATTAAAGGTTGGCGCCCGTGGAGTGAACCCAGCCTCACTCATCTCAACAAGGTAGTTTGCCGCCTCCACGAATCGACCACCCCTCACACACATTTTGACAAGCATCACATACACCGGCCGATTTGGCGGGTGCCCCTTAGACTTCATATCACCAAAAAAGGCGAAAGCATCAGCGAAGCGACCTGCCTTACAGAGCGCCTTGATGATCGCTGCATAGAGACTCGGGAACGGCCGGTGGCCATCCTCAAGAGCCGCATAGAACAACCTGAATGCCTCCTCAATTCGGCCAGCCTTGGCCACAGCTGGCAGCATCACCTTGTACGTTGAGATGTCCGGGCACAAGCCACGACTGGAAGCATCGGCAAGAAGTGCCACGGCGAACTCCACGTCTCCAGCATTGCAAAGAGCTTCGGCGAGCGAGTTGAATGTGGCCACGTCGGGGAGGATGCCCTCCTTGGTCATGCGGAGGGCGAAGGCCTTGGCCTCCTCCAGGCGCCCAGCGCGGACGAGCCCGTCGACGAGGAGGTCCCGGCCGCGGACCGGCGGGCGGAATCCGCGGCTCGCCATGTCGTCGAGGAACGCCTGCGCCTCCCGGAGCTTCCCCGCTGCGCACCAGGAGTCGACGAGGGTGCTGAACGTGGCGCGGTCGGGGGCCACGCCCTTGCGCGCCATGCGGCGGAGCAGCTTGTAGGCGCCGGCGAAGTTGCCGTTGGCGCAGAGCGCGTCGAGGAGGGCGTTGTAGACCTGGGTGGTCTGCGGGCAGCCGAAGCGGGAGAGGCGGTTGAACACCTCGACGGCCTGGTCGGGGAGGCGGGAGTGTCCGTAGGAGGAGATGACGGCGGAGAAGGTGGACGGCGAGAGGGGGAGGCCGAGAGCGCGCATGTCGGACGCGAGGGACCAGAGGTGGGAGAAGAGGCGCGCGCGCGCGAGCGGGAGGAGCAGCGCGTCGAAGTGCTCGGCGGAGGGGGAGAAGGAGGGCTTCGCGCGGAGCCAGGACAGGAAGCGCGCAGCGTGGAGTGGCTCGGTGGGGGCGGCGGCGCGGATGATGCGGAGCGCGAGGTCCGACGGGAAGGGGGACGGGAGGCGGAGGCGGTTCAGGGTGCGCTCCAGGTAGAAGTCGCGCCGCACGACGGTGGAGAGGTGGTGGACCACCGCGAAGTAGGCGTCCTTGGAGGTCGGGTGCTGCGGCTGCGCAGCGCTGGACGCGGGGTTGGGGAGCGTGGCGAGGCCGCGGACGCCGAGGCCGAGCCGGCCGCGGAGGCGGCACAGGACGGCGGAGGCGGCGGACGCCGGCATGGTTCGCCTTGGCTGCGGTCTGCGGCCAAACCGCGATTTCTCGCGAGCTAAAGGTGGAGCTGGGCCAGTGAGTCAGTGACAAAGAAGAGTAGAAGTTAGAATACCATTGGGTTACATGGGCCTTTTTAGTTTTCTTGGTGGGCTAGATTGCACTGCCCATTCGAGACCACTTTTCTAGGGTTTGTGGAGGGTATAAAGGCTGCGTCCCCTTGCAATCCAACCCCGCCGCCGTCGCGCCGTTCTTCGTCCTCCTCGCTCCGTGTTAGGGTTACGGTTAGGGTTGTGAGCTTTCGAAGGTAGCAAGCAGCTCGCAGCACAGTTTCCTCCTTGTGTTCTCGTGTGATTTGATTTTGTTGATCTGATTCAAGCTCATGTGTGTTTGTTTTTTGTCAGCAGATCAGAGATGGCGGTGCCGCTGCTGACGAAGAAGATCGTGAAGAAGCGGGTCAAGCAGTTCAAGAGGCCCCAGAGTGACCGCTACAAGTGCCTCAAGGTACCAATTTCTCCTCCGAAACGTTCGTTCTTGGCGCTCGGATGTTTGTGTAGTGGAGGTCGTAGGTTGTCTGTTTCTGCGTCCAGATGGTTTTGATCTGAGTCTAGATCGTTATTGTTATGCATCGTTGTAGTTTCTTAATCTTGCTTGGGGCTTAGCTTTTTTAGTAGTTTCTGAGGTTATAATGTCGAGTGGAGTGATGTTTAGTGCTATGAACCTCTGATGCTTGAGCGATTTATCCCTTATATTTGTCATTGTAGCTTGGGTAATGGTATTGTAAAATGGAAGGAGTTTGTGGGGTATTGGAGTCGGTGATATGGCTCATTATAAGTAAGTTGGTTATTTTGCGACAAGAGTAGTAGTCTAAAACAGAGCTAAGGTAGTCTGACGCATATAGCTATAGAATCGTGTTGCATTGAATATAGGCTTTTGCTAGAAAACTTGCGTCTGTTTTATTGAGTTCAAAACAGTCGCAGTGTGAGCCATTTGATATGCGTTGAGATGTGTGCTGAGTTTCTTTATTAACCATGTTTCTAAGATGAATGATATCTGATCTCATCCTACGGTATCCTACGGTTCATAATGTGACTGTTTTGAACTCAAGAAAACAGTCACAAGTTTTCTAGACAGTTCCTTGAATATAAAGTAGAAACATCACTTATGGTATGGACAGATTTGAAGGGAAAAAATGAATACCGCATGTTTACGTCAAACTTGCCTATTCCACTTGTATAACAATGAACAATTCGTTGAAACGGGATAGAAATTTTTTAGTTGACTAAATCTTTTATTTCACTTTTTTTTTATCTTCAAGGTTTCTGAAAGAAAGGAAATGATGGCTTAGTAAAAGGTCTGAGTAAGAAAAACATTTTCTTAAGTGAACATTGGGGTAAAGGAAGAGGGCCCTAGCCCTTGCAGTAGTATAGCACTGTGGCTATCGCAACCTCTTCTACAGCAATTACTCCATGGCTTCATGAAGTGGGCTGGATAAAAAGGCGTGGGCTTCATTCTGAGTATGAATGCTTGCCTAGACTTCTCCCAACACTTCTTACCCAATGGTCGCTTAAGAAAATCATGTTTTCTGCATGATCAATGCCTTCTTGTCTGATCCTTTCAGCGAAACAAGTTATTTTTCTGTTATATATAACTGTAGGCTCAAGCGGCATTTTCTCTAGTATAGCATTATATTCTTATTTTGTTTCTGTTCCATGAATTTTTCTTATGATGTAGACCCCACAAGGAGTGAAATTGTTTCAGTGGGTAGCGTTTTGTTGTTATGTTCAATATTTGTCAATATCCTCAATTCCCCATTGAGTGCATAGTGTACCATTTGCTAAAATTTGTGTTACAAGTGACACTTTTTTTAAAAATGAATGCCTAGCTGCTTGTAGTTGTAGCCTTGTTTGTCACTGGCATTGAATGATACATGATAGAACCCATGTTTTTTTTTTGGTTTTTTGAAATGCTGAAGCTCTGTGTCTGTCTTGTAGACATGTTGTCTCATTTAGTCATGTTTATGTTGTCTTGTGTTTAAACTGAGCAATTCTCACTTTCTTTGTTTACAGCCAAGCTGGCGCAGGCCAAAGGGTATTGATTCCCGTGTCAGGAGAAAGTTCAAGGGATGCACTTTGATGCCCAACATTGGTTATGGTTCTGACAAGAAGACCAGGCATTACCTTCCCAACAAATTCAAGAAGTTTGTAGTTCACAACGTCTCTGAACTGGAGTTGCTTATGATGCACAACAGGTATAGTGTGTTATCAGTTTACCGTAATGATTGGTGTTGAGAACTGAATCTTGTCAAGTTAAATGACTATGTTGATCACTCTTATGAATCATGCTCAAGTTAAATGACTCTGTTGTTTACTCTTATAAATCAAGCTAATGGTTAAGATTAATTCGGGTTATACCTCATTTCTTGCAAACAGGACATACTGTGCTGAGATCGCCCACAACGTTTCCACAAAGAAGCGCAAGGAGATTGTGGAGCGTGCTGCACAGCTTGATATCGTGGTCACTAATAAGCTTGCCAGACTCCGTAGCCAGGAGGATGAGTGAAAAGTTCTTCAGCCTGCTGTTTTGGTCGTTTTGTTTGTAGGAAACTGCCCCTGCTTTGAGAAGTTGTCTCCCGTGTTAGTTTTCTTATATGAACGCCCTGTAATGAGTTGCGCAGTTATTATTTTGTTATGGTACCCTGCATTAACTTAATCAGTGTAACTCGGTGCTGCTATACTGCTATCCACTTTTAAATGAGAAACTTGAGCTTGTCTAATGAAAATGGCCTGCTTGTCTTGTTACTTTGGTGAGGACTTTTTGTGTTTTCGTGTAATGTCTAATGACTGCGGTCTTGATGTATTTTTATTTCGAGTCTTGACGGGGATGGTCCCATTGTGCTGATGTCTACTATATGTTTTGAATTTTCTCCAGCTGCTGTAGTGCTGTGCTCTCGTGTTTTGTTTCTTTTGCCAGTTCCATGTACGGTGATTTCATGTTTTTGAGTATCAAACTGCGGCGAGTCCTCAATGTTTGAGGGAAGGAAATTTTATGAGGCCTTGGCCTGTGCGCCCCTTCTCGTTTTGAATTTCGTATGATATTACTGTAGTATATGAGTATAAAGGAGATCGGATGGCTCATGAGAAGAGATTTTACTAGGACGGCTCATGGGAAAGGGTCTCACTGGGGAGGCCTTGTAGAATTTTTTTTTCCTGTTTGAGTGATTTGGCGAATCTTCTTGTCTATCCTTTTACAATTACACTCTGCACTGGCCTAGAGATACAGTCCATGTCTAATGCTGATGTCGAGCTGGCGGTGGCGGTGAGGTGAGATCGGTTCATCTCCAATTGTCTTGTTCATGTCTACGGCGATAATTAACAAGGAGAGTTCATGATTCATGTATGTTTGTCCCCCAAAGGGTTAACACAAACGAGGCAAAGGACAATGTTCTTCTGCACTATTAATTGAGTTTTTGACTTATTTGACATTGTTTTACGACATAATAGTAAATCTAGCCTCATCCGGAGAGAAATGATAAAAATAGCACCGCGGACGTAGCGGCAGGCGATATATGTCGCCTACCGTGCTTGCGCCAACCTACCACACCTCTTGGCCACTGTAATCGTGATACGGCGCCAAGTACTACTACGACGTGTTGCTGTGATACAGGAACCGAGGGACATGTGAAGCCCAGGCTAGAATAGGAGAAGATCCCAGACGTACCTCGGCGCCTTACGCCAACCTATCTTTGCTTTTCGATCGGACAGTGAAGATCGGCTTCTAATGTGTGCCACTGTAGATCATCTGCATTAAACCTTCAATGCAGATATCTATTTCCACTGAGATTAAAGCTTGGTTGGCTGCTGCGCTTGTCCTTCCATCTCTCTCGGTTGGTTTATTTGACTATGAGACTCCACAACTACTAGAGAGTCGTCATTATACTGCAGCTGCGCATACACCTGTATCTAGGGTGAAAACGGATCGAATACGGACGGATAATGGCTCTGCCATATTTGTTTTCATATTTTTCCCCGGATGCGGATACGAATAATAATGAATATGAACACAGAGCGAATACAAATCGAAACGAATACGGTCACAGATATTTTTCGGAACATGAAAACCCCTTAAATTGTATGCCATAAATTAACAAAAAAACATATAATTAGTTTGTTTGATGCATACATTCATGAATTGTTCATATTTTCAACAACCACACATAACATTGGCACTAGCAAGGTGCATTAATTAGTTTATCACAAACATAACACTTAGTTTACCACATTTAGCTCATAAGTCATAACTCACAAGTTATCACACATTCACACTTAGTTCATCACATACATAAAACTTAATTCATTACATACATAAAACTTAGTTCACACTTAACTCATCGCACCTAGTTCATTCATGACATACATAGTTCAATAATAACAAGAATCCAAGATACCATGTCTAAACAAGCAGCGGACCAGCAGCATCTTGTCATCTTCCTCTTTCATTAGCACTGAAGAAGCTTAAATTTAAAAAATAGAAAATCAGCAGGGTCATTCATATAAATGTTAAAGCCATGAAAATGGCAGGTAGCTATTGTTTGACAAGGAGCTGACTGGAAACTTGGTCTGAATTGTTTCTTTTTTTAAAAAATAACTTGGTCTGAATTTGTATGTTACCCTTCAACACGGCAAAATAGTATATCAGCTTTGTCTTGTATCTAGAATCAAGAAAACATGCTACAACTAGAGCCATGTTGGAATTTTCCTAATACTTATCATACTTAATTTGCATGGAATGAGCCATAGTAGATATAATAGGATCAAGACTATCACACCAGTCTGCAATGACAAGCTTAATCTTGCAAAAAAATATTGAAAAATAGATTTGTTGTTGGATATTTAGTGCTCGATATACGACTGCCAAAATGATCAAGGATGGCTTGCCTGAGTTTTTATAGTCGAGTTCAAACTTAGTTTTGGCCACCGGTGGTTTATTTTCTTAACGCTTCCTGTAGTTCGGTACACATACCGAGACTTTAGTCGAGATGAAATTTAAGAATGCAGTAGATGTACGTAACAGTGTGGAACCCTATGGTCAAATATAAAGTGTTAATGTATTAGTGCTTAAACCTGAGCATGCATTAGTTAAATTTATTTAAGTTCTATATTCCTATAATGCTTTTGTTAAGTCTAGCTGACTAGCACTTCAGCTTATAACTCTCAATGTGAACTGCAGTCATGCACTCGTCCAACTAATGCATAGCCCAACTACTTGGTCGCTTTGCCATTTGGCCTGGACTAGAGACAGAGGTAGCACACTAACACTACACGAGTGGTCAGATCACCATTCTAATCCCCTGCTTATTCTCTCACCTACACACACATATGGCTGCAGCTAAGTAACTAGTACTACTTCTTCCTCCTTGCTTCGTTCCCCAATTTCTTCATTGAGCAACTCGCCGCATCCAAATCCACCGCCCGGGATGGTGGAGCTCAATGCCGACCACCATGGATTTGCTCCTCGTGCTTCCTAGACTCTCTTCATCCCCTTTTCCCCCTCTGGATCTGATCTCCCGGTGTTCTTGATTTTGATTTTGGTTCTCTTTTGCTAAGTGTTGGTTTGGCATTATAGTTCCTTGTTATGGTGGTTTCTTTCTTGGCTTACCCGTCTCTGCTTGTTCTATTCCATGCTCTAATTCCTATTGCATCAACCCCAACTAGATACTGAAATACCTAGCCATGAGGAGGGCGAGATGGCCGGCGGAGGCTGGTGAGGTGGCCGGTGGCGAGGCCAGGGCGGCCAGACTCGCGACTCACGTGCGTGAGGCGTCCTGCCAACTGCCGAGTGCGTGTGAGTTGTGACAGCGCTTGTACAAACCCTAATGGAGCGAAGCGACTGAGCGGCGAGAGCGACAGACTGGACTGATGGAGTGATGGGCCGGTGGGCTATTGCCTGTTGGGCTGGTATTCCGGATATCCGGCCTTGTTATTATCTGGATAATCTGTATTCGACGGTTAACAGGGCTACTGTATTCGTATTCGTTTCTGACAAAAAAAATCCGTATTTGTTTCTGATTTGAGACAATTTGAATCTGTTTCCGGCTGGATCAGTCAGAAACTATCCAATCCGTTTTCACCCCTACCTGTATCAATTCCAAATCCTACTGCTGGTGTGCGTGGAAAAGAGGGAAGAATGTTGTTGTTTTCTTGGCCAAGACAAGCAAAAGATTGAGCTGTAAATTCTTGTATCATGAAAGATCAGGTCAACTCGAGTACAAATTAGGGTTCTTCTAATTTGTGTCGTATCAGGTGGCATCAGAGGTTCCGTTCATCACAGTACATACTGCTTTTTTGCAACTTTTTGTATGACTAATCTTTGGTTGTGCAAGATGGCAAAGTAAGAGCGAAGTGCGCAAATCGGTGATCACAGTGGTACTGGTCACGAGGAGGAGACTATCGCTTACGGTCCTCAAGTTCCTACTAAAATCAAGTCTCACTTTGAGAGTACACATCACTTCTTTTTGAACCATATCGATGTACGCGGGACGCCTTGGATGATCGCATCGACAAGGTGGAGGCTTCAATGACTACAAAGATTGAGGCCAGCGAGGGTCGGCTTCAGGCGGAGATACAAGACCTCACATGAGAAGTACGACGTCTACCGGCGGATGGTGCTGCTGCTGCGCGGGTTCTACATCAACCACGACCCGAACAACGAGCACATTGTTTTGGAGGAGTGTACGATTTCGATCTGGACATGCAGTCGGATGTGTGCAAATCTTGTCTTCTCATGACCTAAACCGCTTCCCTTTGCGCCATCATGCACCGCGGTTTATCCAACGTCACTAGCCTAGTATTTTGGTGAAGATACCAAAATATCCCTTCTCGATCATTCCTTCTTGACCAAGTCCAATCTTGTGAAGCAATCACATACTTAGCCACGTGTAGGTTTATCAATGGCTTTTCTCATGTTGACAAGTCTCACATTCAGCTCCGACGGGACTACCTCAATACTTGCACCGGCCCAAGCCACTTGATGCAACATGTTGCACCAAACTCCCGTTCTTGTCCATCTTGCGCCTTGCTTGAGACCAACCACTTCACTCGGCATCCTTGGTCGTTCTAGACCTTGATTTCACCAAACTAAGTCCCGATCACCCTCGTCGTTAACCGTAGTTGACTCCAAGCGTCCCTACACAACAATAGACCAAGAATTCGATTCCGGGCACAAATGCTTCTCAACTTGACCCACGTTAGCTAAAACCAGCATCATGCAACACATATGCACTAATTCCATGATTTTGGCCAAAACACAAAATTCAACACAGCTCACTGTGCATGAAAACGCAATGGCCGGTTAGACCGCCAGCCTTGGGCCGGTCTGACCGTGCTCCCCGATAACAAGGGATCGGTCCGACTGCCACCGGTCAGACTACCATGTAGTGGCCGGTCAGATTGCTTCCAAAATCAGAAAACAGCCCTCTCTGGACTTTTCAGTAAAACTCTACCTAATTTCGCGTCTAGTCTCCATTTTTAATGGCACCTGGTGCAAATACATCCCCAAACACTCTCACAAAAGTGTTTGGTGTCTATTTGACACGACATTACACCATTGGTCTGACTGCCCCACATGGCCGTTCAGACCGTCTCGGCCAGGCCGATCAGACCGCCTAAGCCTAACATCAAACCTACAATTTGCAAAACTGAGAGTTCACTCCCTAAAATCCTCTACAACGATGGCAATTATTCATCACCTAGATTAGGACCAAACCATATGGTCTCTACAATCTCCTCTTAGATGAACACATTGGCAATCTACCAAAAAATACAATTTAGAGGTAGTTTTGAAAATACTCGTTCAGTTTTGCAAAAAGACTCAACTTGGTCCATAAGTAGGAGAAAGCCATGAAAATGACCAAGTTAGCTTGAGAAATGCAGAAGCAAACTAGTAGATGCAATAAACTGTAGAAAAGCTTCATTTCCACAAAAGGGCTCAAAAACTCACTCAAGGTCCATATGAAAGAACATTTGTTCAATTTGACCATGGATCACAGTGAGATGACAATTTTGAGGGATTTTGGAATTTAAACCAACAAATGATCATTAAAGCACAGTAGTGCATATGAAATCGTACGCTTCACTAAGATCTACTATTTTTGAATTTCTCCGCCTGTTTTGAATTTTCTCCCCCCTTTTAACAAGATTAACCTCTTTTCAACATTTTTGCCACATTTTCTCCCCCTTTGACAATGAAGTCATTAAGGAATCACGCCTTCCTCTCATCTATTTTTTAGATTTAGATATACTGGGAAGAAGCATATGAAAGAGCATAAATGAAATGCAATGGAGTGGCTTCATTGTTTGATTTTTAGTTTTTAGGAGCATGAAGCTTCGGAGATTATCCAATATGAAAAAGCTAACATATACTAAAGCACAAGACATATTAAGTATGAAAGCTAGCATGTCATGAGTGACAAGTTATAGATTGACATCAAGACATATATCCAAGAGCCATCTAGTCTAGTAAATAAAATGAAATCACTTGATTATAATCTGAATTAAGCACAATTTTAGAGTGCAAAAGTATGAACCAAGCCACAACAAACATGTAATCCAAGATAATGAAACAAACATTGCCTACTAGAAGGATCACAAGGCCTACCACTTGAATCAAATTGCTCAATTTCATTTGAAATTCGGTATTAGCATAAAAGAGCTATGGTGGGGGTGTAACAGACCACTATTGAGCTAAGAGTACTCTAGGCATGTAACAGACCATTTTTTAGCAATGATATCACATATGTATAGCATTTTTAACATAAAAGATCAATGTCACACGACATTTTAAAGATTGTTCTAGGTGTGCAATAAATCATTGCCGAGCACTGGACTATTTTCAAGATATCATTTGTTGTTTTCATGATAACAAGACATTTTTAGTTAGAGCACAAAAATTGATAATAATAAAAAATCATGAATTGTCCAAGATTTACTTCTAAGTTCAAGATTGATTCAAGATAAGTCAAGTAATTCTAGTTGACACTCAATAGTCATGTAAAAGATCTCAAATGACATAAAAGTATTGCTCAAATGATACCACAAAATGAATTTGGATCTCACTTTGGTGATTTTAGATTAAGGCTAGACCTTGTAGCTCTAAATCACATGCCAAGGCATGAACAAGTAGATAAGTAAATTAATCACGCTAAGCAAGCATACAAGTTATAACACGGCATCAATCAAAAGCTAGTAACATCAACAGGGGTAATAAGCAAAGATTCATGAAACTACAAGTTGAAGCAATAAAGCTATATTACAATGCATCATTTTTCCCCATATGAATGCAATATGATAAAATGCATGAGATGCAAGAGAAAAAACAATAAAAGCCAAAGAAAGTACTTGTTGAAGAAAGATACAAAAGGATCAACTCCCCCTCAAACCAACCCATAAAGTAAACTACCCTCAATTCACTCCTCAAAAAGACAAACATAGTAGAATCTAAGGGCTTGATGAGGATATTTGCTAATTGAGTCTCTACATGGTCTCTAAGAAAATAAAACATGATGTCTATGTGCTTGGTCCTAGAGTGGTGTGTTGGGTCACGGGTAGGCTACGATAGCTACAAAAAATTTCTACCACGTAAACCAAGAAGCCATGCAAGTAGATGATCATAGATCGTTACCACGAGGCCAGAGCAATGGAAGAAGGGTTGGAGCAGCCTGGTCCAACGAAGAGCGCGTCGATGTAGTGGTCGTAGTCGATCGTCTCCTCCAGCAACGTCTGCAGTTCCTTGTCAAGATCGCGGATCGTCCTCAAGCGCAACAATCGTAGTAGCGCCTCTCGGTATCCACACGTCCGGGGAAGGAACAACCGAACGCCGGTGTGCGGCCTGCAAGTCGCACGGTGGAGCTCTCGGGAAGATGGCGGCTAGGGTTTCGGTGGTGTTTCACGCATGTAACCCAACCTCATGCATCTCCTTATATAGTGCTCGTGGCGGATCCTATCCGGACACGTTCTGAATCGTATTCGTCTTGGTTTGTTCAACCCGTTAAGTGTGTGACCACAGAGGTTCATGTGTAGTTCGGTTGTGACTGAAACCCTTCCGACCACGAGTCGATGGCGGCTCCTAGCGTAACATATCGATTCCTAATACACACAAATTATATCGGACGAACCTTAATGCAATATGATCTCGACCGTGTCTTCACCACTTACGACTAGGTCCTATCTCAGTATCGACCACCGTATGTGGTCACGACGATTCGTAACTCCTTACGACTGTGTTACGACCACTCTGTGATTACGTTCGACCGATCTCGACTAGCTCGTATTTGCATACGACCATCAGAATCTATCGACCGGCGACCTACTCGTGTATACTCCCTTTGCCTCACGATGTCCGGTTGAACTCCGGTGAGATGTTGTGTCATCCATGGATATTCAATACTTTCTCGATCGAGTATCGATAACTTTACGTGGTGAACACTTGACTACTAGTGGCATGGCCATGCACTTTCTTTATCCGATCACAACGAGGGCCCAGAGATATCTCTCTGTTATGTTAGGAGGGCAAATCCCATATCCCACCAGTCACATTCCTCTCCATGTTTGAGCATACCCAAAGCTACCTTTATAACTACCCGATTATGGTGTAGCATTTGGCAACCCCTAAGAGTGCTCTTACACATGTAGGAAACCATCTTGATCTCGAGTCTAAGGATTATACATCATCATTGCTTGAGACCAACTAACGACACATAGATTCATAACAATCTCAATAGTGTCTCAAGGTGGGTCTTATCCAACATCATGTTCTCTAACATGTGTCCATATTATCGGTTTGATATCTCCATATCTATGACTCGTGAAACATAGTCATCAACCAATACATATGCTAGTCTATTCATATGTGTCCTCATATGTTTACGACCAGGGATAGTGTAAGAATAATTATTGCAGAAATATAGAGTTTCACAACCAAGTCACATACTTGATAATAAATATTAACAATATTATTCTAGGAACAAGATAACACATTATCCAATGTCATGAACATAATGAAATATAATCATCTCTATGATTGCCTCTAGGGCATATTTCCAACATGGTGCACTTTATTTTTGGCAATGTTAATGGCATTAGTGTTGTCACACAAAAGAGACACTATCAAATGTTAACCCATAGTCCTTAAGAGTAGAGGTCATCCATAGAATTTGACTACAAAAGCTAGCAGCAGCTACATACTCAATCTCAGTGGTGGACCATGCAACAAAAGATTGTTTCCTAGATGACCAAGAGGCAAGAGAAGTGCCTACGAAGTGAGAAGTGTCTGAAGTGCTCTTCCTATCAAGTCTACATCCTGCAAAATCTGAATATGAAAACCCTCTAATGGACAATGATGATGAATAGGAATATTAAAGACCATATTGAATGGTTGACTAGAGATACCTAAAGATGCGTTTGACTGCCTGACGATGAGAAGTCCTTGCAGAGGCTTGAAATCTTGCAAAGAGGCACACTGAGAAGTAGATGTCCGGTCTTGAAGCCGTCAGATATAGGGGGAGCCAATCATGTTGCGGTCATCGCGTTGATCCACAGCTTTGAATAATCTAGACCCGCCATTATGAGTTAATTGAGTATTTTGGTTATTAGTGACAAATCTATTTGTGAGACTAACACTTCTATTGTTAAACCTATTGTTTAGTCTTAGTTGGATAAAAAGATGAAAATCATAGAGGTATGCATTCGACATCATATTCTTATATTTTGTTGCATTCCTCGGATCCAAAATATAGGTTGAACTCCACTAAAAGTCTAACTTGAATATGTGCATATGTTTTTATCACACATTCGTGTATGCACACATTTAGGGGGAGTTTACTCTATGTTTTGTGGTTTCATTAGTATTGATCCATATTTCTTTATTCACATATATTAATGATCTTTACTTTGAAACATATCAAATGAGTATACAAAACTTGTCTAGTTCATATATACTCATATGTCTTTATATTCAATTATTCGCATTGTGATGGTTGTCATCAATTATCAAAGAGGGAAAGATTGGAGTATCTTAACCCACCATTATGAGTTAATGGTATGTTGTTGTGAGAACCCTAACAATCAAATTAAGCTAAGCTACGTTAAACAGTATTGCATAGTAAATTAAACTCATCAACACAGTAATTACTAACAAATTGAACATGTAACAAACTCAAACTTTCATCGTCATTTCAAACTCATATTTATGAACCCGAAAATTCAGACTAAACTAAAGCAAAGCTAATAAGTAATTAGCAAGAAATAAAATTCACCTAAATCAAAAACAAAATATAAACTCAGTTGATAACAAATGCATCACAAAACAATTCCATATAGGATAATATTACTACAAGTTCATCAACAGGATTTACATCGTGGTTTTTAGACATGAGAATAAATCATTTTCATCCAAGCAGCCACAAACGAAAATCTGTAAAGCTAATATCAAATGCGTCACCAATCAATTCTATACAAAGTTTATATCCACGAGAGTTCACCAACCACAATTTCCTTGGGATTTATAAGAATTAATTACAAAAAGATATACAACACTTCTTTACCAATAGTTTGCAACAAGAATTCGCAAATTCGACGTCAGCTCAATCTCAAAAGCAATTACAATAATCCTTGCGATCACAGGTAGCACCTTAAAAACAAACCCAGAATCAAATTATAATAATTCATTGCATTGAATCAACATACAAGGATTTACTACAAGCAAAGGTAAAATATTACAACCTAGGATCAATTACAATAGTTCGTTGCAAGCAGAAATTAAAAAAAAAGTACAATTGAGGTAAATTACGTTATGAATACATCACAAGCGAAATTAAAACATTATTACAAACTCGAAAAGTAATACAAGAATTCATCTCCAGAAATCGCAATGTGAATTCACTCCAAAAGGACATACCACAATAATACCTGCCCCGTGTCTAGAAAACCAAAACAACACCGAAACCATCCGCCACGCTACCAAAACCCTAACCATTCAAGCCACCCCAAAGCCGCAAGCACATCACGTGCGTAGCCTGCTCAAGTGTTAATAGCCAAAAGGTATTCATGGATTTCATCTGACCTGTGTAGTTCTCGAAACTCCCAAATCAACAAATTATACGTCCTTGTGCTTTGGTTGCAACCTTTCCTCTCATGTCCCTTAGAACCTTAGTAGCCAAAGAATTTTTTCCATGCTTACAATACCCATGAATAAAGGTAACATTTATAACCAAATCAGGAGAAATATTTTTTCCTATCATCTCAAACAATTTCTTCTTTGCATCATCAAATCCTCCTTCTTTGCAATACACTGATCAGAGTAGAGTAGGTGCTTCGGTCAGAAAGGTAATTCTTGCTACTGGAAGAATCGCTAATTAAAACTTAGGAACGAATTACCCCAATCCGCCAAGAACCAAGCTTCCTTCGTCCCACATACCGTATACAATGTCCATAGCCATATCTAAGGTACCATTTCTACATAGTCTATCAATAGTGATATTGCAGCTAGCAGTATCCAAGTTAGATCCCTTCTCATTCATCGTCTCCAATAACTGTTCTGTCTCGATAGTCCTGCCAGCTTTCCACAAACTCTGCAGCAGAACATCGTAGGTAAACGAATTCAGGGCACACCCAATCTGTGCCATCTCACCAAGAATCCTATTAGCTGCGACTGCATTACCCTTTGAGCAATATGAATTTTAAAGTAATAATAATACATTGTTGCACAAACAAAGTAATTATATGAATATTACAACAACATACCATAGAATCATTTAAAAGAACTCGTTGCAATAAGAGGTAAAGCATTAAAAACAAACTTGGAATTAATTACAGCAATTAATTCCCTAACAATTTACACTAATCTAAGTGACACTAAGCGATACTAAGCAGTAGATTAAAACTAATCTAAGCAAAGAACGTAACCTAATCTCAGATTGTTAACGCACACCTCGTCCAACAAATTCATTCACGAGTATGTTATCAGGAGTCAATCATTGATTTAATCTCAGAATCATATATAGAAATCCATCGCAATCAAAGATAAAACATTGCGTACAAGCTCGGGATTAAAATACCATAATCCATTACATCAAAGCAATATACAAGAATAAATTACAAGCGAAAATAGAATATTCATGCACACTCAGAATTAACTTGCAGGAATTCATTTTTAAGCGGGCACACAACATTACTATAAAATCGGAATATATTACAAGAATCCTTCACAATCGAAAGTAAAACATTAAGTGCGAACTCAGAATTAATTACAAGAATGTTTTACAACAGATCAAAATATAAAGTATAATATTTAACTAAATTACAATCAAAATTCTTGCATGCATGTCGCCGAAGCCCTCCTTATATCATTGTCCATATATCGCCCGCGCGTCAGACCCTTCCTCGATCCACATTCCATCGCACGCCATTACCCATCAAAACAATAGAAAACCAAACACGATAAAATAGAAATTAGAATATAGGAGGTTGCCGTCAGATTTCACGAAGTACAGCCGGATTCCCAAACTAACCTAGATTAGCCAGCACCATGATAATCAGGGTTCCTAAACCCACCTCAGTTAGTTGGCACCCTGATCATCAACATACCAGGCCAACCTATGTTAGTTAGCACCGTATCACTTCCGTGGGTCTCCTCATCCGACGTTATTAGAACCCAACACCCACATTGTATTGACTTATTTCTACCACAGGAAAACCCAGAATATCGTAGCCAAACCACCCTCTGGACCATCAAGGGCCAGAAGCACCCAAGAGCTCGGTGACAACACCCCCCCCCCCGTGCTGCCATTCCTAACCGGACTAGTACCAACACAGGTAGCTCACCATTTAACCTCTCCACTATTAGTTGGTCCAAAAGAAACTACCCACTTGAGCTACACCTTTTACATGAGCACTAGCAGTATACAGCAGCATCCAACTAGCTCTCAGTTGTTTCATCACAGAGCATTGGGTGGGGGGGGGGCAGAGGGTAGAGAAAATGGGCAGAGGTACCTCGGTGAGCCTGCATCTGTAGGGTTCACCTTGCATCAGCACACTAAAATCCGCAAGTAAACCACAAACATCAAGCATCAGTGGTTAATTCAAAACACACGCATATACATTGATAGTATCAGAGGAGAGATCATAAGCGAAGAAACGGGGAGACTTTAACCTGTTGTGTAGAACAAGAGGGGCAAGGGCCGGGGACCGCAGGCCAGGCCGACCGAGCCACCAGGGCACCGAGGGGTAGGGGCACAGTTGCAGACCAACACGCGCAGGCCAAGCCGGTGGCGACAAGCCACGGGCCGGCAGTTGGGCGGCGAGGAGCCGGGGCCAAACCGCATGGGGAAGCCAAGGGCGCGCCAGAGCCAAACCAGTGGCGGCGGCGTGGCACAAAGGAAGCAAGACGGACGAGCGCGGTGCATGAGCCACGCACACAAGGGGACGAACTGGGTCAAGGTGGCCTTGGCGCCAGGCCAAGAGAGACAGAGAGAGAGAGAGAGAGCTCTACATGGGGTGGAGCGAGGAAGAGCCGAGCGGTGGCGCTGGCCACTAGGCCACGTTGGGAAGGCCAGGGAAAGGCCGAAGGCGATGGCAGCGCCAGGAGCTAGAGGCTGGTCGCGTGCTAACCAGAGGGGGAGCCGTGTGGAGCCGCCGGAGGCGGGAGCTGGGGAGGAGCACGGCGGTGCTGGCGGCTGGGCGCAGCGTCGGTCGAGTCAGGACGAGAGGCGCGCCAAGAGTGGAGGGAGAAAGATGTCGGACCCGGGAGTAACCCCCCAAATCCTCTGTGCATTTCTGAACTAGTCCCATGATTAGTAGCTAGTTCACACAGTACACAGATATGGTAACATCCATAAAACGCACAACTTTATTAATAATCAACAGAGTTTATTACAAGGGAGGCTTACAAACCAACAATAAAGAACACAACGGAAGACGAAGACGAAGAAGAAGTAGTGGAGTCCAGCTGATCTGCCACAGGCAATCGATTAGGGTAGCGGCTTAGTCGTCGAGATCCACACCGGTAGCAAAGTCCTTCTCCTCTAAAATTTATTTGCATAAAGTAAAGATGAGCACAACTACCGTGCTCGCAAGTTACACCCAAATAACAGAGTTAATGCATGCAAGGATATATCAAAGGAAGGCTTATTGGTTAATTTTGCATACAGCAATGTTTTCTTTAAATACTTGTACTAAGTTCCAAAGCAGTTATTTCATAACTAAAATTCATTTGATAAATTCTCAATTTTATAGTCAGATAACATTCACACAAGAATGGTGAAGGATACCCTCCTATCACATGGTTTCTTGCCCAATTTTCCATTTGCATAAACCATTTGATAAAGTATTTTCAAAACAAAATCAAAGTCTAACTTTGAGTGGCTTTGCCAAGCATGTCCATAACCGTGGACACGGCTATTCGAATAGTTCTTAACACTCTGCAGAGGTTGTACAGCTTTACCCACAAGACATGAATTCTCTAGTTTGTTTGGCATCCGTCGATACCACCGCTCACTACCTTAGGTAAGTAGTCTAGAGCACGTGTCAAGGCTTTTACAATGCGCCATTCTACCGTAGTCCCCCCTCGCTAAGGTTTCACCCCCTTTGGATAGAAATCCGTAGAGTTCCTAGCCCCCTCTTGCGCCAGGTGGGACTAACGTAGGTCATAACATGACTACCCACTGCATCTGAAGGGAACGACCACGGTGGAACATTGCAAATTAGTTAGCCAGGTCCCGCCCATTCGAGACATGTGGTGGTACGATGTGGCTTAGCAAGATGCGGCTCGAAGACCGGTCCTTAACTGACTTGGCCAACTTTCCACAAAGCCATGGGTCTCGATCATAGAAATGACTCGATCCCGTGCATCAACATGCACTATCCTAACATCCATTTCGCCCAAGTACAAACCAACTTTTCCTTTTTGCTTTTTAAAATCATTTACAAAATCTTCCATGACAAACCAATGCCATAGACTTTTCAACAACATTTGATTTTTGGCTGAAATTCCCAAATCAAATATTTTTTGTCTAAGCAAGGCTAAGCATAATTTTTCTCAAAATGTTCTAGTTCATAGTATTGTATAAACTAGATTTTCATCTAAGGTGTCAAGGTAGGTTTATTTCAATGTCAAGATTGGCAGTACAAAGGAATTAGGCATAACTATAATTTAAAACAGGAATTTAAATTAACTTTAGAATAAATAAGCATGCAATAATAATTTAAAACAGAATTTAAATAATTTTAAATAATGGGCTCAAATATGATCAAAGGTATAACTTGCCTTGCTTGATTAGTTGCTCTCAAACGACGTCGAAATCTGACTCTCCGAAGTTATCGAAATTTATACGCGAAAATAAGCTAAATTCAAACAAAATTCAAATGAACTCCAAATTAAATAATTTTAGTTTAGTTAGCTAGATCTTGAATTTATAATAATTTAGAAATTTGAATCGACAAAATCGGAGTTCGTATGAAGGAGAACGAACGCCGCGAAGTTTCAAAATCACATGAAATGATGAAATTGGAATTTCTTGGATTTTGGAATTATTTTTGTGAATGAAAACCAGAATTATGACGTCAGCAGCCGATTTCTTTCCGATTGAAAATGACGGCCACGTCAGCACCACGCGGGCAGTGATGGGGCAGCCACATAGGCGATTTTGGCAACATGGCGTCGGGTGGCACCCTCGTGGCAGTGCCACGTTGCCTGGCCGTGGCGCTCGCCCTACCATGACTCGCCGGCGTTTGGTGGCGCGGCGGTGTCTAGCGAGGGCACCAAATGAAAGAGGGGAGTGTGGGGAGTCTTGTGCTCACCTTGGCGGTGCTAAGGCTCGCACGGCTCGCTGGCGGCGAGGGGAAAGGCGGCGGAGCGGTGCAGGTCGACGGTGGCACGACGATTCGGCGGGTCCCCGGTGGAGCTTGCGTGCGCACGGGGTTGACGAAGATGCGGCGAGGCCAAAGAAGGTGTCGGCGGTGGCGGAGCGTCGTCGTCGAGGCCGCTAATGGTGACGAGGAGAAGCTCGGCCGGTGAAAGAAAATCGCCGAATTCGGCGACTAGAGAGCGAGGGAGAAGAGGTGAGTGAGGGGAATAGGGTGAGGGACGAAGGGTGCACCTCGTGCTCCTTTTTATAGGGGCGGAGGGTGCCGGGAGGATGAGATCAGCGGCGGGGATCGCAGCGGCGACCGATTCAAAATTCCGGTGTACATGCATGCGGATTGAAGGGGAATGGCCGGGGAGAGGGGCGACGTGATATGCGGGTTTTAATGCGCGTGACCGTGTGAGGAGAGGAGGCGTAAATCACGGCAGCGGCGAGCTTTACGCAGCCGCTAATGGCGGCGGTTCGGAGCAGCTCTGCGGAGAAGAAAGCGGGGAAGGAGACGAAGGTACGGGCGGGCCCATTGTTAGTGAGTCCGAGGGAGAGGGTGCATGGCAAATGGCGGACCATCGGATTTGGATCCTACGGTTGGAGGGCGAGAGCGCGGAACGGGCCGCACGGCTGTGGAAGTGGGCCGGATGTGCGGTGAAGTGAAGCGGGTCGGAAATGATTCGGCCCACAACAGAAGAGAGGATTTTAAATGATTTGCTAATTAAAATAATTCAATTAAATCATTTAGGTTTTAGAAAATAGCAAATAAAATCCAAAAATTCTAGAAAAATTCACATAAATTCCTAGAGTTATTTTGGACTTATGTAAAATGTTTCCAACTTAAAATTGGTAATAGTTTTTGCACATTATTTATTTTGGCTTTAAAATAATTAGGAAAAAGCTTTTAAAATTCCAGAAAATTCCAAAAATTAATTAAATTTTTATTTTTCAACTTTAACTCAAATAAAACTTCAAAAACTTTAATAAATTTTCTTTTGACTTTTAAAACTTCAGAAATTCAAGAAAAGCAATAAAACTCTTTCAAATTTCAGAAAATCCAATAAAATAATAACTTTATTAATTTTTATTTTGGTAACAGAATTTTGGGATGTTACAAAAGAGGTGAAGGGAAGCAAGAAGTGGATGGGAGGAAGAAGCCAGAGGGAGGGGCTGTTCGGTTTGGTGAAGGGATAAGGGGGAGAGAAATAGAATGGGGTTAGGAGGAAGTGGGATTAGGATTAGCAAGTTAAGTAGGGTATTGGAAAAATTCAGGAAAATATGTAAATTCTAGTAAATCTTAATAAGTGTTATATGTATCAGTATAGGTTAGTAATAAGATTAATCAGTGTTGGCACCAGGTAATTAGTCGACCAAGCGGAATTAATTAAGTCACGTAGGGATAAGCGGTCATAAGTCAGTCAGGTACATAATAGAGTGAAATAAGATAAATTATCATAAAATGTTGTTAATAAAAAGTTAGTTTTCGGGCTTATCAAACCTATAATTTTAGACAAATAGTCTGACACGTTAGAAATATTGTAACCATACTAGAATAATTAAATAGGTCAACCCCGAGCCTATTTAGAGAATTAAATAAATGCGTACGCACTTAAGTAAAATCAATTAGGCGTATTTGGGCGAATAAAATTTAATAAACATAATTACATTCGAGTACGAGTAGTATGTAAATTTTCCGTGCGTTAAAACACAAGTTTCAGCAACCTCGATCCTAGAGCCAATCGATCGTAGAACCACCACAGTTGGGGAGTGCTAACTTAACAAGGGATCCAAAAAATGTTATTAAAATAAAATCGGCTAACAAAGTAGAATCGACTAATTTATGTACGCATATTAACACCAAAAGACAATAAGTATTTATTTACGTATTATTCACGTTTGTCGTATAATTGCAGAGGATTCGCCAGCGCAAACAGGAATAACAGATACTAATTTCGTCGATAGCGATCTTTCCTACAACTCCAAAGGCAAGCTTATCTCTTGATCACCAACATAGTTATATTAAATGTAAACCGTACTTTGTTGTATTATTATATATATTGCATGAAAACTATGTCTCAAAAATCAAATCGGACTAAAGATGAAAATGAGAGAAATATAAGAAACGAGAATGAGATGAAGAAAAAGAATTACTAGGTTGGTAAAGGGGGCCCAGGCAGGGGAAAATGATGATGATGATGATGAGGGAAGAGGTGGGACCCCTTTACATATGGTTAATATATAAGGACCAACAAAACTCTCACCTGGATCAGAGGCCGTAAATTCAGTGCCAACCATTTTCCCGTGTCAACGGGCAGAAAATGTTACCTTGTTACGTAATTATGCTCTCCACATCAGGTAAGTAATATGTGTGAATGTGATGGAGGAACCCAGGACCGGTATGAGAAGTCCAGAAGTGGGGGATCCAAGGCGCTATAGCGCTAATGTGGAGTGTTGAGTGCAGGATAGAAGCTGCCCCAACCAACATTACTGGAACTCGGTGGATGACTAGGTCAGCACCGTAACAAGGTCAGTACCGAAGGAAAGTAATGGGTGGAGACTTAATCACATAACTTAGAAAACATTCTGTATTCTGAACTCGAAACCGCATCAAAGGAAATGCGGGAGCCCTAGCTCAGAGAGCTCAGAGTAGCTATGGGTAAAGTGGTACAAAGCCTGCGCAGTACTAAATAAAATCATGAATTCATGCATGTCTCCTGGATTGGAGTCTACGGGAACCGCTAGTCTTTTCAGTATTAAAATTGGCCACCCAAGTCTTGTTAAACTATTTTCTAGAAAAGAGATGAGCTACAAAATGTATTAACCAACAGAGATGAGTCATCCAGTGCATCTTTTGCTATTAATGCTTGCTGAGTACATATGTACTCAACCTTGTTAGTATTCTCCTTTGTTAGATCCTAGTCCGGCTGGGAATTATCCCGAGTGGGACGAAGGACACGCAGGTACCGATTAGACCGCAGGAGACGATGGTGCTTACCACAGGGAGCAGGGCAAGGTGGGCACCATATCCGACGCGGGGGATGAGTAGAAGACCAATGGAGCAAGGAAGGCAAGCTAAGGGACTTAGTCCCATTTTGCAGTTGTAAATTACTATGTGTAAGAACCATAGCGTTGCGTGGCTAACTAGAATAAAAAGTACAGTTTCTATCTTATTGTTCTGCTGCGTCAACTCTAGTAAGGCTTACTATTCGTTGGAACGGTGTCCTACTGGGTAGACGAATAGTAATTCGTATGCTTAAGTATGATTACCCTCCGGGGTAATGACACGAGACGCCACAGTTGTGGTAATTAATGACAATCATGTTGTGATACTAATATTTTTCATGAGTTGGATGAATAGGTTATGTCCCATGATGATAGAGACTTTAGATGACATCATGAGTTCATCATGAGTTGATCGTCATCATGTCAAGATTTAAGAAAAAGATGTATCATGTGTTGATGCGCATCAAGATCTCGAAGAAAAGGAAATCATCGTGTGTCGATAATGTTCAAGAAGAAGAGATGATCATGGGTTGATCATCAAGTCAAAAGAAGACCCATCACGTATTGATGGAGGTCAAGTGAAAGAGTGCATTATGGGTTGATGCATATTCAAGTCAAGAACTTGAAGTAAAGAAAATCATCATGTGTTGATGATTATCAAGCCAATAATCCAGTCTTGAAGTAAAGATGTGCGTCATCAAGCTTCAAGTGAATGTGCAAGGCAAAGGTATGACTAGCTAGGACTAAGGATGTGGTCCTAGTCTTTTACCGGTCTTGATGTTTGGATGAAAGACCGGATTACTAGTATAGGTTTACCATACTATTAAGAGGGGTCTTGACTAGTAGCTTGAGAGTGTCATGTGTTGATAGCTCATTGTGCTTACTCTAGCTCTCGTTATCATGTTGCCAATATTTGTGAATGTGTTTTGCAAATAGTTGAGGCTCATGCATAATCCTTGTAGCATGTGACTTTAGTTTGTGAATGTGTTTTGCAAATGGTTTAAGTCCATGTACCTTATTCCTTGTGGTGTGATTTTAAAAGTTGGCAAATGTGTTTTGCAACTTGTTGAGAATCTCGTCTTTAATCCTTGTTTGCATCGTGCATCAATTGGCAAATGTGTTTTGGTCTGTCTGACCGGCTGTTGAGAGTTTGACTGGGTTGTTTGCTGGTTTCTTGTTCTGACGGTCTGACTGCCAGTGCCATGTTTGACCGGTCTGACCGGTGGGACCCCGGTTTGACCGCCATGTGTTGGTTGGTCTGACCGGACCTCCGAGTCATGTGACCCGGTCAGCTTTTTCCAAAGAATGCATTTTCTAGGTTTTGAGTGCCTGTCTGACTGCCATGTGTTGGCCGGTCTGACCGGACCACTAGGTCAAGTGACCCGGTCAGGTTTTTTCAGAGAAGATGTTTTTTGAATTTGGCTTGCTCCTTTGTGGAGCGGTCTGACCGCACCCTTGGCGGTCTGACCGGCTTGGTCCGGTCAGACCGACCATTGGTTGGCGGTCAAACCGGATGTTGTCCAACGGCTAGTTTTATAGCCGTTGGAGCCAAGGCGGTCTGACCGGCCATCGGTTGGTGGTCAGACTGGGTTTCCCTTTTTTCTGCAGTTTCTCCTCCAACTACTAGTTTTTATGTGTGGGCTATATATACCCACCTTGGCCGGTTGTGAGGAAGGTTGCTGGTGCCATATCCTTTCTCTTGAGCAAAGAGCAAGCTTTTTTCTCTCTTATGTGCATGTGTTGCACTTAGTGAGCTTAGAGAGCAAACCCTAAGTGCATGTGTTGCATTAGATAGTGGATTGTGTATCCATTGAGCTTAGACACTTGATTCGTTCAAGTAAGCATCTCTGACTTGTTACTCTTAGTGTTTGCCGACATCTAGACGGCTTGAAGGAGTTGCACCGGTAATCTTCTCAAAGAAGGTTGTGAGAAGACCTGAGCGGTTGTGAGAGGTTTTGGTGCTCGCTATCTCCGGAGTGGAGGAAGGGCAACCTCGAGTGGATCGAGGTGTTGGTTCGAGTGGTGAACCAGTCCAAGTGGTTGGACTTACCTCGGAGGTGTTGGCTCAAGTTGTTGAGCCGGTCCAACATGGTTAGGCTTACCTCAAACATGGTTGGGCTTACCTCAACGTGGATTAGGAGAGACCGGCAAGTCTCCGAACACCACGGTAAAACATCGTTGTGTCATTGTTGTTTGCTTTCTAGTGCTTTACTTTGTGCAATTTACATTCCTTGTATTAAATTGCTTACACATCTTTGTGTGATCGCTATCGTTATCAATAGTCTTATATCGTTGGTGCACTTAGTAAAGACTAGTTGATTTAGGCTTTAATTGTGCAAAATCAAATTGTTGTTAGCTTCCGCATTAGAAATTGGTTTTAGCCAAAAGTATTTTTAAAACCGCCTATTCAAGGCAACATATCAGGTGAACATAGGTCTTTGTATGGACATATGGACACAGGCAATCTGGTCCCTCCGATCCAAAACGGATGATTGAGATTAAAAGTGGTGGAACTCCCCAACCCACTTATGCCATCTTATATTTTGCCCCTGCACGAATTCTCTCTTCTCTCATTTACCCCCCGCGCCCTCATCCTCCTCATCCTGCAGCAGCGCCCCTTCGCCCTTCCATTCCTCCGGCGCCCTTGACCACCGCAAGGCAAGTTATCGCCGTAAACCACGCCGTCCGTCCGCTTACCCAACGGCCGCCGTCCCAGTGGTCTACCTCGCACTTTGACGACGGTAGCTCGGTGAGCTCTTTGTTTCCATCTTTATTTAAAGGCATGTGCCATCGCCGAACATGGTGCTCACGCTAGCGGCGGCCTGCAGGCGGCCTTCGTTCGTCTGAGTGTGTGCTCCGGCGAGATGATGTGACGAGCTTGCATCAGCGATGGGTTTGGACCTCCATCTCGGCCTTGTTCGGCGATTCATCGTGACTTCGGAGTAAATAGTCGCCGATCAATTTAACCATGGAACAAGTTCCATCTCCCAAAGGCTTATTTCCGTGCCCTTTGTTTCCTTGTTTTCTTCTCTTTTTTGAGGGAATCCTTTCCTTTTCTCTGCTCATACCTCCTTTGATCTTGCGAAATGCAGAAGGATACATATGCTTGATCAAGCTGTCAAGCTAGTAATTGATATTTTTAAGTGTCATTGTCAACAATTAACATGTTTTTCTTTACTTATGAGGAAAGTGGAAACACAATTATTCCTTATCTACTTGATTCTCCATTTCGCACCAAAGCGCATACTCGTTAGCTCTGAAATTATAGTCACGTTTAGGGGCCCAATCTGATACCGTATTCGGGAAAAAAATCATGTGGGTTGTCGCTTTTAAGATTCGAATTCAAGGCATTTGTATTCAAAAAATATACCATTCAGAAAACTTGCTCAGTTTCAGAAAGTAGTGAGTAGTGCTTCCATCAACAACAGATTGTGCACAATTCAACAATTTCAGGAATCATTTGCATTCAACAATTCATTTGTGAGCACTTTGTACAAATCAACAATTTCAGAAATCAACAAAGAAACCATTTTGCATCAGGTTTGTCTTTACATTTTTTTCAAGTAACCATTTTGCATCAGGTTTGTCTTTACATTTTTTCAAGTAAAGACAAACCATTTTGCATCAGGTGTGTATGGTCTGTTTAAATAGTATCAAAGCATGGGAGGCATGCACTAGCAAAATCTTGATGCTGTAGCTAGAACATTACAAGACATACATCAACAAGAATGTGATAGCAATGAGATCTTGTTAGCAATGTTAGTATGCAATCCAACTTAGACAAAGTAATGCTACAGTATCAGGTTTTGTAGCAATGTCAAAGTTGAGACACCGAAATACAAATTCTGACAGAAGGAGGTTACAATGCTCAGACAACAAAATTCGCCCCAATCAGCGCCAACGTAACCATTCCAGTTCAAAGGAAAAAGGCAAGAGCGAGATCAAACAATCAAGATCAAGGATAAGATCCAAAATAGAGAAATAGACAAACACAACGAGTAATCAACAATTATATCTCTACACCATAGGTTCGTCTATGAAAACACATACCAATCATGTTCCATGATAAGTTGTTTCATAAACAAATGATACCACTTACATCAACAGATCTATCATCTATCATCCCTTTCCCCTATACAGTTACATCACAAACCACACTTCTGAGCTGGAACCAGAGATGATTGATTGATATTCAGTTTCCGTTCAGCTTACTGACAGTTTTCCATTCAGTAATCATCCTTTGTCAGATTTTTACCGTGCAAAATGCTAGGACTTCCTTCTTGAGCCAAGACTGGAATAAATCTATCACCTGTCATGTTTGCAATGACACTTAAAAATACTAATTACTAGCTTGACAGTTGATCAAGCATATGTATCCTTCGGGCATTTCTACAAGATCAAAGGAGGTATGAGCAGAGAAAAGGAAAGGATTCCCTCAAAAAAAGAAAACAAAGGGCACGGAAATAAGCCTTGGGAGATGGAACTTGTTCCATGGTTAAATTGATGGCGACTATTTACTCTGAGTCACGATGGTGGCGGAGCAAGGCCGAGATGGAGGTCGGCCCATCGCCGATGCTTCCTCGGCGCCATCATCTGCTCGGAGCACACACCTCGTCTGAATGGCGTTGTTCTTGGTGCCGCCCTCGGGTGTGGAAGCGGCCGCGATTCGGCATAGCACACGCCGTTCGAATACTGAGCAACAAGCTCATCTTTGTCGGTGGTCGCGAGGTAGACCCAGTGAGGATGGCGCTGTTGGGTGGCGACGACGGCGGGCCTACTACGGCGATAACTTGCCCCGGCGGCGGGGCAAAGGGGCACTCGGGAGGAATGGAAGGGCGAAGGGGCGTTGTTGCAGGATGAGGAGGATGAGGGAGCGGGTGGCAAATGAGAGAAGAGAAAATTCGTGTAGGGTCAAAATGTAAGATGGCATAAGTGGGTTGGGGTGTTCCACCGTTTTCAATCTCATTCATCCGTTTTGGATCGGAGGGACCAGATTGCCTGTGTCCATATGTCCACACAATGACTCATGTTCACCTGATATGTTGCCTATAAACCCCCCCTAGTCGGCCTTCTCGATCTTACAAGCTTCACCATCCTCATCAGGATCCAAGGCAGTTGATATTAACATTGGAGTAGCAATTGGCTTGCAATCACCCATTTCAAATTTTCTCAATATATCCTTGGTGTACTTTGCCTGATTAGTGAAGGTCCCTTCATTGTATTGCTTGATTTGGAGTCCAAGGAAATAATTTAGCTCGTCCATCATGCTCACCTCAAATTCCTTGGACACAGTCTTAGAAAAGTTAGACACAAGAGCATTAGAGGAGCCACTGAATATAATATCATCCATATAGATTTGCACAAGAAGGAAATCACAACCATACTTGAGAATAGAGTTTTATCTACTTAGCCCATTTCAAATCCATTCTTAAGCAAGAAGATCTTAAGCCTATCATACCACGCTCTAGATGCTTGCTTAAGACCATACCCGACTTTTGACAATTTGAACACATGATTAGGGAACTTATGATGTTTGAATCCATGGGGTTGTCTAACATACACTCCTCTATGAAACTATTAAGGAAAGTATTGTTAACATCTATTTGGTGCAACCTAAAACCTTTAGAAGCGGCAAATTCAAGTAAGATATAAATAGCCTCTGATCGATCTACAGAAGCAAATATTTCATCAAAGTCTAACCCCTCTACGTGAGTGTAACCCTGAGCTACCAACCTAGCTTTATTCGTAATCACAGAGTCATCCTCACTTTGTTTGTTTTTGTGAACTCATTTTGTTCCAATTACATTGTGACCATTAGAAGGCTCTACAAGATTACACACCTTATCTCTTTCGAAATTCTCTAACTCCTCATGCATGACATTGACCTAACTAGCATCAGATAAAACATGTGGCACATCTCGGGGCTCAAAATATGCAACAAAAGTAGAATAAGAGTAGATATCAGGATCATAAGACCTAGAGCAGGTGACTCGCTCATGAAGATTTTCAATCATTTGATCTAGTGGATGCTTTCACTGAATATGAAGAGGAGCACCGGGTGGAGACATCACATCTTTAACCTCTACAGGTACTGGTGAAGTAGAAGTGGAAGCAACAGGGGCCTCAACTGAAGGTAGAGTAGTGGAGGTAGGTTCCTCAACTGGATCAGGAGGGATGTAGCCAGGTAGGAAGCTATCTTCCTCAATGTCTTCCTCTTCCTCCACAAATATGCCCTCAAAGGCATGTGGATCACCTGAAAGATCTAATCTAGCTCCAGGTCTAATCTCATCAAAGGTGACATTGTAAGTCTCTATGATTGTGTTAGTCCCAACATTAAGTACAAGAAAGCCTCTAGAATAAATAGGGTAACCTAGAAATATGTCATCACAAGTTCTAGATTCAAATTTATCTAGGTTATCAGTCTTAAGAATGAAACACCTAGCACCAAAGACTTTGAAATGAAAAACATAAGGCGTTCTTCCAAATCTAAGCTTATAAGACGTTTTGCCCAAAGAGGGTCTCAATAAAACACAATTTGCAACATGATAGTCAGTTGCAATGACTTCAGCTCATTATTTCCTTGGCGTGTTGTACTCATCTAACATCGTCCTGGTTATCTCAATTTGTGTTTTGTTCTTCCTTTCCACCATATCATTTTGCCGAGGGATGTAAGGAGAAAAGAATTGATGCTCAATACCACGCTTAGCGCAGAAAGAGTCAAATAATGAATTCTTGAACTCTGTTCCATTTTCAACTGAAATATGTTAGTTCTATCATTTCTATGTCAAACATGTCGTTCTAACTGGAGTTCATCGTTCTAACTGGAGTTCATTGTTCAGCTAAAGCATGTGCTAGGGTTTCTCAAGTTACAACTTGCTCCTTTGTAAATTATGAAATTAATTAGAATGTCATATGATTTTCAAGAAAACAAACTATCATTTGCATCAGGGACATTTCAGATATTTCCTAACTCATTATAGCCAGCCAATCTACCTAAAAGGCAGACTGTCAAACACCAAACGTATTCAACTCAGTCGCTCAGCCATACAGCTCAACCGGAAGCTGGTTTTTAGAAAAGTTGCACCCATGCGAACATGGCCTGTATATATGCAGGGATGATGCATGCTTAGATTCTCCGTGTGTACTGTAAGATCTTAAGACACATCTTACTATTCTCAGTTTTTTGCATGATGTGCAAGCTAGCTCCATTTTGATTGTTTTGATTACTGTGAACTATTAATGCGTGCGTCTCTAGATGCTACCACAACCTAGTAATTTCCATGTGTACTGTAAGGGATCAAGGCGTTACGGTCTGTGGCGAAGGAAGTTTTTGATAGATCAAGAGGATGGAGCGTTGGAGTCAGAAGGCTGGAAGGTGCTACTGCATGAAGATATGGCAAGAAGTCCTAGTGGTCTAAGTTTTTGCTGGAGAGTTCAGAGTTTAGGAATAGAGTGCTATTCTATTGTACTCTATGTTCTATCTTCTCGGAAACTTTCTGTAATGTCTGATGGGTCAAGCTTGGTGCATCCCCAGCTTGCCATCGTTATCTTTTTGCTTTCTTGTTATTTGCTTTGGCTCTAAAACATTGTAGTACTTAAATTATTTAGTTTCTATAATAGAAATTGGTGAGACTTTTGTCTCCCAGATTAAAAAAAAATGAAAACTTGTCTCCAGTTGTAAAAATGAGGAGTGTTTTGGTAAATAATAAATACAGCAAATGGTGAACCCAGGGAAAGATTATATCAAAATGCACAAAGCATGGAACCTAGGGCACTCACTGTCCTATAAGGCTTTAGGCCTCCAATATCAGGTATGATTTGGATGGGTGTTCAGACATTGATTTCACTGACCTACAACTGCAAGGGTTTCGCTGATGTGACGAGGAAGCCGGATAAGCAACAATCCTTATATCTCTTATTTTAGCATTAGTTTAATCCTCCTCGTGTTCTTCTTAAGCATACGCATATAAAATGCAGCTATGTACGAAGCAACGAGAGTGGTTATAGAGAACATATAAAGGGTACAAATCTCTGTTCTTGGATAATATTGTAATGTTAGTTCTCTAGTCATGCCCCTACAAAAGGTAAACGAGTTTATGCGCGTAAGTTCTGTAAAGTTGGGCAGGCTCAGGCATCTACTCGATTTTGGCTCCCCATCTTACATACATGGATGATGGGGAGCTTGAAGAAAATGCTGGATTTTCTTGGATGCATTTGTTTAGATGTAAGCAATTCGCCATGAAAAAGAGAAGAATGTATGAGACAATATAAAAATGTTTCTTAGCTTGGTCCACCATAGCTGCAACAAGTTCAGAAAGGTGATACTTCCCTAGATGATATTTTACCAATACTACCGTAAGTTTGTTTTTCCAAATCAACAGGGTCCACCAGTCCAATAAGAGTTGATACAACGGGAAAATCAATAATGGGTTACTAGTCAGTCCTAGCATGACAACAAACAAAAACAACTCACCATAGTAATCTACCTTCAATATGACGCTTCTTTTCCTTGTCGTAGTGTACACAACTATCCCTCCTCCAGTCACGAGAAGCAGGAGAAAGCTCAACCACGACACCGGCTGCAAGGAAGTAATATTCATTTTTGATAAAGCACATCCCTTACAAAACATAGAGCTTCTTAGCAAGCAGGCGACGCCAAAAAACTGAATAAGGACAGCCCAAGAAACCATCCGCTAGTTGTACACCGTACACCGTAGCTAGATCACAAATGATGAATGAAATATAAACCAATTCAGACAATTGCCCTGATTTTGCTCCTACAGAAGAATCCAATAGGCTTTTGAGGTCATATCACACTCACCCCTCCTCGGACGGGTTTTCCAGCGTCCGATTGCTCAGATTTCCCGGACTTCCCATCATCCCCTTCGCCACCGCTCACACCGGGCGCCGCCGCAGGCTTCGAGCTGCCCTGCGCAGCAGCCGAGGCGTCGCTGGAGAAGCGCGCGCCCCACAAGAACGCAGCTCCGAACCGAGAAGCCCCCAACTCAGTGATCTGCTGCAACAAACAACCCGCGAGCCATATTGATCTCAGTGCCTCACCCCCAAAAGAAGAGAAGATTTTGCTGTTGGTTGGATGCCAAGGACGGGAGGTTCTAGGGCGGCACCTGAGCTTGAGCGCGAGGGCGGGGAACAAGACTGGGGGAGTGCGCGCCAGAGGAGGGCGTGGCGATGGCACGCCCGCGCCGTCCTCGTCGTCTATTGCTTCCGGTGCAAGAAGAGGGGGTCGATTTCAGAGCACTGATAATAAACATCTAATCAACTCTCGTCGGCCTCTTAATCGCTTAGTAAGCTATTATACTACCTTTTAAGCACACCACATTAAATTAGATGGCTTGTTACTAAACCTTTTGTTTGAAGACTAATCCGAACGTTAATTTGCATTTGCAAGACAGTAGAAAGTTAATTTTGATTTGGTTGGGGTGCGCCAGGCACGGGCTGTAGTGCAACGCCCGCGCGACACACGAGGGCCCCAGTGGCAAGCCACTGTGGTGGACCCTCCCCCACAAAAAATAAATTTAATATCGAAGTGGACACATGGCCCACATATCAAATATTAAACTGATAAGAACAGATACTACACTTGATCTTAGCCAAAAGGCCGAGAAAGGTATGCTTTAAAACGGAGCCCTGCCTCCCATTTTATTGCTCGCTCGACCGACTGCGCGCCTCTAAAGCAGCGAGGTGGTATTAATCGAACGAAGCGGAGTCACGGCAACCTGCGCCGCGCTTCCCTGACGCTTGGGCCTGGATACTTTCGACGGCCCAGTAGCTATCGAGGATCTCACGTGCTTGCACGGCCCGCCCGCTACGCGGCTTCTTAATTTGTATTACTCGCTGTCTCTGACACGTGGGGACCGGTGATTTCACACAAACCACCCATCCAAATCGTGGTCGATGCAAATCGAATTATGGTCATTAGCTAAAAAAAAAATGGCGTGCACACCAATTGGGATATGTAGTATGTATTGATCTTACTATATATTTACCAAATTAATGCAGTTTCGATTAAATCACTAGATGCTGTGCATGGCGACAAGATAATGTTTTTCTTTGCGAAGACAAATAATGTATTTGATAAACAGTGAAACAAAAACTTCTGTACATAAGCAGGACAATTGCATGTTACACGTATAGTCGATCATTTTTTGTTTGATGTGATATTCTGGAGTTCTGCGCACCCTGATTTTTTTATATAAAAAAATTAACACCCGCCGGGTCTACCAATTAATATTGGCAATGGCCGTTAACAAAAGAAAGATTAAACGATACAAGTTACCAAACATTAGTACTGAGAACCTTTTTTATTAATTAACCTTTTTCTTATTTTTATTTTAAAGTTAACCCTCAGCGTATTTTATTTCGAATTCGGACCCTTTTGGTCACGCCACCACCCGTGACGTGACAAAACAACGCTGTCACGATATAGGATAACTCCGTCAAATAGCACTTTTAGTCACACCACTGGTGGCGGCATGACCAAACAACATTGTTATACCACCACCCATGGCGTGACAAGAGCATACCCCAGCGTGACAGCGTTGTTTTATCACGCCATGAGTGGTGGCGTGACCACAGGGGTCAGAATTGAAAATAAAGTGCGCCGAGTGTGAACTTTAAAATAAAAATTAATAAAAGGTTAATTAATATAAAAAATCTAGTACTGAGTACATGCATGGTGGGCAGCTTCATAATTTCGGGGAGTCGCTAGAACCATACAAAGTACAAATTGGTCACTATGGGCATGTTTGGTTATTGACCCTAGTTAGCCGTACCAACATATTGGTAATGTCAAAATTCAGGCAATTCCAAAACTTAGGTAAAAAAATTGTTGTTTGGATCGTAGCCATACCAATAATCGGGCAATGCCGAAATTCATGTGTTTGAATTGTAACCATACCAAAATTTGCCAAAAATGTAAGTATGACACGTGGGGCTCGCGTAACATATATTCTTTTTTGCACCAAAATATGTCAACAGTGGTCTTGTTTTGTTGATAAAATGACAAGAAACACAACGGTTCAAACGGATCATAAATCGGATACTCAGTTTAGGAAATATGATCATTTAAAACTGATTAATCAAACTAATGAGGCAATTAATGCTTTAGCCCCATGCAATCACCATGTGACACCTAGCAAGCTCATTGACTGGTTGCTAGCCAAATTTTTGGCCGCCGTTTTGGCCGCCCAAAATCTACCCAAGATTTGTGAAGGAATATTTTGGCTTTACCAGGATTTTGAAGCCATGCCAATTTTTTGGTAACAAAACAAATGCTAGCCAAAATATTGGGGGCATTACCAAATATTTGGCTTGGCTACTTGAGGTTCCAATCCAAACAGCCCCTATATGCCCTGGCCTTCTATGTCGATGTCACACATCGGCGCTTTTAGTTTTCTGCCCCGCTCTATCTGTTGAGTTTTTGCCCTAGATGACATTGTGGGCGTTTTTGATGTAAGTAATGTCTTTCATGATGTATTGGAAAAAATGGCAGCTCGATCATACATTCATAGCACGGCCACGTGTTGTGCCGACACGTAGCCGCGTCCACACGGCCATAGCCCGGACGTAGCCGCGCCACCGCCCGAAACCGAGTCCGCACGGCCCTTGGCCGGACAAGTCTCATCCGCGTGAACCCCTCCCGAACAAGCTTCGTCGCGGCCCCCGCCCGAACAAGCCGCCTATGCGGACAAACGTCCTTCGCACAAGTGTCGCCCGGTCGCTGCCGTCCCCCCTGGCCCGGAGTGTCGCGGCTCGACAACATCTTCGGATTTCCCAACGGGGCGCCTTCACGCGGCTATAAATACCGGACTCTCGCGCTCGTCGCTGAGAACACAGAGAACATAATAAAAAAAAATTGGAGATTAAAGTTCAGAGCAATTGTTTGTACCATAGTAGTTTTGAACGATTCTCCTGAAGGGCAGGTAACTTTTTGTCCAATGCATTTGTCATTATTAGCATAGTCGTGGTTAATTAGTTTTACTCAGCTAGTCCTAATTAATGTAGCTTGTAGTCTTAATTGAATAGATGTTAATAATTTAGCCATAGTTTATTACTGTTAATAATTTAGTCGTAGCTAATGCATCGGTAATTTATTAGTGCTTCATAATTAGTTGTAATTAATTAGTCAAAATTAATTAGGCTTTATTATTTGAGAATGAATTACTTAGTGGTTAAAAATTAGTGGAAATTAAATAGTCGGAATTAGTTTAGTGATAATTAATCAGTCGTAATTAGTTTAGTGGTAATCAGTTCGGCATAATTAATTTAGTGGTAATTAATCGGTCGTAATTAGTTTAGTGGCAATAAGTTAGGCATAATTAATTTAGTGAAAATTAAATAGTCATAATTAATTAGTTGTAATTAATTTAGTGGTAATGAATCAGTGGTAATTAATAAATCGTGTTTGTTTGGGTCGTGGTTTATTAGTAGTAATTAGACTAGCAATGAATTACTCGTAAGTAATTTTTTGACAAGTAATCAATTTGTTGCTTATTTAATTATTTATATTTCATTACTCGTATTTAATCGATTAGGTGGTGTCCGCTTCACTAGGCAGCAGGGCATGATCTGCGCACCTGCTGGGCCTGGCAAAAGAAATTGGAAGATTACTACTCAGGTAAAGGTCATTTCCCCTCCGTAACAGAACTTGGAGAACCTAGCTCCAAGAAGGATAAAGATGGCAACGAAGAGATGGAGTACCAGGAGCCACAACACACGTCGATATGATTTTCGGAGGATCTTCTTCATACGACTCAAGACGATATCTGAAAGTCGTGGAGCGGGAGGTCAACCTTGCCGAGTCTCCGATCACTGTCAAGCCGTCCAGATGATCAAAAATTGTAATCTCCTTCAGCAAAGAAGATTGTCTCATCCCGTCGACTCGACCAGGTAGGTTCCCTATCGTAGTCGAACCTACTATTAACAATTGTAAAGTTAATCAAGTCTTAATAGATGGAGGTAGCTCTTTAAATATCTTATTTACGGGAGTATTAGAAGAAATGCAGATTCGTAAGTCTAAGGTAAAACCTGTGAAATATGCCTTCCATAGTATAGTTCCTGGTTTTACTGCCAAACCGATAGGACAGATGTCCCTGTCGGTTACGTTCGGAAGACCCGACAACTTTCGAACAGAAAAGGTTCCATTTCATGTGGTGGATTTCGAAACCGCATACAATGGAATCCTCGGTCGTCCGGCTTTAGCAAAATTCTTGATAGCCACGCATTACAGTTATCAGAGTTTAAAAATGGCATGACCAAAAGGAGTCATCACGGTTTGAGGAGATCGAAAAATGGCTTATGCATGTGATTGGAATTCCTTAGAATTGGTCGATGACCTTCCGACAAGAGAAACTAATCTGTCTACCATGCAGGTCAAGCACTCGAGGCTAAAGATGACGCCAAAACCTTTTGCCCAGACCAAGGAGATACCACTCGCCAAATGCGCTCGTCTGGAAAGCGCCAACACACCATCTAGGTCAGGAAACGCTAATGTGTCCGCCCAAAAGGTATTGGTCAGGGCAGGATTCGACACCAAATAGGAAGAGCCGTTCGTCTCCTTCCTCCAAGTAAACTAGGACGTATTCGCCTGACAGTCATCTAACATGCCCAGAGTCCCTAGGGAGGTGATCGAGCATATGCTAGCTCTCTAGCCTAACAAAAAACTGGTCAAGCAGAGGCTAAGGCGCTTCGCACCTGACCGGAAGGAGGCAATCTAGTCGAAGGTCGATAAGCTCCTCAAGGTTGGATTTATTCGAGAAGTCTACCACCCAGAGTGGCTCGTTAACCCTCTAATGGTTAGAAAAAACAATGGGAAATGGCGAATGTATATTGACTTCACAGATCTTAATAAAGCCTGTTCGAATGATGATTTTCCCCTTCCACGCATTGATTAACTTGTAGACTCTATTTCTGGGTGCGAGTTGTTAAGTTTTTTAGATGCGTACTCAGGATACCATCAAATTAATATGAGTAAAGATGATAAAGAGAAAATTTCCTTCATCACTCCATATGGCACTTACTGCTATGTTAAGACATCATTTGGTCTTAAAAACGCTGGTGTAACTTTTTAAAGGTTGATGCAAAAAAAAAAACCTTTAATCCGCAGATAGATCGAAATCTAGAAACCTATGTTGATGACTTGGTCGTAAAAAGTGTCAACGCTAGCGACCACATTTTCGACCTACACTAGACTTTCAATAACTTAAGAAGGCATAACCTTACATTAAATCCAGAGAAGTGTGTGTTCGGAGTTTCTTCTGGAAAGCTTCTTAGATTCCTAGTTTCGGCTAGAGGAATTAAAGCAAACCCAGCAAAAATATCGGCCATCGACCAGATGCACCCTCTGACCACAAAGAAGGAAGTCCAAAAACTAACCGGCTGTAAGGCAGTGTTAAGTCATTTAATAGCACGGTTAAGCGAAAAAGCACTCCATTTCTTTAAACTTCTTCAGAAGCACAGAAGTTTCGAGTGGACTAAAGAGGCAAACGATGCATTTGAAAAACTTAAGAAGTACCTTATGAGTGCCTCGATCTTAGTTTCTCCAAGATCGAGAGAAACATTGCTGATTTACATAGCTGCAACACCACAAACATTCAATGGTGTACTAGTCGTAGAACATGAAAATGTTCAACGACCGATATATTACGTAAGCGAAGTCTTACATAGACCTAAGGAAAGATACCCACAAGTACAAAAGTTGCTCTATGGTCTCCTTATAGCTTCAAGGAAACTAAGGCATTACTTTCAGGCCCACAAGGTGGTCGTACAACCGGATATCCTCTTGGTCAAGTTCTCGAAAACAGAGAATCATCAGGACGAATAGCAAAATGGGTAGTCGAGCTTGGGGCGTTCGACCTCCATTTCATCTCATGAACAGCAATCAAGTCTCAGGCAATAGCAGAATTCATTGCTGAATGGATAAACCCTGAACCCACCCAAAGGCCTGAGTATGAACACCACGACGAGTGGACAATGTACTTTGACGGTTCTTGACGCTAAAAGACTCGGGGGCTAGAGTTGTCTTAATATCCCCTACTGGAGAACACACCAAATACGCCATTCAGCTAAAATTTCCTGCTACAAATAATGTGGCAAAATACGAAGGTTTACTGACAGGACTCCAAGTAGCCAGAGCACTCGGGTTTGCAGATTACTAGTGAAAAGCGATTCTCAACTAGTAGCGAATCAAGTCGGGAAAGAGTATCAATGCTCAAGTACCAAGATGTCATCTTATTTGGCGAAAGTACGAAAACTCGAAAAGCACTTCTTCGGATTTCATATCCAACATATTTATAGAAAGAAAAACTTTCTAGCAGACCAGTTGGCACAGATGGCCTCCACAAGGTCACCTGTCTCACTCGGAGTTTTTCTCGAGTAACTCGATTCACCCTCGGTGGTCGAGCATTCCGAGGACATAGATGTTCCACTGGTGGTCGTAAAAATTGATCCTGTGAATATGGATGCTCCACAGGAGGTCGTCAAGCATGATCCTGGTAGAGATTGGATAACATCGATCTACAATTATCTTCAGCGTGATATTATTCCTGAAGATGATGTAAAGACCGATCGTATAGCTCGAAAAGCCAAAACATACACTCTGATTGAAAGTACCTTGTATAAACGAGGATCGCACGGAGTGTTGATGAGATGCATATCTTAAACGAATGGTATTAAGTTGCTAACCGATATTCATAAAGGAGTCTGTGGAGCACATCATTCCTACAGAACACTAGTCGGTAAAAGCCTTCAGGCAAGAATACTACTGGCCAACTGCCTTTCATGATGCAAAAGAGCTCGTGACGATATGCATACATTATCAATTTCATAGTCGACAAGTACATCAGCCAGCACAAGCTTTGCAAATTATACCTCTTTCTTGGCCTTTTGTAACCTGGGGACTAGACATTCTCGGACCTTTTCCAAGAGCACCCGGGGACTTCGAATTCCTTTTCGTCATGATTGACACATTTACAAAATGGATAGAAGCCGAGCCACTTATTAAAACAACAACTGAAGCTGCTAAGAGATTTCTCAAAAAAAAATCACACGATTTGGTATACCCAATCATATAATCACATATAACAGTACCTAGTTCTCTAACGAGAATTTTTAGGAATTCTGCGAGGATCTAGGTGTCAAGATATATTTTGCTTCTGTCGCTCATCCGCGGAGCAATGGAGCACTCAAGCGAGCTAATGGTATCATAATGCAAGGAACGAAACGCCGGGTGTTCGACCAGTTAACAAAACAGTCAAGAGCTTGGATTCAAGAACTTTCCTCTGTGTTATGGGCCGTTTGAACCACGACCAGCTGTGCGACCGGTGAAACACCATTTTTTCTTGTTTACGGTGCTGAAGCCATGCTTCCTCCAGAATCGAAAATTGGCTCCGCTCAAACTGGTTGTTTCAATGAGAATGATCAGATAGAACGAAGACTTGACGACATCAATTTCCTTGAAGAATAACGAAATCAAACCCTTATACGATCGGCGGTTTATCAACATGCCATGCGAAGGTATCACAGTCGTAAGGTGCAACCTCGCAACATAGTTGTAGGTGATCTGGTTCTACGAACAATTCAGAACTAGGCTAATCGCAATAAACTTTTTTCCAAATGGGAAGGTCCATACACTGTGGTCGAAGTCATCAGACCTGGTTGATACGACTAGCTATGTCAGACTGGCGTATTTTGTCAAACTCTTGGAATATTGACCAATTGCGTATGTTCTTTGTATAAATGCATTTTTTCTTTTTTTCAATTTTGATAAATATTTATCATTTCTTTACTTTCTTCGATGAGTGATATTGTTTATGTGACTGTACCCATACTCCGGTTACCTACTATTATTGTCTAATTGGTCGGAGAAGACCAAATTCTCTCCGATATCCATTTAAAGATCTCTGTTACTCTATGGCTTAGACATATAAGTCAAACATCGTAAGGGTCCTAATCGTGACCATTAAGTCAATGGTTCTCATACGCGACCACACTCTTTTCTCAAAGAAACATGCGAGTAAAAGGAGCATAACACAGACAACTTGATATAGTTACTTACATACTATAGAACTTATGAACTTCATTTCATCATTTCAATATTCTGTTATACTCTTGTTTTGGCTACTGGTCGGGACACGGAAAGCCTCCTAGTCGAAGTCTCTCCTTTTCGCATATGGTCCTGCCCACTAGAAGGAGCTTTCTAGCGACGATCCTTTTCCTACGATCTTCGCTGCCAGTCAGAACTTGAGCATGAGCACATTTCACAAAGTGTTTTTCATGTCTTTAGTTTTTAGCAACCATTACCACCAGTTTGGTTAATAAATATAAACAAGGTCACTTATCTTTTTTTTTTGCATAAATTCTTTGCATAGTTCTTTATCATCAAGCTGAGTCTAAAAAAATTCTTCCAACCACTTAGTGTACTATACAGTATTTCGATTATGGAAAGGATCTAAAGCTAATTGAAGTCATACACTGGTTCCGACCACAGTGATTTACTAGTGCAACTTAGATCATTTTATTACATAATCAGCACATACTTTGTACCATGGTCGTAGCTTATGCTCTTTTTTCTGGTCTACTGCTTATTTAGTAAGGTTCTTTTAATAAAAGCAGTCGAGGGCTAGGAAATATATGAGTACCTAGCAAAATGAAGAGATAAAACACAGACTTTATTGATGGTAAAAGGTAAGTTTTTACAATTCTTATATTACAACCATCTATTTAGAATCACCAGACTGGTCGCTGCGCACTGGAGATCCGACTTCCATTTCCTCCACAACCTTGTTTCCGAGAGGTGCCATTTCCTCGATAAGCTTGGTTGCTTCATCTCCCGAGCAGTTGAAATCTTCTTCAACAGCTTGGAGATGCACGGAGGGGTCAGAGGCCTTCAGTTTTGCGGGAGCAAAGCTGACTCCATTAGCGACAGCTTCATTTATCGTATGCATATAGTTATCCCGAGTAGCTTTAAGCAGACCTTGGAGATCTTTGAATTGATGGCTTAGGAAGTTAATTTTCTCTACAGGACCCTTCAATAAAGGCAATTGCGATCCCAATCCCATATCGAAAAGCATCTTGTTCAGAGTCTTACTTTTTCGTCAAGGCCACGATCAAGTTCTGCCCCCTGGCCGCGCTCGAACTCAAGAGCTTTCTTTGCTCTGGTTATTTCTTGAGTTTGTTCTGCACGAGTGAACCAAAGATAAATAATTATAATTAGAACAGATAGCACCCTTGTTAAGCTTACGACCAATTACCTTGACTCTTATTCTCATAAGTTTCGATGATCTCCTTGTTCCTGGTCGTCAAGAATTCGATCGACCGGTCCTTAGCTTGGTATTCACCTCCAATCTTTGTTATTACGGTTTCCTTAGCCACAAATACGATCTCTTCTTTAATTTTCTCCGAATCTATCAAATATGATAAGGGGAGAAGTTAATTAGCAGAAGAGAAACATGATAGCAAAGAAAGAAAGGAAAAGACAAGAAGAAAGTTTTTTCTTTCTAATTCATAGTTATTTTTCTCCAAAAGTTTTATTCGCGGGTCAATCCTACGACTACAACGAAATTCTCCACCAAATGCTACAAATAGTAAACTTCTTTAAGTTTCTAATAAATTTAAGGGAAAAGCTATCTAAGTGGTCGTAGATACTTACCCGGATCGCCACATCATTGTATTCAAAAATAATAATACCAGGACTCATCTATGCTTGACGGTCCAATATATTCTCCTAAGCCTCGTCGAGTTCTTTATCGTAGAAAAATCAAGGGCGATGGAGGAAGCTAGTAGGATGAAGAGCCTTCGAAGAAATTCCCCGAGAGACCCCGGTAGTGGTCGAGACCTGCTGGGACCCCTCAGGAACCTCTGCCTCCATAGGTGGAGATGGAGCCGCCGCAGGTTCCTGAGCAGGCGTTGGCGTTGCCACCTGATCGGAGGCCGGCTCAATCTCTGTTTCCTCAGGAACCTTCTCATGAGGAGTGTTCTGGTTAGAGGCGACTAGAACACCAGAAGACCGTTGAAAATTCAAGAAAAGAAATTCAGGATCTTAAAGACTTCAGAAGCATTAAAGGTATGTATTTGCATATTCCTCTTTCATGTATGCATACCTGGTCTTCTTCTTTGTCTTGACCTCAAAGTGCGCTGGCGCAAAGTCGGTAGCATCACCTTCCTTTTCTTGTAAACCGATTTCACCGGTTTTGAACTGGTAGGGTTGGTTGCACCCATGGTATCCCCCGACCTCTGGCCGGAAGTGATATCCTCGACCAGTTGGTCGAGGTCCCTGACCAGTTGGTCAGAAATGGTGTCTTCGTTGGTTTCTGGGACCGTTGCTTTGTTAGCAATTATCAGGTCGTGGACGATCGCCCTGGGGCCAACGACCTCCGCAGCTCTGGTCTGCGGATCTTCTTTCTCTCCCGTCTAAATTACAACTCAAGTTTAATCAGGTGATGCAATTTTTCATCTAAATTATATATTCCTTTCTACAAATGCTCTTTTTACCTCTAGGAGACTATCGTCTTGTGCGGTCTTTAAGCAGGAATCGGTCGGAACAACGGTAGGAGTAGAATCCTTGCCGGATTTGATAATCCTTAGCCCGACCGCCTACATATTAGAGCAAAATCATATGCAGATCGGAGGATATATATAAGATAAAGAAAAAAATGGTTATTTACCTTGAATCTTCTTAGTCTCTCTTCTTCAGAGACAATAGCCAAAATACTCGGGAATGCGGCCTTGATATTAGGCTCCGTAATGCAGATCATTTTGATCTACTCTCTGACTTCATCGAAGGAAAGGACTTCAAAAAGACAAAGAGATTTCAAGGTTATAAGATAATCAACTAAAAAGGCTATACTGGTCGGAGTTTCTCAAAAACTTACCTTCCTCTGAGTCCTTGATCGCTTCGTCACGACCAATACACCAGAGCAGGAAATGCTCTCTGAGCTTCAAGGGACTAATCTGACGTATGAAAAAGTCCCTAACCACGTGCCAAGCGGTCAATCCCTTGGCACTAAGGTCTCGAATGGCGTTGACCACCCTTCCAACCCATCCTTCCTTCTTTTCGGTGGACCGCTAGTTGAGGTTCTCACTCGCCACCTTGACGGCGAAGTAGAGACCATCGTGTAGAACCAAACTTTCTTCCATGACGACCATGAAGACTTCGAGAACATCCGGATGTACTCATCGGCCTTCCCGTCGTGGAGTCGCAACGAGCAGTGCCCAGGTTCGGCAACCGATTTTTCCGATCTCGTCATCTTGTAGAAATACTTGAAGACCTTCAGATTTGGTCGGATCCCCAATTATGCCTCACAAAGGTAGACGAACATACTGAGGCTGGCGATGGAGTTTGAGGCTAGATTCACCAGCTCAATTTTATAGTGCTCTAGAACCTTCAGGAGGAACTTGTGCACCGAAAATCTGAGCCCGCACTCAACATAGGCAAGGAAGATAGGAATCTCCCCTTCTTCATGGCTCGGAAAATATTGTTCGGTCACTGATCTCCATTTGATTAGACTCTTGTCAGGAAGCATCCCAGCCTCCTCCAGAGCCTTGTGCTTCTTTCCACTCAGATCCGAAACCAGCCACTTGGTGATCGAGTCCGACATAATGAGATCTTTGAGTGGATGAACAGAGGTCAGAGGAGGCTCTTAATGGAAAAGTGAAAAGAGGTCGAAGAACATTCTTCGCGAGAAGATAAAAAGGATTGGAGGAAAAACTAGGAGCATAAAAACCCTAAAGCCAAGTGCAATGGGAATTTTATAGCCGCAGTTCGTTAACTGCAATCAGGGGTTTCCTAAAAGTCCAACATACACAATCTTTGCTCAAACGGACAGAAAAACTCTTAAGTTCCCAAGACAGTTTCTCAACTTTAAAGTGAATACAAACCATATCGTATGTCACGGCGTTAAATGAGGGTCTCCCGATACGACTTCATTGAAAGAGAGTGTTCACACGTCCAATTCATTTAAAGTTCGGGAGTTAGTCGACGAGGATTAAAATCTCTATGTATTATTTTAATACATAATAAAAGACCATATGTCTTCATAGTCATAACCCCTAAGTCTAACGACCTCCGTAGTCGTAAGGATTCCAAAGGTTACATCTTGAGCACCCTGGTCGGAGAGGTTCTGTACCAGCTACCCGACCAGGTAACTACTTGTAGAAACAATGAACTCGCACTTGGACTCGATTCCAAGTATATAACTTCAATGTGATGAATGGAACATGTGCCTAATCACTCCAAACCACACGACATTTCATGACTCTAAGTCACTGACAATAACCATCATGTGGTTACACTATTCCCCGACATCAACCGTCGGACTATTAATATTTCACCAACTGCCGCCTCGCTCCAACCAGTCGCGACACCTTCAACAGGTGTCTCTTCAAGAAGTAATGGTCACCCCTTCGTCGACTACTTAAAGGAGACTATGAACAGCAGAAAGGAGGATCGCAATCGCATTTCATCAGATTGAAGCATCATAATCAGCATTAGATTTATATTTCAAGTCTGGTTCAAGAGCATATCAAGCAATACACTTTGTGTACTTAGAGTTAGTTCATTGCCTTGTCAAGAGCACCCCCTGTAACAGCCAGTTCATAGCAATAAAGAGCAGTCTCATTCTCTTCTAAGAACTTTTTGTCATTTTTCTCTATTCATTTCGTAAGATCGACGGCTCGATCGTCGACAAGTAACGTCTTAGAATGCGTGTAGTCAAAATAAAATAATTTTGACCAAACATATTGCGTCGAATTTATGGTTTGAATATGAAATGATACGAGTGAATTTGTTATGAAAAATTCTTTCTTGATATTTCACTTTTATGACATTTTATAAATATATAATAATAAAACGGAGTGGCCAAATACCATAAAAGACACTTGCTTTTTTGGCTGGAGGGAGTATCACAGAGCGCATGCTAGGAACAGAAGATATTCCTACATTAGTGGACAAACGAGATCAATTTGATGCGTGCTATCTACCCAATAGTTCTTCATGTCAGTTTTACTATGCGTTTAACTAGCAGAGGGTACAGTACTAAATCACTACCGTACTGTAAATACTACTAATGTTGTACTAAGAATTCTCGCGTCTGAATAACCTCTCGCTGAATTGCATATCAAATGGAACTGCTATACATTGTACAATCATGGGCGGAGTCAACAATGGGACATGCCCTAGACTAGGCTGACTCTCTATGATCTAAGCTTTGTTGACGAGGTCATCACTTTTATGTATACAATAACACTCCTCATAATAGAGTTGAACATATGCACTTGTAAGGTCCAGTCACAAGAACTCATGCACGTCAATTAAACTATCAGGTTAGTTCGTTTCTAGGAGTGCATTCTATTTCTAATAAAAATATACTGCTACCTAATGTATGTGATGCTCTTTTTAATAAGAAACTCAGGAGCTGATCATAAAGGGAAGCACATGCAATTCAATTCGGCCTTCGGAGACAGCACTGACTTCAAACGTGCATAACTTTCACATACGGAGTCCGTTGGAGGTCCACGAGTACTTGATGGAAAACTTATCTCGTTCTCTTTCCAATGGATCTGGCCTCACCTTCAAATTTCTTCTGAGCACGCCGCTATTGTCAAAATAGTCAGACGTTATTTCTGAGTCCACTTGGACCCATGGGCCTTGTAATCCTAGGCAGTTCGTACCGTTCATGTGGTCACTATTTATACATGAACAGTACCATCGTCCCTCCTTTCTCCTCTTCCTCCTTTACATAGTGGCCATCACTCTTAGGGTTTGGTAGATTTCGTCTGCTTAGTTTCTCTACTGTGAAAACTCTTGTTCTTCGCTTGTGTCGACTAGACCAATCGTAAAGAACCTCTGCGTAATCTCACCTTTTAAACTCAATCATACATTTGCAATTCAGATTGCTTGTTACTTTGTTCTTGCTTGTTCTTCGATTGCTTGTAGAAATTGATCCTTGTAATTAGGTCAATCGAATCTTTGGCACGGTTAATAACGACTTGGTGATTAGTTCAGCGATTGATTGGTTTGTACGTGCCGCGTTCGTAACCTAAATCGTAAGAGTTGATCATCGTCCAATCAAAATTTATCTTTCACATCGAAAGATCAGGATAACAGACACCATCATTTCTACTCCTTTAAATTTTTAGCAATTTTTTTTTAAAAAAAGTTTCATAAACTTTTGATCATAGGACTGGGCTATAGCCAATCCGACATGGCCTGGACGGCTGGTCACGCATCGATTTTTTTTTAAATAATCTATTTTTTATTCAAAAATACAGAAATAATACCGCTTAATTTTTATTTACAGAAATAATCTCGTGTCGCCGTGCGGTTGGCGACTCTAAAAATCGCCCAACCATAGCGGTCGACACATATTGAAGTCGCCTGATGGAACAAATGACTACTGAGTAAGTCGCGAAAGCGGATGTGCGAGTTTTGGGCGTTGTCGTTGGTTGGGCGACTTAATTAAAATCGCCCAACCGATCAAGCGATTTAGCTCTCACACCGAAATTTTGCCAATCGAATTGGAACAATTGTGTTAAAATATATATTACAATTTGTAGGTATTGTATTTAGCAAATCGTATTATATGATGTTATTTTTAAAAGATAATTGTGGTGACAACGTTGGTTGGTCTGTTTATTATTTTCGTAGAATATGAAGGGTACGAAATTTGTCAGACTCGCAATAACATTTTTTGATCGTCGTATATTGTTGTAGTGTGCTAAATTTCTGTAGAATTTTGTGAGGACGATTGAGATAGTAATGAGTGGTAAGTAGAAAGGTAAGTAATATTACGATACGTGAGGGAGTCTCTCCTCGATGAAGTTATGAAGATGCAAAGAATGCTCGTTCTTTCTGGCATACTTGCAATATAGGCTTGCTTTGATGGCTTAGCGGAGACACGAAACGAGAAGTACATTAAAGTCCGTGGACAGAAGCACATTACACGTTACAATTAGTTCCACAACATACTTGTTCCACAATTGCTTACAAGAACCAAAATCTTGTTGAAGTACATGTTACAACATACTAGCGGTTGTAATACAAGTTCCTACGTGTCGACATCGCCTTGCAAGTTACGATAGTGTGCCCTTCTGGCGGCTTAGCGGTACGCGTCTACCGTGATCACGACTTCCCTTCGTCCATATCGTTCTGAATCACGACGACTCTGGCGGCCCCTTCCCCTTTCAACGGTCTAGATCCGAAATCCAAGTCCTATTTGCGATCCAACGTGGCGAAGTTACCCACAACCACGAAGCCTCTTAGCTCGCCGCACCACACCTCGCCGCACCATTTCCTTCATGAAGTACTCCGTCACGAAGTTTGATGGGTCCATGCGGATGGTCCCACACGCCTTGGCGAGGACATGAGAGCATGGCTTGTGAAGGAGCTTTAGCTTATTGCATGTGCTGCTAGGTTCATTCACATGGTCTCCAAGGCATACCTCATGGGTAACAAGAGACCGAAGCGATCCGAATCCGGCTTTGTCTCGGAGGATCACGTCGAATCGATACTCCGTATTGCCCATTCTGAAGACCGTGTGCGTCTTGATGAGCCTTCTCGGTCTTAACTGCATGTATCTTTGTAATCTTGACGATAGGGTGTACGTGGGTTGGTTGCATGAAGTCCGCATTTGCATGTCTTTCCACTGAAATATCCGATTGTACTATACAAAACGCCTTGACGATGGCAACAAGAGGCCGAGAACGGAGGCCCCTAATAACCCGTTGTACACCTCTGCAAGGTTAGTGGTCATTATGCCATACCTTGCACTATCCGTGTCGTCTGATGAAGGACCACTTCTCCAATGGCTCGGCCTCAATCCAATGAGAGAAACACCGATGTCCCTCGAGGTCCTCCGTCAAATGGGGAGGTCGAGCTCTTCTTGATGGTGTGAGGCGCTCGAGTTTGTCTTGCCCCCTGTGAATGAGGGACACTTGTTCCTCTCGACGACATGCTTCTGGTGTGCTCGTCCCAACCTCTCCCACAACGCATTAAATTCTGTTGCTTTGGTTACGCATAGCAAGCCTCTTGAGCAGCTTCATCAGCGATTCTTTGCTGATCGCTTGAAGAAGTTGGCCCCTAGATGGCGAATGCACCATCTGCTTCCTTAGGTGCGGCGAGGAGCGGCTCGCCGGGTCTTCTTGAAGTTTTCGGATGGCCTTCATCATCCGGAGTGGCGATCATGGATTATCACGCGACATCGGGGCGCGCCTAACTACTCCCACCTTCAAATGTTGAAGGAACCACAACCAGCTGTCGCAATTCTCACTTTTCACGAAAGCAATGGCTAAGGCGCGAATCCTAACGCCAATTCTTTGTCGGGATCATGCCCTTGTATTTCCCGATTAGAAATGTCCCATCCATCGATATCACGGGCAACATGTGTCCGAATGCATTGATCACGGGACGAATGCTAAGAAGGTCCTCTGTAATACCATAAAACCTAGCGGCGGTCTTTTGGGTGGTGGTCCTTCACAAAGAATGTATGTGCGGGTTCTGTCTGCGGACTGGAGCATACGAGGAAGGTTGTCGTAAGACGCCTTGAAAGAACCGAACCTCCTTTCTAAAGCCTTCTGCTTAGCACGCCATGCCTTCGTATAGCTAATCTTGTACTTGAATTTCTGCTCGATAGCCACTATGATGTGCTTGGCCTCCAGGTCCGTCTTCTTCACTATCTCTCCATACATGACATTGGCTATGAAGGTGGACGTTAGGTTGCGATGCCTCGGCAAAACACTACTGAGCAAGCAGGAGTGCGGTTCCACCTTCGAGACAATCCAGTGAGTCTCGTACTTGGGTCTCCTTGCGTGCACACGCCAAGGACACCCAGCCTGCTCGCATACCACGGTGTACTGCTCCTGGCTGAATTTGAGTACACGAAACGGACGTTGCATGGATAAGGCCCACAGCTTAATGGCATCCTGCAGTGATCCCTTGTCAGCAAACATTGCCTGGCGAACCTCCGTCCCCATTGTACTCCCACGGTGATTCGTGCTCGTCGTGCACAAAGAAGACCCTCAACGTCCACCCTATTCCATCCCTGCGGGATGGGACCTTCGTCCTCCTCGGAAGAGTTATCACCGTCCTCTTCTAAAGCTTCCTCTTCCGCTCGAGCTGTCAAGTCATCAATCTCCATCTGACGTACTATGTTGCGGACATGCTCCCCTGCATCTGCTGGGGGGGGCCTCGGCGTCGGGTGCCGCGATATTCTGCCTCAGCCTCCTCTTCTGCCTCAGCCACCTCTTCTGCCTCCGCAACATTGGCCACCTCGTCCTCTTCTGCCTTCTGAACGTCGGCCACCGCGTCTTCTTCATAAACCACAACCGAGCTGCTCCCACCAACCCGACGGGAGGCGTCGGAAGGGCCTGCAAGGAGTATCTTCAGACATGGCTGCACGAGTAGCATGCACTCGTAGCCATGGCGCCTCTGACCTTCGGATATCCTTCCATGCAACCGCAGTGCGCATCACTCTGCTCAACTCCCACCGAATGTGTGTGGAGACCTACTCAAACCCCTTGTATGGCGACACTCCACACCTCGGGGTCCAAGGAGAAACTTCGGTGAGCGATGTAGAACATCTCCGATTCGGGCATTCTCGAGTTGGTGTACCAAATCGACTTCTTTGGAAATCACTTAGGTCAACACCTTGCGGACCTTCACGAATCGTACCAACACCGTAATACACTTTCAATCTTGTGAGCTCCAACATGGTACCAAATATTACAAGCGTTGCAACCAAAGTGATTTCTCCACATACATTCCCCATATACGTCGTAAACAAACAAATAACTACACGTCGCCTACATTCAAATAGAGAACAAGAACAAACAAGAGTATTACCTTCGTTCGTCTTTCTCTTTCACATCTCTGACTCCTCTCCTCCCGAACCGCCCTCTCCGAACTCTGCTCCTCCGTGTGCACCTCTCTCCCAAGTTGCTCTCCTCCCGAACCGCCTCTCCCGAGCTCTGCTCTTCCTGTGTACCTCTCCCAAGCTCCTCTCCTCCTATTGTCTCCCTCTCTCGAGCTTCTCTGCTTCTCCTCTCACCTTCTCCCTTTTTTCTCCTCTGCCGAGACAAATGGTGGATCTGGGTTGCTTTCTATGACCTCAGTCGCTCAGCCGTAGGGCGACTTGGCGGGAAGTCTTTGGACCAAGGGTTTCTTGACACGTGTCCAACTCGCCATCTGGTTGGGCGACTTTGATTGAGCGCTATAAATTCGCTCGTCCGTATGGCGACTTTCTCCAAGTCGCCGTACCATGGCGACTTCGCCTCGGCGTTTAAATAAATTGTTCCATTAGGCGACTTCAATATGTGTCGCCTCGCGGCCATTGACGACTTTTGAGTCGTCCAACCGTAAGGCGACACGAGATTATTTCTGTAAATAAAAATTAAGTGATATTATTTCTGTATTTTCGATTAAAAAATAGATTATTTTAAAAAAAATTCGTCGCGCATCACCCATCTGATCATCTCGCTCCAACGAACAACGAGGCGCCAACTCACCGCACCTTAAGGAAGGCGGGCGTGCACGCACTACGTACAGCGCATCCACCCCTCCATCCACCGCCGTGCCGTGCCCGTGCGTGCGCCTCACTCGTCTCGTTTAGCCGTTTCTCTCACCACCCCACCTCACCGCGACGCGAGTGGAGGAACCCCCGTGCCGAACCGACCTGCGCGAACGGTCAAAACCCACTGCGCGAGTGCCCCAAAACGCTACAAATCTCGCGCATTTCCAGCGGCTCCAGACCAGCCGCTCGCGCGTCCCGTGATGTGACGTGCTGAGACGACGCCAATTAAAGGTGGTGGTAGGCTGGTAGCTTACAGGGAGGAAGAGGAGGGGGAGACCATGGGGGACGAGTCGGAGGGGGAGACGGAGGAGTACCTGTTCAAGGTGGTGATCGTCGGGGACAGCGCGGTAGGGAAGAGCAACCTGCTGTCGCGGTACGCGCGCAACGAGTTCAACCTCCACTCCAAGGCCACCATCGGGGTCGAGTTCCAGACGCAGAGCATGGACATAGACGGCAAGGAGGTCAAGGCCCAGATCTGGGACACCGCCGGCCAGGAGCGATTCCGCGCCGTCACCTCTGCCTACTACCGCGGCGCATTCGGCGCGCTCCTCGTCTACGACATCTCGCGCCGCAACACCTTCGACAACGTTGGCCGCTGGCTCCAGGAGCTGAACAGTACTCACCTATCCACCTGCTTCTTTCTACTTCTTTATTTACTCAACTAGCTACCATGCTTGCTTGATTACTGCTTGTTACTTGTTGGCTTGGATCAATTGATTCGTTAAGATCGTGTAGATCTGAGTTTGTTTTGGACGTCGAAAGGGACAGTAGTGTTCGTGAAGCATAGCTGGCAGAAATGGCATCCAGTGGGGGATTTGTGAAAAAGGACATACCTTTTTTTGTTGATGTAGCTTGTAGATGCCTATAGATGGTGATTGGATTGGGTGTTTTTGAATAGCAAGAGCATTGTTAGGCCGGATCTACTGGGCGACCTGGTATGAATCTGGATCTGAATCTTGATGCTTAGGCTTGTTGGGGAATGTTTGAGGAGTGGATGTGAGGACCACTTAATTCGGGGGAGTGTAATTACTGTGCGATTTGCTTGTTTTGGATTCGGCAGTGAAGTAGTAGACATCCTTGGGACTACTAAGGACTACTAATTTTGCATTTGGTGAGCTGAGCTATTTGCAGTTATAAAGTTATGAAGTTGGAAGCTGCTTAGCTTGACTTAGTTCGTCAGTGTTTAACTTGTTCAAAACACGGTCGCTGTCTGGTTGGTTTTAATTATGTGTGGAAGTGTTTATGATCAGCTAGGCTTTTAGAAATGTCCTTAGTGATATCCTCCGATTACTCTGACTATGCTTTGTCGATATGGTTGCTGCAACAGCATGGATGCCACTCTCTTGTCACAAACCATTTAGAGCATAATTTCAATCACTCCTAAAAGTTTACTTTGACACTGGGCACTTTTCATCGCACCCCCCAGACCCTCGACCCCCGAGGCAAAATTGAGTTTTTTTGCTGTTGGAACCAGTCAACCAACACATCCGACATGGAATAAATGCACGTCTAGGTTCGTTCCTTAATTTTACGTACATGGGGACTTTTAGCTAGAATAGTGTGGTTTTGTAAGTCAGAACAAATGCAATATCTGTTGAACTCTAACCTTGTTTCTACACATATCTTACTTGTGTACTTTTTGGTTCTCCGTGTATATTACTTTAACACTTCTGATCTTTTGGGGACTGATCATCCATGGGTGTGTTTCATATTGTTTCACCAATCACCAGTAATGTTATGTGCTCCTGTTTTAGCAGAATTGCTGTCATTAAATAAACAAGTATCGTCTAATGTTATGGATGAACCAACCAGTGGCGTACACATGGCGAAAATAGAGGGGGTGCTGAGAGAGTACTAAGGGTGTGACAAGCGGAGCCGGTGATTCAACCCACTCGCGTCCCCATGATAGATCTGCCATTGGGTATGGGTGCACGACATGTGGCTTTTCGTAGCAAAATCGCACGGTAGAGATACTATTTTTGTCATTCCATTCACCCAAACTAGTTTACTATTTTGTTTGAAAAAACAGGCTAAATAAGCCAAAAAAAAAACTCATTACTTGCTCCTACCAACGACAGAACAGGTAACGACAATACAAGGGTGGGTGAAGGGATAATTAGGCGTGCAGGGGGGAAGATTTGCACGAACTGAGCTTTTGGGCTTTTGGCCTCTGCCCGTGCTACTAGACACACATTCTTCCTATGATCTTCTCTCTCTCTGCGTTGGGTTGCGAGAACATTGTTGTTCCCCTGGGAGTGCCTCTGCCTGGGTCAAGTCATGGGCAATACTGAAAAGGTTACAGTGGCAAAGGTGACAACCAAAATATGTTTTTCTTTCTTCTTCACCTCCTGCAAACGGGTTGTTGGCTCAAGAAATCTGTCTTCCCTTTCTTGTGACCTGGGAATCATCAGCTCGGACTGGGACGATGGAAGCTCGGACTGGGACGACAGAAGCGAGCTTTGCCTTGCCGTTCCAGGGGTGCGGCGGCCAGAGCCGGTGCGCACTCCCCTGCACGAACCAACATAACACTAAACGAATATCACACATTTTGCGACATGTACTGTTTCTCAGAATTTGGCATGTAGCTTATGTATCAGCATGCATCTTACAGACTGAACTGAAAATGATACAGATGCTGTCTGAAAATACCACGCTTCGTGCCCAAAAGCATGTAGTGCTCTTTTGTACTAGCTTTGGATGTTGAAGATAATTAGGTTGCATGGATGTTTTGAAAGGTATCGTATATGATGTGGACTATTGGATGGCTAGGATTGTGCTCAAGATGACACTATGCATGTGTGTGGATTGGTCTTGATGATTTTCTTGGTGCTAGTTTCTTGCACTCGGATGATTTTATTGGTGCTACTTTCTCTCACCATTCAAACTACTAATGATATCCTTTCATTTCACTAACTGAAAAGGTTAGATAATGTAGGAATTTGGTTGGTTGTAATATTGTATACTCCATCTATTACCAAGAATAGCCTTTCGCATCGGAAGGACTTCCGGGTATGTAGAGGACTCAACAAGCACAATCCAGTTGTTCCAAAGCATCTAATCCTATTTCCTTGGAAGCAACTTACTAAGAACTCGTAATGACGTGTCATGTGTGACCTTTTGTTTCTTGTCCTCAGACGCATCTCCTAGTCCTTGCGATTTTCTATCAGAACACATTTATTTTTCCTTTGCGTAATGGGTGTCTTGTCTTATGCTGGAGTAGTGAATCAGTATTTTAAACTTCAATGCAGCACATTCTGACACTACGGTAGCCAAGATGTTGGTGGGCAACAAATGTGATTTGGAGAATATCCGTGAAGTGCCGGTTGAGGAAGGTAAAGCACTCGCCGAAGCTGAAGGGATGTTCTTCATGGAGACCTCAGCTCTGGACTCGACAAACGTGAAGACGGCATTTGAGGTTGTCATCAAGGAGATCTACAGCAACGTGAGCAGGAAGATCTTGAACTCCGATTCTTACAAAGCGGAGCTATCCCTCAATAGGATAAGCATCGATGGCGATTCGAAAGACGATCAGAAGCAAACGAGCCGATTCGGGTGTTGCTAAGGATTTTAGTACATTATTAATTATTGGATTTTACCGAGATACGAAGTTTTTTGCTCATTGATATTATTTGTAAACTTGTAATGCAAAGTTGGATTTTGGTTTGTTACTCATCGAGTTACAAGGAGAGTATAGACAAACTGTTTTATGCTGTTAGCCTGTTACTTGAAAAGTCACGTAACTCCTCGTCGCGTTCTGCAAAATTCAGTTGGAAACCCCCACCACAAGATTCGCAGCTGAAAACAATGGAAGGTGGATCCTTACCGTGGGAACTGAAATGAGCCCCATAAACGCGACGAACTGGGATGGAGGGTGATGTCTACTGCTAGTTTTTGTTCTTCGTTACGAATTAGATGGGTGCCGGGGTTGACAAGACAGGCCGATCGACATGGTAGCCTGCGGCCCATGCACCGTGCGCGCTGCCGCCAGAGCTCGTGTGGCAACTGCGCTTCGCCCACGCCCGTGCTCCTGCCTTCTCTCGCCTCGCCTGAGTCCCCTCCGCCGACGCGCCTGGCGCCGTGGTGGATCAATCTTGCGTCCACGCGGTGCGGCTCTCTCCGCCCGGGGCGTGCGGAGCGATGCGTGATGCTGTGAGCAGCGCGCCTCGTGCCTAGATATTGACAGTTGGGAGCGCAGCGGGGTGGACACGGCTGCTTGCCGCTGGGCCGCGCGGTCGCGGTTGGGTTGTTGGTTAACCTGCGTTGGGCTGTTGGTGTTGGCTGGTCTGGACCAACACTGGGCTGAGCCGCCAGGAGCACTTTTATATTTTTCGTGGGTCATAAATCGCAGGCGGCCTTGTGCAATGGGCGCCTGACTTGAGAGTTGCGATCGACCTCTTTGAAGCTTCGAATGCCGGGACCAGCGTTTGCACCGGCAATCTCGATCGACATGGGTACCTGAAATCGACTGGAAATGCAAGTTAAATCTTATGCACAGCCTGTCCACAACATCGCCATACCTGTTTCCCCAAGGATACAAGTAGATACTAAAATATATACGGTGCAAATGTAGACAAGTAATGGTAGTGCCAAGCACGTACGTACCAATTGTCCGTAGTTGACTTTTGTGTCATGCCACAATTTCGTGCCTCTCTCCCATCCCACCCAGTTCCCATTTCTAAGATTCGATAAGGCTACACGTACCTTCATTGCAGATATGGTACGTACATGTAGAATGATATATCCAGTATTTGCCAATGTTCTCGTCATCTTTTTTATCTTAAGGCGCTTCTTGTGTTGTGTTCGGAGAGCGCTCTTGTGGGGTGGATTACGGGGAGCGCTCTCTGAGGTATGCAATGCAATGCAACTCATCACCTCTAGCTCATTAACGATCTTAATTACGCTGAAAAATAATTAAGCACAATCAAAATGTATATACAGTGTTGGTTCATCCAATCGCTTGCATGTATCATAGAACTGCTTCCAGAAATGACATTTTAACAATTATGTATCTTTTTTCGCTGTTCAGATTTGTCTGCAACCAGACGAGTACTTCACCAGCGTTGTTGTTGGCCACTACGGCCGTTTCGACGGCAACTTTGCCGTAAGATCTCTCCCTTTCGTCAGCAACCTTCGCAGTTTCGGGCCGTTTGGGAACAAGTTTCGATTGTTGTCTTCAAGAAAGACCGCGTGACCAAACAAGCATGCATGTACGCACTGATATTTAGACCATCCATTCGCATCGTGCACGCACAATGTGTAGTCTGCATGCATGACTGCTGCCACATAGACCGATGAACAGAGCCTCTGGCATCCGCCGTCTCAACACGTTCCACGCGCAAACCTACAATCGATAAGTGTCTAGCAGTCCAGCACCGCACGTGTTGCGCGCATCCGGCAAGGCTAGCTAACGGAGAGAGCTCACATGCGCGCGCGCGCGGCGCGTCAACCGTACATGCAGGCAGGCGGGTGCACTTATGAGCCATGGCGCGATACGTTTGGCCTACTACTCACGCGCACGACGCGAGTCGCGAGACGCCAAACCTGGACGAGAGCCATGCCTAGGGCCTAATTCGCGCTCGCACATAAGGCCTCGGTGCCGACCGGGACCATACCGAAAGCAAGCGATGAGCTCTGTACACTAGCTAGGCTTGAGGCTTCTTCACCTCACTGCAAGCCACAAATAGCCAGATGGCCCAACATCAACAGTACCAGTAGGATGCTCATGCTAGGATCTGCCCTCGCTGATGCTTGCTGTAGGTGAAATGAAATCATAAGTTGTTACAGTAAAGACGAAGCTATCGGGCGGCTATCCGCTGCAGTCGTCGCTGCGACCACAAGTCTATGGGGGTGTTGGCGTGGCTACATTTTTTTTTCTTCTGAAAAGCAGCTTTTTGGTTGGATGCAGGCTAAATGGCTGAGCTCAACATGTTTGATATTTGACAGTCTGTCTTGGGGTAGGTTAGCTAGAGCTTCTGAGTTGAGAAATGTCCGAAATGCTCCTGAGACAAATGATGGCTTGTTTGATACCATTTAACGGCAACTGACGGAAATTTGCACACAAGTAAATCTTAACGACAATTAACGCAATTGATGGCAATTAACGACAATTGACGGCAATTTGCACACAAGTAAATCGTAATGACAATTAATATAATTGACGGCAATTAGCGATAATTCATCTATTTCTATAATTACACAAGTAATCAATTCGATGAGTACATAAATAATTAATTATAGCTGATAAATAATAAAGGAAAATTAACTATATCATAAAAAAATGAATCGGGGGCGGCATCGGGGGAGGAGGAAGGCGGCGGCAGTGTCGGGAGGAGGAGGAAAGCGGCGGCGGCCGGGGGGAGAGGGCGGGTGGGGGGAGGAAGGAGGGCAACGATGCTAGTGCAAGAAGAGGAGGGAGGAGGGCGGCGACGATGGGGAGGAGGAGGGCGGCGACGCCGGGGAGGGAGGAGGGTGGCGGCGACACAGGAGAAGGAGGGTGGCTATGGCGTAGGAGGAGGAGGAGGGAGGAGCAGGCAAGCGGGCTGGGGCGGGCGGGCAAGTGCAGCTAGGGTTAGGGTTTTTGCGAGCGGAGGAGGATTTTGGGGTTTTTGTAACATCCCAATTTTCATGGTTTTTTTGCAAAATTTTCAAAATAAAGTTAACCATTCAGTTGTGTTGAATTGCTAAAGCTTAACTTGGAAATTTTTAAAATTCAAAAGCAATTTAATATGAATTAATCAAACTTCAACTAATTCAAAATTTGGTTTATTTCGAGTTTATTGGAGTTCTCTGATATTTAAAATCTCATTTCTCTGTTTGTTCCGAATTCCCGTCGGCCCGTTCCTATTCCCACCCTCTCGGTGTCGACCACCCTCTCGGTTTAGACCACCCTCTCGATTTGGACCACCTTCTCGGTTTAGACCACCCTCTCGACTTGGACCACCCTCTCGATTTCGACCAGCCCCGCCTGTCGGCCCTCTGCTCACATTTTTCTTCCTCCCGTTGCTACTTTATCTACCGAAAGGCCTTGCATGTCATGGCCGTCATAAAAAGTCTTAGCCCAGCGTTTTCCCTCTCTTTTCTTGAATGACAAGCGCATTAAATGCCATCACCTCCGCCTTGCCGCCTGTTCCCTCTTGTATCCTCCCCACCGCCCCATCCTCCTCACCTGCCGGCCGTGCACCCATGCCACGCCGACGCAAATCCCGTTGCTCCATCTTGTCGCCCGGTCCTTCTTCTTCCGCTATAAATGGAGCACCAAGAGCCATCACCCTCCTCTTGCATTCCTCTCAACTCTCCCTCTATCACTCTTGTTGTTGTGGTTTATCCGAAGTTTAAGTCGCCGCGCGCCTCCTCTTGATCCTCGCCACACTAGTGCAACCCCCTTCTACCCGCGTCAATTCGTATCCCAGAGCTCGTTGAAGCAATCACCTCACTCAAATTCAGTTTTGTTTCACAGGAGCCACTGTATTTCCTCTTCTCCTTCAATCCTAGTCGACCCCTTCCCCGCCGTCCTTCTTCGCCTTCGACCGCGAGCTTCCCCAGGCCTCTCTCTTGGTCTTGGTGAGCCCCCGTGCTCTGTTCTCCCTCATGCTCCTTCTGACCAGGTAGTTGATCCTCCTTCCGACTAGGCAATCGAATCTCCTTCCGACCCTGTAATCGAACCTCCTTCCGACCAGGTAGTCGAACATCTTTCCGACCACCTGTAGTCGAACCTCCTTCTGACCAGGTAGTCGAACCTTCATCCGACCACCTGTAGTCGAACCTTCTTCCGCTTAGTCAAACCTCTTTCAACCAGGTAGTCCAAACCTTCTTCTGACTAGTCGAACCTCTTTCGACCAAGTAGTCCAAACTTCCTTCCGACTAGTCGAAACCTCCTTTCGACTAGGTAGTCGAATCTCCTTCTAACTAGTCAAAACCTCCTTTCGACCAGATAGTCGAAACCTCCTTTCGACCAGGTAGTCGAACCTCCTTCCGACCATGTGATTTCAAAACTTCTGAGAGCCTGTTCTCCTTCGTTCGAGCTCCGATTTCGAGTGATTCAAATTCCTAAATCCATCTTAAAACAAGATCTAGCTATCTATACTCAATTATTTGATTTGGAGTTCATTTGAATTTATTTGAGTATTATTTGAATATGGCTCGTTTTCACGTGTAGATTTCGACGACTCTAGGGAAACTGATCTTTTCGAAGAAGTAGTTCCTCAAGCTTTTGAGCAAGGCAAGTTACATATTTTGATCATATTTAAATCCCAGTATGTTAAATTATTTAAATTCTGTTTTAAACTACTACTACATGCTTATTTATACTCGGTTATTTAAATTCCTATTTTAAATTATAGTTATTCATAATACCTTTGTATAGCCAAACTCTGCTATCAAACTAGTCATTCCTTGTTACCTTAGTTAAAATCTAGTTGGTACATTAGTATGAGCTAGAACATGTTGAAAAACAGTATGCTTAGACAAAGCTTATACCAAAAGTATTTAATTTGGGAAATTTAGCCAAAAGTTCAACTATGATTTGAAAACAATTTTATGGTATTGTCTTTACCATAGAAATTTATAAAATGATTTGACTTGTTAAACAAAATAAAAATTGGTTTGGACTTAGGCGAATAGGATGTTTTGATGGGTGCATGTTTATGCACGGGATCGATTCATTTCTATGATCGAGGCCCAGGTTTTATTGGAAGTCGCCTAAGTCAGTTAAGGACCCGTCTTCGAGCTGCATTTTGCTAATCCCCATCGTACCACCACATGTCTTGAATGGGTGGTACTTGGCTAACTAATTTGCAATATTTCACCGTGGTCGTGCCATTCGGTTGCGTGGGTGCCTTTACGACTTACTTTTATGTATTCCCACATGACGCAAGAGGGGCTTTCGGCCGATGGTTCAATCCAAAGTAAGCGAAACCTTAGTGTCAAACCCGGGAGCGAAGGATCCTGGATTTTCTATGCTTCATACACTAGTCCCGGAACAGCTAGTGTACACAGTCAACAAAAGTGGATAGCATAACCATAAAACGTCATTCGTTGATAATAATTAAGGTTTGTTAAAAAAAGGGCGTAAAGCCAACAAGCAAAATACGGTGGAAGCAAGCAGTAATGTAGACTACATGATTCACCACAGGCAATCGTCTGGTGGGCGTAGCCTAGTCGTCTAAATTCTCATTCTCCTCATAGTACTCTTCACCTTATCAACAATTTATTAAGCACAGTGAGTACAAATGAATGTATTCCGCAAGTTACACCCAATAAAATATTATAATGCATGCAAGGATTTATCAACACGAGGCTTATATGGCTCAATTTGCATAATGCGATATTTTTTATTTAAATACTCGTACTATGTTCTAAAGCAGTTTACTCTATAACTAAAAATTCATTTTCTAAATCTCAAGTTTTATAGTCAGATAACATTCATCAACAAGTGGTGAAGGATACCCTCCTATCATATGGCTACCCGCCCAAATTCCCATTTGGATAGAAATCCAACCATTTGATAAAGTCTTTTGCAATCAAAACCAAAATTTAACCTGGAGTGGCTTTGCTTTGCTTAGCATGTCTATGGCCTTGGATATGGCTATCCGAATAGTTTTACACTCTGCAGAGGTTGTACAGCTTTATCCACAAGAGATAATTGGCTTATAATGTCTGTCTGACACACTATCAAAGGTGTGCGACTAAGTCATTATCACGAAGCCTTTACAATACATCATCCCACCGTAGTCCCTCCTCACTAAGGTTTCGCCCCCTTTGGATAAACACCCGCCGGATTTAGGCCCCCTCTTGCGCTAGGTTGGAATACATAAAAGTAGGTCATAAAAGACACCCACACAACCGGATGGCACAACCACGGTGAAATGATACAAATTATTTAGCTAGGTCCCGCCTATACAGAACATGTGGTAGTACGATGGGGCTTAGCAAGATACGGGTCGAAGACCGGTTCTTAATTAACTTGGGCGACTTTCCATAAAACCCATAAGCATCGGTCACAGAAATGACTTGATCCCGTGCATCAACGTGCACCCTCCAAACATCTGTTTCGTCCAAGTCCAAACTTATTTTTATTTTATTTAACAAGTTAAATCATTTTAAATCATAGTTGAAGTCTTGGCTAAATTTTCCAAAGTAAACATTTTTGGTCTAATCTTTGTCTAAGCATAGTATTTTTCAACATGTTCTAGCTCATACTAATGTATCAACTAGATTTTAACTAAGGTGTCAAGGAATGATTGATTTAATAACAAAGTTTGGCTATACAAAGGAATATGGAATAACTATAAAACTTGAAACAGAATTTAAATTACTTGAATTTAAATAAGTATGCAATAATAATTTAAAATATAATTTAAATAATTTAAAATAATGGGATTCAATATGATCAATGATGTAATTTGCCTTGCTCAAAAGCTTGAGGGTCTACTTCTTCGAAGTATTTGGGTTCCCCAGAGTCGTCGAAATCTACACGCGAAAATGAAGCAAATTCAAATAAAATTCAAATGAACTTAGATGAACTCCAAATCAAATAATTTTAGTGTAGGTATCTAGATCTTGATTTTAGATGGATTTAGAAATTTGAATCGCTCGAATTAGAGTTCGAACGGAGGAGAACGGGCTTCCAGAAGTTTGAAAATACATGAAATGGTGAAAAAAAAGGGAAATTCCAGAATTTCTGATTTATTTTTCTAAAGGAAAATCGATTTATTACGTCACGATTACGTCAGCGGCCGGATTTTGAATTTCACCCGGAATTATTTTCCTAAAGAAAATTGTTCGAGTGGCTGACATGTGGGCCCCACGGCTGTGGACTGGGTCCATGGTGGCACATGGGTCCACCGTGAATCTGGCTCACGGCACACTGGCTATGCCACACGGGTTGGGCCACGTGGCATTCACGCGAGCGAGAAGGGGTGAGGTGGCGCCAGGTGGCGCGGACGTGAGGGCTTGCCGGCGTTCTACGCCACAGATGAAATGGGTAGTCGCGCAAAAGGAAAGCGTCTGGTCTGGTCTCGCGCGTTTAGCGGGAGGGCGGCAGCGCGGCCGGCGGCGAGGAGTTGAGCGGCGGCGAGATTGGGGCAAAGTGGCGGCGGCGCTCCGGTGGGTTCCTGGTGGAGTGAGTGAGCGCACAAGGTAGCCCACACTCATACGGTGTCGATGGTGGAGGCGATAGATGCGGTGGAGCTTCCACAGTGGCGCAATCACTGGCGGCGGGGTTTCGGCCGAAGCTCTTTGGAGCTCCAAATTCCGGCGATGGAGGGCAAGAAAAAGGGAGGGAGAAAGGGGAAAAGAAAGAGGAGAGGGAGAGGCGCCGGGTGCTTGCTTTTATAGGGGATGAGGAGGGGTAGGGAGGGAGGACGACATGGGCACCAGCATGGGCGCTCTGTGGAGCTCCAACATAGGGCATGGGCGTCGCGCTCGGTGGGACGGGGGCAAGTGGAGGGGAAGAAAATGAGGGCAGCGGGTGCGGTGGAAGATCTGACATTCAATGCCCGTTGACAGAAGCGGTAGAGATGAGCGAACGTGACGGGACGGGGGAGGCGGAGTGACGCGAGCGTAGCATGGGGCTCCAACGTTAAGAAGGGGCGAGGAAGATGACGGGGGTGTGACGCCGACTGGCGGGCCCTGCCTAGCAGTGAGGGCAAGAGAGGCGCGGCTCGGCTAGGCCGGGAGCGCGTGGGGATGGGCCACGTGAAAGCGGGTCGGGGGAGGAATAGGAGTGGGCCGAGAAAATTCGGCCTGAAGGCTAAAGGGGATTTCAATGGATTTTTTATTAAAAGAAATACAAGAAATAGAAAAGCATTTTTAGAAAATAGTAAATTAAGTCCAAAAATTTCAATAAAAATACACAGAAATTCCTTGAGTTATTTGGAACCTAATAAAATTATTTTCAACTTAACTTTAGCTTTTGATTTTGCAAATAAATTATTTTTGGTTTTGGGCAAAAAGAAAAAACCCTTTTTAAAATCCAGAAAATTTAAGAAAATACTTAATGCACTCTTTTTGACTTTAAAACCAATAAAGGCCAAGAAAATTCAAATAAACCAACTTTGATTTAATTGAAGTTTGATTAACTCATTTTAAATTATTTTTATTTTATTTTCAAAAAATTCAAGTTTAATCTTTATTAATCCAATAAAATTGAATGGTTAATTTTAATTTAAAATTTTCAAAAACTTTAAAAATTGGGATGTTGCACTTAGCGGGCGGGGCTACATGGGATGGTGCATTGTAAATAGTCTTTGCAAATGGTAAAGACGAAGCTTCTCATCAGAGGTCTCAAGACGCTTGTTTCATAGGTAGTCTTGCCAAGACCAAGATGAACAAGGCCGAGCCGTGCCGCACGCGTCCGCGGCATGGCGGCACGCAAGACAACGGCCAGCGGTGGGGCATGGGCCACACTACCAAGCGGAGACAGAGCCGTGGCGCCAAGGTGCTCGCCATCGCGGAGGAGATGGAAGTCTTGCTTATTCTTGTCGTCGAGGGAGGAGGAGGAGTCTTTTCTTCATTACGGGAGGAGCGGAGGAGGAGGATGCGGCGAGCGGCAGCATGGCACATAGTCTTCTTGGCCGTAGCCGAGCGGACGGAGGAGACGGCGGTCGTCGAGGCGTAGCAAGAGAGACGAGACCTCGAGGAGGCGGCGGGGTCGACGAGGCGTCGAGCGCGCAAGATGGAGGCGAGGAGGCCGAGTCGACGAGGTCGACGCGGCGCCGCAGTGAGGCATGCGGCGTTATCGGCGCCGCCAATGAGGCGGCGGGGTCGGCGTCGCCATGAGGAAGGAGGCGAGAGGCGACGGGTCGCGCCTTGGGAGTGGGAGGCGAGGAGGTGGCGGGCCGGCGAGGTCGTGGGGAGCCAGACTCGGAGCCAGCCCGGAGGCGAGGACGGGAGGAGGCGGCGAAACGAATGAGGCAATGGCGACGCGGGGGTAGAAGAAGCGGGCGCCCGTTGTTGGGCGTGTCAGACGTGGGCGTGTTTCGACGCGACGCAAGATGGCACCTAAAAAACGTCGTTATTTTTACCGTTGGATGAATTTTTTTGACCGTTGAGTGCATATTTTTACCGTTAGGGGCTTAAAAATAGCAAAAAAATAGCAAAATTTTTGAATTTTTTTCTATAAATAGGCATCATACCCCCCCTCATTCAGCACCCCTTCATTCTCTATTCTCTCTTTGAAATTGTGTTGTGCAAATTCAAATCCGTGTTGAGCTAATTTGGCAAAATTAAAAAAATTTGTGCCAAAATTTGGAAATTTCAATTTTAAATTAAGACAAGTCGTGAAAAGAGGTACAATACTATTTTTGTAATACTTTTATTGTCAATTATTGTTATGCTAAGATTAAAGTGGTAATAATGTTAGTTTCGATTTTGCAGTTTTCGTTATGGACAGTCCTTACGATAGCTTTGCTCTTAGTGAGTTCGGACTTTCATCGGATGAAATTGCGTCTATGGAGGCGGCTGCGGCTGCCTCAAATGAACCGGAGGTTTCACCGGAGGAGCAAGCTACTGGAGTTCCATCATCAGGCTCGACATCAGCATCAGGCTCAACGGCAACCGGAGCAAAGAGGTCGAGGCCGTCTACATCGGGCGTGTGGGAGAATTTCGACAGGACAACCCGGCAAGACGCAGCGGGAAATGAGGTACCATATGCTATTGTAAAATTTATCGCCATGAATTGTCTGCAAAGTCTACAGGTGGAACGGGGCACTTGCTTAGACATGCTACAAGGTGTCGAACCAAGCAAGGATTGGCGATGAGGCAGATGCAACTGCAATACAACCCCGACGGTACGGTATCTAGCTAGGACTACGATCCTCAGGTAGCCCGCCAATCTCTCTGTCGTTTAATTGCTTCTGAGGATTTACCGTTAGGCTTTGGCGAGTCTGCTTCTTTCCAAAATTACATTAGGACTGCGCATAATCCTAGATTTTCTTCCATTTCTAGACAGACAACAACAAGGGATCTAGTGAAATACTATAATGAACGTCGTAACAAAATAAAGGAACTATTTAGTACGTGCACATTTTCGGTGGCCTTGACCTCGGATATATGGAGTGGTCGGGCTAGGGAGGATTATCTTAGTGTAGTTGCGCATTATGTTAATGACGACTGGGTAATGGAGAAAAGGATTATAGGTTTGAAATTAATTGATGTAGCACACACGGGGGAGAATATTATGAATGTATTCTCAAAGTCGTGGAAGACTTTGGTCTTACGAGATAAAATATTCGCAATTACCTTAGACAACGCCGCTTCAAACTCTAGGGCTATGGACATTCTTACTCCGGTGTTGAGTACATATCTTTGATTCGTTCTTGCTACATCAACGATCGCTTGTCATATTATCAACCTTATAGTCAAATGTGGTGCAAGAGGTTGAGTCCGTGTATTAGAGCTTTTAGCGATCGATTTCTTTCTTGAATAATTCTAACGTAAGAATAGCACAATATAAGAACTTCGCAGGCGATGGGTGTACGTCCAAGAAAGTTCGGTTTAGACATGGAGGTAAGGTGGAACTCTACTTACCTCATGCTTAAGCATCTTTTACCATACAAGAGCATTTTTTCTGCTTTTTATTCAAACACACTATCCTAGCAATCGACGGTACTTTGCTATTAATCGAGCAACATTGGTTCGTTCTTTGAGAAGGTCTTGCCATTTTAGAAATTTTTACGAGGCAATGTTGCTTTGTCCGTTGCCTACTATCCAACATCTCCTATCATTGTGCATACTATTTTACTGATTACTACTCAATTGAAAATGTATGAAAATGACTTAGTTTTACGTGAAATTTGTTGTTTCCATGAAATCTAAATACCTTAAATATTGGAGAAATCCCTTACCTATATGCATTTGCATTTGTTTTAGATCCTAGGGCTAAAATGGGTGCATTTGGTATCTTATGCTTGATCTTCTTAGTGATGCTACTGGGCTAGACTATACTAACTATTTTGCGAAGTTCGTTCTCGGTTATATGAGGTTTACCAAAGGTATGAAAATAAGTTCCGAGGAGTCCGCCAAGCGACCTCCATAGCCCCCACCTCGAGTGGGAAGACAAGTATGTGGGGCACGATCTTGGTACCTCTTCCTCCGAGTCGAGTCAAAGTCTTCGTCTTCTTCTTCTTACTTTTACCTCACCAAGAGCCACAAGGAGCGGGAACTATCCACCTATCTCGGACAACGATACGGTGGATTTCAACGCAGAAACCCGACATCTTGCAATGGTGGCAAGCTCATAAGTTAACATATCCGTGCTATCCATACTTGCACATGATGTGTTAACTGTTCTCGCTCTCTACGTTTCCCAGTCCGCTTTTAGTCTTTACGGAAGAATATTGGAGGAAAGAAGAACAAGTCTCACAAGTGAGATGGTGGAGATCCTTCTAACTGTGAAGGATCGGGAACAAGCCGATTCATGAACACAACACTCGTGGAAAATCCAGAGTTGTCGGAGGTGTTCGAAAATTTGTACTTAGACAATGACAGAGCACATAGAACAAAGATGTATCATGTCTCAGAGAATTGTAGAGCTATAGGTCAGACTCTTTTCCTTTGCCAAGGTTTTCTCATTTTGAGTTTTTACTTGGCGAAGGTTTTAACGAGGCAGCTAGTTGGACATTAATAAAGCTCTTTATTACATTTTCAATATGAGATTTCTAATTTTCGTGTCTATTTTAGAATTCTACATATTTTTATAATTTTTTTGGATTTTCTTGTTCTATGGGCCAAATGGGCGAGCACGCATCTACCGACGGCCAACGGACCTGCGTCTTAAGACGAATGCCCATCGGGCGTGCTGGTAGTGACCCGACCCATGGGTAAACGACGGCCAAGACGTAATAGTACACGGCGGAGGACGGGCAGGTTTAAATGGGTAGTGCTTTAGGGCAGTGTCGTCTTGGGGCAGGCGCCCATTTGGCCGTGTCGATTGTAAAGACTTTGATCGTGCTCTAGACTGCTTACTTAAGGTAGTGGCAGTGGTATCGACGGATGACAAACAAACTAGAGATGTCGTGTTGTGTGGGTAAAGCTGTACAATCTCTGCAGAGTGTAAAACTATTCGAATAGACGTGTCATGGACATGCTCAGCAAAGCCACTCAAAGTTAGAATTTGGTTTGATTTTAAAAGACTTTTGTTGTAGCATAAAAATGTTAGACAGTAGGTACGGAGTACCCTCCGTACCCTTTGTATTGGGAGAAGGACCAAAGGGAGGAGCCAAAGATATATATGTATGTATTGCTTGGAGTGTTAAGAATGGAATCCCCCTTACATGTCCATGGGACTTTACTGATAGGGGGCAAGAAGGGACATTTACCTTCTTGCCCCCATAAGCGAGAGAGAGAAAGGGTAATTTAGGTACATGTGCCTAAATACACTATACATACTAGGTTTACATATGTACAGTATCCCTGATGGCACAACGGTATTCCCGACGATCCTAGGGTGCGGGGCACCCCTAGGTGCCCTGCTACGACAACTTTAAATGATTTTGGATAGTTTTATCCAATTGGGAAACTGGGCGGTATGCCATGTGATAGAAAAGTATCCTTTACCAATCATTGATGAATGCTATCTCACTATAAAATTTGAAATTTAGAAAATAAATTTTTAGTTATAGAGTAAACTTCTTTATAACTTAGTATGAATATTTAATGCAAAATGTCGCTTCGTGCAACATGAACCATATAAGCCTTCCGTTGACGCAACCTCACATGCATTATTTTGTTAATTGGGTGTGACTTGCGGAGTACATTCATTTGTACTCACATTGGTTAATAAATTGCTGATCAGGAGAAGAGCGTTACGAGAAGATCGAGACCTTGGATGACTAGATTGTGCCCCTAGACGATTGCCTGTGGCGAATCGTGTGGTCTAGCTTAATGCGGGGCTTCTGCTATATTTTGGTTATTGGTTTTATACACTTTTTTTTGTAACAAATTTAAATTATTTTGAATGATGGTGTTTTATGGTTATGCTATCTACTTTTGTTTGAATGTATACACTAGTTGTTCGTGGACTAGTGTATGAGACACAGGGTACCTGGGATCCTTCGTTTCCGGGTTCGATAGTTTTGTTCAGTGTCAAAGGGTGGGCAAATCCCCCCAAACTCTAGGTGCAAATTCGAAAGTCCATCTCGACGAAGCCCTCGGACGGTTTCCAACTTCCGCACATTATAAACAGCTTCCGGCTTCCGCAAAAACGGCCGGAGAAAGCCATCCATTTAGAACGGTTTTCGGTTTTTTCGAGCGAAAGCCAAATCTAAAGCTGTCCAAACAGGTCCTATGTGCAACCACGCGGAATTGGACTGTCCACTGTGGCGATTGATCTGAAGCGTTCGTTTTTCATCCAACGGCTGGCACGGCGTACAGTCGTCTTGGTCCCAAGCTAGCTAGTAGCGCCCTACGCCCTAGCCAGTGTTAATTATGGGACAAGTGTCCCTGTATTGGAAGGAGACATAATACCAAGAATTTAACTTGCGCATCCCTTTCAGTTTCAGCTCTGTTCCTAAGGATAAGAAGGCGGTCTCCTACAGCAATGGAGAGGTACTAGTACTGTAGTACAAGCTAGAAATAGTAGACCACTACTACAGCTAGTAAGTAGGTTGCTCCTTGAGATATGGGGGGATCTGTCAGGGAAAAGTGGCGTGCCAGCTGCTGCGCGCGCCCACCGTATGCTGGGCCTCGCCGGTAAACAAGTCTAACGGTAGCCGACCACTGATTTTTCAGTGTCCCTGTTCTTCTTGCTCTTTGCTTACTACCTTAGCTTGGCCCAGTGCCTCATTTAATTCGAGGAGATATTTTAAGGCCGAAAGCTTAGGGCCGGTTACTTGCACTTTAACCCAAGAAAAGTCGGCTTTGGTCTCTGGACTATGTAGTACTCCGTTTGGTTCACAAAGTAAATTATTTTGGACATTGATATGGTCTTTAAGCTATAGCTTTGACCACTAATTACTGCTGTGATATATTAGTAAAATCCAACAAATTATAATATTATGAAAGTATTTTTCGATGTGAATCTGCACATATATTTTTTATGCATCTACTTCGAACCAAGAATCCTTAATCCACATTTGGTAATCTTCAACTCTTCATCCAGAAGACTACTCGCATTTGGTAGGAGTAGAAGCGATTTGCAAGGCTAGAGAGAGGACACATATGTTTATATTCAGATATCATAGATCACAATGATGGTAATCATGGCGCCATTAACAAAAAGGGGAGAAGATATCCGAACGAGGGCAGTGGCAGAGGTGTGGGCAAGGCACACTCAACACCAAAAAGACATTGGAGGTAGGACAGCTATCAGACATGAAACAAAATCATGAATCTTGGCACATAATCGTGAGCTACTACCTCCAGTTTCAAGTAATTGCAATTATAGGTTGTTTTAGGCACTGGCATGGTCCCGAGCCACCTGACTCGAACACAAACCGCGAAACCAGCGGGCAGCAGCTCCACCACAACGACCCATCCACCAGCTCTGGCTCCCATTTTCGTGCGAGGAACAGGGACGAGACTCCATCTCCCAATCGCCCATGGACAAGAAGGAGACCTCCATGGACATGGTTGGTCAACTACCCCCATGGCAACCACACTTGGTCTGGGCATGGCATTACACGAACTAGTTGGCACCGGCCCCACAAAAAGAGGGGTTAATGCTTATGCTTCCAGTAATACATTGCATCAGTGCCATTGTGGACCAGACCTCATAGCACACCAGTGTCGATCTTTTGGAACATGTTCTTTACATAATGCTTGTGAACTGTCACTGGCAACCGGGCTTATATATAACGCATCAATCGACCGGACCTGCTTGTCAGTGATTGTTTTGTATGTAACGACGCTCTAAACCGAATGGTTTGTAAGATAGGATCTCCCCGGGGCGGATCCAAGTATAGTGGTTGGGTGCCTGGGTCACGTCCCGATGACCTTATGCATAATACATGATAGAACATTATGTATAAAAGATATTATTTCATAAACTCAAATGAGGTTAGCGTATGATGGCTGGCCCTAGTAACTGATTTTTCTGGATCGACCCCTAGATCTCCCAAATAGGAATTAACCCTGGCATCTCAGGATTACACCGGATTGTCTTAACTTTGTGGAGAGGGAGGGGATTAGATACACGGCACATTGTCACGAAGGCCCCGAATCGGTTCGACAGTGACGGCTGACCTAACAACTAAATTCGTATTTAATCATTGCGGCTTATAATAATTACTTCGATCTGTCCACTTTTTGGGTTTCAATTTTCTTTTCTTTTCTTTTCGTTCTCCTTTTGCGTGGGTCGACACATCAGGCATGACACGATGGGGATGGTGCCTCCGAGTGTACGCCCCCAATGCATGCCCTGATTGCAGCGGGGTCGAATTACCCGCATCTTTTTTTCTCTAATTAAATCTTGCTTGAGGCCAGTTCTTCTGTCTGCAACGACTACTAAATCTTCAGATCCATCTACGATAAGTGAGTTCAATGCAGATGTAGAGTTTTCATCACCATATAGTCAATAGTAGAAAAGGAAGCAGAGGAAATGCTTGTTACAGTTGAACTGAGGTAAGTAGATGGCTTTTGTCTTTTTTGTATTTGATTCGGTCATGGAATGGATCAATCAAGAACCTTTTTATTATTATTTATTCTATTTTAAAAAATATTTTAAAGATAATCTCTTTCTAACTTTATTTTCAATTCTGACCTCTTTGATCACACCACAATGTGTGATGTGACAAAAATACTCTGTTACGCTATGTACCACGACGTGATCAAAGCTGTCATGATAGCCCTCCGAGCCAATACGTGTCCCTTTTTTAGCTAAGTCATGTCATGTCACGTCAAGAGGGGCGGCGTGACAACACTAGTTTCCCACGCCGAGATCCGTAACGTGACAACACGTTTTTGCCATACCACGTGTTAGCCAAAAAGATCAGAATTGGAAATAAAGTTAGGGAGAAATCATCTTTAAAATGTTTTTTAAAAATAGATTAAATAATAATAATAATAATAAAGTTAATCGATCAATCATCGTGCGGGTGTCATGATGAGGCAGTGGGTTCGATTGGATGTTTGATGGATTATCATAGCCTATTATTATCATCAGACTGAGAAACAAGGGCCATACCCTCAGATCTAGCTCGCACGGAGCCTCAGCTCGCTACAGTGCCCGCCTGCATGGATCGATCGTTTCGGATCATATGCAGCTGGGGCATCATCGCCTATCCGATTGCCGTCATCGTTTTCAGTCCAACCGATCGACAGCCGCGTCGAGGCGGCCGAGATCGACGCTGACGCCGACGCGCCGGGAATCCCTTTCCACGGAACAGAATCCATTTGGGTTTTGGAGGCGGCAAGCGGGCAATTCTTTCGTTATGACGCGTGCGATTGACGTCGTACGCGTGATATCGATACGCACCTTCATGCCACGAGGCATCACGAGGAAGGATGCAATCTGGTGGACCAAAGGGCGTAGGCTGCAAGCTCTGCTCCAGCTCGACGAGATGTACCCCGTGCTTGACCAAGTGAAGCATAGCTGCATAGGGAAGAGCATGTGATGCTTGTGCCGAATCGCGTAGCGGTGCGTGCACCACCGACGCACGTCACGTACCAGCTCGCCACTCGCCAGAAAGGAATTAAAACGATGGCTTAAGATCAATTTTCTTTGAGGGAAAGGTTACGATCAAATTGGATGGAGAACGGGTTGAAAGAGTGGTAACCTCTGATATATGCACCAGCATTTTCTTGTAAAATTTTTATAAAGAATAATCGGCAAGGGTTTAAATAGTTAATAATATAACTTTTTGGTACGGTTTGAAGCCACGGGCTGCATCCACGTAAAGAAGAAACCGGTCATTGTACCCTTTATCCGCCCTAAAGAACCTCTTGTTTAAGTATTCTTTTAGATTCAGAAAAAGGCATCATCTCACAATTTTTTTTTGAAGCATGGGATGGTGTACATGCCATGTGGCTTGGTCCTAGTCTAGTGGTGAATAATTGGCATCGTTGTCGAGGAGTTTGGAAAGTGAATTCTCAGTTTGTGCAAATTGTTGTCAGGCATTAGGTGGTCTAACTGCCCGGGCAAGAATGTGCCAAATGCACACCAGTGTTTGGAGATGTGTTTACATCAGGTACCATTGAAAATGAAACCTGAACGCGAAACTAGATAGAAATTAACTGAAAAATCCAAAGAGTGGTGTTTTCTGGTTTTGAGAAGAGCCCTGACCAACCACTACATGGCGGTTAGACTAGTGCCTTGTTGTCAATGGGCCCGGTCAGGCTGATCGGGCGGTCAGACTGGCCTAGTGCCAATGGTCTGACCGACCCTAGCGTTTTAGTGCACAATGAGGTGTGCTGAATTTTAGGAATTGACCTAGGGTCATGGATTTGTTGCATGTGTTTGCATGATGCATGTTTTGGCTAACATGGGTCAAGTTTCGAAAAACTTGTGCTCGAAATTGATTTATTGGTCTATTGTTGTGCAATGACGCTTAGGGTCAACTACGGTCAATGACGAGGATGATCGAGACTTGGTTTAGTGAAATCAAGGTCTAGAACGATCGAGGATGCTAGATGAAGTGGTTGGTCTCAAGCAAGGCGCGAGATAGATAAGAACGAGAAGTTTGGTACAACGGGTTGCATCAAGTGACTCGAGCCGGTGAAAGTGTTGAGGTAGTCCGGTGGGAGCCGGATGAGAGAGACTTGCCGGTATGAGGAAATTCATTGATGAACCTACGCGTAGTGAAGCACGGGATTGCTTCACGAGATTGGACTCAATCAAGGATGGAAGGATCGGGAAGGGACATTTTGGTATCTTCAACAAAAAACCAGGTTAGTGCCTTGGAAAAACCGTGGCGCGTGACAGCGCAAAAGAGAAGTTGTTCAGGTCATGAGGAGCACAAGATCACGAAGATACGGGTTCAGGAGCACCGGATCATTATCCGATTTGAGAAGCGTGCGTGAGTGTGAGACTCGTTTGTATGTGAGCTTAATGAGTGCCCGATAAGGTTTCTCTTTAAACCTAGCCTTCACTATATAAGGGGTGGTGCAGGATTTGCACACTAACCAAGCCAAGGAACCATAATGTGAAAATTTAGCGAAAGTAGAGAGAGAAGGATGCTAGGGTTTGATAGAAGTATTGAGAGAGGTAAGAGCACTTGCGTGTGCTGCTGCCCTAGTGGTTTTGTCCTTCCAAGGGAGTGACAGTAAATATTTATTTCCAAGTAGAAATCAAATCTTTAAATTCTTCAAAGTCTTGCTCTCATATGCTCAAGTATTGATTTCTTGATTTGTCTTGATTTTCGGAGTTTTTAGTTAAAATGACACTGTTGATACTCTCAATAGAAAATCTAGCCCCCTTGCTACATCGAATGCAAAAGTGTCACCGCGGATCCTCTGCCGCCCGACACGTCGCCGAGTCTATGCCCTAGGGGTTGGACCTTGCTTGTCTGTGTCCTAGGGTGCCAAATCCCTCCTCTACGCCACCTGGCCACATCCGCGCACCCCCAGGCCCGGCGCTGCCTCCTCCATGCGCCTGGGGCCCGGATTCTGTGCTGCATGCACTCGCTACCCCGCCCCCACGGTCCTCGGGTGTTTTATGATTTCATGTGAACTCCGGCAAACTACGTGTGTCGCACTCATCTCCAAATTGAACCGAGCAGAAACTGTTGTCACAGTGGCAGGCGAGAAGCTTGCAAGACACCCCCGCTGCTTGGCGTGAAGGACTTGGAACCGGGTGCTGAGACGTGCGGCATGGCGCACGATAATTAACTTGCCGCACACTCATCCCCGCTGCTCGCCCCTGGCCCTTGGGTGGAGAGACGCGTAGTATAAGTTTTTGCACGGTTCAATCAGGAGACGAGTGCGACGCGCGTAGTTTGCCGGAGTTCACATGAAATCATAAAACACCCGAGGGTCGGGGGGCGGGGTAGCGGGGACGGGCGTGCGACGCAGAGTCCGGGTCCCCGGGGGGGCATGTACGAGTCTTGTCTGCGCTCTAGGCGCACGGAGGAGGCAACGCCGGGCCCACGGGGCGCGGACGTGGCCAGGTGGCTCGCGGAGGAGGGGTCTGTTCCCCTGGGGCACAGATTCAGGCGATGTGTGGGGCGACAGAGGCTCCGCAGGGCCATTTTTGTATTTGATGTCGGGAGGGGGCTAGCTTTGCTATTGAATGCGTTAGTAGTGCCATTTTAGCCAAAAACTCTTGTTTTGGTGTCCCCCCCCCTCTTGATCTTGCTTTTGTACCTAAGATGTGTAAGTTATGGAGATATCTCTTGGAGACCAGATCTCATCCATCTGGACACTTTCTATTGCAAAGTTATTGAGTTTACCCGGTTTTGGTTGACGAAATTGTGATTTTGGGGGTTTTGCTTTTGAGGGCTTTTAGCTTGTTTCTTGCTGTTGTTAGAGATATATGTATAGTGTGTTATTCCCCATTGTTATGAGGGGTTATTTGCATATTCACCTCCTGCACTTTGTATATATATATTGGCCCATTGGCCTCATATTGAATACAAGTGTTATTCATAACATGGTATCAGAGCAAACCTAGGGTTTGTTTTTAAAGCCATTGGGTTTGTCCTTCCCGCCGCCGCCCGACTTCACCGCTTCGCTTGTCGTCCGAACTCAGCGCGCCTTGCTTTGGCGTCGCCTCCACCACCGCCGCCTCTTTTCCTGAGCTTGGCGACCACACGCTCGTCTCCGCCGCCGCCTGCGGCTTTGTTGACGACCGCTCGTGCGTTGCCTTCTTCGAGTGCTGTCTCGATCCAGGCTCTCCTCTGTCGGATGCGGCTTCCCCGCCGCCGCGTCTCTCCCGCCTCAAATCTGGCCGCCGCAGCTGCCGTTGCTCGGGGGCCGCTTCACCCGGATCCATCTCCTCCCCACGCTGACCGAGCCGGCTATCCTGCCGCCGCCGCCTCCAGATGTCGCCGTCGGGACCGCCGCCGTCGCTAGGGGGGAACCCTAGTTCCCCCCATGCGCGCAGCTTCCGTTTGGGCCAAGTGCTACCAGCCCGTAAGTAAGGAAAGAAAGGAAAAAAAAATCATTACGTCGTTCTAACCGCCACATTGTCGGCCAAATACCGTTAGACCGTTGCCTTGGTCGCCGCTACCGTCTAGCGCCGCCTACTAGTGGGCATTGCCGCTCCACGCTTGACTGCTCGCCTCCTCCAGGCGTCGCCACGGTGGTGGTGGTCGCTCTCCATCTGGTAGTGGCCATCCTCATTGCTCCTACTGCGACAAGGTCGGCCACATTGAGTCACAGTGCTATAAGAAGCAGCGGCATCTTTCACGTCGTTCTTCTACTAGCACTGGCACTGGTGCTTCTACATCAACATCTGCATCGACTCCTTCAGTTTCTCTCATCGAGGTGAGATAGCGGACTTCGGCGCTTGCTTGCTTCGTGTTCTCCTCGGCGAGTTCTGCGGTTTCTACATCGACGTCTACGCCGACTCCTTTAGCGATTTCTCTCAAGGCGAGAGATAGCCGACTTCGACCCGCTTGCCGCCTGAGTTCTCCTCGACAAGTTTTGCGGTTTACGCTCATCGACTCTTGAACCTTGTGAAACCACCCCTACACAAATACCTCCCGTGGATTCTTGATTCGAGCATCTTTTCACATCACTTCGATTCTTCCACTGTCTTTCATTACACCTATTGATTCTCTGTTAGTGTTCTTACTGTTGATGGTACTTCTCTTTCTGTCTCTGGTCGAGGACCTCTTAGCAACTCATCTTTTCATGTTCCTTCTGTTGCTCATGTTCCTCGCCTTACCATGTAGCTTCTTTCTGCTGGGCAGATTATTGACCTTGGTTGTCGGGTTATTCTTGACTCTGACTCTTGTTGTGTTCAGAACCACCACACGGGAGCTCTAATTGGTTCTGGCCCTCAGCGTCTTGACTCACAGCATCTCTGGAAGCTTGACTGGCTTCACCTTCCTTCCGCTGCCACCGTCGCTGCCAGTCTCTCTGCTTCTGCCACTCCGTCTACCAGCTCTTTCCAGCAGTGGCATCACCATCTTGGTCATCTGTGTGGATCTCGTCTGTCATCTTTAGTTCGTCATGGCCTTCTGGGGCTGTCTCAGGAGAAGTGTCTTTAGATTGTCAGGGCTGTAAGCTAGGTAAACAGATTCAGCTTCCTTATCCTCATAGTGAGGCAATGTCTCAGCGCCCCTTTGATCTTGTTCATTCAAATGTTTGGGTTCCAGCTTCCTTCGTTTCGAAAGGGGGTCATCGATATTATATCATATTTATAGATGATTTCTCTCGCCACACTTGGATATATTTCATGCCTTCTCGTAGTGAGGCCTTGTCTATCTATAAACAATTTGCTACTATGGTTCGCACACAGTTCTCCACTCCTATCCATGTCTTTCGTCTTGACTCTGGGCGAGTACCTCTCTCATTACTGCGCGCTTCCTTGCCGAAAGGCACTCTCACTCGCTTCTCTTGTCACGGTGCTCACGCTCGAGAATGGTGTCATCAAGCATAAGCATCGTCACCTCCTTGAGTCGGCTCGTCGATGATTGCCACCTCTATTCCACCTCACTTTTGGGCCGAGGCTGTTTCCACTGCCTTCTTCTGCTCTTCAGGGTGCGATCCCTATTGAGCATCTCTGTGGTCTTCTTCCTGACTACTCTGCCCTTCGTTTGTTTGGCTGCGTTTGCTACGTTCTCCTCGCCCCGAGAACGCACCAAACCGACCGCCGCTTTGTTGAGTGTGTCTTTACGGGATCTGATCTGAGCACAAGGGCTATCGGTCTTTGGGATCCTGTTGGTCGACGGATGCGGATTTCTCGGGATGTGACTTTCGACGAGTCTCTTCCCTTCTACCCATGTCCTGTCTCTCCTTCGGCTTCCTCTGTGGAGTCTTTGTCTTTTTTGACCTTTCCAGATACACCTATATCTGTCTTGCTCTTGTCCACCCGTCCCATTGAGTCTCCACATATTCCTCCTGTAGCCTCTCCGCTGTTGTCGCCGCCTGCTTCGTCTCCTGTGGCTCCTCCGGCTCCTCCCCCTACAGTGCCTTTTCCCCCTCTCTTCTACACTCGTCGACCGCGTATTGAGGATCTTCTAGATGAGCCATCTTCTCCTGATGTTCCATCTTCTCCTGATGCTCCATCTTCCCCTGATGGGTCATCTTCTCCTCGCTACACTCTCCGCGATCGCCAGTCAATTCGCCCCCCTGCCCATTTTGCTTTTGCTGGTGCTTCTACTCATGAGCCTGTCTCCTACCGGATGCTGTTACTCACCCTGAGTGGCAGCATGCCATGGCCGAGAAGATTGCTGCCCTCGAGCGTACTGGTACTTGGGATCTTGTTCCTTTTCCATCTCACTCTCGTCCCATCACGTGTAAGTGGGTCTATAAGATTAAGACTCGCTCTGATAGCTCTCTTGAGTGCTATAAGGCGCGTCTTGTTGCTCGTGGCTTCCAGCAAGAGCATGGTCGTGACTACGACGAGACTTTTGCTCCTGTGGCCCACATGACCCTTTATGCTCGCACTCTTCTTTCGGTGGCGTCTATTCGCCATCGGGTCTGCATTCTCGGCTTGATGTTAAGAATACCTTTCTTAATGGCGAGTTGCGTGAGGAGGTCTACATGCATCCGCCACCTGGGTATTCTGTTCTTGAGGACATGGTCTGTCGCCTTCGTCGCTCTCTCTACGACCTTAAACAAGCCCCTCGTGCTTGGTTTAAGCGCTTCTCCTCTGTGGTCACTGTTGCTGGCTTTTCAGCTAGTGATCGTGATCCTACGCTCTTTGTCCACACTTCGTCTCGTGGTCGGACTCTTCTTCTTCTGTATGTTGATGATATGATCATTACGAGAGATGATTCTCGAGTACATTGCCTTTGTCAAGGCTCGTCTTAGTGAAGCGATTCCTTATGTCGGATCTTGGTCCTCTTCGTTACTTCCTTGGGATTGAGGTTACTTCCACTCCAGATGGTTTCTTTATGTCCCAAGAGAAGTATATTCAAGATCTTCTTGATCGCGCCTCTCTCACTGATCAACGTACTGTTGAGACTCCCATGGAGCTCAATGTTCACCTCTGACCCCCTGATGGCGAGCCTATTTCTGATCCAACTCGCTATCGTCATCTTGTTAGGAGTCTTGTCTACCTTGCTGTTACTCGTCCGGATATCACTTATCCAGTCCACATTCTGAGTCAGTTCGTCTCTGCTCCTACTCAGGTCCACTACAGCCACCTTCTTTGAGTTCTGTGATACCTTCGTGGGACTATCTCTCACCGTCTCTTCTTCCCACACTCCAGCTCGTTACAGCTTCAGGCTTATTCGGATGCTACTTGGGCAAGCGATCCCTCTAATCGAAGGTCTATATCTGCTTACTGTGTTTTTCTTGGTAGTTCTCTCATTGGCCTGGAAGATGAAGAAACAGACTGCAGTATCCTGTTTGAGTGCAGAGGCTGAGTTGCGAGCTATGGCTCTCTTGACAGCATAGATTACTTGGCTATGGTAGTTACTTGAGGATTTTGGTGTTTTTGTCACTACACCGACCCTCTCTTGTCAGACAGTACAGGTGTTATCAGTATTGCCCGTGACCCTGTGAAGCATGAGCTCACCAAGCATATTGGTGTTGATGCTTCCTTCATAAGGTCTTGTGTGCATGATTAGGTGATTGCTCTTCAGTATGTGCCTTCAGAGTTTCAGATAGCGGATTTCTTCACGAAGGCCCAGACTCGAGCACAACACGGCTTCTACCTCTCCAAACTCAGTGTTGTTGATCCACCATGAGTTTGAGGGGGGTGTTAGAGATATATGTATAATGTGTTGTTTGAGGGGGGTGTTAGAGATATATGTATAGTGTGTTATTCCCCATTGTTATGAGGGGTTATTTGCATATTCACCTCCTGTACTTTGTATATATATACTGGCTCATTGGCCTCATATTGAATACAAGCGCTATTCATAACAGCTGTGATTGAGGATGTTAGGATGTGTGAAAATCATCCTTAGCAATCTTGGATTGATTCCTCCCACGAGTTCCTCTCTATCATCATTTTCGTACTTAGCTTGGTTCCGTGCAACTTGCCTTCGAATCGAAAAAGTTTAAACTTTGGAAAGATTTACTTCGATCTCTTTATGAATTAGGTTCACAATATCATAGGCAAGATGCATGCAAAATTTCAAGTAATTTGGAGCTGTGGATTGAAAGTTACATCGATTATTGGATTTGGAATCGTGCTGATTTTCTGCTCTATCCCGAGGGAGAGGTCAGACCACCCAAGAGGAGCGATCAGACTGCCCAAGAGAGGTCAGATCACCCACTAGTTGGAGTTCAGACCGCCTGGGCAAGTTTTGGCGTATTTTGTTTGGTTCTTCTTAGAAATTCCATTACGAGGATTTAGGCTATGATCTCCATTGCTTTACATAGTTATTGGAGTGGAATAATCTTGAACTCTTTGGACAAAATATTTTAAAAAAACTGTTACTTATGTGGCATGTATTCAACCGTGTTGTAATCGTCTCCACGGTCCAGCGGATGGTTCACTCTGAAGAACGCCCAGGCATGGCTGCTTTCGCTGCACGATAAAGTTTGGCGCCTCACACCGACGTTTAACCTTCAGAATGTCGAGCAGGACAACGACCATGGAGCCCCGAACTTCATGGCACTTCCAGCTTCGGCCAAAGCACAACAGATCTGAAGCGATCGATTCAATTCGAGTATAAATACTCGTGGCCTTTCATAAAGCTTGTGAGTGAAGTAGCAGTAGTAGTGGAGTAGTTAACCTGTAAGATTCGTAGTATTAGTGTACTGAATTGCTGTGAAGTGACATATCCTTTTGCTACGAGGCTAACGAGCTATACCTTTCAGCTATCAATTTTTAACAAATTTTTAACAGCCTGTCCAGTGTCCATATATAATGGTACAGACAACTGGTGTCTATATTAGCCATCCATATCATCTATAGACAGCACTAAAGACGGCTCATATAATGAGTTGTCTATTAAGTTGTCTATATGAGATTCCACAATCTTTTAGTTTTTGCTTGAAAAAACTATTTGTTATAGACAATAACTTATACAATGGTGTTTTGTGTTGTCTATAAGGGTTTTATAGATCGTCATTTGCATCTTTAGATGCCTTCATTCTCTCTCCTTGTTCTCTCTCATCCACGTCATTAAAATCTTACGTGACAAAAATTATAGATCACGATGTCACCTATTGTACATGCCTTATAGTATAATATGCATAACGGTGTCTATATCGATATCCATATCACCTATAGACAAAGACTAAAGACGGCTCATATAATAAGTTGTATGTTAAGTTGTCTATATGAGATCCCACATTCTTTTAGTTTTTGCTTGGAAAAAATATTTGTTATAAACAACAACTCATACAATAGTGTTTTGTGTTGTCTATAAGGGTTTTATAGACATTGCTGTCAGACGCTAGATTCTCTCTCTTTGTTCTCTCTTATCCACATCATTAAAAATCTTACGTAACAAAAATTATAGACTGTTGATGTCACCCACTGTACATGCCCTTAGGATGGGACAAAATTAAGTGGTTGTACGGTGTACAGTTAAATGGCCTTTTCCCCAGAGGAAAACGGAGCCGACAGCGACGCGAAACCTAACAGCGGAATTAGCAGGGGAAATACGCTTGCTTTTGAGGTATCTGTAGAAATTGGAGCACATGAGTCGGAGAAAGACAACAAAGGCTGACCTGGTGCTGACATTGACCAGAGGGCTTGGGTGCTATGGCGGAAGTGGAACACCATTTGGAGATTAATTTGCCTCCATGCTTGTCCGTAGAAGAAAACCGCACAGATCCTAGATAATCTATTGTTGCTAACGGTTACATATCGGTCACTGTATTTCTTTAGAACTAATTATACAGTCTTCTTTTTACGAGGATAGTTCATTTGGGGTGAGTCGCATCTTAACATGAAGCACAATTGTGCGACTACTTTGAGTGCTCCTGGCTAAAAAAGAGAGAAATTTTACGGTACATTCTACCCGTAGTATATGGTGGTAGTATAAATCAAGTCTGATCATTGATTTGTTAAGGGTATAATAAACTTTTCTTTGTATTTATAGTTTTTTCGTATGAGTATTATAGATTTTTCCAGCTAGGGTTCAAAATATTAATCTTGTGTCATGTGATTCTCACATAAGCTATTACATTTCTACCTCTCTTGGGATTCCAATACTCATACTACGAGGTGTAAATCGAGTGTACCGGCTCAAGTAAAATGGTGCCAAATGACCGTAGAGGTCATGCTCGAAAATTTCGCTCCTACGCGTAGCAGTGCCCTTGGCGTGCACGGGCAACCGGGGATGCATGGCACAATTGAAGGACAGGGGATGGGAGAGTGTGATGGCAGCAAGAACGCACAGTGCTGCAGCACAACACAAATGAGATCCAGCGTGGAGCTGAGGGGGAGTGGTCGTGGAAAAGCGACGTGTAACCTACCAAACTTTGGGGGAGCGTGACGTGCGTCTGTTCTAACCGCCGGGAGGAAGGCGACAGCGGAATACGTAGCAACAGGACACGGGACAATGAAGGTAGAGAGAGCCATTCGCCTACGTAGACGAGCTCGGATTGCCAGCGACTGAAAGGGAAATGAGTTATCCGTAGTGAAACTCAGGCGTTGTTGTCAATCCTTCCTATAGTTAGTCCTAACGACCAAAGTTTGGTTTTCACTAGCGGTAAACACTTGGACTTTAACCACTTCATGCCTGTAAGTTGTGAATCTCATATTAATAACTTAGTCAAACATGAAATATCACACAAAAGCTATTCCAGAAAATAGTTACAATAGTAGCTATGTGGCTTAGTTGGAAGAAAAATGATGGGAAGGTGAGGATAGCTATCATGGACAAAATGCAGTAGTACATGGTTCCATACAGCTACTTGGCCAGCTCATACATATTAGGAAGAGGTGCTTGTAATATCTGCACCATATCTTATACACAAACTATTGATTGTTACGTGATATTAATACAATCCCAGAAATTTTGAAAGAATCACATCGCCCTACAGGCAGAATATGATAAACAAATCCGTCTCTTAGAGCCTAAAGACTGTTAGCTTCAGAGTTCAGAGCTTCACTTGCACTGCCACTGATGTTGTACCTCCATCTTCCTATGTACAGATTATCGAATTTTTCCTTGATCAATGATCTACGTTGATTAGAATTCCATTTTCAAGTGGCCTGCTTGCAACTGACCTGTGACAATCACATAATTAACGCACATTAGCGAAATGTCATACGAAAGGTGTACAAGATTTTAGCAGACCATTGTTGATTTTTACCGACCATGGAAGCTCTGTGCTGAAACCCCATTCTCCTGGCTCTGTCCATTGTCAATATGGAAAACACTTTGGAGATCATCCTCCCAGAAATTCCTTTGCTGAGAGGTGTACAACGACTATATTAGGATAAGATTCCTAATGATTCTTCATTAAGTTAAGTGGATAATAAATTCATTAGGCAACAATCACCTGCTGCAAGTTTGTGCTGGCTGTTCCATCCTGAAAAACGTACTGTGCATTTGCAGCCTGAGATAGAGCCAAATCTAATTGATTCAGGGTGCACTGGCTCTCCATGCTGTTTGGAACAAACGATTGGAAGACATCTGCTTGGTCACTAAACTGAAAAACCGAATTGGAACTTTCCAGTGAGAAAACCGAACTCGCTGAAGGGCCACAGGCTTGGTAGATCTGGATTGTATTAGGGAGGATGTAAGTAACAATTCATTCAGTACATCACAAAACATGATAAACAGGACACAATTCAAGCTCACTTCTTTGTGTAGGAGTGTAGGCAGGTTACTGAAGTCAAGTGGATTCACAGTTGCCAGCTTCATAGACAGGAACTGAAGCCACAAAACAGCGAAATTGATCAGAATTTCGAGTGATGCATCCCATGGCATTAACCAATTTCAGCAGGCATGCTCTTACCTCGACTTGCCGTTGCAGCGACTGGACATAATTTATGATCTCATCAAGCATGAGTGCCTTGCCAATCTCCTACAATTACAAACAACATTTGGCCTAGCAAATTATTAACCTTGTGCATAAAGACTATCAACTACTTGTTCTTTTCGGTTTCTCATTCAGAAATCACTAATTGATACCTTGTTGCATCCTGGAACCAGGCCCTGGAGAACCTTCATCCTCTGGCTGATCCTCTCTCTTCTCACCTACCAGTGTAGAAAGTAATTCAATATGCCGCGAACGAGTTCGACAAACTGGAGAAAAAAACATAGCAGCATCATGAACAGAATTGTACCCTCTCCGCGAGGCTGTGGCTATCAGTTGCCTGTCCTCTCCTCGCCCGCACATGGACGTAGTCTTTGGGGGGCTCCACCGGCTTGACATTCTTCCCCTTGCCCTGCTTCTGCCCGCCGTCCTCGACGGAGCTGTCGCTCCCGGCCTGCTCCGCCTTTGGCTTTACCGGGCTCTCCTTCTTCTCGCCCTCCTCAGTCTTGCACCTCTTGGCATCCGATTCCTTCTGCTCCCCTACCTGAAACCAGAATTGACGCAGCCGTCAGTGTCAGTGGCACGCAGCAAGAGCGAACCGACCCAATTAGCGCACAAAGCGAAGCTCACCTGGCAAGAGGTGCTCAAGGAAGGCTCCTTGCCTTTGCCTTTGGCCGCCGGCGCCTTCCTCTTCTTGGCATTGGCATCCTTCATCGCCGAGGCAGGGTCGGACACGGAGGACGCCTCCCGCGAGCCGCCACCGCCGCCCCCGAACTCGCCATTGCTCGCGGCGGGCGCCGGCGGGGGCATCCCGAAGAGCCCGGCGAAGCGCTGCCCGTTGAAGCTGGACAACCGCGCCGCCCGCTCCGCGAACCCCGGGTCGCCGCAGAACTTCTCCAGGCAGTCCCCGCCCCCGCCGGCCGCCGCCGCCACGACGCCGTCCAGCACCGGCATGCCGCCCAGCACACCAAAGTCAAGCCTCGGCGACGAGTTGAGCAGGCTGGCAATGTAGTCACCGCAACCGCCGCCCGCACCGCCCCTGCTCTCCATCGCGGCCGCAAGAAACCAATTAACCACCAGGACACCGTCCAAGAATCACCCTTTCGGGAGCAGAGGCGCAGATTTTATAGCAGAGCGAGGAGGAGTGGGGGAGAGAAACTTGCGGAGGAAGAAGAAGGGAGGGGAGGAGAGCGGTGGATGCTTGAGGGATTGAGCTATGGGCTGGAGGTCAAAGTTGTGGTGGTGAACCGGGGATGCCCCGCAGCAGCTGGAAGGGGGACTTTAATGGAAATCCCTTGGTCGTTCCAGCCTTTTCAGTTGGGATGGGAGGATGCTGCTTTTCCAGACTGCGCCACTGCCCGTCCCCTTTTAAGCTCGTCTCCCCGCCGGCTCGGTAACGGGCAGTAGTAAATTCGTAGCCCGGCGGTGGCCTCGCTCTTGGACGATGGACAGGTGAGGATCGCCTAGAGTTGTACCATCGTCGAGAAATGCCATATCACGAGACGTTAAGATTGCTTGTTCCCTCCAATGTAAATTGTTTAGCACCCTCTCTCTCCCTTCCCTAACTCACATCTGGATCCATTAATTGGGACTAGCACCGGTGCTAGTTTGGCGCCTCCCCCTACAAAGTGTGGCATCAGTATCAAGCATATCACACGAGCTTGGCATCAGTAAAACAACACATTGTGGATGACCTCAAATCTAAGTATATTGAACCGTCTGCTAACTATCAAAATTGGCACGATCGATCCCTCCTGGCTTTGGTTGACGGGGCATTCTAATAGTCAAATTCAATGCATAATGTCTTTAAGTGGTAACTTGAGAATTGAGTGTCACATTAGCTGAAGTTACCACCAAAACTTCTATTCCAATGTATAGTAGCTTCAAGGTGAGCCCACAAAGATATAAGCCGAGGGTACGATGTCTCTCTAGCACTCTCCAAAATGGAATCGACCCAAGCTAATTGGCCCGCACGATTTAATTGAAGCTATGGTTAGCTACCAACAAGTCATAAGTTATCATCCTTCCTGATTTGGCATCTCTCTTCTAATAGTTAGAGCTTATTGTCAGAAGGATCGGACCAGAGCTAGTTCATTTTTACCCAACCGGTAACAATCCTTGAAATCACATGGATCATTCGCTGTTGTGTTGGTTGATTTTAGCGGATGGTCAAAACTAGTGGGCGACTGCTATGTACTTTCCCTACGTTTAAAACATTGCCTTCAGGAATATCATGCTGTACCTGCTATCAGGAAATAAGAAGTAAAATGGAAATAAACCCCCAAAAAAGTGTGAAACGCAAGTTGTCATATGCATCGTGCCGCGCATCCAAGCAAGGGGTTCACATTGCAAACACTTGTCTGAATTTAAGGATAGCCAAACTTCTGTTTTTTCCTTCCTTCTTTCTGATGTATTATTGCACATTTCGAGTGAAATGTAGGCGCTATTTAGACACGAGAAAATTAGCTATGATATGCAAAATTTGTACGTGCATGCTAATAGGTACTAGGAAGTAGGCATTTATACATGCATGCTAATAGGCACTAGTAGCTGCTTAAATGTACTACTTCTCAACGAGAGAAAATAGATGGATTTTGGAGAACCATCTGCCTAATTGTTTAGCCAAAAATAGCATTTGAGATAGGACCATCAACTCTTTTTTTGTGAACTCGATAGCCCTCACACATCATCATGTGGAAGATAATCCTCGTGGATAATTCGATCTGCCTAACATTTCATCACCTTTTCAGCCCCTCGTTTTCGTCGAAGCCATCGACCTTTTCCGTGCACGCATGGTGTTGAGATTCAGAGAGCTGCCGAGATTACTTTCTACAAAGGGAAGAGGAGGCCCCCCCATCCTTGCTTGATGTCACGGTTTCCATGAGCTGAGAAACTTAATGCATCAATGGAAGATTAGATCCCACAAAATTAATTGCTCATAGATTAAAAAGAGAGAGAGAAAGAACTTCCACATACATAAGTACCTGCACGGTTTTTCATTATTGTTTGGTAGAAATGCAGCTTTGAGGCTTTAATGAAGGCTAGCCAAGTTAATTGTGTCTCAAAAAGGAAAAGAAAATATGAAAGTTAGAAAGGATACAGCGAAACCCACGAGAGAAGTATTGAGTTGCATGATGCACCAGTCAGTTCACTTAAAAACTCAAGCTGATAAGGAAAGACGAACAATTCGCAATTATTATTTTTCTAAATGCGTCAACCGGGTCTTAAACTCAAAACCTCGCTCCGATACATATTGAGTTGCATACACCAATGAAGGACCGGAAAGGCGACTAGAGGGGGGGTGAATAGGAGCACCGAAACTTTTTCGCAAAGAATGGATTCAACTTATAAATCACTCCAATAGCTATGAGAGCTATGAAGATCAATGATTAAGCACAGAGGAAGTCTTATGTTGAATCCACTCCTCACCCCCAAAGCTCAGCAAACAAAAACGAGGAATAGCCGAACAAAAACAGGACAATCGGTACAACCGTTAGCAAATGGCGGTTGTACTGCGATCCCAGACAACCGAAAGAACGGCGGTTGTACATGCAGTCCCAGACAACCGCAGATGTTAAGCCGGTTCATCCGATTGTCTGGAACAGCAAAATCCGCCGGGTTTCAAAACGAAAATCAACGTAACTTTTGAACCGCTTGGCCAAACTCTACGAGATTTGAACCACACCTTCCTAACGATACTAGGAACCTATTCCAATCAAAAATTTCAGAGATCCATTCCAAGGTTCCTATCTTTTGCATTTGAACGAAGAAGGATGCTAAACCGCAAGAACAAACCTCTAATCCAATCACTTGCTCGTGGATGATTGATGATCTAGATCACCCTAGATGTATTCCCACACGCCATAGCAAGGTAGATTGGGGCAAGAAACAACCAGAGAAACAAAGGATCAAGAAATCTTCAAAAAGAGGTCATCGAAGAAAGAAATGACAGAGAGTTCAAATATGAAACAAACACCATCTCATATTGATCTAGAGGAAGAGAGATACATGATTGATACAAGAGGAATGATTACAAGCTTTCATCTCATCCTCTCCCACTCTCAAACCTCAAGAACACACACTCATCCATTCTTGAGGAGGGAAGCAACGAAGGGACAAGCAGGAGCACCCACCGCCTCCACCAACACCCTCAACCACTAAAGCCTAAAGCAAAAACAGCCACTAAAGACTCTTTTGACTCTAGCAAACCCTAATTCCTTTTCAAGTGCTCAAGAGGGCATGCAGCCCTCCAATCCTTTATATAGCCTTGGCTAACGGGTCTCCTCCCATTACGCCCGCTTAAGTCCAACTGAGCTCGCTTCGCTTTTGCGACCTTGCGAATTTCGCTTCTTCGCCCGCACCTTCCGAAGCTTCAGCTCCTTGTCTCGCCGCCGCCGCAACCACCTCGAGTCCACGTCGTCTTGACACATCCCGACTGTTCGACCTCGGCGCCACTGCGCTTAGTCCGATCCACCGTGTCTCGCCACGACTCGCTCGGCGTCCTGCAGACCACACAGACAAGAAACACGAAACCGGAACAAGTTCTTCACAACTTGACCTAACGTTAGCTCAAACATGCAATATGCAACACATATGCATGAACACACTGATATGACCTATCCCAAAACTCAAATCACCAAAATGGCGAACCTCACAATACAATCGGTACAAGCCGCCATATTACCACGGATCAACCGCGACTCGGTCGTCTCGCTCCAATACTGCGGTCGTTCGATTTCAATGAAGACCGAACTCGAAAAACACCTTCTTCTCTGAATTCTTCAACCGCCATTTACCAATCGGTACAACCGCCTCATGGTCGTCATCATCCCATCACGCCGGTCGTTCGATTATCCCGACAAATTTCGATTGACTTCACGCAAACGCGTGAACTGCAGAACGACAAGGTCCGACCACACAAACCAAACTCGATCGACCTAAAACCTTTGTCAATTACTCATCACTCACACGGACGACCTCCACATGGTCTCTCAATCTCCCCTTGATGAGTATATTGACAAACTCAAAAAGATCAAAGTTGAGTTTGAGTTTGACGAATCAACATGGTCCAAAGAAGAAGAGTGAAACTAATGACCATGTCGATGTAAGGAACACTAGAGCAACAACCGAAAGAGCAAATTGATCTCCAAAGCTCTAAACTGCTCCCAACAGACTTTTTTCTTCTCTATTCTCCTCCTTTTGGCAATAAACGCATCAAGATGCAATAGAGAGAATATGACATGTTAATGGATGAAAATGGTCAAGTTTGTTTATTTAAGCATTTTGAGCCATGAGAATTATCCATAATGACCATCATGTAATACACCAAGCCATAACTTAATAAAAGGCTATCTAGATCATGACAAGATATGTATAAGCTAGCTAGAACACATAGATGACAATCTGAAAATGAGGTACATTATGTGAGCAAGTCAAGTCATCAATGAGCAAAGTCTAGCTAGAGATATCCAAGGATGATGCGAGCCATGTCAATAAGCTAAGCGGAACTAAGAAGCTTAAATTGAGACCAAATAGAGTGCTATGCTCAAGATTGAAACATTGGTTAAAGTACATGATACTTTTGTGGCTTTAAGCACATTGAACACATGAAACATATTTTCTTTTGAAATTCATGGTGGTTTCCAACCGATTTTTGTTTTATCATGTGCTAGGTCTCAAGCCTTATGCGACTACTCCAAGCGAGAAGCTTAAGAAGATAGTCTAGGTCACCCAAAACTCCCCTAAGTTCATGCCAAGTGCAATGGCAAGCCGTCTCATAGGAGAGAATTGGTGAGATCGGTTTTTTCGCACAAAAGAGATCTTTTGCCTTTTAACAAGTTGTACTAACTCATGCATCATCAAGAGACTAAAACAAATTCAATCTAAGGCTCAATATAGATTCATCACTCTACCCAAATTATTTGACATGGCATGAATCATAAAAGATATCTCAAGAAAGACTAATCTCGAGTGCTAACATGACAAGTTTTAGTTTAAGTTGAGCAATTTTAATTAACTTATCATGGCAAAAGCTAGGCTACACATATGAAGTCATGATAAATCTAGCAAATAAGCACAAGTCATGACAAGGTGTAAAGCATTGTAAACATATCATAGCGAGATAATAATCAAGGCTCAATGTAGTTATATGACAATGCGAGAATGCTAGAAAGCGTAAGATCCACTCCCTCAACATTAGATGCAACTTTTAGTTCAAGTTGAGTTAACTCAAAATTAAGCTCCGAAGCTCCCAAAAGAACTCCCTTGAACCAAAACAATAAATCGAGAAGTCGGCAAGGAAAACATAAAACAAAAATCCTTAAAGCATAGATAAGATATAGAGAATATGTGGCTCGATGACTCTCATCTACCCCATATGACTCTAGGACTATCAACCGCCTGGCTAACACACTAAGGAGCAAACACGTTCCTGTCTACCCAAGGGTGGCCCAACCCTTGCTAGAACCTATAAGAAGTGAGTAAGCTCAACCTAGTGAGAAGAGACGACTAATAAGCGACATCCTAGAATCACAAGATAAGAGCAAAATCTAAACAACTAGACAAAAGAAGCACTCTAATCTATGCTAGGAGGACTAATCCCAAATGCACCCAAAATGCAATGCAACAAAGAAGGAGCAAGAGCATAAATAATATAGTAGAGCAAGAAACCCAAAGCTCCCTCACTATAGTCCATAAGGACAAACCACCCCAAGCTCTCCTCGCAGAGTGAAAACCTCGAACTATCCAATGGCTTGGTGAAAATGTCACCAACCGGTGGTCACTCTCCTGGCTGGAGCACTATATCGCCCTTCTCTACATGGTCTCTAAGGAAGTGGAAGCGAATATCGATGTGCTTGGTCCGGAATCTTGCTTTGGGTTCTTGGCAATGTTAATCGCAGAAGTGTTATCACAAAAGAGTGGAACAACATCGATAACTAACCCAAAGTCCCGCAGGTCGAAGCCATCGAGCACTTGACTACAAAGAATCGGCCGCAACAACATACTCGGCCTCTGCGGTGGGTCAGGCAACACTGCATCGCTTCCTTGAAGACCAGAAACAAGAGAAGTGCCAAGAAATTGGCGGTGCGAAGTGCTCTTCCTATCTATCCTCTGACCAAATGAAGTCTCAGATCCAAAAAGGCTCTCAAGGAAAGACAGATGAGGAAGAGTACCAGATACCATAGTCAATGGTAGCTCGAAGGTACGGAAGATGCGCTTCACTGCTTTGGCGGTGAAAACGCGAGGAGAAGCTCAAACGAGCGCACAAACACACGTAAAAATGTATGTCCGGTCTCGAGGCGTTGAGGTACAAGAGGAGCCAATCATGCTTCGAACTCCTTCGATCAATGGCTCGCCATCCTCATCTGGTCAAGATAAATTTGAAAGCCATGGAGTCGACACAGCTTACCATCACTCATGTCGAAGCGCTTGAGAGGTCACGAGTGTACTTTCCTTGATGAAGAAATGTACCTCCCGAGTGCGCTTGATTTGGAAGCCAAGGAAGAAAGTCAACTCACCCATCATACTCATCTCAAACTCGGTGCTCATGACATCCGAGAACTGGGAAACCAGAGTATGGGAAGAGCCGCCAAAGATAATGTCATCGACATAGATCTGACGAAAGCAGAAGGTCGATGCCATGACGGCGGATGAACAAGGTCTTGTCAACTTTACCCATCTCAAAACCATGACTTATCAAGTAGGACTTAAGCCTCTCATACCAAGCTCGGGAGCCCGCTTAAGTCCATCTGGCTTTGAAAGCTTGAAGACATGGTTAGGGTATTTGGGGTTCTCGAAACACGAGGTCGTCGGACGTAGACTTCCTCCTCAATAAGGCCATTGAGGAAGGCACTCTTCACGTCCATCTGGTAAAGCTTGAAACCCTTAGAAGTCGCAAAGGCAAGCGTGATTCTAATGGCTTCAAGTCGAGCTCTGAGGGCAAAGGTCTCCTCAAAGTCTAGACCCTCAACACAGGAAAACCCCGAGCTACCAATCTCGCCTTGTTTGGGATGATTACCCCATCCTCACTCTGCTTGTTCTTGAACACCCACTTGGTTCCAATGATATTGTGGCCTCGTGGGGGCTCAACAAGCGACCGCACCTTGTTCCTCTCGAAATTTTCTAGCTCCTCATGCATGGCATTGACCCAAGACTCATCGATAAAGCATGAGAAACATCTTTGGGCTCAAAAGAGGCAATGAAGGCGAGAATGGAGACAGAATTGAGATAAGCGATTTTGAGCGGGTAACACGCTCGAAAAGATCTCCAATGATCTGCTCTCAAGGATGAACTTTCCGAAGTGTCTAGGAGGTCTGGGAGAGATGAAGAAGTGGCCTCTACCTCATGAGCCGACGAGGTAGGAACAGAGCCACTAGCTCCAGAGGAAGCGAAGGCAGGGTCGATCACCTTGAGGTGCGGTGGAAGACGGCACCTCAAGGAGTGGATGAGGGCAGGATCGTAGACAACCGTCATCTCCATCGTCCTCATCATCCACAAAGATGGTCTCGGATGCTCTAAAGAACTCGAGATATCTGGCCTAGTCCCGGACCGCCTCGTCAAAAGTCACCTCGTAGGTCTCTACCATTTTGCTAGACTCGCAGTTCCAGACCCTATAAGCCCGCGAAGAAGTCGAGTAGCCTAGAAAGATACCGTCACAGGAACGTGACTCGAACTTGTCTAGGTTCCCAGACTTCAAGATAAAGCACTTGCAACCAAACACACGAAAATGAGAGACGCTGGCTTTCGCCTCAGATCTCGACTCATAAGAAGTGCGGTGTAGGAGTGCCCAAGAAAACTCGATTCAAACATGGCACGCAATGCAATGGCTTCACCCAAAACTTCCTCGGTGTAGAGTACTCATCAAGCATCGTCCTGGCCATCTCGACCAAGGTACGGTTCTTCCTCTCCACAACGCCATTTTGCTGAGGGACGTATGGAGAAGAGAACTGGTGCTCTACACCTGTCTCACCGCAGAAACTCTCAAAGTAGGAATTCTTGAACTCCGTGCCATTGTCATCATGGATCGCTCGTAAGGCACCCGGAGCTCAACAGACGACCTACTAAAAGACCTCGAAATGTGTAAATGTCTCGTCCTTCGAGGCTAAGAAAAACACCCAAGAGTACCTCGAGAAGTCATCGACCACAACAAGAACATACCACTTCCTCCTGCCGATCAAGATTCGAGCCGGTCCAACTGTGTCCATGTGGGCAAATCCGTCCTGCATCGGTCATAGTAATCTGGATCGAGGATGAGAAGCGGCAACCATCTTGCTTGCGTCTTAAGCATGGAGTGCAAACAAGATCTTTGACCATCTTGAGTTTGGCGGACCACGAATGAGATCATGGTCGCTAACTTTCGGGTCAAATGGTCAAATCAATATGACCAAGTCTCCTATGCGTAAAGAGAGATCGCGGGACTCGAAGCAACTAAACACCGAGAGGATCGCCAAAGACTCGGAGAAATCAAGACGAAAGATCCTCCCATAACGAGAAATCCCGCAAACCAGACTACACGAAGAGTCAAGAATTTTGCAATTGTTTTTCTTAAAGCTCACCTCGAAACCGTCATCAATAAGCTGAGAAACGGAAAGCAAATTGTACTGCAGCTTACTAACCAAGGCAACATCCTTAAGAATAAAAGAAGCATTAATACGCGACAACCTTTGGCGATGACGCGCCCGCACGAAGCGCCTCCGAAGGTGATCGTCTCATCACCGGAGCGCGGCTAGGGAAGAGAACCAACGGAGTCTCCGGTCATATGACGAGAACAACCGAGTCTACAAGCCAAACCTTCTCCTTCCCTACCCGCTAACTGAGTCAAGCAGAGTAAAGTCTCGATCTTGGGATAAATCAACAATGATTTTGGCACCCAATCTTGAGTAACACGTCGAGCGATGAAGTAGTCAAGCCCGACCGACCTCTATCTACTCTCGCTCTCTGTCACTCACGCAGAAGGTCTAAGAGCAGACCAAGTCGTTCTTTGAGTCCGATCGCTATGAAGGAGCGAGTCGAGCACCTGCAACAGATCGAACACGCCATGGTAGCTATCTCGATGGGGAAAACGAGATCTACCCTCGGACGGCGGAAGTCACGATCGAAAGCGACATGAGGACGAAAACCGAAAACTTCGGAAAAGCCAAGTCCTCGATCTTTGCACAAACCCATCGAAGAAACAAGCCTAGACCTCGTGTTGGTCTTAGGTGCACTCAAGGTCCGGGGCCGACCAGAATGCGCCTAAGAGACTCAACATGGTCTCTACGCGATCTTGGCGCTACCAAGCATCGATCGATCGTGTGTCCATCCTTCGACGAAGGTGCGGTGATACTTCACCTTCCGAGAGGTAGAAGCGACATGTGAAATTACCTTCTCGTCGAAATCCCGGACATAGCCCGCCGACTTGAAATGGACTTTCTCGGTCCTGGCTCGGTCTCGATCACACACAGTGCTATGGGTGCGAGCACGGCGGTGGATGCTTCCTCATGTCCTCAAAGAAGTCATATCCTAGACCACGATTAAATCTGCAAATCTTAGATTGGTCTAGAATAAGATTGAGCTTCTTCTTGCCTCCTACAAATCTCTCGAGAGTGTTCATAAGGTCTTGACACTCCGAAAGAGAGAGGTGCAAGAAGAGCGGGGAAGAAGAGAAAGCAGAAGGTAAGGTAGCAAAAGAAGAACCAAGCGAGAGGGAAGAATGGCTTGTGCACGCCACCGACTCAAGGGCAGATCCTCTGCTAGCCGGTTGGTTAACGTTGCTAAGCGTCTCATCCTTACCACAGGGCTTCTCTCCTTCTCCACAATCATATTGCAAGCACAATGTGGCTTCTCTAGAAGATCCTTAGTTAGCTTCACACATTTCTCATCCAAAGCAATCAAGTCGATTTTAGTTTGTTACACTTAATGCATGGTGAGCTAACAGGTCCTTAGAAGCAAACCGAGCCAACTTCCTTTCATGATCAATCATATCTTGAAAGCTGTTTGGAGACGACCTCAAGTTCAATGATTAACTTAGGACAGTTCAAGCATGAAACAATCGGCTCAAGTAAAGAAGCTTGTAGTTCAACAATTTTATGATCTGCCTGTTTTAAGTTCATCTTCAAGTTATTGCAATTTTCACAAGACTCAGGCGGATCAAGGAGCATGGCATAAGATCCTCTAGCAAAGAATGTCCTTACCCTCACATGAGGTGGGAGAAGTAGTCTCATCGGTAATAAGTAGGGTAATGACCATCCTACTCAACTCTAACTCGACAAGCGGACTAACATTCTCCACCTTAACACTATCAAGTTTGGAGGACACACTATCATGTGAGGTCCTTAACTTCTCCATATCAACCAGCAAAGCAGAGCATGTATCACAATCATCACTAGAAGGGGCAGATGTAAGAGCAATAATCTCTAGTGACAGTCTATCTATTTCCTTCTCTAACTCAGCACACCTAGCCTTAGCTTTAGCATGAAAACCTCCTAGCTTAAGAAAAGCATGATTGAGCTGTTCGTAGGTGGGATCTACCTCGTCCGTGTCGGAGTACAGCTCGCTGTCGCTGAGTTCGCCCTCGAGGGCCATGAAGCACATGCCGGAGAAGTCGTCGCCGCCATCCTTGGGCTCTTGGTCACCCGTCCCGTCATCGTCGCTCCATCCCTCCACCTCGCTGAGGTCGAGGTCGTCGAAGGCGGTGAGGACGCGGTGGAAGAGCTTCTTGGCTTTGCCAAAGTTGCGGAACTTCTTCTTGCTGGGCGTCTGAGCTGGAGGCTTCTTGTTGCGGTTCTTGTCGGTGTAGTCGTTCTTGCCCGAACCGCCGTAGTCGTTCTTGCCCTTCTCCGCTTGGGGCGGTTGCTCGGATGTGGTTGGGGCCACCACACTCGAAGCAAATCACGGGTCCTCCTCTCTTCTCGCCCCTCCTCCTTTGTAAGCGTGGGAGAATCTTGAGCAAGGAGGGCAAGTCGCTCATCCACAAGTTGCTCTAATCGATCATCGCTTATGTCACGAGAGCAAAGGGAGAAACCGCAAGAAGAATCGGAAGAAAGCCGGAAGAAGAAAGCTGGATTGGTGACTAAGGCCATCGATCGTGACTTCGACCGACGAGAGACAACGTCAATCTCGTGAGTCTTGAGGCGCTGTACGCGCATCAAGAGTCGGTCGAGAGGTCTGTCGTGTCTTTGATGGTGGTCACTTTCATCTCCCAAACACGCAGACGAGTCTGTGAGCATCGGCGAGCATTGTCCGAGTCGGGTATGTAAGACCGACCGCTCGGAGGTTGCTCAAGATCTTGTGAAAACGTCTGAAGCACTCATCTAGGGACTCACCAAAGAAGCATCTCAAATTTGTTGTATTCTCGTTTGAACCGGTCTGTCGAACCGTCTTGATCTGGGTGGTGCCCTCATGGTATCGTCGAGGTCACCCGATATCGTAGGCGGACGACAGTGAGATATGCTTGATCAAACTCACTACGACTCAAACCCCGGATGATGATGTTCCTTGCCTTTGCATTCGCCTCAACATCAACCATGTTCCGGCATTGATGTTCTCATCGGCAGAACAATGAATCGAACCTTGACCTTTCGCCAGATGGCATACCGGCTCGGATGTATGTCTCCATTCGGCTCTTCCGAAGGGTAATCGATGCCATCGAAAACAAAGCGGCTTGGTCGAGTACTTGTCCATCGCCACGGCTCTTGAGACCGGTTAAGATCTATTGAAAAGAGCTAACTGCTCGATACCAATTGAAGGACCGGAAGGCGACTAGAGGGGGTGAATAGGAGCACCGAAACTTTTTCGCAAAGAATGGATTCAACTTATAAATCACTCCAATAGCTATGAGAGCTATGAAGATCAATGATTAAGCACAGAGGAAGTCTTATGTTGAATCCACTCCTCACCTCCAAAGCTCAGCAAACAAAAACGAGGAATAGCCGAACAAAAACAGGACAATCGGTACAACCGCAGGCAAATGGCCGGTTGTACCGCAGTCCCTAAGACAACCGAAAGAACGGCGGTTGTACCGAGATCGAGACAACCGCAGTGTTAAGCCCGGTTCATCCGATTGTCCTGGAACAGGCAAAATCCGCTCGGGTTTCAAAACGAAAATCAACGTAACTTTTGAACCGCTTGGCCAAACTCTACGAGATTTGAACCACACCTTCCTAACGATACTAGGAACCTATTCCAATCAAAAATTTCAGAGATCCATTCCAAGGTTCCTATCTTTTTGCATTTGAACGAAGAAGGATGCTGGCACCGCAAGAACAAACCTCTAATCCAATCACTTGCTCGTGGATGATTGATGATCTAGATCACCCTAGATGTATTCCCACACGTCATAGCAAGGTAGATTGGGGCAAGAAACAACCAGAGAAACAAAGGATCAAGAAATCTTCAAAAAGAGGTCATCGAAGAAAGAAATGACAGAGAGTTCAAATATGAAACAAACACCATCTCATATTGATCTAGAGGAAGAGAGATACATGATTGATACAAGAGGAATGATTACAAGCTTTCATCTCATCCTCTCCCACTCTCAAACCTCAAGAACACACACTCATCCATTCTTGAGGAGGGAAGCAACGAAGGGACAAGCGGGGAGCACCCACCGCCTCCACCAACACCCTCAACCACTAAAGCCTAAAGCAAAAACAACCACTAAAGACTCTTTTGACTCTAGCAAACCCTAATTCCTTTTCAAGTGCTCAAGAGGGCATGCAGCCCTCCAATCCTTTATATAGCCTTGGCTAACGGGTCTCCTCCCATTACGCCCGCTTAAGTCCAACGGAGCCCGCCCGCTTGTGCGACCTTGCGACTTTCGATTCGCCTTCTTCGCACCTTCCGGAAGCTTCCGCTCCTTGTCTCGCAAGCCTCCTAACCACCTCGAGTCCACGTCGTCTTGACACATCGACCGTTCGACCTCGGCGCCACTGCGCCTAGTCCAGTCCACCGTGTCTCGCCACGACTCCGCTCGACGTCCTGCAGCCACACAGACAAGAAACACGAAACCGGGAACAAGTTCTTCACAACTTGACCCAACGTTAGCTCAAACATGCAATATGCAACACATATGCATGAACACACCTGGATATGACCTATCCCAAAACTCAAATCACCAAAATGGCCGAACCTCACAATACAATCGGATAATCGCCATATTACCAGCGGATCAACCGCACTCCGGTCGTACCGCTCCAATACCTGCGGTCGTTCCGATTTCCAATGAAGACCAGAACTCGAAAAAAAACACCTTCTCTGAAATTCTTCAACCGCCATTTACCAATCGGTACAACCGCCCTGCGGTCGTACCGCCCATCACACGCCGGTCGTTCCGATTATCCTGACAGCCCTGATTGACTTCACGAAAACGCGTGAACCGCGCAACGACAAGGTCCGACCACACAAACCAAACTCGACTGACCTAAAACCTTTGTCAATTACTCATCACTCACACGGGACGACCTCCACATGGTCTCTCAACCAACCATATATCTTTGTTTGCAAGCAGCCGAATGTGTTTTGAATCCCCGACTACAACCACCATAGCTTTGTGATCCACCACTACTATACTATATGCGCAACTCTAAGATGAAAATTAGCCAAGTTGCAATGGTAAGGGATGACCATGATAGAGTGCATCATTTTACATCGGATGTTCTTCTATCTCCATACCATTTCACATTTGCGACATAATTAAACTATATTCAAGTGGGTTTGATCATCTTTTGTCACAATAAACATATCAGAACTGCGCGTTCAAACCAAGTTTAGCTGTAATAGTTTCGCACGCCGAAACCATGATGGATTTCTTAGCAGGAATTTGACTACTCACAAGTGGCGTTCATTTGAATATTTGTCCCTCAAGGCACCATCTATACCTTCTTTTGTCAACAGAACGCAAGCCAGAGACAAATAAACTGACAATAGAATAATTTGGTTCTTAAGCCAATCAAACGGTTTTGAATCAGGCCTCGCATTATTCTAGTTAATCTCGGGCCGTATCTTTAGTTAATCCCTGCATCTTATTATAATCGGCCTCGGGATCTCTGCGGCAGTCACATGCATCACGACGTTTAACAACTCGACTGTAGTAATACTCATTTGCAATAACAAATCGAAATCCACAAGGTAAATATATATGATTGTCAAAACCAATTGGTTAGTGCCATTCTTGAGCTAGAATCTGGTGATTTTTCATGTACTCTCAAGAACTAGTCGACCTGAACTATCGATTCAACGACTTAATTACCCCCGGAAGGCCGGAACACGTTGCCATTGAGTCACTGAAGCACTGTAGCAGATCCGAAATGTGCAATATATACTGGTGTCCTAAAAATAAAATCTACCATCTTAGCTTGCGGCCTTGCGTTGCCAGCTACCACTACTGCCCAAATCAAGATTATGTTTGTGTTATGCTCCCCTTCCCCGCAATTACCGTCGAAAAACGGTTCTTGATTATAATTTATAAATTGCTCGAGGGACTCCCTCTTAATCATTCACCGGGGACATTATGAACCAAGTGTACGAATGAGCAGATCTTCGAGGAATATATAGTAATAAATAGTAGATTAGGTGCATCTTATGAGTTATTCTAGTACAAGCCCTCTGTACTTGTTTAATCAAGAAATCATGGAAAAAGTTGGCCTCTAGTTATTTACTCCTCCTGCTCAATCATTTGGGCAGGAAATGGGAATCCATGGGCGTCCAATTAGTGCTCATTCTTGCAGGTCTTCCAATTTTTTGCAAGTTTTGGTACAGCAACACAACAATGGCAACACAAGTTGAGCACCCCTGACATGCCAAGTGATGCTTGCGGCTTGTCAGTTACCAAAGGAGTGCCACGCTGTCGCTACGTCAGATAAACTCATATGGTTATCTGACTATCTCCAATCGGTGTGTTCCTTTTACGTTGGTGTTTGTTTGTAGTTGTTGGATCTGAACTTACAGCATAAAGTTTGGTGGATCTGAACATAGAATAGGAAGGACTTGCCTCATATATATATATATATATATATATATATTCCCTCTATGAGATCAATGATTGCTGCTGTTTCTACCCATCTCGGTTTTCTTGTCGGCCTCCTCGCCTAGAACATCAAATTTTTATCAGAAAAACCGTACCTACAATCAACCAATTCTCATTACAGACTCCGTGAAACAGTTAGCAAACGGTGCTTTCAAATCCGCCCTATTACTCAGCAGTGCTCCATTCCTCGCGTGTTTGCGCCACCCTCCCGTAGGCCACAGTACAGTGATTCACAAGTCATCGAGGCCTCTGAATCTCTGATCGGCCGCAATTACAAACAATTACGCCGGCCGGTGCCATGGCCACACGGTTCATCGGCCAAGTTGGCCGTGCCGTGCTGTACCGTTAAATTCCTCGCACCAACATGAATGCGGCGATACGACGAGCACAGTGCTGCGGGCAATTGCGAGGAACATGGCAGCGGTACGTCGCCGGCAATAGATCCTATTCCATGACACTTTTGACTTTTACTGTACTGGATGCATGCACTCATCGCCCTACGATTCTACAGCGGCAACGGCAAAGGCGATGAATCGCCGCGGCCTCACAGCGCACAGGTCAACTTCCTAGTCTGCCAAAGCTGGAAGGACGATAGAAAGTAAAGTCCGTCTACGGGACGATAGAAAGTAAAGCTCGTCTACGTGCTACAAAAGTTACTGCTAGAAACTGTGTATGATCTTGCACTCGGGCAGTTATTAAGTGTGCGTACAGTGTCCATGTAAAGCAAAGTTACTAGTTTCTGAACCATGTCTCCCTCAAATCTCTTGTGTGTTGTAACTACTAACTGCTAACATCCGTTACCCCTTTCTAATCGGTTGTCTCTGAAGAAGGAAAAGAAAGAAATGTTAAGCTGCTGCCACTAAAGTCTGGAGAACTGCGATGTTAGGCACAACGCAGGCTTTGCATTTCTGCCTTTTTCCAAAGAAGAAAGGTGACCTACTTACTGCTAGAACTCGTATGTTGCATTGCTGTTTTGCATTTGCAGCAGTAGTTGAAGTGCTCTGTCTGAGCTTTGAGGTGAAGTTTGGAACAAATACAGTACTGGGGCTTTGGGGTTGAAAAGCTAAAGCATACGATCTGTTTGTGTAGCGAAGGAAGGGGAAAGGAAACTTTGGTGTGGAACTGTGGGAGATCACTTTGTACGAGTGCTACTGTGGCCTTACAAGTGTACGCTGTAGCAGCCGTGGAAGGCTCAACATAAAGCTTCTTCTAGACCTAACATGCAACCAACGAAGATTTGTTTTTGTGGAATAGTGTACTTCGGCTGTGCAAAGAGAGAGAGAAAAGTCCTTTATTCGTTTCACTAATTCTTAAAGGGCAAATTCCGGGGTTTTACTTTTCCTACTGAGTTCTTTCATTGACATGTGGGTCCAAACCCCACCTGTCAGGGGGAGAGCCAGTGGCAAAAGCAAGACGAGGGCACCATTTCTAAAATGAGTACATAAATACATTTACAAATCTAGTTTCTTTTAACACTAGAGAAACTATCATGTGGCTAAAGGCCAAGGTTTAAATCCTGTCAACTATGCATTAGGTGGGATTATTTGTGATCTTTTTAAGATAATCCCATAATCTGTCGGATGCTGATTTGAAAACTACGAAGTAAGCAATCACACCTGTTAGGAGAGGAGAATTCAGGCTAACTGATGGGATCTGAATACGTATCACTAGGATTTCAAGATGGGCCCTGCGGGTTTGTCAACCGTGTAAGCCGATATATCTCGAAACACCCAATTGGGCCACGACGCAGGACGGGCCCGAGACGCCTAAGGTACCTAAAATTTCCAAGCCGACTCCACGGAGACCATTAGCCAACTACAAAAAAAATTCAGCACTTGCATGATCAGCTGGGCTACCCGCATAAAGCCCAGTCCTTAGCCCATGTAACATCACTTGTCCAGGTCGATGCCACACAGGCAAGGTGCAAACTGATGGAAAACGCCATGGATATGATACTCCCTACCTTAGTATGTGTGATGATGTTTCACAATATCACATCTTCGACTTCTAAAAGTATCAGTTCATGCCAGAATAATTGTAACAGCAATCCTACACCAGAATCGCCAATGAAAATGCAATGCAATCTAAACCAACGAGGTAATAGTAGATTTTGGCACATTTGAGTCGCTGCTGATAGCAAAAAGGTTGGCATAACAGGTATCCTTGACAGTAACACAATGAATGAAAGGGGAACACTTGGAGATGGGATAGTTTCCTACAAACGGACCAGACCAAAACATCATCACTGAAGAACAAACAGTCTACTCGTCCTCCTGGCTACGGAGCCTGGCAAGCTTGTTGGTGACCACGATGTCCAGCTGCGCAGCGCGCTCAACGATCTCCTTGCGCTTCTTTGTGGAGACGTTGTGGGCGATCTCAGCACAGTAGGTCCTGTGTGTAGGAGAGACATTGTATTAGTAAAAGCCCCGCTATTCCAAACTGACATAGGCAACATATAAGAGTGACGTTGAATGACAGAGAACTGGCAGCGCCGGGGAGAATCAGCTTGGTAAATACATACCTGTTGTGCATCATGAGCAACTCCAGCTCAGACACATTGTGCACCACAAACTTCTTGAATTTGTTAGGAAGGTAGTGCCTGGTCTTCTTGTCAGAACCATAACCAATGTTGGGCATCAAGGTGCATCCCTTGAACTTCCTCCTGACACGGGAGTCAATACCCTTTGGCCTGCGCCAGCTTGGCTGCACAATGATCAACAGAAGTAGAAATTAGTCATTGCAAACAAGCAAAATAGCATGATCCATGAGATAATAATGAGAGTTGCATACAACTATGCAAGTATATCAAGCCACCTCAAAAAAATTCATCACATGCTCACGAGACATATATTAGTGACCACAGATGTAGCAACATGCCAACACTCACACAGGTAGTACCATAATCCATCCACGGAACAGTAGGGAAACTAAATATCAACAGCACAAAAGAAAATTAGCAAAGTAACAGCAAGTAGATATTCTTATTTAAGCTAGAGTCTGGCTAACAACTTAAAAAAGCTCAGACTCAAGAACACTTGCACCACCCACAATACAAAAAAGGCTTCGGTACTTTCAACGATTTTACAAATACAATTAGAAGCTTGCTAAAATGGACACAAGAAACGATTTCACAAATACAATTAGAAGCTTGCTAAAATGGACACAAGAAATGGTTATCCTGCACGAATGGTCCTTGTTGTTAGAATACTACAATTGCAATGGTCTACATGACAGCAGTTCTCCTGTATTCAAGCCAAATACCTATTTGCTAAAGCCTAAAAGCGAGCACACTTAAAATAAAAAACAAAACCACGAACTATCATAATTCAGTATTCATTCAAAAACTCTAATATCAGAAAATATGAATAGAAGCACTAAACTACAAAAAACAGGATGTGTTACACAAATGGCAATATATGACTCCCATGTCTCATTGTACTGGTGAACGACCACAGCAGTATTAGGAATTAGACTCCAAAATTGCATCAAATAACAGTTTCTCAGTAGATACCCTAGGGTTCATTGTCTGTTGCAGCCCCAAAATTCAAGAATGATAAAAGCTATCAGTCTAAAACATCATGCAATAGGGTAAATTTAATTTACATAAAAGCGTGGATAAATGAAAGGAAACTACATTCAGCTATGGCAAAAGTGGCATCAATTTTGCTGTGCACAGTACAAAAAGGCAGTCATCACAGAGCCAAATGCTCCCATGTATCAAAACCAAAAACCATTGTCCCAAATAAAAAATGCCATCTTGCTAGTTGCAAGATAAATAATCATGGGATGGGAGCCCAACTCACAACCTATCCCCCAAGCAGTAAACATACTACCATTGTACCACACATTTGTTGTCACCAAGTATTATAATATTTCAATAACTTATTTGTGCTACTATGTATACAAAGATCACCAGGGCACAAAGGCACAACAAATCGGCAAAAACGATCACTCATGATGAGGAAGAAATCCATCCATCGTATACTAAACTAAACAGCAAGGGTCTACCGACGCAACCAACGAACATGACTGAGCGAGGCAGCGTGACCTCAACTTCACGTAGATTTGCGCGCCAAGAAGAAGGCAACAACGGGAGGACGGCCAAAGATTCCATTCCAGAAGAGAAAGAAAAAAAGAGGGTGCAAATTTGTCACCTTGAGGCACTTGTAGCGGTCGCTCTGGGGCCTCTTGAACTGCTTGACCCGCTTCTTCACGATCTTCTTGTTCAGCAGCGGCACCGCCATCTCTTCTGATCTGCCGCAAAAAAAACAGAAACAGCACGCGGAGTTGAGACGAGATCCAAGAGGAAACAAGCAAGAAAACAGCGGAAAAAATCTTGGTACCGAGAGCGAACGGGACGGGGCGAGGGGAAGAAGCGCGACTCGGCGGCGGAGAAGGCGCTCGAGGGATGGGGAAGGGGTCTTATACGGCTAAACCCTAGCGAGTGGGCTCTGATCAGATCGACGGCTAGGATCGAGGATGCTGTGACCGGACGGTGGGATCAACTTGTATCTGTGAGGGAGTGAACATGTCGCGGACTCTCGGGCGAGCAAGAAAAAAGCCGAGTTGGTATCACAAACTGGGCTGGATCTGCTAGCAAATGGGGGCAACCTTACTTTGGAACGAATGCATGGCCTCAAGCCAGGTTGGCCCAAAGCATTCAGGTGTTCCTAGCTACCAGGTCACCTTTGTTATAAAAAAAAGCTAACAGGTCACCACTCTTCTTGTTCAGCATCTTCGTCTCCTTCTTCGGTGAGGTTGCAGTTTCCTTGAAATAAAAGAAGGGTGTGCCTACGCCACGCTATACCGTCGAGGAGCATCAAACATTGGTTTGGCATCTAGCAATCGAACAATTTCGCTGCTATTTTCCTCGTTTCTTCATTGTTATCGTCAAGCTTTTTGCAGCTTCTCATCTCAGTCTTCCTGCGACGCGATCACGAAACTTCGCCGCCGGCTTCCCCGTCATCCTCCAGCGCACGTGGGAGCGCGCGGGCCAGCTCCTCGCCGTCTTCCTCCGTCACGTGCGTAGGAGCGCCACCCCTCCCCCTACCGTCGTAGCTCCACGGCCCTCCTCCGCCTCGCCACCCCCTCCTTTCTCACCGGTGGCCGGCGGTGACCTCGCTGTGCCACCGTCTCCCCTGCCACCCTCACCCCGTCCAACCTAACATTCTCTAGCGCTGATACCTTATCGTGCCTCCCTCCACCGCCGCCCACCGCTCGGCCTCCCTCTACAACCAGGGGAACCGGTGAACTCGTTAGGAGCAGCGAAGCCACCGCTCCTCTAGCCAGAGCTCCGAAAAGAGTATACCGTTTTGTAGTTATACTGTCGAGCTGTATTTCGTTTGGTAGTTTTTCTCATAAAAGAATGCAAACTCATAGTCAAAGCTGTTCAATCAATATGTAAAGGATCTTTACCTCGCAAGATCTGTACATCTCGTGACATTTAGGAAGCTGTTGTGTTCTCTAGCGTCTCATGGTCAGACGAGTAATGATAACTTTTTTTGTTGTTGTTGGAAGGAAGGGATTTTCCAAACGAGGGCGGGTTTTCCACGTTTCCATGTAACCGCAGATATTTTCCACGTATGCACCATCCGGATCGCTACCGAGATTTAGAGTCGTTGGTCTAAATGACACTGTTGACGTCATTATTAACGAAATTGACCGTCTATACGGCGTAATGCCAAAATTGGCACAACGGACGTGTCGGAGGCCAACATGCGTCCACGTCTGTGCCTCCCGCGCTCGGATTCCATCTCGACCGCTGCCTAAGGGGCCAAACGACCCCCGTGCCACCACATCGTCGCCCCCCCCATCCCCCCAAAAAAAAAGCCGCCACATGGTGCGTCCACACCCCTCTCACCTGGATTGCCACCTCTGACATGCCCTTGGCGCCCAGACGCCTCGCCACATGTCAAAAATAGCACATTCGTGCCTTGGGGGCACAGACGTACTGTTGACCGGGCCACGATGATGCGACATCGGTGACATGGCGGTGAACGCAAGAAGCACAAACATGGACGCATATCGGCCTTCAACATGTCTGTTGTGCCAGTTTTAGCATTATGCTGTGTGAATGGCCAGTTTTATTAATTACGGTGTTATTTAGGCAAAAAAAAACTCCCGAGATCTGTGTTGCACTCGGGGAAAAGGTGTACTAGGGGGAAGAGTTGGATTATGCACCGGTTTATCTTCCTCTCTTTCATTTCTCTCTCTTCTTCCTTCCTCTCTCTCACCTCCGGCGAGCCGCGTCGTGCCCGGAGGACGCGCCGTCATGGCTACGAAACTCTTTTTCGTCTCGCGGATCCGAGTGAGAAATCAAGAGGAACCCAAAATGAACTCAGTCCTTCTCCCCCAATTCTTTGGCACAGCAAGAAAAATTGCACAAAACGTCAGATTTCCACAAACTTTTCCGGATCCAAATTTTGCACAAAACGTCAGGCTCGCACAAATTTTGCACATTTTCGGATCCACATGAGGCAAAACATGGGAGATTTGTTCAAAAACTGCGAATTGGAATATTCACCCGATCTAAACATATTCAATCCAAGAGGTAGAATACAGAAATCAATTCCAATTCGCAAAAAAAAAAAAAAAAATCACAACCAGGGTGGTGCACAACCCCGTGGACGAAGAAGCCGCCAGGTCCGGGCTACCCGTTGCCCGCCGCCGGGTCCGGGCTACCCGTTGCCCGCCGCCGCGGGTATCGTCGGATCCGAGTCCGACGTCGCCGGCCCAGACGAAGGAGGCAGCCGCTGCGCGTATCGTCGGATCCAATCCCAGCGTCGCCGGCCCGGACGCCGAAGGAGGCAGTCGCCGAATCCGAACGTACCACCCTTTTTGCACAGTGAAACTAGGTCTACGTACGTGCCAAGGTCCATGCGAGTAGGGGCGGAGATGGACCTCGGGCTGGGAAAAATAGTAATGGAAAAATTTAGTAATTATATCCCCAAAAAACAGTATGCAGTGGAGAGGCCCTATGCTTCCTGGCCGGCCCGAGACAGTCGGCCTAGCACCCTCTCTCTCGAGCGGGCCGAGCGGCCGAAGCAAAGGCAGGAGCCAGGAGCTGCGCTTGCGCTCATTCGCTCATTCCCCAACCCCAAGCATCTTCTCAATTTCCCCTCCCTCCCGAGTCCCGACCTCTGGCTCCTCCTCCCCTCCACGGCGGCCGACGCCTCCTACCTGGCTACCTCTGGCTCCTCCCTCCCCTGGCGCCTCCCCTTCTAGCGATGTCGCCACATCCCGCCCGCTCGGCGAGCAGATCTGCGCGGCCGCTCGCGCCTTTGGTCAATCATCGCCGGTTCAGCTCAGCGCCTCCTCGCCGGCCAGATCTGCGCCCAGCCCGATCGCTTCATTGCTTCCTTTGCTTTCAGCGCCAGCTCCTTCTTTGGCGTCATTGCTCGAGATCCCCTGTGGGTGGGGTACGTGTGGGTGTGGCCGCCGCAGCTCGACCTCTGGCCATGCATGTTTGTCGGTCTTGGTCTTGTGGTGCCGCCATGTCAACTTCTTGTTGGTTATGCCCTTGCGCCCTTGCTTAATGGCAATCGTTACTACTTACTAGCAAAGCAAGGAAGCCGAGATTCGGTGATTTGGTGAGGCGAGGCTTGTATAGTTGTATGAGTAAATGAGTTCTGAGTTAACTACTTAAGTACTTAATACTTTGGCAATTGATATAACACATTGGATTGTATGAGTTAATGAGTTAATTAGTTATGATTTATGACTTATGATTTATGAGTATGATTCAATGTATGACATATGACAGTATGACAATGTATTAACTTTCTATTTGAATATTTGATGTACTAGAATTAGAAATACATGATGAATATGACCAAGACATTGGCGTCTTATTTTCCATCGCAATCCAATCAAACCCCGGAAACAATAGGAACGGGAGGTAGTAACGCCCCACAAAACAATCTCCGTGTTGTGCTTAATCCGGATGACATTGTTGCCGATCCCAGGCTACCTCGTGCTAGTGGTATGTTACATTCTTATTTCGTAACTTGCATTAAAAATGACATTGTGGTCTTGTGTCCCTGATTTACATATGCAATTTTACCTTTGTAGGTTCCGGTTCTCGTACTATTGTTGATGAAGATATGATAGGATCAAATGAACCAAATCTTTGTTAATTAAGCAAAAAATATCTTGTGCTAGTGGTATGTTACATTCTCTCTCTTTTTTGGCTATGTTTTATCTATTTTGTCGTATCGTTAAACACCGAATTCAAATTTTATTTCGATTGTGCATTTGTGTTGTACTTTTGTTATACCTCAGTGTTGATAGTATTTGATGTTAGTTATAGACTTATAGCCATTTAGTTTTGGGCCTGAGGCTCTCTCAAATCCTGGCTCCGCCACTGCATGCGAGGCTGGAGCGCAATATATATTCGGACTCAGAGACGACCGACACCGACTGGTCGGCAGCTGTCTGAGACTTGCATGTGTATGGTGTACTTGTACACGCGTGTAATGTAGCGATACGTGTACATATACACACATGACAAAGTCAGGACCATTTCCCGAATTTTTGGCCGTATTGACGTATTTTTGGCCCGTATTTACAAGAATGATAGTCGCCATTCATTTTTTTTGTTGCAAAAATAGCGTCTTACCGCGCACGGCCACTGTGCGACACACCCTCTTCAGCCACCACGTGCCCTCCTCCTGCACGGCCGATGTGCGACGACTCCTCCCGCATGGCCACTGTGCGGTGGAGGTGGCGCTATGCCGTGCAGCTTTTCTCTCTCTCCAGAAATTAGGGTTCCAGCGGTGTTTGTTGTTTAAAATATAGCAAATGAGTTCAAAAAAATATGAAATTTTATGTGAATACTCATAATACAGTGTACTTACTTGTGTAATTTTTCCATAATTTTATTCATTCTGAAATTTTCTCGCAATTTTTAAGTGTACTGTTTGTAGGAATTTGTAAATATAGAAAATAAGCTCCAAAAATTTTGAATTTTGTTTTGAAGGCTCCTTACACAGTGGAGTTGATTGTGTAATGTTTATACAATTTTATACGTGCTATGAAATTAAAAAAAAAATGGATTTTAAGTTTCAAAAATTAGGGTTTCATGAATTCTAACACAAAATACTCATAATCGGATATGAGGGTTTCCAATGGAATTGTAATGTACGTTTTCATACATAAAATAGACGACATTTCAAACATTACATAATATACGTACAAATATAGCAAAACAAAATACATCATAACATGGGATACAATATGGCTCACTTGTTTGAGCCACTACTCTCCGCTCACTACGTCTGCTTGCGCGGCCTTGTTTTGCGTTGAGCATGTCCTGTGAGATACGTTAGCCGGTCCGGAGAGCACGTGTCGGATCAGAGGGGGTACGGAGACCACTGAGTTTGTTAAGTGGGCGGAGGTGCACCAGTAAGATGACTCTGCTGAGTCTGGTAAGCATACATGTCGTCCTGCTGAAGCATGCCGAACTAGGGGCCACCTCTAATGAATTCATGAACGACAGACTGTATAAATTCACTATCGAATTGTCTGCCCCCAAGGTACAATGTCTGCAACTCCAGTCGTGCAGATGAGCTCTGGCCTTGGACGTACGGTGTGCCAGCCAACCCGGAGGAGCTTTAGCCTTGAACGTACTGTGGGACAACGAACCCGGAGGAGCTCTACCCTGTGTACGCTCCAAACCCTAGTTGCCATGGTTCAAACCCTAACAGCGTGTACTGCTTCCTGGTAGGAGCTGGAAGGCCCGTATCCTCATCATCAATGTACGTGAACTGGTCGTCACCCCTGCGGTCAACTGTGTTGGAAATATGCCCTAGAGGCAATCATAGAGATGATTATATTTCATTATGTTCATAACATTGGATAATATGTTATCATGTTCCTAGAATAATATCGATAATATTTATTATCAAGTATGTGACTTGATTGTGAAACTCTATATTTCTGCGATGATTATTCTTAAACGTTCCCTGGTCGAAAACATATGAATAGACTAGCATATGTATTGGTTGATGACTATGTTTCACGGGTCATACATATGGAGATATCAAACCAATAATATGGACGCATGTTAGAGAACATGGTGTTGGATAAAACCCACCTTGAGACACTGTTGAGATTGTTATGATTTCGTGTGTTATCAGTTGGTCTCAAGCAATGATGATGTGTAATCCTTAGACCTGATATCAGTATGGTTTTCTACATGTGTAATAGCACTCTTAGGTGTTGCCAAACACTACTCATAACTGGGTAGTTATAAAGGTAGTTTTCGGGTATACTATGAAATGTGCAGAGGGATGAGACTAGTCGGATATGGGATTTACCCCTCCTAACATAACATGAGAGATGTCTCTGGGCCCCTCGTTGTGGTCGGATAAAGAAAGTGCATGGCTATGCCACTAGTGGTCAAAGTGTCGACCACATGAAGTTATTCGACACTTGATCGAGAAAGTATTGAACAGTCCATAGATGACAAATAATCTCACCTGGAGTTCAACCAGATATCGTGAGGCAAAGGGATAACATACAAACAGGTCGTTCAGTTCGACCAGATAGTACGGCTAATATCATTTCTCCACGTGTAGGGATAACCGCTTTCTAGGACCTCCTCTGCCTAGGACCTCCTCGTCCTAGAGTGGTCCTAGAGAAACCTGTCGAGGAGGTCCAATAGGACGTCTCGAAGCTAGTCGATAACTGGTCGTATGTGTAACATCCCAAATGTACAAATGGAACCAAATCTAGGTTTGTGTTTCAAATGTAATTAAATCTAGATGTGTGTTTCAAATGTAACCTAAAATGGGTGTGTGTTTCAAATGTAAAAAAATATGTAGAAATTAAAACTTTTCTCACATCTTGAAACTCTTGAATTTTTCTATAATTCTTATAAAGAGTTGTGGAATTCAAAAACACAAATCTCCTGTTGACTAAAGTCAAACCCTTATTCCACTTGGTCACAAATCTTGTGCCAAACTTTGGAAAATATTTTTCCTTGGTTCTAGGAATGATGTGTGACCCCTCTGAATTATTTCATAATTTTTAGAAATTATTTGATAATTTTTGGAGGCAAGTCAAACTGGTTTGACCTTTGGTCAAACCCTAGAATAGCCCTTGATGAATTTCTTGAGAAAAATGCAGTGTATAAAAATCTCTGAAAATTTTATGTAAGGTTAATCCTGGAGTGAAGAAGCTCTAGTAAAAATTTTGGAATTTTTGGAGTTAGTTTGCTAGCTCTAAAAATTCTCCAAACTCAGCCTTCAAAATTAAACTCAAATCTAGAGCACTGTTCCTTGGGTCCGAGCCACTTTCAAGTGGGTCGAACCCAACCGCATCCCAGCTCAGCCCGAGGCCCTCCCTCGCGTGAGCGTTGTGCACCATTGGATCAAAATCAATGGCCACAACCTCCCCTCTCCTTTCGTCGCCGTCAGATCCAGATCTAGCGGCCACGACCTCCCATCTCTTTTCAGCGTCGTGCGCAACGGCCACGCCCTCCCCTCGCTGTTGTGCGCCATTGGATGCAAATCTAACGGCCACGACCTCCCATCTCTGTTGTGCGCCATTGGATCGAAATCCAACGGTCACGACCTCCCATCTCTGTTGTGCGCCATTGGATCGAAATCCAACGGCCATGACCTCCCATCGCGTCGTGCGCAATGGCCACGACCTCCCACCTCTGTTGTGCGCCATTGGATCGAAATCCAATGGCCACGACCTCCCATCGCGTCGTGCGCAATGGCCACGATCTCCCATCTCTGTTGTGCGTCATTGGATCGAAATCTAACAGCCACGACCTCCCATCGCGTCGTGCGCAATGGCCACGACCTCCCATCTCTGTGTGCGCCATTGGATCGAAATCCAATGGCCACGACCTCCCATCGCGTCGTGCGCAATGGTCACAACCTCCCCTTTCTGTTGTGTGCCGTTGGATGCAAATCCAACGATCACGACCTCCTATCTCCTTTCAGCGTGTGACCTCCCTTTTCGTTTCGCAACCGTTCAATGTGAATCTAACGGCTGCGACCTCCCATTCCTTGTCGGAACCGTGCGATGAAGATCTAGCGGTCGCGACCTCCCCCTTTCCTTTTTAGACCACCCCGGTTCAGATCTAATGGTCACGACCTCCCCTTTAAATATCTAACGGTACATGTCACCGCTCATGGCTGTGGTTGGGCGCGACACGTCGTGTCTACTCAGCTCGAGCCATGCCCTTTCTCTTCCTCTGACCGTGGGCTGCACAAGACTCTGTTCTTCTCCTTCCTCGGTCTCGTCTTGCGTCGCCATGGCGAGGGAGGGTAGTCTGCTGTCATCTCTCAATAGCTCTTTTCTTTGCAAGCATTAAATCTTGGTCGACCTTCCGCCCTTAGTCATGCTCGAATCGCCCCATCCCCTCCGCGTCCTTGTTGAGCCATGGACCGAGCTGTGGGCTAAGCTCACCATGGAACTTAACCCTAGCTCATTGCCTCTGCTCCCCGGCTATAAAAGGTCCCCCTTGTTCCTCCTTGGCTTCCTTTAAACACTTTCTCCTCTTGCTCTCGGTTTATTGAGCTCAAATCACCCCTAAGCCCCTCAGCCGCCATTGTTGCACCTTGAAGCTCCTCGGTGGCAACAGGGTTCCAATGGCTTTTCTTCCACCTCTTTGCTTCCATTTGAGCATCTCATCTCGGTGGACCTTAACCCTAACTCAATTTTGGTTTGCTTCTTTAGGGAGCAATTGAATTTGGTTTTCCCCCTTTTCGGCCGAGTTCATCAAATTTCGTCCTCATCTCTGGTAAGCGGTCTTGTTCTCCAATTGGTTGCTCAGAGACCATCTCTAAGCTTTAATGGAGCTAACCTTACCATTCTTTGGGCCTCTTTTTGCTCAGACCGTCACCTCCTCGGGTTCTTCTTCGGCGCCGGCAAGGTCCTCCGCCACCAGAGCTCCTCAGTCCTACTCGGTTCCTCCCTGCACTTAGGTAACCCCTAGTAGCCCCTAGATGCTTGGCACCCGCTTGAATGGACTATTGCGGAGCTTTCCTTCATGTTTGCTTGTGGCCGTGCGTTACCGCGCCGCTCTCCTCCAGCTCACCGGCTTACAGGCCACCTCGGCGGTGTGAGTGGTACCAAGAAAAGCATCTCTATTGCGGATCTGGTGGTACTCTTGGTTTGCACCGCCGTGGTCCCAATCGCCGGCGGTGAGCCAATCTCCCCGGCGATTCTTTTTGTCGGACGGGGCCGATAATCTAGCAGCCCCTAGGGCCGTCCATTTCAGATCTGTGGCGAAATTTCGCGGTCTCATGGCGTGTGCCTTGTGTGGCGTTCATCGTGAGCCGTCCATCTCGCGATCGACGGTCCTGATCCGCTGCCCGTTCAGCTGAAGTCCCAAAGCGCCATTCAAAGCCGGGCCGTCGGATGCGAAGATCGGCGCCCACGTTCGTTGGATCCACGCAGCAGCTGAGGCGCGTTGCCCCGTTCCTCTTGGGCCATCCGATTCAATCTCAATGGCCCAGGTTCGTCCACGTCGTTTTGATTTTAGAAAATTCCCGGGGGAATTATTTGTAAACTAGAAAAGGTAATAAACTTCAAAAATGCATAACTATTTCATTTTAGCTCCTTTTGAGTTGATTCAAACTTTGTTAGCTCTGGTTTGATTTGGGATTTAATCTAAAAATGGTTGTAAGCTTAGATTGGCTCCAGAAATTGGGTTTGAAAGTTGGTTTAGAAATAGACTTTAAATGTTGCTCTAAAAATTGCATTTAACTTGTAAATTGCATAAGTAATTCTCTATAGATCCTTTTTGAGTGAATCCAATTGTGTTGGCTTCCTCTGTTAGTGTAATAAATGGTAGAATAGGATTTAGGCATGTCACTATTTTCAAAATAATTGTGGGTGTATTTTATTTGTGCTCTTTTGCATGTCTTTGAAAAATCATAAAACATGCATCATAGCTCCAAATGAGGTGAAATCAATTGTGTTATTCATCTCATGAGGTGCTTGATTTACTCTAAAAATCCTAGGTGCAACACCTCTTTGGAAAATTGTGCTAGGGAATTTAATTTGGATGAACAGTAACCGATTTCTATTTTCTAGCATTTTCCAGGCTGAGCAGAATTGTTTTGGCCATAACTTTTGCATTGAGAATCCAAATCAATTGATTCTTGTTGCTAAATTCTTTAAAAATCATGCTCTTACTGCTGCAAAATTTTCAGAGCATTTGGTGAAAGTTTGCTGTTGAGTCTTTTCGGTTTTCCTCGTTCTTATGGGTTCTTTTTCGCTTTTTCGTTAGGTGCCGATGAGTGTGTTGATCCCAAGAGTGTTCCTCTACAGCCTAGTGAGCATATCCAGCAAGGCAAGCAGTTTGATCATATCCAATTAATCCCGTTACTTTTAAAGTCTAATAATTTGTTTAACTTGTATGTATGCATGCTTACTTTGTGTTAAAATATTCGATTAGTTGATCCTATAGATGCATACTCTGTAGGTAAATGTTCATTCTCTACTACTAAGCCTAGGATTATCTTGCTGTGATTTAGAGTTCGATGGATGGACTCTTATCACTTAGTAGTTTACGTTGATAATGCTTAGAAATGCTTAGATAACGGTAGAAATGGGCGGTTGTCGACATTATGTCGATGACCTTGATCACACAAAAATTATTATTCCATTATGTCCAGCACTTGTGCTTTGTTACTTTGTAAAGAAATAAAAATTAAAACAAAATTGTTATTGACTTCGGCACAATGGATGTTGGTGTGATCTCATGGTGTGATGGAATGGTGCCTAAGTCCCTAAGGACCGAGTTACTTGGGCCACTAAACTGAGCAATATTGCGTGCTAACCACACGAGGGTATTGGGAACCCCTCTTGACTAAGTACTTTGGGGGGTGTTAATTATGAGCTGGTTGGTGGTGTTAAAAGAAAAATGTTATTATTATATGAGGGGATCATTTGTAATTCGGCTTGAGCTAGCTGATGTGTCCTACTCTTTGTTGGGTTGCGGCTCTTAATTAGCATCATCCATTGGAAATATCTCGTAGGACTTAGCCGTGCCGGCATACCAAAGGAAGTGTGCTAAATAGCTTAGCGAAAAGGCGATCGGCGTGTGGGTACATTGGTACACCCTACGCAGGATAAAACTATTGAATAGCCTCGTCCTAGGTTATGGACATGCTTGGCAAGGTCACTCAAGAACTAGACTAAACCATTTAATTAAAACTTGTTGTGTGGTATGAATTGGGTGATTCATGCTATTGTCGTGGTGGCTATTGGGTTAGTCACTTCCAGGTTGTCTTTACTGTTGTTATTATTATTGTATTGTTGTTATTTCAACAATTAAAAATGCTTTGTCAAATTGCTTTAAATCTATTACATTATTGCAAATGAAAACTTGCTTTATGCTAAAATGAGCCTAAAGCCTTCCACTTAAATAAAGCTTGCATGTAGCTAATTATAGGTCATTACCCTTACATCGCCTTGCAGTACATTTTGTACTCATTTGCTTTGCTTAACTGTAATTGTTGCAGAGGAAGAAGTGGAGCCCCAAGGGCCTTACTTTTGTGAGATGTGCGGTGGTTGGGACGACTAGGTTGGTGGGTTGGTTGGTTGCCTTGTGGGCTAAAGGCAAACTATATGGCTTTATTTTGTTTATCGCCATCTTATGGCTTTCGCTTCCGCTTTTGTTTAACTCTTAGTTGTATTTAGCCGGTCGGCTCTTTTGTAATAACTCTCTCTATTATGTATGTCTTTTAATTAATCTAGTTCGTGCTTGAGTTCTATGTTTGTATGGAATTGATGCATGACTTTGTAAAAGGGTGTATGTCTGAAGACTTACGGAATGTACATATTTTCCCGAGGCATGAGATATTTCGTTGGTGATGCTAGGGTCGGTGGTACGACTAAGCATCACGAGCCTAATACCCCGGGGTCTCACAAGATGGAGATCTGAAAGCGGATCATAGATCGGTGGCGGTAAATCGGATCGGTCGAGCGTAATCACTAATCGGTCGTGGGAGTTCTGAATGGTCGTGACTAGATACGAGCTGGTCGTAAGTGATAAAGACCTGGTCGTAGATCTTATTGCATTAAGGTTCGTCCGATATATTCTATATGTGTTCGGGAATCGTTATGTACTATTAGGTATCGCTGACGACTCGTGGTCGGAAAAGAGTTTCTGAGTCACAACTGATTACACATGAACCTATAGGGTCACACACTTAAAGGGTTAGGATTTGACTTGGATGGTGATCCGAATTCTTGTAGGACACGAGTTCCTAATAGGCCTCAAGTTCGAGACCCATCGTGGATGCCTATAAATAGAGGGGCGGTGGCATGGGGTGAAGCGATCCTTTATAAGGAATTCTCGAAACCCTAATAGCCACGTCTTCCTCAACCACGCCGCAGGTGCTAGCACTCCAGCACATGGTATCCTTCCCCCGTACGTGTGGATACTTTGGAGGTGTTGTTGCGAAGCATCAGTACTAGGACGATCCGCAACTCGTGACGATCATCGGAGCAGGAGGAGAAGACACGCGGCAAGTACGACTATGACTGCATCAGCTCGCTACATTGACTCTACTTCCGCTACGAGTCGGCGCGTCTAGTGGTAATCTCGTGATCTATTACTAGCGGAGGTTCCTTGGTTTCATAGTAGAATTTTTGTTTTTGCTATCGTAGCCTACCCGTGACCCAACAAACTGAAGGCTGCAAGGCGAAACGATGTTAGTCGAAATAAACACTCTGGACGTAAACTGAGAATATCGTATCTCCTGGATGTGCAGTGCAAATGACCGAGGGGGAACTAGTCAGTGTACCGAACGTGGACGGTAGAAGTGATGCATCCCAACGGACCTGCGGCGGGAGAACAATATGATGTCAGTGGAGTGTAAGGCATAACAAAAAAAATAGAACGTAGATTTGTACATAACTTACCTCCTTGCCGATCAGGCCCGCGGATGACCGACGGGAAGCGCTACGATGCCGGCCGGACTCGCTATGTCATGATGATCTAGCAGGTGAACACGGTCCCCCACTTGGTGCCCGATGCGCAGGACGTCGTCCATCGAACGATCGCAGCTCAAGTTCTTTATTATGTTCTTTGCCTCCGCGAAGATGTGCTTGAAATTTTTAGCAGCCCTGGTGTTGTGTCTGGGATGCAGATGGCGGTCTTTGATGCGCTTGCGATGTCTGCCTGCTCCAACTGAAGTGACACACATAACATGTTCAGTAACAAAGAGTACAAATACTATCAATGAAACGACCAGAGGTTGCAAGTGTCTTACGGTGTTGTCACGCTGCGAAGCGCTATGGCGATCGAACGAGTGGTGGAGGTTCTCATGATGTGTCACCTACTTCGAGCGCTCCGGTAGAGGAAGGGTGAGTCTTACGCATGTTCGTACCACTCCAAGTACTCATTGTATGTCCGAACGTTGTACGGACACTGCTCCTGCACGACCTCCAAGTGCGCCCTCTCCATCCATGTCGTAGTTCACTCGTGCTGGACTGGTCACCAATCCTGATTATGCTGACCCACCCTCGATTGTCTGCATTTCTGGAAGGATTGATGTTAGAAAAGAAGACGTAAGAAGTGTAAACATTACTCGGATGAAGTTTGACTCGCATGTGTATGGCTCATTGCAGGACCCTACCGTCCGGAGGGGGCACGAACTGGTATAAACCAAACTATTGCATTATGTGATGCGGCGTGTAAGGCTCCACTATATGTGTGAATACCAGATGGCAGGTTGTTGTCCACAACTCGGTGTCCTGGGTGCATTGCACGGACAGCCCGTGTGGCATTACCGTCTGCACAAAATCTGGAGTCTATGGAGCCCAGACGATGTCATTGTCGTGCAATGACTCAAACTCGTTGTGGAAACGAGTAGCACCTCGCCGGTCTGTCCTTGGCCTAGCATAGACGGGCAGCAGTCCACCGTAAGCCCATAGTGGGCCCGTCTATCGGGTTGTCCCACTCGGCGTATGGGTGCACCGCTCTCTCGATGATCGATCACCCAACAGGGATGTGCTCCTAACTCCATAGCTACAGGAGCAAGTAGCAGACGGTCAAGTTGGGGGGTAGCACCTGTGCCGCGTCGTGAAGCGTCACACAACCCCTGGTATGTGGCGCAAAGGATGGCTGATCCCCAGCTATACTGAGGCATCGGCCCAGCCTTCGCATTAACTAAAGACTCAGCGATGCGGATGAAGCTGGGGTAGCACCAATCGCCCTGTGTGGTTAGAAACAAGACCCAACCAAAGAGCTGAAGAAGGTAAGCAATGAGGTACGTCCTAACGACCTCAGCCAAGTCCGAGGGATGCCACGTGCATGCTCTGGGACAACTAGGTAAGACCGATGCTCTAGCCTGGCCTTCCTGTCCGCCGGCGGAGGGCTTCGAACAAGTGCCTCACCCCCGATCGGGAGACCGGTTAAGAACGAGACGTCCTGCAGAGTGACCGTCATTTCACCCCACCGAAAGTGGAAGGTGTGCTTCTCGGGCCTCTACATGTCGACAAGTGCCGATAGCAGACTGGCTTCTCGGGTGAATCGGCATCCGACGGAGAGCAGTCTCGCAAGGGGCAACATGGAATAGATGGAATATTAGTGAGAAGATTGATAATACCATAAAAAATACGACCAAACGAACACTACAAATAAATGTACACTAGTTCGCTAGTACAAAATTAAACAAGACTATCGTCGGTGTTCTAATACCGATCTTACGTATGATTATTTGATTTGGGGGAACTCCTGGAAATAAAACCACGTAGAGAATGACACAGTGATTTTATACAGGTTCGGGCATTCTTCAGAGAGAATAACAACCCTACTCCTGTGCTATTGTATTGAGTATACTGTTTACAATCAAGAGGACGACCAAAGCCTAATGTCTTGTGCTCCAGATTGCTCTGCCATTCTGCCTACTGACTTCATCCTTTATATAGCATATGAAGCAGCGGCAGTTCCTCCAAGCCAAGAGATGTCCCAACGTTTCAAATGATGAACCTTTGGCAGAGGTTACTGTCAGAGAGATAACCCCCCACGTCGCCAAGTAGTTATTGTCAAAGACAGAGGTATAAATCATGCAGTTATTCGCAAAGAATAACATTGTATGCTAACTGCCCCGTAGGTTAAACATGGCGCATAAGACTCTTTAATCGATGGGGCCCACACGTCTGTAGACTCCATCGACATAGGGTAGTTATAACCGTCGAGGTTGTGGAGAAATTTACGACCACAAGGTGTTCATAGAAAATGCTCACAACCTAAACCTAGTCGTAGAAAAGCTTACGACTAGAGACTAGTCGTAGAAAAGACTTACGACTAAGGGGGTGGTCGTAGCAAAACTTACGACCACCTGGTTAAGCTTCTCCCTTACGAATGGTAAGGGGTATACTTGCGAGTAATATAAAGATATTGCTATCTATAATATGAATTACAGAGAAATAATTAAATGAGGATTATTAGATCCTCGTCATCTAGCCCCCCAGCCTTAAGTGAAAATAACTTACTTGGTAAAGGAGTCGTAGAATAGTGGTCAAAAGCAAAACCTTTCCGAGTGGTATTTTATTTGACCAGAAATCGACTTGGTCAAGGAGGTAATTTCACTTGAGTTGTAAAGATATAATCGGTTTTCCCGTACAGACACATTAAAGAATCACAATCGACTCTCACAGATCTGTCTGTTGGAGCGGTTCCTGAAGAGGTGGTAACCGTTGAGTTTCCATGATCTTTAACTCAAGCGTGCAGCTATAAAAACTTTATGCGGGCGTGACTCTAGGGTTTTTACTTTTCCCTATTCGCTTCACCTTTTCCTCGAGCTCTTGTTCTCTCCGTCGCTAAGAAAGTCGAAATCTTCCTCAAAGCCTTTCCAAACCTAAGTCCACCTCACTTAGAGAAGATGACTGGAACCACTTCTAAGTGGGCGGAATCGGAGATGGATGAGGCGAAGATAAAAGCTCTGGTCGCCGCTGAGAAGATTCCGAAAAAGGAATTTGTGAAGTGGATTGAAGCTGCCGAAGAACATTGGCCGTTAGGAAAAATTGACCAGATTCTAGTCTTCCAAGTGTACTGTGAGTGTGGCCTCCGGTTGCATGCTCACTCCTTTCTCATACTTGTACTCGAACACTTTAGGGTGAAGTTGGTGAACCTTGTTCCCAATTCTATCACAATGCTGAGCATGTTCGTGTACTTGTGTGAGGCTTATCTAGGGATTCTACTAGACCTGGAACTCTTCTGGTACTAATACGGGATGAGCAAACAAGCTGGGATCGCGGGGAGCTGCAGTTTGAAGCTCCATGACGGGAAGACAAAGAAGTACATCCAGATGTTTACCTGATCGTCATGGCCGGGATGGAAGAAGAAGTGGTTCTACTAGGAGACGACCAGTGAAGACAACCTCTCCTTCGTGGGAAAAGCCGCAGAGAAGAGCTCTGCCTGGGATTTGACTCTCAAGGATCTCGACCGGATCGCCCCCTACATTCAAGCGATCAGAGACTTGAGGGAAGAAGTGCTGACAAGATGGCATGTGGTGAAGATTTCATCACGCGCCGCATTAGCCCCCTGAAGAAACGAGCACATCTCATGTGGAGGTACTCGGGGGATAAGGATTCAACCAGAGACTTTAAGGAAGGTAAATAATTTTCCAACTCGGCTCTTCTTGGTTAATTTCGAGCTTGATTGTTGAACATTTCATTTACCTGTGCAGGCCTCTCACGAACGAAGATTGACACTCGAGTCAAACTCGTTTGTGAAAAAGCTCCACCACCTGATGTAGTGGCTCCTCGAATCTAGGCGATCGTGTCCGCAAAGGAAAAGGAGGAACGCCTAAAGGTAATGGAAGATTGATTTTGCCTTTGGGGTCTTGTGCCCATAGAAAATGACCACTTAGTAATGTTTCTTTTTATGATCTTTGCAGAAAGTAGACATGACAGATCGTCAAGACGACCAAGAGGTCGAATTGATGGTCATCAAAAAAGGGGTGGATGAAAGCAAAGCTCCTCCAGCCAAAAGGCGTCGCCTTGTGAGAGCTGTCGATAAGACAGTTGGAAGCTCAAGACAGGCACCTCTTCTGACCAGCCATGTCAAGAAATTCTTTGCAGATGTGATCGCCGCAGAGAAAAGGGGACCGTTGAATTGCCTGCTCCCAAAGCCCTCAAGACCAAGGTACCATTCTACCACGACAATAAGACAGTTTCAGTTTCCGCTTCTCGTGGCTTTACCAAGCAATTAGAAAAAGAAAATTGAAAGAGTTTTATGCCTTTTGTGAAGGAGACTACTGTATCAGCAAAAACCATGGTCGAGGCAATGGCTACTCCTAAGGTGGTTGAAATAATTTTCGACCACCAAGAGGGGCAGGAAGCTTCGGGAGCTTTGGCTCTCATTCAAGACCTACGACCAGATGTGGTCGTAGAGGTCCCTCAACAAGATATTCAACCAGACGTGGTCGAGGAAGCTCCGACCATTCAATCTCGTGGCACCTTCTCCACTGAACTCAACCGAGAAGAAAAACCACAGAGCGAGCTCAAGCCGGTTGCGCCCGCGTTGGCCGCCAAGCCACGCTCATCGCTTCGGCCACATCATTGACCCCCGGTCATCCCCGACCGCGTCATGGCATGTTCAAGATCACGAGGAACAAAATCCCCCAAGTAATTGGAAGACCCGCCCACCGGGGCACCGCACTAGCCCCGTCTTCCCCGCAACAGGCCAACTCTGCCAAAATCGTCGTTGTATCACCACCAGTGAGCACACCCTCGATTCCCCGCACCTAAAGAACCCTTGGGACTCCCTCTACCTCCCCACACCATCCGCTTCCCCTCCCCTTTCCCGTAGTGGCGCCCCCACGACGAACCCACCGTGCCGCCATCGGCTCATGTCGCCGGACCACCTTGGCTTCTCCCTTACGCCATTGACCACCACGGTAGTTTCCCCTAACTTCCCCTGTTCCTGTGTGCCCCCTTGTTCTTCTCCCCCCTCTTTGGCACCGCCGCGCCCTTTTCGCCTCCACGGCCGACCGCTTAGCTCCGCCATATGGCCGCCATCGACCTTTTTGAGTCGCGTCGCCATCGCCTGTGAATCCGCCCCGGCCCCTGCACTCCATTTTCTCCCACACCGGTCGCCTCCAGAGTTCCCCTCACCAGCGGTGAGCATCGCCCCGAGGCGCCTTCCCCCTCCTCTGCTTCGGTTGAAATAGAGAAGCCCCCTGTAGCACCCTCTCACTCGTTCTGTGTGTATATGAGTGACATGAGGGATTTTAACTTAGCAGTTTACAACATCAATTGTGTTAATCAGTGGTCAGTGAGTAATAAGCTACTAAGCATCGATTAGTACTTCGCTAGTTTATTCCTGACATTGGGAGCACCTAGGTTAGTTAGCTATTTAGAATCTGTTAGTAGGCTATTTTGCTAATGGGTGTTTAATCAACAAATGGTGTGGTCAAATGGTGTTAGTTAATAAATGAGTCAAGTGGTTAGGGGTTAGATGGAAATGATTAGTGAGCCTTTTGTTATGTGGACATAATACACCTAGATTAACTTGGTATAACAGTGTAAGTTAAATGGTTGGTAAATCAATTAGTAATTAGTTGGTGAGGTGACTAGTGAATAGGCGTCGTGGCGGCCCAACCCTAGGGCACCCGAGAGGACCTCCCTAGGATCTCCTAGGACGTCCCTTAGGACCTCCTAGGAGGTCCGGTGGCACCTCCCGAGGCTCGGGTAGGACCTGCCCTCGGTAGTACCCATCGAGACCCTGTCAGGACCTCTCTGGATTACCACTGAGGGAAGTGGGAGTCACGGGGAGATCCCCTACTGCCACGGCCAACACAGGGGAGGTCGCAGGACCTGACCTGAGGAGGTCGTGAGGCTTGGGGGATCACTCTGTGATTCCCAGTGTGAACTGAGCTAGTCCCAAGGATCTCAAGCTAGCTCTTCACAGCATACAAGAATGGTAACATCCACGACATAATCCTTTATTTACAACATAGCAAAGGAGTTGTTTACAGAAGGTGGCCTTGGGCCAGAAGCAAGCTTACAAAAGAGCGGAAACAGACGTCCATCCACTATACCACAGGCAAAATGGCTGGAGGGAACAACCTACACGCCCCGGTCCTCTTCTTCCGCTATTGTCTTCTCTGATAAGATTTTGCATTAAGCAAGAGTGAGCACTACCACTGTGCTCGCAAGTCACACCCGTGGAATAACAAAATGACATGCATATATGGATATACAAAAGAAGGCATAATAGGGTTGATTTGCATAAAGCCAAGTTTCTTTCAATTACAATTACTAAGTTCCAAGGCGGGTTTTAATAGATAAAATTCATTTACAAAACTTGATTTTCGGTTGGATAGCATTCATCAACAAGTTGGTGAAGGATACCCTCTGTCACAAGGCTCCTGCCTAAAACCCATGGGATAGAAATCCCAAAAGCAGCTTGTTAAACACTTTTAGAAACCCAAATTCAACATCTAACTCGAGTGGCCACGCCAAGATGTCCATGACCGGGACATGGCTATTCAATAGATTTACACTCGATCGAGGATGTGCACTTTACCCACACGACATGAATTCATCTAGTTTATCCCAAGATCCGCCGATGCCACCTCTCACTACCAAAGGTAAGAGGTCTAGAGTTCATGACAAAGCCTTTAAAATGCATTGTCCCACCACACCTCTCCTTGCTAAGGTTTCGCCTCCTTTGGATTGACTCAGATCTGGGCCCTCTTGCACCAAGGGAACATAGGTCATAAAGACCACCGACCATAGAAGACCTCCCACCTCTAACTGGATCAACTACGGTGGAAGTTACGCAATTTACTTAGCTAGGTCCCACACCCCATACCGAGACATGTGGTTGCACGGTTTTGGCATAGCCCATCATAGGCCTAGCATTGGCGGCTCAAAGACCGTCCTCAACCGACTTGGCGACAATCACAAACCCTGGACCTCCACCTTATCCGGGTTAGAGTCCGGTGCACAAACCTTGCACCAACCAAGCAAACAAATTAGCCCAAGTCTAAATCAATTTTCATTTTCTTTGCTTCCCCAAAGAATATTTTCATACCCCCATGACATCCCAATGCCATGGTCAAAACATTTTAAACAGTATTTGGTCATGAAGGTAAAGATTTCCCAAACAAGTACTTTTGGTCTAAGCAATACTAAGCATTTGGTTTTTCAATTGCTCCTGGTTCACACTAATGCATCAACCAGGTTTTTGTCTAAGGTGGCAACAGATTGGGTTCCATGTCAAGTTGGCCATATGAAGGAATTAGGCATAGCTATGTGTTTAAAGACAGGTGTTAAAATATCTTGATAGAAATAGGCATGCATTATCCTTTGAAACAGAACATAAATAAATTGAAATATTGGGTGCAATATGATCAAGAGCATGACTTGCCTTGCTCACTGTCTTGAGAGTCTTCTTCTTCAGTGCTCTCACGCTCCTCAGTGCCTTCACGCTCTATACGAGAGAAAAGAAGACAACTCAAACCACATTCCAAATAAAGAGCCAAAAGAACTTGAAAAGAAACTCCAAAACTCAACCAACGGAAGCATCTTATATTCAAAATAGGTTCTTTGGGAGAGGTCCCAACTTACAGGGGAGAGGTCGAATGAGGAAGGTCCTCACAGAAGACCAGAGGGGCGGCTCCAGCAACAGACCAAGAGGATAATGAGTGCGCAGGATCCAAAGAGGTGATCTTTAGACAAGACCATAGAGTTCCACCGAGAATCCAAAAGAAGAGGTCCTGAAAGGGACACAATCTCTTATGGTGGCGACAAGAACAAGAACAGCGCAATATACAAGGAAACTTACCAGCAATAAGAAGGAGGTGACGGGTGAAGGGGAGGTCGAAGGCAATCTGGGCGATTGAGGTCACGCCCAAGCTCCTGCCGAGCCTCCAATGGTGATAATACGATGAAGAGAAGCTGCTGGCGATGTTCTTGGCAACAAAGCTCTCTAGGTAGCCGCTGGGTGTGAGCAACAATGTTGAGTGTGTGAAAAAGGTGGCAATGGAGGGCTCCCGGGACTAGTTATAGTCAAAGAGAGTGAAAAGACCACTCAATGCGTGCATGATTTGGTGAGTATGAAAAATAGGCAAAAGGTACGGGGATGGTAAAAGAAAATATTAGAGGACATTGTGTACTATTACGGGAGGAGACTAGAAAGGACACCAATAGTGCCCCAGAATGGCCCCATACAATAGAAACAACCACTTGCTTGGCTGCATTTAATGCGACAATACATGCATTAAATGCCCATGGTACTAGTGTGGCGGGGAAACATAGAGTAGGTAAGCCTGGCAGGTGGGACCAGTCAAACCTAGAAACAGTTGGGTCAAAGGGGGAGGTCCTGACAGTTGGATCTCCAGAGAGGATGTCCAACGGCCAAGATTGAGTGCTAACGGGGAGGTCCGTGTGGTAAGAGGGGAACCTCACCCGCTAGGGAGGTCTAGGGCCGAAGGATCAATTTCAGACAGGAGGTCTGAACGGTTAGGATTTCCAAGAGGGAGGTCCTAACGATCAGATCTGCCAAAGAAGGGAGGTCTGACGGTTAAGATCTCCATTGGGGAGGTCTTGACGGTCCGATGTTCAAGAGGGAGGTCAGGGCCGTTAAGATCTCAAGGGAGGTCTTAACGGTCAGATTACAAAGAGGAGGTCCTGAGGCTAAGAGGTCTGATATACACAGAGGAGGTCCTGGACGTTGGGAGGTCCAAACACACATGGAGGAAGTCCACACGACTAAGAGGTTCTGACAACCAAGATCCCATCAAGGGAGGTCTTGGCTGAGGGGATATTCACAAAGAGGAGGTCCTGACTGGTAGGATCTCACCAACGGGGAGGTCCTATCAGTTAGGCTCTCATGAAGGAAGGTTCCACGGGCTCAAGGAGGTCTTGAGAGGAAGTCTAAAGAACTAAGTCGACCAGGGGAGGTCCTAATCGCTAGGATCTCCACAATGGGAGGTCCTGGCGGTGAGGATCTCAATATAGGAGGTCTTAGAGGTTCGGGAGGAGATCTTTGGAGGTCAGGAGTTCCCAAGTTAAGCAAGTAAGGAGGTCCAATGGATGGGGAGGTCCAAAGGACTTGAAGTCGAAGGGAGGCCTAAACATATAGGCACGCCTTAACCAAGAGGAGGTCTAGACCTAAGGAGGAGGTCTGAACCAAAGAGATTCAAACCAACAAAGAGATCCAAAGAGATCAAATTCAAAGAGAAGGGGTCTGGACATGAAGACACGTCCAATTGAGAGAAAGGTCTGAGCCCCCAGGGGAGGTCTAACTTCAAGAACCGCTGAGGGAGGTCCAGGCCACAGAGAAGGTCTAAACCGAACCTAACACAAAAGAGAGACTGAGGGGAGAACTGGCCAACACACAGAAGAGGTGACAACATGAAACTTAAACCTCTCCAACGAACCAAGTATGAATTCTCATCAAAACAAAATAGTTTTATTTTATTTTACAATTTTAAAAGGACTTGAAAAATCAGGATGTTACACGTCGCAACTGTCAAATGCATAGCTAATTAAGTACATTAGTGTGGGTAAACTGAGATTAGGTAGAAGTGAGCATACGATAGTGCCCCAGTGGCTAATCTAAGTAATTGACATAAAAGACATTAGAAGATTAGTTAGTTTGTAGATAATATAGGGTGCAGATGTACCATTAACATACAAACCCTAGGGAATTACTAACATAAGAATAATGGCAATGATTATAACTTAATCAATTATAGTTGATTAGTAGTGACATATCAAACTAAGCAAGCTCCCTGTTGATTAAGTCAATTAGTTTATTGTTAGTTGTTGGATGAAATACCAGAATCGAATTATAGGCTTAATTGAACCCTGAGCCAATGACAGCGGCCCCTACCAAGTCTTGAAGGTTATTAGGAAGGTAGCTTGTAGGATAGTTAGTCATTATAGTTAGCACTTTGCAGATTCAACTGATGATTAGTTCAAATAGATTAGTGTGCTAACAAACAACTAGGGTTCAAGTCGATTATAAGCTTAGGTTTAAAAGTACCTAGTTAACAAGAAGATTCTAAACCATTACCAATTGTTTCCAGACTTATTAGTTAAGATTAATATAGTTATACAGTCTCATAAAATGAACTAGGTTAATTACTCACTAAACCAGAGTTAGCAGTCAACGATATAACTAGTTAACTCACAAGGCTAATATCTAGCCAATGCTTGGAAATTCCAGCTAAGGCTCGTGGAATTTCCTTGATAAATATAAAATCATAAAAGAAACTGTTCAGCACGCTAGGTCCCATGTGTCGGTGAGACGTATGCCTACCCTACGCGAACCCCGCACTTATGCATAGGTCTCACCTGATTTTCATGGAACTTCCTCAGTAAATAGGAAGTAATAACTAAAAGAATCATTAGAGTAGTGGTTGTATGTTCCCTAGTGCATAATAAAAATTCATCCACCAGGCATCGCCCAGGCTCTAACCACCATAAACCTCTATCTGTTCCCAGTAATCGGATAATTCATGATCCGAGAGCAAATTTGAGAGTATTACCTAACGAGGTAATCTCTCCCATATCGGTAACCATTGAGAATGTTGCTGCTAACATTCTCTCTCCTCCTGTTAAATTTATCTACTTTGGTCTAAAGTATTTCCTTCATTCCAATTATCAATGGATATATTTTGTCTGTAATATTCCCTTCATAAACTTCTTCGGTTATACTTCATTTGAAGTATTTCCTTCATCAGCCCCTGTGGATGACTTGATGTTGGCGGGGTGCCCGATCTCTCGATGAGATTGATAACTATCGATTTTGGTGGAGGTGACTCTCGCGATCCGACTACAACCGTATGATGACACTTGCGCCTTAGCAATCGTTGAACCAACTCCGAGATGTTATTGACCTTGCTGGAAGTGCGATCAACCTGAACATGAGGTTCAATCCCTGCGAGCAATCGAAGGACTAGCAAGAATAAAATGTAGGCAATCTGATATTACGAATAAGATTGTAGTGTAGATGGTATTGAAAAACAAAGGTGGGATCCCGAAGGCTGTCTTGACAGGTGGTCGTCCGACACAACTGAAGAACAGAAATTTGCACAATGGCTAAACCTAAACTCAACGAAATCCAAGTTCTAGCAAAGGGAGGTGGCGGCTCCTATATGGGATTAGGGGGAGACAACCAAGGGTGGCAGCCAGGGAAGTGGACGCACGCCCCCTTGGGTTACAAGGCCCATGGGCCCAAGTGGAGGTGGCGCAACACCCTTTTGACTCGGGCTCAGAAATAGACATGGACTCTTTTGATGATTGTGGCCGGCTCGGATAGAATTTGACGATGAGGTTGGATTTGTTGGAAAGTAGACTTGATAAGATTTCCATGAAGTCCAAGAACATCCCAAACAGAGTCCGTATGAAGAAGTTACGACTGTTGAAATTTAGTACTATCGCAGTAGTTCGAATCTGAATCCAGAACGAGCCCAACTCGAACTCTTGCTTGACTCGGACCCAAAGTGACGTGGTGACCTCCATTATGTCTTCCATGCATGTCCATGACTCCACATTCCTCTCCTTGGTCCTTGCCCATGTTTCTAAGCACAATTAAATCACTTGCATTAGATAGCGGTCTATTCTCAGTAACATATAAACTTAGGAACGAATTCACCTGGTAATTAAGTTGGCGAACACGAGCTCGAGTAAGTGGTCCTTGTAACACTGGTTGTAGATGAGTTGTGTGTGTAGGCGCGGTTGTATCCATGGTAGGGATATCCTCATCATGATTCATCTGCAGTATTTCTTTCATCAACTCCAGATGAGTATATATTTAGGTCTCTTTTAAAGTACCCCTGCTTTCAAAATACCGGTAAGTATGTTTAGTTCTATTTGAACTATTTTTATTTGTTTGAATGTATTTGGATTTATTGGATTTCATTTGGTTACTTTCAGTCGCTCTTGGATTCAATCGTATTCTGCGTGGTTAGACTCTGAAGATGTGATGGGATAATAATCCCAACAAGAACGAGGCTAGAATTAAGATTTTCTAAGCATTGAACAAGATGATTATCAGCACATTGAGCGACATTATTATCAGAATGTTGAGAAAGGTGAATATCAGAATATTGAGCCTTATCAGAACATTGAGCAAGGCGAGTCAATACTTTGATCATATTGCACCTATTTTTTGCAATTATATTGCTTTAAATTATGAAATTGTATTGCTATGTTTTATACACTTATATTGGTCTAGCTCATAGTTAATGCCTTAACAATAATTGTGTATAAACTCCCAAATCCTTGAATTTGGACATTATCCTTATCACCCTAGAATTAATGGTTAACATACTAGTCTATAAGTTCGTATCTAAGTGTCATGCTTAGCCTTGCTTAGATACATTGTCATGTGGACATTAATTTGCCCGAAACCTCATTAAAAAATATTTGAAAATGAATTTGGTAGTCGAGGCCAGAAGCCTGGCTGATATGTTGGACTAAAGGTTATTTTGAAAACAAAGAAAAACCTGAAAAACAGACTTCGATTCGGGTGGCTGGAAAGAGTGGCTAGTGCCGGGTGCACGAGAGAGAGTTGGTATGTGGATGTACCGCCCGAGTCAATTAATGACCGAATCTTGTAATGACCTCTGATGTAAAAACAGTGCAACCACAAGTCTACTCGATTATGCGACACAGCTAACTAATTTATTAAGCCTCGACGTGGCCGCCATTGGAGGAATCTGATTAATGGGTAGCCGGGAGAACGGCCACGAGAACCGCACGACGCAAATGGGAGACCTGCCCGAGGGGCATAAGAGGCCCTAAAGGAGGTTATACCTAGCGGTGTGAAGTTGTGCTGAGGTGGAACATTGTAAATGCCTTGTGATAATCAACTTAGTCGCACACCCACGGAAGTGTGTATAAGGCACTATAAGTTGAATATCTCTTGTGGGTAAAGTGTGCAAACTCTGCAGAATAAGAAAACTATCTGGATAGCCGTGCTCATGGTTAAGAGCGGTGCTGAGAACTTGCTTGATATAGCTTTCCTTTTTATAAAACCAATTTGTGGTTGGAACGGAAAAAGGTGGGGCAGGACCCTAGGGATTTGTGATGGCCTGGTCGGGGACCAGTGGTAATTACGAGATAGCCTGAGCATTGAGTGGACGGAGCCACTCAATGGTATAGTAGACAGAATCTCTACTAGTACGTTACAAACAAAAACTCAGTTTATAAAACCTGCATTGGTTAAAAATGCTAAGTCTCATGATTTGTTACTACTTAATCTATTTCAACAAATGGCTTTGTGCAAAATAAAAGAACCAAGAGCCTCCCCTTTGATTAACCCTGCATGTATAATAATTGCATTGTGTGTTGGCTTGCAAGTACGGTTGTGTACTCATACTCGCTATTTATATTCTTTTAGTCAGTAAGCACAAAAGAAAACTATATGGACAAATACGAGCATTGGACAAGACTGAAGATCAAGAAAGTTAAGAATTAGGTCTCGAGCCCGTAGTCGATTGCCGGTGGCATATCGCGAGGGTTCCACGCGTTATAATTTGATTCTACTTTCCGCTGCTGATCTCTGAAAGTATTTAGCCTATCCGGCCATTCTGCAAGTCAAAAACTGTAAGATATATTTACACTTTGTTTAATATTATGCAATAGCTTTATATTTTCGTGATATGTATTTGAACCAACATTGTAACTGTGTGCTATCTACTAATTTAGGGAATGGCATAAATATACACAGTAGGTCTCAAGTTCCAAATTTGGGGTCTCACATTGATAGACCGCTGAACGGATCAAGGCTTGATTCCTCTTTTCTTCGAGTAGGTTGATGCCATCCGCTCGAAATTGTTCTTGGTTAGAGTTGTTGAAGTTTTCGACCCGTGTCGACTTGATCTTTAGTTCCGGTGGAAGCATGGCTTCATCTCTAAAAACTAGGGGGAAAAGGTGTTTCACCTGTAGCTCGACTAGCAATCGTACGAACTGCCCATAATATTGAGGGTAATTCTTGTACCCAAGCCCCCGAGTGCTTCACAAGCTGGTCGAAGACTCGAGTTTTGATCCCTTACATTATTTGGCTATTCGCTCTTTCGACTGCCCCATTACTTTGTGGGTGGGCGATAGATGCATAACACAATTTGGTACCTAATTCGTCGCAAAATTCTTGAAATTTTGCGCTCAAAAATTGCTTACCGTTATTTATAATTATTCGACTTGGAAAATCAAATCGAGTAATCACACTTCTCATCATGAACTTTTTAGCGGCTTCCATTGTGATCCCAGCCACAAGTTCGGTTTCATCCATTTTGTAAACGTATCAATAGCCACAAAAAGGAACTCGAAACCCCTGGTGCTTTTGGGAATGGTCCTAGGATATCGAGACCCCAGGTCACAAAAGGTCAAGATAGAGGTACAGTTTGCAATGCATGAGCCGGTTGGTGTATTTGCCTGCTATGAAACTGGCATTGTACATATTTTTTAATCAACTCTTTGGCATCATGAAGGGTGGTTGGCCAGCAAAACCCTTGTCGAAAGGCTTTTCTGACCAGTGTTCTGTAAGAAGCATGACTTCCACAGATACCCCATGTATGTCGTGAAGGATATTTAATCCTTCTTTCTGCCATATGCATCGCATGAGAACCCCTTGAGTACCTCTTTTGTAGAGGACCCATTCGACCAAAGTATACATTTTAGCCTTTCAGGATAAACGATCTGCCTCGAGATCATCCTTGGGTATTGTACCCTTCTGAAGATACTTGTAGATGGGATTCATCCAGATATCCTCGTACTCTAGAGAAGCTATCTCAATAGGAGATATTTCTGGTGTTTCAACCAGAGACGGCTTCTGGAGTTGTTCTAAGAAGACTCATTTTGATACTTGTGATCGGGAAGAAGCCATTCGAGCTAACTAGTTAGTGAGAAAATTATCCTTTCGAGGGATATATTGTACCTCGAAACCGAAAAAAAATGCTTTTCAAGCTTTCATACTTCCGATAAGTACCGAGACATGGTCGGATTAGAGCACTGGTACTCTTTTCCGACCTGAGACACTACTAGTTGAGAGTCTCCTCTCACGAGTAGTCGTCGAATCCCGAGCTCTTTCGCTGCTCGTATGCCAGCCAACAAACCTTCGTATTCTGCCACGTTGTTAGTGGCAGGAAAGTGCAATTGAATGACATACTTTAAGATCTCTCTTGTAGGAGATTCAATGATTACCGCAGCCGCCGAGCCACTTAGCATAAGTGACCCATCAAAGTACATCGTCCACTGGTTGTGGGTATCATACAAGGGATCCTAAACAGGTTCGGGATTTGTCTATTCGGCGACAAAATCTGCCAAGATCTGGGATTTAATGGCCGTTCGAGACACGAAATGGAGGTCAAACTCCCAAAGTTCAACTGACCATTTTGCCATGCGTCCCGTTGCTTTCATATTCTGGAGGACCTTTCCTAAAGGAAACTCAGACGACATAATTATCTTGTGCATCTGAAAATAATGCCGCGGTTTCCTCGAAGATGTGAGTAGGGCATATAAAAGTTTTTGGACATGAGGGTAGCACTCCTTAGGCTCGTGTAAAACTTCACTTGCGTAGTAAACTGGTCGTTGAACGTTTTCACGTTCGGCAATTAGTCTCAAGCTCATCGTTGCTGCTGGCGTGGCAACTAGATATATTAAGAGCGTCTCTTCTGGTTTCGGAGAAACCAGAACAGGAGCACTCATAAGATACCTATTGACATCCTCAAAGGCAGTGTTTGCCTCTTCTGACTACTTGAAACTCTCGTGCTGCCTGAGAAGTTTGAAGAAATAAAGTCCTTTTTTTCTCTCAGTCGTGTGATGAAACGACTTAAAATTGTCATGCATCCTGTGAGTTTCTGGACTTCTTTCTTTATGGTCGGAGGGCGCATTTGTTCAATGGTCCTTATCTTTTTAGTATTTGTTTTGATTTCTCGTGCAGAGACAAGGAATCCAAGCAATTTTCCCGACGAGACTCCGAACACATACTTCTCAGTATTGAGTTTCAAATGGTATTTTCTGTTGTTGTCGAATGTTTCTTGCAAGTCAGAAATATGATTAAGTCGCTTGATGCCTTTTATGACTATATTGTCAACGTAGGCTTCCAAATTTCGGTCTAGTTGAGGTGAAAAAGTCGTTTACCTCAAGCGTTGAAAAGAAGCACCAGTATTTTTTGACCAAATGGCATTTTGACATAGCAAAATATTCCAAATTGTGTAATAAATGCGGTATTTTCTTCATCATCTAAACACATACTAATCTAATGATAACCAGAATATGCATCTAGAAAACTTAATACCTCGCATCCAGCAGTAGAAACAACCAACTGATCAATACGAGGAAGAGGAAAATCATCTTTTGGACAAGCTTTATTAAGATCAGTAAAGTCTACACACATACGCCACTTATCATTAGACTTTCTAACCATTATAGGATTAGCCAATCACTCTGGGTGGTCGACCTCTCAGATAAAGCCTGCTCTAAGTAGTTTTTCCAATTCTGATCTAATAGCCTCCCGTCGATCAGGTGCAAATCTTCGTAACTTCTGTTTAACGAGTTTCTTGTTAGGCCGTAAAGCTAGTCTGTACTCAATCACCTCCCTAGGGACTCCAAGCATATCAGATGCTTACCACACGAAGACATCTGCATTAGCTCGGAGAAAGGTAACGAGAATGTCTTCCTATTTGGGGTCGAAAGTATCCCCGATACGAACAGTCTTCGAAGGCTCCTCTTGATCCAATGAAACTTCTTTGATTTGATCGTTCTGCTTTAGTGCAGCTTTAGGCTTTGACTGCTTGGTCGAAGGCTGACTCTTGCTTGCTTCTTGAGTTGGTATCTGGTCAACCATCTTGACGGATCGACGGTCGCATGTAAGCGCTATCTTTTTATTACAGTGGACCGTGATCACTCCTTTGGGACCTGGCATCTTAAGACATTGATAACCATAATGAGCACCCATTAGGAATCTTGCTAGAGTTGGTCGTCCAAGTATGGCATTGTATGCCGTGTTGAAATCTACCACATCAAAAGAGATTTTCTCTGTCCTGAAATTGCTTGGAGGACCAAACGTTACAGGGGGAGAAACTTGGCCAATTGGTTTGGCCTAAGAACCAGGTACGATCCCATGAAATGAGTATTATACAGGTTTTATTCTGGTCTGATGTACTTACATCTCGTCTAGGGCACTTGTAAATAAAATATTTAACGAACTATCACCATCTCGATTTACTCGACAATTATTGATGGTGGGCTCGACCACGATCGGAAACCGACCTGGTCAAGTAGAAGGGATCTAGCAGTCACCCCTCTCGAAAGAGATGGTGATTTCCAACCACTTCGGCAATTTATTGACAAGAGGAGGGTCAATAGAGTTTACCTCGCGTTCGACAGCCTTAAGCTGTCGCTTTGATTCGTATGCCAAAGATCCCCCCATAAATGTGGTCGATGGTGTGTTTTGGATCCTGAAACGACATCTCCTCATCGTTGTTCGACTGCTTTTGACCATTTGCTTGCCCTACCTCCTCGAGTATAGGAAGTGGCCCCTTATCGGTGTAATAGTCCTTGAGCTTTTGTTGGAAAACTCGGTAATTACGAAGGTCATGCCCTTCATTTTTATGGAAGGGACACCACCTAGGCTTGTCATTCTTCCGCTCGGGGCGTTTGCTTTTGCTCCGGTCGGAGTTTGGTTTGGAACTTCGCGGCTCCTTATCGGTTACGGCCAAGACCTCCTTCGAACTATTGGTTTGAGACTTTTGGCCTTTGGCCTTGTTCTTGGATTTCTTGATCTTCTTATCCTTCTTCTTGCTACTTTCACCAGCTTCTTGAGGAATGTTATCATCTCAATTGATAGTTTTGTTCCACTCGACTGCTTACTTTATAAACTTGATGAATAAAGTATTTATGGAGTACTTGGATAAGTTTGTCATTATCTTCATAGATGACATTCTAGTATACTCTAAGAGCGAAGAAAAGCATGAAGAGCACATTCGTTTGGTTTTGGATAAGCTTAGAGATCACCAACTCTATGCTAAATTCAATAAGTGTGATTTCTGGATGAAGGAGGTTACCTTTTTGGGTCATGTTATGTTAGCAGCAAGTGTAGCAGTCAACTCCAGCATGGTCCAAGATGTGCTTAATTGGGAGTCACCCAAGTCCGTGCCTCAGATCAGAAGCTTTCTTGGCATGGCAGGATACTACCGTAGGTTCATTGAAGGCTTTTTAAGAATAGTAAGACCTCTCACTCAATTGCTAAAGAAGGAAAAGAAGTTTGTTTGGACACCAGCCTGTGAGCAGAGCTTTCAAGAGTTGAAGAAGCGTTTGACCTCTGCCCTGGTGTTGATTTTGCCAGACATCCGAAAAGATTTTGAGGTCTTTTGTGATGCCTCTCGACAGGGTCTTGGTTGTGTTTTGATGCAAGAAGGAAGGGTGGTAGCCTATGCTTCTCGGCAGCTGAAGCCTCATGAAGCAAACTACCCCACTCATGATTTAGAATTGGCTGCCGTAGTGCATGCCTTGAAAATTTGGCGCAATTACCTCATAGGTAACCGTTGTGAGGTCTTTACAGACCACAAAAGCCTGAAGTATATCTTCACTCAATCAGACCTTAATCTCAGGCAGAGAAGATGGTTGGAGCTTATAAAGGATTATGATCTAGGAATTCACTACCACCCAGGCAAGGCAAATGTGGTGGCTGATGCCCTAAGCCGAAAAAGTTATTGCAGTACCTTGATGGTTCAAGAAAGTCAGCCCAGATTGTGTGAAGAATTGCGGCGTATGAATTTGGAAATTGTCGATCAAGATTGTGTGCATGCTCTGGAAGTTGAACCCACTGTCCAGAACCAAATCTGAAAAAAAGCAAGCTGAAGATGAAGACATCCAAGAGATCAAGAAGAACTTGAGAAGAGGCAAGGCCCCAGGCTTCTCAAAAGATTAGCAATGAGTGATATGGTTCGGCAACCGCCTCTGTGTGTCGGATCGTCAGGAAATAAAGCAATTGCTTCTTGAGGAAGCTCATAAATCCCCTTACTCCATTCATCCAGAGAGTACCAAGATGTACCAAGACCTCAAAGAGAAGTATTGGTGGGTTAGCATGAAGCGAGAAATCGTTGAGTTTGTGGCACGTTGTGACGTATGCCAAAGGGTCAAGGCTGAGCACCAAAGACCAACTGGTCTATTGCAGCCCTTGCCTATTCCCGAATGGAAGTGGGAGCAAGTAGGAATGGACTTCATCACTGGTTTGCTTAGGACCCAATCGAGCTATGACTCCATTTGGGTTGTAATTATTTGTTTAACCAAAGTGGCACACTTTATTCCTGTCAAGACTACCTACCAGAGCAGCAAATTGGAGAGCAGTACTTGGCCCGAATTGTTTGTCTACATGGAGTGCCCAAAAGAATAGTGTCCGACAGAGGTTCTCAATTTACCTCAAGATTTTGGAAGAGTTTGCATGAAGCCTTGGGAATAAGACTCAATTTCAGCACAGCGTATCATTCTCAGACCGATGGGCAGACAGAGCGTGTGAATCAAGTTCTTGAAGACATGCTTAGAGCCTGTGCCTTGGACTATGGGAAGAGTTGGGGCAAGAACCTCCCTTATGCTGAGTTCTCCTACAACAATAGCTATCAAGCCAGCTTGAAGATGTCCCCTTTTGAAGCTTTGTATGGAAGACAGTGTAGAACTCCTCTCCTTTGGGATCAAGTTGGCGAGCGTCAGTTCTTTGGGCCCGAGTTGATCAAGGAAGTTGAAAGTAAAGTGAGACTCATAAGAGAGCGTTTGAGATTGGCTCAATCCCGGCAAAAGAGCTATGCTGACAACCGTCACAGGGACTTGACCTTCGAGATAGGAGATTTTGTGTATCTTAGGGTAACTCCACTCAAAGGAGTAAGAAGATTTCAAACCAAGGGAAAGCTTGCGCTAAGATTTGTCGAACCATTCAAGATTTTGGAAAGGAACTTGCAGGAAAAGCATGCTCCCCCCATATCCTCCGCGGGGGTAACCAAAGAGAGATGACCACCAGATGCTGACGGAGTCCCAGAATGATTGCTTCTATGACTTATCGTGTCAGGTCTAACGGCCTCAGGCGGACTCGAACATTTGGAGGGAGAACCCTTGTCGTGTTTTGTGCCCGTCTTGGTGCAGTCCTAATTGCAGTCGGATAGACCCTTGCCCTCTGAGGAATTTGGTTCCTCATTTGGACGTACTGATGTGGGTGTAGTGCCCTGGTCTTTGAGCCTTTTTGGAATTTCAAAATAAAAAGAACCATTTGGTTTTTATGAGAGTTTAAATCTTAACTTGAGATTTTAAAAGAGCTTTAAAGAACTAAATCAGTTCGGTTTCTTTTCGAGTTTGTTGGAGTTTTTCCTTTTCTTTGTTCGCTCCGTGCTCTCCTTCGGCCCAGTTCTCTCTTTCTTCTTTAGACCTCCTCCCCTTCGTTTGGATCTGAGGGTCCAGACCTCTTTTCGTTTGGATCTGAAGGTCCAGACCTTCCTTCGTTTGGATCTGAGGGTCCAGACCTCCCTTGTGGTTCGGACCTCCCTCCCAGTTCAGACCACCCCTTCGGTTTGATTTTCTCTTGGGTCACGACCACCCCCGAGATGTTCTAGCTCGGGTTTGTATTTCAAATGTTCTTGATTTCGAAATTCAAAATTCGGGTTGAACTCCCCCTTCGTTTGAACTTCCCTCATGTCCGTTGGACCCCCGCTCGATCCTGACCTTCATCTCTTGTGGATCGTTCGATCCGTGTTGGACGGCCCAATCTTTTTGGCACATTTAGCTGGTCCGAACGTCCTAATCGCTTTGCTCCGTTAGATCGGAATCCGACAGCTCCCGCTCCTCCGCGCCTTTTTCCTCGCTGTCGCTCCCCTCCCTTTGATCCCATCTTGACCATCAGGACCTCCCTCGAGTTCATCCTGGCCGTCAAGACCTCCCTTTGATTCCATCTTGACCGTCAGGACCTCCCTCGAGTTCATCCTGACAGTCAAGACCTCCCCTTGTTTCATCTTGACCGTCAGGACCTCCCTCGAGTTCATCCTGGCCGTCAAGACCTCCCTTTGATTCCATTTTGACCGCCAGGACCTCCCTCCAGTTCATCCTGACCATCAAGACCTCCCCTTGTTTCTCTTGTCTCCTCCTTTACCTGCTCCCGTCTCCTCCTTCACCTACTTGTGAACACGAGTGCCTTTGGAACTCCCTGCAGCTCTCTACCTTTGCCTTTCTCCTCATTTCAACTCTCTGGCTCTTTCGACCAGTTCTTGGACCTCCCTCCAACCTGTTGGATCTTCCTCGACCAGCTCCTTCGACCTCCTCCAAACCGTCGAAGCCTCTCTGTTGGTTTTATTTTGGTGTTTCATTGGAGTTCTTTTGGATCTTGCTTGAGCTTTATTTGAGTTGCATGTTCTCTCGTGTAGATTGCGACGATGTTGAGGAGCCCGAGCTCTCTGAAGAAGAAGACACTCAAGCCTTCGAGCAAGGCAAGTTACACCCTTGACCATGTTGCACCCAGTATTTCGAATTATCTATGTTCTATTTCAAGTATTACTGCATGCCTATTTTTTACTCAGTTATTTCAATACCTGTCTTTAAATTCATAGTTATGCCAAATCCTTTGTATGGCCATTATTGACATTGACTTCACCCTGTTGTCACCTTAGATAAAACCTGATTGATATAATAGTGTGAACCAGGATCATTTGAAAAACTTTATGCTTAGTCATGCTTAGACTAAAAGCTTGATTTGGAAAGTTTTCCCATCAATAACCAACTATTGTCTAAATGTTTTAATCCATGACATTGGGTTGTCATGGTAGTTTGCAAATGTTTTTGAAAAGCAAAGAAAAAGGAAAATTGGTTTGGACTTGGGCGAACTGGTTGCTTGGATGGATGCATGTTTATGCATGGGATCGATCCATTTCTATGGACGAGGCCCAGGGTTCTGTGGAAGTCGCCCAGGTCAGTTAAGGACCGGTCTTCGAGTGTATTTTGCCATGCCTCACCGTGCAACCATATGTCCTATGTGGGCGGGACCTGGCTGATTAATTTGCAAAGTTCCATCGCGGTTGATCCTGTCGAAGCAGTGGGTAGTCGTTTTATGACCTGTTAGTCCCATCTGGCGCAACAGAGGGCCCTTGATCTCTGCGGGTTTCTATCCGCAGGGTGGGGCAAAACCTTAGCGAGGGTATAAAACTATTCGAATAGCCGTGTCCACGGTTATGGACATGCTGGCAAAGCTGCTCCAAGTTAGGATTCTGGTTTTGATTTCAAAAAGGTTTGTTAAAATGGTTTTGGATCTCTATCCAAATGGGTTTCGGCTGGGAGCCTTGTGACAGGAGGGTATCCTTCACCACCTCGTTGATGAATGTTATCCAACTGTAAAACTAAGACTTTGAAAATGAATTTAATTATTGTTTCATGCTTTGGAACTTATTACCTGTAATTGGAAATAAACATGGCTTTATGCAAAGACAACCTTATACGCCTTCCTTTGAGATATCTATGTATGCATATCATTCTGTTATTTGACGGGTGTAACTTGCGAGCACGGTTGTTGTGCTCATTCTTGCTTGATTTGATAATTGAGCAGGAGAGGACTTATTTGATGAAGATGAGGACTAGATCAACTAGGCAATGCCCTCCAACCGATTGCCTGTGGTGTATCGGGTGGACTTGTCATTTTACTTTCCGCTGTGTATTTTGCTTTCACCGGCTTGTAAGCCATCCTTGTAATCAACTCTTTTGTTGTAAATTAAAGTTTGCGTTAATAAGTGTTACCACTAATGTTTACTGTGTGAGCTAGCCGTTGGTCCTTGGGACTAGTTCGGAACACAGAGGACTTGGGGATTTTTCCAAGTCTCACGACCTTCCCGGGTTTGGTCTCTCGACCACCCTCGAGTCGGATCGAAGACCTCCTCGGGTCAGTTCTCTGGACCTTTAGGTGATCCTGCTGAACCTCCTGGGAGGTCCTGGTGGACTTTCCGGGTGGTCTTGGAGGACCACTCGGGTGACCCCGGGTCGGGTTGTGACAGTGGGGGAAAAGGATCATTCCTCAACTCCATCGGTGACATGGTCTCCTGGATCTGGCGAATGATCTCTAGAGACAGTATTACCATTGGATGAAATGATACTCTGCTTATAGTCGTAGCAGACATCCATATCGAGTTCTGCGTAGTCGGCCAAGCCGAACCAATTCTCTTCGTTCCATTCTTCTGCCATGGAAGCATTAGAGTTGAGAGAATAAAGAGAACCTGTCGACGAGGAATCACTAGAAAGTCCCCACGGATGGCGCCAGCTGTCGGTGTTCTAATACCGATCTTATGTATGATTGTTTGATTCGGGGGAACTCCTGGAAATAAAACCACGTAGAGAATGACTCAGAGATTTTAAATAGGTTTGGCCTTTCTCCGGAGAGAATAATAACCCTACTCCTATGCTAGTGTATTGAGTATACTGTTTACAATCAAGAGGAAGATCAAAACCTAATGTCTTGTGCTCCAGATTGCTCTGCCCTTCTGCCTACTAACTTCATCCTTTATATACCATATAAAGAGGTGGCGGTTCCTCCAAACCAAGAGACATCCCAACGTTCCAAATGATGAACCGTTGGTAGAGGTTACTGTCAGAGAGATAACTCCCCCATGTAGCCAAGTAGTTATTGTCAGAGACAGAGGTATAAATCATGCAGTTATTCATAGAGAATAACAGTGTATGCTAACTGCCTCGTAGGTTAAACGTGGTGCATAAGACTCTCGAATCGATGGGACTCACATATCTGTAGACTCCATCGACAAAGGGTAGTCGTAACCGTCTAGGTTGTGGAGGAATTTACGACCACAAGGTATTCGTAGAAAATGCTCACAACCTAAAGCTAGTTGTAGGAAAGCTTACGACTAGAGACTAGTCGTAAAAAAAGGCTTACAACTAAGGGGGTGGTCATAGCAAAACTTACGACCACCTGGTTAAGCTTCTCCCTTACGAATGGTAAGAGGTATACTTGCGAGTAATATAAAGAGATTGTTATCTATAATATGAATTACAGAGAAATAATTAAATGAGAATTATTATATCCTCGTCAACTATTGAAACATGACTAAATTAATTGCATTAGAATGAATTGATGCATGGGGATTTTAATGTTAGGCTAAATCGCTGAGATTTACATACTCCGCTATGCAAATTAAAAATTACGACTAAATCATCACTACAAATTAATGTACACTAATTAATATATTTGATAGCGTGGATTAGTGGTAGTTAATTGTCACCCAACAAGACACTCATCTAACCGATGGTCCAAAGACATGTGGCTATCAGCTAGCTGACCATAGACTAAATTCTTTGGCTTAGTGCTCAAATATGTTTCTTGCTCAAAAGTACAAAGCCACTCCTGATGTCAAACTTTAATATCCATGAATAGCAGTATTAGTGGAGGTGTTCTTAAGTTTCTTTACCCATGGTCTTATATACATTACTTTGTCCATGCATTGATAGTCTACAACATATACAATGTATGAATAGAAGATGACAGAGATATTCCATATCAACAAACAGTGCAAGAATTTGAGCACAGTAGCACACAATGGTGAAAGCTCAGAACCGAATACTGCAAATCCGAAGGATCATCGTCTCATAATAGTCATGGATTAAAGAGCATATTCCATATCAACAAACAGATTCTATATCCAGGTTAACACAGTAGGAATTCCAAGTTACTACTCCTGGTTGGCATACTAAAATAACATCAGAATAAACATGGCTTCCTTTTTGCTCCAGGCCAGTCATTACCAATGCAAGTAAGGCAACTGATAATATGCCATGCGATTCTTATCATTGATACCAAAAAATGTGTAGAAAATTACAACTATTTGAGTACTCAAACTTTACTACGACTTATTTACTAACAATGCATTAAATAAAGAATTTACAAACAAAGAAAAATCGACAGAGATAAAAGTTACCTGCTAATATGTCTTCTAATGACGGCGGTTAATAACACTAAAACGTCTCTGAAAATGAAATCGACAGAGCCATAGAACGACCGAAAGAGATAGTGAGCAAGCGAGCGACGATACGAAATTGCGCTCGCTCGCTCGCTCGTTAATTAATAGTCGGAAGGGAATCCTTCCTCGCGGGCGATCGATTTTTAATTTACATACGGTAGACAAGGATGTGACCAACGGGACAGGGAATAAAGTGGCGATGCGATATATGGATGTGATGGGATTTGACGGTAGGGAATCCGAGGAAGGGGGGCGTGCAGAGTGAAGGGGAGGGCGTGCGGAGGAGAGGGCAGGCGGTGGGCGGACGTGGCGGAGGCGCACTGCACGGCAGCCACGGAGGTGGCGATGTGGCGGGCGAGAAGAGCCTGCCGCACGGGACGCTATTTTTATATTAAAAAAATTACGATGACGCTCATTCTTATAAATTGGTTGAGAAAAAGCGCCGGTAAGGCAAGAAAATCCCGTTTCCCCAGCACATTTGACAGCCACATGCATTTATGAGAGGTTGCTTGCTAGCTAGGAGCGCAGTTTGTTACTGCTTTGCGCCCGTGATCAGACACTGCAGGGGTCCAACAGAAATCAACTCAGTACCTCACGAACTGCCAGGCCAGCTCACTACAACCACTGCTCGCTCACTTTAGTGAGCTAGCCATGGAAGACTTTTTGCCTGACCATGCGCGTTACACTATCAGCACCAACTGCCGGGCCACAACCACTGCTCACTCACTTTAGTGAGCTAGCCATGGAAGACTTTTTGCCTGACCATGCACATGTTACATTATCAGCACCACTCCAGCTGCTCGCATCGCATCGCGTCAAGTGTAGTTTAGATAAGAGGACTGTTTATTGTGGAACTTCTATGTTCCTAACAGTCTTAAGAGAGCTAGCAATATGAATGGATGAATGCACACATTAGTTGTTTCCTTTTTATCTTAAGAGTGATATGAATATGATGATGAACCGGCAGGTCCTTCCATTGACATGACTTCGATTTACAAGCTAATCGAGTCATCGAGTGGTACAGAGCAGACCGTGTCATCATACCAAAATGTGCAGGCTAATGCAGGGGCGGACCCCAGGGGCGGCCGGTGCTGGCGCCCCTACCGACGTTCGGCTTATGGTGTACCTTTTAACACCCTCAGACCAGCCGTGCTCAGTCAAATCTCTTTGGCGGTCACTTGATCCCACCTTCCTGCTCGAGAGTGCGGTATCCGACTTCCCTGGTAACTCACTGCTCCGAAACAAACACAGGGATATAGAGTGACCTAAAACAACAACACCATCTCGGCAGAAAAAGATGATGGTGGCTGGAATTAGCAAAGCATGCACCGAGGTGCCAATGTCGGCCGACAACTTCTTGCAGTGGCCTGGCCCGCCAATAGAGAGCATGAAATCCGTCGAGTAGGTCATCCTCGCGCCCCCTCCTCCCTTCAGAGGTAGAAGAAGAAGACTATAAGATTTGGGTTGCGCGGGCCGCACCAAAGCCAAACGATTTGTTAGTAATTTGATATTTTCATGATGGACGCTTAGGCCAATCGGCTAAGCCCACCAAAGCCTATCTACCTCAGTAGCTCTTCATTTCCATCTATCTTACTTGATAGGCAAGCGGTAGGCTAACAACACGGCAGACTACCGCTGGCTGACAACTCGGTATTCGGCAAACCGCAAGCAGTGATCAAGTCCAATTAGCACCACTGGGCTAATCACCACTTCGCTTTGCACTTGCATGCGCTGCAAAATCAGAGTTTTTGGCCTAAATGACATTGTTTGCGTCGTTATTAACAAAATTGGTCGTTGATGCATCATAATGGCACAACGGACGTGCCGGCGGCCGACACACATCCTCCACCGTTGCCCCCGCACCTGGACGCGATCTACATTGTTCCTCCCACGCCTGGACGTCCCTCGTGCCGCCACGTCGCTGCTGCTGCGCCTCTAGCGCCCGGACGCGCACCACGTCGCCGCTATCGTTCCTCCAGCGCCCGAACTCCTCTCGTCTGATGATCTTTGGACCAGATTCCCTCCCCCGCCGCCACGTGTCAACTCTGGTCCCCTGGGGGTCGGACCTAACACGTTCGTGCCCCTAGGGATTGGACTCCCCTCATCCGGTCATCTAGGGACCAGATTCCCTCCCTGCCCGTCACGTGTCTAGTCCAGTCCCTTGGGGCCCGAACCTAGAGTGTATGTGCCCCTGGGCCGGATCGCCCTACGGCTAGGGCACGGGCACGTTTTCACCTTCCGCCGAAAGCATCCCCTGTCCCATCGATCTTCTCCCCCGTCCCATCCATTAACTCCATCACCTCGTTGCCTCCATCCGCATGCATGCATACTAACAACGTCAAAGACGCAGATTCTCTCCGTTGCCAGCGCGTGCGCTAAACATCTTTGCACAGCTATAAAAACCGGTAATGTTTCTCGGACCGAAGCACGAGGGGTGAGGGACCGGAGTTGACACATGACGAGTGGGAAGGAATCCGGTCCCCCAAATGACCGGACGAGAGGAGTCCGGGCGCCGAAGGAACCACAGTGGCGACGTGGCGTGCCTCTGGGCGCGGGAGGCCCGGTAGCAGCGACATGGCGACACGAGGGCTGTCCGGGCGCGGGGGAACGGCGGAGGATGCGTGTCGGTCGTTGGCATGTCCGTTGTAACATTTTTTGCATTACGACACGACGACGGCTGATTTTGTTAATAACCGTGCCAACCGTGATATCTAGGGCAAAAACTCTCCAAAATCATAGGAGTACGTACACTGGTAGGGCACCGCCAGCTTTACGGCAAACATGTGTACAAAAGTGGTCCGATCGATCGACCACCGCATGCAACAGGTGGTTGTGGTTCGGCGAGTATGGAACGAATCGGGCCAAGCCGAGCGACGACACGGCCGCTCGTTTCATTGCCCTACCTACCGCTCTACCGCGCAACAAATGACGGTAGCATTCACGTGACCGGCCGGGCCACAAGAATCGCGTACGGTACTAGGTAAGCGTAGTACGCCATGTATGTTCTAGATGACCCTGTACCTAATTCAGATCTCACCCGGGTTCTGCTCGAAAACAAAAAATGAAGACAGATGGAACCCGTGGTTTGTCTGAGGTTATTAAAATCGCGATGCTAATCATAGAATAGTACAATTCTACAATCTCAACATCAATATGTCTCAAAGCACACACTAAATCGCACCCAGTAGAAAGACAATACTAGGATTTTTTTTTGTCATGTAGCGCCACGTAATTACAAAAATAACCTTTTTTTTCACCGTATTTGCAAAAGTAGCCTCCATGCGAGTGCAGAATCGCCAGGGGCCCGACGCGTGTCCTTTCGCGGTCGCCGAGCGCGGAAAGGCAACAGCCATCGTGGCAGGCCGCACCAAAGCGGAAGGGAACGATTGACGCGGGAGGTGGCGGGCCTGACGACATTCCGCGGTCACCAAGCGCGGGAGGATGGTGGCAGCATTCCGCGGCAGCCTAGCGCGGTACTAACATGCAGTGTTAAGCATTTTTGCATTTTTTTAATGCATGAATCGGTGAATCAGAATGTTTAGCATTTTTTAATGCGTGAATTGGAATGTTAAGCATTTTTTAATGCTTGAATAGGAGTGCATTCAACATTTTTTAATGCATGAATCGAAACGCATAAATGCATGTGTGGGGTTCCGCTCGAGTAGCGCGATAGCGTCTCGAACTTTCTTTGGTTTCGCGACCGCTCGGCGATCATGAAGCGCCGCTCGCTCCGCTTCGGCGGCCATGAATGTCGCTGAACGCCACCTCCGCGCCAATCGTTCCTTCAGCGTTAGCGCCGCCGCGATGGCTGTTGTCTTTCCGCGCTCGGCACGCGTCGGTCCCACGGAGATTCCGCGCTTATATAGGGGCTAATTTTATAAATACGGTGGAAGAGGATCATTTTTGCAATTATGTAGCCGCTACAGGGCTAAATCAAAAAAAATTCCAATACTAGTTGTAGAATCGTGTAGATAGGACTCTCTCCCACCCCCCTAGGTCTCAAGTTGGACTGGCGAAGATCACTAACAAATTAACATCGTCAAATGCGGCATGCAGTGTATTGCCTCGCTGATGAGAACAGAAAAAATACTGGCATCCCTCAGTGCCCGGGCCATAGCTCATAGTTAAACCAGATAAGGCAACTACACTGCGTGGAATGCAAAGCACACTTGTACTACCAAACACTTGTACGACTCGAGAGATCCAAAAAAAAGCCCATGTGATCAAATCAATGACATGTCTAGCACCCAGTCCTCAAGATTGTAACGCTGCCCTATTCAAGTAATAAAATCCAAATAATAAAATCAGAATTCAGATAATCTGCCGTTATTATTATACCCTAATACATATCACTTAGATCTTGCATCTGTCTCTCAATGCTCTCAACGCAGATGCTCCGTTTCCATAAAATCCCTCCATCCTCGTAAAAAAATCAATGACACGTCGACTACAATAATCACTGTACTACCTAAGACAAACAGCTCAGCTCAGCTCAACACGCACACCAACCATTTTTTATTTCAAACAGAAAAGGAAAAAAATAAAAAAAATGGCACAATTAATAATATTCAAGAAAATACTTCCTCCTGCCCATGCCCGACGGCCACCTTCACTAATCATAGCAGGCTAGCAGCTATCATACCATCGCCAAGAAGCCCACCAATGCGAGAGCAATGAGTGCCGGCGCCGACACTCCGGCCGTGGCCGGTGCCGACGCGGACTTCCCGCTGGACGGCGCCGCGCCGCTGTCGCTGCCGGTCGAACTGGACGGGCCACCGGCCTCGGGTGCGGGCGCGGGTGACGGGGAGCTCGCGGCAGTGGCCCGCCCGGCGAGGACGAGCTTGGCCTTGGCGGCGAGGTTGTCCGCCCCGAAGGCGTGCTTGTCGGGGGCCCCGCCGGTGACCGAGGACCCGACCTGCCACACCTGGTTCACCGCCTTCATCCCCTTGTGCAGCTGCAGCTTGCCGTACAGCCGGATCTTGCCGCTGCTCCCCTCGTCGGCGGCGAGGTCGGTGGCCGGGAACGCGATGGGCGTCGAGGCCCCGCCGAGCGGCACGTAGCCGGTGATATTGTACGTCTTGACGGCGGGCGCGGAGGAGGAGCCCTTGAGCGCCACGAGCGCCTGCGCGCCGGCCATGCCCTCGCCGGTGGGGTTGAGGGCCCACGCCACCCACCCGCCCGGTCCGGCCGGTGCGGCCACGAACGCCAGCGACAGCGACGACTTGGAATCGTCGTAGGTCCAGTGTAGCGCTGCGCCGAGCTTCGGGAGGTCCTGGCACGTCGCGTACGTCCTCCCCGCCGGGAACTTCTCGCCCGCGCAGGCGCCGGCCGCCTCCGCCCCGCGCATGGCCGCCGGGGAGGCCAGGAGCAGCAGAAGCAGCGCGATCTGGTGCGGCATTGTAGAGGCCATGTGGATTCGGAGCTCACTTGTTCGGAGTTTGGTTTTGTGTTCTTGGAGTTCTTGAGTGGGAGTGAGGATGGTGCGGGTTTATAAGGAGTGGGAGTGGGGTTATGTGGAATTGTGAAATTCTAAAGGGGGTATTAATACATTTCCATTGAACCGTTGCTAAGTCGGAAGACTCGGGGTTTGATTAGGGGGGTAATGACGCTACGGCGTCATAAAATGCACGATGAGCTCCCGTGGTGTGTTGCGTGTGCTAGCCACGAGAGTTGTGGGTTTTGGAATCTGAATTATAATTTCTTTTTGAAGGAAAATCTGAATTTAAATTGCGAGTGGTCGTGTGTCTTGCATAGTTACATTGAATCAGGTAGCATGTTCTCGTGTCAACAGAAAAAAAAAAGTAGCATATTTTCGGTGGCAGTAGTGGGTGAAAGGGGGGCTAGCGGGCTTTGCCGGCGCCACGAGGCTGCAGGAGGCGGAGCGCAGAGGGGATGAGCTTGAGTTAGGAGGATTGAGGATGGACTGCTTGTATAGGATTTGGGGATGAATCTAGAGCGTTTTCCCGATGGTTGAAAAGCTAATGTTTTGGAAGGAAAAAACTGTCGAATGTTTAATAAACAGATCCTTCTATTATCTGAGGGATCCATGTCTGTATGAGTTTAAGGTGAAGCATACAGTACAAAGGATCTAATGAGGGGTCCATTCGTCAGCGAGTGCAATGTACTCTTATAAAAAAAATTGTTGGCACAAAACAAATTGATTAGCGCATAGTTTGATGCTTCAGAACACAACATGCCAGTATGCCACACAGCCGCCGCCACAGCGAAGCGAGATTCTTCCCGTCCGGCCTAACGAGGAAGAAGGAAGCAAAAGAGAAGGAAACGCAAGAGTTTGGTGTGAAATTGCGGTCGACGACGCGTTGGAAAGAAACTATGCACGTGACAACGTTAGGAGCCTTACCACTAACTCACACCAAGCTACTGCTATAGTTTGGTAAGACTTCTTAAAAGCTAGCTCCAATCAAGAATTAATCAGTGGTCACGAGATCTTTGGGAGTTCATTACAACTTTGCAATGCACGTAGATGTTTTTCTCCCTTTTTTTCTTTTCTTTTTGAAGGCACTACGCATTTGGTGTAGACGCGTGCTCCCAACGGCGGTGCAAGAAGAGTGGCCTAATTTGTTCCACAGAAAAAGCTGTGGATCAGAATTCAGAAGTGAGAACACTGACAAGATGAAGTCTCCATTCATATGTACCTTTCGATTCTAGCCTAAAGAGGAGACCGTAGAACGGATAGCTCCTCTGTCTTTTACCTTTGTTGTGAGTGTGAGACGGGTGTTTGCATTGTTTACCTCATGCATGTTCCTGTGATCGTGTCCACAAGGTAGGCTATAACAAAAGAGGCTACCGTTGTTGACTGAAGCTTGGTCGTGCAGATATCACTGTATCAGGGCACATGAATCTATGCATGTTCAGCATTCTGCATGCCAGAGGTAACGCGTTTGGACTTTGAAGGTTGACCCGTGAATTACGATGATGACGAAGGGAGTGACAGTTAGCTGATGAAATACATTCTAGGTAGCTCATACTCCTTTTGTCTCTTCAGTCTTCACTCGTGAACGGTGAACCTGCACTGAAGTTCGTTGTCATCAAAACCATGAACACCTTCGTACTCTGCGCAAAATTGCAACGGCCGGAGACATCAAGAACAGGCATATGAACAAACTCATTTTAGTAGTACTGCACATTTGGGTTCCATATGTGGAGTACTTAATTTTGAGACAATCCATCCCGTGATCATTGATCCCATTAGGTAGACGTACTGCCCTATGGCCAGCTCGGCCGTCTGATACACAAACTTCACGCAACGCCATCCAGAATTGGGAAAAGTGACAGGCTACATTTGATTATTGCGAGTTTGGTTAGGATAAGCTCTCATGATTCATGAAAGAAAGAGCGAAAATAACACACAATTAGACGTGTTATTATACGGAAAAGTTCAGAGATCCCTGTCGATCATTTGTGTGTGAAGTACTATGCACATCTCATAGAAGCAACTCAATGATCGAGATATAGGCATGCATGTGATGGCATGAGCACTTTCGCTCATGACAGTGCCGGCTCGACAATGCTTTATTCCATATTTCCTCGTCTTTTACAGGGTGTAAGAAGTGACCCCATCTCAATTGGAGCTTAGGTAACTACATATATGCGTATGCATAATTTCTTCAATGATTTGTGTCTGGTATGGCATTCTACGTACTTATGGAATGGACTAACTAAGAAATCTGTTGATATGACATTATGTCTGCCTAAGCAGAAATATGCAAGGACTTGTTTGCGGAGAAGGGATTTCGGCCTAGTATAGTCAAGGATTAAGCTTCTCTAAGAAGTTCAGGAAGGTGTGTTCCATTTAGGAGAGCTTAAGCTTCCAGTGGACTTCAGCTAAAGCTTAAACTCGCCAAATAGGGCCTAGGATTTCTTTTTTCTTTCTTTTTTTTTAAAAAAAAGGAAATAGGACCTAGGTTTTCTAACCACATGTAGCTTAGTCTAAAGAGGCTTAAGCTTCACGCCGTTCGAACGTGAGAGCTTAAGTTTCCGGTGGCTTTGAGCTGAATTTGAAGCTCCCCAACAAGGCCTTAGGCCCCTTTTGGAAGATGGTAATCTTCCATATTTCTGAAAAAATAATTTGTTTTTGTGAAATCCTTGCACAATGCCAGTGAAATTCTTACATTCTAAATATGTTTTCTAGGAACCGCAGGTCAATCCTGCTGGAAAGAGATGGACAAGGGGACCCATTGTGTGGTCTGATTTCTTTTCCCTAACAAAAGTAGATGAAAAGGTTCCTCGACGGACGATGCTTTCAGCCTTCAGGTACAAGTTAATCTTTTTCAGATCCAAGTATTCCCATCTTGTTGGGTGGTTAGGTTTCACATTAGTTGAAGTACTGAAGGTTCACATCCCTTTTGTGCTGGTTACTTGGTTCCTTCAGCAATCTATCCTGTGTTTCGGCGTGATTTTCAGCTTTCAGGTTCGGCAATAAGCATTTGATGGACAGCTCTAAAACGTAAAAAAGATCTTGTTTTTTTGTACTGGAAGGTTAATGCCTAAATTGTATGGGTATTGCACAAATGGTCATTGGGGAAATTAGCAAACAACTTAATAGCTTCAGAATTAAGATGTCTGCTTATTTTATGTCTGGTTTGTGTCTAGACGAGAACAAAAGAACAGCAACAACATGCTAATGGTAATGGGCCAACTCCATTTGCCGGCTAGCCACACACGTACACGTTGGGTTTGGGCCAAACATCCAGGTCAAATTAACGTGGTTGAAGGGATGCGATGTTCAAAGCCAACACATTTTTTTTTCTTCCAAGCGAATGTAAGAAAACCTGAAAGAATTTTTTGTTCCATAGTAGCTTAGTAAGAAAACAACATCAATTTTCTTCAAGTAGTAGTGCTTAAGTCGACAAAACTTCTGAGTTCACACTTGACTTTGATTCCCAGAATTTCTAAGGTGAAGTTCCACTTTGTCCTCTGCTGCGGTGCCGGCCGACTAGTATGAAACTGCTGAAACTATAAAGCGTGGTTAGTTTGACCTGTGAGACGGAGTATACTGTTACTGGATCAAATTTCCTTGCTACCGACGTGTAATCAGATCTACACGATGGGCAGAAGAGACCCCAGATGCAGGGTGTCGTGAAATTTCCAATGCCTTACCGAGGCTCATAAATTTTGTGGACGAAACTTCCCTGGTCACATCGAGTGCCGAAATTTTCCACGAGAAAAATCTTATCCTGCTGATACGAATGGCCAAATAGAGCAGAGTACGATTTCAGCTACCAAGAAGTCGACGCACAGCAACGATGGTGTCAGTGGCTATACATTTTCTAATGCACAGCACAATACTGTTGACGCCAGTAGACAAAAAAAGTTTTTGCTGAATTCTTCACAAGAGGTCTTACTTTGAGAAACTGTACTCTGAAGTTTGTATACATGCATGACACGGAAACAATTGGTGGGGTACAGTTTTCTAGCAGTACGGATTGTTCTGTCAACGACGGGTGTGCAACTCTGCATGCTTGCAGCCTGATGATCGTAATCTCACTGGCGAGACATCGTTTTCCCCTGTTAGTCTTAACTGGTTGTTTGCACAGATGTGCCATGCCAGCTAGCGAGCCTTTCTCCGCTACAGTTCCTATTGTCATCTATTATATTATTAAAGCGATAGAAAAAGAAGTCATCACGTTCACTCTCAAAGGCTAGAAATTCTCATGTTAATCGGTGGAAAAAAAGAAACATCTACACCGTTGATTATGATATGTCCAAATTATAATGATCTAGATTAAACGAAAGAGTCCATGTCAAAAACAATATAGAAATAAGAGTCCATCTCAAGTACAATGCAAAAATAACAGAAATTCGGAAAATAAAATAAAATATATTATTAAAGCGATAAAAAAGAAGCCATCACGTTTGCTCTCAAGGGCTAAAAATTCCCACGTTAATCAGTGAAAAAAGAGAAACATCTACACCGTTAATTATGATGGGTCCAAATTATAACGATCTAGATTAAACGAAAGAGTTCATGTCAAAAACAATATAGAAATAAGAGTCCATCTCAAGTAAAATGCAAAAAGAAAAAAGAAATTCGGAATAAAAATAAAATAAAATAAGCATTTTGATTTCAATACGAATTCTGAAGTAAAATCTATAAATAATTGTAATTCGGCATAAAAATTAAGTAAAAACTAACAATTGGATTAGTTTTCGAATTCCAACAAAAAAATTGAAATTAGGGGCAACAAAAAAAAGAAAATTTGCAATTTGATTTCCATACGAATTCCAAAGTAAAATCACTTAATAAGTAAAAATTTGAATAAATTAAATATAAGTTATAATGAGGATATCGTGAATGGTGTCGGAGGAGACCACGAAAGAGTGCAATGGTGTCGATCTGTCATACCAGAAGACATTGACCTACAAGGAAGCGAATAGCCGAGGCAGCGGCGACGAAGATGAGAGCAATTCCATGCTGCTCACCTTAGCTGTTCGACATCGACAATGTCGTGCTGCTCGCTGGAGCCGTTGAAGAGAAAGACTAGAGTCAAAGGAGCCAAGTGCTGTGACGACGAATGGTGTGCATCAGCGTTGTTAAAGAAGTCAATGGCCAAAGAAACTCGATAATGGGGAAGACATAGCAGAGAGGAGATGAAACTTTGGATTAAAGACGAGCTATCGACGATATGTGATCATCGGGTAGCTAGGAGCATGCCATCGTTGGTGAGTGACATGGTGCCACCGGCGATGGCGAGAAGATTCTCCCTATCGTTAGACAACTACTAAGACAGACATACCAACATCAGTGAAGATGGGAGGTCGTCGCAGTTAGTGAGGAAACCACATCGTTGAGTTGGACAATGTCGAAGAAGATGAGTGACCAACACAGGAGAAGAAGACATCGAGTATGTATAACACCGTGCATGTGTACATACATGCATGCATCCTACGAATAGAAGTATGGGCGTACAGAAACAAAGGAGCAAAGAGCTCGGAGTAGAGACACCACAAACGGTAAGGAATAGGCTTGGGGCCACTGGAGAGAGCGCGACGGGTGTCCCAGTAGGGATCGACAATATTTGCACGTATATACGTGTTGATGTCACAACGGTCATCATTAAGCGATAATTGGAGAGAAGTAGAATATAACTATGTGGTAGAGTATTGCATTAAAAGTGGTGGCAGCTGAGAGATATCGATCGAGAATTGAGCTTGCTCTTGGATGTTGAAGCTGAAAAATTGTGGCGGGGAGGAGAGATAGAAGACACACAGTTTGGTGGGGTAACCGACGTAAGAGAAGATAAGTTCAAGGTAGGTCGCCCATAGTGCATCGGTGTATACATAGGCAAAGTACTCTAATATCATGTAAACTAATAAGATAATTTTGTTGCACACATAATCAATGTATTGCTTGAGTTTAACAGAGGTACATATGCATGCAAACATTTTGGAAAAGAGTTAAGGGTATGCATCTACATGATGTTTACATAATGGAGAGTGGTTAACTTATTATACTCATGATTTTCTTCCATGAAAACTCATACTTCAATTACATTACTCAAGTTGCATTTTTCTTCAAGCTTTTGTTGTCATTTTATAATATTTATGATATATTAAAAATCTAAATAGCTACAAGATACGTAAATATATTCTGAAGCATCTAAATTATATCATTTGTCACTACAAACTTTAAAACAAATCTAGCCGCGCAAATACGTGGGTCACCCTGCTAGTTTTTGTTAAGAGAACGGTAGTTGTCGTAGCATCGATGTCAATCACACAATAAATACTAAGAGAGATATAATGTATAGAGGAGATTCAATTCTTTATTCATTTATTTGTATCATGTACATAGGGAATCCTCATATTTATAGCACGCAGGGGTGAAAGCCCTTCATGGGCAGTTTAGTCTTTTGCTCATAATTAGGTTTCGTAATACCCCTATTGGGCAATAGACAACGATATGCAAATGTCTCATGAAAAACTCTTTCCAAAAACCCATTGGGAAAAAAGAAATGGAGAAAAGAGTACATTATATTCGTAAATTGTATTACACTTGTTGCCTCACAAAAACCTTCATGTGAGAAAACTTCAAGAAAAATCACCAAGGAAAAGAGTGCAACATTTAATCTTCAGGATCCAATCTTCAATATTTTGGATAAATTTTCAGGATTTGATAAGGGTCGTAATTTAGGGATTTACTCCCCCTAAACTCTGCAACTCTTTAAACCGTCTCATTCAAATGCCATGAATGCATTTTTGGAAACTAGATGCTGGCAGAGACTTAGTGAATAAATCAACTGAATTTTCACAAGACTTTGTTTGCAGGATCTTTACCTCACTATTCTTCTGGATTTCATGAGAATAGAAAAATTTATGAGCAATGTGCTTCGTGATGTTACTCTTGACATAACTCGCTTGCATTTGTGTAATACGAGCAACATTATCTTCATAGATAATTGAGGGGGTATTGACGGTATTAATGCCACAATATCTTCGGATGTCGTTAATCACACGTCTGAGCTAAACACATTCAAGTGAGGCTTCATATAGTGCTATAAACTCTAAGTGATTGGTAGAAGTAGCTACCAAGGTCTGCTTAGATAACCGCCAAGAGGTGACTGCACCAGTACAAACTAATATAAATCCATTCTGGGATTTTGCACTATATAGATTTGAGAGATAGTTAGTATATCTTCGTGATTTAGTAATGATCATCAGGATCTATGTGTGATCTTCATGATCTTTGCATTATCGATCAACTGGATCTAAACTGTTAAGTGGTAAAAACTTCAAGGTGAATTTAATCAGTAATCATCGTATCAACACCTTTTAGGCTTGACTAAGATTTTCAAAATCTCAAGTATGATGATCAGTGTTTAGTATATGCTCTCCCTGAGGACAACTTCTGTTGAAGTCTTGTTGCTCTAATGTCTTTCATACATTTTTTAAAAATGAATATAAGCAAGTATATTGTGATCAAATCAACTGAATTACCACAATGCAGTCTTACATACAAATATCCTATTGTTCATCTGGAGATTTTAGGATAAGCATTATTCGGGAGTAACATGCTAAACTTATCAAATACCACTATTCGATTGTGCAACACAAGTATATTACCGTTGCAGAGGATATGAGGTAATACTAGTTGCAAAGTCGTATGCCTTCTAGACACGATTTATCCAAACCTTTCAAGGTCTTAATGTTTTGCAACCATCTCTGGGGTGGTTAAAGTTACAACAAATAGTCTGTTCTGTAGAACTATAAAATATGATTGTACCACTCTAAAGTAAAATATAACCAGTCTACGTTTTGACGTTTAGGGGATTAATTGCCAATATCATCAATGTATGCCGTACCTTTATGGTACTAAAGGAAACCACCATTCCACTAACTTCTGGTAGAAGATGCACTTTATAAGTGCTTGTGTGGCGTGCTTCTGTTCTTTAGGTTCCTCGTTTCATTCTTTCGGATTTTGATGGTTCCTTGTCCATTTCTAGGTATCATATATTCATTGTTGTGATTAAGAGATCGATTGATACGATAATTTTTCATCAGGGAGATGTTCTCTCTTCCGAGAGATGCACTATCTTCCAAGAGATGCTCTTACTACAGGTAAGAGACTATTGAGTATGAGTTGTATATATATTTTTTGATTTTGTTTCCTTTATTACTAGGAATTTTAAGTCCTCCAAGGATCCCATCAAGGATTTTTAGAATCCATTGACTGCATATTTTGTTCATATCATTTGCTAGAATTATTATACACCAAAACATTATATCATTCATAATAGGAGAATAACGGTCTCTATGAGGACCTTTGAACCATAGCTTTCACCACTTCATTATCTTCATAATGACCCATCAAGTCTGAACTACATGTTTCCAAGACTTTTATTTAGCAATTTTGGTTCAGCCTCGTATGTTTTCATTATGTGACCCCATATGAAACGCTTCAAGCGCTCGGCCATGGACTTTGGTTCCGGATTCATGTTCTCATAAGAGAAACTTTAGCAATTTGTAGAGGCAAAGTGATTGTCGGCAACTTTTCTCTCATATTCTCCAAATTGAGGGTATCTCGGTGTGAATCATATCTTTGTCATTTTCCCAAACAAAAGATTCTTGGTCATTCCGCATTCCCAGCATTGTAATATGTGCACATCAAATTGTTGGGGCTTTTATCTTCATGATGAACCTCTTTATGAGGTATTTCACCTTCAAGGTGAGTTCTCTTTAGGAGAGTTAGAGGAGTGATTAATAATTGTTTTGACTAGTGTTATTAGATCTTAGACCCGTAGGCGTCCCCATAGATTTTAGATCAATAACCAATAAGTCAATTTCACAGATGTCGATATACTATTCAACCCGGGGTATTTCACTCTTAGCGACATATTTACTGCAAGCAAACACCGTGGTAAGTCCTCCATAATTGAAAAGTATCTGGCGGGCTCCCTGCTTCTGGCGCACAGGAGTATTAAGTAAACCTTAAGTTTAACTTGACTAGTGCGTGTATCTTGATGTTAAAGATCTTTTCCTTTCGAAAAATACGACGACATTCGAACTTTTGGGCATTTCTCTCCCTCGTAATGCCGAGATTCAATCTTTATGAATAGCATACCTCAAAAATCCCTATCATGGGCATATTATTGATTGAATTTCATATTCAACATGATCTCCAACAACTGGTGAAAAATATTTGATAATTTCAACAAGGGGTTTGATAACATTATCCTCCACCACACACACTTATTTCAACAAGGGGTTTGATAATTTTATGCAGTGAGCTAGACTTTTATCATTGTAGTGGCAAGAAAGTTGCATGATCCTAATATTCTGTAGGACATTCTAACTTTGGGTTGGTCATTAATCTACGACGAAGATCCCATACAGGGGTCCGAGAGTTGGCATACTTATTCTATAGACTAGCTTCTTTATTATTTGCCCAAGTTTTGATCCAATTACTCGTACCATATTTCAAATAGTTTAGATCATTAAACTTCAAGTTTATAAGTACGCACCATATTTTCTTATGGTCATAAGCAGTGTGTTCTAACGGCATAAAACAACAGGATGCTCTTCAGGAACATAAATATAATGCTGAAACATAAATATTTGACCATAGTTAATCTACATGGAAATACTAGATTTTTTTCTCGACTTCAAATCTAGTTGAATCACCCAAATAGTATAACTATTCAACGAGAATATTTATTACTCAATAGGAATACCAAATTTAATTAAGGGTGATAAACTGTATGTCTTATTTTAATTAATAATGCAAAAATCATCATGGCCAAATTTAGATCATTCATGATCAATAAAGTCCAATAGGTCATATTTCTTTCGGAAGCTATATTTGCTTCAAGTAAGTGATATGGCTTCTAGTGGTGATGAAGTTGCAGACTACACTTACCAATTTATGCATGTGTTATTTCCGATGAGTATGACATGCTTCGCTGTATAACCGAACATGGCATATGTGTGACTACGTCAAGCGGCCGTCGGTTTGCCGTGCATTCTCGCTTGCTGGCAGTTAACATATGGCTGAAGACACAAATCAATTGCCCTTCGTGGGTAATAATGATTGTGGTTGCCAACAACATGGGTATCGGCAATAACGTAAATGCCATTTTTCATATCAACTGAATAAGGATAATAATCATGCAATATACTTTAATTATCTCCCAAAATAAACTAGATTAATTTATTGCTTCGAGCTAATTTGCTTCTGGTTTTGACGTAGGATATGCCATTATACCTACCAACAATTTTACATGCTTCTTAACTTCCAATATTCTACACATGCCCAATTTCCTCCCCTTTTCATGCCAACTGTAAAATCCCAAGTGATAGCGTGTGCATCAGGCATTTGCTTGAAATCAATCCGGAGTTAAAAATTTGCAATCATACTTCAACAGGAGTACAATTTTGTTGGCGTGAAACCAATATATACTCTGTAACATTATGCTTAGAAAGTTCTTCAATTAAGAAGTCAGTGTGGTGGAGGATAATGTTATATAGACTCCATGTCTTAGGGCTAAAATTATTCTGTACTTATTTCAGGCATATGGTGTTTTCTAGCCAAAGTGATCCATCAGAGATCAACATATGACTAGGCTTGGTCCGTTGCTACTGAGAAAAATAGTTTCCCTTGTGCCATCTGGGCATCCATGCACTACAAGCTAGTGAATCGATGCTTATTAGATATCAAGAGCACATGTAAAACATTTTGTTAGCAAGGTATGGCAACATATTTTCAATTTTCAGGCATACGGTTTACAAATTTATTTAATGAAAGACCAGTTTACTACAGGTAAGGTATGCTACTAGCAATATATTCTATTAAACATATTTAATCGACTATTCAGCAGTAGATAAGACTTTAATAGAACAACTTAGATCATTTTTTATTTTATGGCATCTGGGAAAAAACAATCTAATGTATAAGGTTTCAACCTAAAGCAAAAGATAAGAGATATTCATTATGAGCAAGACCAAGCTCGACAGGAGTTGAATCTATACTATTAATGTGACTCGTGCAGGAAAGCGATATCATTACAAAATTAAGGGATAACTAGGAGAAATCTACAGGTCTCCATAGAGCATAATATGGGCTTATCATTGCTGTCATCCAGGACAAACAAATATCCACTTGGTGATGTCAAACATGTCTCACACAATTTATGCAATTTTCTATATGTTTACAGCTGGTAAAATATTTTCAATGCATGAAACGAGAGCAGAATAGTAAAGATTAATTTTATCTATCTAGTAGATAATTTCACACATTTTCCAGGATTTTCCTAGTATTTTTAGGATTTTTCTGATAATTTTTAAGGCATGGGAGTAATTTTCAGAATTACTAAACCCATTAAAAAAAAATCCCAAACACACAATACCAGAGAAAATAAAAAAAATGATGCTTCCAAGGTGTACTAGGTCTAAGGTTTCACAAATTTATGGAAGCTCATATACCTTAGAAATTCAGTTTCTAGGATTATTTAAGGTTATTACATAAAAATAAATATTATTAAAGCAAATAACCATAAGACAAGGTCTAGATTATAAAATAATCATAGAACATACTGATCTGTCATAAAAAATCAAATTCTCAAAGGGTTATTATGCAAGAATATATGAAAATCGAAAATCCAACGTAATTACCCAAAACTCTAGGGGGTTTTCCATAAATTTTCCTTATAAACAAAAATGACCTCGCAATTTTCAGAATGTTGAGGGCTTTTCCACAACTTTTCCTCATCAGCAGAAATGTCCTCGTAATTTTCAGAACTTCGAGGCTTTTTCTCATCCGCGCGCGCCACGTCCTTTCCCCGCTTTTTTCCTCATCCGCGCCGCCACGTACTTTCCCCCCTTTTCTAGAAAAAAATCATAGGCCGGGCTTTTTATTTTCGACCCAACAAAAGCCCATCCGGCTCTACAAATGGGGGGGCGCTAGGGATACCCTAGCGCATTTGTTGGTGGCGACGGCGACTTGCGCGAGGTGCGATGGCGGAGCATCAGATCGGCCGCCAACTGAGGCTCAGGTGGATCGCCGCGAAGAGTGCGCCGCAGTCGCGGTGCGGTACGCGGTAGCGGTGTTGATGGGAAGCAATGCCGGCTGGCCATGGCACAACATGGAGCGGACGGCGCGGCGTGGTGAAGTGCTCGTGAAGCAAGACGGGTAGCGCGGCGCCGCGTCACGGCGCACGGCGTGGCGACCTACGGGGCCGGCGGTAGCGCGACAAGCATGGCCATCCTCTTGCGGCGTGGCTACGGGTGCGCACGGCGGGGTGCGGGCGCATGGGCACCGACAAGTAGGTGAGGCCATTGGGGCCGTACGTAAAACTAGGGCTAGAGAGGTCCTGGCGGCAGCGGCCATCAGGGTCGTGCCATCCACGCAGGATCGAACTGAGACCATACGCAGGTAATCAACCGATTGGTTTGTATAGTACATAGCAATCACATAGTAAAGCTAAATGATCTCAAGATCATCTAGATAGGCAATGCAATAAAGAGAATAGCTCTGCTATTATCGAAAGTAGAAGCTTGATTGCGTATGTATACTCACTGCTCCGGATCAGAGTGGATTCATTCATTTAGATCACAGACATAGGTGTCGGTAGCGTGCGAAATCATCCTTGGCTCGATGCCGTGGAGATTGCCGATAGCAGCACGCAGTTAGACGGAGATGTGGACTAAAACGCCGACTCATACAGTGCAAACATGATATGGAACAAATAGTACTGAGAATCATGAACGGACTGATCTGATTGCCAAAAGCATGTAGTACAACATACCCGATTTATCGTCCAAGAGCGTTGTTTTGATAACGTGTTAAGAGAACGATAGTCGTCGTAATATTGACACGGATTAATAACATAATGATTACCAAGAGTGTGGGGACCCGACCCGAGGAGGTCTTACAGGATAACCCGGAGGTCCACCAGGACCACCCGAGAGATCGCAAGACCACCCGGAGGTCCTCCAGGACCACTTAGGAGGTCCCCAGGACCACCCGGACATCCTGGCCACTGTGTACTGAGCTAGTCCCAAGATCAGCAAGCTAGCTCGCACAGGCTCAATATCGGTGTCATCACAACCACTCACAACAAACTAAAGATGAAGCAGACAAATTAATATTAATTACTCAAAAGACCTTATGGTCAAGCTTGTTTACAGGGGTGCCACGCAGGGCTAACAACAAAAGAAACACTCGCAGCGGAAACAAAACACAGCACGGAGCCACATGCTATCGAGTGGAGGACGTCCCCTAGTCCACAAAGTCTTCAATGAACTCCTCCTCATAGTTCCCGGAGCACCTTGGGAGGTCTTTGGCTGCTGATTAACCAGAGGGTACAAAGCCATGAGTACTTTGAATGTACTCAGCAAGTCATAGGGAAATAAATACAATTAATATTTATGCAAAGCTTGACAAGGAACAGTTGTATGGTTAGTTTGCAGAAAGCAACATTTACTGGAAATACAATAAGTAGATTGCAAATCACAAGTTGAAAGAGATAATACATAAGTAAACAAGTTCTTTGAAAATAACACACGACCACCCTGGCCATGTGCCCAGACTACTCACGACCACCCTGGTCATGAGCCCAACCACTCGGAACACAACCATGACCACTTTTTGAGAAAACAGTCTACCCCTTGCGTGAAAGAACCGGGCATGTCCACAACCGAGGACGCGACTATTCGAATAGATTTTACACTCTACAAAGGTTGTACACTTTACCCACAAGACACGAAGTCCTCTAGTTGGCTGGGCACCCGCTGATGCCCCTACTCACTTCCTTTGGTAAGTAGTCTAGAGCTCGTGACAAGGCTTTTACAAAGGTCAGTCCTGACTTGGCTCTGCCCGCTAAGGATTCGCCATGCTGGGTCCCCTCTTGCGCCAACCGCATCAGGACCTTGCTAATTAGTTGGCCAGGACTACCCTATAATGGACTTGTGGTTGCACGGTAAAGACCCAGATCGATGGCGTACAAGGTTAAGTTCTTAGTTGGCTGCTCAGGCGAGACTATCCACATCCCAGTGTGCTCAAGGCACCCACTTCCCACCACCATCCACTCGTCCGAGCATAAACCATTTTCGATTCAACCCTACCAAATGACCACCCTGGTCATAGCTCACAAATTTTAACAATAGAGGCATTGCCACGATTCCATAGCTCATTAGTCAAGTTCAACATTCTTTTGAGTCATGAGATTGCGAGACCAACGTCACGTCTACTAAAGCATGGCTAAGCAATAAAGTGCACCCATGTTGGTATACAAAGATATCCAACTAAGATAACCCATCCTACAGATGACCAAGGATACATGTCAACATGTCATATTCAACCATACCAAGGAGTCATTTTGACAAGTGGTGATTAACTACTCCTAAAACCAGTTCTATAAAACTAGCCATGCATGTTTATAACAAAACAATATACCTTTTGCAAAATGGGTTGGAAAAAGTCCAGTTTACTCCCTCCAACTATCAGAAAAGTCTGGTTTCCCCCCTGAACTACAAAACCGGTTATTTAACCCCCCAAACTTGTCAAATTCGGTCATTTAACCCCCTAGGCCGGTTTCAAGCTGTGGTTTTACTGATGTGGCAGTGGTTTTGCCACGTGGACATCCATGTCACTCTTCTTTTCTTTTATTCCTAGTAAATAAGAATTCCACGTCACCCTCGTACTCTCCTGCCCCTTCCATTACTCCCCTATCCGTGCTTGCTCCGCGCGCTCGAATGGCGTCGCAACCGATCGACGTGGACCTACTACCGCGGTCGGTCGGGACTGGGACGCGTTCTTTGGCGGTGCTACCGGCGAGGCCGAGGCGGCGTTGAAGGCGCGCAAGGATCCCGATGCTCGCGTCGCCGATTTTTTGATGCATCGGCGAAGAAGCGAGGTTTTAGCGTCGATCTTTGTTCTTGAAGGAATGACGGAGACCGCGATACATGGCGGCGACGCTACTGGCGTTAAATGGCGGCGAAACCTCGGAAGGGAGGTGGTACGGCGACGGACGGCGGCTGCTCAGCCGCCGGAGAAGTCGTCGCTCCGGCGGGTGTTCGGAGACGCGACGCCGAGGGACACCGTTCTTGCCGTTGCTCGTCCCTCGCTACGACCTCACCACCGCGGTGCCGTTCCTCCTCCGCGCCGACGCCGTGAGAGCGGCAGCTTCAACTTCCGCCCGGACGCGTCGCCGCCTCGCCTCGGCTGGCGTGAGGCAGCACACCACGGCGTAGATCCCAAAGACCCCCGCGAGGCCAACCGAGTTAAGAATGACTGAGAGGGTGTAGGTTACGACGATGTCGCCGAGCCAGAAGGCCAACGAGTAGATGGTGATGCAGAGTCGCCGCTCAGGTCGAGGTTGGCCAGAAGCACGCTCACGCCGCCCTGGTCCAGGATCTGCGGCCTGTAGTAGAGCACGCCATTGATGCCCGAGAACTACTGCAGGATCTGGATCATCATGCCGCATAACAGTGCATGTCGGACGCCGGGGTCCAGCAGCTCCCACCAACTCGAACTGCCCGCCTCCGCCTCCGTCGGGCCCATCGGGTCCTGCGGCTCACGGCCAGCGCCGACCAGGTCCTTGGTGTAGAGCGCCGACTGGCCCACTAGCGCCGCCGCGTGCACGTACTAGCCGTCTCCCCCCTCCGCGGCCTCGCCCTACTCCTTGTGAAGGTACATCCTCTCGATGGCGCTTTGCTGCGTCCCGTCCGGCCCGACGCCCTCCGTCCACTTCCACGCCAGCTGCCACCCGCCGCCGATGCCCATCATGCTTGCCATCCCACCCATCCCTCCTTCGCCAATCAGCTCTTCGTTCGCCTCGTGTCCAAAGAATGGCCTTGGGAGGCCCTCGTCCCGCCATTGTCAGCGGTGGTTGTCGCCGTCCTCGGACCGAAGTCCTACAATGACGATGGTGGTCTTTTCCGTTTTTCTCTCACTCCCATTCCTTGGTCGCGTGCTGGAGACGCACTCAAGATGTTCGACGAAATGCACTTGGGTTGAAAGGGTATAGCTGTTTGATGCTCTGTTTGATGCTGACTTAGATGACACATACATGCTGATTTGGATGACACATACACGTTGACTAGGACAAAACCGGCCACGTCAACAAAACCACCGCTCCAAACCGATGTGGGGTGTTAATTGAACGGTTTTCACAAATTTAGGGGGGTTAAATAACCGGTTTTGTAGTTCAGGGGGTAAACCAAACTTTTCTGATAGTTCGAGGGAGTAAACCGGACTTTTTTCAAATGGGTTCAACATGATCAAAGGTCTATGACTTGCCTTTACTGAAGAACTAAGCTTCTTCGGTTGAGAATGCTGGGTCCAGGAGGTCTTCAGAACAATCAGATCCTACACGCGTGAAAGGAACAAAGTAAATAAAACGAATCTACAAAAACTCCAACGAAAGAACCAAACTAAAGCCAAAAAAGAAAGACACTAAATCAAGGTGAAGATAGAAACTTGAATCACTGAATCGGAGCTCCTATCAAGGGAGAAAGAGCTCTCCAGAAAGAGGTCTGAGCTGGGAGGGAGGGCCAAAGCACTGGGAAACAAAAGGGAGGCAAGAGGCCTCTCTGGTGCTTTATATAGGCACGGGGAGGTCCGGAGAGGAGGACGATGCATTCAATGCGCACGACGGGAGCAGGTAAAAGAGGTAACAAAAGAGGAGAAGACAGGGTATGGTGGAGGTGACAGCATTTAATGTGACACGACTGCATTTAATGCGCGAAGACTCCCGCGGTACTGAGACACGACGAGAGGAAAAAGAAGGTGAGAAGAGGACCTGAGAGGGCGGTCCCATTGGAGAGGTGGTCGTGAACAAGGGGAGGTCGTGACCGCAAGGATGGTCTTTGCAAAAAGACCAAGGGGAAGGTCGCGACCAAAAGGGAGGTCGTGACCCAAAAGGGTGATCTTTGCAAAAAGACCATGAGGGTAGGGTCCAAGGCAGTCCGAAGCGTGCGTGCTCGAACTCAACTTGATCTGACCGTCCGACCTCGATCGGGCGGCCCAAACCAGAGGTGAAGTTCAGACTGCTTGAACAACACAATATCATCGGATCGTCCAAGCACGATCGGACGACTCGAACTGAGCGCGCTCACGCGGAGAGAGAGAAAGGATTGACAAGCGGGGAGGTCCGATCAAAAGGGGAGGTCTAGATTGAGGGGGAGATCCTGAGAACGAGGAGGTCCTGACGGTCCAGATGAACTCAAAGGAGGTCCTGACGGTCAAGATGAACTCAAAGGAGGTCCTGAGAACGAGAAGAAAATAGAGTTGAACGAGTGGAAGGTCCAAAAAGGAGAGATTCAACCCGAACTTTGAATTTCGGAAATCAAGGATGTTTGAAACATAAACCCGAGCTTGGAGCACCTCGGGATGGTCGTGACCCAAGGGAAGGTCAAAACCGAAGAAAAGTTCAATAGAGAAGGAGGTCTAAACCAAAGGATGGTCTGGACTAAAGGGAAATCCAAACAAAAGACACAAGGAGAGATCCAAATGGGGAGGTTTGAACGAACAGAGAGAAGGAAAAATAACGTCAGAGCTCTAATAACTTCAAATAAATCCAACTTTCGCATTAGTTGAAGTTCGATTAATTCATATTAAACCTCAAAATTTCCAAAATCTTCAAGTTAAGTTTGGGCAAATCAACAAAAACCGGATGTTTATTTTTATTTTGAAAACTCTTAATAACTCTAAAAAATTAGGATGTTACAAAGAGACACAATGTATAAAGATCCAATTCTTCATCCATCTGTATCATGTACATAAGAAATCCTCGTATCTATACTTCACTTAGGTGAAAGCCCCTTAAAAGCAGTTTAGGCTTTTGCTCGTAATTAGGCTTTGTAACAATTTTGTCTGTACAAACGCGACGTAATGCGGGCGTCACCGTGGCGTCACCGGACCCATGTCAGTCGAGCGCGACGGTAACAATTTTGTCTGTACAAGCGCGACGTAATGCGGGCGTCACCGTGGCGTCACTGGACCCATCTCTGTCGAGCGCGACGACTCGAGAGTCGAGTGCGACACAGGATGAAACTGCCCGTCGTTTTCGGCTTTCGGGACGGAATCGCCGCAGCTACGCCCACGCAGTGTCTCGCCACACGCCAATCTTCGCGTCGTCAATTCGCCCCTTTCCCTTTCGTGGTACGGCTCCGTCTGGGACCCGGCGCGGGATGCGTTTTAGCAGTACGAGCAACCACCTTCCCCGTCTCATCGCGCGTCATCGGGTCTATATACAATGGGTTTATATCAGTCATCTATAGTTATTGTCATGTAGAATTTTTACTGACGTAGATGAAAGAGAATGAAGAGAGAAAGGTTCGCCTACAATTTCAGAATGACTATAAAGACGTTAAACAAAGAAAAGATTAAAGTTTATGTGTTACTATAAAGACAACTAAAAAGACAAAGATCGTCTGCATCTATCAGATACTGCCTTCGATCTTTGTCTACAATTGACACGAAGAATCGTTATAAATAACAAATTGCCTATACCATCAGACATACCCTTAAGCGGTGATATGAGGCCGACGCGTGGCGAAAATTCCGATCCACCAAATCCACCAGAAACTCAACGTCGCAGGAGGGTCGATGTGAACTATCCCGTGCTGAGCGGGCACGTTGGGACAGGTACGAAGACGTCCATGCAAGCGCAACAGCTACCTGATGGTAGGTGCTAATTTTTGTCTCTCTTCTTCTTTTTAGTTCGATTCTCTATGCAGCATGAGATGTAAGTAGTACGGAAGCGTTCTAGTTTATAAATATGCAGGCGCTTTTGTCCCTTCTGTTCCTAAATATGCAGTGAAGTGGAGCCTACTTATTGGCGTCCGTTTAGAAGATAGGTAGTAGGTATTAGCGGCCAAGTCACCCGCTAGTCTACTAACTTCTAATCAAACGTACGTTAACTCCACATTTCAATTCTGACGTTCCAAATTGTTGAACGTTGATACGTGCGACACACTCGCCGTTTCCTCCAAGTCGATCTGATCTGACGAAATAGGCGGTTTTCCGACAATTCTGGCTCAACCCCAAACTAAACTCGCAGTCGTACGTCATGTCGTGCGTGCGTTTTTCCAAACCACGTTTCAATTCTGGCTCAACACCAGACTAAACTCGCAGTCGTACGTCATGCCATGCGTGCGTTATTCTGGCTCAACCCCGATTCCCGAACTAAACTCGCAGTCGTACGTCATGCCGTGCGTGCGTTTTTCCAAACCACGTTACCTAAATGGAGTCTACCCCACCAGACACGGAGCAGTCCACCCCACCGGCGCGGCGGCCGCCGAGCGCTCGTGGCATCGTGCATGGTGGGACGCCAAGCCGCGCACGGTCCAAACCAGCAGCAACCGCCTCATTAACTCGCAAGTCAACTCGATGAAAACGGCCATCAAGTTATTGCCCCTACTGGCTACTGCAAAACGCCGAAACGAAGCCCGCGCGGCGCGCATGGTCTCACGTCTGAACCGCGCGGGACGAGCGTCCGTGCCGAGCCCACCGCGGTGTACTTTTGCGGCTGCCGCAGACGTAAGGGGCTTTGAATTAAGTTGTTCGCTGATCAGCCGCCGGTGGGGCGATGGTCGAGTGGACTGACCGCTCAACAACCAGCCTTCGTAGAATGATCGCCTCGTACTGCTAGCAAGAAGGAAAGCACGGCATGTGCTTAGATTCGGCGAGGATCGGGCGTTGGCGGAGTCAGAATTTTAACGATGAGGTGCGAACTTAAGGTATATCTATTCCAACATAAGTTTAAATGACATAGTACATAAGTTCAAATGTGTTCAATTACATGTTCGTACTATAACCAACATCACAAAATATTTTAGTGCTCTACGAACCTACATTTACAACAAATTACACGTTCGCACTATAACCAACATCACAAAATATTTGTGCTCTACAAACCTACATTTACAACAGAACAACATTTGTCATTTGACCATAAGTTCATAACTATGAACTAAGCTCTAAATTTTAAGAATTAGCCATTGTAACCATACATCAATCAACTCAGTGAGCCAAATAATAACATCACCCATTCAGGCATTCACATAGCACTACCAAAGGGTCCAAAGCATAGGACACTAACCTCAGTACAGTATCCACATCACGGAGAAGGGGAGGGAGCATGATGGAGAGGGGGTAGGATAGTGGTACCTCAGTACACGCGGCATCGATAGCATCACCCCAGAATCGGCGGACGGTAAGACGCAGATGAAACACACGTCTGTGATGGCATGGCGGGCCGAGCGAGCCAGAGAGCGGGCCGAGTCACGAGGCCGGCGGAGGCGAGAGAGGCGCAAGGAGGCGACGACGACAGACAAGACAAGCAATGGCGATGGTGGTGGCGCTTGTACAAGCCCTTCGGCCAAGAGCCTAAGACCTGAAGACCACCACAAAGAGAAATAAATTGAGAGAGAGAGAAATAAGAGGAGAAAGACAAAGCAAGAAGGAAGCACCAACCACCAGCCACCGGGGAGCTACAACAAAAAGAAGCCTCTGGACTAGTTGGGCCTAATGGTAAATCCTAAATGGGCTGCCAGAAGTATGACAACATGCATGTTAGTATATGTAGTATATACTTTATGTATTAAGGGGTGTATATACTAATTTTTTAGCAAAAAAATTTGGGGGTGTAACTGCACCCCCATGCAACTACTGTGGCTCCGCCACTGGGATTGGGTTTCGATCGATGTCGGACGTAAACATTGACCTGGCCGTGCGTGGTGGTGCTCTACAAGGATTTGGGGTGGTACGTTACGTGGTTGTTTGGATCTTAGAAATAATAAATGGGTTTTAAGAAAATTAGTTTGAGGAGAATTTTTAGCAAAACTGGTTTTAAGTTGTTATTTTGTTAGGATGAATTCATGGATTACTTTGTTTGGATCTGAAAAATTAAAACAAGCTTTCACCAATTTTGTGTTTGGCTAAAGATATACTTCAAAATATATTTTACTGTAGATTAACACACATGATGGTATCGACTCATCTGTACGCTCTACTGCTACAAACTCACCTCTCTCTTACTTTCCCCTTTTGAGTACCTCATCCCCTCACGGAACTCGCCCCCTCCGATTCGTCGCCGCAACTTAGCCAAACTACATTTTTCTCATGTTCTAAACAGCCTTAAACCCAACACCTAAATTTGAGGACCCATTACGCTAGTACAATTTACCTAGAAACTACTGATTGATCACCATTGAAGGCTCCCAGAGCGAGAGATATGTAAACAACAGTAGCTCCTGCACTAGCCACACCCCATCTGTCCATGCGTCCATGGGCACCAGCTCGAAAGGGGGGCGCACGACAAAGCCAAGCCAATGCACCGCCATCATTTCCATGTCACAGAAAAAGGTTGAAGAGTCCAAAGCACACATTCCCATCACACCACTCCGCTCCATGGCAATGCACCACTACCCATGCCTCGCCTCTCTCTCTTCCTCCTCTCCTCTCCTCTCCTTCCCCTGCGTTCACGTCTGTTCACTTCCTCCCACCACCACCACGAGGTCCACGGCGGCCATTACCGACAATTCAGCGGCAGGAGGGCGCTACACGAGCCGTTGTTCTCGCTGGAGAGCGCGCCCTCAGGCTGCCGCCGCCGCCGCCTCGTTCGTTCTTCCGTTCTTGTTCCCGACTCATGGCCGCCGGAGACCACCTCCGCCTAATCGGCGCCTTGGCCAAAGATCGATGCAGCGCGCGACTCATCCTCCTCTCGCGCACTTCACTGGCGCGGCCAACATCTCTTCCTTAGTTTCGCCCGTCTCCGCTCCGCGCCCGCCGCTTCCTTCTCTCCTCCAACCGCCTCACCATCTCTCCTCGCCGGTCACCGCTGTCGCCATGCGCCAGGCTTCGTCTACCTCCTCGCCGCCACCACCACCGCCGGTCCAAAGCGGAACCAGCGTGCATATGAAGATCGTCTTGCCTCGACGGCAGCAGGAGATCAGAAGAGCTGGTCGAAGCGGAAGCGAGGCCCGCGCCACGATCTCGTGGTTCTTGGCGATGCCCACCAGTTCTGCCTTTTCACAAGACATCTCGCGAGCTTTTGTCTAGCTCGCGTTGCATGGCCTTCGCTCCAAATGGCAGCGTTATGTTAATCGTGTATATAAAATTGGTTTTGTAAAAAGCGATCAGCCCTCATTTTTGGGAAAACGTAATATATTGGACTTATGAGAAACCAGTTTTACTTATCTTGAGAGTTAGTTACCCAATACAAATAGAGTTTTTCTAAAACAATGCTAAAAACGGTTTTGGAAAAACCGGTTTTCACAAAACGCATGATCCAAACAAGGCCTACGTGTGGTGGTCTTGCGGGGTTCGACCTCGAGATGTGCTGATTGTCTCAGTGTAGTTAAGATGGGCTGTGGACTCGTGTCAGATCGATCGACATGCCCATCTGTGATGTGCCTACACTCGTTTTAGAATAGAGATGCAAGGACCAGACAGTGATGACGTCGATGCCTCTGCAGTTGGTACATGGTGCCTGACAGTCAGGGGCCGAAATAGTAAAATAGTCCTGTGAAGAAAATGAAAAAAATAACACTTTATGGTGCAAAATCACGGCAAAAAGACGATGTGCCACGCACGAAATCGCTGCGGAAAGACATCTGCGGTGCGGCAGGTCACATATCGCTGCCTTAGTTCGCTGCAGATCGTTTTTCACCGTAATTTCGCGTGACACATCGTCTTCCATGGTGATTTTGCGCAATAGGGATACCATTTTTGCCATTTTGTTCGTGCTGGACTAGTTTTTCTATTTCATCTCGAAAATTTGAGGCTATTTGGTTTGAAGAAAAAATTGCACTACCAAGCTTTACCAAAATTTGATCACCAAATTGGCTACCAATGTTTTGGCCAAATATTATCAAGAAAATGAACTAGAGAAGTAAGGTTCAAAGAAATCTTGCTAAAATTTAGTAGCAAATCAAATGCCCGCTAAATTTAATAAACACTACTAAATTTTAAAAAAAGCAAACATTGAGGACCATTAAAAGCAAACCAAACTGCTCCATCCGGTAAAAACCTTTCCCAAAGTTTCAGACCGCGCCGAGTCTCCGGACCTCAGACCGCGTCAACCCGCGCCCAATCCGACGCCCCCACGTGTCCACCTGCTTCTCCGCCGTCCTCACCGCCTCCTCCTTATTAACCGCGCGGCCTCCCCTGCTTTCCACCCGCCGCTCTCTCTCTACGGCTTCCAAACTCCGAACCCGGGACAAAAGCGCAGCCTTTACCCACCCACCCGTCTCCTACCTGAACGCCATTAACTCCCAGGATTCCCCGTTCTTGGAGGGTAGCACCGTAGCAGTGTGCGCAAGAAACGCCGCGGACATGTCCGTCGTACGGGTCCTCGCTCTGTTGCTCGTGGTCGTGGCGGCGCCGGCGCGCGTGGCCGCGGCCGGAGGAGGCGGCGGCTGCGCGGCGGCGAGGTTCTCGAACAACCGCGCGTACGCGGCGTGCAGCGACCTGCCCCACCTGGGCGCATCTGTGCACTGGACATACGACGCGGCGGCGTCGTCGCTGTCCGTGGCGTTCGTGGCCGCGCCGCCCTCGGCCGGCGGGTGGGTGGCCTGGGGGCTCAACCCCACCAGCAGCGGCATGATCGGCGCGCAGGCGCTCGTCGCCGCGCCCAAGGGCGGCGGCGCGTACGCTGTCGAGACGTACAGCATCTCGGGGTACTCGCTCGGCTCGCCGGGGCCCATCGCCTACCAGACGTCCGACCTCGCGGCCGTGCTCGGCGCCGACGGCCGCGTCCAGATGTTTGGGAAACTGAAGCTCCAGAACGGCACGGGGGAGGTGAACCAGGTCTGGCAGGCGGGGCCGGTCTCCAGCGGGAGCATCGGGGCACACGCCATGTTAACCGACAACACGGCGGCGAAGGGGAAGCTCAACCTGGTGACGGGGGCGAGCACCGCCGCCGGCGGAGGGGGCAGCCTCGTCAGGAAGAAAAATGTGAGTACTAGTCTCTTTAAGGATTTGATTGAATTTTTATCTGTTCATGTTCAAGTGTTTTTGTTTGTTTCTTGAATTCTTATGCTTTGTTGTCGGATTGCAATCTCACGCATAATCAAATCAGAGAAAAAAAATGCATTCTCCTACAGTTTTTGTAATCAAATTCAAATAGCTATATAGAACCTATAAAGTCCTTAAATCCTGGCAAATGTTTTTTATAAACTTTTAACCTTTTAACAAATGTTCTCCTTTTTAATTTAACTTTCATACGAATGAGTAACTGTAATTATCGAAGCGTTACTGCAGTGAGTAAATAGGAGTAACTACTTGCGTCTATTTTGCTGTATGCTGATGTAGTGTAAAGAACATGGAAAAGCTATCAATTTTTATGATTTAGTTGTCATGTGTAATGTCTTGTGCATAGGCTTAACTGTTTTGTCCTGGTTGGTTTGAATTGATATCGACTTGCAACTGATTTCAGCTGTGTTAGTCTGTACAGCGGACGGCGTTTATTGACTGTATATGTATGCGTGACATAATAGGTTCAGACTCTTCCGTACACTTCCGATTTTTTATTCATTGGGGCTGCAATTTTCTTGCGTAGTTAGATTTCTTCCTGCCTTGGTAGACTTAAGCTTGGATTAGTCTAGTTGCTGATGGCTACATCTACCTGATCTTTTCATTGTATAGAAGTTCTCTGTAGAGCCTTGGTGTGATGTTCTATTAAAGAGATCGTGAGGAAAACAGGATGCAAATTTATGTTTTTTTTTGCGAGGAAAATTTATGATAATCTTCACAGCAGTGCCTATGCTGTTTTATGATAATTGTAGTCTGCATGATAAGAAATGTTGTTTCCATTTTAGTCCTCTTAGCATCAAACATGTCACATACCTGTTATTACAGTTCTTGATCATACTGACCCATTTCTCCTTTTTTTTGTTGTGAAGACACATGGAATCCTGAATGCTGTGAGCTGGGGTATTCTATTGCCCATGGGAGCTATATTTGCTAGATATCTCAAGACATTCAAATCAGCCGATCCTGCATGGTTCTACCTTCATGTAGCTTGCCAGCTGATTGGGTATGGTGTGGGAGTATCTGGCTGGGCCACTGGTATTCATCTAGGAAACATGTCCAAGGGAATCACCTATTCGCTTCATAGGAACATTGGGATCACAGTGTTTGCTCTTGGTACCCTTCAGGTATGTTCTAGTATGTATTCTCATTATGCTCTGTTTATCTGCCGAATTTCATGCCCATATATTGTGCACTTGTACCTATCAGACTGAATAGCAAATGTGTAAGAACTTCAGTCTTGAAAATGACTTGCAAAGCTGGAATGAACCTTGTCTAATAGTATACCTTCTTCGATCTCACATTATTGCCGCCTATAAGATTGATAGTATATAGGTACCTTGGAAGCAAGGGTTTATATCATTTTCTCATAGATGTACAAGTTGCAATATCAGTAGCCAAGTAAACTTACTGATAGTTTTATTTACAATTTTCATCCAGATCTTTGCTCTCTTCTTGAGGCCCAAGAAGGATCACAAATACCGCATCTACTGGAACGTGTATCACCACTCGGTTGGCTACACGATCATCATACTGGGCATCATCAACATCTTCAAAGGCATGTCCATCTTGAACGTGGAGCAGAAGTGGAAGACTGGTTACATCATTGCAATCAGCATCCTGGGTGGTATTGCCGTAATCTTGGAAGCTGTTACATGGAGCATCGTCTTAAAGAGGAGGAAATCGGAGAACAAGTCCTACAATGGCACTTCAAATGGCCACTTGCCACTCTCTATGTGATTCTAGTCAGGTCCCTGGATCTTTATTTACCTTCTGTTATGTGTATGGGCAGATATAGGTTAGGTCTTGTGATCTTGGTCTCTCTTTTTTGTATAAAAGATATGTGTATACTGCACATTACACTTGAGATGAGAGTTACCGATACATCTTTTGTGCGCATTTGGGCATTGCTTGTCTTGTTCTACTGTGAGTGCTGAGTTGGTCATCCACTTGTGTTTTGTGGCCATTTCAAAGGCCGCTTTTGCGAAAGTTGGGCAAGGTGTCCCTAGTGGTTGGTGAAGCAGAGAAGAAGATACATACAGCTGCTGCACCAGTTGTCAGTGGAAGCATGATCTCTCTAGAAAGGTGATACAGGTAGCAAACGTCGAGGGTACTGAATGCTCCATTGTTGTGTTTGCGTTTTTTCAGGGAGGTGAAAGTGAGGTCAAACATAACTTTGGCTCAGTGGGAAGGAAGCAAAGCATTTGGTTGTTGGTTCATTATTTTTAGAAGAGTAGCATGTTTCTAGAACGCTGACGCAAATTTAGACCTCCCCCGCGTAATTTGCCAACCTTCGGTGTCGAAAAATGCTCAACGTAAGAGTGAATTGTCTGCTTTTTTTTTTTTACTCTTTTAACAATATAAGTTTTTAGTGAATTGGTCCATGCAAGAGAGTGACTCGACAGGAATAGTAGTAGCGTGTATGTGGTCCACTCAGCCAAGAGGGCTGAACAGAGGAGAAAATTCGTGGCGCTTGATTTAGTGCGAGTCAGTTTACAACGTTTTTGGTGGCAGAAAAAGGTGTGGCAAGCCAGAAAAGCGCAGAAAGCAACGACTCAGACGAAACGTGTGGCTGGTTGCGAAGGCATAAGCAGCAGCCCCTCACGCAAATCGCCCGCCGGGCACCTATCTAGCGGGGAATTTTTTTTCATTTGGTCCGTGGTGTCGTGTTAATTCTCGAAATAACTTTCTTGGTACCGAAATTCTAAAAGTAGCCTCCTCCCTGTTAGATGAGTTAGATACATATGTATTTACACTGTTGTATAAAGGGTTCCTTGCATATATACCACCCTGTACTTGTATATATATTAGCCCATTGGCTTCATAATGAATACAAATGCTATTTATAACATGGTATCAGAGTAAGGTTAGGGCTTAAGTCTTACAGTAGTTGCCGCCGCCGGTCTTTCTAACGGCCGCCGCCGCCGTCCTTCCCATGTCCTTTACCACCATCGCTTTTCGTTGCCGCTTGGGGAGCTATCGCCGTCGGTCCTCCTCGCATCCGTCGCACCACTGCCGAAGCCTTGGTTGCTTTCCTCAACGACGCCCCGGTTGGTTTCTTCTTCGACGACACCGCGGCAGCGCGCCACCTATATCGCGACGAGCCGCCGGCCACCGCCGAACCACTCGCCGGCCCCGACGCTACCGATCCGCTTTGCTGCGGGAGACGCCGCTTGCCGCTGGGAAGACGCCGCATCGCCAAGACGGGCCGCTCGTGCTACCGCCAAGACGGGCCACACGCTTCGTCGTCGAACTACTCGCCGCCACGGAGCTACCAGCGAAGAGGAACCCTAGTTCCCCTGGATTCCCCGTGCGCTTTGGTCGGTAGGCCTTTTTTTTAGCTGAGCCGAACCGGCCCATTAAAAAGCCGGCCGGAAAAAAAGAGAAAAAAAAATCAGTACGTCGTTCTAACCGCCGCACCGTCCAGCGCCACCTGTTAGACTTCGTTGCCTTGGTCGCCGCGTCGTCCAGCGCCACCTACCAATGAGCACTGTTTCTGTTCCTCGCTGGCCGGTGATCTTCAATGGTCTTAATTATCGGGATTGCTTTCAGCACAATTGATATGGACATATCTGCGCAACCGCTACGAGTTGTCTGGTGATTCGTTGTATCTTTACGTTGCTCGTCAGAGCAGCCGCCATCGCTCTGACGAGAGATGCTACTGTGGACGAGTTCTATGCCCAATTGTCTGCGGTATGGCGTCAGATTGACTTCCGCGCCGCGCCCTTTCCTCCCCGGCCTGATTGACTTCCGTGCTGGCCGCCTTCTTTCCGCGCCCCTCGACTGTGGAATACGTCACGTGTCGGCCTTCTGTGCTTCTGCGCTCGAGAGGAGGCTATTTTTGGAATGTCGGTACCAAGAGAGCTATTTCTGGAATTAACGTGACACCACGGGACCAAATGAAAAAAAAAATTCTCTAGCGGGGCGCGCCGGCACGAAGCACTGCCTAGTGCACTGCCACCGGCACGGCAGTGCCCAAGACGCCACCGCGCGAAACGCCGCGCGCAGCGGCACGACTCACGGGCACACAGCCGCGCGCGCGCGGCGTCTCAGCTTTCTCTCGCCCGTCAGTCTCGGCCGTGGCGAACCCGCGAGCCGTGTGGATCGCACATGCGCTCGCGCGTTACCCGCGCCGGGCGTGCTCGCACCGCTAGCTCATGTATGTCGCGTTCTTCTGTCCCTGTCCGCTCTCCCTCCATATATTCCCTTGTCGAAAGGGGAACCTGATGGACCACTACACTCAAGGCAGCAATCAAGTTTCGGCTTCGGCGCCGGATGAGGTGGGTTTCGCGACCGTACAAGCCAAGTTATCTCGCCGAAAATTTCGTACGTGCATACGGCTAGAAAGAACAACGGTTTTGTGGGATATCTTCATGTGCTTTAGCCTCTAACTACCACCTTTCTTGCAATCAGTGGTGGAGCTGAGTCTCAGAGCTCTGATCTCTAGGTCAACGGTTCGAGATGAAAGGTTCGTGTGATTTTTAATTTTTGAAAAAATTAGTAAAGCCTAAAACAATAGGACCGCCCGAGGCTTGGCCTGGCCAGCTCCGCCCTTGCTTGCAATGATGCTACAATTAGGTGGAAAACGCACTCGCGCACGCTCGCAGGCAGATCTTGGAAACCCAATACGTACCGGAGCCAGAACTAAGGCGGCCATATCAATTTGTCACGAACAGTGCGAGTAGCTGTAATGAGTGTAACCAACACTTGCGTCTCTACATGGTTGAAATGTTGAATGGATAATATCAATTTAGTATAACTACTACATTTTCCAAAGAAGACGTGCAGACTGCTTCCAGAAGTCTCACTGTCCAGGTGGTAGGAGCGTCTGGACTCTGGTAATCATCTTCCAGATCAAAACTACTGATGACTTCTTTTTAATATCAAAAGTTTTCAGCAGTAGTGGATCCACAACATAAATGCTTGATCATTGGAGTGTGCTAACTGCTACGTGAGCTTGGCCAAACCCAACTACAACTGCTCTTAATTTACCCTCTACAATAAGGTGCAGCTACACTGATTGACACCAAATTATGACCAATCTTTACATCACTGAGACCTAGCCTAACTGCTCATGCGGCTCTCTTCTATTTTCCATCACTTGTCAAGTTCAAGCCAAATTTCTGTCCGATTGTCAAAGCTACTGGACAATTTGGTTGTATGAGTACGACCCATCGTTCAATGAGGTTCGCAAAGTTAGTTTTGCTTGCACCTGGCTCAACTTCTCTGACCTCAACCAGAACTATTAAGTGGTCTCCTACTCCTTCAGTTGGTGGGTTAGGATTTGAGATTTGAGACAATCTCGGAAGCAACTTGCAGGCAGGTCAGAGGAGAGTTGAGCTGTATTACCTGAAAAATGTTCAGAGCTGAAGTGACTACCAAGCATCAAGCAGCTCATGACGCATGCCATCGCAAAAGATTGCGGCTTTATGGCACGAAGCTGTTCTCGTTGAGCTGTACTAAAACTGTGCATGTGTGCAGTAGGAGCAAAGCGTCAGCTAACTCCACGCATCTCAACAGCAGACAGCTTAGATGGAGCTATCAAGTTCCCAACAATTCTGCAATGGAAGCCGGTATTTGTTGAACCAGTTGCATTTTATTTCGTGGAATTGAAAAAAAGAGAACAGTGCTTGTCTGGGTGCCTTCGCACACACTAACAAAAGAGAATAGTCCACAAAAATTACACGTATCATTTGTTGCAAAGAAGGCGAAAAAAGTACACTTCCTTTGCACTTAACTCTAAAGAACATACTCTTTAACACCCCAATTACTCCTCAACAAAAACAAGTAAAACAAAGAAAAAAAATACTACTCGTGAGGTCTTGTAACTATGCATTCCTTTTTTCGGTTACATAAAGAACGGTGAGAGGTCAGCGGTGATATGTACAGCGTTATCAGTGGAGCAGCTTCTCCCTGATTTATTAGGTAAGAAACCTAAGGCTCCAGCTCCTATACAGAACTGCTACATCAAAACAAAAGAAACTAGACACATTTTTACATGTTCCACATACGGCACAAGTCATGCACCTCTGAGCTGATGAACGGCGCAAAGTCGGAATGTTGCAAATAATTCGACTGGTTCTTGTTGGTAAAACGGTTTGTAGGCGCTTCACTTGACATAGCATTGCTGGCCGGGGCAGTAACGGACAGTGGGTTGATGGGCGGGGGCGCTGAGGTCGCTGGGCAGCAATGCCGGACATTGATCCTGTGTGTAATGGTTTCAGTTGAGGTGTTACCTGTTACATTGACCAAAAGAACAGCCTCCTTATCTCTGGTCGCTTCGCACCACCCGTTTTGCAGCACTCCATCGACAAATTCCTCTCGTGTGTAGAAGTCTTCATGATGCACGGTAACTTCCATTGTTTCTCCAGGTTCAATGAGGCCAACTGATGGTTGAACCTGTATAATTCACCACATAAGAAAGTGAATTATTGCTAGAGCTAAAGGCAAGACAAAAGTAAAATGTGATGGCAGAACAGTAGAAAAATGTAGGATCAACACTGGATTCCAGAACTGCTATGACTGGCTAATGGTAGCATGCTGGTGCTTTCTTTTCCAGCTGGTGAGAGACAGTTTACAATTGTGAGAAATTGGCCAGCCTTGCTCCATCGGGATTCATCAGTTTAGGGTTTTTGGGCAAAACCGACCAAATTTGATCTTCTTTTCATTTATTTCACACATAGTAGCAATACTGTATTTGTGAATGCAATGACTGATATGGGCTTTTCAAGCAAATCATGCATAAATTGGTAAGACTTGGCCCATTATATCTTCACTAAAGAGCTATCCGAATGAAACACCACAGGTGCAACAAAACTTGAGCCTATCCCCATGACTATTTTGGTAAAGGTGATAGAATTTGTGTTTCGTCTAACTTTTGCTTTTCCTAGAATGAGAAAACATCTAATATAGTTCTCAGGAGAAGTAACTGATAGAGCCGTGTCTGTTGTACAAGTAAAAGAGAGGTTCCATGCTTCTCCAAATTTTGTTTTCCTAGAATGAAAAGGCATAATGTATAATTCTGAGTTGAAGTCAACTCACAACTCAGGCATTGAAAACTGAATGACATGTTAGCCCTCAAGCGTGGAAGTGACCTGAATCCCAAGGAAGTAACGAAGAGGACCTAAATCAGACATCAAGAACTCCTCACTGAGACGCTCCTTCACAAAATTAATGTACTAAGAGTCGTCCCTAGTAATAATCATATCATCCACATAGAGGAGAAGCGTCTGACCCCGAGAAGAGGTATGTACAAAGAGGGCAGGGTCGTGATCACTGGCGGAGAAACCAGCAACAGTGACAACAGAGGAGAAGCGGTCAAACCAAGCACAAAGGGCTTGCTTGAGTCCATAGAGAACGGTGAAGGCGACGAACCATACCAGCAGGGACAGAATACCCAAAGGGCGGCTGCATATAGACCTCCTCACGTAGTTCGCCATTGAGAAAGGCATTTTTGACGTCCAGCTGAGAGATGGGTTACTATCGAACAGAGGCCACAACAACAAAAGTGCAAACAGTGGTCATGTGGGCGACAGGAGCGAAGGTCTCATCGTAATCACAACCATGCTCCTACTGAAAATCACGTGCCATAAGACGAGCCTTGTACCATCCGAGCAGGTCTTGATCTTATACACCCATTAGCACGTGATGGGAATGACACGCGCAGGTAAGGGCATAAGATCCCAAGTGCCAGTACGCTCCAAAGCAGTAATCTACTCAGACATCGCAAGCTGCCACTCAGGGTGAGAAGCAGCCTCACAGTAGGTCGTAGGCTCAGAAAGAGCAGCGGCTGTGAAACCGTAGCGCTCAGGAGGCACGACAGTGTGATGATAAAGAAGATCGTATTTGGAAGGAGAAGACGAAGCAGGACCCAGCAAGGGCGGAGAAGGAGAGCCAAGAACAGGGCCCAACAAAGACGGAGGCTCAACTGGAGAAGGAGTAGGCCAAGAACGGCGAGAGTAGTACAGAGGAAAGGGTGGAATATCAACAAAAGAGCTGTAAGGAAACACCGGCGAAGGGAAAACAGGTGGAGCAGAAGGAGAGGGAAGCGAAGAAGGTGGAGGCGGTAGTGAAACAGAAGTGGAAAGCTAAGTGTCAGGAAAAGTCAGAAAGGAGATCGACTCAACAAGAGACTCTGAGCTCACAATGGAGGGACGAGGGTAGTAAGGCCGGAACTCATTGAAGGTGACGTCCCGAGAGATCCTTATCCGACAAGCAATAGGGTCGTAGCAGCGATAACTCTTATGCTCAAGACTATAGCTAAGAAAAACACACTCAACTGACTGAGCAGTTAGTTTGGTGCGCTCACGAGGTGGAAGAGAGACAAGCGGAACCTGTAGAAACAACAAAGGTGATCAGACTGGAGCTCGACCGTGAGACGCTTCGATAGGAGTAGAACCTCGAAGAGCGGTGGAAGGTCGCATGTTGATAAAAAGCAAGAAGGAGACGACCGGCCAGTAAGGTGGAACAGAAGAAACAAGCATGAGAACGCGAGCAGTCTCAAGCAAGTGACGATGCTTATGCTCAGATACACCGTTCTGAGTGTAAGCACCAGGACAAGAGTACAGGAGAAGAGTACCCTGCTCAACGAGAAAGCAGCGTAAAACAGTAGATAGGAACTCGCTAGTAGAATCAGCATAAAAAACACGAATAGCCGAAACAAACTGAGTGCGAACCATGTTGGCAAAACTCTGGTAAATAGAGAGAACCTGACTGCAAGAGGACATAAAGTAGATCCAAATATAACAAGAATAATCATCAATAAAGATCACATAGTATCGATGACCCCCTTTCGAAACAAAGGGAGTTGGACGCCAAACGTTGGAGTGAATAAGATCAAAAGGACGAGCCAAGACAGAATCACTAGAGGGATATGGGAGATATAGCTGCTTGCCAAGCTTGCAACCCATACAAGGTAAAGATGTGTCACCAGAGATAGACCCAAGAAGACCACGACCTACTAGAGAAGACAGTCGCGATCCATAGCGATGACCCAAACGATGGTGCCACTGAGCAAAGGAAGCAGTAGAGGATGCAACAAAAGCAGACGCATGTGTAGTGACTGGCTGGCTGGTGGCGACAGCGGAAGGAAGGTGCAGCGAGACGAGCTCCCAAAGATGTTGTGAATCACGGCGTCGAGGGCCAGCACTAAGTAGAGTCCCCATGCGGAGGTCCTGTACACAACAAGAGTCGGACTCAAGAATAACACGACAGTTATGATCAGTGATCTGACCGACCGACATAAGCTGCATAGTAAGCTTGGGAACACGAGAGACGACAGAAACATGAAAAGAAGTGGAAATGATGCATTGGCCTGCAACAGGAAGAGAGGTACCATCTGCAGTCTAAATAGTGGAAGGGAGAGTTGTGGGACTCAGAGAAGTGAGGTGAGTAGAGTCTGGTGTTACATGAAAAGAAGCACCAGAGTCCAAGATCCACGGAGACAAAATATCGAACAAGGGAGAGGAGAGCTGCCGAGCAGTAAGAGCCAAAAGAGCAGATGCCGAGGCAGGGGCGGCGGCGGCTTGAGGCAGGGGTAGCAATGGCGCCTTGAGGGGGAGGCGGAGGCGGCGTGCTCGGTGGAGTAGCTCACTAGGAGGCGAGCTCCGACGGCGGTGCTCGGGGGCGGTGACTCGGTAGTAGCGGCGGCTCGGGCTAGAGAGACCAGGCTGGGGACCCTTGTACCCACCCATGGTCACGACCGCAGGGGAAGCAACCGTCTACGTTGGCGGCAAGCCTTGCTGCGACAATAGTGCCGAGCTTGCTCTCAGAGCAGTAGGAGCAACCGTGATCATGTTGCATGTCACTCTCTGGGAGCATAACATACTCCATGTCCGGCTCATCGGCGAACGGATCGCAGGCGAGGAGGCCCGCGATGAAATCCACCCACCAGAGCTTGCCATCGTGGGAGATCACTCAAGCTTCGAGGCCGCTTTCTCCGGATTGGCCAGCGTCTGCATGGAGGCGGCTCTGAGTAGTAGAGACGCGGGGGCATAGGAGGTGGCATCCCCGAGCAGCAGAGATGGTGCTCGCTCGGTGGAGACAGAGGCGGGCTCTGCGAGCAGGGGATGCTCTGCTACCGCGTCTGCATGGATGCCTACCACTCCGCCGTCTTCCGCAACGCTCCCCACTTCTGCGTCAAGGTGGTTCTTGATGTAGGCACTAGGAGCGGCATCCTTGCCATCTGGAGCGCACAGGCCGGCGCCAAGAAGGTGTACGCCGTCGAGACGACCAATATGGTAGATCACGCCAGTGAGCAGGGGAGGCACCGCTCGGTGGAGGCAGAGGAGGCGGCGGTGTCAGACATCAAGTTCAGAAGAGAAGAATTGCAGGGGGACTTCACTGAAGGGCGCAAGTCGGCGCTACTTATAACGCTTTGATGATTTCATTCAGTAAGCAGGGACGGAGGAGATGAAGTGTACAGGCGCAGTAAAAGAGATCCAACGGAGGAGTTCAATTGTGATAGAGTCTATGCAGTACTATTTATCATAACCTTTTGTCAATTTGGGTTTTGTCATTTGAACTCTGAACTTTCACTGTCTTACTGCTCTGTAAAATGTGAAAACATTTAGGTATAATACCTAATCGTGGACGAGAACGAAAGACAGATTGAAAATCATATTTGGTGTCTTTAGCTAGGTTACATAGGAATATTGTTTTCCTCTCGTTAGAACACTTTCCCCATTCCTCATCTGCTCCCAAATATGTCGGAATCCTATTGATTTTCTCTAAAATCGATAGGGTCTTGACAGGCGGCCCTGAGCAGCAGAGGACCACGGCGTTGGGGTGGCGGGATCCCGTCAGCGGCTGCATCGGGGCGGCACAAGTAGAGGCGTAGGTGCGATAGCTAGATTCGAAGTTAGTGGGAGCTTGGAGCGTCGATTCAGCAACGAGATGCGACCGCGGCGTCAGGAGGGCTCAGATCCGAAGCTGGGAGGTGCGGCGGTCGACATAGGCCTTAGGACGGCAGCCACTCGGGACGAAACATAGCGTCCTCTATTTTCCCAAAAACAGAGGAGGCTGAGAGGGAGGAGGCACCGGCGGCCGGAGGGCGGCGGTGAATAGTAGCTAGGTTTTTGGGTTTAGGGAGAGAGAACCACGACTTTGATACCATGTTGGAATCAACTTTCATCAATTCCAATGGAGCTATCAGCCAACTTATATAAGTTATATGTGTATGAAAATATGCAAAGAACACCCTATACAAATCATATCTAACATAGTGGACAGAAAACTGTCCCTTATACAAGCAATGGGTAGGCTCAAGTTTTGTTACATCTGTAGTCATATGGGTAGAAATACAATGCAGGGAGGTATACTAGACTGTTGCGGGGACTACCCTTTTGTTTCTAATCAAACCAGGACTTAAGCCATTAAGCGTTGAAGCCTTATAGGTTTCCTACAAGCTAAATGTTGTGTGAACCTAAATTTACTAATTTAGATAATGAACAGGCTTCACTAGCACAAGGAACTCTGCCAAAAGACTGTCAGACTGAAGCTATGATTTGTTGAAATATGTGATCCGAATGTTCTAATATGGAAGTATTTGGAATATGCCATATTAGCGAATTAGTTTCCTACTTGGACTCTAAGTCCTTTTATCCCTTTATATACCTCTTCAGCTTCTTCTGGGTCTTCCTTTGGTTCTTCTTCCTCAGGGTCTTCCTCATCTTGATCCTCCTCATGCTCGTGCTGGCCGTAGAGAGCTTCTTCTAGCACTGCGATTCTTTCTTCTACCATCTGCAGGGTCTCGTAGACGCACTCTAGCTCCGTGGCGGTCAACTCTAGTGACTCCTCCTGAGTAGCGGCGAACTGGGCAAGGTGTACCACGGTGGCGTGGCCTTCTCCATCTGTGGATGGGTAGCGTGTAGGAAGGTCCACTGCAGAGGCACGAGGGTGGTAGTGGAAGACGGTGTCTTGTAGCTCGCGGGTGTAGATGTTGCAGATTTTTAGAATGGTGAGGCGCGAAGCTTCTTGAATTGCTTCAATCCAGACGATCCTTCGAGCTGAGATGTTCAGGGTTGGCTTGCTTTGGTATCTCTCCTGGCATAGATAGTCAAACGGTAGATCACTCCATGGTCTCGACCGTTCACTACCCAGTTGCTACCACAGTACATCGGACGGTCGAAGCCTCCAAGTACTTGCAACAACTTCCAAAGCTCAGCGGCAAGTTCTCCCTTACGCTCACCATAGTTCTAGAGACGAGGCATCTGTTAAGACAGACAAGAGGGTAAGAACAACTTAAAAACAGCGGGGAGAGGAAAAATTCCAGCAATAGTTGAGTCAAGAAAGACATGAGAGGAGTTAAGCAGTTCAATTAATCTTGCAAGTTAATTTTTGCTTTAGAAAATAATTTGGACACTCTAAGACGGCCGATCTAACTAAGGTCAAGACCTACAGTCAGTATGGCTCTGATACCACCTCTTTCAGGACCCAAAAATGTAATTCTAAACCCTCTGTGTATATGCACTAGTCTAGGATCACGCTAGTGCACACAGTGTCAATATAGATGAATATCGATCCACACAAGACGATTAATAGCATAAACGAGTAATTTGATTAACAAATAATAGTTTTGACCTTATGGTCGAGTTTACATTTATTAAGCCACGTAGGGCTAGCAATAGAGAAATAAGCAGCGGAACAAAACTAAACTCCAGCGGAATCCCATCAATTCACCATAGGCAACCGACTGGGATCAAGACCCTAATGATCAGCACCTTCGTAGAACTCCTCCTCAAAGGCAGGCGATGACTCTCCACTTCTTTTGATTGATTATAGCAAGCATGAGTACACAACCGTACTCGCAAGTCATACCATGGAATGCAATTTGTAGGACCGGAAAGGCGACTAGAGGGGGGGTGAATAGGAGCACCTAATATTTTTCACTTTGAATGGATTCAACTCGCAAATCACTCCACTAGCTATGAGAGCTATGAAGATGAATGCTTAAGCATAGTGGAGGTCTTGTGTTGAACCCTCTCCTAACCCCCAAAGAGCAGCAGCAAAAACTGAAGAAGGTCTGCAGAAAATTTAGGAATCGGTACTACCACAGTGTAAAGAAAGGTACTACCGCACTGAGGTACTACCGTAGGCAAATGAAAGGTACTACCGCACTGAGGTACTACCACAGGCAAATGAAAGGTACTACCAAGATTGAGGTACTACTACGGCAAATGAAAGGTACTACCAAGACCGAGGTACTCTCGCAGTAAATGAAAGGTACTACCGCAGTAAATAAAAGGTACTACCGATTGTCTGACGATGAAACGAACAAAATCGCAAAAGTCCTACAACCGGTACTACCGCTGTGTTAAGTGAGGTATTACCGCGTAGAGGTACTACCGGCTAATAATCTGCGGTACTACCGATTGTCCTGGAGGATGAACCCGACAGCAGAAAATCAAATCTAAAATTGGCACAACTTTTGATCTACACGAGCAAACTTGATAAAACTTGAAACATAGCTTCCCTATGAGGTTAGGAACCTATTCCAAACAAGGATCGAATAGATCCACACAAAAGTTCAACCTTTTAACGATTTGGTCAAGTTGCTTCAAGAACCGCTCAAAATCTGGCTCGAGATTCAAATGATTTGGGACTTGCTCGTGGGAGGATGATCAACAAGATGATCTCTGAAGTATACCACCATGTCACAAAGAAGCCAAAACACAGTAGGAGCACAAGAAGAAAAACACGATCAACGAAAGCCCCAAAAACAGAAATAAAGAAGATGAACATAGAGGGACAGATCTGGTGAAATCATTGCTTGGATTGATTTCGGATAGAAGGATGATTGTTGGTTACAGCCACTCCAATCTAGGAGGACAAAGCTCTATCCACGAGCACACACTCAATCCCACTCTAGAACCCTAGCTCTCCCTTTCTCTTCTCAAAACCCTAAGCAAAATAGGGCACACCTCAACGGGTTCGGCTGGCTCTCTCCAGGCTTCCAGCAGCAAACAACAGCAGCCACCAACCCCTATTTATATGGAGGCTAGGCATCTAGGGTATATTCCATTAGGGCACCCATTAAACCCTAACACACAATGGGTTAACACAACGCACGCATTTCAAAGCGCCGTCTTCATTGTTGATTGATCTAAAACCACTTCACCATGCGCCGACCCACGCCGCGGTTTAGTCAAAGGCCACCAAGGCGGTATTTGGTGAAATTACCAAAATACCCCTTCTCGATCCTTCTCCAAAAGACCGAGTCCATAGATCGTGAAGCAATCCCATGCTTCCCCACGTGTAGGTTGATCAACGGCTCCATGTCGTCAAGTCTCTCCCGTCCGGATTCCCCCGGCACCATAGCACTCGCACCGACTCCTGTGCCGCTTGATCCAACCAGTCGCACCGAACTGCCCGTTCGGTCACCCTTGTCCATCCTGCGCCCCGCTTGAGTCCTCTGACCTCACCCGACATCCTTGATCGTTACGGACCTCGGCTCTCCAAGCTTAGTCCCGATCCACCTCGCCGATTGACCGTCATAGACACGCAAGCAACCTCGCACTAAAAATAGACCAAGAAACCATTTTCGGGAACAAGTTCTTCACAACTTGACCCACGTTAGCCAAAACATGCATCATGCAACACATATGCACTGATGAACATGAACTTGACCTAACCCAAAATCAATTTTCCAATTGAAACAACATTCAGCTCAATTCATTCCAAAAGCGGTACTACCGCCACACAATCCCCGGTATTACCGCCGTGCGGTCATACCGCTCAAAGCACTGCGGTCATACCGCACCCTGGAGAAATCCCAAAAACTCCAAACACAACTCCTCTGGAAAATCCATACCGCACACACGCGGTCATTCATCATCTTGATTACTCAAACAACCAAAGCACAGTACTACCGCTCAGAGAAAAATCCACACTCCAAAAACACCTTCTCTGGAAAATCACAACCGCCATTTACCTTGCGGTACAACCGGCTCGCGGTACTACCGCCACTTCCCCAGCGGTACTACCGCTCCACTTAAACGCTCAAAAGCCTCAGAACAAAGCTGGGCCGTCCGATTCCAATCGAACACCACAAGAAAACCAATGCGGCCAAGGACTCGCGGTAATACCGCACCTCACAAGCGATCATACCGCACACCGGTAGTACCGCAGCTTCAAAGCCGGTACTACCGATTTACCTGACACTTGCTGAAAACTCCAGTTTTCAACAAACTCTCAAAGCAATTGCCAATTGTCTCATCACCTAAGATCATGAGTATGTCCACATGACATCCACAATGTCCTCATGACATCAGCAATCTCCCCCTTGATGAACACATTGGCAATTTCCCAAAAATGTAAGTTTGAAGGTTTGAAAATGAAAAACTTGACATTTTCGCGCAAAGGCTCAACTTGGCTCAAATGCAAGAGAAAGCAATGAGAAAGACCAAGTTGGCTTCAAAATAGTTTCCGCAAGTGAGACACGGCAGAAGAAGCAAGAAAAGCTTCAATTTCCAGAGAAGTGACAAAATCTCACTTATGGTCCATATGAAAGAACAATTGTTCTATTTGACCATTGATCATTGTGAGTTTACAAGAATTGCAATTCAGATTCAGAAATGACAATAAGATCAAAAGAATGCAATTTAAATGCTCCCCCTCACTATGATCACCATTTTGCAAGAGAAATTTTCAGAATTTTCAATTTTCTCCAAAAAGCTCCTAACAGCTCACCTTTACAAAACTTCTCCCCCTTAACAACCTGAACTTCTCCCCCTTAACCTGAAAGCTCTTTTTTTTACATTTTTTGCCAAAACTTCTCCCCCTTTGACAATGGATTCATCAAGGAATCAAGCCTTCCTCTCATCTAGAGATAACAAGAGCAACAAAAAGGAAGAAGTAAAAGAAAGAGCATGCATAAAATGCAATGGGGTGGCTTCATTTTTGTTTTGATTTTTCAATTTTTAAGTAAGAGAAGCTTTGGGGATTACTCAATTGAACAGGCTAGCATTTCTACCATTACTCAAGATATAACAAGCCTGACAAAGCTAGCAAGATCATGTTAAGACATACATAGCAAAGCTAGGCCAATGAGCTCAATATACCACATGTTGTTGGAATAAATTAAGCAATGCTTCAAAATTAGCAAGTTCAACAACAGGTATCCTAAAGTGATAATGGCCATGTCAGAATGTCATTGTGTGAACCAGAAGCTAGCAAAGGCCATCTAGGAGACAAAAGCCATGAAATGAATCATTTTGCTCAAGTTTTTGTCAAAAGCCCAAATTTCAACTGTTCTTCATTTGCAATGAATATTCAAGTTGATAAAAGGTCTATCTTAGTAAAGAAGATCTTGGACTAGGAGCCATCCACAATCTCTTCCTAAGCTTCAACCAATTTTGACAAATTGTATTTTTAGCCATGTGCTAGATCTCAAGCCTCACTACGACCATCCCAAGCAACAAAAGCTTAAAAGAGTGGTCTAGGTCATCCAAAACTCCCCCTGAGTTCATGCCTAGTACAATGGCAAGCAGTCTCATGAGAAAGAATTGGTGAGATCGGGTTTTTTCGCACAAAAGAGATCATTTTTCATTTTGCACAAGGGTCATTTTAGATTCTTTAAAGAACTGAAAGCTCAAAGATGTTCAATACTAGATTCCGAGCTAACAAAGCAATTTTGACAGGGCCAATGTCACAAAAGGATCACTAATTGTGCAACTAGCTAAAAGATCCACAAATTACAATTTTCAGTTCAGGTTATTTAAAAGTTCTAGCTCATTTAGCAAAGACATTGCTGCACATGACATTGCTGCACATGTAAAAGCATGATAATTCTAGCAAGTCAAAGAACTAGATACAATCTTGAGCAAGAATTGAAATACTAAAGCTCAAGAGGGTAATAAGCAAAGCTTCATCAATTTAAAGATGAGCAGTAAAGCTTATATTACAATGCATCTTTTTGGATTTTTCATATGTATGCAATATGATACAATGAGATGCACAAAAGACTTAAAAGCCTAAAAAGATCAAGACGATCAAAAGGATCCAAAGAAGACACCACTTGAAGAAGGTATCAGAAAAGATCCGCAAAAGTTCAAATGAACAAGGAAAGTTCAGATGAACAAGAAAAGTTCAGAACAGAACCAACTCCCCCTCAAACCAACCCATAGGGACATATTATCCCTAACTCACATCTCAAGGTGGCAAACCTTGTTGGGTCAAAAAGGTTTGATGAGGAGAACTGCCAATTGTGCCATGGACTCCACAAAAACTAGCATAAAGACTTCAAACACCACACGATCTCTAGGAAAGCACCTCGAAAAGCTAGGGAGCGAAACACCAACACTAAAAGCCCTACAGCACTCAAAACCTGCTAAGACAAGTGATTGGGAGACAAGCTCGACCTAGACTGTGAAGAGTGCATCCTAGCAACCATGGAATAAGAAGAGTGTCTAGAAAAGACACGTGCTAAGACAGAGCCTCCTATCTACCCTGAACACAACAAACCCAACACCTGACACGAACCAGATACTATGCAAGGTAGACTAGGGATACCATACACAAAAGTAAGGTATAGAAGCTCAAACCTGAGTCGCACTGCTTGGCAGTGAGATGTAGTCATGATGAATGAAGATTCATTCCTTGAAGCTCCAGAAAGTAGTTGCGCTCACCCATCATCCTCATCTCAAATTCCTTCGTCTCCAAGAAGTGATAGCCAACATGAATGCACAAATGAAGAAGAACCAATAGCTGAAGTCTTTGACCACTTGTGGGACCACATGTTCTTCTTCTCAACTGAAAAGACTACCCAAAGAGACAGAAAAAGTCTATGCCTTGGTACTGGGTTAGTGAAACATTATCTAAAGAAACAGTACCAAGACACAAGACTAGCAAGGATAGCAGCAAATGATCCAAAACTCATGAAAGCATATAATCAACAATTTAAGACATGAGCATGGAGATAAACAAATCAATTTCAGCACATGCTATCCAGGATATGACAAAGCTCAAACTATCCTTAATCAACAATAAGATATAGAAGCAAGCAAACAAGCACATAGCATATCATACATCATATATACAATCAAGGGCAAAGTATGCTAGTGAAAGCTATGGCAAGACTCATGCATCCACAATTAACAGTAAGACACAATAACCATGTAAGCATAAAGCATTTTAGAACAAAACATGAATAATGTATGCTAACATGGATATCAAGTAAGCATGTGGATACACAAGGCAAAAGTCAACAGGAGCAAAAAGTTAGGCCCGTCCCATCAGGTATGTGACTGTACGAAAGGCCCTGTTTAATGTGCACAAAGTTAAGTCTTTAATTGACCAAGGCAAGACTTCCAATTTCTAGCTATGTCACACAGATTATTACTCCCATGCACACAGCTCCACCATATCATTTAATGTCTACCACTTGCCTCAGTCTAAATCCTTTACCACCCAATTGGTTAAGTGCAACACATACCATCAATGACTAATAGCACATAGTACACACAGTTTTATCACAAAGTTCTATAATCACTTAGACAGGTTTATATTTGCAACTCACATGAGATGATGACTCGTAGCATAGCTAAGCAGACAAATCGTATCTAACCAACCCACGTTGGTGCTATGATAATACCAACTAAATAATGAACCAATCTAGGGTGATAAAAGATTATGACATAACAATAGACAAGGTGGATATAGCAAATTGGATTAATAACTACACCCAAAAGCATTTAAATAATTACTTAAAGTAAATTCAATAATTTGAATCAAAGTAATTTGAAAACTGGGTTCAACATGATAAAAGGTATAACTTGCCTTGGAATAGGTCTAGGTACTAATCTTGCTCTTGAGGCACTTCTTCTTCTTCAAAGTTTCCCTAAGTATCAACGTCTACTCGCAAACAAAGCAAATAAACAAAAAAATAACAGAGGCAAAACAAACTCCAAAAATTAAGTAAAAATCTCAGATAAATAGATCTCGAATTTATATGAATTTAGAAATTTGAAAGAGCTCAATTGGAGTTCGGATGCAAAAGATATGGGCTTTGGAAGTTTGAATCTAAAGAAAATACCCTAATTTGAATTATTTGGAATTTCTGAATTATTCTTCAACAGAAAAATCAGATAATGATGCCAGCATGACGTCAGTGAAGGATTTTCAGCTGAAAAGAAATAAATGGAAAAGAAAATGATGTGGGTCCCACTGGTCGGTGAGACGGTGCATGGTGGACTATGTCTATGAACAATTGGATCTGGTGAAAGGTGAATCGTGCCACGCACGCGCTGACGAAGCAGCCACGTGGGATGACACCTCAGCGGAGGGGGTGACACGGCGTTGATCTGTCTGCTGTGTGGATGGACACCTCAGCTCGACAGCTAAGCGGCTCGGGACTCGATTGTCGCCGACGTTCGGCTGCTCCCCGCCAGCGGCAAGTGGTACTAGCAGATAGCTGGTGCTATTGCACACTTGCTGGTGCACTTACGGCTGGCTGAGGTTGACGGTGACAACCGACGGTGAGCTTCAAGCGGAGAAGAACCACGACCGTTGTCGGGAACCCTCTTTGATGACGCTCCGGCAACTCGAAGAGGTTCGGAGGATTGCTCAAGTGACGAGGAAGTCGACAATGTACTCCACGGAGGCAGGACGTCACCGGCGGCGGCGTAATTCAAAGAAGACAAAGATTTGACCGAAAACCTAATCTTCAAATTGCGGCGGCGCTAGAGCTCTCAGAACAAGATGGTTGGGGGCTTTGAGGTACAGGGGCAAGGGCGAACCCTAGGGCGCCTTTTATAGGGCCGGGACGTGCCGGATTAGGGAAATCCCAAATCGAGATAATCTCAGATTTGATTGTTCTACGAGATACAGTTTGATTCAGGCACAATTGGAAATAGATACGGACGCGGAAAGGATAGAGATAGGTTTTGATACGATATCCCGAGATATTTTAGTTGGAGAATCCACGTTGTCAGACCGAGCTTCAAGCTCCAACCATGGCGGTCAAAGGCGAGGCTTCGCGCGAGGAAGGAGACGTGGAGAAGACGAAGACCTGACGGTTGGGCCCCACGCGGCCGAAGCGAGTGAGCGGACGACGATAGGCGGGTCATGGCGAGAAAAAGCCGAGCTGGGCTGGGCCAATTGAAGGAGATGATGGGCCAAAGGAAGAAGATTCAGCCCAAAACTTAATCCGAGATTTTATAGTTTTTCTTTTTTATAAATTACCAGAAAATCCAAATGGCAATTAGAAAATAGCAAATGAACTTGGAAAAATTCTAGAAAAATCTAGAAAATATATCCAAGAACATAGAATCTAAATAAAATAGTTTTGACCATTATTGATGTTGACCTTAATCATATTAAATAGTTTTGGTACTAAAAGTCCAAGTTAAGCTTTTGCATTAAATTCAAATAAATCCAAATGGTGAATTTTCAACTACTGACTAATCAAAAGGATTTTTAAAACTTAAAAAATTGGGATGTTACATACTTCTTCCTTGAGTTGACCATGCAAGAATGCATTTGTCACATCTGCTTGCCGAAGTTCCCATCCTTTTATTACCGTAATAGACAGGACTAGCCGAATGGTAGCAAGCTTGACAATAGGGCTAAAAGTATCATCATAATCAACTCCATGCCTTTGTTTAAACCCCTTGGCCACCAGTCGAGCCTTGTGCCTTTCTAGTGTGCCATCTGTGTTGTACTTGAGTTTAAAAACTCATTTTGAATCGAAAAAAATTAGCTTAGTGACATCGCGTTAGAGTGTAATCGGAGGAATGACATTCCGTTCATCACGCACTGAAAAATAACATCACGAACACCGAAAAATTAGACGAATGACATCACCGCTAGGTACTTCCGTTTCCAGAATTTTTTAAATATAGAAACTGAGCTCAAAACATTATCATTTTTTTTTGTGGAGCCTCCCGACACAATTTAATTGCTTGTGTATTTTTTTTAAAACTTTATACGTTCTGATTTTATCTCTAAAATTCATTTGAATATACTGTTTGTAGGAATATATAATATAGAAAATGAGGTCCAAACATTATGAAATTATTTTTTCAAGCTCCTTACACAGTGTACTTGATTGTGTAATTTTTTTCTTCAGAATTTTACAAAATTAAGTAATGCAATGTCATAATATCCACTGTGTGAGGAGTCCAACATTTCATAATGTAAGGACATTATGAAATTGCATTAATTAATTTTGTAAAAATTCTAGAAAAATTACACGATGAAGTGCACTATGTAAGGAGCCTGAAAAAAATCATAATGTTTGGACCTCATTTTTTATATTAGAAAATTCCTACAAACATTATACTTAAATAAATTTTAGAGACAAAATCAGAACGTATAAAGTTGTGAAAAAATACACAAGCAATTAAACTGTGTCGGGAGGCTCCACAAAAAAATTGATAATTTTGAGCTCAGTTTCTATATTTAAAAAATTCTGAAAACGGAAGTAACTAGCGGCGATGTCATTCGTCTAATTTTTTGGTGTTCACGATGTTATTTTCTAGTGCGTGATGAACGGAGTATCATTCCTTCGATTACGCTCTAACGCGATATCACTGAGCTAATTTCCCCATTTTGAATCTATCAGATTTTGACCAAACTTCCTTGGTGTGAGCTTCCATGTCTTGTTTCTCCGTAGAGCATCAAACTCTTCTTGCATGGCCTGTCTCCAATGTGGATGTGACATCGCTTCTGACAGGGAAGAAGGCTCGGCTGCTTCTGAAGTTACATCAGCAGCAAGCAGTTTGCGATTTTTGGAAAAAGGAATAGTACCGTCAGTCCTACGATTTGGCTGTCGAATGTTATTTTGGAGACGAGTGTGTGGCCGTTCTTGTGTTGGTTCTGAGGAAGTAAGCTCCTGAGAATCGGAATTTGCAGTGTTGCTATCTGGATTAGTAGTATCAACAGGCAAACGTATTTCAGCAGAATCATCAAGATTGCTATTACCAAGTTGGTCACTTTTAGAACAAAGAGTGGAAGATATATTTATATTTGGTAGAAGCAGAGACGGCAAAGAGATAGAGGTGGAGTTTGACTGATTTTGTGTTTGGATTTTGGAGAAAGGAAAAACAGATTCATCAAACACCACATCTCTAGGATGTAAATCCGACCGGTAGAGATATGTAGGCACTTATAGCCTTTCTGTAAACCACTGTATCCCAGGAAGACACATTGTACAAACCGAAATTGTAACTTGTGCTAATTGTAAGGTCTCAGATTCAGCCAACAGGCATAACCAAAAATCTTGAGCATGGAATAATCAGGTTTAGTCCCAAATAAACATTGGAGAGGTGTGAGGTGGTTGATGACTTTGCTAGGGATTCAGTTTATAAGATAACAGGCTGTGGAGAATGCATCATCCCAAAATCTAATTGACACAAAAGCATGAGCAAGTAAGGCTAAGCCAACCTCAACAATGTGTTTGTGTTTTCGCTCTACCGCGCCATTTTGCTGATAAGTTTGTGGGCATGACACCCTATGAGCAATTCCTATACGAGTACGGAGAGTGTGAAGTCGTTGATACTCTCCTCCCCAGTGAATGCAGAGGATCTTTCGATCAAGAAAACGCTCAACATTGTTTCTGAACTGAACAAAGGTGTGTTCAACATCATATTTGTGTTTGAGAGGATAAAGCCATGTAAACTTGCTAAAATCATCCACAAAGGTTACATAGTATTTAAAACCACGCACAGATTTTGTAGCTGGACCCCAAACATCACTATGGATAAGTTCCAAAGGAAAAGAAGATTTATTCATAGAATTCTGAAAAGGTAGCTGATGGTTCTTGGCCATTTGACAAGCATCACATATTGAGATGGGATTGCTACTAGAAGAACAAACTAAATTATTTTGTTGAATGACATGCTGAGCTTGGCCTTGTTGCACAACTTTGATATTATTATTGCATGACGAGTAATTGGTGTTGTGTTCCTCTAGTGCCTCTTGACGTTGATCGAGTCTTATTTCATGGCTGAGCAGATGAGCGAACACGTCGTTGAGGGGTATGGCATCTGACCGAGTGGTGATTGATGCCGCCACTGAATCATACTCTGCATCGAGACCTGCAACAGAAAAGAGATAATTTCTTCTTCACGAAGAGGCTTACCAGTAGATGCAAGAGTATCAGCTAGACTCTTGATCTTGTTGTAATACTCCATGATTGACAAGTCCTTATTCTTTGTGTTAGCAAGCTGCACAGAACTTTGCAGGGTAGACCACACTTCGGCAGATGTGGAGAGAAGCGTGACCTGGCCAAGAATACTCTCTGATAAAGAAGACAGAAGAGCACTCAAGACCAATTGATCTTGCTAAATCCAGGTTGAATATGCAGGATTTGGAACTTGCATTGCATTGGACTCTGTAGTTTGAGTAATCATCGACAATGGACACTGGATTGTGCAGTCGACGTATCCCAGAAGTTGTTGCCCACGAAGATAGGGCAAGACTTGAGCTTTCCATAGCAAGTAGTTATCACGAGTCAATTTTACATTGACAAGATGACTTGTTGGCGCCGGCAAGATTCCGGCAAACGTTGTAGCAAAGGAAGAAGATGCCAAGGCTGAGTTAATGGAACAACCGGAAGATGAAGAAGACATGGTTGCTACTATGGAATAGGCTCTGATACCATGTGAAGAAAACGATCTGGACTTAGAAGAAAGAGTTGAGATTTGCACAAGCCAAATAGGCTGCGGTAGGTGTGTTTATATAGTGTGTAGAGTCCAGATTACATACGCATAACGATGTGTTGTTACAACGGACTATATGCTAATTTACACAGAGAGATAGAATTAGAGATAGGATTTGAACAATAAACCTGAACAATAAACATATCTCTAAACAAGAATTAAATATCTTTTAACAGAACTTGTGTACGAGCGTGGCGGCCTCGGATGAGGAGGCGGTGGCGAAGGTGGTGTCGGAGCGGCTAGCGAGGAGGTCGGCATAGACGTGTTTGAATCCCAGGAGCACCGGGAGAGTGCACCAGCGGCCGAGGTGGGTTGCGGCAAAGAAGACGCTTGTTGAGCACGCCGAGCTTAGCGAAAGCACGAAGCGCCAGAGCCGCACGTCGTTGTCGGCAGAGCGCCAGACGGCATGGGAGCCGAGCGAGCGGCGGAAGCGACCACGCTGCCTCGGTGTCGGAGAGCGAGCGGTAGAGGTTGGCCGTGCGTGACATGGCATTGGCCACCTCGAATGAACTTGGGGATCATATGCTGGCACCGGTGGGAGAGGAGGTAGAAGAGGAGGGTCTTGAGCACCACCACATGACAAGAGGGGTAAAACAGGTATTACAATTATATTCTCTCACATCATATATCCCTTGCCGTTAAAGACGATGAAAAATATGACGGCGATGTTATTTTCAAGATTTTATGTTGTTCGCGATGCTATTTTGCACCGTGTCATCAAAACAGTTCATTTATCTAAATATGGTTGAACGATATTACTAAACCAATTTCCCCATCTTATTCGACAATAGTACGATTTCTAAAATCGTAGACCAGCCGATGCGCGTAGATGGAGACTCGAGAGATCATCAACTAACCTTGGCTTGCTCAAGTGTCGTCAAGTCCAATCATTTGAATTGAGGACCAGCAACAACAATACCTAAACATGTATGGTGTCACCGCCTCAGTGCGTCGATGAACACCATGACACGAGCCCTACCCCCGTATGTTGCAGCGGAACTTATACCGTGGCGGCAGCAAAACTGACCTAAAAAAACAAGCCACCGCGTGAGCACGGCGCGGTCCGTGTCGCCGCGCCGTGCGTGCGCCGCACAAACGCAGCGGCCGACAGCATCGCTCGCGCGGAATGCAACGCATGGCATCGCTGTCACGCACGTGGTAGTCGGCAAATGAGGAAACAACAAGATAACCAATCGTGAGAAGGTCGGTGGAGCGGCCCCAACCACCGGCGCCACTAAAAGCTTCTAGACCCCTAAAAATTGTTTTGGTAATTAATGATAATATGTGAATACGGAACTAACAAGTTTATTGAGTATTTACAAGGTTAAGTCCTAATTGTGAGTTTGGCAACTTGGAAGATGCATGCCAAAGGCCAATATGAAGATTAATATAGTTTAAAGACAAGGTACAAGTAGTCTAGGATCCTTTTTATGTTTAACCGGTCTTAGGTGAAAAGGATGGAAGACCAGATTTTAGGTTAAATACCGTACTATTAAGAGAAATCATGACTAATAGCTTGATAGTATGTTCTTGTGCTATTTGGATCAATTTAGGATCATGCATGCATTTAGAATTTGATTTGGAAAGCCAACTACCGACGTTGTGTCGGCGGTACTACCGCTCATCGGTACGACCGGGATCATGGTGCGGTACTACCGCAATCCGGTTGTTCCGAAAATTTGTTGGCGGTATGTAAATTCTAAAGCGACACATTTTTGGCTTGGTGACAAACCCTGAGAGCGGTAGTACCGCACTTGTTCAGTGGAACTACCGCACCCCAGTGTGACCGAAAATGTCGCGGTACATTTTTTTTCCAATAGGTACCCTTTTTGGGATCCTCGTGAAACGGTAATACCGCTTTCATTTTCCGGTAGTACCGGCCAGCGGAACTACCGCATGATGGTTGGCGGTAGTACCGCGTCGAATTTTCCAATGGCTATGTTAGAGCAGTTAAAGCGACTGTTATAGCTGTTCTGTGCCGTTAGGTGAGGTGCGGTAGTACCGACCATTACATGGCGGTGCTACCGCATTTTGCTGAAAGTTGGGGTTTCTCCCCCCAACGGTTGTATTTGTTGGTGAGGGATATAAATACCCCTCCACCTGCTCAAGGACAGTGTGCTAGACCATATTTACTATCCTTTGAGCCTTGAGCATCCTCTCAACTCCTACAATACACATGTGCATTCATTGTGAGGTAGTTGAGCCCAAATTCAAGTGCATTCATTCTAGATTGATCCATTGCACCTGAGTGCCGTCAAGCGAAGATCATTGATTCATTACTCTTGGTATTTTGCCAAACACCTAGACGGCTTGGTGGTGTTAGCACGGTGATCTCTTCAAGAAGATTGTGAAGAGTCCCGGTGCCAAGATTGTGAGTGGTTTGGTGTTCGCCATCTCCGGAGCGGAGAAAGAACAACCACTAGTAATCGAGGGAAGACTTAATTCGTGGAGTCGGCTTGATTAGTTCAAGCTTCCTCAACGTAGACTAGTGAAGACCGGCAAGTCTTCGATACCACAGGAAAAACTCCTTTGTCTCAATTGTGGTTATTTCTTGTCTTTACTATTTTCGCATTTACAATTCTAGCATTTATCTTGTGTTGAATTGCTTAGTTAGAATTGTATCTAGTTTAGACTTAGTTTATAATTGACTTAATTTGTTAATTAGTCAAAAAAATTTAAAACCTCCTATTCACTCCCCTCTAGTCGGTTATCCTTGATCCTACAGCCACCTGGTGCAACACGGGCCAATCGGGCCGCGCCGGTGGGCCCCTCCCGTCTCGTAACAGCTCGCTCCTTTGACCTATCGTTGTGTGTCTGCATCCACGATCTGACGGGGTGCTTGTGCTTGTCCGCTACGAGCGGAGCAGAGAGGATGGCCCCGATGCCTCTTTTTGAAATGAGTTTTTGGCTCATATAGCAAATTTAGCATATCCGCGATCGAAATAGCAAAACTGACACGTCTGTCCTATAAAAACGTCATGGCATACCACCTATTGTGCGAGGCAGCTGGGAAAATGACATTGTAGCCAAAATGGGCGCACCATAGCTACAGTGCGCTGCCTATCCAAAATAGTACGAAAACACTATAGCCACAATGCAAATGCTCTGGAACATGGTAAGTGGTTTGCCGCAGAGTTTTTCGCACATCAGGGGTGTCATTTGTAGCTACAGTGCGATGCACGGGGCGTGGTGGGTGGCATGCCGCAGAGTTTTTATGTGGTAGGGGTACCATTTTTACCAGTTCATTTGCAAGAGGGTTATTTTTGCTATTTCATCGTAAAACATCATAGTCTTAGAATAAAAAAACACTCTGTAAGATGACATGGTGATCTCAGCGCCGACGTGCCGCGGGTGCATTCGATATTTCTATGCCACTTCGCTCCACCACGTGTTGTGCAGCGCGTGTGCTTTGTGATTCTGTATTTGTGTCGGACTACTATACAGAGAGATGATGTAAGTGACTAATGGCTTAATCTATTTCATTTGTGTTGCCAATATGATTGATACTATACGCTCGTAATTAGTTTACCTGTCTCTTTGAAAATATACACTGATTATAGTACCTATTCAAACTGGTTTAAGTAAACATGACGTGTACATGCTATGTATACCATGTGTGCGTATCAGTTTTTTGTGTGCTACTGTGATCCATGCAATATACTATTGAATATTCAAATTGGAACAGACAAACACCTCCTTTTATTTATTTATTTTTCTTCCTCGAAAAGGAAACACAAAAGGAAGAAGTGTGCAGTAGCAGTTGAGCATAGCTGTCTATTTGGATATCGTTGAAGACGATTTACATGCACTCAACGTGATCCTAATTAACTCATGCAAATCGCACTTTTATTCTGCCGGTCGAGTCAAATACAATGCAAAAATGTGGTGACGTGCTCCAAGCAACGCAGGAGGACCATTAGCTTTCAAACAAATGCATGCACACGTTTATATGGTGGCGATCGACGTGTCTTCCAGATTTCAATACCAAAGTATCATTGTTCGGAAGAAGGAATTCGTGATCTACTATACGTTTCGTATCGAGCTGGACCTACCCGAAAAAGAATTCATCATGATTGATGAAGGCCGGTGACATGAGCACAAGGAGAAGTGAGATACAAGAATAAACCAAGTTTCTTCTAACTACCAAGTGCTATCTGTGACTAAGGGTGCCCATCGGTACGAAGGTGCCATGAACCATCAGATGCTTGGTGTTGGGCTGGCATCATGGGCTATGGGCCTAGGTGTGCAAGCGACTAACCTGTTGGTGGAGTATAGAAGGCAAGTGGCAACAACGCAAGAAGGCATCAAACTAGAAATGACCAGAAGGCTCCTGCCTCATTCCTACTGCTTCTCGTTTCCCCCCTCTTCTCCATCCCCAATCTATTCCCTTCTTCTCAATCCCCACTTCTATTCTCCCCTAATTAGTATCCCCAAGTGCTTGTATTTGAGTGGATTTGAGACCTTGTATTCTGTGTTTGGCAAGAAATCAGAGACTGAATTGAGTTCACTAGTCAAGGTTTGTGATAATATGGCATCAGAGCCCTCGATCTCGGTTGTTCCCTGTATTGAGATGACCATGAGCGCCATTGAGGAGGAGCGGTGCAAGGAGCTACTGGTCAAGTTGAAGGACGCCATCGACAGGAGGGGGCTCATGCTGTATAAGTTGGGGAAGGTCATGAATGGGATGGTCTCATCCCTAGCCACATCCACTCCTTTGCTGGTCACCAGCACCGCCGGCTTGACCCCCATTTCCGCTGCCACCATCGACTCCACCAAACAAACCATTGTGATGCCCTCTGCCTGTTCGACATCGTGCTCCAACCACGATGTTGACGTGGTTACCCCAGCGCCCCTGGCCACCGGAGCCGTGTCCTTGTCGCCACTGTCGGAGGGCACATCTTCGCTCGCCCCCAAGTTTGCAGTGCCTCATGCGGCCTCATCATCATTCCCCCATCGGCGACGTGGCTCTCGACGTAGCCATGTCCACCACCATCGGCTGCACTACCACAACGCCTACCAGGTGTTCGACGTCGTGCCCACCCATGACGCCGACGTGCCTTCCCCACCATCGCCGCCTATCGGTGCCACGTCCACCTTGCTGCTGTTGGAGGCTGCATCGATGCTCGTTCCCACATCTGCAACACTTCCCTCGGCCTCCACACCAACATCATCTGCCATCGTCATGCTCCATGGGGCTGTCGCCTACTTTGATGACGAGACGCGTGACCACAAGGTGGTTGGGACTATGCAAAGGGTTCCACTGCCGCTAGCACCCCTGGTCATGGTGAACTTGGAGGCTGCTCCATTCGTCGTTGCAATCACCACCATCTGGGTGTTCAAGGAATTACCGAGGAAAGGCGTTGTGATCCTGTGGCCGCTGCTGATGCAAGGTGTTGGGAGGAGTCCATGGCCACCGTCTCCTCAACTGGAAAGTGGAGGTAGCCGAGCTGAGCCATGCCCAACGCCATGGCTGTCGTTGGGGTGCAGGCAAAGCTAGGTGCAACCAAAGCCCCTATGGTTGCTACCTGCTGAAGTGCATTGGCTATGGTTCAATTGCAAACAAGACAGAGTGCAATGGCTCTTCCCATGGCCACAACCCCGAGGAAATGCGGTGGTGCTACCAGTGTTCGCCAAGTTGGCAGGTCGCCGAGCAGAGCTAAAATCATATGATCTCTGGGAGTGCATGAGATACATGCAGCAAGTTGACAACAAGGAGGAGCTTCTGAGAATTGTCATTGTCTGCAATGTCAATTAGGCATGCTTCAAGTTAGGAAGAACTCTTGATGCAGTGGAAATAGAAGTGCTTCTAAAAATTGGTGAGCTCGGTAAAATAGTTCCTAGCTACACAATCTCGTTTGAGTTGAACAACATTGATTCCCTCCCTGAGAATTTGTTATACATGGCTGTTGTGATGTGGGGCTTCGTGGGTGTGCGGCCTAGAGCTGGAGCGAGCTGGATGTATTTGCAGTATGAGCAGTTTATTGGTGTAAACAGTGAGTTTATTTCTGCTCCTGTTAAGAGATTTCTACGGACTTGAAGTATTTACAGTCAAAGTTCCCATGTCTACCCCTTGTGTGCATGGACAATGCCCAGTGTTATCATTAATCTCGTCTTGAGGATAGACCCAATGGGGAATATGTTATGGTTGCCACCTGAAATGATGATGTTGAAGTCAGGTGTCCTCCTGTACAAGGATCGAAAGTTTACGCTCCTCACCTACATTACAAATAGGACCACACTTACTGTTGTAATTAACAAGAAAAGCATAGCTATCTTTTGTGAGATTCAAAACCAAGTGAAGAACAAGAAGGTGACCAAGCAATTGATCGAGTTGAAACCATGGCCTTCGTCAGATCCATCAAATTTCGTAGGTGTGCTTGTTGAGGTGGAGAAGTATTCTGAACACGGTGTGGCATGGGTGGAAATGAATCCTTGGTCTTTGAAGTTGTGTCAAACAATATTGAATGGTGTTTGCAACCATGCATTTGAGAATCTTCAGTGGTTGGTGCTGCAACTGCAAAATATCAAAAACATGGTTATTTCTTCAGTAGCAGTGGATGCATGGAAGGCTTGGACACCACATAGAGAAATTCAGCCTAGATCTTTGGCAGCTGTTGATAAGGCTATTAATCATGTTGATGCTCCATGCATGATAGGTGTGGTTCATGTTTACCAACACATAAATGATGGACATCATGCTATTGCTTCAGTTGGGACAACAGCAGAGATACAACAAATTAAACAATTGGATGATGGCTCATCAAATATTGTCACTCAAGGCCAACAAATTAATCTGACATCACTTATGTGTATTTCACCATCGCAACAGCAAGTTCCAGGAGTTCAGTTGCTACACCTTCTCGTAATATTGCAGCAGAAGCGTGGTGGTGGGCTTGTGATTAGCATTGATGCGAGATTTGTGCATTGGGAAAAGGGGAAGGTAAATGGTTCTAATACCCTTAGTAAGATACTTGACCATTCTGCGGAAAAGAATTGGTTCAAGTTATGCAGTGTATTCTCAATGGGAATCAAAAGTTCGTGCTATCTACTTGATTATGGGGAATTTCAGAGTTGGTTTTGGGTGCAATTGAAATCTTCTTCCAACACTCACTGTCCTCGTTGTGTGGCTCTTGAGACTGGGAATGGCCTCTATATGAATGGAAGAATGGTGTTGCAGCTAATTGGTGTTGTGTACAAGGACCTCCACATGGTCCAAATAACCTCCCTCACCGCCTATATAGTGAACAGAGCTGCCCTTTATGGCTGCAAGTGTTAAGAAAATGGTGTTATTTTCAGTGAAACTCTGAAGAGCAAGGAGGTGACAGTGAAGAGGTATAAAAGTGGCACACTCCAATATTTCTGGGAGCACACAAGTCTGCATAGACAATTTCATGTTGGTCTGAAGCAAATGGGTGGTGGGAATTGTATTGTCTGCGGGTCATTGCTTGTTCGGGATCATCACTTGAAAGAAATACTGGTGGGAAATGATTGGAGAAATGTGTTAAAATCAGTGGAGCGTGAATCCATAAAACATGCTGAGTTGCAATGCTGGGATCATGGAGAACTCATGAGCTTTTGTTGGGAATGGTTGAAACTTCATTCACACATTCAATGCTTTCATGAGGTGGTGCTCTATACTCTGAAAATCTGGAGGTGTATGAGGGGCTTCCTTATGCATGGGGGAAGAGAAGATGTTTGGCCATCTATGCATTGTGGGATTGGAGCAGTGGTATTCAAGATTGAAAATTCGTTGCAAGGATTTCATCATCGGGCTGTATCACTAAAGGCAACGTGGAGCAGGTTCATGGGAGTTGGTTTGAGTACCATTGACACATTTCATAACACTGAACAAGGCCCTCAGTTTTACTGCTCGCCAAGGAGTTGCAACTGCCATGGGATCTAGGTAGCTGCTGGTTTTTCTTCAGCGGTTATACTTCATCGGCTTAGGGGCAGGTCAAATCTCAAGGAGGGGAGAATGTCATGAACCATCAGATGCTTGGTGTTGGGCCGGCGTCATGGGCTATGGGCCTACGTGTGCAATCGGCTAACCTGTTGGTGGAGTATAGAAGGCAAGCAGCAACAACGCAAGAAGGCATCAAACCAGAAATGACCAAAAGGCTCCTGCCTCATTCTTGCTTCCTTCCTACTGCTTCCCGTTTCCCCCCTCTTCTCCATCCCCAATCTATTCCCTTCTTCTCAATCCCCACTTCTATTCTCCCCTAATTAGTATCCCCAAGTGCTTGTATTTGAGTGGATTTGAGACCTTGTATTCTGTGTTTGGCAAGTAATCAGAGATTGAATTGAGCTCAGTAGTCAAGGTTCGTGACATAAGGGTGCCCATTGGTAGCAGATCCAGAACTAAAATTGAGATATACTCATAGGACTAGTATTTTTTTTACCTCTCGGCCTAATGTCTCACTCCTTCTATGGATGGATGCCTGCCGGTGCTGGAGGGAGGTATCCACAGTTCGACCGATGGTAGGATAGACTCTAGCCCCGGCTGACCCACCATTGGGTTCTGACCCAATAACTGCTCAACATACCCAACCCGATAACTGCTCAACCAACAAGCGCTTATATGATGTCCATATTTTTCAAGCTTCTTGGAATGGCAGTGGTTGGAACCACTTGGAAGTTGGAACTATTCTGCAGGAATCCATGCTGTCATTCTTCTCCCCCTTCCACAGTGACCTCATGGTCATGACTCTGTCTATCAGGCACGTTCAAACTTCAAACAAATGAGAATTATGGGCACTGCCAATTTGATAGAGATGTATATAAATATGCTCTGGACAGTGAGGTCACCGGATGAACTCGATTTGAATTCGGCCTCTCCAAAAGATAAATTATAACCCAATTTGAATTCGGAAGCGCACTTTGATATTTCCGTGTATGATTACTTCATAGGGACAAGACTGTGCAGTGCTTGCGATTTCCAGCCCAGTTATTAAACATGGGCTGGACAGTGACTCGGGCCGGGCCGACTACCCTACTGGGCCTGCTTCCCTCGCGTGATTCTTCGCGTAAAAGCTCGAGTCCCGTGCTTCGTCGTGTCCCCGAACCCGAATCGTGATCCGAAATTCTGAATCCAACTCCTCCCTCCTCGTCTCCTCCTCCTCCCCTTTCCTTCCAGAACTCTCCCCGGCCACGGACCCGCTCGTCCCAGATCTCCCGGCGCCGCGCTCGTCCCCCTCCTCGCCCCCGCCTTCCCCGTGCTCGCGCAGCGATGGATGATCTGGTTCGCCAGGCCGAGGCGTGGGTAGGCCAGGCCGAGCGCTGGATCCGTCAGCAACCCCCGGAGCAGATTTACGTCGCGGTCGCGGTGATTGCCGTGACAATTCTGGTGCTGGTTGCAGGTGCTGTGTCGAACCTAAGCTTCTTCTTGGCTTTGTGCCCTTGCTCCCGAGTCTTGAGGTGTTGTGTTCAGTTTGTATAACTCATGCTGCCCTAAGGTTAAGAACATGTGCAGAAGTCGGTCCTGAAAAACTTCATAGATGTGGTAATTTAGCAACGAGCAACTGGCTTGGGCGCATTTTCATATTTTCCTGGAAGCATCAGACTTGTAAAAGGTGTGCGTTTTATGTGTCGTAGCTGTCGTTTTTTGACGAATAAACTAGCTGCGGATCTGGATGAGAAGTTGTATAGTTAGCTGTAGTGTATTTTCACAAAGTTCACATATGGTTGAAGCATAATTGAGTCCATGCCCTGGATCTTACGGGAATTAATTTCAAGGATGGGGCTATGGTTTACCAGTTTATGTAATTTCAAGTCACAGTTACCTATTTAATCTATAGTATGAATGCACTAGCCCATCTGTAGAGGCTGTGAACAATTAGTAGTTTTGGAATTGTACCAGTATCCTTACTTTACTGTTATATCAGAGAGGAAGCAGAGAGTGAAAATTTTCAGAATTAAGCTGATTCAGAGTACAGTTTACAGTGTGCCACAAGTTGCCACCAGGGTAGTAATGAATTTCTATTAATTGAATAACCTAAGAGTGAGTCCATTATTGTCGTAATATTTGCGAATGCACCTTGTAAAAGGTTAATACTCTAAGATGTTATAATTTATGAGTTCTTAATCACCAAGGTTTCTGATGGTGTCATGATATGTGTGGTGTTATGAAAAGAAGGGATTGGTGTTTTTCAATCTAGAGATAATTTATTTTGAAAGGTGTAAACCTTAACACTTCTTAGTGTCTGTAGTGAGTGCACCCAAAGATGTAAAATGTCTTGCTGTATAATGAAACCCATTTTGTTGCTTACGAAGGTTTCTGCTTTTGTGATATAAAATTATGTTGATGCTACAAGTGCAGTAATTAACGAGCAAGTACTTTGTCCGCTTGATTTTTTTGTTTACAGTTTCTTGCCTGAAATCCTCAAAACCGAATACCATAGTGCTCTCTGGGCTTAGTGGCAGTGGCAAAACTATTCTTTTCTATCAGGTAATTGTCTGTTTTAATTGTTCCAGTTCTGTATATGGTCCTCTTTCTTTTGTGTCTTTCTTTCTCCTTCAGTGATACAGCTATTCAACTTCTGGTGGATTAACATGAAATTTAACCAGAGTTACCAAGCATGCCATGGTTTTCAAATTTGATTGCCAGTTTTCTCTCTCTCTGTGTCAAAGTTTTTACAAGTCAGGGACAAGGTTATAGTTGCTCTCATTTATGCCTCTTTTGATGCATTATACTAGTTCAGTAGGTTAGAAAATGACCATTCTAGCTGAACTTCTACTTTGATTACTATGGCGTTATCTGTTGTGTCTCTGTTGCCTTGATTTGACTGTATAAAATCCTGTGTGATTTTATGTGGTGTATGCCTGCATGGAAATATTTTGAAGAACTGAGACTTTTTTTTCCTCATTTTGGTTTTTTAGGGATGTATCAATGGAACAAGTAAGTAGGTTGCCTTATATTATCGTTTGCTTCTGTGCTAATTTAGCCTTTCTCTTTCTGTTAGCTTCGCGATGGATCATCACATCAAGGAACTGTGACTTCAATGGAACAAAACAATGATACATTTGTGCTGCACTCAGAGCTGGAAAGGGTGAGGCAATTTTTTACAGATGAATCTTTGCAATATCTTGCTTTCATTTCAATTAATACAAATGAAGGCCATCATTGTTTATATACAAATTTGCATTTGCTGATAACAATATTTTTACTGAACTTTGCTCGTGTCCTTGATGCAGAAAGGCAAAGCTAAACCTGTGCATGTTGTTGATGTTCCTGGTCATGCAAGGCTCAAGCCCAAGCTTGATGAAGTTCTTCCTCAAGCAGCTGGGGTTGTTTTTGTTGTTGATGCTCAAGATTTTCTGTCTAGCATGCAAGCTGCTGCAGAGTAATTTTGCTGACTTCCTTTTCGTTCTTGGCAAAATTTGTGGTGTCTATTTCAGCTTATTTTTGCTACCATCGCATTCTGGATTGGAATTAGGAGTGTGGCTGGGAGCTTCTTGCATATCCCAGCATGTAAACAATTGCTGTATTCTATCGATTTCTTGATTCAGTTGGTATTGTCTGATGTCTCACATTATTCTCCCCTTATCGCAGGTACTTGTATGACATTCTAACAAAGGCAACTATAGTTAAGAAAAGGGTTCCTGTTCTGATATTCTGCAACAAGACCGATAAAGTTACAGCTCACTCAAAGGAATTTATCAAGAAGCAGTTGGAAAAAGAAATGTATGGTTGTTTTTACATTTAAAATACTTGCATAATTAGAATGAATCAAGTCATCAACTGAGGTCACTCCATAACTCATTTGAATTAAGCCACATATGAGAGAACATGTCACAACCACTTGCACTGACTAGCTGAAGTGAAGGCTTCTAAAGTGTGCCAATATTTTCGTTTTGTAGAAACAAGCTTCGAGAATCAAGGAATGCCATATCATCTGCTGACATCACCGATGAAGTCCAGCTTGGGGTCCCTGGAGAGGTATTCAACTTTAGTCAATGCCAGAACAATGTGACAGTTGCTGAAGGTGCTGGCCTGACTGGTAATGTTTCAGCAGTCGAGCAATTCATCCGTGAGTATGTGAAGGCTTAGATTCATCCCATCCTTACAGACTAGCGGTTTTGTTTCTGCATGGTTTGCCTGATGAAAAAAGGAAAACCTTCGTCGTGTCTGTCTACCTTTATAGGGTGTGCTGAGTGCTGACCTTGTTAGAGGTTTAACCGTTTGCAGTGCGAACTCCTTGTAGACATTGCCTCTGAACATGATCTGTTAGAAAACTATCCCTGATTTTCATTATGGCCATGTCATTCTGTAGGTTTTATCTCCTTTTTGTCCCTATTCTAAACCCTTCCGGGCTGCATGTGACTAAATGATTTTGGAAATTATGTTTGAAGGCACAAGTCTTTTGACAGTGTATTGGAGTCAGTTTAGCTTACATGTTGCTCAATAATCTGCGGGGGTGTATTCCTGTTACTTGTTTAGCTGGTACTTAAGCTGTTCTTGGCAATGGCCCTACAACCTGGCTTAGTTGTGCCAAACCACACCCTTGGTGGTTCTTTCTATGATCGCGGTTTCTTTGGGTTCGTGGTGTTGAGGTTCATATATCTTCTCGCCAAAACAGTTTGCTGCTGACCAATTAGGTGTGGCCTCAGGGAACAGTAAAATGGGGCTGGTGAGGGGCTGATGGCCATACGGGGTTAGGCGCCGGCGCACCCTGTTGGTGAGGTGGGCATTGGTCGTGGGCGGCAGCGGCGCTTGGCGCGCGCGGGTGGCACGTGGACGTAGCAGCAGGCAGGTGATGGGGGAAATGGGCGCCGCATTGGTGGGGTTCACCATGGAGGCATGGACAGCAAGCAGGCTGGGCGATTAGCGCGTGCAGCAAGCAACGAGCTTCTGATTCGAGGCGGGTGTCATCGGCACGGATCGCAGGGCCGCGGTTGATTGGCTGGTCCGCGGGTGGGGAAGAAAATTCAGTGGGGAGGGCCCCCATCTCGCCGATGATTGGAGGTGGATCAACGGCCATGGGGAGGGTCTCACGGTGCTTCCCGCGGGTGGTGCTCGCGGTGGCAAGTAGGGCTAGCAATCGGCAGGTGATTTTCGGTCGTGCCCGGCAGCTCTATCCGTCAAGTTTTCATAAATTGAGTCCTAACTACTCAACTGGCTTTATCTGCGAGAACAACAATCCAAGGGTTCTAGCTACCCTTGAATCCCAAAATATTTCTTTAAAACCAAAATTAAAATATACTATGTGTATACGCATCTTACCCACCCTTGATCGTGAACACGGCTATTCAAATAGTTTTTAACATTCTGCAGAGGTTGTAAAGCTTGGCACACACGAGATAATCAGCTTATACTGTCTGCTTCACAAACTTCCGAAGGTGTGCTACTAAACGATTATCACAGGGCTTTCACAATATTTTATCATAACATCAGCCTGCCCGATGAGCTTAACCCTCACCGTTGTGGGGGATAACTTGCCCGGATTTGGACGTCAATTACCAACGCCCGACGTAAGCCTCGACAGACATGGATGTCATTTATCATCGTCTGCACCACCTAGGTAACTCCTACCATTTACAGCCTGCGGGCTGAATGTTCGGACTTAGTAAATTACTCAGTCAAGGCATTTCCATTTAGGACATGTGGTTGCACGATAATGCTTGGTTTGAATAAACATAAGAGTCGGTCCTTAATCAACTAGGGTGAGACAAACAAGACTCATGTCACTCACCATAATCTAAAATATTTTTCACTATTTTTATTTTATTTCTAAATATTGACATTACCTAATGTCGAATATTTTCCAAATTTACAGCATAACAAGCATTAAAGGTTTTTCTCCCCACAAAGATTAAACAGGACCGAAACGCACATATAAGCTATTCTACCGTATCAAACTATTATGCAAAATTGTATTCAATAATGCAGAATTTCTACGTTAGGGTTACAAAGGTACAGGATAACAAATATCAAAGATGACATTAACAAACTTTAGGTTTTTAACTAACAACCTACAGTTTAAACTTATCATTTAAATAAGGAAAAAGTTTATCTTACAACCTTGAACTATTCGAAAAGTCTGGATTTCAACCATAAACTACAAAACCGGACATCCTACACCCCCAACTATCAAAACTGTTTATTTTACCCCCCCCCTCAACCCAAACAAGGATGGTTTTGGGTGATGTGGCACTGACGTGTCAATGGTTTTGATATGTAAGATTCTTTTCAACGACATGACAGCCATTTAGCAAATAAAATTTTAAAAAACTATTTACGGGGCCCACATGTCATCCTCTCATTCCTTTCTTTCCACTCATGGCCGAACAACCAGGCTCTCATCCTCTTGCTTCTTCTTTTATCCCCATTCCCCATTGCTTCATCTCCTGGTGGCTCTTGGGTTCCACGGTGCTGCCTCCTCCTGCCCGGCTTGGTCCCGACGCCACTCCCGGCCACCGGCTACCAGCACCACTGCCTTGGCCCGCCCGCTGCTTGGCTCGGTCTCGACCCCTACACCTCCCTTTGGCTGCGCCGCCTGCTCCCTCTAAGCATGTGCGCGTGCTCGGCCCGTTGCGTGTCGGCTCGGCCTCCCCCTCTCCTCCGTGCGCCATCTTCTCCCAGAGCTGTGCTGCCACCTCGGCGGATGAGAGTGGACAGAGGAGTGTGGAGGCGACGAGGCGGAGCACGCGCATGTCGGCGGTGACGACGAGCTCGTTGGGGTAGTGCCCCCAGAGCTGTGCCGCCACCTCCACAGATGAGAGCCCCCACGCGGTGGAGACGGCGAGGCACGCCTCACCCTCCTGGACGGTGCGTGTCCATGCTGGGAACTACTGGCCGACCTCACCCATCCTCAAAAGAAGGCGCATGGCAGAGTTGTTGCTGGCAATGACGCTGTAGAGGTAGCAGACGTGGGGGCTGTCGATGGCCATGGCGCGGAGGAAGGGGCCCAAAAGAGAGAAGAGGGAGATGGAGAAGGAGAAAACAGAGGAGAAGCAAGGCGTGCAGGGACCGGACCGTGCTTCTTCTCCCCCAAATCTCCAAATCCCCCAAAATCGAGCTAAAACCATAGATGCCGCCGCCATTGCCCCCTTCCCGTACTGCTTCACCTCTGCCAGCACAGCCATCCAGGGCCTCCTCCATAGGCTTGGCGCTGGCCTTAATGACCTCCTCCAGGACGCTCTACACGGCTGCCAGGAAGGAGGTCACCGCGGTGGTGCAAGGGAGGGACACGCGGGGCATTGTATGCGTGATGGCGAGCTCCAACAATGGGGAGGGAAAGGCGATGCACGCACGAGCACGGCCTCGGCACGGTGAAACTGGTGGTCACCTCGGCTTGGCCCAAGGTGGCCTGAGGCGTGCTGGCACCGGTGGTGGCCATGGCGCAGAGGTGGAGGTCGGCGACGATGGTCTCTAACGAAGGAACATGGCGCGGAGGTGGAGGTCGGCGATGCTTGGCACAAGGTTGGCGAGGTCGTAGGTGGCCTGGGTCGGCTGGAGGCATGGAGAGGGAGAGAGGAGGAGGCGGTAGTGGGCGACGCGGTGGAGGCGTGGAGAGCGGGAGGAGGTGGCAGGGGTGGTTCGGGGGAGGCATGGAGAGGGAGGGAGGATGAGGAGGCGGGGGCATGTGGGGGCGGAGGAGGCGGCGGGGCTGGGGGCATGGAGAGAGGAACGGAGGAGGCACGGGGAGGCATGGAGAGGGAGGGAGGAGGAGGCGGCGGGGGGTGATGCGGTGGAGAGGGAGATAGGGAGGGCGGGGGAGGTGTTGTGAAGTCATGGAGAGGGGAGAGAGAGAAAAAAAGAGTAAGAAAGGAAAAGTAGAACTAACGTGTGGGCCCCACCTTACCCAGCTAAAACCACCATCATGTCAGCAAAAACCGCCTCCACGTCAGCAAAAACCGGAGGTGGGAAGGGGCGAAGGGTGAAAACAGAACGGTTTTGAGAGTTGGAGGTTGCGTTTTAGACGGTTTTGGAGTTGGAGGTTGATTTCCGAACTTTTCGAAAAGTTCAGAGTTGTAAAATAGACTTTTTCCTTTAAATAAAATAGCAATGCATAACTTTAAAACTGAAAACATTATTTAACAAATATGGGTTCAAAGTGTTCAAAGGAGACTCGCCTTCGGTGACGTTGGAGGTAAGCGCTTCCTGTTGATCCGAATTCGTGTTGGCGACGTCAGACTCTACACGTGCGAAACGAATCAAATAAATAACAGAAAACAAATAAAAACTAAAAAGAATTATAGAATAATTATTGGAAGGTAGAGAATGAATTTATAAGAATTTAGGAATGAGAATCAATGGATTTGGAGTTCGTATAAAGAAGAACGAACGTTCGGAAGTTCGATTTTCACATGAAATGATAGAAAACATATATTTTACTGATCTGGAACTCTACTGTTCTGCTATTTCGGTTTAACTGAAGAAACAATATTTGATTACATGTGTACAGAGGTAGAGAAGGAACGGTATACTCACTGACATGTGGGACCATTAGATGGTGAAATAACAGAGAAAGAAATTGATAAGAAATGCTGAAATACTAATATGGAATTACTGTTTCTAGTTGCTAACAGAGCAGAGCTAAGGCATAAGTGTGACTGACTTGGAGGGTCCACATGCTAGTGAAATACTAGAGAAGCAAAGAAAGAAAGTCATGAGTATATGGATAGTGGGTCCAAGATGTCACTGACACAAGAGTTCAACTAATAGAGACATTCACAGAACTAAAGAAACAGAGGAACCCCAGTGTCCTTCGGCCATGGTGGCAGCTCCGACGAGGCTTGCGGCGAGGTGGCCGGTGAATAGCCAAAAATGAACCTCGGGAGATTCTACTACCTCTAGGTGGTGGCGGCTCGGCCGGCGAGTCATGGCAGCGCCAGCATTCCAGAGGCAACGCGGTGAAGGTGGCGCGTGCACCGGCTATGCGCAGGCACGAGGGTGGTGTTGCGCAGCTCGGGGTGGCCAGAGATGGCCCAGGGAATCGGCGTGACGACGGAGCCAACGGTTGGAAAAGGGCGGCAACAGTGGCGGCGTTCCACGACAAGAAATTGAACAAATGGAGGTATGCAATACGAATAGTAGATGATGGTGATCGTGCAGTAGCGAAGAATTGGATTTTAGCTCACCGGAGGCGACGAATCGATGACGGAAGGCGATGAAGAACGATTTGGGGAAAAACTTGATACCCGTCAAACGGCTACACATAAATTAAATTAACTTCGCATGAGGGTTCAAGATACTTAGAAACACGATGTGACGCGGCTAGGAGTTGCAAGAACTCACCGGAATGATGAATGCGCGATTTGAGTGAAGCTACTGACGTTCGGGAAAACAAGAAATTTGATGTCGTTGGTGCTCCGGAGGTTCTGAAATGAGAGAATGCAAAGGGGGTAGATGAGGTGATGGCATGCCAATTTATAGCCTCTTCCAATATTCGAATCGCTGAGAATGCGAGTGATTAACGACGGCATTCGCGGCTTCGGTTTGGAAACTGAACGGAAAGGAAATGAGAGCACTAATGGCTGTGGGAATGAGGGCATTGACACCCCTGGGTAAAGGCGCGGTGAAGGCATAGTGAAGATGGCGATGATGGCAAGGCGCGGTAGCGGTGGCTCGGCTGGCGCCAAGATGGCTCAAGGCGTCTTGAGCAGAGCTGTGGTGGCTTGGGCTGCAGGCGCTTGGGTGTGCCTGGGAAGGAAGCAGGCAGGAAAGGAAAGAAGAAAAGAAAAGGAAGAGAGAAGGAAAAGGAAGGGAAAGATTTTGCGGGAAAAATTGAAGTTGTGAAATTTCAATATCAGATTTGACAGCGAACTTAGAATTGACGATCGAATTTTGATTTGACGACGATTTGGATTTGGACTTTCTGATTTGGAATTTTAAACAAAGCAAGAACTCCAAAATAAATCCAACAATTTGATTTAAATATTTTTAAATAAAGCTTTGAAAAAGACCAAATTTAGAATGTTACAACTAGGCGATGGATCCGAATCCCTCTCCCGTCATCATCTCCTAAAGCTTCTTCCGCTTTGCATCCTCGGTCGATCGAGAACTCTTCGTATTTCGGAGCTCTATTTCGACTAACATAAAAACGTTGTGCCTTCGAAAGTATTTTTCTCTTTGGCTCGGAGGGGATAACATCATATTCTTGTCTCACCTGCATGCTGCTGCGCCACGTACGTACATGCTGATGCTGGACGCGAGCAGCTTCTTCGAGTTCAAAGCTGACTACTCAGGCGCGCCGAACTTCGTCGGCACCGTCTGCTCCATGATCGTCGGCGTCGGTGACCACACATGGAGGATAAACTGCTACCCTCGCGGCAAGCCGGACAACAACGGCGAGTACCTTTCGGTCTTCCTTTGAAGCTGAGCGATGGAAGAGGCGCCCAGGCCATCTTCGGGGCCTTTGTGCTGCGCAGAGACGGTCGCGGCGCTGCGGTGTCTTCGTACTACGCGATCAGATCCGTGTTTGATTACACCGCGGTGGCCTCCGTCCAGTGGGGGTGGCCGCGTTTTATCAAGACCAGCGATCTGGAGGAGCACTACGTCGATGGCGCGATGGCTTCGCCGATCACAATGACCCTATGTGCGTGATCTAGCATGCCGCTCTGCACGACCGCTTCGTTCGACATCTACACCGACGCCACACGATCTTCGGTCTTCCAGCTGCAGCTCTTTGGGCACATGACGGAGGGCGGCATGTCAACAATCAACTTGAGTGAAGACATCAAGGCTTGGAGCTCCATCTAACCAAGTTGTTTAGGGAAGACAAGCTCGGGGACTCCTCAACCAAGTTGTTTCGTCGTCTGCTTGTGGCAGCGGACTACTACGCGCTAGACAGGTTGAAGCTTATGTGTGCCGATAAACTATGGAAGAATATATCAGTGACGACCATCGTGATAACTTTGGTGTACGCCGAGAGGTCCAACTGCCCGGAGCTGAAGGACAGGTGCATGGACTTCTTAGCCGTGGAAGAGAATTTCAAGAATGCCGCATTAACCAAGGAGTATGGGTGGTTGCTGCTACGTTACCGACAATCATCTCCGAGCTAAGAGAGAGAATTGGGGCAAAACAACAAGCAGATACGAGCATAAATTTCTAGTTTGTTCAAGCGTCGCAGCATACACTATCTAACAAACACAGATACACGTCTACTTATACAGTTTACCTTGCCTGTGCTGACGAAGCCGTGTTTTGTCTTCTTCACCTCGAGTTACAAATTGCTATTGGAAGTAAGAGTCGCCGTGCGCCCGTGCCCATCAATCCTTGGTGATTTAAGAGCCAAAGTTGAGGCAAAACGTAAGTAGGCACTATATTATATTACATGGCTGTCTTTGTTTCTTGAGCGTCGCAGCACCACACGTAATGTAGTGAAGGGATACAGATAGATTATACTAGTTGACCATTCAAATTTTATCATATAAACTAGGAAGCTATGCAATCAAGAGATCATAAATCTTTACCACTAGACGCCAGTGCAACGGAAGAAGAGTTAGAGCAGCCTGATCCAACACCGAGCATGTCGATATAGTGGTCGTAGTTGATCGTCTAATGTCCTTGGCAACGATCATCTCCTCCAGCAACCTATCACGTTCCTTGCGTAGGTCGTGGATCGTCATCGATCAACGCACACTACTACAGACAGGGTTATCACAGACGGCTCGTAACCGTCATCACATACGGTTTTTGAATCGTCTGAATTTATGTGTCTGTGATAACAGGCGGTTATCACAGAAACCGTCTGTGATAAGTCACAACACAGACGGTTTTTTATTGAAACCGTCTGTGAAGACCTACTATCACAGATGGTTTCTACTAAAAATCGTCTGTGATATGTCGGATATCACAGACGGTTCTTTCTACTAACTGTCTGTGATTGGAGACATATCACAAACAGTTAGTAAAAGTAACCTTCATAGACGGCTTCCACCAATAACCGTCTGTGATATCCGACATATTACAGACGGTTGTTGGTATAAACCGTCTGTGATAGTAGGCCTTCACAGATGACTTCGACCCTAAAAACCATCTGTGATAGTTTGTTATACCTAACTGGATTTTTTATGGTTTTTGGCAAGCATCAGGAATTACTAGCCATGTCCTATGAAAACAAGCAGGCAAAAAACAGTTAAATCACAGATGAATCAATTGTTGACAACTCAAAGTGATCATTTACAACTCAAAATCAATTACAAAAGAATATGTTCAAGTATTGTCGCTAGAGTTACAATTGAATTACAACTACTCAAATTGAATTACAATTGAATCAATTGTTTGAAAGTTGTTCAACGGTGTTGATGGCGTGAAACTCTCCGCTAGCGTTAACGATATATGTCTTGATGAAGCCGCAGATTATCCCTCGAACCTCCGAGATCTCGCTCATAGCGAATGCATCTAAATCTATGTTCAAGCCCTGTCGCTAGCATGAGTAAAGTAGTAAGCATATATATTTAAATTTATAATTAGGAAATAATTATTGCGAGATTGACAAACCTCTGGATCCTTCTTCTTAGCACTCATGATTTGCTGCATATGACGGCAAACGTAGAATGCACATAGGTGATCTTGTTTTTGCTGGTGGCACTGCAAAAAATAGAATTACATATATAGGTATAGTCAGTTCGAGACGCATTATTACGAAGTATGATATAGGATTCTTGTGTTGTAGCGCGTATCGAAAATCGCGTTGTGTGTTGTAGTGTGGCACTTGATTCCTTGTGCGTCCCGCCTTCGGCAACATAGGCGTTGAACGACCTACGTGATTCCAAAAAGTTATCCTCGGCTATTTCAAACAAAGGAAGACTACAATAGAGTTATGTATAGAAAAATGAGCATACCTGTCGAGTATTCCTTACACAAGGGTGAAGTCGTGGGTTTTGTTGAGTAAGGAATCAAGATATATTACCTTGTTCCTCTTTGGTACAATGACTAAAAGGATCCAGTGGAACCTACTCATGTATTTCGCTATAGTCATTAAACCTAAGTTCGTGTTGTGTATAAAGTACAAATGAAATTTGTATAGCAAGTAGTGAAGCACTTACTTCTGGTTGTAGGGCACTAGTATGTAGTCCTTGTCACCCTGAGCAAGTAATCCCGTCGTTATGTATTTCACGACGTAGGATGCGTCTTGGGTGATGCATTGCTCAGAGACCAAGTGTGGGTCGAGGAAACCCACATGTTCTTGCCATCGCCGAGCATTTTTCATCATGTATCTATACATAAGCAATTAGTTGTGACATTTATCGATATTATGTGAATGTAGAACTTGATTGTACACACTTATAGTGTCCAGTATCGTAGAAGCGAGGCGTCGAGGGCATTGAGGTTGAATAGGTCGAATAAGTCGTTAAAACCCATGACGAAGTGGCCCGGTGTAGGATCAAGGATAACCGACTAGAGGGGGGTGAATAGGAGGTTTTTAAACTTTTTAACAATTTAACAATTTTAGCCAATTAATAACTTAATCTTAACAAGTTATACTTCTAGCTAAGCAATTCAATCATAATAAATAAGCTAGAAATATAAATGCGGAAATGTAAAGACAAGAAATAACCACAAAGACACGAGGATGTTTTTCCTGTGGTATCAAGACTTGCCGGTCTTCACTAGTCCACGTTGAGAAAGCTTGACACGTCAAGCCGGCTCCACGAATTAAGCCTTCCTCGCTCACTTTGGTTGTTCTTCCTCCGCTCAGGAGATGGTGAACACCAACCACTCACAAGCTTGCACCGGCCTCTTCACACTCTTCTTGAAGAGATCACCGTGTTTTCGCCAAGCCGCCTAGGAGTGCGGCACCACTCCAAGAGTAATAAATCACCGGGCTTCACTTGACGGCACTCAAGTGCACAAGGATCAACTAGGAGTATGAATGCACTTGAATGACTCTCAACAAACTCACAATGAATGCACAAGAGGTTTTGAGTGTTGAGTGAATGCTCAAAGCTCAAAAGGTTCTATGAGTGATAAATGAGTCAGATGTTCTTAGCCTTGGGCGCTTGGGGAGGTATTTATAGCCTCCACCAACAAATCCAACCGTTGGGAGAAGTTCCGATTTTCCAGAGAAAATCGGTACAACCGAGGTATACGGCGGCATAAACCGCACTCTAAAAAAAATAGTAACGGCTATTTTAACCGCATTAAATGCTCGACATAGCCGTTAAAGAGGAGCGGTACAACCGCCGCAAACTTTCGGTTCATCCGATATCGGTTTCGCCACCGAAAATGCAATTGTTCGAATTTACAACGCCGCCTAATAACCGAACAACCAATGTGCGGTTCATCCGATTATTAGGTCGAACGTCCGATTCTCGTGAGAGGATTCGAGCGAAATTACACTTGTTCTGTTATTATACAACCGCCATATAAATTTCGAACGTCCGATAAAGCGGTAGTACCGCGCATGTCGCAGATAAATCAAGATCAAGTACTTCCGCCAAAGCTCAAGCAGTACTTCGATATTAGGGTAAAGGCCCTTTGTTTTTAATTCAATTGCAAGTTCAATTTAAATGCATGCATGATCCTAAAATTGATCCATATGGCACAAGAACATGCTATCAAGCTACTAGCCATGATCCTCTTAATAGTACGGCATTTATCCTATAATCCGGTCTTCCAACCAAACTCCTAAGACCGTAAAATACAAAAGGATCCTAGACTATTTGTACCTTGACTTAAAGTCTTGTAGATCTCCATTTCATCCTTTGGCATGCATCTTTGCATCAATAAGTTCACCAATGGGACTTAACCTTGTAAATACTCAATAAACACGTTAATCCCATATTCACATATTGTCATTAATTACCAAAACAATTTTTAGGGCCTAGATGCTTTCAATCTCCCCTTTTTGGTAATTGATGACAACACTAAAATGTGTGAGAAAGATTGGTATTCAATTGATGGCTTAACAATAAAACAATTCTTACAATGAGCACAAATGAATGTATGAGAATTATTTTCTTGTTAAGACTAATTTAAAGAAAGCTCCCCCTAAACATGTGCATGAAAGGATAGAACAATTTAGCAAGCACATGGAGATAATTTGAGAAATTTTGAGGAGTTTCTTTAACAAAATTTGAACTTGAGGAAATGCAATAATAAGATATGACAATGACTGAGATTGCATTTAAGATAATATTATAAGCATCCAGAGCATCCAACAAGTTCAACAAGATAAAATATGCATAATTAAACTATTACAAGCACAAGAGTTCAACACATATATAATATAGTAGCAAAAGCTTGCGCTTGCTCCCCCTAAATCTATGTCTTCCAAATCTTCTTATTCCTCTCCCCCTTTGGCATCAAGGTACCAAAAACAACTCAGACAACCGGATCCTGAGGAGGAGGAGCGACGTCCTGGGAAGACGGGTCCTGTGCTGGAGAAGGAGCTGGATCCTGAGACTCTGGGGCCGGAGGAGCTGAGTCCGGAGGAGCGGTGGCCTGCTCTGGAGGAGAAGCTGAAGTAGCAGGCGCCGGATCCGAAGATGCTGACTCGGTAGCTATGACAGGATCTGGAGCAACTGGCTCGATGGCTGGTGCAGGAGGAGTGAAGACTGGATTTGGTGCAGAACCTGTAACAGGAGCAGGTGCAGGAGCTGGAGGAGGTGCAGAAGGCCCAGAGGATGTCTTAGGACGACGAGAGAAGGAATATCGCTGAGGGGCCTTCAGTACATCCTCCAAATCATTGATGCTCTCCATCATGGCAGCCATCCTATTATGGACCTCACTATGGAAATCATTTCGAACCAACTCCATATCAGTGAGCTTGTGATGGATCTCAGTCTGAACTGTCGCCAAGTGAGTTAGCCTGTTGCTAAGCTCAGTTTGTTCTTGCTTCATATCTTGCAAGGTGCTAAGGAGAAGTCGCTGATTTTGAAGAACTTGAGCAAGAACACCTTCAGCAGGAGCAGGAGCCACAGGAGGAACCTCAACATCAGCTGGATTATCCTCAATGTCTCGGCGAGAAGGAGGAGGAGGAGGGATACCATCTCGTGGTTTATAAGGCTTATGAGCTGATCCCAAACCACCACGATACTCCATTTTCCTTACAATTAAGGCCATGATGTATGGTGCATAGTAGATCCTCTTAACTCTATCATTCTTTGAGGAGGCTATGCCATTAAGAATTACATCCACCACATCAAACTTTATTCCCTCCATAATATGCTCAATCATGTTCCAAACATGCCCCCTGACGGCATCAAAGTTACCACTTTTAGGATAAAATGTATGATTAATAATCACGTTAATCATACTCACTTCCTACTTAAGTCCAAAGATAGTGCCCAACTTGTATTTGATGTATGTCATAGTGCTTACTCCAGCGGGGACTAGTAAAGCAAAGACTCTCAAAGATCTTTGCCCAAGAGTTTGATTGGACCCTCAAGACTCTCTCAAATTCTTTTTTAGTGCTTTCTAGAGTTCGGCTACCTAACATCCATTTAAAAGTGTTCAGTCGAGAGATGTACGATGTGGCATAAAGCCGCCTAATCGACTTATCATCGTAATTTCGCTTTATTCCCACAAGGTCATGAAGACCTACTCTGTAGAAAAGCTGATAAACCCTATTGTAATTGTCCAAAATATTGATATTAGCCCACTTAATCCATCTGTGTTCTGCAAATTTTCTATGACGGTCATAAAGCTGTTCATAGACTTGTTCTTGAAAAACCGTGTGAAATTTCGGATTGAGCGAGTCATTCTTCAAAAGGAATTGATTTACATGCCTCTTGATTGCATAATCATCAGCTGAGAGGAGGTGTAAATCAATTGGAGTTCCTGGAGGGTCTATCAAATCATCCTCTGTCCTGGCAGGAATTTCTTCTTCTTCTTCTTCTGATTCTAACTCCTCACTTGATCTTTCTTCCGAACCACTATCGACTTCGGTTTGAAGCTATCCTCTTCCTTTTCGCATACGCTTTTTGTCGAACGGAGCGAGTCTGACGAATAGGAGCAGCAGGGCGAGTCCTCCCTATTTGCAAAGCTCGAGGAGAATCTTCAGAAGGTTGAGAGGCTGAAGATCCTTGTCTTGATGAGCCATGAGCTTTTCTTTTTGATCCTCGCATCCTTGGCATCTAGATAGAGACAGTAGGAATCAAAGATAATCAAGGAATAGAAATTAACAGAAGTGAAATTGATTTTCTGGATTTCTTGTCAGGATAATCGGATGAACCGCAGTTCAATGGCCGGAACAACCGCAGTGCGGTTGATCCGCGCTCAAGAATCGGATGATCCGATTGTCCTGACGATTTCTAGGGTTGGATGATTCTTAGGAAATTTATGAAATCTTGTGGTGTGAGTGCATAATATGGATGCGCAATAACCTCAAGATATCAAACAACCACATTTGTTCTTCTAGAATACCAGAAATCAAGATCAATCTCAAAGAACCCTAAAACCGAGACTCAAGGGAGTTCTAGGGTTTCAATGGGGACAAGAACAGGGATTAATTGAGGGATTACCTCAAGAATCGAAGGAGTCAATCCCTGGAGATGCTTGCAATCCGAAGAAATCGAAAGATTGATGAACTTGCAAGTGGATTTGAGGAGGAGAGTCGCACGGGCGAGAGAGAGAAACGGACGGTTTGAAGGCGGACGAGCCGTTTCCGGGGTTTAAGTGGAAAAAGAATAACTGAAAGGCAGTTAATTTTTCTCCCAAAAACTGACGCGGTTGTTCCGATCAAATACCGTCGGTTGTTCCACACTCGTCATACTTTGTTATAACGCCGGTCGTATCAAGATCATGGTCGCATCACAGATAACGCCGGTTGTTCCGATTATCCCGGACTTTCGTGATTTTCTAGGAACTGAGATTGTTTTGCAAATGATCCTAGTTTTGCACTCAAGTAAATATCATTAAGGATCATTATGCATAGAGTAGACTATTGTCTATCAAGGAACATAATTTTTATGATCATAGCTATTTTTAATAAAGATTTGAAAATTATTTTCACAAAATACTCAAATAACATCAAATGAAACATAAAACATGAGGCAAGAGTTCAAACAACATTTGAATAGTCTATGACATTTAATTCATTCCTCAATTTGCAAAAGCGGCCTTCATCTAATGGCTTGGTGAAAATATCCGCTAATTGGTCTTCGGTTCTTATGTGGCTAATTTCAATATCTCCTTGCTCACATGATCTCTCAAGAAATGGTGGCGAATATCTATATGCTTGGTTCTTGAGTGTTGAACAGGGGTTATTAGCAATTTTCACGGCACTATCATTGTCACACAAAAGAGGCATTTTATCAATTTTAATTCCATAATCCATCAATGTTTGCCTCATCCATAGCAATTGAGCACAACAACTTCCCGCTGAAACATATTAAACTTCAAGGTGGATAATGCTACGGAGTTTTGTTTCTTGGATGACCATGATACTAGAGATCTTCCTAAGAATTGACAACTACCCGAGGTGCTCTTTCTATCCACTTTGCAACCCGCATAATCGAATCGGCATATCCAATTAAATCAAATTTAGCACCTTTCGGAACCAAAGGCCAATGCTAGAGGAATGCTTTAAATATCTTAGTATTCTTTTAACGGCCATTAAATGGCACTCTTTTGGAGTTGCTTGAAATCGTGCACACATGCAAACACTAAACATGATATCGGGCCTAGATACGGTAAGATAAAGCAAACTACCAATCATAGACCTATAAAGCGTTAAATCTACCGATTTACCTCCCTCATTTAAGTCGAGATGACCGTTGGTTGCCATGGGAGTCTTGATCGGTTTTGCATCCTCCATGCCAAACTTCTTGATCAAATCTTTTATGCACTTGGTTTGGCTCACAAAGGTTCCATCTTTAAGTTGCTTGATTTGAAGTCCAAGAAAATAGCTCAATTCTCCGATCATGGACATTTCAAATTCCTAGACATCATATCACCAAATTCTTCGCAAAAATCTTGATTAGTAGAACCAAATATGATATCATCAACATAAATTTGACATACAAAGAAATCATCCTCTAAAACTTTAGTAAATAAAGTTGAATCAATTTTCCGATTTTGAATCCTTTTGAGACTAGAAAATCTCTACATGCTTCATACCATGCTCTAGGAGCTTGTTTAAGACCATAGAGCGCCTTGGAGAGTTTATAGACATGATTTGGATTTTAGGATCTTCAAAACCGGAGGTTGTTCAACAAAGACAAGTTCGGATATTTTACCATTTAAGAATGCACTTTTAACATCCATTTGAAATAATTTAATATCAAAGCATGATGCAAAAGCAAGTAATATCCGAATTGACTCAAGTCTAGCTACGGAGCAAAAGTTTCACCAAAATCCAAACCTTCAACTTGTGAAAACCTTGAGCGACCAATCTTGCTTTGTTTCAACAACCAAACCATTTTCATCTTGTTTGTTCCTAAAGACCCATTTAGTTCCAATAACATTGTGTTCCTTGGGTCGATCCACCAATATCCAAACTTCATTCCGGTAAAGTTATTGAGTTCTTCATGCATTGCATTTACCCAATCCGGATCGTCAAGTGCTTCTTCTACATGCTTTGGCTCAATAGAAGAGACAAAAGAGTAATGTTCACAAAAAGAAGCAACACGAGAGCGAGTTTGAACACCTTTACTTACGCCACCCAATATTTGATCTATTGGATGATCCTTTGCAATTGCATTGTGGATTCTTGGTGGTAGGTTGGATGGTTGATCATCTTCCTTGTTAACTTCTTCAATGATTTGTACTTGACTTGTGGAAGATGTGGGTGGTTCAACTTGAGTGGAGGATGATGGACCATCTTCGGGCTTGATGTCGCCTATTTGCATATGTTCCATTGCTTTTCTTAAGGCTTCATTACCTACATCATCCAAGTTCTCATGCTCTTCTTGAGAGCCGTTAGTCTCATCAAATTGCACATCGTGCCTTTCTTCAACTAAACCGGAGTTTTTGTTGAAGACACGATAAGCCTTGCTATTTGAAGAATAACCAAGCAAGAAACCAACATCACAACGACTATCAAATTTTGAAAGACTAACACCCTTCTTTAGAATGTAACACTTGCAACCAAAAACACGAAAGTAAGAGATGTTCGGTTTTCTTCCTACAATAAGCTCATAGGAAGTCTTTTTCAAAAGACGGTGCAAATAAAGACGATTTATGGCATGACAAGCGGTGTTAATAGCTTCCGCCCAAAAACTATCTAAGTATTATATTCATCAAGCATTGTCCTAGCCATTTCAATTAATGTTCGATTTTTCCTTTCTACTACTCCATTTTGCTCCGGAGTGTAGGTTGTGGAAAGTTCATGCTTTATTCCAAGTTCGTCACAAAAGTCCTCAACTTTAGTATTTTTGAACTCGGAACCATTATCACTACGGATTTTCTTTATTTTGAAATCAAATTCATTTTGAGACCTTTTGCGAATCTTTTGAAAATTCCTGAGGTTTCACCTTTATCATCTAGGAAGAATACCCATGTATATCTAGAGTAATCATCCACAATGACTAAACAATAGCTATTACCCCCGATACTCTTATAGGTTGTCGGCCCAAACAAATCCATATGTAAGAGTTCCAATGGTCTAGAAGTTGACATGATACTTTTGGAAGGATGAGAATTAGCGACTTGTTTACCGCTTGACAAGCACTACAAAGTCTATTTTTCTCAAATTTCACATCTTTCAAGCCAACAACTAAATCATGTTTGAAAAGCTTTTAAGTTGAATCATTCCAACATGAGCTAGCCTTCTATGCCAAAGCCAACCCAATGAGGTTTTAGCGATTAAGCAAGTTTTAAACAAGATTCTCTTGAACTAAAATCAACTAAGTAAAGATTTCCAAATCTAAAGCCTTTGAAAGCTAAAGAGCTATCATTTGCGTTAGAAATGGTAACACCTTCACTAGAGAATGAGCAAATTAGTCCAAGATCACATATTTGAGCAACGGATAGTAAGTTAAAGTTTAATGATTCTACTAGAGAAACATTAGAAATGGAAAGGTCATTTGAGATAGCAATTTTACCCAATCCTAATACCTTTCCTTTACTATTATCGCTTAACGTGATCTTGTCTACTCCTTTTCCATTCTCGAATGTGGTGAACATTTTTCTATCACCGGTCATGTGTTGAGTGCACCCACTATCAAGCACCCAATGTTTTCCACCGGTCTTATAGTTCACCTACAAAACAAGAGTCAAGTTCTTTTAGGTACCCAAATTTGTTTGGGTCCTTGGAGGTTAGTAACCAAGGATTTAGGCACCCAAATAGCATTCTTTTTAGCGCCTATAATTGAAGTGCCAACAAAATGAGCAATTACTTTACCATCCTTAGATTTTCTAAGCATATAGCATGAATCATATATACCAAGAGATGGAACCTTACCCTTAGGGCAATTTTGTTGTATATGTCCTATTTCCAAGACTTATAGCAATATTTACCATTTTGCCTCACAAAACTTGTGGGCTTATTTACTGCTTCTTGCCTTTCTTAGGCACATACCCAAGACCTTCCTTGTTGAATGAACACCTTTGCTCACTCAAAAGTTTGTCAAGAGTGGCCTTACCCTTGAAACATCTTTCCAAGCTCTTGCTTAGCTTGGTCATTTGTTCTTTTAGTTCATGATTTTCAACAATGAGCAAAGGATCACAGCATTTGCTAAATTAACATTTGAATCATCACTTGAGCAACATGGCATAGCAAGTAGGTCATCACATGAAGTATATGCACTAGTTTTAGCAATTTCTATACTAGGCATTTTATCAATAATATCACATGTAATTCCTACACTAGAACAAGACTTATGTGAATTTTCTTGGATAAGCAAGTTGTGAGTTTCCTTAAGCTCCATATAAGAATCTTTTAGAGTAAAGTATTCTTTATTTAAGACCTTATATTTTGATTTTCTTTTCCAAGATATTCATTTAAATCATCAAGCATATCCATTAATTCATCATAAGTTGGTTCGTCACTAATAATGGATTTTACCTTATCTCCTTTTGCCATGAGGCAAGTAGGAGTGGAGAATAGCGATGAAGCTTCCTTGATGGCTATACCGACTAGCCCCTTTTCTTGGGGATTCTTCTTCATTGAATCGAGTCGAGTCGCTTGACTCATCATTTGAATCCCACTCTCCGATGTGAGCTTCATTTTTGCCATCCTTGTAAAGCTTCTTGAAAAGCTTCTTTTTACCGTTGTATTCCTTCTTCTTGAATGGCTTGCTCTTGTCATCCTTCTTTTCGGGACAACGAGAAGCTATGTGTCCCTTTTCTTCACAATTATAGCATCGAATATTGCTATATCTCTTCTTGTCATTTGAGGATTGCCCTTCTTGAACTTGTCAAAGTTATAGCTTCTATTGGGCGCCTCTTCATGACCCTCTTCATTCTTCTCACAAGGAGTGCATACTCCTCATCGGATTCATCCTCTTCTTCCTCATCATCACTTGATTCCGCTTTGACTTTGAAAGCGGTAATTTTCTTCTTTGAGGAGGATGTCTCCAATAGTTCTTCCTTGTCCTTTTGAACAACTCATTTGTGATGAGGTTGCCCAAAAGTCCGTTGGTGTCATTCTTGGCAACTCGGGAGAGTTGAGAAATAGCGTCACTAACGTCTCATATTTGTCCTAAGAGCCCTAAGCATCTTACTTAACAACATCAACATCAAGAAGATTAGTCCCAAGGCCTTTGAGCTCATTCACAATGTTGTTGAGTCTTGAATACATCTCATTGATGTTTTCATGAGGCAACATTGTGAACGTCTCATATTTGATTTTAAGCCTATACAATTTAGCTTCTTTGACCGTGGATGTTCCTCATGAATTTCGAGAGGGTGGTCCAAATATCATGAGCGGTTTCCAAGTTGCTCACTCTATTGAACTCATCCACACTCAAAGCGCCAAATAGAGCATTCATAGCTTGAGCATTTAGTTGAGTGTTACGTGTCTCTTGATCCGTGGGTAGTTGTGGATTAAGAGGCATGACATAACCCTCATCTACAATTCTCCATAAGCTTAAATTCATGGCCTTTAAATAAATTGACATTCTAATTTTCCAATAAGCATAATTAGAGCCATCAAAGAAAGGAGCCTTTCCTATAGCAAATCCTCACTAGCTATCCTTTTCTCTTAGACGGTTAAGTCTAAAACAATGAGAGACCAAGCTCGATACCACTTGTAGGATCAAGGATAACCGACTAGAGGGGTGAATAGGAGGTTTTAAACTTTTAACAATTTAACAATTTTAGCCAATTAATAACTTAATCTTAACAAGTTATACTTCTAGCTAAGCAATTCAATCATAATAAATAAGCTAGAAATATAAATGCGAAATGTAAAGACAAGAAATAACCACAAAGACACGAGGATGTTTTTCCTGTGGTATCAAGACTTGCCGGTCTTCACTAGTCCACGTTGAGGAAGCTTGACACGTCAAGCCGGCTCCACGAATTAAGCCTTCCCTCGTTCACTTTGGTTGTTCTTCCTCCGCTCCGGAGATGGTGAACACCAACCACTCACAAGCTTGCACTGGGCCTCTTCACACTCTTCTTGAAGAGATCACCGTGCTCTCCGCCAAGCCGTCTAGGAGTGCGGCACCACTCCAAGAGTAATAAATCACCGGGCTTCACTTGACGGCACTCAAGTGCACAAGGATCAACTAGGAGTATGAATGCACTTGAATGACTCTCAACAAACTCACAATGAATGCACAAGAGGTTTTGAGTGTTGAGTGAATGCTCAAAGCTCAAAAGGTTCTATGAGTGATAAATGAGCTGTATGTTCTTAGCCTTGGGCAGTTGGGGAGGTATTTATAGCCTCCACCAACAAATCCAACCGTTGGGGAGAAGTTCCCGATTTTCCAGAGAAAATCGGTACAACCGGAGGTATACGGCCGGTACAACCGCACTCTAAAAAAACAATAGTAACGGCTATTTTAACCGCATTAAATGCTCTGACATAGCCGTTAAAAGAGGAGCGGTACAACCGCCGGCAAACTTTCGGTTCATCCGATATCAGGGTTTCGCTCAGCTGGAAAATGCAATTGTTCTGGAATTTTACAACCGCCGTCTAATAACCGGAACAACCGATGTGCGGTTCATCCGATTATTAGGCCGAACGTCCGATTCTCGTGAGAGGATTCGAGCGAAATTACACTTGTTCTCATTATTATACAACCGCCATATAAATTTGAACGTCCGATAAAGCGGTAGTACCAGCATGATGTCGCCGGTACAACCAAGATCATGCATTTCCATTACAAAGCTCAAGCAGATTCGATATTAGGGTAAAGGCCCTTTGTTTTTCAATTCAATTGCAAGTTCAATTTAAATGCATGCATGATCCTAAAATTGATCCATATGGCACAAGAAAATGCTATCAAGCTACTAGCCATGATCCTCTTAATAGTACGGCATTTATCCTATAATCCGGTCTTCCAACCAAACTCCTAAGACCGGTAAAATACAAAAGGATCCTAGACTATTTGTACCTTGACTTAAAGTCTTGTAGATCTCCATTTCATCCTTTGGCATGCATCTTTGCATCAATAAGTTCACCAATGGGACTTAACCTTGTAAATACTCAATAAACACGTTAATCCCATATTCACATATTGTCATTAATTACCAAAACAATTTTTAGGGGCCTAGATGCTTTCACCCGGCTTGTAGAAGAAATGCTTCTTCGTGTATCTGACAGTGATTCCAGTATCGCACCCCTTCTCTTTGGTCTTTCGCATGTACCAGACATGCAACGACTGGCAACCTAGTCCAGCGTGGGCTAATACTGTGTCGGGGACCAACGGATTTCCGAGGAAGTATGTCCTGGGCTTGGGAGGCGCCTTAATATTTTTCGATTTTGATTTGGCCTTAATGACTCGCCCGCTACACATCTTCCTATGAGACGACTCGAGAATCGATACGACGACATGCGTTTCTTGTTCCTTTGGCGTCTTCTCCACGGGAACCGATGAGGCAACCTTCTGAAGTGAAGGATGAGGTGGAGTCATCGAGGGTCCTTTTGGAGATGCATGGTCGTGTCGAGATCGTGGCACTGCAGGGTCTAGGACGATGTCCTTCTTGGGTCACTAGATAAAAGTGTACATTGCATCCCCTAGTGTTCTGATGTGTTCGTTCGGGCGAATCTCCAGCGGGACGACCATGAAATGGTCATGTATCATATCCACCTGGACCCTGGAGTAACACTGAACCAGTCAGGCACCGTGCAGCGCTGTCCCTTCTTGGCAAGAATACGCCATCCCCCACCCAGCCTCAATAGAAATGGACTCAGTAAGCCTCACTTGGAGCTTGTAGGGCGTCGGCTCCAACAAAATGATACACAATTAGCTAAGGCGTCCTATAGGTCTATCTTTAGAGCATTTCAGAGATGTGCATTACCTTGATGTCGTCAATAGGTAATTGGACGTCGCCATGTTCAAAATTTTGCGTGGAGGCGATGCTACTCCGATGTTGAGGAGGACTAGCTCCCAAAATAACGGGGGCGGCTTGTGATTGGTTGAGGAGTTGATTCATTTGATCCCGCAATCTTGTTATCTGTCCTTAAAATTTTGCAGTAAGCATCTCTACCAACCGTTCCTCGCGCTCGGCCTTGGATCTCTTCCTACTCCTATACATCTCGAGTCGTTTGAGAATCCCTCACTCCAAGGTACGTAAACCCCAAGACCTCGCGTGCGATCCGTGTGCTCCTTGTTTCCTAGGGCCGTAGATAGTATATCCTTTTTCTTGACTGCTTCGAAGGAGCCTTGGGAAGATTCGGTAGTCATTGCGTGCTGCAAAAGACCATCATGTTATTTTAGACACTATGAAGTTATAGACTTATTAACAACTAGGTAGTTCGACATAATTACCATACGTTGGGACACTTCCTCGTCTGCCAGGTTTGTGAAAGAGATGTCGCCCAAAGACGTGGCTGATGCCCTCGCTCTTAACCAGCTTCGGACGCGCTCATCTGTGATCCAAACAAATAGCCCGGTCACGTTCTCGTCCTCCGCCGTCTATTGCGTGATTTTACCCGCATACCCAGCAGTGCTGAGTTTGTGGAGGTGAGTGTTTTGTGCCTGGAGAGCCTTGTACACCGCACTTCGCTCTTGAAATTCGGTCATCGTCTTCATCGCGCAAAGGCGTCCCATATATCCTGAGAATTTGTACTTCGTGAACGGCGTCAGACCCGTGTTCATGGACTTCGTGATAAGCATGCTCTTGAAGGTCCTCCATGCGTGTCCCATCGTGAGCAACGCTTGCTGTTCCACGCATGCACGGAACTTTCACACCATGCAAGTTCTGGCATAGTTCAGTTCTCTCAGCCTTGGACAGAGTGTAGCAAGCTGGGAGAAGGTACGTTCTGCCTTTATCGGTCTCTTTCGGTGCTAGCTCGGTCCTTATGTTCATATCAACCAAGTCACGCCGTGCGTTGGCACCATCCTTTGTTTTACCACTAATATTCAGTAAGAGACAAATCAAGCTATCACATACATTCTTCTCCACGCGCATGACGTCGATGCAGTGGTGAACTTTTAAGTGCTCCCAATATGGCAAGTCCAAAAAAATTGGCCGCTTTTTCCAGATGTTTTTCTGACGAGTCCTCAATTTACGTTCCTTTTCAAGTACAACATCGATATCCTTAACCACATCATAGACCTCTTTTCCTCTAAAAGCCCTTGGAGCTGAACCATCCTTCTTATTTTCGTCGAATTGTTTCTTCATCTTGCGGTATGGGTGAATCCTGAGAAGGAACCTACGGTGACGCATGTGCACAGTTTTGTAGGAGTTATTCAACCATATACCATCTAAGCAGTGCAGATAAGCTTTGGCTCCTTTTGTACCCAACCCCGACAGGTTACCAAGGACAGAAAAATCATTGATGATGCAGAACAATATGGTGCGTAAAGTGAAGTTCTCTCATTTGTACGTATCTCATACTTGTACCCATTCGTTCCAGAATGTCACAGGATCTTCTAGCAATGGTGCTAGGTACACATCAATATCGTTCCTAGGTTGTTTCGGCCCTTGGATAAGTAGCGACATCAAAATGTACTTCCGCTTCATACACAGCTAAGGAGGAAGGTTGTACACACATAGATTCATGGGCCAGGTGCTATGTCGGCTGCTCATGTTACCGAAAGGATTCATTCCATCTGTACTCAACCCTAGCCTTATGTTTCTCGGTTCCGCACTGAACTCTTTGAAGCTCCGATCGAAGTTTTTCCACTGGGCAGAATCAACAGGGTGTCTTAGCTTTTCATCTTTCTTACACTCCTCCGAGTGCCAACGCAACAATCTTGCCTCCTTTCAGTTCACAAATAAACACTTCAAACGTTGGATTATAGGTAGATATCACAACACCCTAACAGGAGGTCCTTGCTTCACCTTAGTCAAATTCTTACGCTTGTAACGGAATGCTTTGTAACGGAATGCATACTCTTTAGGTGGAGGATACAATCGTTCGGACATGCATGTATTCTCTCTACTTTCATTTCCAATAGACAAAGAACCTTCTTGGCTTGGTAGGTGGTACTGGGCAACACGTTTCCCTCCGGAAGGATGTCCGCTAGGAGACCTAATAATGCCATAAAACTCTTATCGGACCAACCATTGTTTGCCTTTAATTTCAGCAGTTCAAGTACAGATGACAACCTTCTATATTCCAGCTTGCAGCCAAGGAACAAAGGTTTTCCTGAGTCCTCCATTAAGCCCTCAAATTTACCAAACTCTCTCTCACTGTAGTTGTAACATCCCAGTCCTACGAGGGCTGGAATGCTACTAAATTAACATGTTAGCAAGCTAAAACAGACGATAAAATTCTAAATTTCGGCAGAACCTCCCCTGTATAGTTAGCTATACCAGAGGTTCCAACAGTCATTAATATCAAGACAATAGTGAAATCAACAAACATCGTAATCATCGCAGAAGTATAATCGATCTCAAGCAACTATATCAAAAGGATGAACTAAGTTCAAGCACGCTTATTAACCAATCTTAAAGGAGAAGTGTTATCACCACGATAACGTTTATTATTACAGTTCATCAATAATGAATGATTAAATTGAACTAAAATGAAACCCCGAGCTTGATTAAGGTGAAGTAAAAAGGTAGTGTGTGTCTATTCCTTCCCATGAAGCCAACCTCAAGGATCACCTAAAAAAACAACAAACAAAGCAAGCGTGAGTCCGAGACTCAGCAAGTACAGTTGATGAATAATACATAACCACCTTGATCATGTGAACATCATTAAAGTGTATGACATAAGCACAGAACGAACACTTGAATGAATGGAATGAATGATGTGGATGCAATGAAGGGACTACACACATGCATATACGGTATTCTTTGGTGACACACCCGTCGGTGTTCACCTAAGCCCGCACTTAACAAAGTGCGGGGACCCAAGCCCCGTCTGAAAAAACGTTTACGACGGTGTCCGAATCGCCCACATTGGAATGGTGGGTCTTACGTGCCCATCTTGGAATTGATGGGTCTTATACACCGATCCACTCCCGTGGATGAAATATGAAAGATGGATCTTTGAGTATGACATATGAATTTTGAACAATAAGGAACATGCTTTCCATCATAAAGGTAACCACATGGATTGAATATGAACATTTAAGTAATAACATGGTATTTAGAAATTCAGTACCAATAGCAAGCATTCAACATGTCAATATTCTAGAAATACTAAGGTACTTGCCTTTAGCGTTGCGTCGCGTTAATAGGCAATTGCGGTGCTCCCAAACCTGAAGCTTCACCTCCTAACAAGCAAATAATTGAAATAAGGTTGCGACGAACATGACAATACTAGATAAAGTTCTACAACGCTTCCCCGGCGATTCAAAATATAACTAGAACCCCTAAACTGAAAGTTAACACATTCTGCCCTAAATCACCTCTGGGCAGCAGCACGGTAAATGGCATAACTCTTGATCTGGAACTCCAAATGGGGTGAACCCAATTTCTGTGGACTCTTAACTGACAAACCCACAATTCTCTAGTTGGCAAGTTAATTTGATTCGGCCATTTTAGTTCGTTAACAGACCGGTGAACTTTCAGCACAGAAAACGGTCTACAGAATAAACAGCGGCACCAAAACGACCATAACTTTTAATCTATAACTCCGAATTGATCAATCTTTGTCAATAAAGAAAGGTTATCAAATTACCTACAATAACCTAGTTGGGAGAAATCCCAGATTCTGCCAATTACCATAACATAAGTTACAAATTAATACATCAGTTCAGTTTCGTCAGAAATCTGGACAGCGGATACTAAAACAGCCATATCTTTTGACTCGAACGTCGGAATCAAGTGAACTCAGCGGCCATAGAAATTTAAGGACAACCTCTAAATATCTCTAGGAGATCAAAACTACTGGTTCGGCCTCTAAGGTCGCGAAAACGCCCACGCAACAATCTGGACAGAGAGGGGTTTACAGCAGACTGACTCTGATCCCAAACGAATCTGTTCTATTTCTCCTCTACGACTAAACAACCAACGACAATCGAGTAATCTTACCCTTGGTATGCCAAGGAACACGAAGATCGAACCGTGGAAGTGTCCCTGCTGTCTTGATCTGAATCTCATGAAATCTCCCCGAATTTGTCGTGGGAGACCAACAACGAGGAGATCGGCACCCGGGAAAAGGTCTAGGGGAGGAGGAGCACCATACCAGGACCTTGGGCGTCACCAATGGGGTGGAGGAGGGGCGGTTCCCCTGCTGGAAGTGGCGCACAAGGGGAGGAAGGTGGGTGGCGGTGCAAGGAGGAGGAGGGTGGAAGGGTGGGAATTTAGGGTTTCTCTTTTCCTTTCCCTCCTTGGCCGCCCCCTTAAAGCCCCTCTTGGCCGCCCCTTAGTGGGCTTGGGCCTCATGGTTGCCTCCCCTTTGGTTCCAAGTCGCCTCCTTGGCCCACAAGCCCGTGCTCAAAACCCAAGTATCGATGAATTATCGAAATGCGAATTTTAAATTTGAATTTGAACTGAAAACTTACTAATCGAAAACGAGGTATTACAGTAGTTCCCTTCTGCATCGCGTGGCATCTGATCCAGATTGTCATCGTCCGATCTATCCTCATCAAAAGCACAGTCCACATCTGACATATCGTTGACTTCCTCGGCGATGTCGTTATTATTAACTTCCTGTATAATCTGTTCTTCACCGTGACTGGTCCAACATGTATACCCCTTTTTGAAACCCCTTCGAATCAAGTGCGCTTCGATCTGCGTTGGGTTGGTAAACATCTTCATATTACTACAATCAATGCATGGACAATACATAAATTTTATACCCTTCTTCAACATATCCTGCTCGGCGACTCTTCTAAAAGCAGACATTCCATTAATGTACTTTTCACTCACATGGTTCTCACCGTACATCTAGTTTCGGTCCATCTACGCTACGCACGTAACAAATTAGTGTTAAATTAGATTAATAGATCGCAAATACTCTTCCTATTGACTAAACATACTAAAATTGATTAGAGATTAACCTAGGGTAAATATAAAGGGTTACAGATCATTACCTTCGGAGCTCATGACAAAAATCCCAAATATCCCGCAAGATCCTCCTCGCTAGCTCCCTCCTTCCCTTCTCCTCTCTTTAGCTTCCTTATTTCCTTCTCTTCCCTGCCTCCTTCCTTCCCTTCCTTCTCTCTAAGGTGGCACAATGGAGGAGGAGGCAGCAGGGGTGGCGGCTCAAACAGAACAGGGTGGAGGCGCCAGGGGCAGGGTTGTCTGTCGAGACGGCTGGGTATATATAATGGCTGCATATCACAGACGGCTCTTATTAAGAACCGTCTGTGATGTATGCGATTATCACAGACGATTATTATTAAGAACCGTCTGTGAAGAATCTAGGCCCTATTTGCGTTGTTTTGGTAATTATAGACAACCATGTGTTTTATACTAACTCGCTTTATCAAGAAGTTACTAGGTTATTCTTGGATTGTGATGGAAGAGTGCTAAAGGATCTCATCTTACTAAAGGTAAAGGTATCTAGTTGATAGGACATTTTCTTAGTTTTACCAATCTAGGAGAATGAAGGTTAAAAGACCGGATTGTTAGCGTAGATAGCCGTACTATGAAGAGGGTTCAAAAATCTAGTAGCTTGAAAGCGAATGATGCCATAAATGCTCAATCTTACTTGGCTTAAATCTTGGATTTAATTGATTTAGTTTGGCCTTAATTTTTATTTGCTGAGAATTTTTGAAGGCTGGACTAACCGGCGTTGGTTAGCCGGACTGATCGGCCCCCCGGATAAAAGGGCCGGTTAGCTTTTACCAGAAGGGTGTTTTTCTTGAGTTTGCTGAAAATTCGTAAGCGGACTAATCGCCGGCTAAAGTCCGGACAAATCCAAATACTTTTGTGCATATTAATGGTCAAAGTTTTAAGAGGTTGACTGTATGCATTCTAAAATGACATCTAAAAAGAACGGTGGTAGGCAGCTTTGCTGGATTAAAAAACGATTAGAGAGGCTACTAGCAAACACGTATTATAGAACCAACAACGTTAACATGTACTGCATCCTCGCAATAAAAAATGATAAATTAAAAACATGTACTGCATCTACATCTCATCCATGTACTCATTCCGCTTTTACATTTTCTATTGATCATGGTGCGCTTGCTCCATGTTGTGAGTTCTGAAAGGAGCTTGCTTCTCGAGACGCTACTGATGACCAACCCATAAACTAACGGCCTAATCGCACCGAGAATCCACCAAATGCTCAAGTGGAAGCCTGAAACCATACTGCTAATCCGAATACATGTTATTGTAGCTTTCAAATTTTATTCTTTAATACATATCATTCTATAATTTCGAAGTAATTTTTATCACTTTTTCATTTGCATACTCCTTCCGTTTATTATTCCCGATGTCATTTATTGTTATGGACTAGAGTAACACACCGCCCAAGAGCAATAAGTGAGCTAATCACAGAGGGCAATATGATATTTTTTATAGATATTTTGATTGTAGTGCAAAATCATAAAATAACTTCTATTGAGAAACGGAGGAAGTAGTAAACGTCACCTAAGATTTTGCAAAGCTTTTCTGTCAATCCAATGATCAGAAAGGGCTACTAGGGAACACGTATCTACGTTCGTACATTCTAAGGTAACGGTACTGACGCCTCAATCGCCGTTCTCACGCTCTTGCTCCATGATGTGTGAGTTCTGAACAGAGCGTTTGATTGGAGGCAGGAGGAGCGCTAGCTGTTGACTGGTGGTGTGGATGATCAACGGTCGCGCGGGGAGCTCGAGGACAGTCACGGCCCCCAACATCATCACCTCGATCTCGCATGTAATTAACGCATCGAAACACGGTTAAACTTATGACTGCATACGGTGAGATTACAGAGGTCAGAGGGCGTTGGTGCCAACGGCATTGTTCCTATCGGATCTACGATCGCTTCCTCTATTTAACTTGACCCCAGGAACGCTGCTCACAAATACAGATTGAGATGCTCCTAATAACTCACTGGCCATGCAACGAATACATGACAACATGTTCGACCCCTGTTTCATGCCGTTCAAACTTGACTATTCAGAAACAAAGAACATTGCCATCGGCGACGTCGTCAGCTCCGAGGACATCTCTGCCGGTGGACACATCTGGAGAATAAATTGCTTCCCGCGTGGGAACGACAAGGCCAAAAAGGGCGAGTACCTGTCGATCTTCCTAGAGCTGATGAGCAATTCCAAAGACGTCAAGGCCATCTTCGAGGTCTTCGTGCTCACCAGAGACGGCGAACCATCTTCTTTCAAGGCAAGGTGCCTGCAGGTTTATCCACCCGAGGGTCAGAACTCCGACGACTGGGGGTGGTCTAAGTTCGTGAAGCGAAGCGATCTCGAGTCGCTGTACGTGACGAATGGCTGGGTCACGCTTGTATGTGGGATCATAGTTGTGCGTGACGACCCTCTAACCGTGCCGCCGTCCGACATCGGAGAACATCTCGGCGCGCTGCTGGACCGCACGGACGGGACGGACGTGTCGTTCACCGTCGGCGGTGAGACGTTCCACGCGCACCGAGCGGTGCTTGCCGCCCGCTCCCCCGTCTTCAGGGTGGAGCTCTTCGGTTCCATGGCCGAGGCTACAATGCCATCCATCACGCTGCATGACATCGCACCTGCGACATTCAAAGTTTTGATTCGGTTCATGTACACGGACGTCTTGCCTGGAGATGACGAGCTCGGGGACTCGTCCATCGATTTGTTTCAACACCTGCTCGCTGCGGCTGATCGGTATGCGTTGGACAGGTTGAAGATTATGTGCGCCCAGAAGTTGTGGGATAATGTTGCGGTGGATACGGTTGCCGATATTTTAGCTTGCGCAGAGATGTACAGCTGCCCGGAGTTGAAGAAGAAGTGCATTGAATTCTTTACGGTGGAGAAAAATTTCAAGAAGGCCGTGTTAACCGAGGGGTTCGTGCGGCTGGTTCAGAAGTTCCCGTCGATTATCTTTGAGCTGAGAGAGGGGGTTGGGACAGCATAGATAGATACATCTCCATGTGGATAGTTCAGGCGTTCAAGCAGAGCTTCAATATGGTGTTTTCCAACGTGGTGTATGCTATGTGATTTATTCAAGGACGATGGAACATCAAGTACTTATATTGTCATAGCACAATTCTGTACCATTTTCATCTTTGTACTTCTATGAACTTTACTGCTTGATTGATCATTTGATAGCTGAAACTAATGCCACCTTCATGTGCCTTAGAGGCTTGCACAATACTACAGCACAACTCCATACGCCTTGTGTAGTTTTTTTACATGCATCAACAGTGCAGCACGTTATCACACAGAAGAAGAAAACGATCTTGTTTCTTTTTCTTTCTGCAGCTTTTTTTAGCGGATTTCAGCAGCTAGAGAAAAGGTTCAAGTGCGGCCCATACCTGCCGTACCCGTACCCCACGAGATGAAATGGCCTCAAAATTGGGAGCCGGATGGGCCCAGTTAATGATGGCGGGCCAGGTGCGGCAGAGGCGGCCCTGTGGGCGTCGGCCCAACTCAGGGAGTTGGCCACGCGCACCGCACCTGCGCATCACCCGACTTCTATGCTGAAATAACACATTTTTAAAATAAAATAGAAAAAAAAGTCCCAGTGTGAATGTCATCTGTCGTAGACTTAGTTAGCGGTAGGTAGATTTTCATGGTATGAACTTGTGGCAGACCGTCTGTGTGTGGCAGACAGTCTGTCATTGGCTACGTGCTCGTCACTGTCCTACCACGCACTCAGATCTCGACTCGACCCGTGGCCTACGTGATCTGGGTTTGCAGTAGCCTATTTTTGTTATTGCTTTTTCAAAAAGACCACTCTTGTTGTCTTGTGCCACTCGGCGGCCGCAACTGCGACGCGCGGCGAACCCTAGCGGCTAGCGAGTCGCGAGGGCCGGTGGCCACGCGAGTGGGCGATAAGCGACGGCGGGCGGAAGAGTCAGAGGCAAAACGTAAGACAGACTCGCTGGGGACCGAGGTCGTGAGCCGGGAAGACGAAGGAGCGCCCGGCAGCACCTCAGCTCCAATCGCCACCACCAGCAGGCAGCCACCAGACCCACCACCGCCACCTCCGGCCGATAGCAAGACATTGAGTGCCCTCTTGTGCCCTTCTACAGTTCCTTAAGCTTAATGATTTGTTAGTTTGTGAATTGCTGTTAGGTTCACCGAAATCGTATCAGGAAGTACTATGCGTTATCACTTTTTGTGATAATTTGTTGTTAAATTTACTTATTATTTGGTCAATGAGCCAACGAGCCCGCACGACAGGGCTCGAGGCGCGAACCACCATGGTGGGTTCTGGTTTCATCGAGTTCAAAGTGGATTCCAGCTCGCGATAGGCGAGGCTGTCCGCTCCGACATCGTCTCCGCTGGCGGGCACATCTGGAGGATAGAATGCTACCCGCGTGGGTTCAGGAGCATCGACAAGGGCGAGTATCTCTCGATCTTCCTCAAGCATTTGAGCAAATCCAGAAGCATCAAGGCCTTTAAGCAGTGGCGGGTTCAGGATAAAAAACGAGAGAGGGCTCGACCTCCTAAAACCTCGAATGACTAAACTAATTTATAACAAATATAGTCTTGTATTTTTGTGCAATCAAATTCATAGTTTCATACATGAATAAAAGCAAAACAAAAAAAATACAATGAAGGTACCTCGCTAATGGAAAGTGCATCCCCCAAAATATGTAACTATGGTTCCAGTAGGTAATAACATGTACATCAAAATTAGAAAAATTAGTGATACAATAGCAAATTATACTTAAATGATCATGAACATTCAAGATAAAAGAACCATATCACTAAGACGCCAGCTTGAATCATGACTTTCACGAGGCAAATTCATTCTGCGATTTTTCATATCTTGGGAGGATCTTATGATTGTATCATCATCAATTGATCTAAATATGTCTCGTTCGGTGTAGCACACCATCAAATCATTCAGCCACTCATCCGATACCTTGTTGCGCGAATCTGCTTTGATAATATTCATTGCCGAAAATATTCTCTCAACAGATGTCATTGCCACTGGAAGAATCAATATCAGCTCGATGAGGCGATATACCAATGGAAAAGTTCTATCTTTTTTGTTTCAACCATAAATTGAGCAAGTTTTGAAATATCATGACATCCATGAAATTCCTCACTTTTCCTAATGTTGAGAATGAATGTTTGAAGATGATTTCTTAACAAGAATCGACTAGCCATCATGAAATTATCAGCATAAATCTCAGCAAGTCGAATAAGCTTATCAACATTAAACTTAGAGAATGAGTCGCTTGGATCAAGACAAGACATGCATACAAATAACTCTGAGGAAACTTCATTGAAGCGACGATTCATCTCATTCATAGTTGCATCAAAGCAGCATTGAAAATGTCAACTTTGTAATAATGATGTTGAGTTATTGTATGCTTTCGACGTACAAATTTATCCATAACTCCAATGACATCATTCATATTTGGCACAAAAATCCTATATACCTCACAAAAACTTTTGACTTGGTCGAACAATGGCTCCCACTCATTGTCCCTTATATATTGCAAGTATTCTTTCACATCCTGTATCAAGTCCATAGTTTCAACGATGTCTTGATGCTTCCTTTGTAAATCAAGTGATAGCTCATTTGTTATGCTCAACAATGTTATAAAAAAATGCATGTTGAATACAAATTGCAAGGATTCCGTATTTTTCATCAAACCTGTTGCTCCACCATGACTTGTATTTTGACAAGCATCTTCACTTATAAGTTCTAGCAGATCCACAATTGTCTCCCACATTTGATATATACGAAGCAAGGTTTTGAGATGTGTGCCCCACCGAGTATCTCTAGGTCTAGTTAGGCCAGATTCCTGATACAGCCCTCTCCCAGCAAATATCAAACCATTCTCTAACTTGTCCAACAGGATATCATGATGCTTTTCAATCAACGCATCTTTTCTCTTGCAAGATGCACTAATAGCCATAACTATCAGAGGAACATAGTTGAAGAAATCAGCAATAGCTCTACTACAACTTGCAACAATGACAACCACCAATTGTAACTGGTGGGCGAAACAATGGACATAGAAAGCATTTAGATTCTCATCCCGAATAAGTTTTTGCAAGCCATTAAATTCTCCTCTCATATTTGAAGCTCCATCGTAGCCCTGCCCACGAAGCCTAGAAATAGGTAAACCATGGTGATCAAGCAAACCAACCAAAATATCCTTCAATGCCGCAGATGTACAACTATTGATATGCTTTATAGCAAGAAACCTTTCCATGGCCTTCCCTTGATTGTTCACAAATCTGCATGCCACAAATTTTGCAAAGTTAGAACAATAGTACAATACAACAATGTAAAAATTGTATGACTAAAAAAGAAATATACAACAAACCTCACAATCACCATCATTTGCTCCTTTATTGATATATCTCGAGACTCATAAATAAGCACTGCGAAATTCCTATCTCCAATCTCATCTTTAATCACTTTTGTGACCTCTTGTGCACAAGCTTTGGAAAGCTCTTTTTGAACATCTGCACAAGTCATAACTGCATGCCTGGGAGCTGTATCAAATGCATACTTCACTTCCTCCTTATCCTTGTACCAATCCAACAACTCTTTGAAATTACCTTTGTTGATGGAAGTGGAGGATTCGTCATATCCACGAAAAGCTTCACCTTGCGCTATGAGATACATTGTACAATCTAAAGATGCAGTCAAACGAATTTTGTGTGCAATTTTGGCCTCCTTACAGTATGTGCTCATTTTACTAGATACACTTGACCGTTGATTCTTAAATTCATCACACTCACCCCTTGTGATGCTGTGAAAACAATTTGGACCACCAACATGTTTATTGAAAACATCTATAGCCATCTTCCAACGAGAGAACCCAACTTTTGTAAATACATCATTACCAAATGTGTTGGGTTGTGACTGTTTCATGAAAAGAAAACAATAGAAACAAAAAGCGGGATCTTTTTCCACACTATATTCCAACCAATCAAACTTATTAAACCATGATTTTTGAAAGGATCTCCACACTTTGCCATCCAATATCTTTGGAAAGGCATGCCCAATTGCTCGAGTTTGACCATTCAACAAATATGTCCTCCTCACTTCATCACTAATTTCATTGGCAAAATCTTCTATTGGTATACGATGCGCCAGATCGACAATAATTTCATCCGGATTAAATTCTAGTCGAGGATTCTTTGGTTGAGTTACACTCTCATCGGTTGGGGGGTACTACTTGAATTGATTGTGAAATAATTACGCAAAGTTCGTTTCTCCATTATTGCAAACCTACGAATTAATTGCTAATTGAGTATATACCACACTATATCAAACTTACTAACAAATTGGTAATTGAGCAACAAGAATATACCAGCACAGGCACTGAGGTATGAGGGATGAGGCACAGCAGTCAACACTCAATTACTCAACAAATTAAATCGGCAGTAGACCAGCAGTTCGGCACTTGAGCAGCCCACTTGATTTTGCTTCGAATAACTCCACCCTCACTCCCTCAGCAATTCAGCAATCAGCAGAGCACCTCCTCGCTTCAAATATACCCATCCGGACTTGGCCTCCCCGGTTCCCTATGCCCAAATCGTCTCCTCAGGCTCCCCCACACCAAATCGCCTCCTCCGGCCGACCGCTGACCTCCGGGCTCCCGCTCGGCCGCTCCCCCACCAGGCAGACCCCTCCTCCTCCTCCGGCCTCTGGGCTCCGGCTCCCACGCCGGCCGAGGTGGCCCAGATCTGAGATCTCCTCCCGGCCCAGTGCGCCCTCCCGCTCCCCTCCCCCCCCGGCATGGGCCACGCCCTGCCTCACCTTGTTTGTCTATACCATTGTACACGCCTAAGCTAACGGTGATCGACGCATCAATCACTACTATAAAAAGGCTAATACTGGACGCCTCATCACATACGGTCGACTAAAACCGTCATATTACATGCAATCACTGAGCGGTTTTGGTTTAGAGACCGTCAGTATTCATCGTTGCGCTAAAACCGCTCGTGAAGAGGTAATATCACGACGGTTCATATTAAAACCGTTTAGAAGTATCACGGTATCGCTCAACACGAACCGCTCAGATAGACTTCACAGATGGTTTTTAACTATAACCGTCTGTGATAATACCGCTACAGCTCCCCGATGAGTATCTTCGTCACCATCGTCGCTGATGCGTCTCTTCGCTTGCATCAATGCCGCCTCCTCTCCCGAGCCTGCCGCCTCCTCCCTGAGCCCGAGCCGCCGCCTCTCCGAACCCGGCGCCCCTTCTCCCTCGAGCCCGGCACGCTCCCCGAGAGACGTCACCGACTTCCTCTACGGCGCCTCCTCCTCAAGCTCAGCGCACCTCCTCCTCCAGCCCGCCTCCTCCCCCGAGCTCGAGCCGCCGCCTCTTGCCATCCCTTTGTCAGTTGTTTGTGTTTTTCAGAATTGATGCTATCGATTGCCTTCTATCTATCATGGTATGAATTCTCTAAAATTAAGTCATCTAACATGATTTTACAATTTTCTAGCATCCATTCATAATCCTTGATGAGATATGAAATGAATCTATATGGACAATAGGATGAACTGTATATGAATAATTTTGAAATCAAAACTTATGAATATATGGAATCAACATCCTTGAACATAGTTTGCACATATGAATGTAAACGAACTTCTACATGGATAGATGTGAGTTTCTACAGGTTGTTGCTCTTATCTGTTTGACATGAAAACCGCAAATGTTACTAGTTGTGTTCACTGATGAGATATGAAATAAATCTCCATGGACAATAGAATGAACTGTATATGAATAATTTTAGAATCAAAGCTTATGAATATATGGAATCAAAATCCTTGCACATATGAATGTAAATGAACTTCTATATGGATAGAGGTGAGTTTCTACAGGTTGCTGCTCTTATCTGCTTTATAGATAGAGAGTTAACCATTAAGGAAACTCTTTTTTACATCCTAACATGATATCGTCAACTTACTATATATTGTTATCTTATTACCATTCATGTTCCTTTTATAGAAGTTTGTGGTCTTCTTATTTAGTATGAAAAAATTTGCCGCTTGGTATTAAAATACTTGAGTGAGATGTGATTGTAATTATCTGAATCTTAATTATTTGTTTCAACATATTTTATATGTTTCACTGGACTTGTATTCAAGTATTATCCATGAACCACTCATATTCCAATTTCTTACAGCCATGCACTAACACGTTTTTTCTTTCTTTTTTGATAACCTAGATTCTCAATCCTTGTGAGAGTTTTGCAAACAGTGGCCTCCTCCTCCTCGAGTCCGCCTCCCCTCTTCTCTATTCTTGATCTCTTCTCTACAAAATCTCTAAGAAGTGGCTACTTTTGCCTTTAAAACCGGCTTCATGATTTTGTAGAGAAGAGGCTATCACAGACGGTTTTATCTATAAACCGTCTGTAATAGTCGGCTATCACAAACAGTTCTGAGTTAATAACTGTCTGTGATAGTATGCATCACAGACGGTTCGAAAACCGTTTGTGATAATTTTATGTCATCACTGACCTAGAAACTCAAACGGCTCACGAAACCGTTTGTGATGATGTTTTTGAACCGTATGTGAAGATATTTTCGATAGGAGGAGCGCTAGCTGTTGACCGGTGGTGCGGATGATCAACGGTCGCGCGGGGAGCTGGACAGTCACAGCCCACAACAATCATCACCTCGATCTCGCCTGTAATTAACGCATCGAAACACGGTTAAACTGATGACTGCATACGGTGAGATCACCGAGGTCAGAGGGCGTTGGTGCCAACGCAATATACTTGGTAGATTTATTGAATCCTTTTTGCGTGCACAGCAAAGAGCAAAGAGCAAAGACGCAATATATATACTTGGTAGATTACAAGTTTACAACACCGTGGCTTCCTCCATAATGCTTTACTCAAACCCTAGAGTCCAAGACGTTCACATTCTTTCTTTATCTTGTTTGTCTCGAAAAGACGTTCACATCCTCTACGACGCGCTACGTACGTACATACATTGAGCGATTGAGATATATATCTCTCGATCCCTACATGGCTACAGCCCCAATACCCCATGCTGTATGTGACAGCATGTTGGACTCCGGTTTTCTCGAGTTCAAACTCGACTACTCGAAAACCACGGACCTCGCCATCGGCCTTGCCGTCTGCTCCAAGAACGTCTCCGCCGGGGGCCACATCTGGAGGGTACGCTGCTACCCGCGAGGGAGCAAAAGCGAGGCAGGCATGGGTGAGTACCTATCTCTTCGCCTCCAGCTGGTGAGCGAATCCAAAAACGTCAAGGCCATCTTCGACGCCTGCGTGATGGGCAAGGACGGTAAGCCATCTTCGTCCCATGCAAAGAGGTTCGTGCAGGTTTACCCACCCGACGACTTCGGTTTCTGGGGATGGCCACAGTTCGCAAGGCGAAGCGATCTCGAGTCGCTTTACATGGTGAACGGCGTGGTCAAGTTTATCTGCGGGGTCATACTTGTGCGTGACGACGAACCTAGTATAGCCGTGCCACCCTCCGACGTAGGGAACCATCTCGGCCGCCTGCTGGATCGCGCGGACGGGACGGACGTCTCCTTTGTCGTCGACGGCGAGACGTTCCACGCGCACAGGGCAGTGCTCGCCGCCCGCTCGCCGGTCTTCAGGGCAGAGCTCTTCGGCTCCATGGCAGAGGCTACAATGTCCTGCATTACATTACGCGACATCAAGCCCGCGACATTCAGGGTGCTGCTTCGTTTCATGTATACGGACGTGTTGCCCGGAGACGAAGAGCTCGTCGACGTAGGCTCCTCGTCAACCGAGTTGTTCCAGAATTTGCTTGCGGCAGCAGACGGGTACGACTTGGGGAGATTGAAGCTCATGTGCGCCCAGAAGTTATGGGAGACCGTATCGGTGGAGACGGTCGCGGCAACTTTAGGTTGCGCCGACATGCACAACTGCCCGGAGCTTATGAAGATGTGCCTCGACTTCTTCATGGCAGACGGGTAAGAGGGCAGTGGTAACCGAGGGGTACTTGCGGCTGATGCAAAGCTCCCCGTCAGTTATTGGTGAGATAAGAGCGCGGCTTGAGACTTGGCGCATGTGTAATTAATAGTGATTTTGTTCACGCGCCACTCTTAGTGATTTTGTTCTGTAAATTCCATTCTGCAAGGTGCGTGATTACATACTTCCGTGCGAATTATAGCATCTTGCCCTGTTTTTTTGGTATAGTGAACTGTTCTTCAATCTTGATACGCCCTAAGCCATACAATGCAAATTCATGGCGACATGTATGTGTATCTGCACTTTGCTTTGTGGCAACTCTAAGCCCAAAACAGAATTTTTTTTCAAATAATCCATTTTTTATTATTAATTGCAATATTATACCTGCGAAAATATTTTTTACAGAAATATACTCCTGTCGCCCAACCGTTGAGCGATCGGTCCTGGCCGCTCAACGGTTGGACGATCGAGACCCTAACGGCACAATGCATGCCCGCCAGATAAGTGAAATGCATATTAGGACCAACCGCTGAGCGACAAGTGTCCCAAATACTCGATTAGTCCGATCGCCAACGGTTGAGCTTACAGAGTATATTTGTGTAAAAAATATTATCGCAGGTATAATGTTGTAATTAATAATAAAAAATAGATTATTTGAAAAAAAAATTCCCCAAAACATTGGCGTCGGAAGGGAAGAGCAGGGGGCTAACGCCTAAGGACGCTTAGAGTGCTTGTAGAATCGGCCCCGTCCGACGAAGTGGATGTCGGCCAGGGTACAACTCCGAAGCCTACAAACGTAAAAGGCCGAGCCCACTTGAACAGGCGGCACAGGCAGAAAACCCCGGCAAGCCGTCAGCAGCTCGCGAAGTCGTCGTCCACCCCGGCGGGGCCGCGAGACGCGAGGTAGGGCACGGTGAGGCGTCGACGGTGAAGAACCATGTTTCAAACCTGACGATGACACCGTCCTCGATCATGGCATTGTCACGGTTGGTGCCAGATGAAACATGCCCCCTATCGCACCTCGTCTGTTCCGATCTGATCAAGATCCTTTACTTCTATGTTACTCCAGGCGTTCAAGCCTTTATCCTGTCTTGTCATACCTGAACTTTGTATTGCGCCATGAAATTGCTTATTTACCTACCATTTGACAGCTTATTTCTCTTGCCTGCAGATTTTCTTCAGCGCTTGGATTTTGGACAGTTGCCTTTTGTTCTAGTTCGTTTGGAAGTGAAACTCCGAATTGAATGGTGAGACTCATGCTTAGAAAATTGTCCAGGCCAGGCTTGAGGTATGTCCAATTTCTAGTTGACCAACCTCATAAACAATCGTATCTGCCGACTGCCGAATTGTATCATTTTCCCCTCTTTTTCCCTCTGATTTTGAAGTCTGCAAGTTGCAAGCATTGGAAAACAACCGTAGGCGAGGAGGAAAAGTTAATGTTGATAGCATTAGCTTACCTAGTGCTGAATCTTTAGCTGCTTATTGTGTGGTCTCTTAAGTTTGTTTCTTTCGGTTTGCAAAACTGTGCTAGTCTTTTTCGTTTTGTTGCTCTATCGTAAAACTGGTGTTAAGATCCCAGTATTGTAAGACTTCGTAAGACTCTGTGTTTTGGCTTTCAATTAAAGCCGGACCTTTCTGGGTCTCCGGTCTAAAAAAGTCTGCAAGTTTGGCCAATCTGATTTGGCGCTTATATGGATATACAAATACAACTGCACTTGATGCCGATTCCGGCTCTGAAGTCTTCTGCTTGTTGACTAGTGAATATGGAGTACATTAAAGCAGGCTTAGGGTTGTCGAAGTCTAGTAGGCCGGTATACCTAGCTTAACTAACTTATATTGTAGAGAAATCAAGTCTCTAATTTTGTGTTTGGAAAGCTACACCTGGATTTGCCGAATGCCTTTCTCTAAGTGCAGATTCCAAATATCAACTCCTACAATCCAAACATTAAAATTTTGGCATGATACACAACCGAATACGTTAAATCTTTTTTTTTAAGAATCAGCAGGAGGGTTGCCCGTTATATTAATAAAGAAGGAGCGAAATGAATCCGCACGGAACCAGAGTTAAAGAGAACAAGGCCTAATTACAGAGAACTAAAAAACTCCAAAGATTTCGCCCCCGCAAGGAATCAAACTCTTCCCTCCTCCTTAATCTTAGCTAGGAGGTCTAGAAGCACTGATGCCGTATTGTTAAAGATTCTTGCGTTTCGCTCCTTCCAAAGCTCCCAAGAAATTAGAATCATGGTCGTTATCTTGATCTTCCTAAGGGAACCTGTCGCCTTTGCCACGTTGAGTCACCAGCCTAGGATGTTCCCACAAGGGGGCTGGGTGGAGGGTTGAAGGCTTCCAATTCCCGTCCAGTCCGTCATGAGCTTCCAAATACGACCAGAGAATCGGCATTGTGCAAGGAGGTGCAAGACTGATTCCGGAGTGTGTCTGCAGAGGGAACAATAACGTTGGTTTGGCCACCCCCTTGCTTCAAGCCTGTCTGAGGTCCAAAGTTTGTTTTGAATTGCTAACCAAGCAAAGAGTTTTCCTTTTGGAGGGTTTGGGTTTGCCAAATTAAATGTTTGAAGTTGGTCGTGATGGAACCTAAGAAATGTAGAGCGTAGGCTGATCTTGAAGAATAGGTGTCGTTCTGACTTTGTTTCCAAGAAATCACATTAGGGGTGCCTTGAATCAGATGAATTTGGTTGATTTTGGTCCACAGGCGAACGTATTGTTTGATGTGAAGGGCTAAGAACCCTGTCCTGAGGTTGATGTCCTGCACCCACCGCCCGTTCTGCAAGGCCGAGAATACAGTCTGGTTTTTGCGGACGGAGGAAGCGAAAATCGTGGGGGCTATGTCTTTCGGGGCCTCTCCAAATAACCAAGCCGAAAACCAAAATTTAGCCGTTTTTCGGTCCCCGAGGGAGATCCTTGTTGCCGCCGCAAAAAGGTTTCGATCCGAGTCGTGACAGGGAATATCCATACCGACCCAGGGTTTAGTTGGGTTGTGCTATTCCTGCCAGAGCCAGCGCAGTCTGATTGACAAGGAGAATTATGGTAGACTAAGGATGCCTAATCCGCCAAGATGGGTTGGACGACACACTCTTCCCCAATTGATTTTGCATTTAGCACCCGATAAATTGTCATGACCTGCCTAGAGGAAACATCGCTTTAATTTGTCTATGGAATGGAGAATCCCTTTAGGGATTTTGAAGACTGTGAGGAAGTATATTGGTATCGAGGTGAGAACCGATTTAACTAAAGTGGCCCTCCCTGCCAGAGAGAAAGGAGGCGCCCCTGCCAGCCTGCTAACCTTCTCGCCACCTTGTCGAGAAGCGGTTGGAAGTCCACTTTTCGGAGCCTTCTGTAGGTGAGCGGAAGGCCCAGGTACTTGATCGGAAAGGTTGATCGGATTGTCGGGCAGTCGTGGAGGACCGAGGTAAGGTCTAAGTGGTCACAGCTGATGGAGAGCAATGTACTTTTCTGGAAGTTGGTGTGAAGGCCAGTGGCCTTCCTAAAATTGAGAATGATCTGGGTGGTTATGAAATTTTCACTTGGGTTAGGATTGATGAAGATAGCCGTGTCGTCCGCGTAGATGGAGGTTCTGACTGTGGCAAGACGATGGGGGGTGAGGAATCCCAAGTCCGTAGCCGTCTCAAGGAGCCTTTGGATGGGGTCGATGACCAGGATGAAGAGGAAGGGTGAAAGGGGATCTCCTTGTCGCAGCCCTCGCCCATGAATGATTGCATTTCCAGGTATGCTGTTGAGAGGGACTTTTGACAAGGCGGACCTAAGGAGGGTTGCCACCCAGTTTGTCCATCTAAGGGGAAAACCTCTCTTGTGCAGCAGATCCAGAAGGTAGTCCCATCGATCCGAATCGAAGATCTTGCTATGTCTAGCTTGAAGAAGAGCGAGGGGGTTTTGGAGCAATGAAGTCTTGAAATCAGATTGCGGACATAGAGGAAGTTGTCATGAATACTTCTTGTCTTGATGAAGGCGCTCTGAGCTCGCGAGACCAGGTTATTGAGGAACGGCGCCAATCGCCGCGCAAGCGTTTTAGTGACCCACTTGCCGATCCCATGAATGAGGCTGATAGGCCTATAGTCTTGAACTTTGACGGCTCCCTCCTTTTTCGGGATCAGTACAATGTTTGCTGAATTGAGAATGTGAAAGTGCGACGTGCGAAGGGAGTGAAAGCTAAAGAAGACTACCATGATATCTTCTTTAATGATTGGCCAGCAAGATTTGTAGAAATTTGTTGAGAAACCTTCCGGCCCCTGGGCTTTGTCTCCCGACAGCTGGTCTAGAGCAAGGCGCACTTCCGATTCCGTGAAAGCATCCTGCAGGTTATGCAAATCTAACGCCAGGGGGTGGGGGTGCAGAGTCTCCCAGTTGAAGTCCGTGTCACGCGAAGCAGGCCTGATCAGCATTTCTTAAAAATACTTTTGTATAATGTCTTATTTCTCTGAGTGCGAGATCGTCCAACCCTAACCGTTTCGGAGTTTTTGGATGTAGTTTTTCATTTTACGAAAACTCTGCTACGAGGCCCCTGGCTCAGTTTTAAGATTTGACGTATTCGTTTGTATAACCAGTCAGAGTTCACATGATAACATGATGAAGTTCACATTTAGTCACCACCAGGTTAGGTTAGTAGTACTTTAAGAGGCACAGATATTCAGTCTTCTCACCGAATGATGCATGGACCAAAGCACCAAAAATAGGCACAACATCCACTCTCTATTTCAAGGTACACAGATAGTCGTCAGCCACTCGTTAACTCACTTATATACCATGACAAACAGACGCAACCGCAACAGTCATGTTTAACGATTTGACACCCAGACAGATGAAAAGGCTACATTTCATCTTTCCTGTGAACCTTATCAGCCGGAGTAGCATGCATGCACCTGCCCTACCAAACTGCTACTGCTACTGCCATTCGCCTCTCGATCGATCTGATCACATCACCTAGGCAGGCAGGCAGGAACAAAGGAATATCACTGATTGCCGCGCCCTATGCATGCGGGCACTGTTTGCGCCTTGCCCCCAAGGGAGAAATTATGCCAAACGACACACACACGCGGCTGCAGCAAGCAACATCTCTCTCGGATTGGCGGATGAGAGGATAACGAGAGGATCAGCTTGGCAGACGACGAGATGGGTCACGGACCAGACGACAAGCGATCGAGATGAATGGCCAGTGCCGGTCGATCGACCGGCGTTGTCTCCATGCGTCGCCTCGTCCGATTGGCTGTCTGGCTGACAGTCCGCCAGATCTGAACTCGATCGCCTTCTCATCTGCACACAAGCTAGCGTTTTACTTGGCCGGAAACTACCTGCCATTAATTGCAGCTACGTGCGTGGTGTACGCATGAGCCGGTGCGAGTTTGTTCGGACGCGCGGGCGAGGCTTCCATGCGGCCCATCGAACATGGTGATGCTTTACCTCCGTGCCAACCTGTCCGTGTTTTTTTGGCTCCAAGACAAGCCAAAGGCTTGTCGGCTAGGATGCACCCATATACGATATCGGTACGGTGATACCCTATTTCTCCAAAAAAAAAAACCCGATACGAGGATACGGATGTGTGTGTATATATATATATTAAAATTAGTAAAAATATAAAATATGATACTTGATAAGTTTGAGATTTTGAGTCAAGAGTTTACCAATGTATGTAAATTTGTCAATGTATGTATTTAAATGTACTCAATTTGTCCATGTATGTATGTAAATGTACTCCCTTTGTCCGGCATATATGTAAATTTATCAATGTATCATCTTGATTCTTAACATACATGCTGTCATAAGGACCATAAGGACCATAAGTCCATAACTAATTATGTTGTATTTCTATTTGCAAATAGAAATACAACATAATTAGTTATGGATTTATGGTCCTTATGATAGCATGTATGTCAAGAATCAAGATGAAATGAACAATAGAAGACTTAGCTTCTGCATGACTAATGATAGAACATAGATAGATAGTTCATATTACATAATTCAAACACTCACAGTCACAAACCATGAGGGTCCATACCCCATAACATAGTTCAACAATGTTCATAAAGCAACAAAACATAATCAATACCACTTCTATTCATCACACTCATCTATAGTAGTTTCAGCATCATCATCTCTTGTATCTTGCTAACACCTAGCATCCCCAATCATCAACACCGTTAAATCAACACTCAACAGCAATCCCCCACCGGTCTCTCCCCACTTCACCTTCAATCCACCGGCCTCTCCCCCTACATCCCCCCCACCGGCCGGCTCACCCCCACTTCACCTTCAATCCACCCGCCTCTCTCCCTACATCTCCCCCACCGGCCAGCTCACCCCCACTTCACCTCTTTCCCCCGCTCACCAGATCTGAGAGAGGAGAGGAGAGCGCACCTGCTAGAGGCGCCGGTTGCCGAAGAGGAGCTCTGTCGGCTTCCTCTGCGCCGGAGAGGAGCACCGTCGCGCGTGAAGGAGGGAGCGCCGAATCGCCGCCTCACCAGTCGCTCGGAGGAGGTGGCGCGGAGGAGGGAGTGCGTCAGGTCACCGCCTCGTCGGTCGCCGCCTCTGCGCACGCCGCACGGTCCCTCTCAACTACGCATGGGAGACAAGGCACAGCAGGCTTCCTCAGCTTAGGTATCTTCTGCCATGGGCTTGGCTAGGAACAGTGGTTTTGGCCGTGGGCTGGGCTTCTTTCCGGGGCGTATCGGTGTATCGGAAATGCATTTAATTTTTTTTAAAAAAATAAAAAGAATACCGATACTTCCCGATACGTATCGGGACCGTATCCGTACCTGATACGTATCGGGATACCGGTACGCGACCTGGGAGGCGTATCGGCGCATCAGAGCTTGTCAGTTTCTGCATGCGATTCTTTCAGCCAAGGAAAGGATAGTATTATTTGTTGGACAATGCTACTGTTCCTATATCTGATTTTAAATTGGACGGCACTCTCGTCCACTCACTCCTGACTACTTTTGCTCTTATCCCTATCGCTCTCTTCGCTTCTCCCCATCTCTCTCTTCGCTTCTTCGCTCGTGATGAGCTCTTATCCCCATCGCTCACCTCCGCCCAGACCGACTCCCTCCGCATCACCACTGTCGTGCTCTCCCGCTTCGCCCAGGGCCACCCCTCCCTCGCCAACTCACCGTCTCCCACCACCCCGCCCGCCCCCTCCACCACAGCGTCCTCCCTCTCGCCCCCACGCCTCCCTCAACACCACCACCATTGCCGCCACACTGCTTCGATGAGGGCTCAGGTGGAGTCTGACTTTCGTGACGGCCTGTCTCCTCTACGTCGACCTCCCCTCCCGTCGCGTGGACTCCCTCCCTCGTGTCTCCTCCCCTCCCTTGCGAGGTGGTCGTCGAAGCAGAGCAACAGAGCCGGAGGGCCATCAGATCCGCCGCTGCCGTCGCTCGACCTATTCGTCGCACACACCCCCCCTTTGATATGTTGCGCCCATGTAAAATAATGTTGCAACTGTGGAAAAAAATATTGCGACATGATGAAAAAAATGTTGCACACGAGGGGGGGAATGTTGCATATGAATTCTGAGATGTTGCATCTTTTTTTATATGTTGGCGTCCTCCAAATGTTTGTGTGTTTGATTCTGGGAATGTTTGTGTTGTTTTGATTCTGAGAATGTTTGTTTGATTGATTCTGAGATAATGTTGCATGTGATTTTTTTGATATGTTGCGACAGTTGAAAAATAATGTTGCACCGTGCTTTCCTCGGTGTTGCATCAGGACCGTACGATAGGAGACTTTCTATCGTGCGTCCGAGATGTTAGGGCTGAAAAAAAGCTCATAGCTCGCGAACCGACTCGGCTCGCAACGAACTCAAGCCAACTCGGACTCGTGTTTTTACGAGCGGAACCGAGTCCTGTCCCTAGCTCGTAAAAAAAGAAGCCGAGTTCAAGCCGCTCCTAAGATCGTTTGACTCGGGCGCCCACAAAGGCCTAGTCCAGCCCAGCGTCAGCGCCCCTGGCCCTTGCGAGCCTGCGGCCTTGCCCCCTTGCCTAGACACCAGTCTCTACTCCCGAGTCTCCACTATCCAATCCTCTCCAAATCCAATCCCCAATCCTCTGGAAGTCCCGTCCACCGCGCCGCGCCGCTCCCCTCATGCTTCCCCGTGCCTCCGCGCCGCCGCCCGTCCACCCCGCCCTCGTGCTCCCTCGTCCGCCCTGGATCTCTGGCGCTTTGGGTTTTGGATTTTGAAGGCTTGGATTTGGGGTTTTGGATCCGGGAGTTCCCGTGGTTCCGAACTTTCGTTTCATGTATACGGACGTGTTGCCCGGAGACGAAGAGCTCGTCGACGTAGGCTCCTCGACAACCGAGTTGTTCCAGAATTTGCTTGCGGCAGCAGACGGGTACGACTTGGGGAGATTGAAGCTCAGGTGCGCCCAGAAGTTATGGGAGACCGTATCGGTGGAGACGGTCGCGACAACTTTAGGTTGCGCCGACATACACAACTGCCCGGAGCTTAAGAAGATGTGCCTCGACTTCTTCATGGCGGAGAACTTCAAGAGGGCAGTGGTAACCGAGGGGTACTTGCGGCTGATGCAGAGCTCCCCGTCAGTTATTGGTGAGATAAGAGCGCGGCTTGAGACTTGACGCATGTGTAATTAATAGTGATTTTGTTCACGCGCCACTCGTCTTAGCGATTTTGTTCTGTAAATTCCATTCTGCAAGGTGCGTGATTACATACGTCCGTGCGAATTATAGCACCTTGCCCTGTTTTTTTGGTAGTGAACTGTTCTTCAATCTTGATACGCCGAAAGCCATACAATGCAAATTCATGGCGACATGTATGTGTATCAGCACTTTGCTTTGTGGCAACGCCCAAAACGTTGGCACGGAGCAGGGGGCTAACGCCTAAGGACGCTTAGAGTGTAGAATCGGCCCTCCGACGAAGTGGATGTCGGCCCGGATACAAACGTAAAAGGCCCAGCCCACTTGAACAGGCGGCACAGGCAGAAAACCCCGGCAAGCCGTCAGCAGCTCGCGAAGCCGTCGTCCACCTCGGCGGGGCCGCGAGACGTGAGGTAGGGCACGGTGAGGCGTCGACGGTGAGGAACCATGTTTCAAACCTGACGATGACACCGTCCTCGATCATGGCAAAACTGGTGTTAAGATCCCAGTATTGTAAGACTTCGTGTAAGACTCTGTTTTTGGCCGGACCTTTCTGGGTCTCCGGTCTAAAAAAGTCTGCAAGTTTGGCCAATCTGATTTGGCGCTTATATGGATATACAAATACAACAGCACTTGATGCCGATTCCGGTTCTGAAGTCTTCTGCTTGTTGACTTGTGAATATGGAGTACATTAAAGCAGGCTTAGGGTTGTCGAAGTCTAGTAGGCCGGTATGCCTAGCTTAACTAACTTATATTGTAGAGAGATCAAGTCTCTGAATTTGTGTTTGGAAAGCTACACCTGTATTTGCCGAATGCCTTTCTCTAAGTGCAGATTCGCCAACTGTCAACTCCTACAATCCAAACCTTAAAATTTTGGCATGATACACAACCCAATACGTCAAATCTTAAAACTGATCCAGGTGCCTCGTAGCAGAGCAAAACTACTGATAACCAGTCAGAGTTCACATGATAACATGATGAAATTCACATTTAGTCACCACCAGGTTAGGTTAGTAGTACTTTAAGAGGCACAGATATTTAGTCTTCTCACCGAATGATGCACGGACCAAAGCACCAAAAATAGGCACAACATCCACTCTCTATTTCAAGGTACACAGATAGTCGTCAGCCACTCGTTAACTCACTTATATACCATGACAAACAGACGCAACCGCAACAGTCATGTTTAACGATTTGACACCCAGACAGATGAAAAGGCTACATTTCATCTTTCCTGTGAACCTTATCGGCCGGAGTAGTATGCAGGAACAAACTGCTACTGCTACTGCTACTGTCATTCGCCTCTCGATCGATCTGATCACATCACCTAGGCAGGCGGGCAGGCAGGAACAAAGGAATATCACTGATTGCCGCGCCCTATGTATGCGGGCACTGTTTGCGCCTTGCCCCCAAGGGAGAAATTATGCCAAACGACACACACACGCGGCTGCAGCAAGCAACATCTCTCTCGGATTGGCGGATGAGAGAATAACGAGAGGATCAGCTTGGCAGACGACGAGATGGGTCACGGACCAGACGACAGGCGATCGAGATGAATGGCCAGTGCCGGTCGATCGACCGGCGTGCGTCGCCTCGTCCGATTGGCTGTCTGGCTGCCAGTCCGCCAGATCTGAACTCGATCGCCTTCTCATCTGCACACAAGCTAGCGTTTTACTTGCTGGAAACTACCTGCCATTAATTGCAGCTACGTGCATGGTGTATGCATGAGCCGGTGCGAGTTTGTTCGGACGCGCGGAAGAGGCTTCCATGCGGCCCATCGAACATGGTGATGCTTTACCTCCGTGCCAACCTGTCCGTGTTTTTTTGCTCCATGACGAGCCAAAGGCTTGTCGGTTTCTGAATGCGATTCTTTCGGCCAGGAAAGGATAGGATTATTTGTTGGACAATGCTACTGTTCCTACGTCTGATTATATATAAAAAATCGGACGACACTCTCATCCACTCACTCCTGACTACTTCTACTCTTATTCCCATCGCTCTCTTCGCTTCTCCCCATCACTCTCTTCGCTTCTTCGCTTGTGATGAGTTCTTATCCCCATCGCTCGCCTTCGTCCACACCAACTCCCTCCGCATCACCGCTGCCATGCCCTCCTGCTTCTTCCAGGGCCACCCCTCCCTCACTGACTCGCCGTCTCCCACCACACCGTGCCCCGTCCTCCTCACCACCACTGTGCCGCCTACACTCGCGCCCACGCCGCCCACTATAACATCCCAATTTTCTCAGCCTTTTTGAAAAGTTTCAAAATAAAAATAATCATTCAGTTTTGTTGAAGTTCTAAAGCTTAACTTGATATTTTGGAATTAAAAGTGTTTAAAATAACTAAATCAAACTTTAATTAATTCGAGTTTGGTTTGTTTTGAGTTTGTTGGAGTTCTCTGGTGTTGAAATTTTCTTCCTCTGTTAGCTCCGTGTTTCCCTCGGCTCAGCTTTTCTACTTTAGACCCCCCCCTTCCTTTGGACCTTCCCTTAGGTCCAGACTTTCTTTTCGTTTAGACCTCCCCTTAGGTCCAGACTCCCCTTTCGTTTGAACCTCTCCTTAGATCCAGACCTCCCTCCCGTTTGGACCTTTCCTTAGGTCCAGACCTCCCTTTCGTTTGGACCTCCCCCCTCTGTCTAAACCTCCCTTTTGGTTTAAACCTTCCTCTCATTTGGACCTCCCCCCCTCAGTCTCAGACCTTCGGGTGGTCTTGGCGACCTCCGGGTGGTCCTAGAGCTGGTCGCGACCTCTTCCCTTGGGTCACGATCTCTTCCCCCTTTTGTCGCGACCTCTCTTTGGTCACGACCTCTTCCACCTTTTGTCGCGACCTCCACTTGGGTCACGACCACCCCTTGGGTCACGACCTCCCCCTGGGCACCACCTCATCTTTGGTCACGACCTCTCTTTTGACTAGCCCCCTGTCAGTCCTGCTCACCTTCTCCTTCCTCTCGTCGCATCACTGCTGACACGAAGGTCCTAGCGCATTAAATGCTATTGTGTCGCATTAAATGCTGCCACTTTTTGCAGTATCCGTTCCCCCTCTTGTCTCCTCCCCTAACTGCCCCCATCTCCTCCTTCACCTACCCTTGAACACACGTGAGCCCCTGAGTCTCTCAGTGACTCTCCCAGGCTATAAAAGCCTGAGCAGCCCCCGCTTATCACCTTTCCCTCACCTCAACTCTCTTGCTCTCGCCCAGCTTCACCGTGCTTAAAGTTTAGCCACCGTCCGCTGGAGCCTGCGCCGTCGCATCCTCCTCAGGACCTCCTCCTCGGGACCTCCTCAGGACCTCCTCCTTAGGACCTCCCACGACCTTAGTTGGACCTCCTCCCAAGAGCCCGTTCCTAATTCATCTATTTCAGTGCCTTTCTTTTAGTTCTAGTTTGGTAGTTTTTGGTTTTTAGTTTGATTTGTTGTATTTATTTGGTTCCGTTCGTACGTGTAGATTCTGACTTCTCTGAAGAGTTCTTGGACCCGGCGACCTCAACCGAAACATCTCATCTCTTCATCGAAGGCAAGTCGTAGACATTTGATCATGTTGAACCTAGTTTGCGAAATTATATTGTTTTATATCAACATGCATGGTTAATTGTATAAAAATGGTTTGGGAATTAGCTAAACACCTACTCGACAGTATGACTCCGTGAACACTTGTGATTGACATGTTGACATGTACCTTTGGACCACCATTGGTTGGGTAATCTTAGTTGGACCTCTTTATTGTAATACCAACATGGGTGCATATATTGCTCAGTCCTGCTTTAGTTATGCAACGTCTCTCGATCACTTGATTCAATGATGATAAATTTGACTTAATGATATATGAAATTGTGGTGTGATACCACTGATGTGCAACTGTGGTGCGAGATCACGGTTGTGTCATTTATGGTGTGATGCTGCTGTTAATAAAATTTGTTGTGTCATGACCAGGGTGGTCATTTGGCCAGGTTGAACCCAAAAATGATTTATGCTCGGGCGAGGGTGGTCGGTGGCAAGGCGGGATGCGCGAGGCAAGGTGCGGGAGGCACTGAGGTGCGAGAGGCACTGAGGTGCGCGAGGTACATGGGATGCAGAAAGCCTCGCCTGAGCAGCCACTAAGGACTTAACCTTGTAAGCCAATGATCCGAGCCATACCATGCAACCATATGTCCAGGATAGGGTGGACCTGGCCAACTAATTAGTGATGTTTTGATTTGGTTCTGTTGTGGCTGTTGAATTGGCACAAGAGGGGGCCAGGAATGGTGAAACCTTAGCGAACAGAATTGAGTAAAAAACATAGCTTTGTAAAGGTCTTGTCACGTGCTCTAGACTACTTACCAAAGGTAGTGAGCAGGGGCATCGATGGGTGCCCAACCAACTAGAGAAATCGTGTCTTTTGGGTAAAGTTGTACAACCTCTGTAGAGTAAAAATCTATTCGAATAGTCGTGTCCCCGGTTATGGACATGCCTGGTGATTTCACGCAAGGGGTAAACTTTATCAAAATGTTGGTCTTGGTTGGTTCTAAGAGGTCACGAGTGGTCTGGGCAGTGGCCAGGATGGTCATGAGTTGTTTTCAAAGAACTAGTTTACTTATGTATTAATCTTTCAACTTGTGCTTTGCAATCTACTTACTGTATTTTCATTCAATATTGCTTTCTGCAAAGTAACCATAAAGCTGTCCTTGTTGAGCCTGGTATGAATACTAATTGCACATATTTCCCTACGGCTTGCTAAGTATATTCAAAGTACTCATGGCTTTGTGCCGTCTGGTTAATCAGTAGTTGAAGACCACCCGGGGACCTCCGACCTCTTCGAAGAGGAGGTCTTCGAAGACCAGGCGTGCTAGGGGACGTCCTCCACTCGATTGCATGTGGGCATGTCGGGCGGTTTCCACGTGTGTTTTGGTTTTTCGCTGTGTTGTAGCCCAGCGTGGCAACTCTGTAACAACCTTGACCATAAGGTCTTTTGCTCCTATTAATATTAATTCGTCTGCTTCTTCTTTTGGTTTGTTGTATGGCTGTGATCACATCGTTGTTGAAACTGTGCGGACTAGCTACTGATCTTGGGACTGGTCCAGAATGCACAGTGGGTCCCGGGGCTTTCTACCTGGGGTGTGACACCTGCCCTCTCCACCACAAAGATCCTCCTCCTCCCGCCCCCACGCCCTCAAGACTACCAACATTGCCGCAAAGATGCCGATGAGGGCTCATAAAGTCTGGCGCCCTCCGTGCCAGCCTCCCTTCCCGTCGCGCGGACTCCTTCCCTCGTGTCTCCTCCCCTCCCTTGCGAGGTGGTCGCCGGAGCAAAGCAACAGAGCCGGAGGGCCGTCAGATCCGCCGCCGCCACCCGATCTATTCGTCGCACACGCCGCCCCCCCCCCTTTGATATGTTGTGCTCCTGTAAAAAAATGTTGCAATCGTGAAAAAAAAATATCGCGTCACAATGAAAAAAATGCTGCACATGAGGGGAAAAAAATGTTGCATACGAATTCTGAGATGTTTCATCTTTTTTTTTTGATATGTTGGTGTCCTCCATATGTTTGAGTGTGTTTGATTCTGAGATTGTTTGTGTTGATTCTGAGAATGTTTGTTTGATTGATTCCGAGATTCTAAGATGATGTTGTATGTGATTTTTTTTGATATGTTGTGACAGTTGAAAAATAATGTTTCACCGTACTTTTCTCGGTGTTGCATCGGAACCGTACGATGGGCCCACTTATCTTCCGCGAGAACTGATGATCCTCCTCGAGACCGAATAAGACATGATGCAGATGAGCTCAACAATCAATCGACACGTACGGCCCAAGACCTGATTCGCCCGCAACCGTCTGGAGGCACGCACAGTGTGGCGACCCAACCCTAGGGCACCCGAGAGGGCCTCCCAGGATCTCCTAGGACGTCCCTTAGGACCTCCCAGGAGGTCCGGTGGCACCTCCCGAGGCTCGGGTAGGATCTGCCCGCGGCAGCACCAATTGAGGCCTTGGTAGGACCTCTCATGATTACCACCGAGGGAAGTGGGAGTCACGGGGAGATCCCTCACTGCCACGGCCAACTCCGGGGGAGGTCGAAAGACCTAACCTGGGGAGGTCGTGAGACTTGAGAGATCACTCTGTGATTCCCAGCGTGATCTGAGCTAGTCCCAAGGATCTCAAGCTAGCTCTTCACAGCATACAAGAATGGTAACATCCACAACATAAACTTTATTTACAACATAACAAAGGAGTTGTTTACAAAAGGTGGCCTTGGGCCAAAAGCAAGCTTACAAAAGAGCGGAAACAGACGTCCATCCACTATACCACAGGCAAAATGGCTGGAGGGCACAACCTACATGTCCTGGTCCTCTTCTTCACTGCTGTTGTCTTCTCCTGATAAGATTTTGCATTGAGCAAGAGTGAGCACTACCATTGTGCTCGCAAGTCACACCCGTGGGTTAAAAAAAATGACATGCATACATGGATATACAACAGAGGGCATAATATGGTTGCTTTGCATAAAGCCAAGTTTCTTTCAATTACAATTACTAAGTTCCAAAGCGTGTTTTTAATAGATAAAATCCATTTCAAAAATTTGATTTTCAGGTTGGATAGCATTCATCAATAAATTGGTGAAGGATACCTCCGTCACAAGGCTCCTCGCCTAAAACCCATGGGATAGAAATCCCAAAACAGTTGTTAAACACTTTTAGAAACCCAAATTCAACATCTAACTCGAGTGGCATTGCAAGATGTCCATGACCGTGGACACGGCTATTCAATAGATTTACACTCGATCGAGGATGTGCACTTTACCCACACGACATGAATTCCTCTAGTTTATCCCAAGATCCGTCGATGCCACCTCTCACTACCAAAGGTAAGAGGTCTAGAGTTCATGACAAAGCCTTTAAAATGCATTGTCCCACCACACCTCTCCTTGCTAAGGTTTCGCCTCCTTTGGATTCACTCATGAGATCTGGGCCCCTCTTGCACCAGTGGGAACATAGGTCATAAGGACCCCGGCCATAGAAGACCTCCCACTCCTCCAACTGGATCAATCATGGTGGAAGTTCTCGCAAATCACTTAGCTATGTCCCACACCCCATACTGGAGACATGTGGTTGCACGGTTTTGGCATAGCCCATCATAGGCCTAGCATTGGCGGCTCAAAGACCAGTCCTCAACTGACTTGGGCGACAAACACAAACCCATGGACCTCCACCTTAGCCAGGATAGAGTCCGTGCATAAACCTTGCACCAACCAAGCAACCAATTCGCCCAAGTCTAAATCAATTTCCATTTTCTTTGCTTCCCCAGCAATAATTTCACACCCCCATGACATCCCAATGCCAGGGTCAAAACATTTTAAACAATATTTGGTCATGAAGGTAAAGATTTCCCAAAACAAGTACTTTTGGTCTAAGCAATACTAAGCATTTGGTTTTTCAATTGCTCCTGGTTCACACTAATGCATCAACCAGGTTTTTGTCTAAGGTGGCAACAGATTGGGTTCAATGTCAAGTTGGCCATATGAAGGAATTAGGCATAGCTATGTGTTTAAAGACAGGTGTTAAAATATCTTGATAGAAATAGGCATGCATTATCCTTGGAAACAGAACATAAATAGATTGAAATAATGGGTGCAATATGTTCAAGAGCATGACTTGCCTTGCTCACTGTCTTGAGAGTCTTCTTCTTCAGTGCTCTCACGCCTCCTCGGTGCCTTCACGCCTATATCTGAGAGAAAAGAAGACAACTCAAACCACATTCCAAATAAAGAGCCAAAAGAACTCTGAAAGAAACTCCAAAACTCAACAAATGAAGCAACTTATAATCAAAGTAGGATCTTTGGGAGAGGTCCCAACTTCTCGGGAGAGGTCAAGCGGGAAGGTCTTCACAAAAAACCGAGGGCGGCTTTAGCAAAGGACCAAGATGATAATGCTTGGGTGAAGTCCAAGAGGTGATTGCTATACAAGAACCATAGAGTTCCACCGAAAATCCAAAGGAAGAGGTCCCAAATGGACATAACCTTTTATGGTGGTGATAGGAGCAAGAACATATCAATGCACAAGGAAGCTTACCACTATAAGGAAGAGATGGCAAGTGAAGGGGAGGTCGAAGGCGATCAAGGTTGAGGTCAACGCCAAGCTCCATCGGGGCCTCCAATGGCTAAAATGCGATGAGGGAGGTGCTCTGAGGGATGCTCTCGGCAGAAGGGCTCTCGAGGAGCCACCGAACGTGAGTCAAATGTAGAGTGTGGGAAAAAAGGTGGCAAGGAAGGCTCCTCGACTAGTTATAGTCAAAAGAAAGTGAAAAGACCACACAATGCGTACATGATTTGGTGAGCATGTGAGATGGGCAAAAGGTACAGGGGTGTCAAAGAAAAATAATAAAGGACATAGTGTCTTTATTACGGAGGAGACTAGAAAAGACACCAATAGTGCCCCAGAATGACCCCATACAATAGAAACAGCCACTTGCTTGGCTGCATTTAATGCGACAATACATGCATTAAATGCTCATGGTACTAGTGTGGCGGGGGAAACATAAAATAGGTAAGCCTGGCAGGTGGGACTAGTCAAATCTAGAGACAGTTGGGTCAAAGGGGAAGGTCCTGACAGTTGGATCTCCAAAGAGGAGGTCCAACGGCCAAGATTGAATGCTAACGGGGAGGTCCGCTCAGTAAGAGGGAAACCTCACCCGCACTGGAGGTCTAGAGCCGTAGGATCAAATCCAGACGGGAGGTTTGAACGGTTAGGATCTCCAAGAGGAGGTCCTAACGATCAGGTCTGTCAACGAAAGGAGGTCTGGACGGTTAAGATCTCCTATGGGGAGGTCTTGACGGTCCAGATGTTCAAAGAGGAGGTCTGGGCTGTTAAGATCTCAAGGGGGAGGTCTTAACGGTCCAGATTTACAGAGGAGGTCTGGACATGGGGAGGTCCAGACATACATGGAGGAGGTCTACGCGACAAGAGGTTCTAACAACCAAGATCATATCAAGGGAGGTCCTGGCTGAGGGGATCCTTGTAAAAAGGAGGTCCTGACTGGTAGGATCTCACCAACGGGGAGGTTGTGGATATCATGAGGACTTTGTGGATGTTATGGGGACATGCTCATGATCTTAGGTGATGAAACAATTGGCAATTGCTTTCAGAGTTTGTTGAATTCTGGAGTTTTCACAAAGTGTCGGAAATCGGTAGTACTAAGGCATTGAAGTCATGCAGTACTACCGTAGGCCTGTTCGACCAAGAAGTTTGTTGATGAGAGAACCGCGATCGTGATACCGGATTTTGTGTGGCGGTTGAAGAATTCCCAAAGGCATGTTTTGGAGACTTTGGTTTTCTCCTGGAGCGGTAGTATCGCTTGGGTAGTGGCGGTTGTACCGTGACTCGGTAGCACCGATTGTGACATGGCGGTTGCAAAATTCCAGAGTAGGTGTCTTGCCATAGCTTTCACTAGCATGCTTTACTTTTGACTGTGTATATAATGGGTGATATGCTATGTGCTTGTTTGCTTGCTCCTATGCCTTGTTGTGGATTAAGGATAGTTTGAGCTTTATCATGTCTTGGATAGCATGTGTTGCAATTGATTTGTTTATCTTCATGCTCATATCTTAAATTGTTGATTATACGCTGTTATAAGTTTTGGATCATTTGCTGCTATCCTTGCTAGTCATGTGTCTTGGTACTGAATTTCCTAGATATTGTTTCACTAACCCAGTACCAAGGCATAGACTTTTTCTGCTCTCAGAGTGTAGTCTTTCACCGAGAAGAAGAACATGTGGTCCAACAAGTGGTATCACCTCAAGTTGTTGGTTCTTCTTCATTGGTGCCTTCAATGATGACTATCACTTTTTGGAGACGAAGGAATTTGAGATGAGGATGATGGGTGGCGCAACTACCTTCGAAGCTTCAAGGAATGGATCTTCGTCCATCATGACTACATCTCACCGCCAAGCAGGTGTGACTCGTGTTCGAGCTTCTATACCTATATTTGTGTATGGTATCCCTAGTCTACCTTGCATTGCATCCGGTTCGTGGTCCTGTTGGGTTTGTTGGGTTCGGGGTAGATAGGAGGCTTTGTTCTAGCACGTGTCCTTTCTAGGCACTCTTCTTATCCCATGTTTTTTAGGATGCACTTCTCTCACAGCCTAAGTCGAGCTTGTCTCCCAATCACTTGTCTTAGCAGGTTTTGAGCTGCCTGTAGGGCTTTTTAGTGTTGGTGTTTCGCTCCCTAGCTTTTCGAGTTGCTTTCCCTAGAGATCGTGTGGTGTTTGAAGTCCTTGTGCTAGTTTTTGTGGAGTCTATAGCACTTTTGGCAGGTTTCCTCACCAAACCTTTTAGACCCATCAAGGTTTGTCACCTTGAGAAGCGAGTTAGGGATAATTTATCCCTATGGGTTGGTTTGAGGGGGAGTCAGTTCTTTTCTGAACTTTTCTTGTTCATCTGAACTTTTTTTTTTGTTCATGTGAACTTTTTTGTGGGTCTTTTCTTATACCTTCTTCAAGTGGTATCTTCTTTGAATCTTTTTGATCTTTGTGATCTTTTTAGGCTTTTAAGTCTTTTGTGCATCTCATTGTATCATACTGCATACATTTGGAAAATCCAAAAAGCTGCATTGTTATATAAGCTTTACCGCTTCTGTCTTTTAATTCGATGAAGCTTTGCTTATTACCCTCTTGAGCTTTAGTATTTCAATTCTTGCTCAAGATTGTGTCTAGTTCTTTGACTTGCTAGAATTATCATGCTTTCACATGTGCAGCAATGTCTTTGCTAATTGAGCTAGCATTTTAATATAACTTGAACTGAAAATTGCAATTTGTGGATCTTTTAGCTAGTTGCACAATTAGTGATCCTTTTGTGACATTGGCCCTGTCAAAATTGCTTTGTTAGCTCTGGAATCTAGAATTGAACATCTTTGAGTTTTCAGTTCATTAAAGAATCTAAAACAAATTTTGTGCAAAATAAAAATGATCTCTTTTGTGCGAAAAAATTGATCTCACCAATTCTTTCTCATGAGACGGCTTGCTATTGTACTAGGCATGAACTCAGGGGGAGTTTTGGATGACCTAGACCACTCTTTTAAGCTTTTGTTGCTTGGGATGGTCGTAGTGAGGCTTGAGATCTAGCACAATGTTAAAAATGCAAATTGTCAAATTGGTTGAAGCTTAGGAAGAGATTGTGGATGGCTCCTAGTCCAGGATCTTCTTTACTGAGATAGACCTTTTATCAACTTGAACATTCATTGCAAATGAGAAACAGTTGAGAATTGGGCTTTTGACAAAAACTTGTGCAAAATGGTTCATTTCATGATTTTTGTCTCCTAGATGGTCTTTGCTAGCTTCTGGATCTCACAATGACATTCTGATATGGCCATTATCACTTTAGGATAACTGTTGTTGAACTTGCTAATTTTGGCGCATTGCTTAATTTAATCCAACAACATGTGATATATTGAGCTCTTTAGCCTAGCTTTGCTTTATATGTCTTAACATGATCTTGCTAGCTTTGTCAGGCTTGTTGTATCTTGAGTAATGGTAGAAATGGTAGCCTGTTCAATTGAGTAATCTCCAAAGCTTCTTTTACTTAAAAATTGAAAATCAAAACAAAAATGAAGCCACCTCATTGCACTTCATGCATGCTCTTTCTTTTGCTTCTTCCTTTCTGTTGCACTTGTTATCTCTGGACGAGAGGAAGGCTTGACTCCTTGATGAATCCATTGTCAAAGGGGGAGAAGTTTTGGCAAAAATGTGAAAAAGAGCTTTTCAGGTTAAGGGGGAGAAGTTCAGGATGTTTTAATTCTGAAAATTTCTCTTGTAAATTGGTGATCATAGTGAGGGGGAGCATTTAAATTGCATTCTTTTGATCTTATTGTCTTTTCTGAATCCGAATTGCAATTCTTGAAGACTCACAATGATCAATGGCCAAATAGAACAATTGTTCTTTCATATAGACCATAAGTGAGATTTTGTCACTTCTCTGGATTTTGAAGCTTTTCTTGCTTCTTTTGCCGTGTCTCATTTGCTGAAACTATTTTGAAGCCAACTTGGTCTTTCTCATTGCATTCTCTTGTATTTGAGCCAAGTTGAGCCTTTGCGTGAAAATATCAAGTATTTTCCTTTTCAAACCATCAAACTTACATTTTTGAGAAATTGCCAATGTGTTCATCAAGGGGGAGATTGTGGATATCATGAGGACTTTGTGGATGTCATGGGGACATGCTCATGATCTTAGGTGATGAAACAATTGGCAATTGCTTTCAGAGTTTGTTGAATTCTCGAGTTTTCACAAGTGTCGTGAAATCGGTAGTACCGCATTGAAGTCATGCAGATTACCGTAGGTCGGTTCGACCGAAAGTTTGTTAGATGTAAATGCGATGCGGTGATACCGGATTTTGTGTGGCGGTTGAAGAATTCGAAGGCATGTTTTGGAGACTTTGGTTTTCTCCCGAGCGGTAGTACCGCTTGGGTAGTGGCGGTTGTACTGTGACTTCGTGAGCACCGACAGACATGGCGGTTGCAAAATTCCAGAGTAGGTGTCTTTGGAGCTCTGGTTTTTTTGAGGAGCTGATGCGACCGTGCTTTGGTTGTTGTTAGTAATCAAGATGGCGAATGACCGCGTGTAGGCGGTATGGATTTTCCAGAGGAGTTGTTTTTGGAGATTTTGGGATTTCTCCAGTTTGCAGATGCGATCGCAGTTGCTTGAGCGGTATGACGCACAATGCAGATACTGGGTGGATACATGGCGGTAGTACCGCTTGTGGAATGAATTGAGCCTAATGTTGTTTCAATTGGAGATTTGATTTTGGGTTAGGTCAAGTTCTTGTTCATCGCTGCATATGTGTTGCATGATGCATGTTTTGAGCTAACGTGGGTCAAGTTGTGAAGAACTTGTTCCGGAGATTCATTTCTTGGTCTATTGTCGCAGCGGTGGCTTGCGTGTCAACGACGGTCAACGGCGAGGAGGATCGGGACTAAGCTTGGAGAGCCGAGGTCCGAACGATCATGGATGCCGGGTGGTCGTGTGACTCAAGCATGGCATGAATGGACGAGGTGGATCGAACCGGCAGTTCGATGCAGCTGGTTGGATCAAGCGGCGCGGGGGTCGGTGCAAGTGCCTTGGAGGTTCCGAAGGGATCCGGACGGGAGAGACTTGACGACATGGAGCCGTTCATCAACCTACACGTGGCGAAGCATGAGATTGCTTCACGATCTGTGGACTCGATTCTTGGAGAAGGATCGAGAAGGGGTATTTTGGTAATTTCACCAAATACCGCCTTGGTGACCTTTTGGCTAAACCGTGGCGCGGGTCGACGCATGGTGAAGCGGTTTAGGTCAATCGATGATGAAGACGGCGCTTTGAGATGCGTGCGTGTGTTAACCCATTGTGTGTTAGGGTTTAATGGGTGCCCTAATGGAATATTCTCTAGGATCTAGCCTCCACTATATAAGGGCTAAGTGCTGGTTGCACTATAGACCCTTTGGCCATTTTGAGAGCCCTATTGTGTGTTTAGGGTTTTGGGGAAGAAAGGATGAGAGGCTAGGGTTTCTAGAGTTGGATTGAGTGTGTGCTCTTGGAGAGAGCTTTGTCCTCCTAGATGGAGTGGCTGTAAACAATCTTTCATCTCCAATCAATCCATCCATGGTTACACAAGATGTGTCTCTTTGCATTCATCCTCTCTATTTGATGATTTTGAGGCTTTTTTTGATCCGCGAGTTTTTGCTTGGTTTTTCCTCTTGATCTTGCTTGCTGGGATGTGTGGGGTATGATCTAAAGCCATCTTGATAATCATCCACCCACGAGCAAGCTTTTGGATCAAGTTTTCGCTTTTGCTTTCGGTTTTTAACCCTCCTTCGGTAAAATGCAAAAGATCAAAACTTTGACGTGGATCTTCTCGATCGTCGCTGAATAGGTTCCCGACATCATTAGAAAGATGTGTTTCAAATTTGGTGGAGTTTGGCCAAGCGGATCAAAAGTTACGCAATTTTTGATTTCGCTTTGTTTGTTTACTATTCATTCGCCGGTTTATCGTTCATGCGAAACGACAAGCCTTTGTTTATCCGGTTGTCGAAACCGGAATGACCAAAGACTGCTCATCCGGCTCAACTAAGATCTTGTTCATCAAGACTGCTTCATTAGGCCGATTTTGTGTTTTTGGTCGTTTCTTTTGGGGATTTGAAGGAGATTCAATTCAAGACTTCCGCTATGCTTATATATATTGATCTTCATAGTTCTCATAGCTATTGGAGTCAATATCATGTTTGAATCTGATCAGCAAAGCGAAAAATAAATAGTGCTCCTATTCACCCCCCCTCTAGTCGCCTTTCCGGTCCTACAGAGGTCCTATCAGTTAGGCTCTCGTGAAAGGAGGTTCCACGGGCTCGAGGAGGTCTTAAGAACTGAGTTGACCAGGGGAGGTCCTGATCGCTAGGATCTCCACAATGGGAGGTCCTGGCGGTGAGGATCTCAACATAGGAGGTCCTAAAAGTTCGGGAGGAAATCTTTGGAGGTCAGGGTTCCTAAGATAAGCGAGTAAGGAGGTCCAATGGATGGGGAGGTCCAAAGGACTTGAATTCTCATCAAAACAAAATAGTTTTATTTTATTTTACAAATTTAAAAGGATTTGGAAAATCAGGATGTTACACACAGTGTCTCACTGTAAGGCAGTGTAAGCCCTTGTTTGGAATGTCGAAATTTCACCGGAATTTAACGTGAACTTTACAGAAATAGCTCTGCACTATACCTTGCTAATAGATCTATGACAAATACAATGTCTAGTCTAGTACAGTTTGCTAAATACATAAGTACTCCTATTGCACTTATGTATGAGAATTCCGGTCCCAGGACTTCCTCTCCCTCTTCTCTAGTTCTGCACGAGTCCTTGTCTTGTAGCAAGGATCTCCCGACCATCGGCACTTTCGAGGGTATGCATTTTTAAAGTCGGACCTTTCTAACACCTTCTAAGTGTAGGTTGACTGATGCACTAATATCCCTTCACGAGCATGTTCAAGTTGTAAGCTTAGACAATATTTGGTTTTACCCAAATCTTTTATTTCGAACTCCGACTCTAAGTAAGAGCTCGTTTTCTTAATACCTTCTAGGGTTCCAATGATGTTCAGATCATCTTCATACACTGATATTATACAAAATCCATCTTGGGATCGTCGTATAAATAGGGATTATTCTACGGGAGGCGGTGCCAACGACTTGGCAGGCAGTCTTTGCTAGCGAGGTGGCGGTGCTTAAGCGGCATGGACAAGACGCCTGCGGCCGCACTTTCAAAGAGTGATGGGCGAGGCGGTGCTTTAGACCACGTGGTAGCGTTTTGGCGTCTTGGCCGACGACGTTCATGTCGAGCCCGAGCCTTGGGCAAGCAGTGTGCTCAAGGGGAGGCACGACCGCAAGGGCATGGCGAGGAGGCGAGGCCTTGTGGGCGGTTTGGTAGGCGATGAGGAGCGTCCGTCTGGCTGGCGGCGTGTAGGGCCGACGTCTAGTGGTGGCGCGCCCGCGCTTGGCGGTGTCGGTCGATGGCGGCTCCAGGCTGGCGGCAGCTCCATGTCAGCGGTGATGGCGGTGCCCCCACATGCGGGTGGTTGGCGTCTGGTGGGGCGGCACCAGCTTCATGCCGATCTTGGTTTCGAATGGCGATCACAGAAGTCGAGACGAGCAGCGTCTGGCGCTTTGTGGCCATGATTTTTTTGTACTATTCATGTGATATGTGTACTGTTCATTCGAGTACTATAATTCATGCAATTATCGATCGCGGTAGACTAGAACGAATTTGCAATTTTCAATCTACGGTACAATCGACATCCACTTTTCCATACAATCTACAGATCGACATTGTGCCGGTGACTTCAAGTCAACTCGCGGTAGATTAGAGCGGATTTGTACCATAGTATACAATCTAGAAAGCCAAATTTACAGAATTAAAAAGCAATCTAGAAAAAACGATTCGATCTATGAGTGTCGTTCTTTGACGGTTACCTTTCGATCCGAGTAGAGTCGATCGTGCTGATAACGTGTTAAGGAACCATCGCTGGCGAGTCTAGTCTGAGCGATTACCTCATAGACAAGCATAGAATCGCTTAGAACAATGCAAGAACACAAGTACAGAATAGTAGATTGAACATAGAGATATAAAGAGCTTCTTGTTTTTCTTTATTCCTTCATCAATCAATCAGTTTTTATAATAACTAGTACCCCTATTAATAATCTAGAGACCCTACTAATGTTTGGGATAGGGAGCCTATACATGAGCCAGCTTCTGGACCAAGCTCATATTTTCCCAACACAAATGAGTCCCCTGTGAGATGCGCAATAACACCTGTAATCTTTTTTACGGCCGTGATATATCAAGATCGATCCCCGTAAGACCGAACACTTTGCATGTACGCACCGCTCTCCCTACATGAATACGTACGTATGTACGTATAGCTAGGCAGGCATAGCCTCTCACTGCCTCCGCTGTAAATCACTCCAATTTGCAACGGAGATGCAAATTAACTTCCCATCCAAAAGTTAATTAGGTCTCTCGCGTCCTTCATGATGCGTAATGTTGGCTCCTTCACCTTTAACCCGAGGCCCTAACTCTCAATTAAGCGCTTGCTTTCGTACGTGCTAGTTGCGTTGCCGCGGGATTAATTCTGCTTCCGGGGACAAGACTAGGAGGTATCGCGGCCGGTACGCAGGTTAATTGGCTACGGCACGAATTGTTTTCGTCTACTAGTAGCCATGCACGCGCATGCATGTCCTTCTACCTATAGTGCAGTACTGTACGAGTACTTCGCTGCTAGGCGATGCGCTAGCATCCTAGGCTCCCGTGTGCTTCTTCTACCGTCCTATTTGCCAAGTGTACGGCTCAGATGTGGATGGATCGTGGATCCGGTAGTTACGGGAGTAATCATATGTACATGGTGTACGTACGTGCCCCTTGTCCTCCGGCAATCCTCGACCCGTTTGATCGGAGCCCGGACGGTCCAGATCGAGGCGAGCGAGAAATCGGGCCGTACAGCTGTCTTTCAAGACCATGAATTTCCCCACCCACTTCAGTCTCGGTTTACCTTACGATCAAATCAACTACTCCTGCTTGCTCGAGCTGTTTTTGCGTTTTTGACACACGAGCTGAGCAATGTATGGTCGTGTAGATGTAGTGAGGTTATTCAGCTGTTGTCATTTTCACACATCCTAGACAGATTAGTTATTCATCTCTCAGCATGAAAATCTTACTGATAGGGTAATTTGTATTCTTCTTCTATCTATGCAGCTTAACTAACAGCTGACGAGGCTGTAACGGCGTGTGTTAAACTGTATTACCCGCCATACATAGCAGCTATATACTGCCAAAGGCACATCGGAGTACACACTTTACTCGGATTCCGAGGCGCCACCTTTCCTCATGCATAGTAGAAGGTATCTTATCTTTTCTTTCCCCAACAGACAGAGATGGGTGTGGATTTAGATATTTGCTCCACATCATGATGCATGTAGAGAGAGAGAGAGAGAGAGAGAGAGAGCCACACACAACAACTTTGGAGGACTAGTACGAAGACATCAAACTAACATAGGATGGTGGGGGAAGAGAAGGGAGGAGAAGCAGCAGTTGCCAGCCTTTCTAGCCAGCTGCAGGCTTTTGGTATAGTTTCACTCCTGCTCTGCTAGCAGAGGAGATCATCCTAGATGGGAGTGTGGCATGGCATCCAATGTATTGCGTGCCTTTGGCGCCTTCTTCTTTTGTGCAGTTGTGCCCAAAAAGCTTCAGTGGTCAAAAGGCTAAAAAAAGAGAGGGAGGGAGGAACATGGCATTGCTTGAGTATCAAGATATGGACCTGTGCCACTCACTGGACAGAGCAAGTGGGATCACCTCTCATGAGTGTTGCTTCAGCTGTAAGATGGGGGGAAAGGCACTTGCTACATCTTGCGGAAAGTACAAACATTACTGATAGCTGCACTGGCAGAGATGGTGAAAATGTTTTGGGAGGCAAACAAATTAGTACTAATTACTAGTATTACCTGTTTTTTCTTCTTGTAATACATTGGTAGCATTTCAACTTTGTACTATAACAGTGTGCATTTTGCTTTTCCCACTGCTTCAGTGATCTGAGTGCTTGGCTTCACTTTCCACCCAATCTGTCCTGGCACAGCACAAAAGTACCAGTCCTAGAAGGCTAGAACACTGATGCTGTGATGCAGCTTGTGTGCTCTGCAATTTTTTTTATATTTTAAAAGAAATAGAAGGGGGGAAATTTGTGGGAGTGGGTCCCTGTGACTGAGCAATGGCAAGGTGCAGCTAACTCTCACACAGAGCTGCCTGTTTGTTCCCTTCTAGATCTGCCACTTTGGTCATCCATATGCAGGCAACTCACTCCTGCCGCTGTGATGTGGATCTACTCATGTCAGTTCACTACACCCTGAGAAAGGCAAATGCAGGATCTGATGCCAGTCCCATATGCATCTCTGTTGGCACTTTGCAGGAACAAACCCTGAAAAAACATGTACTAAACGCGAAATTTGGCCTCCTAATTCATAAGAAAAAAAAAAGTACTGCAATACATTATTATTTTTCCATAAAATTGTGTAGTACTGGCTGGGACTGATACATAGGCACCATAAGCTACAACCCGTGCATTGCGCCCAAATATTAGTAGACATATTCATAAAAATGTTGCTCGTACGCGCAGCAATGGTTCTTTCTCCGAGCTAGTATTTCATAATGTCTCTACAGTGGCTAGTATTCCAGGCACCAAAATAAATCGTATTGCATGTACAAGATCTTCTAGCATCACAGGGTTCCCTTTATATATTTTGTTCCCTTCCGTTGTGCCTACGTACAAGTGTATAAACATGCAAAGATACCTTGGCCAACTACTGGCTATATCTTGGAAGGGTGAGTGGCTGGCTGGTAGTGGTTGGGTAAAGTGGCCACATTTGGATCTACACTGGCTGTCTTATCCAAATTTTTTTTATTGGGGTGAAGGAATCATATGGGGGTGGTTACTGTACAATTCCCTCCTTTTTAATGCTGCATTGGATGCAAAAGTAAGCCTAAAGGGAAAGATAAACAACCAGCTCAGCTGCTCTCGGATCCAAACCTGCTGATAAATTACTCTTTAAAAAAAAGAGAAAGAATTGGTTAGTTATCTTGGTGCAAATTCAGATCCAAAACTGTGGCTGTACCTCCAATGATGCAAAATATTTTTCCCCCTTTTTTGAGGGCTGATGCAAAAAGAAGGTGGAAAGCATTTCTACTAAAAATGCAGCAGTGGTAATCAGCAATTATCCTGTACTTTTCTGGTTGGGTTTACATGTCAGTGACCAGGCTGATAATTAGAGCAGACAACTTAAATGATGCTATTATTAAGCAACATGCCACATTTGTGTTTTTACACCGTATGATCTGATACCTAAACAGATCGAGCTACGGTAAACTAGTAGTAATATCAATATGCGGTGTCAGAGGGAGATGAACTGTGTGCGCCAAGTAGCGAGATTGCGTTTGTCAGCGAGAATGTAGGGGCGGGCCTGAACAGAAGCCAAGGACATTAGGTAGGAGTAGAAATCTCGTCTCCAATATATTTACTGCCTCACCTGGTACGTACGTAAGTACCTTGTATTTTTATTACTCGCACGCTAGTAGTAACGGATCAAGAGAGTTACTAGTTGTCTACAGAGATTTTTACTGCTAGTTTTTACTGCTGTAACGTTCGATTCGTGCAATGGAAAGAGAGGTCAACGAGGCATTATCGCATTGTCCCCAAGAATCCCAGGTTATACTAAAGCATACTGCTCTGTAGTTGGGTGTGCGCCGTCCTAGCTACTTACCGTTTGACTTTGCCACTCTGACATTTATCGCCTCTTTTATTATGATTAGTGGCGCAACTAAATCCCTGCAGACCCGCAGTAACCGCAGTTGATAGTTCATTATTAGCAGCTTAGGACGCTCTGTTATGGTGACCTGCCGTTCCTATCCCCTTTTCTCGTGTTCTGCTCACCTACTCTTGATACGGAGCCGGCTGCTCGGGTCCAGTCGGTGCAAAATTTTTAATAGTATTTTTTAAAAAGATAATAACAAAAATAAATAGTCATTTTTTTTACAAAACTAGATATCCGTCGCCATTTGAAATGACGATAGGTTCCTGTCGTTATTTCAACTGGCGGCAGAGACTTATCACCAAAGAGAACAGTGATGAGGTTTCTGTCGTCAATTCAAATTGTGACAGGAGGGTCCCGTCATTTTTATTTATTTACGTGTAGTCGAATTTTTAATTTGTTTAATTTTGTTTTTAAAAATTGGTAATATGTTAAAGTGTCTGCGTAGTTCGGAATGCAAAATCGGAGAAGGCAATATAATGTGAAGTAGAGAATGGACAAAATATTTGGGTATAGGGTTCCCACGCGCGATGTTGTCCTAATATTTGGGAAAAAGAGATGTAATTTGTTGCATAAGATATGTGGACCATTTGGCACGAAAGATGAAATTTTAATGCACAAGTTCATTGTCATTTTGACCTTTATTTTTATGTTGTTCTCTGCCTTGTTACGCCAAAAATTGAATGTCAAAAGAGAACGAGATTTGAAGTCAGCTTTACAACACAGTTGCGAATTGAAATAGACTTTATAATAAAGTTGCGGATTACACGGCGAGCAAGGTTTGATTACATGCATAAGGAACGACATCATGCATGATGCAATAAACCGAAATACACCTACGATATATACGCGCCTTTTTGGAATGGAAATAAAGTCGATTGGAACAAAAATCATTAGTTTCAGTGGCCCATCAGCCCCTTTCCCTTGTCTTCTTGCTACCCGCAGCGGCAACGGCCAATCTCGAAGTCATCCATGTCCTACGAGACGAGCCGGACGGTTGAATGATGTTAGGGTAACACAACATCGGGCCAAATTAATAATTATGATGCATATTGAACATAACTTATCTCTTGGATCCGAAGTACGCCCAGGCGACGGGGAGTGGTAGTACGACCCACAGTCTCACTTGCTGGAGCCTTCCCCTTGTCCGCTTGCTGCCCGCGGCGACGACCGCTAGTCTCGAAGTCATCCATGTTCTACGAGACGGGCTGGACGATTGAATAATGTTAGGATAATGCAACGACGGACCAAATTAATAATTTTGATGCATACTAAACATAACTTACCTTGTCCGCTACATGCTTGCTCTTGTCGTACTCATATGCTTTCTTAGGCTCATCTGATGCCTTTTCAGTTGGGTCGAGGTCGGGTACGTAAGGTGTCCAACGCTGAAAGGTCTCAGATCGCCATGGAAAGTTCAACATGTACTTCTGTTGGATGAATGCCCCATCGTACATCTTCGAGTCTTTGATCCATTGGAAGAAGTTGCATTGCATCTCTGGCTACCATTATGTGCGTGTGTAATCAGGTATTTGTGGAATGGAACGTATGATGTAAAAAAAACTTTGTGTGTGCAAGATACGCTTACGAGGTGGTGGTCGAACGTGTAGTACGTTCGAGCGAACTTTGCCTGGTGTGTGGACTAGATGATCTTTGCTGGTTCTTCGGACACACATTGCGGGACTGGGAACTACGATGATACTGGTGCATCCTTCATAGACTTATCCGGGCAGGGTTAAGCCCTCTCGGCTAGCCAGTTGCGATTCTGCATTATCCTATTGTACATGTTCTGTGAGTCCTCCATCTCCTTCCCCCTAGTTGTGTGGAGCAAGCTCTGGTGTAGTGTTGGGTTCGGTTGTGTAGTGTTTTCTCTCAGATTTCTTCCACCTCTTTTTATAAGCCATAGGGTATAATGCTCCAAGTGTTGTCATGTCGATTTGAAAAGTTGGGGAGGTAGAATGTTGTCATGTCGATCTGAAAAACTGGTGTGGCAGAGTGATGTCATGTCCCTCTGAAAAGTTTGCACAGCAGAGTCCGGTCTTTTCGGTCTGAAAAGCTGGGGAGGTAGAGTGTTATCACGTCGATTTGACGAGCTGGCGTCATTGTGTGGTGTGGGGAGTCCCGCGGCGTACATGCAAAAAAGAAATATCGAAACACGAGACAAGCCTAAGTAGTACGAAAATCAATATTTATATGGCATGACAAATATTTACAAGAACAAATATCTACTCGTGGCCCCTCTTAGGGCGTACCCCGCGTGTCGCCCCTGGCCTCGGGCATTGGTGTGGCGGGTACATCAAAGGCTCAGGCGCCCGAGGTACCTGACCGACGCGAGTAGCCAGGGGGTGTCGGGAGGGGGTCCTGTGTCAGATAACTCAGTCCAAGCGCGTTGTGAAGCTGTGAAGCCCCCACGGAGACTTGGCTACCACGTTGGGTGAACTGGTAGTCCCCCAAGTGACTCCTCGTGCAACTCCCCGGTCCTCGCATCCGGCTCGTCCCAAAGTGGCGCAAGACCTGTGAAATATTACGTTATGCATGTAACCTTGGGGAAAACCCTAAAATAGTACGCTATGCATGCAAGCGAGATAGTCATACCTCGTCGCCCCGAAGCCAGAGGACGACTCCGCGTACAACTGCCCCGTGTACGGGTGCAACTCAGGGCCTGTCAGAGAAAATTACTGTTAGTAACTACTGAAGTTTGAAATAAAGAACCGACCATGAGTTTTTCATGCCGACCTGCAAACTGTGTTGGGGTACTCCCAGCACGGTGCCACGAGGACCCGCTCTCCATGTTTGGGTGAGGTGTCCTGGTGAGTGACACACCGTGGCTCACCCCCCGTCCACGCATAGGTGGGTCCACCCGGTCCCTCGGTGTACAACAAGTCGTGATCTCGATCCCCTGTCTCGACTTCTCGAGGAACTGTGCCCAGTGCAGATCGACCTGTACACATAATTAACAAGTTAGAAACCGATATCTTGCGAAGCAAATAAGAAGTATGGACCGTTCAATATGTACCACGCGATGGAATCCGGAGTCAGGCTAGGTGGGGTATGTGTCGGACGTCGCAGCCGCGTGTCGTGGTGGGTCGTCCACGACCCTCACGCAGTGAACCCTCGTCCGACTAGAGTACCACTCGATGTACTTCGCGTACATGTCGAGGTCGTAGAGAGCATCCTCCTCGACGACGTCACCAACGGCGTTGACCCAGCCTGGATCCAAGGGAACATCTTCTCTACCCAGGAGTCGTACCAGGTACTCCTTTCCTAGTGTACATATGGAAGGCAAAACGATTATTTCATTAGTACGTGACGCAAATGGTAAGACAGAAGTAAACGTGAACTTACCCATGGACGTTCGGCGTCACCCGCTCTCCCTAAGGGGTGGGACCTCCTATCGTAGACCGAACTGGCGCATGACCCGCTGCACCTGGTACTCCTCCACGAAGACGTCGTGCACCAAGGGCCTCCGCGTGAATCAGTACTCGTGGTCTCACGTGCACAAGCTTGACAGCCCTCGAGGCACGCGCGCGTACACCCTTTTGGGAGTGTACGGTGTCCAGATAACATGGTCACCAGTCAGCTGATCAAATGGACCTATGGAATAGAACAACCCAAACTTAGCACAAGAGATTGGAATACATTATGAAAAATAATAAATGTTCAGGAAACTTATCCGTTGGCGGCACCACACCGTACCCATGGTTGGCACTCGATTGGTCCACATCGTCGCCCTCTGCGTACATATTGACTGTGTACACTCGCAGATCCAGTTGTGGTCATCCAATCTGGAAATGCTCGAAGGACCACAACTGAAGGAGCAACGGACATCCTCCAAGGATGGAGCTCTCTTGAGCAGGGTGGGACGTGTCGCACAGGGCACGGTAAATCACACACGAAACCGTCGAGCCCTAGGCGTAGGGTTGGATCTCCTCCACCTGTCAGTCCTCTAGCTCTCGTGCGTACCGGATCATGTACTTGTCGACGTTGTCGTCGTGGGACCCTAGGAACATCGCCACCCGAACAACCACAACAAGTAGGCCTCGAAGTGCCTCCTCACCGTGTGATCGAGTGCGTCCTCTACCATACGCTCGGGCTGCAAGAAGACAGATACACATCAGCAAGGTGCACAAATCAATTGATACGAGAGGAGAAGAGTTTCGAAGACTTATGTACAACTGATAGATCCACTTCAGCGTCAGCCCGTGGGTGCTGCTGAACTCCCTGTAGCCGCTATCCGGCGGCTGTACCCCCTGCAACCTCGCTAGGAACTTCATGCGCCACATGGTCAGGATGTCATACGCCGCCATGGGGAAGCCTGTGCAAGGCAACCCGTCAAGAAGCTTACATCCTGCAGCGTCAGCGCCATCTCCTCACACGGAAGGTGAAACATGTGCGTCTCCGACCTCCACCGGTCAACCAGCACCGTCAGGAAGCACCGGTCGTACAGAAAGTGCCTGGACGTACGCCCACTGCCCGCGCGGTCCTGGTCGTCCTCTGACGTCACCCCAACCATCCTCGCTAGTGGAAGGAGGCTTGCCTGCCTCAAACTGTATCAAAAAATATTAATAACAAATGTTAGTCCACACAAAGTAGTCATGCTGCAAATGAGTACACGAATGTCACAACTACACGTACATCGGAACCCAACATGGGTCCACCATCCACGCCCTCTTGGGCTTGTGCAGCCGTAGCGCACTCAATCACCAACCCGCCTTCCTGGAGGAGGATGGTACTAAGACGGCTACGATGATGCACGTCAATGACCGGGCCAAACAACTCATACGGCTACTGTGCAACGTGTCCTGGGTCCGTCATACCTGAAAATTCAGTGCATACATTGTAAAAATAAGTATCGTGCACAAATACAAACAAAATTTAAGTTGGAATTGTTTTATTAAGCTACACAAACCGTACTAAGCTAATTTAGGTTGCTTTTTTTTTGCCTAGCTTCAATCAGGATTTTTTTTTCAATTTAAGATGGTTCATGCTATTTTCCTAGTTTTTTTTAATCAGCATTAACACAATAATTACCGCGCACAAATGGAAACCAAAATTAAGCAAAAATTATTTTCATTAAGATCTACCTACCTTACTAAGCTACTTTGCAATTTTTACAAATTTTTAATATGTATCTTGCTACTTTCGTTGTTTAAAAAGTGTCTCCAACATTTTTTTAAATATTTGTCGTGTGCAAATAAATATAATAAATAAAGTTCATATTATTTTAATGTAGCTCTACGTAACTTATGTAGCAGCTCTGGATTTTCTTTACAATTTTAAAATGTGTCATGCTATTTTCCTAGCTTGAAAAGTATTTTCGGCAATTTTTATAGATTTTAAATATGTGTCTTCCTATTTTTGCAGATTTATTCTAAATCATTCGTATACTACAACAAAAATAATATCTACACAATTAACTAAACTATACACAACTCAAATGATATACTACATAAAACAGCTAAAATTATCTAATCTTGTGAATTATATGTCGCTATTTTTATTTACTAACCAACAAGGTTTCTAAATAATGTACAAAGTTGAAAAAATATGTACCTTCAAAATGGCCGACCAAATCTGAACCTTCATCTCTCTCTCCTCCGCTACGAATTAGCAGAGCTTCGCTGCGTCTTTTCTCTCCCTCTCCTCCTCTCTCTTCTCCCCCATCTCTTTTTTCTGAAATTAAAATGACATTTCCATCGATTTTATGAGTTTTTATAGCTAGACTGTTAGGAAAACACGATTTTCTGTCGCCATTTCAACTGGCGACAGAACACTGTTCACTTCATGTCGCCATTAGAAATGACGACAGGAAGTCGAACTGGTGACAATAGATCAACAGGGTTCCTATCGTCAGTTAAAATGGCGACAGGAGCATGTGGTCATTCCAAATAGCGATAGGGACCTAATTCTGTAAATTTTTTCTAAGCATTTATTTTTGTAATTATCTTTTAAAAAAGTATTATTTAAAAAAATCCCAGTCGGTGCTCCCCAAACCGCAATTGCCGTTTCTTTTCCATGTTGGCAAATTCGTTCCTAATACTGTACTAGGAGTACTACCTCTTCCAACAACAATGGAGTTTTTAAGAAAATCAAGTGTTCTCAAGGAGAGAAAATTTTGATATAAACAGCATATATGGCTGTCTTTTTTGAGTTTTTGCACTGTGAGGTGTAACACAAGCAAACATCCATCCCCATAATCCATACGGACTACTAGTCTCGATCTACACCATTCAACCAAATTTAGTACGAAGAATTCAGTAAGCATAGCGGTGCTCCTTGGATTAGGAATGCTCGTATGATTGATTGTAGGGCATTACAGGGAGGAGAGATGATTGCTTTTGTTTGCGCCTCTCCTCTGCTGCGTCCTCCCCTACCACTTTGATTTGACCCCCTGCACATGCCCCTTGTCTCCACAGGAATCTCTCCACCTCCTTCCCTTCCCTTGGCATGGCGGCACAACACACACATCCGTAGCAATGGCATCCATCCATGCCGCACCCGTTCCAGTACCCGTTAATTAACGTGCCCTCTGCAGAGCACACATTATCAAGCCTAAGTACCAATATACGGGCATACACCCCGTACGCCTGCCTGCCTCTACCTAGGCAAGACGCCTCCGCTCTCTCTCTCTCTAGACCTCTCTCTCTCTCTCTCTCATACTGGCTTTCCTGTAACTGCAAATGTAACAGCCCATGTGAAGTGAAAAAGGAAGAAACTTTCAGCTTCAGCTTCCGCTTCTTTCTCCCCACTTATTACTCGGGGTCATGGATCTTCAACCATGCACAGCTCCCTCCTTCCTTCCTTCCTTCACTCCCATGGATCTGAATATATACATCCATAATTACATATGCCTGTGACAGTGAGAGTGCTACTGCTACCTATGGAGGCAAGAGAAATCTTCATGTGAACTCTGCCTGACGCTGGGAGCCTGGGACTGACTGACTGGCTGATCATATGGAGCCTTTACCAGTAGCTTAGTTGTGAGTTGTGGCTGAGCATGTAGTTAACTGAAGAACATCAGTTTTACAAGTTGGGGTTTTTCCAAGCTAGACTGCTAGACAGCAGTGTGTACTGGCATCAACAGCAAGCAGACAATCAGAGATTTTTACAGAGATAAATGAGGAAAGGGCTGGAGAGGGAGGTGAAAAAAAATCTATGCCATGTTCTCATGAATAGAAGATTCTCTGCTGCCTATCTATCTTCTTCTCTCACCGGTGCTGGGACAAAAGAACCAAAAGTACATCCCAACCCACCCACCAGTGGAATTTTCTTCACCTCAGCTCTCTATACATAGCAGTAGTACTCCCTCCATGGATCCGTCCGTAAGCTCAAACAATTATGCAAATCTGAGTTTCACGAGGCGCGCAACGCAATGCGCATTTGGATCAACAACCTTAAAAACATGTCAGGATTCTGTTAAATCTGACAATTCTGTGTATGTTCTTCATGTGGAGAAGAGTTGGGTCCACCTAAGCGCTTGCCATTGGTCACAAATCACAATGTTCTTCATGTGCTAAAATTTGAGCTGCAATTGACACAAGAATCAAGGCTAATAACAGAAAAACAACAGAATTGAGCTCGTAATCTTGATAACTGTGAGCTATAATTAATAGTTAACAAGATCTCTGGGAATTCTCTTACAACTCTTTAATTTTTTTCCCATTCATCCCTATAAATAACAATAACCTTTTTCAATTCTACAATTTCTCCTTCACACAAACCCCCTAAAAAGGAGAAAAAGAAATAAGTAAAACAACACATTATTTGCACGAGAGATTGTACCATAGCCGTGGGAACCAAGAAACAAAAAAATAGAGGAAGAAGCGGAAGAAAAAAGAAACACAAGAACTCCAAGAATTCACCGAGAAATCAACCATGGCACCATGGAGCCCATAAATTACGGCCAATTGAGCTACAGCGCCGACCCGTCAGCCCGCGCGGATCCGCTTCTTGGGCGGCAGGGACCGGAACAAGGCGGAGAGGTCGCGCGGGACGGCGAAGAATAACCGCTGCGCCGATGCCGGCGGCGGTGGAGACGACGACGACTTCCTCTTGGCCGGCGTCGTCCACGCCGGCTTCCGCGGCGCCGGCGGGCACTCGGTCGGCGTCCGGAGTTTGCTCTCCTCCGACGTCGGCGTCGTGGGCTCCGCCTCCTCCTCCGCCAGCGGCGGCAGGGGCTTCGCGTCCGGCGCCGTCGATGGCGAGGCCGACTTAGGCTCAGGCGCAGCCACCGCCGCCACCGTCGTCTTGATCGGCGGCAGCGGCCGGAGGACGTCGCCTGCTGCGACCGGAGAGCTCATCTGGCGCGGCGAATTTTTGGGTTTGCTTGTGGGGATCAAGGGCGAGTCGTTGAGTGCAAGAGAGGAGAAGAGGCGGTGGAAATTTAGGTTGGGGTGGAGTTGAGGAGAGGAGAGGAGAGGAAAGGAGGGAATAGAGAATAACGCCGAGGCGGTAGCGCCAAGGCTGTTAAATAGTCGTCTAGAGAGAGAAAAAGATAGACGGCTTGTGTGGGGTGACTTAAATTCAATGCCTTTGCTTGGGGAATTTTTTATTAATTAATTCTTTTTTAAATTTTATTTTAAAGTTAACCTAGGTAAACTTTATTTTCAATTCTGATCCTTTGACCAGGCTATTACTCGTGGTGTGACAAAACAACATTGTCACATCATAGGATAAATCCACTAAAAACGCACTTTTTGTCACGTCACAGGTGGTGGCGTGACCAAACAACACTGTCACGCCACTGATGATAGCGTAACAATATTATTTTGTCACGTCATAGGTGGTGGCGTAGCCAAAGAAATCAGAGTTGTATATAAAGTTCACGGATGGTTTAATTTTAAAATAAAATTTTAAAAATAGTTAATTAATTAAAAAAATCTTGCCAGGGTGGCCCCGTCAAAAACCAGTAGGAAAATAATAAAAAATATTGGCATTAATTGTCTGCCGTCAGATTAAACGATTGGAGTGCTAACGTTGTTGGCAGGGTCAATTCACCATATTCCACTTAACTCCAAATCTTCACGATATGACACAATAAGTTAGTTTCACAATAAGTAATATATTATGAATCATATAGTTATTCAGTGATATATTATGAATTTTCTTTTGTTTGTACGTCCACGGTATTGTATTGGTTTGGGGTTGTTCGCTCAGAAATCAATGTTTAAGTTGAGATAAACTAGAAATTAAGGGGTCGATGCCTTCTTGTAAGTGTTTCAACGTTCTTATCAATATCCAACGTTTAGTCTAAATTTAGACAGCCAATCCACTCCTACGAGGACACATGGGTTAGTTTTTAATGATGGACAACATTTAGCCTAAAATTTGGCACTCCCAGATATTTAATCTATAGACAGGATTTTGTATTCTCATGTAGGCATGAACATGGTCAAACCTCATGCGTGTGGGCATGAACATTGCCAGATTGATGTACACAGGCATTGTTGGCGGTGCTAGCTTGTGGTGAACCCAATGATATTCTTGTGTGTGACAGAGAATACATACTAGGAGCAGTGCAAGCAAGCAGGGGAGGCAATGACTAATGATGATGTGAGGAGGAATAAACAGAGGGGGAGGAAATCATCAGGAGTAGCTTGGAAGCAGCTTGCAGTAGCATGGCTTCATCCACAGGCTGGAATAGCGGTAGTTGGTTGCGGAAAGTGGCCAGTTTAGTGAGCCATTTGGTTGTGTAGATCAGTAGGGTGGGAATAAAGCAAAGCGCAAAGAAAACAACACGGAAAAGGAAGAAAGAAGCCTAGTATCTATCTATCTATCTATCTATGTATATATTTAACTTAACTTTTGGGCATGAGGTGATATTGCATCTGTGCAGGGGGGCCTGTGTGGTCTGAGACAAATCAGGTATTTTTTCTCAAGTCTTAAAAAAAGGTCTCTTTTTTTTCTTGTTGGGAAATTGGGTGGTTTAATTTGTGCGGTCAGCATGATAAGGTCTAGCTGGGTGGAGTACTACGGCCTCTTTTGTTTTTCAATTTTTGTGGCCTATAGTAATGGGTGGATTGGTAGTAGAATTTGCGTACAAGTAAACGTTTCTCTGAATAAAGACAGACGGATGATGTAGCACTAACAAATCCACTGTATAGTGGTGTGTGCTGATACTTGACATATTGCCTCCTTGACGCTGAGTCGTCGATTTGGAAGGAAAATCTACCACTATTTTTGCGACACCTCCATTTAGGGGTAGACTTTTACAAAAATAGTGTGATTGACTCAGAACTCAGAAGGATTTTCAGTTAACTAATGTAACTTGCAATGAAGCTCATGCCTACTCTCTCTCTCTCAAACGACAAGGGATCCGTCTGGAAGAACAAAATACGCCCTTCAATTATGGAGGAATTACAAGGAATGCCATTGGCTTGGATGAGAAGGGAGAAGGTGAGGGAAAGGACGGGAGGACCAGAACTCCTCCTTCGACCCGGCCCACCGCAAGGCCGAGGTGGTTGGCAGCAACAAAGGCTGATGATGCCACATGGGGTCTGTTGGCTTCCAAGGGGGTTTATTTAGCCTTTCTAATGCCCTATTTAATCACCTTTGCTTTGGACACCCTTTTGCATTGATTCATCATCAATTCACATTTATGAATTATGAATTATGGTCATAAAAATGGGCCATATTTCTCTGACTAAAGTTCATAGCTTATCAGTTATCACCTCCTAGCTAGTTCTTGATCTCAATTAAAACTGCCAACAAAAAACAGCTACTATAAGAATTAAGTGAAATATCAGACCATGCATGTTAGGTGCGTTATATACTGTGTATATACACATGCCTGGTGCTTCAAATATCGAGAGGCTTCAAATTTTTCCCGCTAATAAGTACCTGCCTTTCTTTATTTTATTTCTTTTGAATATCCGGGATTATCTCCCATCCGGCCCACATTAAAGAAGAAGAAACATCCCATCTCTGAAGGCGTCCATGAGCGATGCTCAACTGGCAGGCCGAGAGCCTAAAGCTCTCTTGCATCATGTGCTTGTGCTGACAGCCCTCCACCTTGAGTCCCAGCTCAAACCACACAACAACCCCGAGTGAGATACCACAGCCAAGCCCCCAGGCTCGAAACCTAGTCGGTTGTGTGGACCATGCCGTCCCAAACCAACGAGCCCCAACTCGCTTCTCTTTATATTTTCTTGATATGCATTCAATTTAAATATATGATTATATGCTGAATTTTTTTTTGTAAGAATGCATTTTCTTAATATTGATTGCTTGCAATGATACGTCTGGTTTGTTGCAAAGCTAGCTCACATGCAACATGATGGCTTAATACGGATCTCCACTTTGTGAACATGCTTAATCTATTTAGCATCCAAGATTGGATTAACCAGAAAGATTAGTGTATATATATAGTTTATGAGTTGATCAGAATGAAATAACAAAGGTGGTGGGACAATCGCATTCTCATGGATATCATGTGGGCCATGTGCATACGTGATAATCATGGCCATGGGTTGCCTATGTAGCATTTGTCTTTCCATGCAAGGATCCAATGTTTATGGCACGTAGACTTTAACAAAACCCAAATGGATTAGGTAGACAAAAAGCTCAATAATTTATACTTTTTAAAAATAAATCATATGTGGGTTAATTAATATTAATTGGTACTTGGTGACTCCACTCCTGATGTGTGGCGTGGTGTGTGCATACGCATGCATGCATGTGTACATTTGGAGTGGGGTTTTTTTTTGAACGAACTGTGTTGGAGTGGAATATTAACTTACCGGTCGATGTACATGTGGATGAAGCAGAAAATTTCACAGATCGATATAGGATGCATTTTATACCTATACAGTATAATCAGAACAAGAACTGGAGCAATACTGTTTATATCTGCATATGGTACCTATCATTTATACGTGATCTAAACTAGCTACTTTTTTGTTCTCATTGAACCAATGCTGCGTACTATGCTGTACCATGCATTTAGTACGCCACCACACTGCCACACAGCTAACATTCCTGACGTATACCCTTTCTACCAATACATACATACATACGTTCAAAATACCGATGAGGAGAGAAGCTCGACTCTGTCGAGACACGTACATGTGCACAGCCATTCAACTTTTGGTTTGTGATGCATATATCGATCTTTCCAACATCTAGACAGCAATGAGAAGAAACATATATGCATGGCTGCCTTTTGGAAAACATGGAAAAGTGACGGTAGCACAGGGCTAGCTTTCCTCTGTGCAAATCGCAGCACGGCGGGGCTGTTCGTGTCGTGCCAGTCACACTGCCAGTGATCCCCCAAATGATCGATGACCGAATTTGCCACAATTATTGGGCCGACGAGAACACCAATTGGTCCAACCGCGCCGTCCATCTTCACGAGATGGCAGTGGGGGAGAAGGAGAAGAAAAAAAGAACTTTCATGGAGACCGTCCTTGCACGATTCGAGATGTCCCGATCCCTGACCGTATGATCAAGCGGTCAGAGATCGGGTTTCAGTTTGAAGTTATTGTTACTCACATATAGAGGAATTAATGTGTTAATTTGGGTTTTGCATGGCCTTGATCGATGGGCCAGGCCACCTGAACAAAGGCAAAAGTTGCAGCTATTCCCGTTCTTTGCTTGCACTGCACTGCAACTGAATCAGCTTGCAGACGCAGTTGTCGCTTGCAGACGCAGTGGTGTGCTTGGATCCCCACCCGGCCCAAACGCTGCGAGCTGAATCAGCTGATGCGTGAGAGAGAAGAATTAGCCGGCTGCGCTGCACTACGAGAAGGGTTGGCATGGCATGTGCTGGAAATTTACGCGCAGCCTCCAAAAATATGTGCCAAGTGCATACCGCCAACCGGTCTCTGATGGAGTAGATTTCTGCTTGCCTCATCTTCTGCTTTTGTTTCTCCCGTTCTTTTCTCTTGTCACACCATGTATACTATAGCATGCGTTTGATTGATGGTCTGAATGGCGCAGCAGTGGGCCAGTACGCTGGGTGGTACAGTTGGTTAGAGAACAGGACCCTTCAGAATCTGCTTGGCACGATTCATGTCAGAAAATCAATCAAAATCAGTGCATAAAAATGGAAGCAGCACTGGTCAGGCATCATGAACGCGATGTTAAACCAAGGGAGGCAGCCGTGTAATCCTGACAAGAACGAGAGAGAGCGAGAGCGCTTTTGTCCATGCATCCACGTCATCGCCTTTTTTTCTTCAGCTCCGTGCATCATTTTTTCGTCTGTCCGATCGATGGAATTAACAGCTGATCCTCCCCTCTTGATCTGACATCCACATTGAATAAATAACAGTGGCTGACATCTTACAGCTAGATAGCGAAGAATATAATGACTCGGTGTACAAATCACTTCGTCTTGTAGAAATTCAGGGCACAAAAGTGACAGAAGGGCTGGCCCTCCTGAATTCCAGGTTTACAAAATCCTATCGATCGAAACATTGTTAATATTAGTTCAATACCCGTGCTTTGCTATGGACAAAATAATCATATTAGCTTGGCACATTGAGTTGTTGTCATCGCGCTCGGTCTACACCACACCTTCAGCCCTGCCGTGGCACTCGTCCAAGCTCTGTCCTGGACTATACTTTATGTATTGAAAATTACTCTTGATGATCCAAAGTATCATCCGCCCTGGATATATCAAGGTCACAATGGACAAATGCCGGATATCAAAAGTAGCTTCTGAAGATATGTTTCTTCCATCATCTACATGATCCATCTGTAGTGCTACTTTATAACTGAAAAGCATCTTCAATGACAATAGAACCAAAGCATATCTTGAGCTAACCCATATGATATTTCATGTAAATGATTTCTCTTTGAGAAATAGCGAAATCACAAAAAAAAAACTATATTACCTCAATAGTAAAGCGTGCCCGGATTTTACTTTTACGTGCTTCCATTACACCCCTCAAGATGGTCAATCCAAGTCCTTTGATGAAGTCAGCTACATGGTTATTAAGGCGGTAAGGTGAGGCGAGGCGATTCACCCCCTCACACCTTTTAAGCGCTAAGGTGCAAGACGAGACGACGCATTATACACATCATAAGACACTAACGCTGGTGGTCGCTCCAACTACTCTGGTTCTCTTTCATCTTCAGTTCCTGGTGCTGGTGGATCAGCAAGGGCAAAATCTAACTTCGAACCACTCAATAAGCATGGAGAACCAGCAAAGAGGTCATCTGGTCCCGAGTCTGGATGAGTGACCCCAATGGGCTTATCACATTTGGGCCTATCTCCTGTGCTTCCTACAACTGGGCTTATCACATTTGGACCACAGAATTTGTCTAGTGTTACATGAAACGTATCTAGGCCTCTTGATTCCGCTGCATCCATGAAGATGCGGGCCACATCCTTTGCGCACAACCAGGCTGTAACTAATCTCACCACTGAAGATGGTTTCTCGATTTTCTCCACCATCCTCCACCATCCTCTGGCGCGTGCGCGGCGCACCTGCAAGCCAGGTTGCTTGTAGGGTGCGCAGTGCTTGAGCTTGGCCAAGACGGCAGAACGCACGGAGCTCACGATCTCAGGGGTCGAGAACTCCAAGGTCCAGATAAGCTTCCGGCTCCTCTCTTCTCTCCTTCTACCTCCCTCTCCATCGAAGGCTCCGAGCAGAGAAGGTGCAGGCAGGGCACGGGCGACGACGCACGGAGCTCACGATCTCGGCGAGGTGCGGGCGATCTCAGGGGTCGATGAACACCAAGGTCCAGGTAAGCTCCCGGCTCCTCTCTTCTCTCCTTCTACCTCCCTCTCCACCGAAGGCTCTGAGCAAAGGAGGTGTAGGAAGGGCACAGGCGACATACGGAGCTCGTGTTCTTGGGCGAGGTGCGGGCAGGGCACAAGCGACAGACAGAGCTCGCAATCTCGGGCCGGGGAGGAGCTGCGCGACGGCGACGGCGACGGGGAGCGGGTGTAGGAGCCACGTGACGAGGAACCGTGGGGAGAGGTGGCAAGGCGAAGTTGGCAAGGCGGGGCGATGTCTTGACCACCGGGCTATGCCTTACCGCTTAGGCGACACTGCGACGCCTTAATAAGCTTGGTCAGCTATCTCCAAGAAGATGCATCTATCCTCGCAAAGCATCTGCAGAGGCACCCATGTCAACACATGTGAACAACAATTACATGCTGAAAATAAGATTACAAAGAATAAGCAATAACAAAATCATAAATCATTACCTCCACAAGCATCTAACGAGGTCAGTCAAGATCCCCAACAATGATTGGACATGTCATACACTGAGAGCCAACATCAAAGGCCCAGGTTGCATCACCTTCAAAGTAGTCTTTCCATAGGGGACCATTCTCAACACCAAGTATGTGTTTGAAGCCACATCAATATAAGGAGATTTTTTTTCCAACTAAGGAGAATTACATAAATTGTACCACTCTACTGCATCAAATAAGCCACAATGTAGTTCTCTGTCATAACCCAGCTGATAAAACTAATAGGCATGTGCATACCTTAGATTCAGTAGAATCCTTGAGCTTGTCTGCATGCTATGAATACCTGCATGTCAATAGCAAAGAACTCCAAATTCATCTACAATTAACATAATCACATCATTAGAAACCTACTTCCAAAGCTCATAGCAATCCAAGGTACAAAATAATTAACCTCTTAGTGCACTGATGCGTGGTATCACACCGCTGTCATTCTTCATGTAAGAGACCAGCTCTTTAGGAATTGGTGAACTAAATAAGATGTATGCCCTAAAGTTGAAAGTGAAACCTTTAACATTTTAGTCAAACTCTATTACATTTGAAGCTTCTGGAAACGATATTCCAACTGCAAATTGAAATATTAGTTTAACATACTTCCTGTACAGCGGACATCTCCCGGACTTGTCGAACAGAAGCATTATGACACCGCAGATTTATGAAGCTTACGTATAAGAAGATGATTTGGCTGAATATAACATATGAAATTGACTACTATGTAAGTATTAAAGTGCCAGGAAAAGTTATTGTTATGCAAAATAAGGAAATATATTAATTGAGATGGATATACATCTTCAGTATCATTCTATAAGCTACTCAATAAGCATTACCTAAAGAGACATCACAGTCACTAAAAGAATCAAAGAAGCGACCAAGACTCCAAGTGCATGGCATTTACAATCAATTACGGGTGTGTTTGGTTTCCTGCATATCTCTAGCCTGGCCCGTACGGGTCATTTAGGCTAAACCCAGCCAGGTTGAGTGGACGCAAGATGGGTTGTTTGGTTGGCTGTTTCTGTTGGGACAGACTATGCTGAGATATTGTTTGGTTGGTTGCATCAGAGAGTGAATGCATGACCGGATGCAATGTTGGGTTGTTTGGTTGCTGCGATGTGGGAGTGTGTGGTCACCTCTTGTATTGGGTGGTAAGAATACCCTTAGGCTTTAGCATTTTCCCATTAATCGTGCATGAGGGTTACAAGTCCACAACTAACGGGTTGAGTTTTGTTCAAATTTTTTGGAAAAATCATTTTAATTCATGATAAATAATGTAATATTTGAATAAATTGTTCCCGAAAGATTATGACAAGTTTTTATTTCGCTTTTGTTTAAAGCTTGAAAAGAGTTGTAGATAATCTTTGATTCAAAAACACATTTAACGATATTTGACGATATTTAATGATATTTGATGACATTTGACGACATTTAACAATATTTCACGATATTTAACGACATTTAACAATATTTAACGACATTTTACGATATTTAACAAGATTTGACGACATCTGAGATATCCTATAGATGTTGAGACATCCAGAGTTACTTCATAATCATTGTAAACTACTTTTGAGCAAATTTCACTAATCTCAGATATCAAGTACACCTTACCAAGTCATAAAAGCCGATCAAGCAATCAATTGAAGTATGTTGCACTAATTTCTCCGCCATGTGAATCAAGGATTAGCGTATTTAACGACAATTATTACAATAAACATGCTCAAAACCTATTTTACAAGCAAGTTCATTAATAGAGAAGCCAACAAAGTTGGTTTCACTCAAAAAGGGTTACAGAGAATTACTTATGTATTTTCCAAGTTAAATGAATTTGTAATGCACAAAATAAACCTAAACAGAATTAAATCCATTCTCATATTTTTCTCGAGCAAAACTAAGCTTAAAACTATTTTTAGATTAAAGTTTAGTGAAAATGTAATTATCAAATTTTATTCCACGAAAAGGACTTAAAATGAATTACATATGCATTTTTAAAGTTAAAGGAATTTTGATGTAATGAATAAAGCTATTGTGAAATTAAATCTAATACAACAATTTTCTGAGCAAAATTAGGCTTAAAAACATTTTTAGATTAAAGTTTACTTAAAACCGAATTAACAAAATTGGAATCAACCGAAAATGATTTAACATGAATTAGTTATGATTTTTTGAAGTTAAATATAATTTACTGATTGATAAATAAACCTACCGAAATTAAAACCAACTTAACCGAGAGGAAAAGGATTGGCAAAACACAGGCGGCGATTATAATCGGACGGACCCGCGGCGTCTAACGATACGATAACGCGATGCTCACGAAATGGCAACATTCGGTTGGATCAAGATTGGACGGTTGAGATTGATTTCGAACTATTCACGGTCCGAGCGTTCAAATGGAACGTGGGCGTCGATCTTGAGATGGAGGGTCGACATCATTGGGCCGTTCGGACCATGAACAAGGCCCCGCCACATTGACATGTGGGTCGCCTTTTTCTCTCTCCGCGCGTGTGTCCATACTGCGGCGCGTGACTTCTTGTGGTGACAGTGGGCCCGTGTGTCGGTGATCTGTTCAAGTCGGGATTGGCCCAATCACTCACAGCCGTTCATTTTTCGATCAGCGGTTGAGATCAATTGGGCCGTTCGGACCGTCCGCACCGCGCATTGATCTCAGCCCTCCATTCTCAGATCGACGGCCGACGTTCATTGGGCCGTTCGGACCATGAACAGTGCCGGTGAATCTCGATCGTCCATTTCGAATCCGAGCGTATGTTGCTATTCGTGAGCGGGCGCTACTGTGGCGGCCATGCGCGTGGGCCGTCCATCTTCAGATGTAGGGCCCAGATTTAGCCACGTCGTTTATTTCGGTTTAACTCATTTCCTTTTCTCGGTAAGAGTTATTTTGCAACTAAAAAATGAATTAAACTTTAGAAATTCATATCTAATTCATTTTAAACCCAATTCGGTTGATTCAAATTTTGATAATTCTGTTTTTAACTAAACTTTAATCTAAATTTTTTGATAATTCTGCCTTGAGCTAAACTTTAGTCTACAAATGGTTGAACTCAGCCAGAACTTGACTGGAAAGTCTCTTGTACAACAAACTTGAACATAATACACAGCCACAATACAAACTGTTTTGGAATGACCAAATAAACGAATACATACACATCTGGATAAAAATGACCAACTTTTACCCCCCATTAATCCCTTTTTTGTTCAGAAACCGGCATAAATGGCACATACATACACATCTAGATAAAAATACAGTCGACAGAGATGCATAGCCAACAGAAAATTTGATAATCTGTGATAAATAATCTAGTATTTTATGAAATAATATGTGATAAACCATCAGCAATTCAAATTCAACAGAATCTGAGCACAACCTCAGCTCCAGAATGTCAACACAACCACAGCTCCAGAATGTCAGCACAAACATGCACAAATCAAGTACTGCAGAATCAGGATCCTCCTGAGTTGCATCAACCTCAGCTCTAGAATCTCAGCACAAACATGCACTAATACATCCAGATTGCTAGTAATCAATACAGCACATGACAAGCATTCAAAGCACATGGAATAATCAATACAGCACATGACAACAATTTTTGGAATCCAAACGACAATATGAAGCAAGAGTGTACGGCATAAGTATTAGTTGGAGGTGTAATTACAAAATTTGAGGGGTTTTAAAGCACCACCTGTTGGGATGTTTGTCATCCACAAATCTAGCCTAGGTGTGAGTGGCTAGGTAAGAACTAACCCACATCGCATGCCTAGGCTCACTCATTTGGATAAAAATCAGGCTTAGAGCTTTGTTGTTAGTCAAGTAGGTAAGAACACCCAACAGTGCTTCCTCATCAAAGCCTTGGAGATCTATGACAGCATTATACAGGTCAGGATGACACTCGGCATGCATGGTGTACTTGATGGCACTGGCCATCTCACGTACAGCATCTGACATGTTGTTCAAGATCACAGCTTTCTCCTCGGTCACAAGGGGAGTTCTCTTCCTCTTCCCACCTGAGCTCGAGGCCTCTTTGCCACTAAATTCAGCACCACTAGCACCTCCCATGCCAGTAGCAGCACTAGCACCAGTAGCACCTCCAACACCAGCAGCAGCACCTCCAACACTAGCAACAGCACTAGCACCTCCCAGCTCATCACCAAAATCATCAGTTTCCATACCTTTGTTGAAGGAGGTCTCAGAAAGCTCGGAGGGAACCCCAAGAGCTTCACTGGAGCCCATGGCATACCTCCCTGTGGTTTGTCCTGAACCAAAGATAGTTGCCATCTGAACATAGTTCTCCAGCGGGACATTCAGGTAGTCCACATTCTTGGGGTGGTCCTATAAGATTATAAGTTGGATTGGAGGTTACATGTTAGTGTTAGAGACAAGCAAGCAAGTATTGGAGGTTAGTTGTTACTGCTGTATTGACAACAACATACCTTGATGTATCCCTTATAGTGCTCTTCATCAAGCACTATCATGCTTCATATTCACTGTTATGCTGTTTGGTTCCGAAAATGACTAACAATGGTGTTATATACTCCCAGTTCACATCATTTTTTTCTGTCAAAAAAAACTTCAGGAACAGAGCTTGGCATTTGCTTCAATTTAAGCTTATCAGGAACAGGAAGGCAGGAATTCCACAAGAACTCTGCACAAATTTTACAAGAATCTAGAGAAATTCCTAAGTACTAAACAGGGTCTTACTATAGTAGAGGACAGATCTAGTGGCATAACAGCATAACAGATCAACTACACAAATATTTGATGCTTCATATTAAACATGTATGCACATCAAGAACGCTCCAGTGGCATACCATCCTCACAAAGTACATCAAGAACTAACAAGGTTCGAATCAACTAAAAATAATTCCAGATCCAGTCATTCCAGCATGCAACAAGTATAGATCTAGGCACAACAAGCGAGAGGGGGAGGAATAAGAGGAGAGGGGCACTGGGCAGGTGGGGTAACCATTGAGCATCATCCACCGGTCTTACCTCCGCCGGCGAGAGAGCGATGAGGATTGCGACCTTGCGCTGGACGAGGAGAGGAGGAGCTCGAGGATGCCCGCCACCGGAGGGAGACGGAGGCGGTGTGGAGTCCTCATGAGCGATCGGAGGTCTTGGAGGAGGGAGGTAACCCTAGCGCTCGAGAGGAGGCGGCTGCGAGTCCGAATCTGCACGCTGAGGCCAAGCTTAGGCGGAGAAATGCATGGCGGGGCTGGCTCGTGAGGAACGCTCGGAGTGGCGTTCGCGTCGGGCAGGCTCGCCTGACTTTTGCACGCGTGTGGCCGGGCCGAGGCGTCGATCGAGGAACCAAACAAGCCGCAAGTTGCATCCACAGTCGAGCCAACCAAATCTGAGGAACCAAACACACCCTACATTGCCATCTTGATCAAGACAAATAAAGGTCAATGGCAATGAAAATTACTTTTCTTTTAGTGGTCGGAGAAAATAGATTGCATCCATTGAAGGCATCGGCTCCTTCGCTGAAAATATCTTCTACCATTGCGGACAAGACAATAAGCTCACTTAACTATCTCACTCTAAGAAACTCAAATCGATCGACTTTTACCAAGTGATATTCACGAACAGGGGACCTTGGATAGGTCGCGCCTTCAAGTGAATGCGATGGGAAAAACACAGTACTATCCACGGACCACCATTATATGCTTTGTGCTAGATGATTACAGATCCAGGTTTGGACAACTTACAAGAAATTCCTGCGTCGGTAATTTCCGCCATCTTGCAAGCATAAGCCATGATCTTCACCGTAAGTTTATCCATGATAAGAACATGCATAGAAGAGAGACGAAAACCAGAATTGTTTTTCCTCATTCTCCTGTAACCGTTGTAACTAATTCCTAGGAACTCATACTGATGAAGGCCCTTAAGTAAATCATCATAACATGCGCCAAGATCACCATACATATTGGGGGAAATCGTACTTCTTGTTAAAAAAAAAGAATCAACAGAATGTGAATGCATATGAAAGGATTCATGATTCTCAGCCAAATCATACATGATACACTATAGGTTCAACAGCATGCTATGTGTCAGAGTGTGTGTGAAATCGAACAGATTAAGCACGGAATATGTATGTATACCTTCCATGAGCTTTTGGTCTCCTTGTCTTTGTCTAGCAGCAGTCTTTGAGTCTTTCATCTGATGATCCCATTCCATCACCCAAGAAAGAGATGCACTACGCAGAAGGCAGCCATTGGGGACCATTCCATCACCCAAGAGAAGCAGAGGAACTGGAGAACGAGGAGCTGAGGCCTTGAGGGTGGGATCGCTACGTACGGAATGGGTTGTGTTTGTGGGCATGTTGGCTATATGGAAGATGTTGCGTGGTTGATCGTTGATCGGACGAGAAAGTTGGGGTCGACCACCAATTGCTGGCGTCGCAAGTCCGCATTCCCGACATCGACATCTATTTACATCTAGCCGCATGTTCGCTTTACCATGTATATACCATGTCTTGTACATATCAAAAGTTCAAAATTAAACCAAGCATTCGGAGTTCGATCACTAGTAGTACCGTTTGGAGCATCGATCCGTACAAGTACGGGTTCAACTCTGGATGGATGATTGGTACAACGATGGAGCCGGCCGGAAGGATCCACTGCTCTACAGTCTCCATTCGCACGAAGCGTTCGTGTGTGGGCGTGTTCCTCCTCATGGAATGAGGCAGCAGCGCTGTAGCCACTGTCCTGCCCATCGACCAGCTGGATGCGTGCATGCGTGCATGCTAGCTCCACGCCTCCACCTACTACATACTTACCCGTGCTTCCCCGGTCACTAGCTACCGGTGATTCCTTGCCCGTAAGGCGGACGGCCGCGCGCGCGGGTTGCCTTGTCCCCGTGCCTCGCGCGCGAGCCGCAACGACGGCGCGCGGGTCAATCTGCGGCAGCGGCGGGTACGTACGTGCCAAACTGCCACATGCGGCGCGTACACCGCCGAGGACCGAGAGCTGGGGAGCACCGCCGTACTGGTGGTTGTTCGGCGCATGAAACGCGCCTGCACCGATGACGTGTTCTTGATTGCGCGGGCTGTGCCGAGGCCGCCTCTGCGTAGCTTTGTGATTTGGGCTGCGTTTGCGCCGCGCTTGGTGGTGGGCTGCGAGGCGTGCATACCACGTTCGGCCTGGTGAGCCTCGTGGCCTCTCTTGACGTTACAAGAAAGGTTGTCTTAAAATGCCATACTACGTGTGCTTCGTCACATCACGATCGACAAATCAAAGGCCCATTAGTCCGAGACGATTCTTATCCTTCCCGCGTGCTCTCTGCGCGTTGTGTTAGCTGGCTCAGTTTGACTTTAATAATAGCTTCAGATAATCAGATGTGGAGTAGCAAAGGTAATCAATTCCTCTGACGATCATGTTGTTTTTGGAATGATGCATGCCGTAAGTCCTTTTCTTCTAGGCAGGCAAATGAGGTACTGCTGCTTTTGGATAAAACACAAACTGCCAAAAGGTGTTTAATCTGCACGTCACATTATCCGCCCAAAGTGAGTCAAGATTGGAAGGGGCTCACCAAGCAAAGATTAGCAACAAGAAATGACAAGAAGACCATGGATAACATCAACTGGACATCCCAGGTGCCACATGCCTAACCCACCAAAGTCAAAAAAACTCAAAAGGAGGGCAAATTGTACACCACACCTCCTTGAGACATATAGTGCTTGTCTTTTGCCTCGGTGCCTGCCTACTGAATACTGCAATTTGCACAGCACCATGTCCACTCAGATTCAGTTGGCCTTCTTGCCCTCCCCATCAAAGCTAGATCTTCCAAACAAAACTTTTCATCTTGATGCTTCAAGAAGGGAGCATTGACACAGACCATTCCAGGCCATGCACTCCAGAGACCAGATGCAGGAAATCTTTGGACATGTAGTTTTCATCCGTTTGGTGATTGAATTAATGACGACGAAGTGGTTGGACAGCATTAGACAAGAATATTCAAATATTCCCAAGATAAAGAAATGAAAAGATTCCGTCACCAATCCGCTCAGACTAAAGGGGACCGTAGCATGTGACAGCAAATGGACAATGGCAGTATCAAAAACCTTATCCTTTTGCAATCCGCAAGAGCCAAATCCCATCAATTTCCGGCCCCTTTTTCCCAAGATTCTTCAGACGATTTCCAATTTCTCTTCTTTCTCGGTTGCGTTTTTATTTGGGGTTCTTCGGATTATATTCTTCGCTATGTCCGCTCGACATCTTTGACCATCCGTTCCCAAGCTACCATCTGTGTGGGTTAGGATATTTTGGACCGGCAGGATGGGTCACCTCTCACGTCTGCTCAATCGCAGCCGCCCATTCTCATGAGATATTTCTTTCCAGAAGCTTTATTCAAGAATTGCTTGTGAGTTTGATTTATGTTTGAGAATTGCGAGTTAATAAGTAATATTAAGATACCTCATCCTGTATATTTCCTTGTTCAAGAATGCCTAGTAGATATACCTGCAGAATATCCAGAACTTCAGATACATAGTGTCCAACATGCATAGCATGTTGTTTGCTTTCCAAATAGCAAGACAATACCAAAGCTGGCGTGGATGAAATGAGCCCATCCATCCTGTGACAGAACAGAAGGCTGGAACAGACTAGCTGGCCTGTATTGCTTGGTTGCATTGCGTGCATTGAATTGCAATCCAATTGCAAGACAAGATAGACAAAGATCTCGCAGGACATCTGGCGCAATAAGAGGGGTAGATAGGAGGGGATAAGTGGGGGACAAACAATGGGATGGACCATGATCCACGGCAAAAGCTTTGACGAAACCTCAAGCTGGAACGAGAATAATTAGTCGCAAAAATGTTTCACCACAAACTCTTGTCATGTGCGTATTTTAAGTTCATTTCCCTTTAAAGAGATAGAATATATGATTAAGTGATGAAGCCAAAAGTAAGCAGCTTTCTGATAGGTGAATTGGGGTTTGAAATAGCACATGAATTTTAGGCCGACACCATAGTGATAGTGATGATAGGGCTTTTTTTTTTTAAAAAAAAAAAGAGCTGATTACAAAATTTACACATATCTTACGAGCACATACAAGAAAATAGAGGGAGTTATGAATCAAACTCATGATAGTCTTTTGTGTCGGTACATGCTCTAACTGTCTTGGCGGATATGCTAATTAGTAATCAACTGCCGCTTGGTTAATTATGGTTGTTCACTAATCATGATCCTTGTCGGAGAGTTCGTATTAGAGCCTAATATAGAAATTGTGTTAGAGTCGGATTATATCCTGAGACTATAAATAAAAGGCGTAGGGGTCCTATGGGACAACACACAATTTTTCCAAAAAAAAAAGTATATGGTATCAGAGCCCATCCCCCTCCCGCCCCCGCGTGCCCATCCATCACCAAACCCTAGCCCCAGCCCTCACGTACCTCCGCCGCTGTCGCCGTTCCCCCCTTCGCACCGTCGCCTCGCAGACGAGTCCGGACCACCGCCGCTCATTGCATGGGGTCCCGCCTCCTCCGTTTTGCATGTTCCCTCCTTTCCAGTTATCTTCTTTCAATTATTCTATCATTGACCAAGTCACATTTGATGTGAATTCATGTTTGTTCCAAGAGAAGAGAACTGAGAAGAGGATTGAGACTGGAATAAGGTGTAATGGGTTGTGGTACATTGACCAGGTTAATACGGCATTGGCTATGGCTATAGGAGGAATCATGGGAGAAGTTTTGCTACATCATCGTCGTTTGGGACATCTATCATTTGATAGTTTAAATCAGTTATACCTTGATTTGTTCAGAAAGGTAGACAAGAATAAACTTGCATGTGATGCTTGTGAGTTTGGAAAGTATACATGGTCTACATATAGTAGCATTGGTCTTCGGAGTTTGAACCTTTTATATTAATACATTCGAATATTTGGGATCCGTGCTCAGTTACTTCTATAAGTGTGCCCAGTTACTTCTATAAGTGGTTTTAAGTGGTTTGTCACATTTATTGATTGTTATACTTATATGACTTGGATTTATACGATGAAGAACAAGAACGAGGTCCTTCGGTGTTTTCAGGATTTCCATAGGATGATTGCTACTCATTTTGACGCAAAGGTTCGGATTCTTCGAACAGATAATGGAACTGTGTATGTTAACAAAGAGTTTGCAGCGTATCTCTCAGAAGAGGGGATACTTTATCAGACTACTTGTTCAGGAACCCCACCTCAGAATGGAGTGACTGAAAGGAAGAATCGACATTTGTTGGAGGTAGCACGTTCACTCATGTTTCAGATGAATGTGCCAAAGGGATTGTGGAGAGAGGCAACGATGACATCAACGTATCTCATCAATCGCATGCCGTCTCGAATACTTGGAATGAGGGCTCCAGCTGAACTTTTTTTGGGTCAGTGGGAGTTCAATGTGCCTCCCAAGATGTTTGGCTATGTGTGTTTTGTACGAGATCACCGACCAAGGGTTGGCAAGTTGGATCCATAGACATTTAAATGTATCTTTATAGGCTATTTATCAAGTCAGAAGGGCTATAGATACTAGAACCTAGTTGAACGAAGGTTGTTCATGAGTATGGATGTGACATTATGCGAGTTTGAGCCTTACTACACGAGTGAAGATACTCTTGATCAGTTTTTGGAGTTCTCTCCTATCACTGAGGGTGGGAGTCGAGAAGGGGAGAACAATGAGAGTGATAGTCAACGAGAAGAAGAAGTCATTGTGGGGACAATTATGTGCCCAAACCTAATAGAATATACGAGAGATGTGATAGCCCCAAAAGAATTGAAGGTTTATCAGCAAAACGTTTTGGGAAACATGGGAAGAAGCAGAGGGACAAGCAATCAGCACCTGAGCCACCAACGGAGCTGGCAGAACAGCCACAGCCTGAACAGTCGACCTTGCCAGTTGATCCAGTCTCAAATCCCTCATCGGGTCTCTCTCTATCAAGTTCCTTGCCACCCTTTCGGGCGAGTGGTAATGTTCATTCTAATAACTCTCATCTAGAGTTACCACTTGCACCACGTAGGAAAACTAGAGCTAATGCAGGAAAACCTCTAGTCCGGTATGGTTTTGAGCATGGCATTGCAAATTTTATCTCATATTCCTATATCTCACCTGCATACAAAGCATTCATAGCATCTCTTCAAACAGTGCATGTTCCAAAGGATCGGCGAGCTGCTAAGCAGGATCATAAGTGGAAGGATGTCATGAAGGGGGAACTTAGTGCACTTCAGAAGAACAAGAAATGGGATCTTGTTCCACTTCCAGCAGGAAAAAAGGCAGTAGGATGCAAATGTGTGTTTATGATTAAGCAAACTCCTGAAAGTAAGATAGAGAGATACAAAGCACAGTTCGTTGCAAAAGGTTATAGTCAACACATATGGGATAGGCTATGACGAGAACTTTGCACCAGTGGCGAAGATGAGCACGGTAAGAATGTTGGTCTCTTGTGCAACTAACTTCGAATGACCCCAACATCAGTTAGATGTGAAGAATGCTTTTCTACATGATGATTTACAAGACGAGGTATACATGGAGATTCCTCTAGGCTTTAAGAACAGGCAGACTGAGAGGAAGGTGTGTAAACTCAAGAAGTCTTTATACGGTCTAAAGCGGTCTCCAAGGGCGTGGTTTGATAGATTCAGGTGTGCAGTCTATATTATGGGCTATTCTTAGTGAAATGGAGATCATACTGTGTTTTATAGGCATGGAGGATCACATATCACCATATTGGCAGTATATGTTGATGATATTGTGATTATTGGAGATGATGCCGAGGAAATTAAGTCCTTGAAGAAAAAACTGGGAGATGCATTTGAGGTGAAAGATCTTGAACCTCTTCGATACTTTCTTGGGATTGAGTTGCCCCTTTTTCGAATGATATAGTTCTCTCCCAGAAGAAGTATGTCCTTGATCTGTTGGCAGAAATATATATGCTTGGGTGTCGTCCTATTGCTTCACCTATTGATAGGAATCATAAGCTATGTGCTGAGTCGGGAGATCCAGTTGAGAAGGAAGCTTATCAAAGGTTTTTTGGGCGTCTCTTGGTGTTGCATTTTGATAATAAATCTGTAATCAACATTGCTAACAATCCAGTACAGCATGATCGTATCAAGCACGTTGAGATTGATATGTTCTTCATCAAGGAGAAGCTTGATGGTAGGATGCTGAAGTTGGAGTATATGAAATCTAGTGACCGGTTGGCTAACTGTTTCACTAAATGGTTAGGTCCTAGTGAGTGTTCTACAATATGTAATAAGATAGACACGATTGATATCTTATGTCCATCTTGAGAAGGAGTGTGGAAGAGTTCGTGTTAGAGTCTAATATAAAAGTTATGTTAGAATTGGATTATACCTTGAGACTATAAATAAAAGGATGGGTCCCGTGGACACACAATTTTCCCAAAAAAGGTGCAATCCTTGACCCAAATCCAACCTCACAAACAATTCCCTTTCTTTTGACAGCATCACAGCACCACTGGGGGAATGTTGAACGTACAAGATGTTTGGAATATCTCTTCGCCATCACCCATACACGAAAAGTCACCGATAAGCTTATGATTAACCACACTAACTTTAGTTTACCCTAGTGTTTGACTTAAAATAATGGCTACACTTTGCGACCGACCTCATCCATCCTACTGATCAAAGAGTAGTCTGAGCTGAGAATACAACTACTACTATGTAATGTCTAAACGCACCGGAAAATTCAGACTTTTGTTTTACATCAATGAAATTTCACAGAGTTGACCAGGTAATTTTGGATTGCTTAACCGGCATGACTTTTTTTTTTGAGAGAACAGGTATGAGTGTACGACTGATTAAAAAGGGTTGTTAGTGTATGACTGATTAGAAAGTGTTAGACCATCTCTAATGTTGTGTTTTAGCCGGTTCAAATGAGGAGAGAGAATGCATTGAATCGATTCAATACATTGGAAGGGTCGATTCCAACCAAAAAATGCATAGAACCGAACTGTACTTAAGAATCGATTCAAAGTATTAAATAATTCATATGAGTATTAAACAACTACATAGAAGAGAGTGCGTTTGAGAGAGGATATTATTATTTTGTGGTTTTTTAATGTAATGTGGGTCCCAGTTATTAGTAGGAATCGGTTCAAGATATTGAAGAAAAACAAGCTCGGTTTCTAAAATACTTACGTGATATGATTTTAAATCGACGTCGGTTCAATACGCTAAAGATGCTCTTAGTGCCTTAAGGCTTTGAAAGTATTTCCGACATTTCTAGTGTTTGTTTTGTGAAAACTCCAAAACACAAAGGGCATGCGAATAAATTAAGATTAAGATGAGATTCTCTGGCAGATTTCCCAACATTGGGCCCCACCTAACATGCATGCACGGCTTATTGCAATTTACTATCACTGGCCTACGTTGATTTAGACCAAGACTATAGACAAACAAATGCTAACGCCAATTGGGGTCAAGATATATAGTGGATGAAGATTAGCGCTTGGTCATTATGTTTGTCCATCCATGTCTCTAGTCAAATTATAAAACCAATAATCTGGAAGCATGCACCGTGCAGGTTAGCTTCGTAACAGTTTACTTTTAACTTTTCGTACTCTTGTGGTAAAAAAAGAAGACAGCGGCAACCGGTTCTTTTGGTGCCTGAAGCTATGGTTTCAAGTTATTATATAGGTTAATTCCTTTATTTGTCATTGAAAGTTGACGGACTCTTTAAAATGCTATTGCAAAATTTCTCTTTCCTCTATTGCCACTCGATCTCAATTTCTATTCTCATTTTGCTATTCTCGTGAGTTGACCGTTGACTTGACCGCGAAAAGACGATTTTGCCCCTAAGTGTACTGAGATCTTTAGGGAATTGTTTGATATAGTAATATAGTTCCAAAATTTATAAAATTTTTAGAAAAAATTTCTGACATAGTGTAGATTATTGTGTAACTTTTATAGGGTTTTATTTTTAACATGTTTTTCTCTAAATATCTTCTAAGTTTCGGTTGCATCAAACCAAAACTTGAAAGCTTTTATTGAATGGAAACTTTTTTTTTAACGCAAACGGTATATAACCGTTAATTAGTTCTGCAGAACCGTTAACCAAGACTAAAAGCAGTTGATGTATAAAACAAGTTAGACCAATTTGGCTTGTCTTCGCAGCCAGATGACAGTGATCAATTGCACAAAACATTCTTACGATGGATTTTCCTAGCGACAGAGATGAGCGCAACATATACAGTGCAACTAAAACCCGATGGCTGTGAAAATGCAAAACCGCTGGCCAATTCTTGGATCAACAATACCGGAGCAGCGGCGGCGGCATCTACAACCTGTCGGCCGTCACCCTCTTACTACCATCCAGGAAACCTACGGCTGAACAGTTAGTAGCAGAAAGCGATCAATCGAGGACTCTCAATCGAGTGCATGTATACTACTCCCATTTGTCATTCTAAACCACGCCACACGCTTCTGCAAACAGCACCACAGCCACAAATGAACCAACAGACGAGGCCACGTCAGAAATACACAGTGTAGTACTAGTTCAATGTCTGTGTTTTGCTATAAATTTTAAAAAAATAGTATCATCATATCAGATTGTCAACTATTATTGTGCTCAGAGATACGATTTGGACTGTTGGTACTCTGCTCACCGTTCTAACAGATTTTTCAAAAAGAGTAAGGAGGACGCCCAACCACCAACTACGATTTTTAAATAGTAGGGACAATAAGTATTATACTAGGAACTACTACGTATAGTAATAGTATACTATTACTTGTATACAGCTCAACCGCGTCCATCGCGTTTTCCGTGGGCCGAGCCCACCAAGCGGGTGGGGCCGTGCTCACCGCCGCCGTGGCCCCATGCGTCAGGGCGGACAGAGACCGGCCACCTCCTGCACCAAGCGCACCAGACTCTGGCGCGTGGACCAGGCGCATGCGCCGCGCCTAGCGTTTCGCTGTCCTGTAGTACTAGCTCCCCCCAACTATAGAAGTCTAGGCTCTTATCCTATCCTCCCTCCCCTTCTATCTCTCTCTCTCACTCACCCACCAAGATTTCTTGTCCTCGCCCGCGTGCTTAGCTGTGGTCTGGTTCTTGGCGGACGCACCCGCCCGCCCGCCGATTCATCCATCCATACGTCGTCCGAGATTTGGTCGGATCTTGCTGCGGGCTGTACGCATATCAACGGCGGTGGCGCCCGGGATGCCGCCGGCGCACGGCTTCCGGGGGTCGGAGAAGGGGAAGGCGGATTCAGGGGAGGCGGAGAGGAACATCAATGGGTTCTTTATAGAGGAGGAGGAGGCGAGGGAGGCGCTGTCGGAGAGCTCATCGATCGGGGCGGCGTCGTCGGACAGCTCGTCGATCGGGGAGAACTCGTCGTCGGAGAAGGGCGGCGCCGCGGCGGAGGAGGAGGGGGAGGAGGTGGAGAGCAAGGTGAAGGGGGTGGAGGAGGGGCTGGGGATGACGGAGGGGTTGGGGACGCTCGAGTCCTTGGAGGATGCCCTGCCCATCAAGTAAGCTTATTCATCATCATCGTCATCTTATTATTATTATTAGTTTATTAACCGAGGATCTGGTTAAATTTGTCTGATTTTGTTGTGTTATCTTGAAGATTATCTCTCTGTTCTTGGTCAAAATGGCTATGCAATGTTGCTGCTGCATCTGTCTTTAGAAAAGAATTGACTTTTTGTCTTAAAAAATCAGTTTTGAGTGGTTAATGTTCCTCTGGTGAAATTATTAAGCTGTAGTTCACAGTAGTGGAGCTAGGAAAAAAGTTTTTTTTTTGCAGCCTAATTAAAATTTTAAAACGAAGTATAAAGAAAGTTGTCATCTTGCTGCTGGTCATACCGATGAGGTTCAAGGATTTTGGTGTGTGTAATCTGCTAAAAATCCAAGCAAGTGATGAGCTAAAAATCCAACTTTGCATATTAGCAGTACATCAAGAACAGATCAAATGTTGTGTACAAATGTGTAATTAATCCCCATGGAATCTATCCTGAACAAAAACTGACAATGATAATTCTTCTCTGATGAAATAAACACAGGAGGGACCTCTCCAATTTCTACGCCGGCAAGTCCAAGTCCTTCACGTGCCTCGCCGAGGCGGCGGCCACGGCGGCCGCCAAGGAGATCGCCAAGCCGGAGAACCCCTTCAACAAGCGCCGCCGCGTCCTCGCCGCGTGGTCGCGGCGAAGAGCGTCCTGCAGCTCGCTGGTCACCACCTACCTGCCCCCGCTCCTCGCCCCCGACCACGCCGTGGTGGAGGAGGACGAGGAGGAAGAGTGCTCAGACATCGAGGAGGACCAAGAACACCAATGCAACAGCAATGGCGGCAAGAGCAGGAGGGAGAAGGTGCCCACATTTCCTCCCCCGAGGCTCAGCCTGCACACCCAGAAGGGCACCGTGATGAGTCCGAATGCAACCTCCTTTAGATCTCCTAGGTCGTTCTCCCTGTCTGATCTCCAAAATGCAAGCTATAACTAGCTAAAATTAGACTGCTTCTCTTTCTTAATTTAGGTGTGAGAGATGCTGTTACTACTGCTACTACTATATAATAGATATATATAAGAACTTTCATTTGTTGTGTTCGTCAGTTTGTCTGCCTCTGGCTAGCTGGTCTCTCTTCTTGAATCTTGGTGGCATGAAGTGAACATTTCTATGAACAAACTGACAGGTTATGACAGTATGTATATATGCGATATATCTGCTATGAACAAACTGACAGGTTGACAGTATGTATATATGTGACATTTCTGATCGCTTCCCTTCTCATTTGGGCCAATCATGTTGAGCTTTAGGTCATGAACTCATGATGGTGATCTCTAGTGTTGTTGGTGTGGCTTGTGGCAGTAGACAAAAATGGTGGGTGATCAGTCCTGTGCCTAATCTGATAAGCATCCAGTTGTTTGTGACCAATTTTCCGGTTTCTTTGTTTTTCAGACTCCTTTCTTTTGGTTTCTTACCAAATGAAATGGTAGCTGATTGGTTAAATCAAACAGTGATCACTAGCCAGCGACAAATCCAAGCACACACAGCACAAGAAAAGCGTTCCTTTCAGCAGGAAGCTTTCCCTCCCAAAAAGTTGCAGATATAAAAACAGGAAACGCCTTGTAGATCTAGCACAAGAATCAGTTTTTAATCGTCGGTAACTTCATTCTTACAAAAACAAAATGAAAATTAAACTCTTGAAGCAGCAGCGAGTTGCCACGTATAGACGGTTCACGAAGCAGAGTAAGTAAACCGATTTTATTTGGGGAGACGTGCGAAGGAAAGCAGAAGCTATAATAAATCACATCACATCTCACACAGCCTTTTCTCCTCTTCTTTTTCTTTCTACGTTTCTGCAGCAGACAGCATCAGTGTCATCAGAACAGCACCGAGATGTCACATGACAACAAGAGCCAGCCCATTTTGTTAACCCTGGCCAAGAAAATGCATGTGCTACGAGCAATAGTTACTCGAATTTTTATTATTATTTTAATCTATTCTTTATTTTTTAAAAATATAATATCTCCATAACTTTATTTTTAATTATGAGACGTGTGGCGTGGCAAAAATACGTTACACATTAGGGATCGTAGTGTGACAGGATTTAACCTAAAAACAGATGCGTGTTGGCTCGAAGAGCTATCGTGACAGGTTTGACTACGCCGTAGTCGGTAGCATGACAGCACAGTTTGGTCACGCCACGAGCTATAGCGTGATTAAAGAGGAAAGAATTAGAAATAAAGTTACAAAGAGGTTATCTTTAAAATATTTTTTAGAAATAGACTAAAAAAATAAAAAAAAACTCTAGTTACTCCTTTACTGGATAGACGTCGTTATATGATTTTGTATTACAACCAACACATTTATCCGAAATACCATATTACCTTTTTTTATTAACTCACTTTTGCTTTGGGATGTTGTGTGTTACTCTAGCCCATAGTAGTAAATGACCTTAGGAATAATGAGCGAGAGGTATGCAAAGGGAAAATAGTAAAAAGTTGCTTCGAAGTTGTAGAACGATATGTATTTATGAATAAAATTTGAAAACTAGAATGATATGTATTCAGCGCAGACGGAGTATCTAATGTTGTTGGTGCTCTTTTTAGGTTTTATTTTTGTTTTGTAAACTTGTTCTTTAAGGTTTCCAAGGTGTAATCAAACTCGGGAGAGAAGGAAGAAAGGGATGTGTGAATGTGAAGAAGTACCCTATGTCCAATTGTTTGTCAATCTGGTGAGCTGTATCCCATGGGCATGTGATTAGAAAAGGATTTCAAGTACTAGTGCTCTAGTGAGCAGGGATATGAATACAGTAACAGTGTAACACAGAGAGGAACTGAGTCTGCTACAGTAATAATACAGAATGCAGTACCTACAATTCCGCTTTTACTGTTTCAGAATTTCCGTGAAGATTTTTAGTGTAGCAATGGTGTTGTAACTATCAACCTGGACCATTAGCTCTTAATCGAACAATTGAGATGAATCCCTAATACACAATAATGTGCTTCTTTGTATTGCCCCAGCAAATATAGAGGATCCATTTCCAGTTAGTAATACTACTGAAGTAGATTTAGGGGGTGTTTGCTTTCGGTCCCGGTGGATTTGTGCCTGGCCGGGACTGGACCTGTACGCTACCGCAGAGCTATTTGCTTCCCTGCCTAGCAGGCTGTCGGATCCATGCGGCAAAATTGAGCACCTGGGAGCCTATCTCCCAGGTAGCTCCATCTATTCTTAATTCGTTCAATTCAACAGTCTATTTTCCATTCACAAATTCTAGGTACAGGTTTTCAATCAAACAATTTATTATCTACTTTTTAGACTACTTCTGGACACTACTTTTTTTTATGCATAAAATCTAGGACACCAACTAAATAGACCCTTATTCACGAGAGGGATAGAGTGCGAGAGGGCTGGAGAGAAGCGGATGCTCTGCATTATCATTTGCATTAGCATAGGCTAGTGCAGATGAGCACATGGACATACATTAGATCACTGTCTTCACCGTTCGGTTTAAAATGAATCATCCAGATCAAACGACACGGTATCCAAGAATACGATATACTCAGCTGTACCAACAAAATACAGTACTACTCCTGAGCATGGTTCAGACTTAAAAACAGCGTTCGAACCGTGATTCTCTGCGGGAGGTGACGAAGTGATGAGGAGATAAGGTCTGGCCTTGAAAGGCAAGAGGAAAGGGACCGGACGCTGCACTTTGTGCCTGTGCGTGTTGTGTTGTATGAGGAGAGAGAAAAGGATGGGATGGGATGGGAGGGTGTGTACTATCGTAATCTTATCCTGTTTCGCAAGGGACACTTAAAATATTCCGCGTCCGTACGGCGGCCGAGCTTCTCTGCTGTGCTCTGCCTCGTATTTTAATGGCCGGGAGGCCCCACCTGCCTGTCTTTCCAGCCAGAAGGTTAGTTGGCTTGGCCGCCTGGCTAAGCTGGACTAAGGAGAACTTTTTATTTTGTAACTTGGAGTATATCTTTTATGGATTGGATAGGGCTTGATTGCAGCTGATTATTGATACGGATGGATGGTGGGAGAATAACTTTTGAAATAATGATGGAAGAATAACGTGAATAAAGCTTATGTGCTATTATGACAACTAAAATTTATGGACCTAATTAGTGATTGTTTACTGTGACGGACCAGAAATGGAGCAATGGATGCTAATTTATGGTAGACTAGAAGTCTCGCTAGATTACAATTAAACTATAACATAAAAAAGTACATAACCATTGACCCAATAACTGATATTCTAGTGGAACAGTTAAATGGCATTGAAAAAAAACATTCTAGCCAGAATAATACCGAATTAAGAGAGACTCGGTCCATCGAGCCATCATGGGTCATGACGTGTCTTCACGCTACATTAGCACCATCGCAACTTGTATAGACAAAGTGGCACATATAGATCATAAATCGGAATGACAAACGACATGAATAGTAAATTCACAAATACAAAACAATAAAACATATAGCTAAGTTCTAGCACGAGGTAATTTGTTCTGACGTGACTTCATACTTTGAAAAACGATGCAAAATACTATCTTTAATCGTTGCAAACATGTTTCACTCAAATATAGTGACGCAGTAGAGAGTAGCGAGGCGGAGGTGGCGGGCAGAGCACTAGAGTAGAGCGATGGCGGCGGCAGCACTCGGAATCTTTGCGATATGGCCTCCAACCCTTTTTTCTCCCAAACTAACCCTTCCACAAAATTGCATTTTTAGACCCTCTCCCTCATTCCGCGGTGGCGGAAAGTCACTGCTGCTCCCCCGAGCGAAAGACAAGAGGCGCCGGATCGGCCTTACTGCGTCCGTGAGCGCAGGAAGAGGCTTCGCGGTGGCCGTGATAAGTGGCGATTCTGCATCGCCATCCGTTCGGCGGAGATTTGTTGACGTCCCCTCCAGCTCATCCACCGCATAGAGGGGAGGCTAGATTGCAAAAAAACAGTATGGGGTCATTTTGTAAATGCATGGTGTTAGGGGGTCAAATACGTGATGATTTTCGAGCACTCGTGCAGAGCAGAGCAGGGGCAGAGGGCGACAAGGCAACGACGGGCGGGTGGAGGGGTAGAGGTGGGCAGGGGCTAAAGGGCGGAGGTGGAGCAGGGCGGTGGCGAGCATGGTGGAGGGCGGATGCTGGCAGGAGGAGACGACGCTCACAGTCATGACTGGTGCTTACATGGGCCTATTACTTAGGGCAAAATGGTTGGATTGATGCTTCAGCATAGCCAGCACACCATGTCTAAGTCCGCCCTTGTTTAGAACGCAGAGGCTCACCTTAATTTTGTAGAGAACGCAATGCGATCATTGTAAAAGCTATGGGGTATTTTCTTATCTAAAAGCCGTGCGCCTCACTCTCATTAGATGATGTACAATTGCACATGACATTTTAGGGTAGGTCACTGTTGGATCGTCTAATAGCAAAAGTCATTGAATAATACAACTAAAAATGGGGACAGAGCTAACCCGAGACCTAGAATTAAGGCTGTTCTCAGTGCTCCACTCTGACCCAGATTTTAAATTGACCATATAGGCAATATGATGATGTGGTACCATAGTTAATGAAGAGAGAGAGTACTCTAGTATCTAATCTGGATATCAGTTCGATCTCAAAATCCAACGCATAAAATTGATTGTCATCGATCCCGTGCGCCCATCGACCCTTGCTCTATTTTCTTTAGTACATGCCACAAATATGCATGTAATTAAATAAAATGGCCAAGATCTTCTGTAAGAAATCATGCGTTGAAAAATAGTATCACCCATACGCTGTTAAAAAACTGCTTTAAGATATTGTTCACTAGAAGTAGCCTAAAAGCAAACCCAACCGGTTCAACCGAGCCGCGTATCCAAGGCCCAAAGTAACGAAGGAAAGGAACACCACAAAAATCTCGTACGCACGCGGTCGAGCAGCCGCATGTACGTACGTTCAATTCGAAAATCCCACGTTCGCGCGCGGTCGGTCGCGCGGAGTTCGTTCTCTCCTGCCGTGCGGCGCGGCGCGCGAGCGCGGTGACCCATGTTGGGGTTGGGAGCCGGCCGTTTTGTTTGCGCACGTATGCCACTGGGATTTGGCTTTGCATCAAATTAAAACTATTAATACAGAGGATCAGGTTCTACAATATACGACATTAAATAACGATATCAATCGTCTAATAAAAAAAATCAAAAGCTAAGATGAATAGCCATAGTATTTTTGCTAAAGTAAATATTTTACCGTTGCTATAGTATTCACTACAACACCACTACATAATGTTGTTCACGCACTCACAAAATACTATTCACACAATGACGCCATCTGTAGTAATGCAGAGGATCCAGATCCATACCACTAGCCCAATGATGGATCTGTGATTTTCAAGATGGATGTTCGGAGCTAATGACATATTATTCAATAGAAAAGTAAAGGTACACAATAGTAAAATTAACGTCTCAAAATAATTTATAAAAATACAAAATAATTAAGAAAAACTAAAATTTAACTTGACGATTCTTCATGCCTTGTAAGCACTTGTGTTACTTGAACTCTGATGTGTGCAGCCCTTTATGCGTTGGTGCAGTCCCTGCCCCGCCCTTGTCGGCCGAAGCCCCTCATCGCCCTTGGTCTCATGCACCATCTACCAACGCGCCACCCGATTTTGGTCGGAGTGTGAGAAACTGTTAGAGAGAGAAGATTGGTTAGGGTTTGAACCAGGTGGGCTCTTTGTATGGACAAATGGGTTATTGGGCCACGCTAATTGAGGCGAATTGCGGAGAGGTGGTGTGGGAGTAAGCTAAAATTAACCGTGTATAACTTCATATTTGGTCTAATTATATATATATATAGAGAGAGAGAGAGAGAGTAAATAATTGGTATTTTGCACACAAAAAAAGTTGGGTGTTCAGTCATTGTAGATCCGCCAGTGCACTGGCCTGTCATGTCGCGCAGCGTAGGTGTGCGTTGCTTAATTGTTGCCGCGCGCCGCGCACGCACGGCACAGCTAGCCACCCGCGCGCGTGTCGACGAACTTGGGCAGTCGGTACTCCGGCCGTCTCCTCGACCCCATTAACAATTCACCATGGCACGCACGTTAATTTGACGAAATTAATTTGGAGCAAAGCGGGCCGTTATACTTTCCATGCTTACACCACCTCCTCTCCTCCATACGTAGCCGTTGTAGTTGCCATTCACGGCTCCCTCCCTCTCGATGCGTGCATTACATATGTAAGCACATGATCACCTCCAAATCTTTCGAAGATCCACGAAATCTCACTCAAATCTTCACCGGATCATGTCGGCTAGCGCCAACAACATGGAATTGGAAGAAGAGGCCGCTGCCAATCCGAGAAGGTGCGCGGCATGCAAGTACCTACGGCGGAGATGCGCCCACGACTGCGTCCTCGCTCCCTACTTCCCCGCGTCGCACCCCCACAGGTACGCCTGCGTGCACAGGGTCTTCGGGGCAAGCAACGTTGCAAGGTTGCTTCAGGTAGTCACCACTGATCGGTTCTTAGTTAGCTAAACCATACGCACATAGTTAAAAACTTACAGCGATTAATTGAAATGCGCGTGCCATTTGATCGTTGTGTACGTTGCAGAACCTGCCGGTGCAGGAGCGAGGCCAAGCGGCGGACACGATGGCGATGGAGGCCCGGTGGCGGGTGCAGGACCCGGTGTACGGCTGCACCGGGATCATCGACCGGCTGCAGGAGGAGACACGCGCCGTGCAGTGCGAGCTGGCTAGGATGCGGGCTCAGCTCGCCATCATCATGCACGGTACTGCCGGCACGGCGCACGCGCCTCAGCAAGCTCCGCCGCCGCCGCCGCCGCCGCAGCGAGCCGGCGGCCACCCCGTCGTCGTGCAGTGGCAGGAGCAGGAGCAGGATGGGCAGGAGGCGCCGTTGCTTGACCCGGACGGGTTCCTCGATCTCGATCGATTTTGAGCGTTGATCACCGACCACATGCATGCATGGCTCCTAATTAAATTAGCTCGTGGCATGACATGAGCTTCTGCCACTGAAATTAATAATTGATGATGAGTAATGTACTAGTAATATTCGACCTTTTGATCTCTAAATTGCTCAAAGACGTACTCCTAGTTTCCAGGTTCAAATTTTATTGAAGACCGTTGCGTTAAATTACAAATTTGGTGCGATCTAAGAAACAGTTGATTGGCTGGTTGTGATTCACAATTTCACGGGGACTTTTTATTGGAAATAATATAATTTCTACATAATTTCTATGAAACTTAGTGTTCCACGAGGACTAGTGTTCTTAATGGTTCAGGTAGTATTTGAAATGCAAGAATCTGACAGAGATTTCCATAAAATTCTGTAAGACAATGTAAATCCTATAGAAATCTCCAAAAAATTCATGTGTTCGAAACAATTAAATTTACCTTCCTTAGGTAAAGATACTATGGATCTTGCATCCCCTCACCAACTATAGTCTATACATATCTCCTTCCCCTCCCCCAAACCCCTACCCTACCCCTATCTAAGTACTATTGCCACATCAACCGCATCCCTTTGTCACCACTCGTAATGGTGAGGCACAGGGGCGAACCCAAGGGGAACGCCGTCTCATGTCTCACGGTGTACCTGTTGTATTTTCGAGGGACATTTGGTAATTTCTCAATTGAGAAAAGAAGAACTAGAAAAAGGAAAATAAAAGAAGGCGGGCCCCACCTGTTGGTGAGAGAAGGGGTGAGATAAGTCTAGAGACTCAGTCTCCAGCCCTATCCTCGAGCGCGTGCGGCCTGTGTGGCTTCCTCTTGAGCGGCGGCGGCATTGGAGGTGCGTGCGGCCTGGGCTCTTAGGGCGCCGGCCGTTGGCTGCCACCACGCTACTCCACTCCTCCTCCTCTTTCTTAAGACGGCTCCTCTCCTCTCTTTTCTTCACTTGAAAAACAGTGAGCAATCTTCCCCATTTTTTTTTGGTTATTCTTCTTCCCCGATTTGGCTTCGATTTTTGGGGCTTTGGAGTTGCTGTCCCGCCGTGGTTGGACCCGGCGCCATCGACGGTGAGGACCAAATCCTCCTCCTTGCGCATCTCGGTGCTTCTCTTGCTCCCTCTTCTCTGTTGAGGTTGTGGTGAGGGGTTTGGACTTGCGTCGATTGGAGGTGGGATCCAGACGGCTCTGGCTTGATCTTGGTGTGGAAGAAGGCTTCGGTTTTTGTGATTTGTGCTCCGTGGGTGCATTCGATTGGTGCACCTTGGTTGGCTCTTTGTGCGGCATTCTCTGTACCTCAACTTCGCAAATTGATGTGTCACGGTTTGTGAATTGGCATTGTATCTTTGTCAACCTTGTCCATTCTTCAAGGTACAACGGGACGATTGGTTTTCTGAGATAGCGCATTCGGCGTGCCTTGCCCAGTTTCGACTCAGTGGCTTTGAGTGCCATCCGCATCGTGAGTTTGAATTTTTCAGCTTTTCGCATTACTTTGCATTGTGTGTTGTGCTAGTAGAAGTTTCAAATTATATTGTATTTGAATTAATCTAGCACTGGAAGACGTTGCTTAGTAATGTTGTGGGCTCGGACGTAATGCTCGATGAGGATTATTGTCACTTGTGAAATTGGATAGACAGTGTTGATTATAATCAGACTTGAGCTTGATGTTTGCATACTGTTGTTGATTCATCTCTATTGCCATAGCTCTATTACTTTCCTGTGGTTCAGTTGCTTCTATGTTGACTGAATTTGGCTAGTGTTAATCTCTACTTGTGCACTGTGATTTACATGTTCCTTTTGTTGGCCGAAAGGATTAAGTGTTGTTTTGTGATCTTAGTTTTTGCACTGTGAGATAATTGCTCCCTTCTGTTGGCCGAAAATATTAAGTGTGGTTTGTGACTTGTGAGATAATTCAATATCTATTCTTAACATAGAAGTAAGGTATTCATTTTAGCTCAAAGTCTGATTTATTGTGTCATATCTAATTAGTGAAGAATATTAACAAAAGTGGCGAGGAGACCAACATTTTATCTTGAGCAGCCCGACATCTGAGAGTAAATAAACAAACATTTAAATCTGAGCATTATGCTGATTTCATATGTTTTGCAGTCCCATCTTTTAATCATATTAACATGTTTAATTGACATGAAGATATTACATGTTTATATGTCATTTCTGTCATTTATATGCTCTTGGAAATATACTTTAATTATCATAATTGCTACTAGAATTATTTCTGAATATTTGCTAAAACCGCTAATTTTATAACAGTACCCCCTGGCACTGACACCTCTAGTCTAGCCACGCTCAGGCAGACTACCGTTGACCGACAACTCGGTATTTGATAAACCGCAAACAGGTGACCAAATACAATTAGCATCCCTAAATTTTGGTCCTAGGTCCATTAATAATTAGGCATGTGGACATTTCACCTCCTTCCTCCCAATGACTCGCCGACTTTCCCTCACCGTCCTACGTACAACTTCCTTGTTGGCACTTGGCAGCTATTCGCTGCCAGTGCAGCCAGCTCATGCCTCCTTCCTCGACGATCCCCTTCCACTTGACACCCAACTCAACCTCGTGTTTGTTGACGCTGACCTCTCCAAGCTAGCAGTTGACAATGATACACCTTGTCACACGCCCACACCGCCGTTGGCTACACTCGAAATCTACAGTTGGGGACTTGGGGTCCAATAAACCTAAAAAAGGGTGCCGAGTATACCTTGTCATCATTGACTCCTAGGGACAAACCTCGGCACAAATCATACGGTGAAAAAATATGGTGTTGTTTAAGAAATTATAGCTGAATTGACTGGGCAATTATACGGCTAGATTTGAAAGTATACTTATATTTGTTATACACTCTAATGATTATAACTGAAAACATATTTGTATTTGTTATACAACTATACATTTGTAATATGTATATCTAATTAATCTATACCATTATAATTTAGCCGGATCTTATTATAGGAGTTTCTAGCCTTCAAAGTGAATGTATCTTTAGTCTCACTTCTTGTATACTCCCTCCGATTGCAAATGTAGATAGTTTTAGGGTTTAGGTACTTTTCCCTAAATATAAGTAGTCCTACTATTTGTAGGCATTTTTGCCTCTATTGTTCCTATTTTACCCTTACTTAATTTCATCACTAAATGAGCTCTTTTCCCATGTCTCCGTTCCCCATATCTACTCCCACCGAAGTCTAAGGTCATGTACAATGGGCTTACATCGGTTGTCTATAGGCTCTGCCACGTATAATTTAAGTTGATGTGGATGAAAGAGAATAAAGAGAGAGAAATATGTTATCTACAATCCTATAGCCGATTGTAGTACCAAAACCAAGAAAAGTATTATAAGATTGTGTGTTGTCTACAATCCTGTAGCCGACTGTATCACCATAACCCATTATATAAGCTGTCTTTAGTGCTGTCTACAGATGACATGGAGAGTTGCTATAGACAACAACTGTCTATACCATTATATATGCCCTAATTAAACGGCAAGACTCTCATTCCTAGTCTTTTTATACCTTGTTCTCCCAGTCCCCATCCACTCTAGCCTGTACTAGGAGCAGGCTCCTGGACATCTTCAACTTGCTCCATGTTCAAGTCGACTTAGTGTTGAGTTGTTGTATTCAAGCTCATCAGGCGTGAGGTTTAGATCAAATGGATGTCTTTCTTCACTGATGGCAGGGCTAGCATTAAGGTGAGGATCCGGTCCAAAATCTCTAGAAGCCATATGTGGTTATGTGGATGATGTTCTCTACAGATGTATATGACCATGCTTGTTTATATACTCAGTGCTCATACACATCCAAGCTGCCTTTGGCTCCAAAATTGATTTTTCATTTCTGTCCGAAAGTTTCCTTGTTGGCTCCAATCTCAAATTCTTTTGGATGAATTAGTTCTGGCGTTACTTTACTCTTCCCTCCGAATTGGTTTTCTTGGTAACCAAAATCATTAACTATTGCAATAACTAGGCCGGATTACGCGCTACGCCGCGTCCGCCTGATGTTTTTTTATGATGAAATTGATGGGCATCCGCCTAATGTTTTTTGATGATGAAATTGGTGGGCAGGAGAGAAGAGAGAAGTGTGTGAAATTGTTTGGCGTTGGTTTGTTTATGCCTTAGTTCTTTTCTAGTGTGTTGTGTTTTGGTGAGAAAATAGGTATGGTAGCATGGTATGGTTTATATATGACTTAACATGCATTGGATGTAATAGAGAAGCTTAAGACCTAAACAAAGCGCAAACTGAGCAAACAAGATTCATTGCCAATATGACTTGTAGAGAAGCAGTCATTCCTAGTCAGTATCTAACTTAATTATTCACGCCTAGTTTAACTACTCCAGCAATTCTTCAATTGGACATAGATATATGATGAAAAGATAGTTGATTACACATTTATAATAGATATCTCTGAAAATTTTACCTCCGAGCAATTGACTTAGCCACCATCAGACAGCTACTTTCTCATTCACTCATATTGAAGTACAAGATAAGTGAATTTAGGCAGTCTCCCAAAATAAGCAGTAGCCCTTCAAGTTGACGGTCCAAAAAGAGGGAAATAACAATAACAAGGAGATCTTCTGCCTCAGAAGGTGAGAAGATAGAATGCATTTTTCTGTACATTAGAAAAATGGGACATTGAAACGGAATTAACTTGGTACAGAAAGAATGGTAGAACTATTCAAATCTTGGTTAACGTTACAACATTTACAATTTCTTCAAGGATGAAATGAACACGTAAATAACAAATGTCACTATAAAAGAAAGACAACATTATCACAAATTATGGAACAATATAGCCACACTGTAAGTATGGAACAACAAAACAAGAAAGAATCATGAAATGTCCCTGGAGTAGTAAAGAATTCTAGCATGTTGTCATGAGTTTCATGACTACAATAGTGACAAATTCTGCTCCAGGTAGTACATCATATTACAAAGAATAGGAGATCATAATGTCACACAAAACTATAGATATCTTGTCCTATACATTCTGTTGTAGACAAGACTTGCCAACAAATAGCACCAAAAAAATGCATTGAATTTCATAGGCAAATATGAAATTACAGTGAATCTCTTGAAGTTAATTTTGTAAGGGTGCTTCCATTTTAGGTGTTATAAGTGAATCACAAGCAGAAACAAATAATACATCATACTCATCAGATCAAAAACATCCAGATTACGATTTTGCGACAGCGATACAACTCTTAACCATGCAATGATATTTTGAGGTGGACCATCATCCAAGTATCTGGTAATGTATAACCAAAAGCTTATTTTCGAATTTGCAAGCTACTGGGAAATAATTAACAAATGGACATGAAATTTTCAACATGCTCACCATCATCAGGCTAAAATTAGCGGCTCAAAAATTGAGTGCCTTGCACATAAGTGGCAACTAATTAATAAAGGAAGAAAATCTGTATGGAACCAATCTGCAATCGCACTTCAGAGTTGCAAGTTTTAGTGCAAGGAGTATCACATAAATATCCATAGCTAAGTACAGCACCCTTTAGAATAGAGTAGCTTGGAAAATATCCAAGGTTTACCAGTAGTTTATCAGCCTGCAATCAATCAAAGATTACGTATATAAGTTATAAAGGTAGAAGTAGAACACAAAAACACAACTAGTGTTATCATTCTGTTACCACATTTATGGAAAGAACACTATCCCAAAAGTCAGATGCAGAAAGTCGCAACTTCTTATTGGATGAGTATAGCACTGGTGGATAATGGTGATAAGCATACAACACAATATAATAAAACAATTCATGAATTGAACAAAGCATAGAAATAAATTCCTACACTTAGTTTGTGTCCATGACGCGATACAGTCTTCAACAGAACCATATATGAGGACCAACTTCAAAAGCCAACCATCCATCAGCATGCCTTCTACAAACCCCTCTCCTACACAAATAACATTAATAAGTTGCCAAAATTATCTACAAGGGACAAAACCAAAACCTGAAACCAAAGATAAGCAGGTACGAGACAAAAGATAGTAGAGCAATGTCGAACTAACAGATAAGCAGAAGCACCATAGTGGCACAGTGATAAAAAAGGTTAAACCAAACACACAGGCAAGTCAACAATATCAATTTGTATTTAAATCAGAAACTTACGCACTTGTAGCAGAACTAACCTTGTTCAATGTCTAGATCAAAACCTAATTGCTCACTTCCACAGAATGATTGCAAAAGTTGACAATTTTCAACTCCAGTGTCGCTAAGAATTGAGGGGGGTTTCTGTAAGTACAGTTCGTAAGGATAATTTAGTTGTAGGAAAAAAACTAAACCTAACTGGAGCACTCAAAACAAACTGAATAAATGCAGGGTCATTTGACGTGGCAGCCGAGAACTTTCTGACCCCATTGGGGTACATACCACTCTAGCTTGTTTGCCACAATGCATATAGTAACAATCGGATTCACCGAAAAAATTCCTGGATTTCAAATCTGTCAGTCAGCCACAAGTTCATCCCTAATTTGGGTTCTTCAGCATCTAGGGATTACACGATGCATAAGTAACATTAAGATTGAACGAAAAACTTCTAAACTGGATTGAAAGTGCATCTTACAAATTATTCCGAAAGAGTTGCGTCCACCAACGGTGATGACTCCGCAACTGTGGCCGGTCACCATCTAATAAAGATTAACACAAATCTTTATAGATTATCTGTCGTGTTGGTTTAGTTAGCTTTATTTGCATCTAGCTCAAATAGCTTCCAAGGTGTGAGCATGTGATTTCCTATTTTGGAAATTCTTCATGCACAGAAGAAAGCAAAGAAACTAAAAACAATGAAAGTTGATCCTTAACGCCAAGGCGATGGATCCTGATGTACCATTAAGTTCTGCTTACCAGAACGTGCCACAAATATGTAGGCAAAATCAAACACATACGATGCAAGAATTAAAATAAGGTATTGTATATACGACAAAAAGATCTATGACTGAAAAGATGTCACAATAGATTTGTCCATTATATTGATGAATAACTACTGGAAGTGTAGATCAACCAAATCTAAAAGGATAAAGCTGAAAAGCCCTCTATATGTGCTAGCGTCATGAGTAGGATAGGAGATAAACCACACAACACACATAGAAAAAAAATTGGCTACATCTTCTATAAAGCACATTCAGGAAGCGAAGCTGCATAATATACAGAGAGGACATCCCATATAACAAGAGTAATGGCACAACTAAGCATCTATGATTCGTAAAACCTAGGATATAGCAGAAGGAGACAGAAAAGGCAGTTGGCTTGATCTATATAATGCTTTCAATATCTAAAGCTACTATCGAAGCAAGCATAAAGATAATACGTGAAGATGGAAAAAAATTAGACACATATATAAAAACACATGGAGAAAAGAGGAGATTCAGCAATCAAAAAGAGGCAAATTACCTGAATCAAATATCTGCGTCTGGTATGAATTCCTACTAATCTGTATATAATCTGCAAACAGAAGACGACAAAGATAAAGATCACTGTGCTCATTTCACCTCATATATGGCACCATTGCCCGATTACATGAACGTTTGTAAAAACACAATCGCAATTGATAATGCATTGGCTAACACTAAGCAAAGATCCATGTAACTAAACAAAAGGTTCAATCTTGTGGTACAAGTAAATTAGCGATAAACCAAAAGTAGGACACAGGAGATGAGGTGGTGGGCAGCGAGGCGACGGTGTGGAGGGTGACGATGCCCAAGCCGATCTTGCGGCGTCGGGGACGGGACGGAGGGCGGCGGTGGAGGTAGGGAAGCGGTGAGGCGGCCGAGACGTAGGTGGCTCTCATAAAGCGCTTTGCTCGCTGGGTTAGCGCGGCAGGTCGGCTGGCCTTCACCTGGGTGGCGGCGAAGGGAGAGGAAGGGAACCGGAGGCGAAGGGGAAAGGGAGCGAGGAGGTGAGGAGCAGCGCCGCCGCTGCGGGATGGAGCGGGCGAAGAGATTCGCATGGCGTTGGGGACGGGGACGGAGAGGGCGGTGGTGGAGGCGGGAAGCAGCTGAGGCGGCGGGCGCGGGTTAGGTGGCTCTCATAGAGTGCGTGCTGCTCGGGGCTAGCGGCCGGGTCGGCTTGGCCTTCACCTGGGCGGCGGCGAAGGGAGAGGAAGGGAACCGGAGGCGAAGGGGAAAGGGAGCAAGGAGGTGAGGAGCAGCGCCGCCGCTGCGGGATTGTAATGTCCCGTTTGTCCAGAGTTCTTAAAGTTTTCAAAATAAAAAGAACCATTTGATTTTGTTGAGAGTTCAAAGCTTAACTTGAGATTTTAAAAGAACTTTAACTGACTAAACCAAACTTCAACTAAATCAGTTCGGTTACTTCTGGGGTTTGTTGGAGTTTTCCTTCCTCCCTCTTTTTGCTCTGTGTGCCTTTGAGCTTGGCTTCTCCTTTTCAGGACCTCTTCTATGTCTAGACCTCTCCTTGATCCAGACCTCCTCTTTGTTGGTTTGAATCTCTTTTTGTTTAGACTTTCCTTTGGTCTAAACCCTTTTCTCTGTCTCGATCTCCTTTGATCTAGACCTCTTTATCTGTTTTGGACCTCCTCGTGGACCTCTCAGCATTCATTTGAACTCCCTGAGTTCATTTGGGTATCCCTGAAGTCCCTTTGGACCTCCCTATGCCCATATGGACCTCCCTGTGTCCATATAGAGCTCCTTTTGATCTCCCGCGTCCAATCGGACCTCCTTGGTGTTCAGTTGGACCTCCTCCCATCCATTTGAACCCTTTTGGGTTCATTTGGATCTCTTTGTGCTCTTTTGAACCTCCTTGGGTTCAAATGGACCTTCCCAGAGTTCCTTCAGACCTCCCCCCTGTTGAGATATGGCCATTAGGATCTCCCTTTGGAGATCTTAGCCGCTCAGACCTCCCCCTTGTTGGATCTGGCCGTTAGGACCTCCTCTTTGGAGATCTTAGCCGCTCAGACCTCCCCCTTATTGGATTTGGCCGTTAGGACCTCCCCTTTGGAGATCTTAGCCGCTCAGACATCCCCCTTGTTGGATCTGGCCGTTAGGACCTCCCCTTTGGAGATCTTAGCCGCTCAGACCTCCCCTTGTTGGATCGACCGTTAGACCTCCCTTTGGATCTTAGCCGCTCGGACATCCCCTTGTTAGATCTTTAGGACCTCCTTTTGGAGATCTTAGCCGCTCAGACCCCCCTTGTTAGATCTGACCGTTAGGACCTCCCCTTTGGAGGTCTTAGCCACTCAGACCTCTCCCTTGTTAGATGTGGCCATTAGGACCTCCCCTTTGGAGATCTTAGCCACTCAAACCTCCCCCCTGTTAGATCTGGCCGTTAGGACCTCCCCTTTGGTGATCTTAGCCGCTCAGACCTCCCCCTTGTTAGATCTGGCCATTAGAACCTCCCCTTCTGAGATCTTAGCCGCTCAGACCTCCCCCTTATTAGATCTGGTCGTTAGGACCTCCCCTTTTGAGATCTTAACCATCCAGACCTCTCCTTTGCTTGATCTTGGAATCTGAAGGTCTAGACCTCCCTAGCGTTTGGACCCACCGCTGGCTCTTGCGGTCGTACCACTCGAGTTTTTGCCTTCCTCGCCTTAGGACCGTTTGATGCTTATCGGACGGCTTGGTCTAGATGGCTCATTCACTTGGTCCGAACGGCCCATTTGCCTTGCTCCGTCCGATTAAGATCTAACGGCCCCTATCCTTCCCGTATCCTTGCTTCGGCGGACCTCCCTTTTGCTCTTGATCTTGACCGATGGGATCTCGTTTGAGAGATCTAACTTTCAAGATCTCCTTGTAGTCTTTTGGACCTCCTGTCCAGGACCCCCTTGCAGTGTTTTGGACCTCCTGTCTAGGACCTCCTTGCAGTGTTTTGGACCTCCTGTCCAGGACCTCCCCTTTGGACCTCCTCGCAGGACCTCTCCCTTGGACCTCCTCCTTGGGTCTCCTCTTCAGGCCACCCCCTTTGACTGGTCTGTATGCCCGAGATTGACTGGCCCCGCTTGCCAGTCTAGCTCCCTTTTTCTTTTCCTCCGCCTCAGAAGTCTCTTGCACATTTAATGGTTGTTGTATTACATTAAATGCGGTCCCATCCGAGGTACTTTGTTTATCCTTTTGAGGGCATGCCTTGTCTTATCCTTGTCCTAACCTTCCCGATCATTGACACGTGTGCCCAAGCCTCCTTTGTGTTGCTCCGCCACCTTTGGCTATAAGCAGCCTGTGGGTGCCTCCCTTTGCCACCTTTTTCCTCATTCCTAGCTTCTTTGCTCTCACCCAAGATTTCTTTGTGCGTGAGACCTCTCTGGGAGCTCTTCGTGGCTGTTCCAACGCCTCCTCTTCATCTAGAAGTTCACCCTCCTTGGGGTTGGACCTCCCTTCGTTGGATGTCCCTCTTTGAGGACCTCCTTGTCCTTCGGTTTTTTCTTGCAATGTGTAGATTCCATTGGTGCTGAGGAGCTCGAAGATCCTGTAGCCTTTTCAGAAGCTCAGCAGCTCGCCACTAAAGGCAAGTCGTGGTCCTTGATCATTTTGAACCTATCTTTACAAAAAGTACTTTGTTTTGTTATAAACCTGCATGGCTATTTGTGTAAAGGCTGGTTTGGGCTCTAGTTAAGTACCTACCTGTTTTATGCCTCCTTGTTTACTTGGCAATCCACATGTTGACATGATCCCTTAGACACCTTAGAATGGGTAATTTAGTTGGTTTCTTATTGATATTGCCAACATGGGTATCGTACTTGCTTAGCCATGCTCTAGTAGACGCTGATCTCTTCATGAATCAATATTGCTAAACTTGACTAATCGAATTATGGAACTTGGTTGGTGCCACTGATAAGCAACTATGGTTGGTACCGCAGGTTGTGTTGTTTGTGGTACGAGACCACTTTCTTAAAACATGTTGTGCCAAGACCAAGGTGGTCTTTGGCCAGGGTGAAACCCCAAAACTGTTTTATGCTCGGGCAAGTTAGCAAGATGCGAGTAGTGGGTGCTCCATGAGTTGTTGCTATGGAGTCACTTGGGTGTTTCATGAGTTGTTGCTATGGAGTCACCTGGGTGCCCCAGAGTTGGAGCTACGGGGTCACACTGGGTTGAGGATAGTCTTGCCTGAGTAGCCATTTAAGGACTGAACCTTGGGAGCCATTGATCTGGGCCATGCCGTGCAACTACATGTCCATTATGGGGTGGACTGGGTGTAATAACTAGGGATGTTCTGATTTGGTTCTGTTGTGGTTGGGCGTTGACGCGCTGGCGCAAGAGGGGGCACGAATCCGGTTGAAGTTGTAGCCTAACCGGAAGTGAAACCTTAGCGGGCAGAACTAAGTCGGAGCGTACCTTTGTAAAAGCCCAGTGGTGGTCTCTACTTGATTCACATGTCTAAGGTAACGTGTGTTATATCAAGTGACTACCTCTTGTGGGTAAAGTTGTACATCTCTGCAGAGTAAATCTATTTGAATAGCCACGTCCTCGGTTATGGACACGCCCAGAGATTTCGAATGAGGGGTAGAATTCTTTTTATAAAAATTGTGTTCTCGGGGCACTTCGGCGAGAGGTCATGGCTTTTACCTCGAAGAGACCTTGGCCGGCTCCAGAGGGGTCATGGCTGGCTCGCGAAGTGGTCCAGGGGCTAGTCTTGAGGTGCTCTGGAGTGGGTGCTCCAGAGAGGTCTGGGTTGGTGCCTTGGGAGTGAGTGGGTGCTCACTGTCTCCTTTGAAAAATCAATTGTACTTATGTATTATTGTTTTAACTTGAGCTTTGCAATCTATACATGTTATTTACTGTCAAACTTTGCTTTCTGCAAACTAACCATACAGCTCTCCATTGTCAAGCCGTGCATAATTGTTAATTGCATGTATGTTTTCCCCACGGCTTGCTGAGTACATTCAAAGTACTCATTGGCTTGTGCCCTGTTTTAACCAGCGGAGGTGGGAGGTGGGAGATCCAGGAGGTCTTGTGCTCTCAAGAGGGGAGCTCTTTGAAGACCTTGCGCACTAGGACGTCCTCCACTTGGTAGCCTGTGGGCTGGCTGAATGGACCTTGCTATTTATCTTGTTTTCGCTGTTCTCTCTTTTGCTGTTAGCCTTGTGAGGCACCCCTGTACAAACCTTGACCTTAAGGTCCCTTGTTAATATATGTGTTATTTTGGTCTACTTCATCTTTGAGTTTGTGTATGGATTTGATCACACTAATGTTGAGTCTGTGCGAGCTAGCCAATCTGATCCTGGGACTAGCTCGGTGTGCAGGCCAAGACCTCCAAGAGGTCTTGAAGATCTCCTAGATCTCTGAGGTCTGGCGGACCTCCTCTCGGGATGAACCGGCGATACTACCTCTCCTCGGTCTTGGTAGTACCGCACTCAAAAAAAATCGGCTTGTTCGGTGTTCATTCCGAGAAGGTCCTCACAGGGATCGAGCGGGCGAAGAGATTCACAAGGTGTCGGGGACGGGGACAGAGAGGGCGGCGGTGGAGGCGGGGAAGCGGGCAAGGTGGCTCTCACAGAGCGCGTCTTTGCTCGGGTTGGCGGTCAAGTTGCCTGGCCTTCACCTAGGCGGCGCGAGGGAGAGGAAGGAACCGAGGCGAAGGGAAAGGGAGGCGAGGCAGCAGGCCACGCAGCAGATGGGAGAGGCTGTGTGGATAGGGCTTGGGCAAGCAGTGCGTGTGGCACGAGACCGATTGGACGGGCCGAAAACGGTGAGGGGCAATTTGATGGAGGAGAGCGGAGATGGTAGGCACGCGACAGAATTCGATCGGACAGTCAAGAACCGAGCCTGGCGCGCATCCAATGACTGGCCTTTTGTGATGACGTGTAGGGGCTGGTTGGCCAGCAATTCCCCTAGCTTTACTAAATAGAATAGATGTGGTAGTACATAAATGAATACTGGCAAGAGTATTTGCATGCTGTGTAATGCTAATGAGGAGGAGAGAGAGAGTTCACAGCATTGATTGCACAGTTAACATAGGAATTGTTGAGGGTAAAATGGTCATTTCACCTATCTCCTTAATTCTTGTGCTCAAGTCTAAAAACGACTAACATATGGAATCAGACGAAGTATTTATCATATGAGTAAATTTCAGAAAACTACATGTAAGTTGTTCAAACTACAAAAATGTACGGATTTAAGGAACCAATTTAGAGAACTACTTATTTTATCCACAATTATATCGCTAAACTACAGTTTTGCCGAACCTGTTACACACAACATGATCTGACAGTACAGACCTGTCTATCAGCCTCTCATAAAAGCCTAGCCCATCCATCGTGCACACGGCGGATGCGATTTTTTTAATAATATTATTTTAAAAGAATTTTACAAAAAAAATAGCCGGTTTTTTTTACAAACTAGGCTACTATCGCCATTTGAAATGGCGAAAGGGCCTTGTCATCATTCCAAATGACGACAGTAGCCTAGGCAATGGTGACAAAATGCCAGAACAGTGAAGAGAGGTCTATGTCGCCAGTTGAAATGATGACAAAGCCCTATCGCCACTCCAACTGATGACAGGACCATGTCGTCATTTCAACTAGCGACGGAGATCTCTACCTATTTTTTTACTGTCTATTTATGACCACATATTTTGTGGATAAATCACAATGATATTATAAAGTATTCAGCACAACGTCGTCACATTTTTTGTCGACAAACCTCAATGTCTGCCATGTCGACCGCCTCGACTGGGGCGGTCGGATGAGGTTCCCACAGCGACATCCGGACTAACGATGTCTCCTTCATCCTGTGGATTTATCGTAAGTATTTCTTGAAGATGTGCCCAGACTCCCTACAAATGGAGTACTTCTTCATATGACACCCAGCTTCTGCTTCGTCCATATCGTTCCTGATACGTCGTACCTGTTGCCGGCCAACATTTCCCTTCAGCCAATCAATATCTGCGGCCTAGATAAGTTGCTCCCAAGTCGGATGGCCAGTGAAATGGCCAACCACGTCGTAACAATACAACTCTGTACTCCATGTTTGCATCACCTTCTCCTTGTTGAAATAATCAAAGAGTACTGACCCGGATGCTGTGCCACCGTCAAACATACGGTCATAACAGGTGAGCAGGGCATATGCAGAAGAAGAGGCTTGTTGCAAGTGCATACACAACTAGCGCGACATAGCGTGCACTCCTGGGTGATCCTCTAGTGGTTCGTCCCGCGACGTCCTTTATCCCTGCACATTATCTCAAAGCGAAGCTCCCTTGTTCCCATCTTGAATGCCCGGTGCATCTCACCCTTCTTGCTCCTCTCCTCTATGTATTTGGTGATCATGGCAGAGTACAGTACTCTGTCATTTGCCATGGCGAGCAACGGGTTGTTGCTTTTGTCAACAAAGTAATTTGTGGTACCGTGGAGAATTGCCTCCACAATACCAACCAAAGCGAGACACCTTGCGCCGCACATGACTAAATTGTACACCTCGGCTAGATTGACTGTCATGACACCATATCGAGCACCACCCCTGTCATGTAGCAGCGACCACTTCTCCTTAGGCTTGTGCTCAATCCAGTCCAAAAAGCATGTAACACCCCTGTTGATGAACCTCCGAGGTCCTGTTTTGGCCCGATCTTTTGATGAGAAGGTAAGTTCGGTTGTAGTCACTCAACTCTCACGATCCTAGCTACGAACTTACAAGGCACGAAACCATGTAATCACTGAATTGATCGACAAGTCGTGATCAACTGTGCACGAATACCCGGATGAGCTGACCATAAAGATCGATTCCTGCATACACCGAAGAAAGAACACAAGAACGAGATAAATAGCAATCTAAAATTGCAAATAGGATTGAAATATTTTATTTAAGTTGGTATTCCACATAAGGATCTTGACTGGGTGGTCTAGTCGACACACGCAGAAGATACAAGTTGCAACAAAGGCAAACTAAACATAAACGAAATCCAAGAAAACTAGAGGGGGTGTGTCCTCCTTAAATAGGGGAGGAGGAGCCACACATCTAATAGAACTAAGGGGGTGGTACTATTCACATGGTACTGTTTATGTGAACAGTATCACCATGAACTCTGCGGCCCAAGGAGGGGAGCCCATATGGGACAAGTCAGCCCACTCATTACATAGCCCAATTTGGCCCAAACAGGTGATGTAGCACCTTGTTTTGATGATTACGGTGTGCTCATAATGAATTTGAAGGTGAGGCTAGATCCATTAGAAAGGCCTCGGAATAACCTTTCCAACAAGACCAAGAACACCCAAATCGGACTCTGTTTGCAAAAGTTATGGCCTTTTTACTAAGGCTTGTTGGGTTATCCCAATGCCAGATTCTTTTCGCAATTCTGACGTGCACTGATGGAATTTGGAGGTGAGGCTAGATCTGTTGGAAAGATGACAAGATAAGCTTTCCATCAAGTACTTGTGGACCTCCAAATGATTCCGTATGTGACTGCACGCTTAAAGTGTTAAAATTGTTATGCATGTCTTTTATTCACTGAGAAAATAACAACACATGTATTGGGCAATATCATATAATTCATGTAATATAAAGGCACTCCTAAAAACGAGCTCACTTGACAATTTAAGTGAAGCGTACGAGTTCTTGTAATTGAAACAACAAGCATAACAAATATGGTTGTATCCATAGAGATCATGTCCTCATCATCCTCCCCTTCTTGAAAACAAAGTCGTCCTCGGCTTTTGATAAGCTGAAAATAGGGTAACAAAGAAGCCAAGGTGTATGCATGGTATATGTATATGTCATCTGTTTTAACGGTTCTTCATTGTTGCACAATTAATGTTATAAGACAGCAGCGATCATAAAAGCTCATTGTATTATTAACCCAAGAATAATCATATATGTTAATGATCAAAACAAAATTTCTCACACAGTAATTATTGCAACTAGTTTTGCAAATATAAGTGAAGCGTTTATGCAATTCAAATCTCTGAAGTTGTAAACTTGCAGTGGTAACACATATGGGCAAATCTACAACTTTTGAAATTAAACAAAGTTCATCCATATAATCAGATTTCAATCGAGCAATAGCAAATTCATCTAGCAATGGTGAAAAGATTTGTAAGTTCTTCCATACTTCAACATCATTATTCAGATTGTCCATGTTAGATGGTGCAATAAGAGATGAACACATAGGCATTGGATGAGCACTAAATTTTATTTTCCTTTCATATTGAACAAGATTCAACACACAAGAATTGTTGTCCAAAACAGCAAGCTTCAAATCATCCATGTGATCACAAGTTATGCATATTCGATAAAAACCAAAAAATGATTGTCTATTCCATAATCTCAAATTAATTTAAAATAGTAGGTGTAGGTGCTAGAAAGAGAATTTATAGATGAAAGTTCAGAAACTTTCTCCATAGCATATTCCAAACTAATGGGCTCATTAAGCATGATATAGCACAAAGCATCAGCAGGGGATATTCTATCAAATACTTCCTTATGTGTAATTAATTCGACATGTGCAAAATTATGAGAATTCAGATCAGCACATGGTTCGTTCAAGACAACACAAGGAAAATCAAACGATTGCACTATAGTATGTATATACTCACAAGGTTGCTCTATGTCTTGCTGTAGCACCAAACCAGTACCTTTGTCATTATCGTCCTCATCAGATACTGTACATACCTCAAACTTCTCCTCTAATGACAACAGATGCGCCAGATCATCGTTCATCTCTTCAAGCGTCTCGGCGGTATCTAGAGATGGAGTAGGAGCCAAAATAATGTCAGCATTTTCAGTTACCTTAGGTTGCACCTCGCTTGTGACTGTGGGTGGTGGAGGTACAAAACGATGTTGTAATTTCTTCTTCATCTACTCCCATGTGTACATGAAATGATACTCCAAATTCGACCACCAATATTGAACATCACCAATCAGTGTCATCCTTGCCATGCTCATCTTCTCATAAGGATCAAGGTCTTGTCTTTCAAAGTAGCTATCCAACATATTAACCCATATAAAGTAATCCAACGACGTACTCTCAGAGGTGAGTGGCAATATGTGTGTAGGTAGTTGTTTCTTTTTGAGTTCAAATCTGCCCGCGATGACATCGTAATCTACCAGCTTTAACCAACCTGTCATTGTTAGTAGAAAATAAGGAAACAAATCACAAGTATATGTTCCTATCAACTACTAGGATCTGGAGGCTCAAAACAAGCCACTCACACTCAAGGTTATACCCAGTTCTTACAAGTTCTTACCAATGCAGCAAGGAAGTGGTACAACCGATGGCTGGTTCGTGATACTCTCACTTGTGATTAGCCCAACGATTGCGAGGAATGGTACCTGCTGAGTTACTAGGAAGTGGAGCTCGGAAGGCTTCAATATGGTAGCAAGGATTAGCAATAATCAAATCAGTTAATGCAAGTTGAAAGATTGTTCGAAGTACTCGTCAAAGTTGCTGATCCTAGCCTAATCAAGGCGAACTAATCAGAGCCCTACTAAGAGATGTGTAGAAACGGACACGCAAAGATAAATGTGACATAATGCAAACAAATGGATGAGCTACTGTAACTGCAAAGCAACAAACTCGTTTTGCACCAAGTACTGGAAGAGACGCTAGCCAATTGCAAAGAAAGAAGGGCACAAGATTGCTCAAGGAGATTAAATACACAATCTGAAAATATGGTTCCGGCCAGCAAGTTTTCTTTTCTCTTTTCTTTCTAAAACCGTATGCACAAAATTTTCCTCCGTCGGTTATTAAGGTCACCGAAAGGAATAATTGGCACTAGTATGTGTGGTTTGTTCTCTTGTGTTTTTTTTTGTCACGCCGTGGATTTTTTCCCAAAGATCGGTTGCCTTTTTTTTCTTCTTTCTTGCGTTGGCTGAACAAGGTGGAGATGCACCCCTTGATTAGCAAGTCGCAAGAAATTCAGAGGTGTAAATTAATGACAAGAGTAGCCCGAAAGCAATATTCAACAACTAGTCTCAAAGATGAAAGGATATAAGTGAAGCTCAATATTACCAAAAGGTTTCGGACCGATTCAAACTCGATTGCCGAGATAGAAACCGATTCCAAGATGGAAACGCAAAAACAGATCGGTTTTTCGAAGGAAATTTCTATCGTTTATCCAAACCGAGAGCAGATTAGTTGCGCAAAAAGCTTCGGCCACAATAAGAAATCAACCACAAGCAAACCAAGAATAGATTGGAATCAAGATCAAGCTACGCGAAGGAAACACGAGATGTAACTAGACTCTAACTAGAACTAGAAATCAGCAACTAGACATGACGATGCAACCAAAAATTCAACAAGCAAAAACTGAAAAGAAAAATTGCACAGGCACAGATTGGTTTGGACGATGAACTAATCCCCTTTTTTGTGGCTTTGTGGACTATAGGAAAAGGAAAAAAATTTATCACCGATGAACTGTAGCTCTGATACCACTTGATGAACCTCGGAGGTCCTGTTTTGGCCCGATCTTTCGATGAGAAGGTAAGTTCGGTAGTAGTCGCTCAACTCTCACGATCCTGTCTACGAACTCGCAAGGCACGAAACCAAGCAATCAATGAACTGATCGATAAGTCGTTATCATCCGTGCACGAATACCCGGATGACATGACCACAAAGGTCGATTCCTACATACACCAAAGAAAGCACGCAAGAACGAGATAAATAGCAATATAAAATTGCAAATATGATTGAAATATTTGGTTTAAGTTGGGATTCCAAATAAGGATCTTGCCTGGGTGGTCTAGTCTACACACGCAGAAGATACAAGTTGCAACAAAGGCAAACTAAACATAAACGAAATCCAAGGAAACTAGAAGGGGTGCGTCCTACTTAAATAGGGGAGGAGGAGCCACACATCTAATAGAACTAAGGGGTGGTACTATTTACGTGGTACTGTTCACGTAAACAGTACCATCATGTGTGGCCCAAGGAGGGGAGCCCATATGGGCCAGGTCAGCCCACTCATTACATAGCCCAATTTGGCCCAAACAGATGATGCAGCACCTTATTTTGATGATTGCAGTGTGCTCATAATGAATTTGAAGGTGAGACTAGATCCATTGGAAAGGTATTGGAATAAGCTTTCCAACAAGACCAAGAACACCCGAATCAGACTCTGTTGCAAAAGTTATGACCTTTTTACTACGGGCCTATTGGGTTGTCCCAATGCCAGATTGTTTTTGTGATTCCTACGTGTATAGATAGAATTTAGAGGTGAGGCTGGATCCGTTGGAAAGATGACGAGATAAGCTTTCCATCAAGTACTTGTGGATCTCTAGCGGACTCCGTGTGTGAAAGTTATGAATGTTTAAATTCGGTGTTGTCTCCGGAGGCCAAATTGGATTCCAAAATAGGTCCAGCTCGAACTCTTGCAAATCAACCACTCTCTGTCTTTTATTCCGAAAAATAACAACATATTTATTAGGCAATATCATATAGTTCATGTAATATAAAGGTACTCCTAAAAACGAGCCCACCTGACAATTTAAGTGAAGCATACGAGTTCTTGTAAATTGAACAACAAACATAGCAAATATGGTTGTATCCATAGGGGTCATGTCCTCATCAACTGCCTAGCAAAAACCCAAGATGCCACCTATAACTATTATTACTACACTTTTCTACATCAAACTCAGGTATTACTACCTTCTAGGCGTCACGATTAAACATTATACAACGAGGTAATCATAAATTTCAGCAAGACGGTTAATCATAGTTCAATTGTAATTCAATCTAATTAATTATCAAGGGCATTATAGATAAATTCCAATTAAGAGAAAAACAACAATTAACAATAATATCGACCATGAGGAACTAAGGAAACCACAACCTATTCAATTATTACAATTCCAAAATGATTGAATCATGAAATGGAATGAAGTGCTTCTCAGGTGCAATAGTCCCATGTTCTACTTTCTTCCCAAACTATGCCGTCATCAATGTTCACCTAAAACATTAAATAAACAAGTGTAAGTCCAAGACTCAGCAGGTACAAACAAGACAATAACTCAAATCTCATAAACATACTTTGAATTCAGCACAATCAACCATCCACAATAATATCATAACTATTCAGTTTTATTGACATGCAATGCATATGCCACAAATGCACATTTCTTTTCTCTTTGCATTTACCGGTAATGCGGAGTATGTATGTGTGGATGCATATCCATGCCTATGCCTTCAGCACAGGGACCTCAAGCCCACACTCCACGAGTGTGGGGACCTTATGCCCATCTAATACATGACGGGGACCTCAAACTTCTCATTACTTGGCTACAACGTAGACCAAGCCTCAAGGATCAAAGAATGATGCAATCATTAATTTAACTTCAACAACATTGCCATGTCATCCCCATGGTATTTGCATCAATATATCATAATCACATTTAAGCAATAAAAATCTCACCATGTCATCCCCGTGGTAGTTGCACCATCAACTCAATCTTACTCTTTTCATCAATAATATCATGACACTAAAATAAATTACCAAAACATTATTTTATCTCATGGCAGTAAATCAACAAGAGAATGACAAACACCCGTTATCACCCTTATACATATACTTACCTCAACCGTGAAGTTTGACGATGAGAAGAGGGCACTACCCTCGGATTCACACCACCACCTGAACATTTAATAAACATTCTAAGGAGAAATTTCAAGGCATACCACAATACAAAATAGATAAATAAATTGCATCGCTCCTAATCGCCATCCTAAACAATCATGTTTCCCCTTGAACGTCGTTCTGTCCCAAAATAGGACAGTCGCCTTACAAAAATCGTATTTCTCATTTCGTTTATCAGAAAATTACACTCTTGGGTTCTCTGGAAACATCAGGAAATTATCTATTATAATCGTGTTGGTCTAATCTTCTAATTTGTTCATTATATATTTTTAAATTACAGATTATTTCTTCTGCCCGAAACCTGCTATAACCCTGGACAACAAGATCAAAATAATCATAACTTTCTAACGGTTTATCCAAAAATTACATTCTTGAGTTCTATGGAAACCTTATGAAATAACCTACAATATTCATGCAGGTAGGATCCTCTAATTGTTTCGTTAACTAATTTTTATCATCCAATTACTACAACCTGGCAGAATCCTGATAGAACCTTTGGACAGTAGTGTTGTAAAATTCATAACTCAAGATCCGTTCATCCAAACGACGTGATCCAGGATTTTATGGAAAACTAAAGATATTACCCACAAATCTCTAGGAGGTGAAGAATCCAAAATTCACCATTTTAGATCTCAAACCTACAACGCACTACAAACTGTAAACAACCGATCTGCTACCCGATATCTCCGGATCACAAAAGTAACAAACAAAGCAAGGGAGATCTGGAGGTCACCCTTGACGAACACGAAGACAATGCTGGAAAAACTCGTGAGATATCCCTTACCTATTCCTTCTTCCACTTCCTCTTCCTTTCTTCCTTGGCCGAACCTCTTTCCTCCGCTTCTCTTTGGCTGGCAGTAGTAGCAGGGAGGATGACATCGGGGAGAGGAGGAGCAGTAGGGGGTGGAGGTACTATAGCATGGTGCTACTGTAGCACGACGGATACTGTAGCATAGGGTGGCTAGGGTTTGGTGCCCCGTTTCCTTCTAGTGGGCTGCTGGCCCACTCATGGGCCTTAGGCCACTATGGCCGGCTCTCCTCCTCTCGAATATGGGTTTGCGGCCCATTCCTCTCCCAAAATTCTAAATTTTTCTTTCTAATTATATTTAATTTTAGTACTAATCACTTATTTGTTTTATGCTTAAATGAGATGTTACAAAGTATTTCACATGCGCCTCCGTCTTCGTCGCCACACTAGGACCATCGGTGGGTAGCTGTGGCAATGCTTCGGGGGCCTGGTCAGTGCTTGTAGCGGCCTTTTTCGCTCTCTCCCTTCCGTGCGTCTAGGTCCGCTCATCCAGAATCTTTCAGAATGCGTTAAACTTTCGCTGCTGGTTCTGGTTGCACAGCCGCTTGAAGAGATTCATCAAGTCCTTGTTGCGGAACTACTTGTAGAAGTTTGCACCCAAGTATCTCATGCACCACCTGCTCTGCAAATCCACCTATGGAAGTGGTTCACTCTCTCTTTGTTGTAGCTGAGTTATTGCACTCAGCATGCCCGCATGCTGATCATGTATGACACATACGTTAGGACAACCCTGTACAACCGAAATCCTCAAATTTCTTAGGAACCACATCCAACTGTCCGTGTTCTCGCTTTCAACGAATGCGAATGCCACGGGAAGGGCTTGATTGTTCCTATCCGTCACTATTGCAGTCAATATTTGGCCATTGTACTTTTCGATCAGGAATATGTCATCCACGCATAAGATTGGACGGCAGTGCCGGAATGCATTAATGCATGGACCAAAGGCAAAGAATACTCGTTTCAGTACCCTCTTATTGCCCCACTTTGGATGCGTAAAATCTTGAATGTCGACATGAGTACCGAGATTCCTATCTTGTATGACTCGGAGTTGGCCGGGGAGGTTGTGATAGGAGTCCTCGAATGTACCGAACATTTATTCCAATGCGTTCTGTTCTGCCCTCCACGCCTTGGCATAGCTGATTGTATACTGGAACCTTGCCTTAATCGCTCGAATGATGAATCGTGGCTCAAAATCTAGATTATCCACGATCTCACCATACATGATATTCACGATGAAGCCTGGTAACAAATTCTTGTGGGACGGCACTGACTCAGCGACGATACATGTGTGAGGGACCACTATAAAGCATTTCCAGTAGGTGTCCCACTTAGACTGAAATGCTTGTACTCGCCAAGGGCATCCCTCTATGTCGCACTTTACGTCATAGCATCTTGGGTTAGACTTGACGACTGTGAATGTACACTGCACCGACAATGCCTAGAATTTGATCGCCTCCTGCGCGACCTCGCTTTGGTTGTACTCCCACGGCACATGGGAGCCTTCATTAACGAGGAGATTGTTTAACTGGTATGTGTTCCACTCGGATCATACAAGACATGATCCAAATCAAATGTGTGGAACAACCACCGCATCACAATGCCCCATGTATGCTGTTATGGCCTTGTTAGGGTCACAGTCGCTGACTGGAAATAACACAAATCAATCCCCTTAGGACCCTCAAGAATAGTCCACTGACCGTAGTAAATTTTGAAATTGGTGGTGTCCGACATATTTGACGTACTGCGCCGTAAACAAAATTTCCACGATTAACCACATATCTAAAACTAAACTACCCACCGAAAAGGATTATGTACATCATACTACACTACGTAACCGTACGTCTAAAACTATGTAATCCATTCGGTTAAAAAAATTACCTAAAAAGTGGATGACCGAATGAGCACCGCTTCGCTAGCTTCTCTCCTCCCCTCTCCTCCTCTCCATTCCATCCCCTCTCTCTTTTTTCTGAATAAAAGTGAGTTATGCTAGAATTTTGGTGTTTTTTATATGGTAGATTGTGCCGCCATTTGCAATCGCGACAGGAACCTGCGGAATCCCTGTCGTCATTTGAAATAGCGGTTTTCTAAAATTTTAATATTAAAAAATTTAGGGGCTTGTGGGATCCCTATCACCATTTGAAATGGCAAAAGGGTCCTGTCGCCAGTTGGAGTGGTGATAGGGACCTGTCTGCACTATTCAAGTCCCTGTCGCTATTGCCTAGGCTAGTGTCGCCATTTGGAATGGCGACAGTAGATTTTTTTGTATTTTTTTTTCTTATTTATTTTTGTAATTTTTTTACTTTATTTTTGTAAATTCCTTTTAAAATAATATTATTTCAAAAAACAATTCCACCAGATGCTACATGGGCTTGGCGTCCCTTTTTTAAGGGTCTGACTAATAACTATACATGAATATAGCGAAAATGTTTATTAACCCAAAACATTGTGCAAGTGTGCAACTCCACATCAAAGGGACGTCAAGCTCGTGTGGCACTTGATGGAGGTTTTGGTCTAAATGGCATTGTCCACATCGTATTAGTGGAAATGGCTATCCTTGCACCGCAATTGCAAAAATGGCCATCCGGACGAGCCTCACATCGCTACGTGCGCAATTCCAGACGGCCACCGCCGGACGCCTCTCGTTCGCATGGCCATCGTGCAGACGCGGCACCTCCGCACGGCCACCACCCGGACATGCACCTCCACCTCGCACATGCATACCTACCCACGCGAGGGGCGTGCAGACGGTGGCCGTGCGGACACGACTACGTGTCGACACAAGGCGTGTTCAAGCTATGAGTGTGTGGACGAGATGCCATTCTTGCAAATGCGGTGCAAGCAGAGGCGGATCTAGGTGGGGTGCCGAGTATGCCCCGACACCCCCCAAAATTTTGAAAACTCACCTAGGATCGGCGCCTCAGCCCAGCCCAGTTGGTCCGACGAAAGTCCAGCCCAAGCCCAACAACGCTGCACCCTAGGGCTGGCAACACCGCAGCAGCTCAGTTACTCCTCAGTCCTCCCCAAGAGGCCAAGACTCTAACCCTAATCTCTCCTCCTCTCAGTCCCTCTCCCCGCTCTCGCTTGGCGCTCCTGGCGGCGGCGGCGCGACGGCAGCCGTGAGGTGGGGATGGCGGCGTCGACGCGAGGCCGGGAGGGCGCAGAGGCCGAGAGGGCGGCGTGGCCACGAGGAGGGCGCGCGGGGGGTGGGAGGGGTGCGTGCGGCCTGCCACCACGAGGCCGGGGGCAGGCGTGTGCACAGAGGCGGGACCGGCGCGTGGCGGAGGGGGAGGGCTGCGGCGACACGCGGCAGTGTGCCACCAAAGATGGGAGGCACGGGCGCCGGAAGGACAGGGTCAAGGCCTCAAGGGGCCTTACTGCCTTGGGGCTGGCCGGCTAGGAGTTTTCAGGACTCAGGAGTTGGATGAGGGATTTTCAATTATAAGCCTATAACTACAAGGTGGGCAGTTGGCTGGAGCCTAGAGGCTTGGAGGCTTGAAGCCTAGAGGAGAAGCAGTGAAGCACTGAAATTGGTTATTACTTTATTGGTATGCCGTAGCCGTTATTGTTTTACTAGTATGCCGTAGCCCGTATACTATTTGTCACTGTTATATTGTTATCATGTTCATGTTATATTGTTTTGTTAATCCGTGAATGTGAGCTTAATTGTGAATGGAAATTTGGTAAATGTATTACGATATGTCAATGTGGATTGTAGCGACATGAAGAGGAATAGAGACATCCTTTGTCTTTTTTTTGGGATCGAGAAGTAAAAGCAAAGAATATTTCATCTTCTTCATCACCGGCTAAAGGGGTCCAGGGGGTAGAGGAGACTCAAGAAGGTAGAGGAAGAACTCAAGCAAGTGGGAATCAATTGACTTCTTCTCAAACGGAGAATATTAATGCTGTGATTGATGTTGTGGTTGCTGTCAATGACCAACCCCAACCCCAGCCAAGAAGCGCAGGAGCTTCAAATACACTTCCTAGCAGTGAGGAAAATATTTATGATGTTGAGCTTCTTCCACTTGATCCAGGGAAAAGGACACCCATCACTAGCTATGATGTCAATGATCAAGATGCTGTTCGGAGATGATATATTATAAAAGGGCCATGCCAACCTTATACACATGATTTTCCTATTAGGAAAATATCAGGTAAAAGACGTCACTTCAGTCTTAATTGGTTTGATAAGTACCATTGGATCGAATATAGTTTCGAAAAGGATGCTGCATTTTGCTTTATCTCATTATCATTCAAGGAGAAAAGCGTGGGGGTGACGACTTTGTTAAAGGTGGTTGGAGAAATTGGAATAAATATGATGCACTTGACAAACATGTGGGTGGTATAAGAAGTGTCCATAATCAAGCTCAAGAGAAATTTAACTTCTTTGTGAAACCAAAAACTTCAGTTGCTCATGTTATTGTGAAGCAAACTAAAGAAGACAAGCGTCTTTACAAGGAAAGATTAAGTTATTCACTTAGATGCTTGAGGTTTATTTTGCGTCAAGGATTGGCATTCCGTGGACATGATGAAAGTGAACAATCTAGTAACAAGGGAAACTTCTTTGAGCTTTTGAAATGGCTTGCAGAAAGTAATGAAGAAGTTAATCAAGATTGTTTTGAAAAATGCTCCTGGAAATTGCATCTTGACGGCCCATTCCATACAAAAGGAAATTATTAACTGTTGTGCTAAGGAAACTACTAGACAAATAATTGAAGATATTAGTGATGACCACTTTGCAATTCTAGCTGATGAATCAAGTGATGTATCCCAAATAGAACAACTAGCTCTTTGCTTGCGTTATGTTGATAAACTAAGAAGGGTATGTGAGCGGTTCCTTCGAGTAGTTCATGTAGCTGATACCACTTCTTTGTCACTTAAGGATGCAATTGAGTCTTTACTTATTGATCACTCTTTGAGTCTTACTCAAATCCGTGGGCAAGGATATGATGGGGCTAGTAACATGAAAGGCGAGATTAAAGAGCTGAAAACTTTGATTATGAACGAGTCTCCGTCTGCTTATTACATCCATTGTTTTGCACATCAACTCCAATTAGTTCTTATGGCTGTTGCCAAGGGCAATGCAGATTGTGTTTGGTTTTTTGACCAACTATCAAATTTGCTGAATGTTATTGGAGTTTCTTGTAAACGCCATGAAATGCTTCGAAACACTAGAGCTCAGGAAGTTTTGGAAGCACTAAATTCTGGTGAAATTGAAAGTGGATGAGGGTTGAATCAAGAGATGGACTTGGCTAGGCCCGGTGACACGCGTTGGGGTTCTCATTGCAAAACTGTTTTGCATATTATTGGTTTGTATTCTACAATCCGCAAAGTACTCACAAAGATCGGAAAAGATCCCTCCCTAAAGAATGAATGGGGAAAAGTCCATGCTATGGTGGCAGGCTTTGAATCATTTGATTTTGTTTTCATGGCAAACTTGATGCTAGTCATACTTGGGTACACAGATGATTTATGTCAATCTTTGCAAAAGAGGGACCAAGATATTATTAATGCTATGACACTTGTTAATTTGGCTAAGGACAGATTGCAATATATGAGAAGTCATGGCTGGGAAGATTTTCTTCAAGAAAAAGTTACATCATTTTGTATGAAACATCGCATTAAAGTTCCTGAGCCAAATAAGAAATATGTGCCTTTTGGAAGATCAAAGCGTTTTTTCCCCCAAACAAACAAATGATGACCATTTCAGAAGGGAAGTATATCTTGGCATCATTGATAATGTTCTTCAAGAGCTTGACAACCGGTTTGACAAAGTTAATATGGAGTTGCTTGTGTGCATGTTTGCCTTGAATCCTCGCAACTCATTTGAAGCCTTTGATAAGGAGAAAATACTTAACCTTGCAAATTTTTATCCCAATGAGTTTTCAAGTATAGATTTGATGAGACTCCCTTTCCAACTTGATAACTTCATTGATGACATGCGAAGTGATGATAGGTTTAAGGACCTTAACAATCTTGGTGACCTTTCTATTAAGTTTGTTGAAACAAAAAAGCATGAAGTTTACAGGTTGGTATACGTGCTTCTCAAATTGGTTTTACTCCTACCGGTGGCGACAGCAAGCGTTGAAAGAGTATTTTCCGCTATGACTCTTGTGAAGAACAGGTTGAGAAATAGTATGGGCGATCAATTCTTGAATGATTGTTTAGTCACATTTATTTAGAGGGAATTTTTTTTGAAGGTTAATGAAGATGATGTAATGAAACGTTTTCAAGACATGAAAACGCGTAAAGTAGTACTATAATTTCTTTGCATAGTTGCATATTTTGTAATTTTCTATTCATGTAAGACTTCATTTGAACTATTTGCATTGTGCTTTTAACAAATTTGGAACCTATATGTTGGATTTATGATGTTATGGAATTATTGTATAAACTATGGAATTGTGAGTGTGAAGTGTGCACTCCCACCATCTAATTTCTAGATCCGCCACTGGGTGCGAGGAGAGCTATTTCCGCTAGTACGATGGGAAACAATGTCATTTAGACCGAAAACTCGCATTTATGTATGCACGACGGAACTAGTCAGATAGTATGACTTATGTGAGAAGTTGACCAGTGAGCCCAAGCCGTTAGATCACGTTGCATGTCACGGGCTAAGCAAAACCTGTAGCTCAGCGATATAATTGTGGATAATTTTTTAAAATAATCATCATTTTATTCTAAAATAGAGTAATATATCTATCTTTTTTATTTTACAGAAAATAATCATATATCTCTCTACCGTTGAACAACTTAAGTCTAGTTGCTCAACCAGTGAACGAGCCCAAACGGTCTAATGACACTGACTCAAATCGCCCAAACGGTCTAATGACACTTGGACTTAGTGGCTTAACCGTTGAGCAACGTGGAATAGTCGCTCAACTGATTCATCCAGCTGTGGCGCTACCGCACCTCCTCGGAGGCGTCCTTGACGTCACTTAGCTCGGCCAGCGTCGGGAGCGGCGTGACGGCCACAGCCACTGCCGCGATGAGCCTCGGGAGCTGCTTGAAGAACCTCGGCCGCCTGGGTGGCGGCGCGGCGCTGGAGGAGGCCACGAGCCTGGGGAGATTCTCAATCCCCTCCCCACTGTCGCAATCATTCGTGGGGCGCTTTAATCCCAAACCAAATTCTGTGGATTTCTCTAAGATTGGGATTTGTTCCTCCTCCCGATTCTATCTTGCTTTCTTGGGTGCATTGTTTCTGCCCAATCTGTCATCTTCGTCGTAGTTTCCTACCACTTGTTGGAGTTGGACTCAGTGCTACCTCTCTCTCGGTCGTCCTAGCTTCCAGCACCATTGCTGCTCTCTCTCTCCGCTCAACTAGGGATCCTGACTCTTCTTGGCCTCCGGTTGCTCCACTCCCGAGTGCCTGCGGAGCCGCACCCATGGATTTCTTGATCTGCGTCCGCACCCATGGCCATGGTTGTCTCTGTCTTGAACGGGCTCGCAAGTCAGCTCGAGCTCACTTTTGAGCCGAGCCAAGCCCAGGTATCAGCTCGTAACTCAAACAAAGTCGAGCCGAGCCAAGCCGATCCGCATGTCAAACCGAGCTTAGCTCGAGCCAGCTCGGCTCATTTCCAACCCTACCAATGGAACAGTCGCTCAACGACTAGTCCACATGTCATTGGACTGTTCGGCAACTTAGATTAGTCGCCCACTAGTTGAGCGACTAGACTCAAGTCATCCAACGATGGAGCGAGAGAGGATTATTTCTATAAAATTAAAAAAAAAGCATGTATATTACTATATTTCATAGTAAAATAATGATTATTTTAAAAATTTGTGGATAAAATGTGTCTTTGGTAGTTAGGACACCTTATATAGATCCACATAAATTGTGTAATTCGGTAGAGCATTCAAAGATACGAGTGTAGTGCATCTTCTGCTACAAGAAAACAGTCACCGGCTCTGTAGTTTCAACTGCACCCTCAAATCTTTCTTTATTGCTTGTTCCATTTATTCAATCCAACAAACACAAGAAGAAATACCCCAAGCCATGGATGGCTATAAGCCTACAACGTATGTCCTAGTTATATCAAATTTATTTGCAACCAAAAAATGTGACAGCTAATAAACATTTACAGATTTACAATCATTTTAAAAACAAGGTTAGAGATTGTCCCCCCCCCCCCAAAGTTAGAATTTATTTTGATTTATATTAAATTCCATCAAGTGAAGCTCATAATCGGCAGCAAGGGTTGCTCACTTGCACCTGACCCGTCGCTGCATGCAAAGCTTGTAGTACAGGGGTTTGACCTCTGTACAGTTTTTCACTGCATCTCCTGCAGAAATGATTCGCAGCTTGTCCGAAAGCTGCTCTCCCCAGAGAACCAGTGTAACTGTGTAAGTGTCCTCTTCTTTTGTTGACCCATGTCTATTTACACTAGATATTTGCCGCATCTTAGCTCTGGCCGCCCTCCTCTTCGTCTGCATTACGGGATGCATGCATGGTAAGCTTCTAGGATAAAAGTAAACAAAGATCAGTGGCTAGTTACTATAGACTGGAGACTCGCTTGCCTCGGCGTGATGTTCTCCAACAAGCATTAGGCTTGAAATAGTCCTGGAGAGGTCTTACAGGCACAGGAACGAATTTCCCCAGATATGCCAGAGGCCAACTGGAAACATCACAAAAGAGGAAGAAAAAAGGGAGGTCAAAATTCAGAGTCAAAATTCACAGAATGCCCATAAGGGGATTGTAGTTGAAAAGTCTATTTTGTTACATGCCATCGACATTTAATTTGATGACGAAAGGAAGGGTAAAATGAATTTGGCATTGTACATGCGAATGTCGATAAATGTGTATCAAGATCAAAGTCTACAACAGCCTGGGAATGTCTCACATGCAAGTTAGTATAAATCTTAACCTATCACAGAGGAAACCAAGGACAACTGATATCGGGATTCATAAAATAACTGTACAACACATTAAGCACATAAACATACAGGATTAATAAACTACTGATTGCAAACCTTGCATAATGTATAAACTTTTTAAGCGCATACCTTACTAGGCCAATAGCTACTGAAATCAACCATAATCTCCAATTAAGTCTCACAGTTTTGAAGAACTTCCCCAGGAACTCAATTATTAGTATCTGCCAAAAGGGAGAGCAACTTTATCAGCATTTCATGGACAAGGTTGATAGGACATTCAATGGAAGAATTCTGTATTGTTTGTTACCTGAAATACAGTAGTTATACCAATTATTCCCATGAAGAGGTGGTTCTTTGTTACTCCTTTGAATACATTCCTTTCCTCGGGCTTGCGCGCGTTGAACTCGTTGAAGATCTGGTATGAAATGCACATCAATTTTAAAAAAGGCATTTGTTTCAGAAGTACATAAAGTTAATATAGTAAGTAAATTATGAAACATTTCTGTGCTTCTTATATTTATTGGTAAGTGTTTGAATCATAACATGCTCACTTCAGGTCCAGTAAAATTTATAAACCCAACTACACCAATATACCCTTTTCTAAGCAGCAACTCTAAAGTTTACATGATGGGGCGGTTTACTTCAGACAAAAAACTACTGCCACTATACTGAGTCAACATCAATATTTCTTTAGAATAATCCAATGTCAATATTCATCTGTCTAAAGCAGGTTAAATTTTATCACCGAAATTTCGCCAAAAACCGGCGGTTATCAGCGGGCCCCGGTAAAAAGTCAAACCGGGCATATTTCGGATTTATCTAATTTTCATAGAGTACAAAGGAATTTTTGCAGCACTAAGGAAGGCAGAGGTGTGCAGATGTGGTGGGAAGCAGGGATAAAAGAACTGGTCTGGAGCACTTTCCTGGCCAGCCATCGGATGAAATTCGTTTGAATTTGATTAAAAATCAGCCGAAATTCGAAATTTAGAATTTGAACTTGCAAAACCCGGGAAAACCAACCGAGATTTTGTATCCCGGACCCGACCAAGAACCGGCGGTTATCGGCCGAAATTTTTCCCTGGTGGGAAGGCACTACATCTTGGTGTGGCAGGTTGCGAGTTCGAGTGATGGAATTGGCATTTTTTTCAAACTTTCTCCTTTTTATATCCAAAAAAATCAAACTTAAATTAAAAAAATTGGACGAAAATGTCCGAAAACTGGCTGTTACCAATGTTATCAGTGGGGTGCGATTATTTTTTCAAATTGATATAGTTTTCCTTGGTCTAAAGAGCAAAACTAGAATTTAGCTGTGGTAACATTTTCTTACAATTCTTAAATGAGAACAGACAACCCACCTGGCAAAAGACAAAGGCGTTGAAAATAAAGGTGTTCTTCATTTTCTCGGCATTATCTTGACTTCCATTCTGCAGGCGCAGAATCCTTATTCCAGCAAAATCAAATATAAGAAGGATTGCTATTTGGTAAAGGGCCTGCACAAAAATCCATACAAATCAGAACAAAAGAAGATCAAACAAAATTCAATTGTATGCTGTAGGCATACAGGGGCGCCACAGAAATTCAACCTGGACAAACAAGTTTCTCCACATAATGTTAGTCACAAGAGGTTCCCTGAAGCAGCAAAATAGTGGGAAACGTGGTCAATTACGTAGAAAGCAGTTCGATGCATAACATAACATATAAAATACAATACACTCAATAGTTAGGGTAATTTCAGATGCCTTCGACCAACGGGCTGTCTCTTCATAAGATTGTCTGTTGGTGGTTCAGTTGCTAAAGCAAGAGCTCCCAGTGTATCCATGATAAGGTTCACCCAGAGAAGCTGCAAATTAAAAAGGAACAAAGTGCATGAGAACCAACCTGGGCATATAAGTATTCAGACTTACAGTTCAGATTTTCAGCATATCTTTTATGCAACATGACATCTAACTGCTTCAATGGAAGAGGCAATGGCTAACTTAAGCAATAGCAAAAATATTAGCAATTAAAATAGTTGCAAGAAACAAGGAAAATTGTTCCAACCTCAACAGCATTTAGAGGCACGTCACCAGAGGACACAAAGAAGAACAACATTAATCGCAAGCGCAACGACATTAACATAGAAGTCGAACTGGATGAATTTCGAATATTTGCATAGACAGACCGTCCCCAGCGAACAACCTAAAAGAGAAAAGAAATTGTAAATCCATGCCATAAATCTCAATTAGGAAAAAAAGGTCACATGGCCAGAATCGGTGCCTGAGAAGTGCACAATCTGAGAACTCTCTTGGGGTGCAATGGTGGGCACACAATGTTGTGAACCCACCCACCCAAGTTCGAGTCTTACTTCTACCTTAAATTTGAAGTATGAGGGAATAAGTCTTATCCCAATATGTAACAGCCAAATGAGCAGCATAAGGCAGCATATCCCAATATGTATGAGCTTCTCAATTAACTGTATTGTCTATCTCAACGTGCCAACTGATAACAATTATCACAAAGCATGGTATCACAGACTCACAAGGTACTTTGATAGTACACCATCAAGGCACCATGCCAGCTTCATGTGGTGTAATTTGTTATGAATATTCTCTACTACTTAAAAGAACAAGTTGGTGGTGGTCTGTTCTCCCCTCCTTTCTTCTCACAAACCATCTGTGTCGACAGGTGAGACCCACACGCAGCACTATTTCTTTCCCTATGCATTTTCTCCCCCCTAACACTTCTCTCCGCGAGCCCTGCTCTCCGCACACCACTATCGCCCCTCCTCACATCCCCGCCGCCGAGGCCAGAATCATGCGCTGCAGCTCCCCCATGAATCCTCTCGCACCTCTACTCCTCGCATCCGCACCTCTCAAATCCTTCTCCTTCCCTTTCGATGCGCTCATCTGACTGGATCTCATCGGCGGTGGGGCCATGCAAGGATGGTGGTGGGAGGAAGCGATGGGAGGCACGAGGATGCTGCCAGGAGGCTGCGGAGGATGCAGCGGTGGGTAGCCGTGAATGGGAGGTAGCGCCGCCATGGGCTCGTGTGCTACGGTACCTAGAGCGGAAGCCTGCCATGAAAGTCGAGGGGAGCGGGAGGCGAGCTGGTCGAATATACGACCATGGAGGGGTGGAGGAGATGGTGGTGGGAGGAAGCGATGGGAGGCACGAGGATGCCGCCAGGAGGCTGCGGAGGATGCAGCGGTGGGTAGCCGTGAATGGGAGGTAGCGCCGCCATGAGCTCGTGTGCTACGGTACCTAGAGCGGAAGCCTGCCATGAAAGTCGAGGAAGCAGGAGTAGGAGTTGGTCGAGTATACGACCATGGAGGGGTGGAGGAGGCAATCGGTATTCGGGATGGTGGAGTGTTAGCCGCCGTCAACAAGCTCACTCGTCGTTGCTGCCTGTGTTGCCAGCTTGCCACGCTCGCCGCCAGCGACGACTATGACGGTCCGTTCCCTCCCCCTAGACGACTTGCACGGTGTCAACCAACCATCGATTGTAGAGCAGCCCCTTGCTAACCGCCGAGCTTGCCAACTGCTGAGCTTGAACGAACGTGTGAAGGTAGCAGTTGCACACAAGGACGAGAGTGCATGGCAGTCCTTCTCTTTCTTCTTCTCCGTCTCTTCTATTTCTCCCTTCTATTGCTAACCACCTTCTATTTCTCCCTTCTTCTCAGCAGCGTGGAGGAGTGACGTCGCCCGCGTGCAGTCCGTGGGGAAGGTGACGGGAGGGGGCCAAGTAGCGCCCCGCCGATGTGGTCCTGGGCGTGCCCGATACCTAAGGGGAAGGAGGCGCGGCCTCACAGCGGATGTGGCTAGAGGCGGTCGCCAGGAGGCTAGTGACGACAACAACAAACATCGAACCCTACTGAAAAGGTACCGCCCAGATCTACTCTCTATCTCTCTGCTTCTAAGTGTCCTTGGTAGGAATCGACATGTTCTTGACTTTTTGGTAAAAAAAAGATTTGATCTTGGAGGGGGAGAAAGCGTAGGAATGGATGAGGATGGGATCAGTTAGCCGCTATCATCCCCTATGCCTCGCTTGAGACTCTTGGGCTGCCGCGGTATTATGGCCATGGCCGTGCCCAACACAACCACGCTCACTATAGGAGTTTCTTCATACACTTAATCATGGGATTGATTGAGCCCTGTTTTTTTCAGAACGATGCTAGGCTTGATCTAGCCATTGGTTTATGAACGTTGGCCATATCTAATAGGTTTTCTAAAAGAATTCTTTAGTTGGAAAGATTATTGGTATTTTAAGCTTACTGAAATTGTTCTGCACAATTGCTAGTAGCTCTTCTATTCTTCATGGAATCGTATTTGTAGCTTCCTGCTGGCTAGCTCAATTGTTATATAATGATTAAGAGGTAGTTATTAGATCCAAAGCCTTCCACTCTTCCAGGTATTTGTCCTAAAATCCTAGAACCCCTTCCGATTGGGACTAGATTGGATGTATCAACTCTAATTCTCTGGATGTAATTTCAAATCCCAAATCCCCATTTGAACCCAATTGGAATTTGGAAAATTGAACTAGATTGAATTTTTCGTTAACTTGTAATTGCTCATTTGCTCTCTCAGTGTTGAACTATTGAACTAGAGGCAACCGTTCTCTTTAACTATGACGGATTCCGGTGATGGTGGTGGCTTCTAGTGGCATCAGCAGTTTCTTGTGGTGGTGGTGGCACATGGCTAATGAAGCGGCAGAGGCACGCAGCAGCAGCATCACATGTTTTTTTCTCTCTCCTTCGTGTGCTCTCTTCCTTCTCTTTCTTTTTTTTCATTCTTAATCCCCTACACGTGTGAGTGTGGCAAGATTAATGTGCATTTGTGTACGCAGCTTGGGTCTTAGTTTTGATATGTGGATTTTGATGAAGGTTTGATGTAGTGTTCTTCTGTGCAGATGAAGCTTGTGAAGGAGAACGATGTGCTCACTATCACCCAATAGGTGTCAACCTCTTTTGGAATATTGATCATAGTGATGATATATGTTTTTTGTGCGCATAATTGCAATGAGAATCCAATGATTTTTGGTTAGTGGTGTGTTTTTTCACTACCCACTTAATGGAACGTGTGAGAATTGAATAAAGCACCGCAGTTTGGCATCTTTTTCAAAAAAGAAAATCATATTGTGTTTTAGTTAAATGACAACAAAATTCTATTAACACAACAGAGCTACATTGTTAAAGACAAGCTCTCACAAAAAGCAACCTCGTCAGTCATGCAGTTAAGGGGCTCATCACATATGAAGTTTGGCTTTTATGCTCGACTATTGTTGTTGTCTAACCTTATATGATTTTTGCGTCACAGTGAGAGCAAAAGGAGAATAATTGGTAATTGTCAATATTTGTATTGAGAATTGGAAATATTGTTGACATATATTATCCATGTTGAATAGAGGGGCGTAAGTTCTAAAAATAGCTTGTATGCCAGAACCGGTGTTTGTTTATCTTTCAAAATATTTAGGTATGAGGTTTGATATTCAATGCTACAACGTAACGCATGCCGGTTTGCGGGGTAATATCAAGGTTGGGACTGTAAATGGCGCATGACAAGCAACTGGCAAGTGATGGCGAGGCATTTCAACAACCTAACGGCGATGATGGCTTTATTTTGCTTTTGGGTTTTAGAATATGTAATAAGAAAATGTTTACGATTTGATTTATTTACTAGCTTGCAAAGAGATGTTTCACTTGATATGTGTGTGAAAGCACATTGATATTTATTGTAAGGTTTATGACCATGTCTCACCCTTTTTTGGGATTCCGTTGCAACGCACGGGCACCCTACTAGTGTGTGTATATTCATGAGGCCCAATGGGCAGTATATATAGAGAGTACAAGGGGATATTACAAGGGAATATGACATACACATATAAGGAAATACAAAGGCATATAAGAAAATACAAAGAAATTCTGCTAACTGAAGCTCTGAAGGCACATACTAAAGAGTAACAATCTGGTCCTGCACCTGTATCCGCATGTAGGAAGCATCAACATCAATATGCTTTGTAAGCTCATGCTTCACCATATCTTTAGTAATGCTAATAGCACATGTATTGTCAGACAAAAGAGGAGTTGGTGCAGAAATAGAAACATCAAAATCCTCAAGTAACCTCCCAAGTAACCTCTGCAGTCAACAAAGCCATAGCTCGCAACTTAGCCTCAACACTCGAACGAGAAACTGTTGTTTGCTTCTTAGTCTTCCAAGCAATGAGAGAACCACCAAGAAAAACGCAATAAGCAGAGAGAGACCGGCGATCATAGTGATCATTTGCCCAGGTGGCATCAGAATATGCCTAGAGCTGTAAAGAGCTGGAGTGAGTGAAAAAGAGACGACGAGTGATGGTTCCACGAAGATATCGTAGAACACGAAGAAGATGAGTATAATGGAGCTGAGTGGGAGCAGAAACAAACTGACTCAAGATATGCACAGGGTACAAAATGTCAGGACGAGTGACACCCAGATAAACAAGACTCCCACAAACAAGGTGACGATAGCGAGTAGGATTAGTAAGAGACTCACTATCAATGGGCCGAAAATGAACATTAAGCTCCATAGGAGTCTCATCTGTGCACTAATCATTAAGAGAAGCACGATCAAGAAGATCCTGGATATACTTTTCTTGAGACAGATATAAGCTCTCAGGCGTAGAAATAACCTCAACCCTAATAAAGTAGCAAAGAGGACCCAGATCAAACATGAAAAACTGCTGACTAAGACGCTCCTTAACAAAAGTGATGTAGTGAGAATCATCTCGAGTAATGATCATATCATCAACATATAAAAGAAGTGTCCAACCGCGAGGCGCGGCGAACGGCGGCGGTGGCGGCTAAGAACAGTGTGACAGCCCGACGAAGCGCAGCGCGATTTAACGGGCGTGTGGCAACCGCCAATGCGTAGGCATTGCCAAGCGGCGACAACTCAATGGGTCGCGAACAACGGCTCGAGGCGACGACGGATCCGGCGAGGACGGCGGCTAAGGGCGTCTGGCAAGGCAATGCAGTAGCATGGCAACGACGACGCTCCTCAGCGTGCAAGAATGACGACGCCGGAAGGAGCTAGGTTAGTGCCCTAGCTCTAATACCATGTTATGAATATTGTGTGTATATTTATGAGGCCCAATGTGCAATATATATAAGAAGTACAAGGGGATATTACAAATGAATATGTCATACACATATAAGGAAATATAAAGGCATATAAAGAAATCCCACGTTGGTGCTGACCAGGGATAGAAAACCCGACGGTTACTGGCCAATTACCGATCGGTAACCGCCTACCGGAGGGTGGCCGGGAAATGGGATCCCGGCGGTTTTTTCAAATCCAAATTCAAAATTTCAGATTTCGAATGAATTTTAATCAAATTTGAATGAATTTCGGCCGAACAAAATCCGGTTTGATCGGTAACCGGACCGGTTACCGATACCGGAGGGGGGCCGGGATCCAACCCGGGACCGGGTTTTCAAACCCTAGTGCTAACAACAACTATCCTTCATTAGAACTTTGTCTAATTTAGAAGGTTCTTTTCCAGGATTATTTGTTGAATAAACTAACCTTGACAACAGATGTGAAGTCGTCATCCAAGATTATAATGTCAGAGCTTTCTTTAGCAACTTCTGTCCCTGAAATGCCCATTGAAAGACCTATATCGGCCTATACAACAAATTGAAAAATTTGATATAAGAACAAAATGATTAGCTCCGCCAGATCAATATAAATGACTAGTGATAGCTCATCAATATCACGAGTTACACATGACACCTCATGCAATGCAGGAGCATCATTTGTGCCATCACCAGTAACAGCTACAACATGGCCCTTTCTTTTCAAAGCTTGGACAAGCAAAAGTTTGTCGTTTGGAGATGATCTACCCATTACCTGAAAATCTGAAGTTAATTAGTTCTGGAACAGTAGGAAAAAGAATGTCAGGAACTTACCCCCCCAAAAAAGGTGCTGCTGAGAAGGATAAAAAAGCTAGAACCTACCGTGGCCTAGACAATTTGTAAGAAAAGTTATACAAAAAAACTCACCACTTAAAAATGAGTCCACACTAATCACAAGCATTGTTGTGTTTAACAACAGTAAGTGTTACTGCTATTCAGCACTCTAGAACACATATACAAAAAGGACTAAGGAGAATAGAGAGTGTGAGAGAGTTACAGTTATGTTGTCAGCAACCTCTCCTCTTCTAATTTCAGACATCTCACGGAACACTTTTCCTTCTATTACAGATGACTCTGAAATAACATAATTTGCATCTAGTATTCCACACTCCAAAGCTATGGCCTTAGCTGTTTCAATGTTATCTCCTGTGACCATGCGCACCTGCATGTACAAAGACAACTATCAAGCACAGCATAAAAACAAATATGATTCCCAAAGGAAAAAAAAATGAAAAGCAATATCCGTTTAATAGAGAAATGCAACAGATGGCTGGAAGACGAATGTGTCGGCCACAGACACAGACGTAGTGTATCAATTCTTTTAATACTAATAATTCCTGGGAAATTCAACCAGAAAGTCTAGCTGATACTGGATTGAAAGAAACAAAAAGTGCCACTATTCAAAAAATGATGATCTTAGAGAGAGGGCGCATCTAATAACTACAGTACTAACTGACACTGTAGCAGATAATATACTTGTGTTAACACAATCGTTGGTTGGGTACGGGTTCAAGGACCGAGGGTAGGGCACTTGCCCTCATCTAACCGCTGGAAATGCTTTTCCCTGTCGAGATAGCGAGGCTCTGAGGCCTGATTAGCCAAAGAAGCGAGAGATCGCCCTCCAAGCTCGAACGAGACTCTTCCCAACAAACAAGGAAAACAAGGAGGCTCTGATCTTTAGCCAACCGGTTAGAGACTAACTTTGTTTATTTCTTTACTTGATTGATAATGGATATATGCTATCCCTTTTATGAGGACGACCTGACTTGATCCCTAAAAAATAATCTATAAAGAAACTTATCTATAACAATCCAATCTAATAATAACTTGACTAGTTAATAGATAATACCAAGCACCTAATAAATAGATTCCTAAATAATAAATTCTTCCTGATAATCGCGGAAGTACTGTTTGCACGTCGCTGCAGTACCCATGGTACTGTTCACAGACTTGCTACCGTGCCTCGGGTCTTAGTCCCTAACAATTGGTGAAAAAAGAGGTGATATATCTTCTTTTCATCACATAGTAGCAGCAAGGATTGCTTTCAGTAGTTCTACATAAAAGCTGCAAAAAGGACGTATAAAGCACTTCCTTCTGCACCTGCTAGTATCCAACTTTTCAACATGTTGACTTAAAGAGGACAATATCTATTTGTTTTGTCTTCGAGGTGCCCTTGGAACACATAATCAGCTGGACTGATGCAGGTTTACATACCCAGCTTATACAAGTCCAAAAAATCATGTATACTATACAAGTATTATAAGGTATCCCATTTATTCAAAATCTCTGGTCAAACTAGAGCACTGGACAAACCAGAAGGCTCAATTTTCGATTCTCATGATTCCAAAAGGTCAAGTGAGAATTGTCCTTAGTTCCCTCCCACAGAAACAAAACCTTGTACAGCCCCAACCCCAATCCCTCTGATCATCTGCATAGTGCATACCGAATGAAGCCCATCCTTCTCTGTGTCTTCTACTTCCCCGAGAAATTGAATCTGCTGGAACTGTTAAGTCTTCACTCTTCAGTTTTGAGCGGCTGATCTCAAGGCTAAGAATTTTCAAGACACAACGAAGCCCTATACAAAGGTCAGTTCATCTTTAAAATTTGCAAAACAGTGTCCCCATCTCACTTATTGATCTCATTCCATGCAACACGCCTTACACATTAGACTTCTCTAGTTCATTCTTTTACTACAAAAAAGCCATGAATCAATATGATCACAAGAGGTATGCTCTAATGCTCGGGTTGTGTTTATATCAGTCTGAGTTTGCAAGGGAAAAAAATATATATTGAACAACTAACTATTTTACGATTGAACAAACTAACCAACAAGGACAACTGCACAAGAAATTATATGTTTCAGAGAAAGTATTAATATGTACACAAACGATTGAACATTCACAAAAAGAAACCACAAAACTACAGAAAGTACAAGAATCACATTGTTGCATAAAAAGTGAGGAAAAGTGAAAATTTGTTGCTTGAAACCTTGCCCAGCTACAAATAACATGATGAGCCAATTCTATGGGACAATTAAAGGACCAGATGTAATTGACAACATGAGAACTGACGTACCACAAAGGATTTAGCTTCACACTGTCAATTGTCAAATGACTTCTACAGTAGATTTATAGAAGTAAAAGATTTCCCAGCAAGAAAACAAGAAAAAACAACATAAGATATACCTTTACACCAGCATTTCTGCATAATTGTACAGCATTCCTCACTCCTGGGCGACAAGGATCCTACAAGAGAAGAAAATTTTATAGCAAAGTAATAGCTGAATGTTAATATGCTATCATCAAGCAATTATGCTTATGACACCACGTATAAATCGTAGACGAATAATTTGGAGATTACTATGGTGAATAAGTAGTATATCTCAGATGTTTTAGCTAAGTCAGACAGCATGGATAGGTTGCGAAATTAAACAGATGATGAATTAGCTCAACCATGTGCTATCTGATACGTACTGCGATACAGACACGGCTGCAAATTGATGTATCAGGGTAACCTAGATCTTCAGTAACAAACTATCCTATGTTCCCAACACAAGCCACTATAGAATATAACACTATACATAGCGCTATCCTAATATCCTATAGTTAAGAATCTGAAGCGACACTCATTATTTGTGTCAAATTCTTACACTCAATTCCCTCCTTTCTATCAAACATATAGATACAGTCGATCTGAAAATGAATCTACAAAACAACAGCCACCAACCTTTATCCCCACGACACCTAGCAGAGTAAGGTCATCCTCAGGCAACTTCCAATCAGCTATGTCTTCCTTCGGTATCATTTCAATCTCACAAGGACAATATGCAAAAGCAACACATCGTAATGAACTCATTGCCATGTCTTCAATTGATTTACTGTATTCATTATGCTGCAAACATTTTAATAATTTAAGTAAGTATTAGAAATTAAGCAGTTGGCAAGTTATTCATGGCAGTTACCTTCTCAGCGCTCATTGGCTGAACTGAACCATCCAGAGAAAGCCAACTTTTGCAAGATGAGAGCACTAGCTCAGCTGCACCTTTCCAGTGGACGTGAACCCCAGCATCTGACTGCAATTGCAGTAACCAAACAGCACTGAGATAACATGAACCAAATCAGGGATAAGATCATAAGAAACAATATAACACAGAAGTTTTCATCAGCACAAGGCACTCATTGCATAAATCAGATCATAGATCTCCGGTCAAAAAAAATCAGATCATAGATCTATGCATGTTAAAAGACGAAGGGTCAATCAACACTCTCCTGACACTAGAATCAGAGCAAATGGTCAATGGCATCCAATGCTCAAAATCCCAGAGGCCACCAGTCAGTAACCAGTCACCCTGAAGGGGGGTAGTGTCTCAAAAAACCTTCCGGTTAGTATTATATTAAATTTCAAATAAAAATAGAAAACCATCCAGAAAGTGTTTACCAGTGCCAGTCCCCATTTTGAAACACAAACTAAGAGTATTAAATAACAAATCTGGCTGTTTTTTTAACCAATTCCTGCAGTTATCCAGCAGAAAAGCAGCATCAGCCCACTGGCAGGAACCAGTACGGTTCCGAATCTGTTAAACTTGACGGCATCAACTCTCACAACTCACAAGCACTGATATTAACCACCAATTAATGTTAGAATTTAGAAGAGGAGGAGAAGAGATATTATTGTTATTCATTATTGAGAAGATATATATAGACAGAATTAATTGAGCCTCATGGGCTACATGGGTCACATGGGCCAAGAGAGAGACTACTAATATGTATAAGACTCTTAACAACCCCTACAAACTCAAGATGCATCAGAAGGATCTGATGCACTGAGTTTGAGTAGATGAAACCGATGTTGTTCTCGAATCTGAACTTTAGTGAAGATATCTGCAACTTAAAGCTCTAGGGTACATACTGGAGGTCGATGGTTGACTGGTGAGAATGAGTCCGTGTGAATGATGCAACAACACCAATGTGCTTTTTCAACCCATGATTGACCAGATCACTAGCAATCTGAATGACACTTGTATTGTAACAAAACAAAGGTATAGGATCATCACAAAGAACACCAAGATCAACCAAAAGCCATCGAAGTTAAACAATCTCTGAGGTAGTAGAGGTAAGGGGTCGAAACACAACCTCTGCACTAGAGCGTGACACCGCAGTCTCTTCTTGGACTTCTAGGCAATGAGCGAAGTACCAAGAGAGATATAGTGGCCAGTGATAGATCGGCGATTAACAGGATTACTAGCCCAAGTGCAGTTAGAGTAAGCGTAGAGATAGAGCTGACTCGAACTAACATAGAACAGATGTTTGGACACAGTCCCCCTCAAGAATCTCCGCACACAAAGAATATGACCATAGTGGACTGAGATGGGAGCACTGACAAACTGGCTAAGCACATGAACAGCATGAGCAATGTCTGGCCTGGAGACAATGAGATAAACAAGGCTTCCAACGAGCTGACGATAGCGGAAAGGATCTGTCAGTGATATACCGTCTGTAGGACGAAGCTGTAGTTGGGGCTCCATGGGTGTGGCAGCATTGCGAGTATCAGTCCTACCAGAGCGAGCAAGCAGATCCTGAACGCAGCGATGCTAAGAGAAGTAGTAGCCATCACCATCAGAATGAATCTCAATCCCCAGAAAATAGCTCAATGGTCCCAAACCTGACATCATAAATTGTTCACTCAATTTCTTCTTTACAAAAGCCACATAGTCCATGTCATCTTCTGTAATCAGCATATCATCTACATATAGCAGAAGCAAAATATGACCCCGCTGACAACTGTAAATAAACAAGGCAGGGTTATGCTCACTTGGAGTGAAACCAACAGCTCGAATCACATAACTGAAATGCTCGAACCAAGCATGAGGAGTCTGCTTGAGACCATGTAAAGCACGCCTAACACGACGAACATAGCCTGTATGAGCCTCAACACTTGGGGGTGCCTGCATATAGACCTCATGTAGATCACCATGAAGAAAGGCATTCTTGACATCCATCTGAGATATAGTCCATGAGCGTATCGTTGCAACAGCAATGAGTACAGATTGTAGTCATATGAGCAACTGGAGCAAAAGTCTCATCATAATCTCGGCCATAAACCTGCTAAAAACCTCTTGCAACAAGACAAACCTTGTATCGATCGCTCCACTTAACCATCTGACTTGGTCTTTACTTTTACACCCACTTACAAGTTATAGAAACAACTCCAAATGGTAGCGGAACAAGATCTCAAGTGCTTGTACACTAGTGTTGTAATCTCCTGACTTATAGCCAACTACCACTTAGGTATACTTGCTGCCTCCTGATAGGTACTCGGCTTAGATACTACACCTGCACAAGAAAAACCCCATATCCCTGGTGCCTAAATAGAGGAATGATCACGTAGGGCATACCATGATGTAGTAAAACGATCCTCAGAGTCCGTGGTACTGGTCGAAGGGTCAAGAGAAGGAGAGGAGTACTGGGGATCATGAGGTTCAAGAGGAATGGAAGTTCGAGGATCATCAGGAACTCTCTGTCGGTGACTATAGTGAAAGGGAAAAGGGAAGGTATCAAAAACGGGTGGAGCTGGTGGAGGAGACACTACTAGAAGGTAAAACAGGTGGATAAAGTGTATCTGGAAAAGGCAAGTCTAGTGAAGGAATGGGAGGTAAACACAAAAAAAGATGTGGAATCTGTGTAAGGAGTGGGATGTGTAGAAGGATGATAAAAGAAGGGTTGACCCTCATCAAAGGCCACATCACGAGAGATGCAAATGCGGCGTGCTCAAGGATCATATCAACAAGAGCCCTTATGCTCAGGACTATAACTCTTAACCTGGCTCTGATACTATGTTAGATTTTTTGCTATTCACAACCATGCATGTGCATCTTATTCATTATTGAGAAGATGTATATAGACAGGATTAATTGGGCCTCATAGGCTACATGGGCCAAGAGAGAGACTACTAATACGTACAAGACTCTTAACAATTAAAACTTATATGAAACTATAGCAAAATATTGCACAAAAGGAACCACATATGAAATCAATGGGAAAGTTCAGGGTGCATGATCACATCACTTTATGTCCCAACTACAAGTGTTTTAAATTACAACGGATTAGTAAAATAAAGCACCGCAAATATAAATAATCAATAAAAGTGGTTAAACTCTTCATGGAGGCACACTCATGTCATTAAGGGGTGTAGATACATAAATGTGCTTACTACCTGTACTGCAACACCACCACGTTTCTTCTCCGAGTTAAACGGAAAAACATGAAGAACTGAAGATTTTGACCGCACATCATCGAAATCCATCTCTATCTGTGCAAGGTGGAAGGCCAAGTCAACAAAAGAAGCTTGAAGGAAATACTGACGTATGAAAGCAAAAATCAGTAGTACCTTAAGGCCCCAAGAAAGAATGGCTTTTTCAGTTGGCGAACCTGTAAGTTCAGCAGCTCCCCCATCCTATACATCGAAGAAGAATGTATGTAATTGTGTGGAAACAACATAACAATTGATTTATGTGAGCGCCATGGATGACTCTTAATACTCTCCCCAGACTGCCTCCAGGTGACTGCCCAGTTCAGGTTTCTGGCTGATTATTGGCAGGAACCAGCAAAAATGGGGTAGTTTGATTGTATCAGATCTTAGTGACTTAGTTCAAAAAAAAAGAAAATAAATAAAAATCTTAAACTTAATAGTGTCAGAACATGAAACCAGCTCGTTACCACCAAGTTTTTCACGGATAAGAACCTATTTGTGAAGCTCACTCGATTTTCATGGAGTTGGTGGAATTGAGAAATTGTTGACAGCTGGTTATTCTGGACTCCACTGGATCCCATTTAAAATGTCATTTTATCTCCAGTTGCTACTTTCAGAAAAATAATTAGCAATCTCCCGCTGCTTTTCCCCGTTAAAAGATAGGTACAAATAGGCGAATTGGAGTGCTGCAGTGTTGTGGTTGTTGGTTGGGTACGGGTCCGAGGAGCGAATTGAAGTGCTGCAGTGTTGTGGTTGTTGGTTGGGTATGGGTCCGAAGACTGAGGATAGCAAGGCTCTGAGGCTTAGTCGAACTTTTGATTTATCATTGCTTAATTGATAATGGATACATGTTGTCTCTTTTATAGGGACAGTCCGACTTGACGCCTAAAAAATAATCTATAAGGAAATCTATCAATCCAATCTAATCTTTTCAACTATTAAAAATAACTTTCCTAATAAATAAAATCATATTCCTAACAATAACTAGATTGATAAGGAATCCCAAAATAATCTACCTACCTAACTATTCTTTATTCTAGGAAGCCAATCAAATGCATGAAAAATAACGCGCTACAGTACTGTTCACGCGTCTGCTGCGCCGGCTCGCGCCTTTCTCCATAACATGCAGAGAAACCAGGCCACATGAGCTAGTTATTGGTGGAAGCCGGTTGTTTTGTGTTTACCACCAACAACATTTTGAACAAAGATACCATATGCCAGGTTCAAAAACTCATCCCCAGGCTGATTCAGTCGGAACTCAGAAGATCACCACTAGCAGCTTCCAGCTGGTTCCCATTAGTAATTACTATGGAATAAACTCTAACTTCTATTATTAACATAAAAGCAACCAAAGATAGGATGGGGAAAATGAGTAATTACCAATTCCTCAGGTTTCATGAAAAGCCATTATGGACCATCACATTTACGTAATATTTCAATGTAAAAATATTTAAAAAGTGGCTGCTGTAATCAGTCATAACTCGGTCAAAGCAGCTGATTCGTTAAATTAACTCTAGACTGGTTGGGTTCCCCATTGAACGCTGGTAACCAAATGTTACCTTTTTCCTCAACAATGGGCAATGCAAAAAATATGTGTGTGTGTGGGGGGGTGCAGCAAAGCCTTCTATACCTCTGGCAAAAATACAGTTCCTGTTGTGTTTTGTGCAATTCCTTCAATAAGCAGTGCTGCTGCACCGCTTGATATTGCCCTAGTATCATCACAAGGATCCAACTTTGTTCCACCAAAATATGCTTCCACAACTGTCATCTACAAGATCAATTACATAAGGGTTACCAAACGAATTATGATGCCAGAAATTTTGAAAAGTCACAATTAAATTACAATTATCAGAATATATCCTCCTGTAACCGATAAGGCGATAACAATGAACAAAGGTATGTTCCAGGATTTTAATTAAATGGAAGGTCCTGAACTAGCATCCTGTCATGGCAGCGTATTGGGACTTCAAATAGCATCATGACAGAACTTCAAATGGCAATTTCATGGCAAGTGCACCAGTAATTGACTTCACAAACCTTATTCAAGGTGAGAGTTCCTGTCTTATCACTGCATATTGTAGTTGCTGATCCCATTGTTTCACAAGATGAGAGTCGCCTCACCTAAATAAAAAAGATGAAGTGAAATAATATTCTTTGTCCTGTCAATGTATCTGTTCTGTACAAAAGTATAGGGCTTTTTTACCAGCGCCTTGTCTTGCATCATCTTTTGCATTGAATACGCAAGTCTGAAACCAAAAAAATATGGATAGTCATGTGACTGAAAATTCCAAGGAATTTGCACAATAAGTAGTTGATTCATACGTCAATGTTACTGCCAATGGAAGTCCCTCAGGCACAGCAACAACTAAGATGGTTACCTATGGATAAATAAAAGACAAAATCAGGGACACCAAAAGAAGAGATACTATTCATGATATTAATTGTATACTAGCTAGATTAAAATTACATACAGCAATTGTCAAAATTCTAATTGCCCCCATAAATCCTTGTTTTACACCAGTAGTTCCAACCACAAATTGAGTAGTCCCATCCAGATTCTTGGTATGTCCAGTAAAATATCTGTAGTTTAGTTGAAAAGTGGTTATAAAGAGTACATTTGTGAACTGTGATTGTTGCATTATCATGTAAAATACCTTATCCAAAGCACGATAAGTACAGCACCAGCTACTGACAAACCCACCATACCAATAAATGTTGCAACACCATTCAAGCGCACCTATACCATGGTAAAAAGGACCACAGCCATAAAATCAAAGCAAGAAGTCAGTATTCATCCATCAAAGAATATACATGATCCTGAACAGAGATTAACCTGCAACGGGGTTTCTTCACCATTATCTTCGGAAAGGTTAGCCATCAACTGACCCCATTCAGTATTGATACCCACACCTGTTACCTTTGTATTTGATAGGCAAAATGGATTAATATTAAGTTATAGTCAGTTTAGCCATGAAAAATGCAATAGTAAAAAGAATAAATAAGGAAGAAGAAAAAAAGCTATGCATAGTGACATAGAAAACAGGTATGTTCAACTCCACATGTTGCTGAAACACTCAAGATTGTGGTACTCACCAACATAGAACCATAGCCATCTGCAACCTTGCAACCAGACATCAAGAAGGGTGCCTTTTGATCCTTGTGAACCTAAAAGTAATATCACATCATGAAAAAAACTAAAACAGGTACATTTGAGATAAACGGGAGGTTTTTCATAGAAGCTCACAGTTTTTGATTCCCCGGTCATACTTGATTCATCTATTGCAAGAGAATGGCCAGATATCAGGACACCATCAGCAGGAACCTAAAGGTAAAATAATGAATGTAAGCAAATTATTCTAGAGGAAAAAATAGACATAGAGTCAACAAATAATATACCATCTTACTTGGTCACCAATTTTGAGGGGAACCACGTCGCCAACAACAAGGTCAAATATTGAAGCTCCAAATCTTTTACCACCTCTAACGACCTAATCGAAAGAGAAAGTAAATCAGAAATACAGCCAATGAATGACAGTTCATATGTAGAACTACACTGGAAAATGTTTACACATGACTGTACTCACCTCCACTTGTATGTTCTGTTTCTCCTCATTCAGATGTCGAAACTGAAGCGATTGTCTGTAATCACTGATTGCTACATAGATCATAAGGAAAAAAAAGTTAGAACATAAAAAAAGCTAAAAGAAGAGGTAATGCGAAGATCCAAACCCATTACCTGTAACAAGTATCACAAGAAAAACAGCTAAGAAAATACTTCCACCATCATACCATCCATCATCTGCACCCTAAATAAAGAATTAAATAAAAGCAAGATATGGTCATATCTATACTTAAAGCACGATCATTCTTTTAGTTCAAAAACTACCAAGGCCAAGGAGAGTGACAGAAAGTGAAAGCCCAATCTAAGGAAACAAGTTGAAGAAGAGGTAACAAAATACCTCCGTGGTCATGCCCAATGTCAGTGATATAGCAGCAGCTACCATTAGAATGATAAGAGTTAAATCTTTGCTTGCTTCAAATACAAAACGCTGCATATCAAACATTAATATGGTTAAACTTTGACATTAAAAATGTTGAAGCATCAAAATTGATGTGATGCTGTAAAGAAAGAAAATTACATAGGACCTATATTTACTTGGCTTTCTAATATGCAAAATAGATTCATTTTAAATTCTGCAATAGTAATTTTGAAGTTCCTAAATTTTTCTTTTATGCCTGCAAGATATAATTTTTATGCAATTGGAAAGCTTAACCACCCACTCGCGCAAAAACAAAACATGCACAAAAGGAAAGAAAGAGATTAAGACAACAGGTGTTACACTAGGAAACTGAAATTAGAAGTGGCTATTCGAAAATTTTCAAGAGGGAATGGACCTTGTGCAATTTACTTTAAAAAATAACCTACAGAATTCATACCAGTATGTTTTTCCCTTTCTTGCGTGGATATGTATTTGCTCCGAAAACATCCCTCCTTTGTAACAATTCATCCTCGTTTGGACTAATTCCCCTGTCTAAATTACTCTTTAGTAAATCTGACAGCCCCTTAACCTGAACAGAAGGGTGTCATTAGACACAAATGAACAATAGCATGCGGAGGAGTGGGAAAAAAATAAAACTAGCTCAGTATTAACTTACTCCTCCAATTTCCTGAAGAACAACACTATCATGATCCCTGTTTAAGGTTGTAAGCTTTTCCAGTTCAATTGGAAAACTGTGAGAGGCCGTTGCAAGTTTTATACCAGTATAAGCTTCTGCTCAGATCAAGGACATTAAAAATAACAGAAGAATATAAATTATAATGTATGCAAAATAAGCACAAAAGGAACAGATAGACTTATTGAATACAAGTATAAGCTGAATAGGCAGCAATAACACTGACATACTGGAAGTGGCCTATCTAGTTGCTAAGAAAGTATGTGACAAGGACAATACTACATATCTAGTGCAATAATCAGGGAAAGTGTAGCAAATGAGCTGGTACGATAAATAAAGTAGTGGTTGCTGTTAGAATTTGGAAAGTGATTTTGCTATTCACAACTACACATCTTATTCATTGATTGAGAGGTATATGTAGACAATATTACATGGGCCTCATGGGCCAAAGAGGGATAGAGAGAGAATGTACAACACTATCATTCTTAACACCCCCCTTCAAACCATGGTGGATCAGGAGGATCTGATGCACTGAGTTTGAGTAGATGAAGCCGATGTTGTTCTTGAGTCTGAACTTTAGTGAAGAAATCTGTAACTTGAAGCTCTAAAGGAACATACTTGAGAGCCATGGTTGCCTACTGATAGTGAGATCGTGTGAAGGATGCATCAACACCAATGTGCTTTGTCAGCTCATACTTGACTGGATCACTAGCGATTTGAATGGCACTTGTATTGTCACAAAAGAGAGGTGTAGGATTGTCACAATGGACACCAAGATCGCTCAAGAGCCATCGAAACCAAATGATCTCTGAGGTAGTAGCAGCAAGAGCTCGAAGCTTAGCCTCTGCACTAAAGCGTGACACCGCAGTCTGCTTCTTGGACTTCTAGGTAATGGGCTAAGTACCAAGAGAGATACAGTAACCAGTGATAGATCGACGATCAGCGGGATCACTCGCCCAAGTGGAGTCAGAGTAAGCGTGAAGCTGAAGCTGACTCGAACTAGCATAGAGCATGCGTCTAGACGCAGTCCCTCGCAAGTATCGCAACACACGAAGAACATGACCATAGTGGATTGAGGTGGGAGCACTGACAAACTGGCTGAGCACATGAACAGCATGAGCAATATCTGACCTGGTGATAGTGAGATAAACAAGACTCCCAACGAGCTGATGATGGCGAGAAGGATCTGTCAGGGGTACACCGTCTGTAGGTCGAAGCTGTAGATGGAGCTCCATGGGTATAGCAACAGTGCATGTATCAGTCATACCAGAGCGAGCAAGCAGATCTTGAACATAGCGATGCTGAAAGAGATAGTAGCCATCACCATCAGAATGAACTTCAATCCCCAGAAAATAGCTCAATGGTCCTAAGTTGGACATCATAAACTGTTCACTCAACTTCTTCACATAATCCATGTCATCTCTTGTAATCAGCATATCATCTACATATAACATAAGCAAAGTACGACCCTGAGGAGAAGTGTGAACAAACAAGGTAGGGTCATGTTCACTTGGAGTGAAACCAGCAGCTCGAATCACGCAACTGAAACGCTAAAACCACGCACGAGGAGCCTACTTGAGACCATATAGAGTACGCCTAAGGTGACAAATATAGCCTATAGGAGCCTCAATACCTAAGGGTGGCTGCATATAGACCTCTTCATGTAGATCACCATGAAGGAAAGCATTCTTGACATCCATCTAAGATATAGTACATGGGTGTACCGTTGCAACAGCAATAAGAGTACGGACTGTGGTCATATGAGCAATTGGAGCAAAAGTCTCATCATTTTCTCGACTATAAGCCTGCTGAAAACCTCTTGCAACAAGACGAGTCTTGTAACGCTCTACTGAACCATTTGACTTGTTCTTCACTTTGTACACCCACTTGCAAGTTATAGGAATAGCTCCAAATGGTAGCAGAACAAAGTCCCAAGTGCCTGTACACTCTAATGCCGTGAGCTCCTCTGCCATAGCCAACTGACACTCAGGTATACTGGCAGCCTTTTGGTATGTACTCGGCTCAGCTACTGCACCTGCACGAAAAAACCCCATCTCTCTGGTGCCTGAATAGAAGAACGATCACGTAGGACATACCGTGATGTAGTAGAACGATCGTCAGAGTCGGTGGTACTGGCCAGAGGGTCAAGTGGAGGAGAGGACTATGGATCGAAGGAACTCTCCGTCGACGACTATAGTGAAAGGAAAAAGTGGAAGTGTCAGAGACTGGTGAAGCTGGTGGGGAGACACACTAGAAGGTGAAACTGGTGGAGCTAGTGGGGAGACACACTAGAAGGTGAAACTGGTGGAGAAGGTGGTGGAGCTGGTGGAGGAGACACTAGAAGGTGAAACTGGAGAAGACAAGTCTGATGAAGGAATAGGAGGTAGACACAAAAAAGAGGTGGAATATGTAAAAAGGAAGTGGAATGTGTAGAAGGGTGATAAAAGAAGGGTCGACCCTCATCAAAGGTCACATCACGAGATATGCGAATGCGATGAGCTAAGGGATCATAGCAACGATAGTCCTTATCCTCAGGACTATAACCCAGGAAGACACACTCAACCGACTGAGCACAAAGCTTCGTGCGCTCACAAGGTGCTAGGAGGACATAGCAGACATAGCCAAAGACACAAAGATAAGCATAGCAAGAAGGTGCTCTATACAGGACCTCACCAGAAGACTTGCCCTGAAGCTTGGAAGAGGGCTGACGGTTGATGAGATAGACTGCCGTAGAGACTGCTTCCCCCCAGAAAGTGATAGGGGACAAATGAGGAGATGAGAAGAGTACAAGCAGTCTCAATATGTGACGGTGCTTGCGCCCAGCAACACCATTCTGAGCATAAGCACCAAGACATGAGAGTTGAGGAAGAGTACCATCAGAAGAAAGAAACTGACGAAAAGATGATGAAAGATACTCCCCCCCCTTGAGTCGGAACGAAACACCCGAATGGAAGAAGAAAACTGTGTATGGACCATCTTAGCAAAAGACTGATAAATAGAAATCAACTAAAAACGATGTTTCATAAAATAGATCTAAGTATATCGAGAGTGATCATCAACAAATATGACATAATAACTATGACCACCCTTCGAAGCAAGAGGAGATGGACCCCATACATTTGAATGCACCAAATCAAAAGGACAAGAGGACTGAGTGGTACTACTAGAACATGGAAGTTGTAGTTGTTTTCCCATCTTTCAACCAGTACAATGAAAACTAGACTCAACAGTGACATGACCTAAGAAACCCTAGTGAACTAGAGTGGTGAGGCGAGCTCCACAAAGATGACCAAGTCTGTAATGCCACTTGCTGAAGGAAGAATCAACAGGAGACTGAGATGATGACATAGCAGAAGACACTAAGGCCTTCGATGTACTCGTGGAAGGAAGATGTAACGTGTCCAAAACATAGAGACTAGGAGAGCCTCTACGACGATGGCCAGAACCAATCACTCTTCTGCTCTAATGATCCTGAATGAAACAAGAAGAATCATCAAATCCAATGAAACAGCTCATATCAGTAAGTTGACCAACAAAACGAAGATTCATAGATAACTAAGGAACAAAAGACACATCAGGTACAGAGAAGCGGGATGTCAAGAGAATGCCCTGATGGGTGATAGAGCAAGGTGTACCATAAGCAGTGTGAACATATGCAGCATCAGGCACGGACCTACGAGCAACAAGCTGAGAGCTATCCGATGTAACATGAAAGGAGGCACCCGAATCCAGAACCCAAGGATGAGCAGTGCTAAGAGCCATGCTTATCAAGGCGTCCGGAAGGCGTCGCCTAGGCGTCGCTTAAGCGATAAGCGCGGCCTTGAGGTAAGCGTCGGCCGCTTTGCCGAAGGCCAGATGGCGTCCGCCAAGACTAAGGCGTCGACAAAGCGTCTTCAAGGCGAAGCTAGGGCGTCGGATCGCTCAAGCGACGCCATAGCGAGGAGGCGCGCGCGGCAAGCGAGGATGAGCGAAATAAGAGGAGCCGAACCCGAAAGCCGAGAAAGCCGACGAAAGAAAGAAGGCGAAAGGGGAAAGAGGCCAGAACGCGCGACCACCACTGCGGTCTCGGCGTCAGCCTGCCGCCTTCTCTCCCGCCGCCGTCGCCAAAGAAGGCAACAAGGTACGCCTGTCGTCCTTCCCCGCTTTTGCTCGCTTCTCCCTTCTTGGCCTCCACCTCCTCCTTCTTCGACGGCCGGCGGCGACCAGATTCCCTCCTCCGGCCTTCTCCCGCGATCTCGCGTCTTGCCGAGCGCGTCTTGAGGAGGAGGATCCGGAGCGCGTGGAAGCGAGACGGATCACGCGGAGTGCCTCGCCATCTCGCCACTCTCTCTCGCTCATCTCTCGCTTTCTTCTGCCATACCAGCTCTCTGCCTCTCTCTCTTCTTTCGCTGCCTTACCTTGTACACATTTCCGCCGCTTAGGCTTTAGCTCTCTCCGCCATCAGCTAGGTTGGGTTGGGTGCACATTGTGGAGCTCTCCGGTGCTGCTATGTGCTAGGATGGGTGCAATGCTCGTGCTGCCATCGTGCTTGGTTGGGTGCGGTGGCCAGCTCTGCTCTCGTCAATGACCAGAGTTGCTCTGCTACTAATATGATTCATATCTATTGGATTGCTCGGGTAATCGTGCTACTTATTGAATCATTCAAGCATTGCTTTACTTTACTTCTATGTAATGCAGCGATCGGAAAAAAAATGGCAAGTGCAAGTGCAAGTGCAAGTATTGCATCCTCCGACGCCGTATGATCCAAAGACCGATCCAAAACGGAAGGCAAAGTCAAATGATCCGGATGGAAGTATGGTTATTGGTAGGAAATTGGCAATCGAGATAAGGTGATGTGTATCCTTTGTAACACCCCAAGTTCGGGAGGGATTAAAAGGTTGAAGGAGCATCTTGCGGTGGCTACTCGAGATGTGGTAATGTGTCCCAATACTACCACGTAAATCGGGGAAGGAGATGGGAGATTATTTGAAAAAAAATAAGAGGAGTAGACCAATCTTCCTAGATGATGAGGATGAAGAGGAGATCAAGATGTGGAGGTGGTAGCACAAGGCATCGAGACCCAAGACTCCACCGTGAAGCCAAGTTCGTGACACGGTAGCCAAAAGAAGGCGTGCTGCCTTTTCATTCAAGGTTCTACCATCAAACAAGGCCAAGAATGGTACCTATTTGAACCCAGGGAAATTCTATGCCATCCAAAAGAGTGGAGATGATACCTGTGTTGGGGAGCTAAGGAGTTGCTTCAATGATGTACTTGCAAGAATGGTACAAGATGATGATATTCGGAACAAGATTGATGAACAAGCCATGCATTATGAGGACCAACGAGGAGATGTCTTTTCAAACAAAATTGCAATTAAAGCCTCGTGAGTCAAGGAGCCCTAGTAAGTGTTGTTAATTTCAGCATGTTTATTTCATTCCTAATTCCTAATATATGCGTGTATTTGCCATTCTAGTTGATTGGTGGCGTTCATATGGTGGGCGAGCCATTGACCTACAAAGGTTTGCTAAGCGTGTTGTTAGTCTTTGTGCTTCATCATCCTGTTGAGCGAAATTGGAGTACCTTTGAATTTGTGAGTCAATTTGTAGCTTCTTTGTGTTTATTTTCATCTACTCAATTTGTAGCTTATATGTGCTTATTAATTTCAGCAAGTTATTTATTCATTTTATTTGCTTTGCTTGCCATTTTGTGCTTTTGTAGATGCATACAAAGAAAAGGAACCGTTACTACACAAGAGATTGAATGATTTGGTCTATGTTGCATACAACCTAAGATGAAAACAAGGTTTCAAAAGAGGCGGGAGAAAGCGGGCAAAAACTATGACCCTTTGGTCATTGAGGATTTTGATTGGGACAATGAATGGACCGACTCATTGGTTGTACCACCTCAAGGTGGTCGTGAGTGTGACCTTACATGGGGTGATGTTGATGAAGCCATTGGTGCATCACGCCTCTTCGAGGTCGCAATCTTCCAAGGCAAGCTAATAGGTATACTCCTGGTGAGCCTGCGGCCTTCCAAAGGCGTCCAAGATCTACAACAATGGTGGTTGAAGAAGATGGCTTAGATGAGCAAGGGCAAGACTCAGATTCGGGCAATGAAGAAGATGAGGAAGAAGATCCACATGATGATGCGGATGTGAGCGATTGTGAAGCTCCTAATGCTACCAAGATGGTGGAGAAAACTTGGATTCTACTAACAATTCCAATGAGTTCGACGATGGATATTGAGAGATGAGAGAGTTGGACTATGCTACTTTTGTGTTGTGGAATGTGAACTACTATTAATTATGACATTAGACTACTATAAGCTTGTGGACTTATCACCTATGTTATTTGTGTGGACTTATATCGCTTATGTCGTACTTGTTAATTGTTATGTTGCTCATATTTAATTCTCTGATTCACTTAATTGTTATTGTGGACTTATGTTGCTCATTATTCATGTACATTGTTGCTTGGGAGAAGAGAAGAGAGAGAGATTGTCAACAAGGTATGTCACTCAATCCGTGATTTACTCAATTAATTGGAATACAATTTGTATCTATTACATTTATAACAATCTATATATTGAAACTTGCAAGGGGGATGGATGCTACATGAGAGGAGCAATTGGAAAGGGGGGATGGGTGCTACATGAGCTCAAGAATTGGCAACAACAAGGTACATGTCTTTGCTAAAATGTTCATTTTATTCATTGCCTTGGCGCCTTAGGACGAGAGTAAGGCGTCGCCGCCTTACGCCTTCTACCGCTAAAAGGTGTGAGGGGGTGGGTCGCCTCGCCTCCATCGCCTTAATAACCATGCTAAGAGCGTAAAGGTGCAACCGAGGTAATAGCGCATAATCGATCCAAAAGTCACGAAGATGTAGATGTGGCGGTGATGGATCGCTCCAATAAAGTGCTCGGGAGGCCCAAGAGGGTGCTCCACGACGACGATCAGATGGCTGTCTAGCACGATAAGCAACAAGTTGATCTGGATGTAACTTGAAGAACTTGTCAACATGATGACCAGTCCTCTTGCAATGAGAACATACCAACACTCCTGTGGGTGTCATTCTGATAGATCCAGACCGCTATGAGAGACCCAAGACAACATGTGGTAAGGATCCTGAGGTAGACATAAGGGAATAAAGACGAGTCTCCTCTGTAATCAAACTAGAGAGCACCTCAGTCAAAGTCCGTGGAGTGGGATAGTTGAGCAACTGAGTATGAACAGGCTCAAACTCTGATCGAAGCCCCATCACAAATTGATACATGAGTGTCTGCTGAGCATATTCATCTTTCACAGCACAAGACTGACAAGCAACAGCAGCCTTCGGTGTCATAGACTCTAGAGGGCCAGTGATATGAGTGAAAGCACTATAATATTCCTCTATTGATTGATCCTGCTACTGCTGAATACTATGAAGGTTCTTGAGCAATGTGAAGCGAAGAACATCACTGGACTGAACATATCTCTTCTCAAAGTATGTCCACATCTGCTTGGCTGAAGTATGATACTCAAGACTCATTCTCACGGAGACATCAACACTCAAAACAAGACCTGTCATGACATGATCATCCTCTTTCTGCCAAACCTTTATTGCCTCAACATCACCCTTCTTCAGATCAGGAGGATCGTCCGTCAAGTGAGAGGTCAAACTATAACCCCTAAGAGTAGTCTTGACTGAAAAAGCCCATGCTCGGTAATTCTACCCATCGAGCTTGATGTCCGTGAACACTAGAGATTAACTGCCCCCAAACATTGAGTCAAATTTCGCCATCTTGATTTTCCACAACCAGCAGCAAGCAATCAACAGCAACAAGCAATCAATAGCAACAGCAAGCAATCAACAGAGAGAGTAGTAGTACCACAAAGCAGTAGCAAAGGCAGTACCAGACCAATCAACACAAACGTCGGGCGAGACCAATCAACACAGATAGAAGTAGTACCAGAGAGCAGTAGTGTCCTGGATCCAAGCGCAAGATGGAGACGAGCAACCAAGCAAGCTCCGAGCGGAGGAAAACACCCACGAGAGGTGGAGTACCCCAACGGCGCAGTTTCGGAGCAACCGAGTGAGCTCCGGCGGAGGAAGACACCCACGGGCGGCAGAGTACCCCGGCGGCGTAGATCCGGAGACAAGACGACAGCGGCGCCAAGTGGTGAAGACGAGGTCGCGCTTCAGGTGCCCGATCCAGCGTGGCTCCGGGCGGAGGAGGATCCACAGCCAGCGCAGATCGTGCAAGGAGGCAGCGGAAGCAAAGGATGCGGCGGGCTCCGGATGCAGCGGAAGCGATGTATCGCCGGGCGTGTATCGTCGGGTGAACGAAGATGCGCGTCGTCAAGCAAGCTCGTTGGATGAGCGAAGAGAATATCGCCGATGCTGGACAAGCGAAGGCGGCGAGTGAAAGAAGCGTGAGCGGCTCAGGCCCGCTGGCCCGAGCGAAGAGATCTCGCTAGCAGCAGACAACGACGTGGAGTTAGGGGCTAGGGTTAGGATTGAAGAGCTCGGATACCATGTTAGAATTTGGAAAGTGATTTTGCTATTCACAACTAACAACTTATTCATTGATTAAGAGGTATATATAGACAATGTTACATGGGCCTCATGGGCCACATGGGCCACATGGGGATAGAGAGAGAATGTACAACACTATCATTCTTAACAGTTGCATTGTATGAAATAAATACAAAAGATATTGTAAACTGTAATATATGTTGGACATTTGAAGCAGAAATCGATTTGAAGAAACCAAATTAGAGAAGCGAATGACTGTGACTGTCAATGCAATTTGGGAACAGTATTGCTCCTTTAGTGTTTACATAGAACTACACCATTTGGTACAAATTTGGGAACAGTATTGCTCCTTTAGTGTTTACATAGAACTACACCATTTGGTACAAATTTGAGAACAGTGTTGCTCCTTTAGTGTTTACATAGAACTACACCATTTGGTACATTGTCACTAGAAAGCTGTCATGCAGTCTAGGAAGGAAACAGAAAAACTGATGACTGATGTTATTCTTCTGTTTGGATCACTGTCCTCCCAAACATGGCATGCTGCATACTTTGTTACTTCGCATTTAAGGATGAAAAAAATTTGATGGCATGTTAATAGGGAACAATCGTCATGAATTTCACCATCATCGCACAATACATAAAGAAGCAATATTACTTGAGCAAAGACTAAAATCACAGATCAGTTTAATAATAATGAGCACTAAAACAGAGGTTAATGATATGAAATAGTACCTCTGAGATCTTTTTCACCAGCTTCTTTGAAAAGAAATGCTGCCTGGATAATCCAAATTTAGAATGAACAAACAAATACAGACAAAAGAGAAAACAGGGTACGTCAGCTGGAGAATGATACACTACCCGTATAACTTGTGCATGTGCTCGGATCTTTCTTCTTATCATCTCTTTCTCTTCCTCCTTTTTAAGGTCTAGAGTATATCTAAAGCGGCGTGAAGCATTGAGCACGAGAGCAGCTTGCTGAAATGAGAGAATACCATAGTTGTCAGACTTGAAGAATAAATAGGAGCTCACATTTGTCCACTGTCAAACTCTACCCCCAAAGGCCTCTTCACCTCTTATAACCAGTTCACATAGCCCCAGCTTACAACAGTTAAGTAAAACGGGCATCTTGTTAGCTGTAGTAAAAATGTTACTGTTTTCTTCTTTTCGTAATTCCCCTATACATGAGCTGGGTAAATCTGTGAAACCACGGAAATTAGTATTTTTCACATGAATGGATCCATGAATGCATGATAGACCTCTATTTTCAGTATTGTTCTTTCATTTGCTCCTTTTAGGAAAAGTTCTCTGTTGTTCTGCGAATGTTAGGTAAAAAAATGTTGGCAAACAGACTCCAATGCCTTCACTCACAGGAAATGTAGACACAAAATGCTTGTAATATTCAAATCATCAGAACAATGAGGACCGCTGAACAAAAGCAATCAGCAATGCATCAAAACACTTCAGTACTTCACCGCAGTATACTATACTAGCCCAATAAACATAATTTCAATCCCCTTTTTCCTGCACAGAACGGGCACGTGTATCGATTTCACACGCTCTAAATAAATCACGACATGACGCCTCCAGACTGCAGTCACGAAATCATCCCAGAATTACGACATTTTGAGCATTTGCAAACCAGCACAATTCGGCGTATACACACCGATCAACAATGACCCACCTCCCATGAACAACGCGCTATTACCGACCCGATTCGAATGAAACAGCAATACAGCATCATCGATCACAGCGTCATAGGATAGGAGAGAGGAGAGGGCAGGCAAAGGATCCCGTACCCTCCACCGCCGCAAGCGATCGTGGGACGCGTTCTTATGCGGTATATCGAACGCGTCGCCGAACTCCTCCTCGGCCTCCGCCACCTCCGCATCCTCCGCCCTATCCCGCTCCGGCGAGCGGATCTCCGGTGGAGTCGGCGAACTCCCCAGCGCCATGCCCGGTCAAGCCCCAGTCACCTTCGCAGCGCTCGCAGGAGAGACGACACCGACGACCAGCCACCACCGCCCTGCACATGCAGCACGCACGAGCACACAACCAATCACCATGGGATCGATCGATCGCGAAAATCCCTCCCGCAGGCGTACGCCGTACAGTCGGGAAGGGAAGGCCAGCCGGGGGGGGGGGATCGCTAGCGGCTCGCCTCACCTCGGTGCCGAGAAGCTTCTAGAAGGTTCGACGGGCCAACTCACGGGCTCCGCCTCGCGCTGGCGCAGTTACCTTGCGGCTTCGCCACTCCCTCTCTCTCTCGCTGAAGCTTCGTGATTTGTTTTTCTTTTTTAATCGCGAATTGGGACTCGTTCTCGAGGAGTTTGTTTGGGGAAACTTCCACGAAGGTTCTGCTTGGCGCCTCTCGCTGCCACGTGGACCCGCGACGGGGTGGCCCGCCGGCTCGCGAGGTCCAAAAATGGTAAAGCCCGTGCTCGTATGGGCCCGGACGGGGTAACGTGGGGGTGGCCCACCTGTCGGTCTCTCGCGGTAAGTAGGTAACCATTCGGAGGCAGGGGAGTTTGGCGCGGCGGGTCTAGGCTGGCACTGGCAGGTTTGAACTTGTAATGGAAATAGAAAGGGTCGCTTAGAACCGTTGGATCGACGGATGTCGGCGAGATGTGATGAACAATATTCGTTCGTGTTTATCAGCTGCATGTGTTTGCTTGTCAGTCGCCTAGACATATGAACGTGCCACAAGACGTGACGGTGTCCGGCCATGTTTTGTCAAAGGATGCAACTAGCACCCGGATCCATAGTACGCTCCGAACACAGTATTTACAACAAAATTAATTTATGTGTGTAATAAAATATGCAAATGATAAATACAATGTCAAGAAAAAATAAAAAATATCAAATTCTCACCGAAAATGCATAAAATCATTAGTAAAGAACATGGCTGCGCTTTTAAAAACTAGTTCAAATATCCCAAACAAACAAATTACGATGTTACAACATTGCAACATTTGAAAATAACAGTAGAAACATCCGAAAATAATTGTTACAATATTTTTGGAACAAAGATGCAACAATCAAATGGTGAAGGGGCTTCAACAAAATATTTACTCTTGTGCAACAAATCAAAAACACCATCGCAACAAAAAATACATCTTGCCGCAACATTTGATGTAACAACATCGCAACAATTAAAAAAAAACACTCCATGCAACATTTTCAAACCAACTGTTGCAACAATTTTAGCAAGCGTCTACAACAACAAAAAAAGTGCAAAAGGTCGGAGGTCGAGCCCGGGTCACTGGAACACACACCCACACGTCTCTCATGTTCTTCAGTGGTGGCATGGCGACGACCTCCAACTTTTCCAAATTTTGGTCCTACCAAATCCGACGAGTTTCAACCGCGATGAAGACAAATCCGATGAACTGTGGCAGCTCCGCGAAAAGGAAAACCCGTGAGCTCAAGCCATGGCAGCCTCGTGCGAGCTGAAATGGTAGCACCTTGGGGGAGGGAGAGAGAGATGAACTGGGCTAATAAGACAAAGCATGAGTAGCTAAGAATGAGTGGTTGTGGTGAACTCATGAGGTAGCCTGATAGAAAGAGCGTGGGACAACTGGATGGAGTAGTCGTCGTTTTTTTTCGATTGCATCGGACGTGCGGCCAGTATCATTATCCTTTGCCTAAGCAATGTGATAATGTCCGGAATGAGGTGAGTTTGTGGCTTAATTGGCACTGTTTTATGTCACAAATAGCAAAACTAGTTCCCTTCGGAGCGAAAGTGCAAAATAGCACCGTGGACGTGCTGCCAGTGATACGTGCTCCTTACCGCGCCTCCACCGCCCGGATCCCTTTGCCGCACCTCGACAATGTCCAACGTCCAGTGCAAACAAACACATGGTTTGGGTTACTGTGATAGGAAACCTCGAAAAAATCATGCAAAGAAAACAAAAAGGGTATAGAGCCCACATAGATTGAAAATGGTTTATTAGACCCAGAGGTTTAAGGGGTTGTTTGATTCAAGGCCAGAACTAGCCAAACTAAAATTTTGATAACCAAACAGGCCCTAGGTCTTTTTAGTTCTACCTCTGTCACTACATAAGGGTGCGCCCTACATAAGTGACTCTGTCCTCGCACGGGTGGAGCTTCTTGAGCCCGCGGGGCTAATTGACAACTAGAGTCACGGACCGCCTGTAAGTCACCTTCAACCTGAAATTTAGTTAACCGACGTGGAATTGCTTGCCTGGCTTTTCCAATAACTTCATCCAGATCCCTGCAAGTCGAGAAGAGCGACCAAGGACAGGGGAAAGGAGGAAGAAAGTTCAGATGCTGACAGGTTACAGCATAGAATTATTGGCATATGCTGAAGTCTACATTGCTTGCTTCTCTCTTTGCGCCCAATTCTGGGTTCTTGCGCCTGCGCGTCTCACTATCTAGCAAGTAGTATCTACTGCATTTACTCTCCCTTTCGGACAAGTCGACCTCACGGTTTGCTCGCACGTCGAGGAGAGGGGGTATTGGAGCCAGCCGGCCATGGGTGCTAGCTGACAAGTCAAGTGCGGCGGCAGGTGGCCGACAACAACCGCCGGCTACGAGGCCGAACCGATTCGTGTCTGCCTTAAGCCAGCAAGAAAGCGCGGCTCGGCGCGCACATTAAGCTGCCCGTTCGCTCGATAGCGAGCGCCGTTCCATGCGGCAAACGCTTGCAGCAGCCAAACGAGATTCCCACGATTTTTCCTCAAGCTGCCAAGAACATCCGAGTCATGCGATCACACTAGGCCGCATGGCTGCACATGGTTTCCAGATCAGGTCAAAACATACAGACTGGAATGGATCAGAATTGAGAAGCGAGAACTTCTGGGCAGTTTCGATCATCAGGTCCCATCTACCATGTAACATTCCAAATTTTGGTATTTTAGTAAAAAATTAATTCAAATTAATTAATTCAATGGGTGGGGCTTTCTTTTGGAGTTTTTGTAAGTATTTAAAATCCAAATTTCATCGTCTCAATTCAAATCTCGTTTCCAAAATCCAAATTCAAAATTTATAATTTGAACTTTCCTCGCGAATTCTCTCTTAGGCCGAAGCCCGTTTCTTTGGCCTACTCCTTTTTTCCCCTTTCTTCCTTCGTTATTTCTTTTGTTTTCCCTTGCCTTGCTCTGTCCGTGAGCTGGCACTTGCGTCCAAGCCACGCCCACGCCCACGCCCATGCGCCAAAGTCTTGCCCGTCTTGCCGCGCCATGCACTGTGGTTTGACCGAACGAAGGTCCCGAACCCTATGTGTTCATACATCAGTCCAGGATTTCCGGTGTACACAGTTACAAAAATGATAACATAACCAAATCTCGCATTGCATTAATGGTAAATCAGAGTTTAATACAATTGGTACAAGAAAGGCTTACAAGCCAAACATAAAGAACACAGCGGAAGACGAAAAAGGTATAGTAGAGTCCAGTTAATCTGCCACAGGCAATCGACTGGGGTAGCGGCCTAGTCATCGATATCCACACCGATGGTGAAGTCCTTCTCCTCTGAAATTTATTTGCACAAGGCAAGTATGAGCACAACTACCGTGTTCGCAAGTTACACCCGTCAAATAACAGAATGACATGCATACATAAGGTAAACAAGGGATATTGGCAGGGTTTATTTGCATAAAGTAGTATTTTCAATTTTAAATTATCATATTAATTTCCAAGGCCATTTTTATACTATATCTAAAATCAGATTTTAAACAACAATTTTATAGTGTGGATAACCTCCAAATTTGAATGGTGAAGGATACCTCCTATCACAATGGCTAACCGCCTAATTTTCCCACAGACTAACCATCCCGAAAACATCCGTTGGAAACACTTTTAAAAACCAAAAACAAGTCTAACTCAGAGTGGCTTTGCCAAGATGTCCATGATCATGACGCGCTATTCAATAGTTTCTACTCAGAGAGTTTGTACAACTTACCCACATGACACGAATTTCTAGTTTGTCCCAAGATATATCTATGCCACTCGCTCACTACCTTAAGTAAGCGGCCTAGAGTACGTGATTTAGCCTTTTACAATGCTCTACCCTAAAGTATTCGTGTTCGCTAAGGTTTCACTTCCATTGACTAACCATCCTCCTGAAGCCCTCTTGCGCCAAAGGGAAAACTGCCTAACCAACACCCACACATACAACATAGCACAAATACTAAGAGGTATTACAAATTATTAAGCCGGGTCTTGCCCATACAGGACATGTGGTGGTACGGTAAGGCATAGCAAGATCTTGCTCAAGACCGGTCCTTAATTGACTTGAGCGTCTTTCAAAATCAAACCTAGGCTTTAATCCTAACCAGATTAAACCCGCATAAACTCAACCCACCATTCATCCGCTTTCTCCCAAGTCCAAACTATTTTGATTTTATTTAAGTAAAAACCACCTTTACAAATTCTCTATGGTAAAACAATACCATAGATTTAATTTTAAACAATTTTGTAATAGTTTGGCTAAATCCTCCCAAAATCAAATCATGGTCTAAGCATTTGCTAAGCATTTCCAAATAATTTATCTATGGTGACAAAGGGATGACATTTCAATATTCAAAATTGGCCATACAATAACAATTGGAATAACTAAGCTTTTAAACAAGGCATTAAAATAATTGACTAAAAATATGCATGCAATAATAATTTTTAAAACTGAATTAAATAACTTTAAAATACTAGGAGAAATATGGTCAAGGGTGTAACTTGCCTTCGTAGAAGTCTTGACTCTCTAAATCCTCCGAAGGATCTAACTCTCCGGAACCGTCGAAGTCTATACGCGAAAGTACGACAAATTCAAATGAAATTCAAATAAATTCAAAAAGACAAATTAAAATAATTCCAAATGAAATAATTTTATTTTATTTAGCTAGATAATAATTTTCTAATATTTTAGCAATTTGAATTACTCAAATTGGAATTAGGGTTCAAAAGATATGGATTTTACAAATTTGAATCCTAAATTTGTAGTTTAAATCATTTCAAATTCAAACAGACAGTTTAAACCTACTCCAAATCAAATATTTATATTTTATTTAGCTAGATATTAATTTTATAAGATTTTAGAATTTGGAATCAATCAATTTGGAGTTGGGATGAAAAAGATATGAATTTTGCAAGTTTTAAACTAAATCTGTAAATTAAGAGGATTTACCGAATTGTTTTCCTAAAGGAAAAACTAATTATTGCGCAATGCTGACATCAGCACTTAGATTTCCCGAATTTAAATAAATAAAACTAAATTATGACAAAGCGGCCCTGTGTGTCATACACTCTCAAGATGTGACTAAGCCCACGCGGCTTGGGCGCAGGAGTGTGAGGTGGTGCGGCTTGGTGCCACGTCGGATCCACGAGATCCGACGGTGAGAGGTGGCGCCGTGGTGGCGTGTCGCGTGGCGCCACGCAAGCACGCCACGTCGGCATGGTGAGACGCTGCCTTTACCGGCGGTCACGGAGATTAAGCGGTGCTCGACGGCCGATGGTACTAATCGCAAGAGGAGGGTGCGGGGATCGTGATGCGCTCACCCAGGTGGCCGAAGGGGGACGGAGGTGGCCGGCGGCGAAGAGCAGGCGGCGGCGCGCGCGGGGTGGACGACGGCGACGAACTCCGGTGGTCCTCGCGAAGGCGAGTCGCGACGGGGGTGGGCATGGTCGGCGGCAAGCCGTTGGTGGCGACGAGGTGGCGGAGTCCTTCTACTACGGCGCTAGGCGGCGGAGTCTTCTGCCACCGGCGTAATTATTTGAACCGACGAAGATAGAGCACGGGAGGAGGATTGAGTGGTGGAGATGAGGTGAGGGAAAGGAGGCGCACCCAGTGCTCCCATTTATAGGGGCCGAGAGGGTGGAGGGGATCGTGCACAAGGGCGTCATGGCAGCGGTTTTGGCCTTGCAGCTAATCGGCCAGCGAGAGAGGAAAGGGTGGGGGGGTGGTGGCGGTTGAGGTCGTGGGGGCACGACGCAAGACGCGTCTTGTGAGTCAAGTGAGAGATCGTGGCCGATTTGGAGCTCGGCGCGGCCACTAATGGCGGCGGTTTGGTTGGGATCGTGGGGAAGATGGGGAGGAGGAAGAAGGTGGCGAGCCGTTGGATTTGCAAAGGGCGGCTGAGATGGCATGGGGTGATGTGGGAGCGTGATGGCCGTCGGATTTCAATCCGACGCGAGGAGAGAGGCGGGATGAAGGGAGAGAGGCGCGACGGGCCTGAATGGGCGGTCATGTGAGATTGACTTCGGTCAAGATGGTTTTACCAAATACTGCTAGATTTTTCTTTGATTTATCTTTTAAATAAATCTGATAATTAAAAAGGGGTTTAGAAAATAACAAAATAAATCCAAAAATTCTAGAAAAATTCACAGAAATTCCTAGATTTATTTTGGACTTAATAAAATTATTTCCCACTTAAAGTTGGCTTTTAATTTTTGCAAATAAATTAATTTGACTTTTAAAATATTTAGGAAAAAGCTTTTAAAATTCTAGAAAATAATTAAATTTTTATTTTTCAACTTTAACTCCAATAAAACTTCAAAAACTTTAATAAATTGTACTTTTGAATTTTTTTTTCAAATTTTAGAAATTCAAATAAAGCAGTCAACCTCTTTCAAATTTCAGAAAGTCCAACAAAATAATAACTTTAATTGATTTAAATTGGTAACAGAACTTTGGGTTGTTACAGCCTGCGCTAGGCCGTGTCGTGCACGCCCCGTCGTGCCCATGTGTCGTGCGCACCATGTCCCCACGCCGCTCGCGTCATCACCGCCACCATGAATGCACAATGAAGTCCCCCGTTGTCGCAATCAATCAATTCGCTGCTGTTTCGGCCAATTCCAAAACCGAGCCGCGATTCTCGCCAGCAATCCCGTCGCGGTCATGTTCGTGCAATCCCCGACTTCGTCTTTAAATTGGAGCACTAGCACCCCTTTCATCCCCTTCACACCCTCCTCCAACTCTCGTAGTCTCCGGAGCGCCGCCGCTGTCGCATGAGCTTCTCCCCGAGCGCCGGCCGCACCCCCATCTCGATATCCTGTCGCTTCGGTGACTTTTGAAACTCCTAACCGCGTCACGTCATGTGTCCCGAGGCCAATGATCATTTCCCCTAAATCAATTTCTTGTTTGCCGCAGCACATCGCTGGAATTCATCGCCAGCCGAATCACCTCCGTCGCCCGATCTCCTTCCCCAGTGAGCCCCGAGCTAAGCTTTGTGTGTCATCTCGTGTTCCCGTGCGCTCCCCACCTTTTCCCCATCTCACCCCCTCCTCTATGTCGTCGTGGAGCGTCGCCACCACCACCACCTTCTTCCCCATCGCCGGCGTCGTCGCCCCACCACCTCGACCGCCCTCCGGCCACTCCGACCCACCTAACGGCTTCCCGGCCAGGTGTGCTCATCTTGCGTGCCCTCTCCCTTATGCGCCAGGAACCGCCGCGACGCCGCATGCCCGAGCCACCGCTACTGCCGCCGCCCCCTATGTCGCTTCGACCGCGCCTCCACCACTTGGAGGACCACCTCCCTGCCACCGTTCCATTTTGGTTGTCGACCAACCCTCCCGCGTCATCGTTCGTCGGCGCCGCCGCATGCCTGAGCACCGCCTTCTCCGTTATCTTTCATACGAACTCTGAATTAGTTTATTCTTCTTCCTAAATTCATAATCTCTCTATTTGTACTAATTTTTATAATTTATAGATTTTATTTGTTTTTTGTTATTTATTTTATCTCAATTCGCGTGTGTAGAGTCCGTCGCCATCAAAGTCAATTTGAATCAACCGGACGCAGTAACCTCAACCTTGGACGAAGGCAAGTCTCCTTGTATCATTTTGTACCTATGTTTTCCAAATCCTGTTTTCAATTTCAAAATTATTATGCATTGTTATTTGCATAAAATGATAAGTTCAAATCCTAACTTTGTTAATGTCTTCATTTGATGTTGTTATTCTCGAACCTTTGTCACCCTAGTTTAGAAAATCCATGATATTGAGTACATCATCGTTGGATTAATTAATACGGTAGAATTGCTTAGACCCGCGTTGTCGGTCATAATTACCCTTTAGGAGGAAACTACTGTTACCCTTATTGCAAATTATTTTGAGAAATTTATGGTAATAGATATTGCCGTTGATTTATAAAATGAAATAAAAATGGTGAAAATTTGTTTAGATCTGGGCGGATGGTAAGTTCAGACGGGTGCAACTAAAGCACAAGAACTTGTAATGTGCTAAGTTCCGTCCAAGTCATATTAAGAACCGACGCTTCTGACTATCGAAATTGAGTACTACCGTACAACCACATGTCCAGAATAAGGAGGACCTGATCAACTAATTTACTGAGTCCAAGCATTAAGCCCGCATGCTGTAGTTCATAGGTGTTCTCTTGATTATGGTAAATGTACTTCCATATTTTGAGATATGTAGATAATGGTAAATGTACTTCATATTTTGGGTTGTGCAGACGATGGTAAATAACGTTCATGTCTGTCGAGGCTTGCGTCGGGTGGCAGTAATTGACGTCCATGTCCGGACAGATTATCTCCCACAATAGTGAGCTTTGGGTCGATGGTAAATGACATCCATGACTTGAGGTTAAGCTCATCGAGCAGGCTGATGTAAGGATAAGATATTGTAAAGACCCTGTGATAATCACTTAGACGCACACTTTTAAAAGTGCGTGAAGCAGACAATATAAGCTGGTTATCTCGTGTGGGTCACGCTGTATAACTTTTACAGAAAGTAAAACTATTTGAATAGCCGTGCCTATGGTCATGAGCGAGCAAGGTCTTATTTCACATGATAGATTTTTGTTTTTGTTTTCAAAGAAATATTTTGAGAAATCCAAGAGTAGTTGAAACTCTTAGATTGTTGTGCTAGCAGCTAGAGTCATTTGGACAGCTAGAGTCCTACTCATAAAAACTTAACGGATAGAACCTCAATACTAGTGATTGGTAACTAGAACCTTCACTGGAGAATTAATTTAATTAATTTATTAAAATTATGTTTGTCAATGTGCTTTATGAAAATGTTTAAACATAAAATATTACTTTGTGAAAAAAAAACAATATAATCCCCATTTGTTAAAGCTATGTATGTGCATTTTTTCGAAGGCTTGCGGAGTACTTTATGTACTCACATGATACACTCAAATTAAATCTCAGAAATCTTCAATGACATGGAGGATGATTACAACTACTTCGTCTGTGACTTTGATGAAAAGCACCCGAAGTACTAGGTTGCGCTCCCTAGTCGAATGTCAGTGGACAATTTGATAGGCTACCACTCGAAGTTTGTCATTCACTATTTCCACTGTTGTAAGACTTGAGGTCATGTGACTTTTACTGTAATAGATGATCTTAAGGCCGGTACTTTGTTATTACTTTTATGATGAGTCGTGATTCGATCTTGTTATCAACATTGTATCTACTGTGTACACCAGTTACTGATCTAGGACTAATGCAAACATACCCAGAGGGTTCAGATTCAGACATCCGGTCTAAACATACCAACCATTTGCATGCATAAAATTGAACATATACAGTGGAGAATATTTGGACAGGATATGGCAGGCTTGTTGATTGAGGTGAAAGTAGGGATCATTGGCTCAATTCAAAATTTCTTCAATTACACTCGTTAATTGATTAAACACTTACACTCGTTAATTGATTAAACACTTAAATAAGTCGATTTTGAATGAAATTGAATTTCGCTTTGGCTCGGCTTGTTAACTCGGTTCTAAAAATACTTCTAAACCATAAATAAAATAATATTAAATCAAATTGGGTCAATTTCAAAAAAAAAAGCTCATTAGTAACTGACTCGATACCCACCCATACTCGTGGACCTTTGGTAAGCACGTGGGACATACTCACGCGTAAAAGATCGGTCATAGCAGGAATAAAAGAACATAGCTACATTTTTTGTTGAAAAGTGCAGACTTCACATCCTTGTTTCCCAGGTGAATGGGAATGTGCTACTTGCTTCGATTCCCTGTGATTCATTTTACACATTGAGAAGTAACAGAACTAGAGACAAAAGCCTATCCGTGTTCCTCTACAGTAAATCTAGTGATGAGCGAAGGTCTTTTTTGCAGCGTTATATTACCTACAGTTTTCCGGATACAAAAGGATCTTACAGCATGCCTCTACAAGCTTCGGTAGTCCATAACAGTCACTTCATCTTCAGGAGCATCAAGGTCTTGATAGCTGCAAGCAAGGTGAAAACAGGTGACAAAACAGATAATGGGCAGGAAAATGTATCTGAAATGTCATCCAGAACAAATATTCATATATGAAGCGCAAGTGCTAACTCGAAACAGAAAATTGATAACCATGTAAATAATTCAAGTGTTTATCCAAAAGCATAAAATTTGGAACCCTGACATGTAGCAGGGAACAACAGTACCTTAAAATAAACAGAACAACAATATTTGTAATCATGTAGTGCATATAGGAAGCTCTAACTTGGAAACACAAAATTTACATCCTAGTCTGTTTACAAAAAAATCCTAGTGAAGCAAGCAATCTTAACATAGTACAAGAAATCTTAACATAGTACTAGGAACATGGTTTACAATGTTTCAGACTGCAGATGCTTAATGCAATCTAACCCTTTGTGGCCTTGGTCATATTTTTCAAGGTATACGAATTCCGAATTAAATTAATCTAATTATCAGCTCAAGTTTGCTAGCAAAGCGTCTGAATTTTGTACCGAACTTCAGAGTAAGATACCCGGAATATGCACATCATGATAATGTACAACACAATACGTCTAAGAGAAGCCCAGAGACAAATAATCAGTGTTCATTTTTGTTTACTATTCAGCATACTTATTATGCTGACCATGTTTCAAAATGTTGAAAAAAAAATATCTTACATTGCATGGTGAATACAGCTTAGGGAACACGAGTGCAAAGAGATTGAGATATAAGTATTAACCTTCGTATTTTACGAGGATCATGCAGAAAAGGGGGAGGAAGAGGAGGAGCAAGGATTGGTGACGGACCACCCATTGAGGGATCACCACCCCTCCCAGCTTTCCTAGGACGTGGACCAGCAGTTGGCTCAAAAGGTGGCGGCCCACCCTGATCCCTCAACATACGCATTGCAACTTCACGTGGTGCAGGAACAAATGGTCCTAATGGGCTGCAATGACAATGAAGAATGAACCAATAATGAGTACATCATTGTGCTGCACAATAAGCAGAAGTTGCAGACTTACCCAGCACCAGGTACAGGCATCAGCACTGGAGGAGCAGGAATATCCGGAGGAAAGGCACCATGCATAACCGGGTCACCATAAGAATCATACATTGGATCATCAGGGTTTTCACTAGATCCATCATGGGTTGGTGAATCAACATTTCTGTCAAACCTACGATTACCACGCTCGTCTCTCAGCCGACTCTCCATTGGTGGCCGGTGTCTGCCTTTTTCCCTCTGTAACCATTGACCAACACAAACAAATAGACAGGAACTTAAATAGTTGCCAATTTGCAAACGAATATAAACCAGGCAATGAGGCTTACTGGAGCAGCTTGCTGCATGATAGGTGTTCCGCCAGGTGCCTTGGGATCACTGCATTCAAGATAAAATACCCCATAATTATCTTGCAATAAAAAACATTAGTTCAGTCAAAAGGATGATGATGATGCAGAAAACATACTTCATATAGTTCTCAAAATAAATATCCTCTCTCACTTTTGAAGTCAGCTCCACCACCAAATCTGCATGCTTGAGTTTGAGATGCTTCTGGACAAACTCAGAAGCATGAAAAAGCTTTGTGCAGCCCTTGGCTCCACAACCATATTTCCATCCATACTTTTCATCCCTTATTTTTCTCACATGTGGATCCAACACTTCATTAGCAGCTGCATCAATCTTCTCTTTTGATTTCAATATTTCCAATGGATCTTGACCTTCAATCCTGTCTTGCCAAAATGAATCAAGTTTCTTCTCCCATTCGGCTGCATTTGAGCTAGCACCATTATACGTCCTTGAGTCTGCTTTCACATGCCTTAGGCCTTTGGGCTCATTTGTCTCAGACATGCCATAATAATCCACACCATGGATACGCCACAAATAGGTAACAAGAGTGTCCAGCAACTCTACACCCTCAAGACCCTTTACAGTAGATGAGCCCCGTATTATTACAATTGGTCCCATTGAACCATGTGATTTATCCCTGTCTGCTTTGTCGTGATCACTACTCAATAGAACATTGTTCTCAATGCCCTTCTCAGAATCAAGTTTACAAATGAGAGCTTGAGCTTGTTCAATGTCAATTCTAATTCGCCGAGCCTCAGAACTAACTGGATGAGCCTTGGGAGCAGCATAATATAAATCATCAGGGCCCTTTCCAAGTTTCCCTTTTTTTCCATTTGCATCCACATCCTCTAAATTTAGACCACTATTATTTCCAGATTTGTTCGCTGCAGAACTCGTTAATCCTGGACCACTGCACAGTGGCAAATAAAAATAAGTAAAACACATAATCATGTTTTTTGTGTGTGCGCGAGTGTGCTCGTGCGAGAGAGAGAGAGGATCTCACATGTCCAAACTTCCACTCTGCAACTCTTGGAAGAATTCATTTGCCGTAGTTCTTGCAAGCTCATTTCTTCTGCTTGAAACAAATGATAGTATAGTTATCACTTAAATTGACTGGAAGAGATGATAAGGATATTAGCAAAATATCACAATATTCAAATTATACTAAGAAAATAGCTAACCTTTCCACAACAGATTCAAGGTAAGTAGGATGGTACTTGTTTCTCAACCTACGACGAAAGCAAGAAATGCAACAGTAAAAGGTTATTGAAGAAAATTGGGCTAATTCCTTATATGCCACCGAAAGTTGGCCTCATCCCTTATATGTCACTCATTGTGTCATTGACATGTGGGCTTCAATGAGGTCCCTGACCTCACATGTCAATGACACAATCAGGGATTGAGGCCAAATTTCAATGGCATATAAGGAATTAATCCAAGAAAATTAGTCATTAGATGATACATCAAAAGGATGTAATCCAAAAAAATATTACCAATCTTCATTCTTATGAAGGTCAAAGTAAGTTTTCTTCTGAGTTGTGATGTACTCTGACTTGTACTCCTCATATCTAAAGATTAGCACAATGAACGGAACACATTAAACATACTGAAAATACTGAAAGTATAGTGCACAGAACAGAATTAAATTTTTATCTCAATAAAAAGAGAAATAGAATGGTCATAGTTGAAATATAGGTCTGCCAGAAATTCACAGTTCAAAGAAAAGAGGCTCAGCTTAGCACACCTGCGTTGAGCTTCAACTGGTGAAACATCATCTTCGAGCTCCTGCATGAACTGCTTGTAAGACATCAGCCCTTCCCTATAGAGTATAAATTTGGTCACTTTGCTTGCGTCCCATAGCGTATAAGGAAAAGAAAACAAAAGTAACACCTAAATATACAAGGTAAAATGTACTTTTAGCACTCTACTTTACCATGGGTTAATTTGGTCCCTCTACTTTAAATTGTTCAAATTGGTCCCCCATACTTTCAAAACTCGTCACAGTTGGTCTTTTTTAAAGAAATATGGATGGAGGGCTGAATTAGGCACACCAAAATGTTGCTTATATTTGAACGCAGATGATGTGTACTCAGCATTTTTTCCCCTCTTATTAACTCGTGGAAGCATCTATTTATGTACACATCAAACATTCAAACCAAAACCAATGCGAGTAACCATAATTTTTTGCACAAAATATAACTTGCTGATGTGCTAACTTAATTTTCCATCCATCTCTTAGATGGAAGGACCAACGGTGAACCAAAATAGAAAGTAGATGGATCAAAGTGTTCCCTGGAAAATTAAGACATCCTTCCCTACCCAAAACAAGAAAGGTTTGTTCAAGAACATCAAGAAAATTATTGGCCAACATTGGGTGAAGCAAATGGACACCCCACTATATGGGGCTGCACTCTATTTGAACCGGGGAAATTCTTTCCCATCCAAAAGAAGAACGATGATGCATATGTTGGGGAGCTAAGGGGCTGTTTCACTGATGTGCTTTCAAGAATGGTAGAAGATGTTGATCTTCAAAACAAGATCGATAAGCAAGCCATTCTCTATGAGGACCAACACCGAGACGTCTTTTCAAATAAAATGGATGTCCAAAACATATATTCAAGGAGCCCTAGTAAGTGTTTTTAATTTCAGCATGCTAATTTCAGTCCTAAATCCTAATATATGCATGTATTTGCCATTTTAGTTGATCGGTGGCGTGCACATGGTGGCCGAGCCATTGAACTACAAAGATTTGCTAAGCGTATCGTTAGACTTTGTGCTTCATCATCCGGTTGTGAGCGAAATTGGAGTACCTTTGAATTTGTAAGTCAAGTTGATGAAGTATTCAATTTCAAGTTTTCATCTCCTCATTTTGTAGCTTCTTTGTGTTTATTCATTATCAATTTCAACAAGCCATTTATTCATTTTGTTTGCTTTGATTGCCATTTGTAGATCCATACGAAGAAAAGGAACTGGTTAGATCACAAGAAATTGAATGATTTGGTCAATGTTGCATACAACCGGAAGATGGCAAGTAGGTTTCAAAAGCGGCATGAGAAAGGGGCAAAAGCTATGACCCTTTGGTCATAGAAGAGTTTGATTGGGGCAATGAATGGGTTGACCCATTGGCTGAACCACCTCAAGGTGGTCGCGGTTGTGAGTGTAACCTTACATGGGACCATGTTGACAAAGCCATTGGTGCATCACGCTAGCTTTGAGGTCGCAATGTTCCTACGAGAGCTAATGGCGAGCCTATGACCAAGGGTTGTTGAAGAAGATGAGCCACACTCGGATTCGGGCAATGAAGAAGAAGAGGAAGAAGTGATCGTGCTTGATGACGACGATGTTGATGATTATGGCGAAGATCCAACCGATGCAATCAAAGATGGTGATGGAGAGAACATGGATGCTACTACCAATTTAGATGAGTTCGAGATGGATGACTTTTGACTTTTCAGAGATGAGAGAGTTGGACTAATGTTATTGCTGTGGACTTATGTTATGCCATTAGACTCTAAGCTTGTGGACTTATATTGGTTATGTCATGCTTGTTAAGTTGCTCATTATTCATGTAATCGTATATTTGATTCTCAGTTTTTCACTTCATTGTTGTCCCATTTTCATGTAGCTTGTTGCTTAGGAGAAGAGAAGAGAGGAGAGATTATCAACAAGATATGTTACTCAATTAATTGGAATATGAATTATTGTAATGTATTGTAACAAGCTACATGTTGGAACTTGCAAGGGGGATGGGTGCTACATGGGAGAAGAGCAATTGGAAAGAAGATGGGTGCTACCATGGGCTCAAGAACCGGCAACATCAAGGTATTCATGTGCTACTAATTGCTGATTTAATTTGTTGTCATACTACGTTAGAATGTGTGTATGGCGTCGCCTCGCTGCACGCCTTAAGCGCTTTGGCAGTGAGAAGGTAGTGAGTCGCCTCGCCTCGCCTCGCCTTATCGCTTTAATAACCATGCTGTAGAGTACATTAATCTTTTGTATTATGAAGTTTGCACAAGAAATTTCTAAGTACATTTCTTATATTCAAAGCTTGCCACTCGAAAGATATAACAAGCTTAGTTGCTCATAACATTCGACAATGGACCAACCAGAAGTTCTGAAATTTGTATAGTACAGAATGCAAAGCATGTAACCATTTGTCACTAAATAAATTAGAAAGCACATCATAAAAATACATGAAAATCCAGAACTACATCGTACCTACGAGAGTTCCCTGGGCCTTCATTCCATCCACCACGTCCTGAATCAAGCCAATCTATAGAACATGTTGGAACAACAACAAAATGCACATCATTAAAAAGCAATTCTATTGACAAGCAACTTAAGTAGACATGAAATAATTTATGTACCCATATGCTACTATTTTTATCAACCTCTCTCTTTATAGTGTGCTACATTTTTAAGATAAAAATTTACAAACATGACTTGACTTGCTATGATTCAGGATACAGTCTGACAACTGCATAATATGTTTCATGCTCGACAGTCTCAATAAAGATCAGGACAATCATATTATATACGAGGGAAATGAACTAGAGCCAGACTGTTTTTCAATCTCACGTGGGGCTTAAAAATTACTAGCATCCATACCAAATGATAACTATTGGATACCGGACAACCCCTCATCCACCAATGCATACCTGTTCCACGATTGTATCGGCCCTGGCCTCTCTCATCACCATATCCGCCTCTTCCTCCTATGCCACTATGATCATTCCCATACCTAGGAGACAAATGTCAACAAGCTTCAAAAGCTGCAGAGGCCCTCAAAACAATGTGCAAGCACAAAAACAAGAGACCAGCAGACACCCAAACCATCAGATAATTTCCTTCTTTTCTGATCATAGGTACAACAAAGAGCAACCTTTCCAAATCAAAACAGCACATCCAGTATTGTGAAGAGCTACTGTACGCCCATAAGAACTATTAGTTGCAACACATCAACGAATATGTTTGCTTCATATAAAAAAATCGAAGCCTTTGAATATCCAAGTTATCAGCAGTGCCTTAGGTTGAACAGTAGCACATTCAGTGCAGGAATATCATGTTTTTGAACGGTGTTATTGGGATTCAGGAGCTAAACATAGGAACAACAAAACACCTCTGTATTATCGGTGTGATGAAGCAATGTTCTTCTAGTCAAAAGGCCCAACAATTCTGAAGCCATAATGAACCTCAAACCTCTTCACCCAATCAGCCCCAATTCTAAAACCACTGTTACAGCAAATGGCATGCATCGGCAGCGGTTACCGCACACTGCAAGTCCGCAACGCTACACTTAAACAGTTCATCTAATTGCCATGGCTAAACCGATCTAAGATCACGATTTCTGATCAGGAACGACCGATTTCGACTGACAGCAACAAGCAAAGACCCTAGTAAGCTCCGATTGGGTCGTCACCAATATTCCCTAAGGCTCTCACCTCCTGTCGTCCTGCTCTAACCCTACTCCCCCGAGACGGCGCCGGTCGAACCCGCCGCCCTCGTCCCTCCGGTACCTCTTGCTGTGCGGCCCCGGCGGAGGGGGCCCGGGGGGCGGCGGCGGGAGCGCGGGCGAGGAGCGGCCGCGCTTGCGGTCGCCGCCGCCGGAGGGGGAGGGGAGGGGAGGGAGAGGAGGCCCCGGGCGTCGCTTGGCTGGGCGCGTCGGCGACCTCGGCCATGGGATTGAAGCCCTAGACTGCTTGATCTGGAGGATCTCGCGGGTCGGGTCGGGTCGGGTCGGGAAGGAGAAGGTGGAAGAAAGAAGGGATGGGTGGTGCGAAACTGCGGAGGGGCGGGTGAGTCGAGCCACGATGTGTAGGGAGCGAGGAAATGTGTTGTGATGTGGGGTCGGTTTGACCCTCGTCTGGGAGGTTGGTCAGTGGGACCCACCTTATTGTTGGTAAAGGACATATACAATAATATAAATAACTGTTGTACATAGGACAATTCTATATCATATATAGACAACGCTAAAGATAGTGCCTACAATAGATTATTTTTTACATGTCTTTATAGATAACTCATCTATGTATAATGTGTCGTGTTTCTCGTGTTACAGTCAGGGATGGATTTGGGCCTTGGCAGGGTAACCTATAACCTGAGGCCCAGCAAATTTATTGATAAGATCTAGCCTGAGGCCCAGCCAATCATTGTTCCGCCCATCAATCCATATGTGTCGATTGCCTGAGGCGAGGCCCATCACAAGAGCCCATTGCCAACTGCCTTCCCCAATCCCACACCTCCCATTCTCCGGCTCCTAGCCGCACACCGCACCAGACCTAGGGGCTGTTTGGTCCATGTCCTAGGGCGTGGTTGTCCGTCAGACACCGCCGGAGATCTGCTTCGATCAGATTTGGTTGCGTTCTGCTTACCTCCCTAGTCCAGCACCTCCTCCAAGCCAGTGACAAAATGAACACTGCTCCCAGCGCGTAAGCAACCAAATGACTAATGCTAGCTATTAGCTAGCTAATTGAGATTAGAAGTTAGTTAATGAACCTTTTCACGATATTTATTTTCAAAACATCTGTTGGGCTAATATAATTTAGTTTTCATGATAGTTTTTAACTCTATACTTTCTCTAAGCATAGATCTTCAACTAAACGCCACAACCTTAAGCTTGTCTGGCCAGACAAAAATTATCTATTTTCCAGACTACTTTCAGGCGCCAGTTTTTTTCAGACATAAAACCCAGGTCGCAATCCAAACAAGCCCCTAGTCCCCACCCACACGTCCTCGCGCCTCGCTACCTTGCCCGCCGCCCCTCCCTCCGCGAATCCACGGCGTCCGCGCCCTCCCTCCAGGCCCGTCGCCGCACGCCCTTCCTCTATGCCCGACACTACGCCCTCGCCTCACCCACGGGCCAGTGACACCAGTCCGCCTCTGCCCGGCGCAGCGGCTCCGTTCCCACCCAACGCCGCGTCCGTGGCCTCCATCCCCGCCTGGCGCCACGGTCGCGTCCTCCCTCCAAGCCCAGCGGCCGGAGCCGCGCCCGCGCCCAGTGCCAGTGCCCTCCTCCTCTGTGCCGAGTGCCGACTGAGTGTTCTCTACTACTTCTCTTGATGTCTCATGCATTGGCTTGAAGTCATCTTTCCCGCAAAGCAATTAAATACTTCATCTTAGTTCCTCATGCGCCAATCTAATTTCTGATCTGTGTTGATCAGAATGTCAAGATTGTATTACAACGCTATATTACGTCACCAAGGAAGGACTGATAGAAGCATCTAAAGTAGCTGTTGTTGGGATTTCGCATGGTGGATTCTTGACAACTCATTTAATAGGTCAGGTTAGCATCCTAACAGATTTCAGAACCAACAGTTGCTGGCTTGCTACTTCTGTTTCTTGTTCCAAGTGTAATTTGTTATTTGGCTGCAGGCTTCAGATAGATTTGCCGTGGCAGCTGCTCGAAATCCTGTCTGCAGCCTGTCCCTGATGATTGGCAGTTTGGCACCACTGACATCCCAGATTGGTGTTACACAGTGAGTGCAAATTGCAAAGACAGTGCACATTGACTGTTGGTGAAATTACATACAGCTTGCACAATTCTCTTTAATGTTGTGTTTTCTCTGAAACGTAGTTTTCATCGTATGTTCAAATTACATAAAATGCGTTTAGAAGTCCAATTTTGTTTTGAGATGCTGATACATTGATGTATTGCCATAGCCATAGGTGATAATCGAACCATCCAATTTGGTTCAGCTAGGATCAGTGTCATCGGTCGATGAGCATAGTACATGACTTTGGAGATATATTTGCAAGCACTAAAGATAATAAAATTTTAAAGCGTTTTCAAGGAATGATGTCACGTAAGAAACAAATATCTTACGCTAGTGATAAGTTAGGTTCTTACAAATCTAAACTCCATATTCTTTGTATTTAATCATACCACTGTTTGATTTTTTTTTATGTTGTCTTTGTAGGTTCTCGTACTTGTCCAGCTATTGACGAAGAAATGGTGGGTTAGGTTACAGATGAAATCTTCGTTATTTATGTACTCACTTTGTATCTCTAAGATACTATATTATTTATGTTTTGCTATGTTTTTCTTATTATATTTTATGTTGAAGCATTTTTACTAAAGTTTCATGTCAATTAAGCATTTGTGGTTTATTTTTTGTTGTGTCCTAGTGTGGGTAAAAATTAGCGTTAGTTTTAAGATGTTAGCCTATTAGAATTTAGCCTGAGACGTGATCAAATCATAGATCTGCTACTAGTTATAGTCGACTACTGCATGAGAGACGGCTCAATTCTTGTTGCTCCCCCTCTCACATCCATATCATATAGTGTTCTACATGACAAGACTTATAGATAGCTAACGTCATATTATTGCACGTGCTCTAAGTGCGAATCTTTTTTTCTTAAGCTGTCCAAGTATTTCGAGTATTTTTAAGACTGACATGTAACGATTTGCAGGCTGAAAAGGTAAATACATGACGAACCACCGATTATCCTTTTCGGAAAGCATGTATTTTTCATAGAACTGTTCGATTCTTACACCAATCTAAGGAATTTTCCATGCTCTAAACGGGACCTTAGTTGGTGGATTATTTGACAACCCATGAGCCACATCTGGCGTCACCAACTACCAAGCACATTCAATCACCGTAACCGAACACTGCACATTTTGTATCTGAGAAACTGAGAAGGTATTCGTATCCTATGCTCTTCTATTTCAGTCCATACAGAATTGCAGGTAGGGCATTTTGCAATCAGTCAACAAGGCAAGGTTCCACATGCTAGGTGGGTAACACTAAACAATAGGGATGGCAATGGAGCTCTATTCCTTATTACCCGATGGGAAATTCATCTATTAAGGGGCAGATTTAGAACTAGTTCTTTCCCCACGAAGATATTAATATGAAAAAAGCATTCCCCATCGGGTGAGGCGGGGATGGGGCTATTCCCCTACTCTCCATCCCCGTTACCCGATGGGCTCCCGATAACACAATTACAGGCACAACCCACTCCCTTAAGTCTCGTAACGCTGCATAACCCTATCAGCCGCCGCCCAACTCCCCAACCCCAAGTCCCATTTCCCCTTCGTTCCCATCCCAGTCCCAGCCATAGCCCCCCAACTCCCCAACCAGTCCAGCCCCAACAGCCCGACGCCTCCTCCACCTCCGCCGACGCCTCCTCCTCGGCTCCTCCTCCGCCGATGCCGACGCCTCCTCCTCCCGCACTCGGCACTCCTGCTCCTCCTCCCAAACAGCCCGACGCCTGACGAGGATTAAAACCTCTATGTATTATTTTAATACATAATAAAAGACCATACATCTACATGGACGTGACCCCTAAGACTAACGACCTCCTTGGTCGTTAGTATTCCAGAGGTTACTTAATGGGTACTCTGCTCGGATGAGGCTTTGTGCCTAATCCCGACCGTATAACCGCCGTAAAATTACCGAACCGGTATTTCTTATCGTATGATGAATGGAACACATGTTATACGATCCATTCCACGCGATGGTACAACCACGAGACATCGACTATTAACCACCCTACGGTTAAGCTCTTCACAGTAACCGCAAGGAAGTTAGCACGTTGTTAATCGCTTCCACCGCTCGACCAACGATCGCTTTCACCAGGACGTCTTCTCCAGAGTAATCGCCACCTCTTCGAAGTTATTTAAAGGTGAAGCGCACAGACACAATGCATACAAGAAGACCAAGACCAACAAAGACAAGAACAACGACAGTTCAACAAGAATACATGAAGCCTAAGCGGTGGAATTAGAAGCTAGATAATCGGACTTAGACTCATATTCTAAGTCCGACATCTGATTAGACATTCCCCATTCGAAGTAATTTAGGTAGTACTTAGCCACATCTTGTAAAACCCAGTTCATATCAATAAAGAGCGACCCCATTCCATTCCGTGATATTCCACGCCATTTTCCTCGCTCATTTTCGTAAGATCGGCGATTTGATCGCCGACAACCGGGCGCCGTCCGTGGGGAAGAAGGCGAAGTTTCAAGAAAATTCTTCGCCAAGAAAATCCTCGCCAAAATCTCGCAATCGCTCATGCGACTATGCCCGAGTTTGGGATGAGGAAAATCGGATTCGATTTGGCGACTACGCCGACCTCGACATGGAAGGATGTATCCGCGCCATGGAAGAAAATGGCAGTCATCCTCCTCTTCCTCCTCCGGCGGCCGCACGCCGCCGACGTTAGCGAGGTCGACCGGATGGATGAAGATGCGCCGCCACTCATCGGTGGCGCAACCAGAGAACCGCCATTCCGACCGATTCGAATGCCGAGGATCTCTTCAAGCCCGTCTTCTCGACCGGTGAAACAGTGAAGAAATTTCAGCCCCATCACCCGAAAACTCTATACCATTGATGAAATCATGGTCGAAAGATACTCTCGCCCGCTTCGCAATTCCAGAGTCAACCGTCACCGTAATCGGTGTCGATGAAACCTCCAATCGTGCGTGAGGCCATGCGGGATGATCACACTCAAGATAATGATCGGCGGTTCGTCGGATCAGCCGAGAAGACCTCGAAGTGCTCATCTCCGACCGATCTCCATCGTGGAAGATTCTGGCAGAAGCACTGACAAGCTCTCCATTAGTTATGATGGAAGCTCATCGGAAGATCAATGCTGGAAGCACGAAGTCAACGCGATCGGAGATGAAGATCAAGATGCCCTGCATGGTCCTACACTCTCTACCACGCCATCACGTGTTGTTAGAGATGATCCGGCCGCTAGCAACTTCCGGAGGCAACGGAACTAATCGACGCCAATCGCTTAACTCGCTCGCATCGCTTCCACCCAGAGTGACTGATGGGATCGAACAAATCCGAAGGTCGGGAAGGTTCGACAGGCATACACCTCGACCAAGATGAACCCCGAGACCTTCGATAGAATCGTGAAAACTTGCGACGATTCAAAACATGTTAAATAATTCGATCTGCTCTAGCAGAACGCTTAGTTTTGTACAACTCGTAGGTCGTATCCGAAATTCTCCAATGCACCATGCAATGAGCAAGCGTATCGGGAACAGAGGGTTTCAGAAGTCGACTATGACTTCATCCCAACGCCTCCCTCAAGAGGGACAACACGGTCATACCAGAGAGCGATCCGATACCGAGACCTCCTCGACGATTCCGACCAAGGAGTCACGAGGAGAAGGTTATTCCAAGAAGCTACTCCCCATTGTGTCGAGAGGAACCACCACTAGGACCTAACGATCTCCGACCAATTACAATCCGCACCTTCCCGAGAAGACGCCATGAATCAATCACGTTGTCGAGCCTTCTCTGCAGGGCTCCAAGGCGTGCGTTAGCCTAACCGATTCGATCGGCCAACTTGGACAAATTCAATGGAACTCAAAACCCATTGGAATTTCTCCAATATATACCACCGCCATCGTGGTCATTGGTGGCGATGAGAATGTAATGGCCAACTATTTACCCACCGTGCTCGAAGGGTCCGCCTTGGCGTGGTTGTTAAACTTACGGCTGGATCAATATATACTTGGGAACAACTCGTGATCTTCGATTGCCAACTTCGAGTGGTACGACGATCGCAGGAAGGAGGACGATCTCCACGTAATCCGCGAGGATCGATGAGACTTTCGTCAATATATCAAGAGGTTCACCAGTTCGTAACTCTATACCCGGTCGCAGAATCCTCTGTTATTCAAAGCTTTTAAAACAGATCGAGGAATCGGCGGTTTACGGAGGACATAGCAATGAAGCCTCCAAGAACAACCGCTGAGCTTTTTGATATGGCGGACAAGTATGCCACCGCTAGCGAAGCAATCGAGTGGTGTGAAGCCATTGATCGGAAGGCAAGATTCTCACCCGGCCCGACAAACAGAGAAAAAGAACAAGAAGTCTCTCAAGAAGAAAAAGAACCGCAGACCGACGACAAAGAAGTCCTCGCCGCTCGAAAAAGTTCAGAAGGGCAAGAACGACTATGCTTGGCCAAGCAAGGCAAAAGCTCCGACCAAGGATTCTGCACGAACAAGAAGTGGTGTCCACTTCACCAGCAGTGGCATGATCTGCGCAAGACTGCCGTGGTCTGGCAAAAGAAACTGGAGGATTATTATGCGGGTAAGGACCATTTCCGCAATACAGAACATGGAGAAATGAGCTCCAAAAAGGACAAGGATGGCGATTTAAGAGATGGAGTACCAGATCCCCAACACACACCAACATGATTTTTGGAGGATCTTCTTCATACGAGTCCGCACATCATCCAAGGCCATGGAGCGAGAGGTCAACCTAGTCGAATCTCCGATCGTAATCAAGCACTCGAAGTGGTCGGACACCGCAATTTCTTCAAAGAAAGACGATCGCCCCATCCCATCGACTCGACCGTAGATTCCCTATCGTTGTTGAACCAACTATTAATAATTGCTCGGGTTAATCGGGTCTTAGTAGATGGGGTAGTTCTTTGAATATATTATTTGTGGGAGCTTTAGAAGAAATGCAGTCCTCCATGTCAAAAGTGAAACCAGTGAAATATGCTTTTCATGGCATAGTTCCGGGTTCTACCGCTAAACCGATAGGACAAGTTTCCTTACCAGTTACGTTCGGAAAGCCTGACAACTTCCGAATAGAGAGGATTCCGTTTGATGTAGTAAACTTCGAATCCGCATACAACGGAATTCTCGGTCGACCAGCATTAGCAAAATTCTTGATAGCCACGCATTACGGTTATCAAAATTTGAAAATGCCGGGGGGCGAAGGAGTCATCACTATTCGAGGAGATCGAAAATGGCTTATGTATGCGATCGGAAATCCTTTGCACTGATTGATGAACTTGACGAGAGGTTAACCCGACTCCCATGCAGTCAAGCACTCGAGGCCAAAGATGACACCCAAACCATCCGACTGCATAAAGGAGGTACCACTCGACAAAGTGCTTCTCCGACAAATCAAGTCGTCACATGGGTCAGACATCCGCACTCCAACCGCCAAGAAGATTCTCGGTCGGGGCAAGACTCGACCCTAAATAGGAAGAGTCGCCGCCTCCTTCCTCCGAGCGAATCAGACGGTTTGCTCGGCAAGCGTCCGATATGCTCGAGTCCCCGAGGTGATCGAGCATGTGCTTGCTCTCGGCCGACAAAAACCGATCAAGCGAAACTACGACGCCAGACCGACCGATCGGAAGGAAGCAATCCAATGGAGATTGACAAGCTTCTCAAAGTCGGATTTATTCGTGAAGTCGACCACCCACAAGGGCTTGCCAATCTGTAATGGTTAGAAAAACAATGGGAAATGGCGAATGTGTATCGACTTTTACAGATCTTAATAAGGCTTGTCCGAAGGATGACTTTCCCTTCCTCGCATTGATCAACCGGTAGACTCTACTTTTGGGTGCGAAGTTACTAAGTTTTTAGATGCGATTCGTGGTACCACCAGATTAGTATGTGTAAAGAAGATGAGGAGAAAACTTCCTTCATCACCCCATATGGCACTTCTTCGTTATATTAAGATGCCATTTGGTCTCAAAACGCCAGTGCAACTTTTCAAAGGTTGATGCAAAAACCTTTAGTCCACAAATCGGTCGGAATCTAGAAGCTTACGTTGACGATCCGGTCATAAAGACCACCAACGGCGACCACATTCTCGACTTACAAGAAACTTTTAATAACTTGAGAAGACATAACCTCAAGTTAAATCCGAAAAGTGTGTGTTCGAGTTTCACTGAAAACCGCTCGGTTTCCTAGTTTCGCTAGAGGTATTGAAGCAAATCCAAAGAAAAATTGCGCCATCAACCGATCGCCCTCCGACCACGAAGAAGGAAGTCCAAAACTAACCTATCAGATGGCGTTAAGTCGTTTCATAGCAAGGTTAGGGAAAAAGGATTACCTTTCTTTAAACTTCTTCTAAACATGGGAGTTTTGAGGGACTAAAGAGGCAAACGATGCCTTTGAGGAACTTAAAAGTACCTTACAAGTACCTCGATTTTAGTTTCTCCGAGATCGGAGAAACATTGCTAATTTACGTGGCAAAGAACACCACGCATAGCTAGCGGTAATCGGTTGTAGAAAGGATAATATCCAACGACCGGTCTATTACGTAGTTTAAGTCTTACATGGACCAAAGGAAAGATACCCACAGTACAAAAGTTGCTCTATGGCCTCCTTATGTCTTCAAGAAAGCTAAGGCACTACTTTCGTGCCCACAAAGTGGTCGTACCTCTACCGGATATCCTCTTGGTCAAGTCCTTGGAAACAGGAATCATCGTGACGAATAGCCAAATGGGCGGTCGAGCTAGGGCGCTCGATCTCCATTTTATTTCACTTAACAACAATAAAGTCCCGTGCAATAGCGTAATTCATTGCGAATGGACAAACTCGAACCCACCCAAGGACCCGAGTACGAACACCACGACGAGTGGACATTGTATTTCGACGGTTCCTTGATGTTACAAGGATCGGGGTGGAGTGGTCTTGATATCCCTCTCGGCGAACACATCAAGTCGCTATCCAAGAATTTTTCCGCCACCAATAATGTGGCGTAATATGAAGGTTTATCGGCGGACTCGAGCAAATTGCTCGCCGGATTCGCAGACATTAGTGAAAGGCGATTCTCAACTAGTAGCGAATCAAGGGGGAAAGAGTATCAATGCTTGAGTACCAAGATGTCATCTTATCTGGCGGAAGTACGAAAACTCGAAAAGCACTTCTTCGGTTTTCAGATCCAACATATTCCTAGAAAGGAAAACTTTCTGGCAGACCAGTTGGCACGGATGGCCTCCACGAGGTCGACCATCCCGCCTCGAGTTTTTCTCGAGCAACTCAATTCACCCTCGGTAGTTGAGCCTTCCGAGAACATACATGATTCTTTGCAAATTGAACAAACTAATCAAGGAACATGGATGCTCCACAGTGTCGTTGACGGTTGGCGCCACACGATCAAGGTAGAGATCGGATGACATCGATCTACAATTATCTTCAAATGACACAATTCCAGAAGATGATGTAGAGGCCGATCGATAGCACGAAAAGCCAAATCATACACTCTAATCGAACGATCTTGTATAAACGAGGATCTCATGGAGTGTTGATGAGATGCATATCTCAAACGGATGGCATTAGATTGCTAATCAAATCCATGAAGGCGCTCGTGGAGCACACCATTCCTCTGAGTAACCTTGGTCAGAAACCTTCCTAAGGCTATTATCGCCAAGCGCCCTTCATGATGCAAAAGAGCTTGTGATGAAGTATGTACAATGTCGGTTTCATAGCCGATAAGTACACCAACAAAGACAAGCCTTACAAACAATTCTCTTTCTTGGCCTTTTGCAACCTGGGATCGGACATTCTGGGACCTTTCCTAAGAGCACCGGGGCTTAATTCCTTTTCGCCATGATTGACACGCTTACAAAATGGATTGAAGCCGAGCGACCGTTAAAATAACAACCGAGGCCGCTAAGAGATTTCTCCAAAAAATGTGATCACGCGATTTGGTGTACCCAACAGATCATCACGCATAATGGTTCCCGCTTCTCCAAAGCCAGCCAATTCCAGAATTTGCGATGAACTTGGTGTCAAAGTTCATTTTGCTTCGCTGCTCATCCACGAGCAACGGAGCGCTTGAGCTGCTAATGGTATCCTTATGCGAGGATCAAACGCCGAGTATTCACCGCTTAATCAAACGGTCAGAGCTTGGGTTAAAGAACTTCCTCGTGTTATGGGCGTTAGAACCACGATCGATCGTCGCGACCGTGAAACTCCATTCTTTTTGGTTTATGGTGCTTTGAAGCCATGCTTCCTCCGAACTCAAAATTGGCTCGCCGAATCGATCGCTTTGACGAAAATGATCGATTGAACGACGACTTCGACGACGCCGATTTCCTTGAAGAACAACGAAACCAAGCCCTTATACGATCGCTAGCCTACCAACAAGCCATGCGAAGGTACCATAGTCGTAAGGTGCACCTCGCATCTTTGTCAGAGGTGATCCGGTTCTCGTAAAAATTCAGAGCCAAACAAATCGCAATAAACTTTCTCCTAAATGGGAAGGTCCTTACATCGTGGTCGAAGTCACCCGACTGTGTTCCGCATTTACTAGCTATGTCGATGGGCAAATTTTGTCAAATTCTTGGAACATCGATCAATTGCGTAAGTTCTATGTTTAATTTTCATTCTTTCATTTCTTTCAATTTCAATTTCACTAAATTTATTGATTAATTAAGAAGTGCAACCTTGCTTATATATATACACCTACATTCTCGTCGCTTATTATTGTTAGTCCGGTCTGAGAAGACATTTTTCTCTCCGATATCCTTTTAAGGATCTCGATACTCTATGGTCCTCGTCGTGAGCATTTTTCTCAAATGATTCCCACACGCGACTATACTCTTTTCTTAAAGAAAATGAGTAATCGTGAGCGCCACACAACTAACTATCTCATAAATGATATGCTTACGATTCTCAAGATTATGCTTCATTATTTCAAGATTCGGTCTATTCTTGTCCTGCCATCGGTCGGGACACGGAAAGCCTCCTAGTCGAAGTCTCTCCTTTTTCAAGACGTGGTCCCGCCTAATCGGAAGGAGCTTCCTAGCGACGGTTCTTTTCTTCGATGCTCGCTACCACGGATATAGAATTTGAACACGCTTTCAAAAAATATATGTCGATGCCTTCGTGTCTTAGCATTAGTTCCACTGCACTATGGGACAATAGATATAAACAAAGTTCACTTATAATCTGCTGCATACATATTTGCATTTCTTCTTATGTCAAGTTTGACAAAGTCTTTTTCCGACCATATATAGTGTTTTTGATTGGTATTTCCATTATGACAAACAACGATCTATAACTAGTCGAATCGTCACGTCCCGACCACATTTGATTTCCTAGTATCAAGAACGATCGCTTTTGTCTTACATATCCAAACATACCTTCAAAACTCACATACATGGTTATGACCTCTTTTTATTCTCTTTCTTGGCTCACCGCTTGTACAAGAACGTTCTTCTACTATAAAGCGCCGGGGCTAGGAAAATACGAGAATTTTAAAAAGTCAAACAGATAAACAAAAGCTTTGTCAATGACATAAAAGGTAAGTTTTCATAGATATTCAAATATTTTTACACTTGCGAGAACCTACTCTAAGAAATATTCCCAAATTTAACTCATCGCTTGTCGGAGATTCGACCTCCATCTCCTCTACAACTATATCTCCGAGTGGCCTCGAGTTCTTCCATGAACTTGGTCGCCTCCTCAAAGGGCGCTTGAAGTCTTTTTAACAGCTTGGAGATCTATGGAGGGTCTAAGCTTTCAATTTTGCCAAAGCAAAACTAACTCCACTTGCAACGCCTGCTTTTAGGGCCCGGCATAATTCGTCCGAGTAGTTCTGAGTAGAACTTTAAGGTCCTCTAGAAGTTGACCCAAATAGTTCATTTTCTATTGGATCTCCTAAGGAAGGCGGGCTTGATCCTCGATCCCATATCAAAGATCATCTTGTTCAAAGCACTAATCTTTTCATCAATATTTTGAGCAAAAGCCCTCCTTATCCTCGCTCAAATTTCGAGTTTTCTTTACTGTTTCAAGATTTGCGCTTGCTCTGCAAAAGCAAATCGCTTAATGAACACAAGCATAATTGAAGGAACAATCAAGTTTATGACATATTACCTTCATTTGTTTTGCTAAGTGTTTCATATTTGGTCGTTGTTTCAACGATCAACCGGTCTTTAGTCGAACTTGCTTTAGCAAATGATCGGTCTTTAGCTTTTATTTCTTCTTCAAGAAGAGCCGCCTTGGCTTTCACCACAACCTCCTCTTTTATTTTCTCCAGATCTATCGAATACGATAAGGAGAATAATTGTAGAGGAGCAAAGTATTGAAGAAGAAACAAAAGTTTAAAAGGAAAAGTTCTTTTACTTTCCAACTCTGAGTGCTTTTGCTCCAAGTCCTTAACTCACGGGTCGGATCCTCCGATCACAAAGAAAGTTCTCGACCAAATGCTACACAAATAGCATTCTCTTTCTTAAGTTTCTTATAAACTTTTAAAGAAGAACTGGTCGAGAATACTTACCCAATTGCTTGGTCATTATAACCAAAGAAAAATCGAATCGAGGTGCATCTTGAGTTGAGTATCCGATACTTTCGCCACGCCTCATCAAGCTCCTTATCCTCGATAAATCGGGGACTAAAAGGAACTTGTTAGGTTGGGAAGGGTTATCAACAAAGGATCGAACTCGTTGAGACCTCTCAGAGGCATCTACCTCCACGTAGGGGTTTCAATCACCAAAGGATCCAACTCAACCGTTGTTCTTGTCACCGCCGGGGCTTCTTCGACCACTACTTCCTCAGAACTTTGTCCCGAGAAGTGCTCTGCCTGAACTTCCACAGTGCCAGTCCTCAGAAGAACACGGCCTGAAACGACCGAACACCGTAAGACCTATGCAAACCGAAGATGGGAAGTTCAAAGTATCAAATCATAAAGGAATTATTAAAGGTACATACTTATACGACCACTTTCATTTGTACATACCTTGTTAATCTCCGGATTTGACTCAAACGCCAAGAAGAGAGAAATCGTGCCGCTTAGCCTTCCTTTTCTTCTCCTCCAATTTTGTCGGTTCTCGACCAACAGGTTTGTTGAACCCTCACATCCTCCAACAAGATGTCTGGAAGCTATGTCCTCGACTCAGCTCATCAAGGTCCGCATTCTCGACTATCCGGTGGGAGGGAGTGGTTTCATCAACCTCCGGATCGCTTGTTTCAAGAATAACCGTAAGGTCGCACACGACCACTCTGAGTCTCACCTCCGCAGCTACATTCTGCGGGCCTTCGTGCTTATCCACCTAAATCAAAGAACAAATTTGATTGGGTGAAGAAATCCTTTATCTAAAAAATTCGTACATATATGATTCCAAATATTCTATTACCTCGAGGATTCATCTCCTTCAAGTGCCTCGTGGCATGACTCGGTCGGAACCAAGGTGGATGTTGATCCTCACCAGATTGTATGATTCGCAAACCGACCGATCAAGAAATGTAGAGCACGATTGGAAATCTGGTCGGATATATGTATATACGTGGTAAAAGGAATTTTTGATTGTTACCTTAAGCCTTGCCGTCTCCTTCAATAGGAGTTGCGGCTAAGATCTTGGGGCATTCACCTTTTCTCCGTGCTCCCCAAGACAGATTAGCCCCGACTCGTTCTCTAATTTCCCATAGGAAAGAACTTTATGTATGGAAGAATAGACAAATTTTAAGGTAACACATTAATCAAATCAAAATACCGATCGAATGTATCTCAAAGATTTACCACCTTCGAGCAACTTCATCACGATCAAGGCACCAGAGCAGGAATGAGTCCGAGCTTCAATGGACTAATCTGGCGAGAGGTAAAATCCTCACCACATGCCACGAAGTCGGGCCTCGACTCAAGAAGTCATAGATGGCATCCGCCCATCTTTTGACTATCCCTGTCTTCTTTACTTGGTCTCCTTCCACTTGGGGTTTTCACTTGCTCTAGTTCCGCCAAGTAGAGGCCATCGTCTTCAGAACCGCCATGTAAAACCAAGATTTTTTCCATGATGACCACGAAGATTTTATGCACATGAGGATGTACTCATCGCCTTCCCGCCATGAAGACGCAATGTGCATTCCCCAGAGCCGCTTCAGATTTTGCCGCAGATTTTCCCATCACCATGCGGTAGAAATAACTAAAGAGCTTCAAGTTCGGTTGTATTCCCAGATATGCCTCGCATAAATATGCAAAAATATCGATATTTGCGATCGAATTTAAATAAATTCACTAATTCCACCCCGTAATGTTCAAGAACGCGAGAAGGAATTTGTGTACTCAGTAATCTCAAATTTCACATTCGATGTAGGCAAGAAAACAGGATTTCTCATCTTCATGGCTCGGAAAATACTCTCCAATCGCGGTCTCCAATTAATCGATTCCTATCTCGGAGCATTCCCATCTTCTCCAAAGCCTCAAGCTTTTTCTTGCCCAATTCAAGGCAACCACTTCAGAATTTGCTCTGACATGGCGAAAATCCTCAAGGATGAGTAGTGAAAGTTGAAGACTTTGTGGCTCAAGAACAGAAAAGGCTCGAGGATTTCTTGGCGAGAAGCTAAAGGGATCGAAGGATTTTGGAAGCATAAAAATTCTAAGAGCCCAAATGAGAGAAGATTTTATAAACTTCCTATACTTTCAAGGATTCCCACAAAAGTCCAACCGACAAAAAGCTTTTTTTGTTCAAACGACAGAGGAACTCTTCGCTTCCCAAGGCAAGTTCTCAACTTTAAAGTGAACATGCACCACTTCAGATACCACGATATTAAATGGGTTCCGCCTGATACGATTTCATCGGAAAAAGGTATATGCACGACTACCATTTAAAGTTCGGGGCTAGCCGACGAGGATTAAAACCTCTATGTATTATTTTAATACATAATAAAAGACCATACGCCTACATGGTCGTGACCCTAAGACTAACGACCTCCCCGGTCGTTAGTATTCCGAAGGTTACTTATGGGTACCTGGCCTGATGAGGCCTTGTGCCTAATCCCCACCGATAACCGCCGTAAAATTACCGAATCGGTATTTCTTATCGTATGATGAATGGAACACATGTTATACGATCCATTCCACGCGATGGTACAACCACGAGACATCGACTATTAACCACCCTACGGTTAAGCTCTTCACAGTAACCGCAAGGAAGTTAGCACGCTGTTAATCGCTTCCACCGCTCCGACCAACGTAACGCTTTCACCGTGGACGCTTTCTCCGAGAGTAATCGCCACCTCTTCGAAGTTATTTAAAGGTGAAGCGCAGACACAAATGATACAAGAAGACCAAGACCAACAAAGACAAGAACAACGACAGCTCAACAAGAATACACAAGCCTAAGCGGTGGAATTAGAAGTTAGATAATCGACTTAGACTCATATTCTAAGTCCGACATACGATTAGACATTCCCCATTCAAGGTAATTTAGGTAGTACTTAGCCACATCTTGTAAAACCCACTTCATATCAATAAAGAGCGACCCCCATTCCATTCCAGGATATTCCACGTCATTTTCCTCGTTCATTTTCGTAAGATCGGCGACTTGATCGTCGACAACGCCGACGCCGACGCCTCCTCCTCCGACGCTGACGCCGAGGCTTGAGAAATTTATGTGTATGAGTGTATCCATGAATGATGAATTCATGATTCAGTTGTATGTGTATGACAGCATGAGTGTATCCATGAATCCATCGCTTGAGAAATTTCTCTTTGCTGCAGCCAAAATCCAAAAATGGATGTATCGAATTTCGGGTCTGGGTCCCCGCAGGGCCCCGATAACCCGACGGGGACGGGGACGGGGAAGAATAGTACCCGAGGACGGGGATGGGGATGTTTTCTTGCCACGGGGATGGGGATGGTCTACCACTCCCCGCTAGGGAATGGCCCTGTTGCCATCCCTACTCAACAAGGCAAAAAAGTACTAGCGCACGAACAGCGCATGGGTTCATGCACTTGCTCAAAGATGTAGAGCATTTCAGATGCAGATACAGTGGTACCAGCAAAAAACTTCCAGGCTCCTAGCGAGTTTTTGGCTAAAATAGTATCGTTAACGTGCGCAATAGCAAAACTAGTCCCCCTCGTGCATTAAAGACAAAAATGACACCACCTTGTCTGTGCACCAGATTTACCGTGTAGACGACACATTGTCTCGTCCTAACCCCTGAGGCGCGGTATTTCCCTCATCCTAACCCTCGAAAGCCGGATTTACCGTGCAGGCGACACATGGCCTCGTCCGGCCACAAAGGGCGAGTACCCCTCATCCTAACCCCAGGGCACGGAAATACCTCCTTCAGAAAAGACCGAGGGTTGTAGAAATTTCTAAATATAGTAAATAAGCTCCACATATTATAATTTTTTAAGGCTCCTGACACAATGTACTTGCTTGTGTAATTTTTCCAAAATTTTATCTATTTTGCATTTTTCTCAAAAATTCCTTTAAAGATACTATTTGTATGCAAATAAAATAATCGATTTGAGAAAAATTTCAAAAACATGCTCAAAATACTTTCCATATTTATTCTCGATATAATTATCCTAAGTTTACAATTTTTTGATGTTACAGATCGAGTGATCAAATCAGACAAAACCAAAAATCATAGATAGTAAAAGCAGTAGTACGATTAGTACTACTCGAAGCACGAAGGAAAATAATATTGATACCCGAAGTTGATCGGGTATAGGGGAAATTGTATTTCGACTTCACGACAACATTCCAATACACTTTTTATTTTCTTTACAGAGGTAAAAAAAGAAGAAGAAGTAAATATTATCACATGTACCAAAAAAATCGTTCCACGATTTTTTCTCACGTGGTTGCCCGCCTGGCTCATCCCTGCTGATTAGATCAAATATTCATTGTTGGGGGAGTGGGGTATTATCACATGTGACGAAATCATATCAAACAATATTTTTTTTGATGAATTCACCAAATTTCATTTCAAAAATGTATTGTCACATGTACCAAATAGTTGTAATTAATTAGTCACATTTTACTTTGAAAATTAGTTAGTTGTATTTAACGAAGTAGTAATTTATTAGTTGGTCAAAATTAATTAGTCCTAATTAATTAATCATCCTTAATTAATTAGTCCTAATTAATTAATCATCCGTAATTAATTAGTCCTAATTAATTAGGTTAATTAAATTTATTATTATTAAATTAGCCCTAATTAGTCATAATTTTTCACTCACAGCTAGTTAGTCGTAATTAATTACTCGCTTGTTAGTCGAAATTACATTTTTGACTAAAATAGTTGTATTTGATTAACATAATAATTTAATCGTAATTAATTAGGCTTCACTAAAATAGGATTAATTAATTAGCTCGCTTAATTAGAATAAATGTTTTTAGTTAGTATTAACTAAAATAGTCGTAATTAATCAACCGTAATTAATTAATTCTAATTAATTAGGTTAATTAAATACAAATATTTTAGCTAATCCTAACTATGTAGCGGTAGTTAATTGGTTGTAATAAATTATTCACAATTTATTTGTCCTAAATTTTTAACCATAATTAATTATAAGCAATTAATTAGGCTACATTAAGTACTATTAACTATTTAGTCGTAATTAACTAATCGTATTTAGCTGTCTTAATTAAAATAGTCGTAATTAATAAACCATAACTAATTAGTAACTAACCATATTTGCTCCGAACTGACGCACCCTTGTTCTATGAGCCGCAGCAAAACATTCAATCTTCCAGGCCGTCTCACGGAATAGGGTTCCGTAGTGCCGTTTTTTTTTATGCGCGGGGCAGGTGGTTGCTAGATTTGTTCTTTTCGCATGCCAACCGTGCTATTTTAGCCAAAAACTTTCGTTGTTGAAGGAGAGAGTATTATCACATGTGCTGAAATCATATCAAACAATATTTTTCAAATTTTAGTGAGAATCCGAGGACGCTAAAAGCAAGATTTTAGTTTTTAAAAAACAAAAAAAACAAAGGGTGGAGAGCTACCGCACGCCTGAGGCCCCAGGAGTTAGGACGAGGCAAATCCGGCCTTAGGAGTTAGAAATTTTCAAAAGAAATGTAAACTTAAGATAGTTATACTGAGAATAAATGTGAAAAGTATTTTCAGCATGTTTTTCAAAATTTCCTCAAATTAATTATTTCATTTGCATACAAACAGTAACCTTAAAGGAGTTTTCGAGAAAAATGCAGAACAGATAAAATTCTAAAAAAAAAAATTACACAGGCAATCACACTATGTTAAGAGCTTTTACAAAAAAAAAATCATAATTTTTAGAACGCATTTGCTATATTTAAAAATTCCTACAACTCTTAGCCTTTTCTGGAGGAGGTATTTCAGCGCCCTAAGAGCCAGACGGGTTATTTCCATGCCCCTAGGGTTAGGACGAGGGGTATCCACACCCCTGGGGGGCCGAACGATGCCATGCGTGCACATGTACAACAAACCCAGCCACCAGGGGTTAGGACAAGGGAAATACCATGCCCTAGGGGTTACAACGTGGTCATGTGTCGTCTGCACAGTAAATTCGGTTTTCTAGGGTATAAACAAAGTGCAATTTTTGCCTTCGAAATATGAGTCGACACTATAAGACAAATATGCCACACAATTGAATAGTGTCAAAACCATTAGACGCTATTATTACACAATCAAGCTTCTAGCTGAATCGCGAAATGCTAATGCTTCACGCTCAAAATTACATGTTGAGATGCGGGAATAAACTGTTTGCTTCACCAACAAAAATAAGCAGTTTCCACAAGCAGCATGAGCATCAGTACTGTTATAGCAATACGAGCATATATACACACTCTTGGCCACAGGAGGGGAGAGAGATTCTCATTATTAAAAGAGATAATTAGCTCGGTCATATCGCGTTAGAGCGTAATTAGAAGAACGACACTTTGTTTGTGACGCACTGGAATATAACATCGCGAACACAAAAAAATTAGACGAATGACATCGCCGCCAATTACTTCCGTTTCCAGAATTTTTTAAATATAAAAACTGAGCAAAAAAATTATCAATTTTTTTGTGAAGCCTCCCAACACAGTTTAATTGCTTTGTATTTTTTTTTTCAAAACTTCACACATTCTGATTTTGTCTCTAAAATCCATGTAAATATACTATTTGTAGAAATTTTCTAATATAGAATATGAGATCCAAACATTATGAATTTTTTTCAAGCTCCTTACATGGTGGAATGGATTGTATAATTTTTATAGAATTTTTATAAAATTAATTAATGTGATTTCATAATGTTTTTACATTATAAAATATTAAACTCCTCACACAATGGACATTACAAAATTGCATTACTTAATTTTGTAAAATTCCAAAAAAATTACACAATCAAGTCCACTGTGTAAGGAGCCTGAAAAAAATTTCTATAATGTTTGGACCTCATTTCTATATTAGAAAATTCATACAAACAGTATATTTAAATAGATTTTAGAGACAAAATCAGAACGTATAAAGTTTTGAAAAAAATACACAAGCAATTAAACTGTGTCAAGAGACTCCACAAAAAAATTGATAATTTTTTTAGCTCAATTTCTATATTTAAAAAATTCTGAAAACAGAAGTAACTGGCGAGGATGTCATTTGTCTATTTTTTGGTGTTCGCGATGTTATTTCCAGTGCGTCACGAACGGAGTGTCGTTCCTCCGATTACGCTCTAACACGATATCACTGAGCTAATTTTCCCTTATTAAAAGGGTTTTTTTTACACAGAATTTGACTGTTTTCTCCTTAAAAAACTGTCACATTTTGAAAGTCCATTTACAACTCCATTATACATAAATTATAATAAATTATTTATGTAATTTTAGTTCTTGGTCACTGTAATTATTCTTGAAAGTCTTAATAACTCATATTTCCATCACATGATTCAAAATCTCGCATGTACTTTAAGAGGTTGAGAAAAACAAAGACAAAAAAAATTATATACCTACAAAATACGACAATGTGGTAAACCTGTTATGTTCTTCACATGTACTTTGAGTGGTTGAGCAAAAGCAAAGACAAATAATAAAATTATATACCAACAAAATACGGTAATATGGTAAACCCGTTATGTTCCGAATAAAAAAATAATAATAAATTCAACCTAATTCATCAAAGTGAGAAAAAGTACAAATCTCAAAGCATATTGACTAATAAAAATTCAACTATTACAATTTTTTCTTACAACATATCAATAGCACGAATCTTATAGCACATCTAATGAACAGAAAAGTGGCAGTTTTAGCTTTAAAAAAACTGTCGGAAGTTATATAGCAATTCCTTTATTAAAAAGATAGCCAACGCACTTACGCATGCTACAATACATGATCCTTTATTCTCTTTATCGGATTGCAACACAGGCTTATACTGCAGTGAAACTGGGTAAAAACGCCAGCTTGCGCAATCTTAACTTTACTTGCTACTTGTATTGATTATCTTACGGAGTGCTCTCTTGGCTTCCTCTAGAGTCTCCACCTTGTGAGGCACATCAAATGCAAGCCTCTGAATGTTGAACTGCACAGAATAATTTACAAACTGAAGGATGTGGACTGTGGAGAAAATAAAATTTCTTCCTCCAGAGAAATTAGCCAAGATGGTGATGGTAGGTAATTCTTCATATATTTTACCTGTGCACCTTGGCGAACCCGTATATCTATCCCTTTGCTGTCTACTGATATAAGAGCAGCATCATCAACCTCCCCTTCGGATGACAAGAACTCTCTAAGTGGTTTAGAGAAAATCGCATTCAACTCCTACATGCAGAGCATGCATCAGAAGCAATTGAGGTTTTACTGTTCTCACGTATTATAAGTACGGGCACATAGCTAACATTTTGACCCAACTAATCTGCTGATAATGTCATACCATAAACAAGGTATCGGTGATTTGGTATGGTTAGTTGGTTACCTTTAAGCTTTGTTCGCCACCATCAACTGCAATCTTGTCAGGTTGAATAGTTTCATACTCCTTCACATCTACCCATGCAACAGTGCCAAAGCCTCCAATAAAGTATATGTCACTGTAATTATTGAAAATAGTTTGTCACAAATCCTAACTTACACAAGCATTTACGCTGCTTAATTTTGTTTTGTAATGAAAGGGGAAGAAAAATATTTTCAGCTGTGCATGTGTGTAAATGATAGATGGATCAACTAACATGAGATGATAGAAGAGCATAACCCGTTAAATCACAGACCTTATATTCTGCATCCTGTAGTAGTAAAAATTTCCCCACTGTTGAGATGCCCACTGTTGATGTTTTGCGACATATTGCTTATGAGCCCATTCCTGAGGGATGCATGCAATCACCATTAGTTCATGAAATCATCAAAACCACAAATGGAAGAATAAATCTGCAATCGTATCATACAATCCAATCTAGTGTTCTGCAACAGCCATTAGAAAGCAACTATTCTCTTTAAGCCCATGCCATGAGAAAAGTGCAGCAAAAAAATAAGGAAGACCAAAAACTAACTTCAACAAAAAATTACTAACTTGGAGAATTCATTGTTGTGAAATCTCAGTCCACATATAGCTTTCACACTATAGTAGCTTCACAATAGGACTTAGAGCCTAATTTGCAATGATTAAAATGCCATTTATCAACAGAAAAGTATTTACCGAGCTGATTGAAATATCAAACAACAAAGGCAGCTAAATATGAACCTGTTGTTCAGCTGGCAAAGGGTATACATCACCAAATATTGTAACGCGTGCATTCGACAATCCACTCCATCCAGGTACCTGTGAAGGAGCTCATGCTATTGTTAATAAGGAACCTTTATGCTCCAGTAAAACATATTAAACATGTTAGAGGAACTTACATACCTGGACAACAAGTGTGCATCTTGGGTCAGAGAGCAAGTTTCTAGTGTGGATTGCTAAGGGTGACAGCGAAAATATTGGGTCTGCACAACACATCAAAACCAAACAATCAAATATAGGGATATAACACAGTGTGTATTTTTTACCCAAAAAGTAACCAAGTAGCTAACTTACGGCCTATCGAATCATTAGCAAAGTCGACAAGTGAACCAAACGGATATCCAGTACGCCGATGATGCATGCCAGACATGACAGTACACAGGTGAGCAAACCGCGCCTGGTAAGCACAGTTATATATACAAGACAGGAGTATGAGACTTCATCCAGCAGACCCAAAAAAAACTGAAGGGGCTAACTAACAGAAGGCACCTGTTCCATCAAATTGCGAACAGCCAAAGCCGGTGGAGGTAAACCATGGGCAAAAGTTGCGCTCTGCACACCACCAGATATTGGTGTTCTAAACAAGCCAGACCTGGATCCACTTGAGTCAGGAGTGGTATGTGTTGATAAGGGCATGCGTGACTTGTCAGTTGTGATCGGTGCGATAACTCCATTTTGACTTGAATCACTCTTCGACTGTTACATAGCAGTTAGTACGAATCGATGTATGACCGATAAAAAGGTAGATGAAATTAAAATGAACTACTTCATCATTTTTATTATTTTTGAGCAACAAGGAGACGAATAATATCTTTGAGAACCTAAATCGGGAGACATGATTCTTAACTAATTTCATCACTCGGTAGTTTTCAACTGCTTGATACAAAAGAAGCTTCTTTGCATGCCATCTGAAAATCTCCCCAACCAATTTCAAACACACCAAGCTTTGAAACCTAATTACACTTCGTAAAAACAAAATGGAACAATCCAGGTCTAGGTACGCCCCATACCTCGTATCCAATCCAGCATCTAACAAAACTCCCCGAACATAAGAAAGCCAACCTCTTCCGGATCCATCCAAAATTCCAGACTGCCACACCCATCTACTCACAGTATCACAGCAACCAATACCCAAACAAAAGCTCCATCTCTTCGTTCTGCCTCCCGTAAGCGACTAGTTACCTTGATGACGGGAGACCCGTTCGGGATGGCGCTGGCCTGGGCGTCGTCCTTGCCGCCGCCGGGCGCGGCGGCCGCGCGGAGGGGCCCGCACGGGCGGCCGCGGAGGGCTAGGCGGGACGGCGGCTGGCGGTGGTGGGCCGGGAAGGTTGGGAGGAGGGAGGAGGAAGTGGTGCCCGCGAGAGCCTCCATTGGATGGGAGGAGAGAGAGAGAGAGAGAGAGAGAGAGAGGGAGCGAAAAGGCGTCGAGCGACGGAGAGAGAGGAGAGAGAAGTCTGCGGGGGCGGAGGAGGAAGGCGGCTACGGAGTAGAATGCGGAGGAGAAAAGCGGGGTTTGGTTTTGGGATTCTAGAGGGGAGGTTGGAGAGAAAAGGGGAGACGTGTCGAATCTGGAGGCGTTGGATTGGAATTGGACGGGGACCTGTTCCATCAAGGGATTCTTTCACCTTGCTTTTCCTCGGGTTGAATCATGGTGGAAACAACGGAAAATTCCAATCTTTAGCACAAGATTTTGGCAGGTACCAAATAATACCACAGAATTTTCTTAGTAACAATTAATACCACAATTTGTGGCAAAACTTCTCATTTATAACACAAGAGCCAGTTTTCACTAATAAAAAAACTTTCATAAATTCCTTTTTCTCTAAATTCCACCTTTACCCTTAATCTTCTCACCTTCACATCCGGCAATAGAGCACGCCGCCGCCGCCGCCGCTTCCGGTTCGCCACCGAACCTCTAAATCCCTCGCCAAGACAGAACCTCTTCTCATGCTGGAGCTGCCACACCCCTGCTGCCGCTTAGTTCTCGGCCACCGGATGCGGCGTCGCAGGCATCCTTCGGGACCACCGTCAGCCACCACCCACCCCGACCACGCCAGATCTGGGCGGGTTTGAGGTGGATCCATCTCCGTCCGCAGCCGTCGCTCTTGCTCCACCGAGATGGCGATGACCGTCAAAGGTGAGCGTCCCTCCCTAAAATACGCCTGATTTTCTATGGTTCACTGGTCAAGCAATGCCTCCTTTATCAGGTGTTTTGGGGTTTGAGGATCGTCTCCTCCGTCTCCCTCTTTCCTCCTCCTTAGACCCCTCTACCTCCTCTCTGATCCCCATCAATATGTTCACCAGCGGAACCAGTCCCTCATGTTGTCATTACGATGAGCAAGGCGACGGCAGAGGAGCATGGCAAGGTAGCCTAGCGCCATGGGCACGACGAAGAGGAGGTTGGAGGTGAGCCCCGCGTAGAGGTGCCGCCTTATGGCATCGGGCACCACGCACCAGAGAAGGCTCATCGGGATGGTGGCCACGAAGCATAGCACGAAGCGGAGCACAGGCATCAACACGCCGATTGACAATGCCATCGCCTCCATCTCCAAATTTCCATCGTTGTCGCCGCCGCCGCGCCATAGGGAGGCGGACGAGCGACGCAAGCAGAGGATAAAGAGGAGGGAAGAAGAAGAAGAAGAAGGACAAAAAATGTCTAAGTGGTATATATGAGAAGTTTTGCCACAAATTGTGGTATTAATTGGTACCTGCAATATTTTGTGGTATTTTTTGGTACCGGCCAAAATCTTGTGCTATGGATGGAATTTTCCCAAACAAAAGTTGGATGATTAGGTCATCGAATGCCCTCTTTCCTTCATTTAAAAATAAATAAAACTAGATAGAATCTCGCCACGCTATGCTCATGGAAATAGGACTACCATTATGAATGTGTTGATGAGATACAAAATTAGTATATAGAATAATGATATACCTTCGTGTTATGTGTGTATTTTTTTTCGTTGCGGGTCTGATATGGGAATGAATGTCAAAAAATATGGTTACTAATATACGCTTGTTGTTATGTAAATCTCTATGCTAAGGTGAGGCTGTATTTTTTGTTTTTTGTAGCACATGCTTGCTCTGTATAGTTCTAGACTGGCTACACTCGTCTTTGCTCATGTAATCCTAGAAAGGGAGGCGATCTCGACTATTATTGTGTATTCTATGGGCCATGGGGATAGAAGGGCTCGTGTAATGAGGTACATGACCTATTTTCGCTTATACAATGGAAATAAAAGCTACGTAATCTTCAATCCAGAGCGCGCGTGAGGATTAAAGAGCACTATGGCGTATGGGCATGGTCAAGTAGGCGTTGGGTGATTAGATCTAGAATTCGGGGGATACGCTAAGAGTAGTGAGCTCTGATCCATCATTTAGATCGTGATCCAGTTTGATATGTGCTCTTCAGTAGTGTTTTGTGAAGAAATAAAATTGGCCATCTTTGTGCAGGGGAAAAAATCCATTCGGAGAGAAAGAAACATAAATCAGAGCTAGAGCTTTCAAATAATACAAAGCTCTTGTGTTTCATGCTTTAGCTTCTTGAAGTGTCCATGTAGTCAATCACCCGAATGATTCTCCAACGTGGAGTTTTGAAGTGTCCTATGGGGCCTGGTACTACCGGAAGCGGTTGGTAAATCAAAAGCTTGCCCAAAGGATTCAAGCGTGAGTTTGGCCTCTTGGATCAACTATCAATGGCGAATTTACGAGAATTTCCATGGATGGAATTTTTTGATTTAAAAACAGGGAGGAAGCACCCTCATCAGAAAATTATATTAGAAACCAAGGAGTTTAATTATAAGAGGAAGGGGAAAGAATAAACACAAAGAAACAAGCTAAACTTTAACGAAAATATCTCAACCAATCTACAAAAACCTCCCGAAGAGAAGGTTTGACCTTATGGATAACGAGGGCAAACGCTTCTCTAAAAATTATCCTCCACATCGCCAAAGATGCAACCCCCTGATTGAAAATGATTTTATTCCGGAGTATCCAAATGCTCCAGCACGCAACAATTATTATCTCCTTGAAACCCCTCAAACGAAATCGAAGCTTGCCATCTTGAATGAGGCCACAGACTGAGAGAGAAAGATCCCAATCAAAACCAATATCCAGCCAACACCTTTGACTGAAAGAACAACCGAAAAAAGGTGCTTCAAATCTTCCAAAGTGTGTCCAGAGCAAAGAATACAATCATGGTTGTCAAGATGAAACCTCTTGCGAGAAAGAAGTTATTTGGTATTTAACCTGTCTTTCAAAAGTAACCAGAAAAAAATTTCTGCTTACTCAAACAAAATGATTTCCAGAGCCAGAGAAAAGGAGGCTGGGTAGGAAACTGTCCCATAAGCTGAATATAAGCCTGTTTAGATGAGAAAGATGAAGATCCCCAAATGTAGAACCACTCATCAGCCCGGTCTGGAGATGGCTCAATAGAACTAATCTAGTCAACCGATGAGTTAAGTTGTAACAAAGCAGTCGGTGAACGAGGCAGATGGAAGAGCAAAACCACATCTACCTCACCCAGGAAAGATGCAACCGGTGCTTCTTTGTTCTTAGCAAAAATAAAAGATCGTGCCAACTCAATAAGGGATAAGCCAAATTCCACATATCCTTCTAGAAGTGACAAGATCGCCCATTAAATAACCGAACAATGGAGAAACCTTTAAACTCATCCAACAAAAGAAGAAGATCCTCCACCAAAAGGATCCACACAATCTGCTTGAACTCTAACCAAAAGATTGGAGTAAAAAGCTTGCCAAGTTAACTTAACCCAAGGTAAATCCACTGTTAAGAAACTTATGTAAATGCTTCATCAACATAGCCTTATTTTGGATCCTAAGATTCGTAATGCCAAGACCACCTTGTCGCTAGGGTCTACACACTTGTTTCCAAGAAACTAAATACCCTCCTTTCGATTGATATCCGCCCATGCCACAAAGCATGCATGCGAAGACGATCAACTGGGAATGCACCTAGCAGGAGCTTCAAAGAGGCCAAGTGATAAATTGCTTGCGAGGAAAAAACTAATTTTACCAAGACCAGACGTCCGCCAAATGACAGAAAAGAAGATAAGCCTGATAGTCTTCTACTAATCCTGTCAAGGAGCAGCAAGTAACTAGCAAATCTGGGCTTTGACGTTCCAAGAGGCAAGCCCAAGTAAGTAAAAGGGAGTGAACCAACCGAACACCCAAAAGTGCTAGCCAAGTCCACCATTTTTGTGGCATCCACATTAATCGGAAGCATGGAAGATTTATGAAAATTAACATGTAATCCCGTAGAGTCCGCAAAAGAGCGTAACAGGCCTTGGAGACAAAAGAGTTGAAGTGCATCAGCAGGCAAGAACAACAACGTATCATCAGCATACTGAACAATAAGATAGTCTTGGGAGAAACCCGAATCCAAAGGACCAGAAAGTAACCCTCGATGGAAAGCTTGATTAATAATGGACTACAGAAGATTCATTGCTAGAACAAATAGAATCGGAGAAAGAGGATCCCCTTGTCGCACACCTCGTTTACAATGAAACACTTTACTCGAAACACCGTTTAGCAAAACTGAGGAGGTACCAGAGCGAAGAATATTATGAATCCAGTGTTGCCAATTTTCACTAAAACCCTTGTATTTGAACATGGCAAGGATAACATGATGTTCTACCTTATCAAAAGCCTTCTCAAACTCCAATTTTAGAATGACAATTTCCCTTTTTGACTGGTGGCACAAATGAAGGTATTGAAAAGTCCAAGCCACATAGTCTTGAATAGTTCTCCCTTTTATAAACCCATACTGGTTAGCCTGAATGACCTGAAGAATAACTAATTGCAATCTATTAGCAACCAATTTTGTTAACAATTTGAGCGAACTATTTAAAAGGGAGATAGGTCTGTAATCATTCACTGTTTCAGGATTCAACTTGTTTGGAATCAGGGTGATAAACGAAGAGTTCATACTTTGAATATTCATATTGTTATCACAGAAATCATTGCATAATTGATAAAAATCCGGAGCCACGAGGTGCCAGTAGGTCTTCAAAAAACGGCCATTGAAACCGTCAAGACCAGGAGCATGATCTGGTTCCAAATTTTTGACCACCAAATCAATTTCTTCTTTGGAGAACCCAATGACTAAATTGAGCAATAAAGATGAATCAACCGGTGCAATCAAGGAAGCCATATTAAAATGTGTGGTGGTAAACTCAGACACCCCCAACCTCGCTTTAAACGAATTCCACAAAATTGCTGCCTTTTGATCATGAGCAGAAAGACATGACCCATCTTCCAAGTATAACTGAGCAATATAATTCCGCCGAAAGGTTGATGAAGCAATGGATTGAAAGAATTTGGAATTTTCATTCCCAAACTTCGCCCATCTGATGGTAGCTCATTGCCTCCAGTAAGATCTCTTGGCTGCTAATAGCTTGGTCAAATGGCGCTAAAGGATTTTTCTAAAGTTCCTTTCCACTTGACATAAGGCTCTTTGATCTTCCAATCCATCCAAAAGAGCTAACACCCAACTAGTTTTACTGATGAGCTGGGCCAGATTAGAAAGGCTTTTACTCCAGAATTTCAGACCTCTCCTTAAAATCTTGAACTTAAAAGAAAGGAGCTGAGCCAAATTAAGAGAGCGAGCCAAAGACGTCTAGAGAGAAGACACCGTGGGAAGAAAGGAGTCAAACTCTGTCCAAAAATTTTCAAACCGAAAAATGCTAGCTCTTGGAATGGAAGAAGAGATCTGGACCGAGCAGGGAATGTGGTCTAAAGTAAGTCTAGCCAAAGGAATAGCCAAAGTATTCAGAAAAGTTAGAGACCAGTCTGTTGATGTGAAAACCCAATCCAACTTTTGTAAGAGAGCATCTTCCTGCATGTTGCTCCATGTGAAAGCCCTACCCTTGAGTGGAATTTCCACCAAACCGAGACTATGAATCACCTCATTGAACCGTAGCATATTGGCAAAGTTACCACCTAGCTTGTTCCGGTTTTCCTGACTTCTTAACATATTAAAATCGCCCACTAACATCCAAAGCTAAAAAAAATGCTAGGATCCAAGCTGGACAGCCAGGATAAGAATTCTACTTTGCCCCCCAGAGTGCAAGGTCCATAACATTGGTAAGGAACCAACTTTGAGCATTAAGCGTGGAAGTAAGTTTAACGGTCAACGAGAAGCTATTGAGAAACACAAGCGAGCCATCAAACAGAGCACCATTCCAAGCCGTGAGAAGACCACCAGATGCCCCTACCGCGGGAACAAAACAGAATTTGTTAAAATGCCTATGCACAAAGTTTCGAAGAAACTGACTGTCAAACATTTCCTTTTTGGTTTCCTAGAAGCAAACACTGAACAAGAGCTTTCATCGATCTTAGCCCTAACATCATTCCATTTATCACGCGAATTAATACCTCTTACATTCTAAGATAGAACATTCCAATTTCTTGACGAACTCATAAGAAACAAATAACTCACAGTACCAAACTAGTGGCCCAAGGCCAGCTAGCCGCATGATCCCATTCCAAACAACCGCCAAAGCACATGATAGAAAAGCGAGATACTGGGTAACAGTAATTAAACACGACAAAGACAAAATGTGTTGTCTGTGAACATAGTCATAAGAACACGCCAACAAAATAAAACACCTGAAATTCTTGAGAGAGGGCCCAAAAGTTAGCCCAGAAACACGAAAGGGAATGGTAGCCACAACTAAGGAACTAATCATCATCAGACTCTAATAAAGCCTTATCAGACAACTCAGTAGGAGAAGTCTGGCAAAAGTCCACCCCAATACGCCGCGCTATAGGAACAGACAAGAAGGGCGGGACAGCCTTGCCCTTGGACCTGCTACGTCCTTCGAAAAGAGGCGCCAAAAGGTCAGCACTTGCTTTATCTTTGAAATCTTTGTTGGCAGCATTCAGTCTGGAGCTACGCCGAAGAAGACTAGTGTCAATTGGGACAGGGAACTTTCTGCGCCTTCTCTTCATCGAATTCTAAAAAGGAACCGAAACTTCGACAACATCGTCATCAGCCAGCTCTTGCAAAGAACAAACAACATTGGGAACTCTAGGTTGAGTGACCACCGAAACAAAGAACTGCTTCTGACAGACTCCATCATCAACCACCACTACATGCCAGGATAACGCAATAACAGAGACATGAGCTGGATCTAGGCACTCCAAGAACTCCGGGAATGAAGTTAGGAAATTAAACAAGACTTGAAATTCACCAAAATGCGGAAGCCAGAGAGAAAGGTCAGGACCAATGACAGCTTCATCCAAGCTCATGTCGATACTCAACTCCTGAACATCAGAGTGCCCAGACTCCGCCACTGGTGATTGTGCCTCCAAGATCTGCTCGTCGACAACCAAAACAACGACATCGCCTTCGCACCATCGACTTGCTCCCATAACCGATTCTCGCCGCGCAGTGCACCATCGGCGCCCACCACTCAGCATGTTCGAATGGGCCGCCGAAGTTCGATGACTAGCCGCTACATCAACCCTAACCACCCGGAGGAAGGGGCTGAGGATGAACTGCAACTCCAAACGGGGGCAAAGGGTCTTCATATGGAGGTTGCAACACTGAATCTTCATGGAGAATGAAGCAAGGAACTACCCATTCTTAGCACCTAGTTCAAATTTCCCCAATGACTAAAAGACTCTCAGAACCACATCGATGAGGGCACTAAAACTTTAATCAAAATCCTTGCCTTGTTAGAGGACTCGTGCCAATGGATCAAAGTTCCAGACCCTGCTACAACACATCCTATCGCAGCCACATTGAAACAGTCCAATCGAAACGCTACTAACATGAGCCAACAGACCCTATCTAGAGGAGCAAACCTCAAATTGAGACCTTCACCATGCTTAATGAAGCCAAGAGAATACGGCTCGAAAGGATGAGGCCCATGGGAAATTGCTGCTTCTCTCTCAATGCAACTTCCAAAAGTAACAAAAGCAGCTCCTAAAGGACAAGCAGCGATCTCAGAGACACGAACATGAAACTGGTGAACCAGGTAGTGGTGAATAGCCACTGCCACTTGAGCAAAGTCGCAAGCCGCCATACCATAACCAAGACAAATGATACTAACGCCCTCGTGGAGCGGCCGCCCGATCCAAGATGTGAGCTAAGCGCCGACGATGATCCTGAAAGAGCGCATTCCCGACCGAGAAGCTACGGGGAAGGAACCGGGACGGGTCAACTTCAAAGTTAGCCATGGACGGCGGAGGAAGAGAACCAGAAGGGCAACTGGGAGGCGAAGACGAACAAGAGTGTGAACACCTAAAGGAAGTCGGAAGGACTCCAAGCGCCGAACCCAAGACCGCCTTTTCCCGAGAAGGACTCTTCGAGAGAACCGAACTCTCAACCTGGTTGGGCTGGAGTGGGCCACAAACCAAAACCGGCTACACAATCTTTCTGATCGGGTGGTAAATCTTTTTCCTACGATTACATGCCAAACAGAAACGCTGAATATGGCCATAACCGAAGCAAAAACAGCAACGAAGATCATTGGAGCAAACACACACAAAGTGGCCCACGTCAAGACATTTAAAGCAGGTAATATCATCTCTACAATCACGGGATCTCTAATTTGAAAATTGAAAACGAGATTTGGCCTCGCTTTCGAGCACGAACAGGACGAACAATACGACTAGAAGGAACTAGCCCTTGTTTAATCCGATTGAACACCATATGAACTGGAATCAAATTAGACCCCAAACTCTGTTTAACTATGGATGCAAAGCTCCTTCGAGAGGAATGATCAGACGAATGAGTTCCCAAAATACCAGAACTAGACACTGGGTGATTAACTTTAGACCGAGAAACCAAAGTCCACTCTGCCGCACATTCCGATTCCCAAAGTTTGTATTCTCGAATCCAATTGGGACCACCATTGCCCCAGAGATTGAAAAATACACAGAAAAACTTTGAATCCACCTTTCGGAGCGCATACACCAGGAAACCCACCGCTCTCGAACAAACAGAAAACTTAAAAGAAAAGTTCTTCAACAAAGAAACCTTGAAGTCCAGGGCAGAACCCCCCAAACACGCATGAAGAACTAAGCTAGCTGACTCTTCTAAAAGACAGAAAGAAGCCCGAGAGAGAGAAACCACCAGATGAAAAGCCGAAGAACTAGAAACCGAGTGTACCGTGGTGCGAAAGCGCTGCCAACCCTCTTGCTAAAAAACCTCGCCTGAAGAAAGATCCAACCGGGGAGGTAGGGGTTCCAGAGCCATGGAGAAGCCGCCATTAGGTCCCTGTGGACTGGTCATCTAAGCTTTGTCTAAGCATAACGTTTTTCAACATGTTCTAGCTCATACTAATGTATCATCTGATGGAATATTATAGGAAAATTTCTTCCTTTTTTCAAAATTCAAATCAAAACAATTGGTTTGGATTGATCTACGTAAACACGACTAAACAGATCACTATGAGAACCCTAATACTTAACCTAATCTAAACAAACAATAAACGATATTAAACAGTAAATTATAGACTAATTGGGATCACATGGCAAATCATCAACATATGACATTTCATTATCGAAAGTTTACAACAGGAATTATAAAACAAAAATACAACACCATTGCAGGCTCAGAGTCAATTGCAAGATTTCATTACCAGAAAAGTAATACAAGAATCCATCTCCATAAATTACAATGTGAATTTTAAAGTAATAGTACAACATTGTTACATTCTCAAATTAATTACAAAGAATTCAAAAGAAAGATTACAATTTAGAGCTAATTACAATGATCCATTACGAGTAAGAAAAATAAAAGATTACAACAGTAAATAAATTACAACAGCCGACTTTGCATGCTTGGTAACCTCGAGCATCTACATCCTTTCCCGTGTATCGCTAGTAGTCAAGCCCATCCCCGACCAATCCAAGATTCTACAACCACCCATTTCCATTGTCCACAAAAACCAAAAGACCAGCAGCAAACAAAAGCTATGAATTGACTTAGAGTAAAGAAGGACTGCCGTCAGGTCACGTGAAGCTCATCGAGGTTCCCAGACTGTTCGAGGCCAGTCGACATCCTCTCACTTCGATGGGTTTCATCACCCGACAGTTATAAACAAACCTAACACCCACTTTTCCAACTTACCTCAATCGCAGAAAATCCCACGAATAGTGCCTCATGGACCAATGGTCCATGCATTTTACCCAGCCAAACAGCTAGCAAAGAGAGGGGAGGAGATAAGGAGGGGGCATTTTGGGTAAGGCACAGTAAGGAGAGAGAGAGAGAGAGAGAGATCATAACCAGCCGAAGCACCACATAAAAATCCTCAACACCCACAACCAAATCACCTTTCTCTCCTCCAAAGAAACTAGCCGAAAACACAAACCAGCTCCACTACCATTCCAAGCCAAGAGCAAAGAAGGCACTCAACCAAAGACTACCACCCCTACAGAACAAGGAAACAAGCCAAAGGAAGCCAACCAAAGAACCCTAAGCACCCACAACCACAAGGGAAGACAAGGAGACCAAGAGGCGAGGAGGAGAAGGCAAGGGAAGGCCACCAGTGGGCAACCACGATAACATTAGACTGACCAAGCTCCAGAACCAACCCACTAGTCCCCTGACCCACAAGCCGTCCGACAAACCCACCATTTTAGCCCTTCCCATTCTATCCCTCTTGGCATTGTCATTTCATACAACACACAACACTGGACACACAACCACAACTGACAAGGTAGAGTGGCCAATAAGAAAGGCACACCGAGCCTCATTTTAAGCATGTTACCACAATGTCGATAAGCCTCAAGAGCCATCAGACGCCTCGACGCTACGGATAAGCTCCCCAATGCAAACCCCGCCCCGAGTCCCTTCAGGACACCCTAACTATGACTAAACCCCCAAGCAGTCATGGTAATCACATAAATAGACGAGTAAAAAGCTAACTAAAATTAACAAAGTATGAGAAAGGGGAAAGAGAAATAGTCAGGTTAGGTTTTCAAGCATAAGTCAAGCCACCAAACCACCATACCAAGCATCATCAAGACAAAACCATCACCATGCACCCATGTCCAAAGACCCAAGCTCACCAAAACCATCATCGTAACCACCACCACCACCGTAACCATACCAAACCCACCATACCAAGCATCATCAAGACAAAACCATCACCATGCACCCATGTCCAGAGACCCAAGCTCACCAAAACCATCATCAGAACCACCACCAGAAACATCACCAAAACCATACTAAGCCACCACCATACCAAGCACCATTAGCACAAAACCACCACCATGCACCCCATGTCTAGAGGCCGAAGCCCCCACCAAGTCCGCACCACCAAGCCAAGGAACCACACCATCCCCCTGCCGCCACCAAGCCTGAACCACAGAGCCAAGGAACCACACCATGCCTATGAACCATCACCAACGAAGCCCACAGCCATACCACCGAAGCAACCATGCTCATGCCACCACCATGCCCTCTCCATGAGCAATCATCCAAAATCCCCAAAGACGCACCAAATATGTCACCAAGGACCCCCCCAATAAATAAATAAATAGGGATAATTCTAAGATTAAGGAAATAGGTAAATAAGGGTAAGAGGAAGAGGGGAACCGTCAGTGTAGCCAAGTAAGTAGTAACCGCGTCGAGCTAAACTGGGAACGAAGTGAAGGAAAGCAGGAACCCACCCAAGAGAGTAGACCCACGAGAGAGGAGCAACTTAAGACCCAATGTATAATCCGAGGTGACAGACATGCACTCTTGAGGCTAAGAGTCATGACAAGAGGCAACTAGGAGCCTCGATGGTGCATATCCAAAGATGGACCACGGAGAGAGCGCTAGGAGGCCATCGCACCCAGGGGGTAGCCAGATCCGAATGAGGAGGAAGGAGGAATCGCCATAGAGGAGAAAGGGGAGGGAGAGAGGAACCGAGAGAGAGAGAGAGAGAGAGAGAGAGAGAGAGAGAGGGTGCGGGTGTAGTGTGTAGTGTGTTGTGTTGTGTTGCTGTGTGTGTTTTGTGTGCGTGTGTGCAGTACGGCTGTGTGTGTGTTGTGTGAGTATAGTGTTTTGGGTAGTGTAGAGTGCTGAGTGAGAAGTGCATGTAGTGTTTTAGATTTTGCAAGCATGTGAGTTCTCAGAATCGGATACTAGAGCAAGGTGTCATGGGAAAAATAACTGGGGGTAATGCTAACCTAGTAGGGATCCGAAAAATTTACTAAATTAAAATCTGCCAAAGCAGGGAGCCACAAATTAATTTAAGCAGAGTAACACCCAAACGACTAAGTATTTCATATACGCTATTCGTCAGATAATTGCGTAAGACTAACCGACCTGTAGGAGAATGATCCAGAGTCCATCGACGTCGATCCTTTCTACGAATACAAAGGCAAGCTTATTTCTTGACCACCAACCTAGTTATATTAAATGTAAAAGTTACTTTTCTATATCTGTATATATATGTGCATTAAAATGATTTATCAAACCAAACCAAATTTTGTCAAATTCTTGGAACATCGATCAATTGCGTAAGTTCTATGTTTAATTTTCATTCTTTCATTTCTTTCAATTTCAATTTCATTAAATTCATTAATTAATTAAGAAGTGCAACCTTGCTTATATATATACACCTACATTCTGGTCGTTTATTATTGTTAGTCTGGTCGGAGAAGACATTTTTCTCTCCGATATCCTTTTAAGGATCTCTTGATACTCTATGGTCCTAGTCGTGAGCATTTTCTTCAAATGATTCCCACGCAGCGACTACACTCTTTTCTCAAAGAAAATGAGTAATCGTGAGCGCCACACAACTAACTATCTCATGAATGATATGCTTACGATTTTGAAGATTATGCTTCATTATTACAAGATTCGGTCTATTCTTGTCCTGCCATCGTCGGGACATGGAAAGCTTCCTAGTCGAAGTCTCCTTTTTCGCCGTGGTCCCGCCTAATCGAAGGAGCTTCTAGCGACGGTTCTTTTCTTACGATCCTCGCTACTACCGGATATAGAATTTGAACACGCTTCAAAAAATATATGTCGATGCCTTCGTGTCTTAGCATTAGTTCCACTGCACTATGGGACAATAGATATAAACAAAGTTCACTTATACTGCTGCATACATATTTGCATTTCTTCTTATGTCAAGTTTGACAAAGTCTTTTTCCGACCATATATAGTGTTTTTGATTGGTATTTCCATTATGACAAACAAAGATCTATAACTAGTCGAATCGACACGGGTCCCGACCACATTTGATTTCCTAATCTTCGAACGATCAGCTTTGTCTTACATGTCCAAACATACCTTCAAAAACTCACATACATGGTTATGACCTCTTTTTTATTTTTTTTTCTTGGCTCACTGCTTGTACAAGAACGCTTCTACTATAAAGCGCCTTGGGCTAGAAAATATACGAGAATTTTAAAAGTCAAACAGGATAAACAAAAGCTTTGTCAATGACATAAAAAGTAAGTTTTCATAGATATTCAAATATTTTTACACTTGCATGAACCTACTTTAAGAAATATTCAAATTTAACCATCGCTTTGTCTGAGATTCGACCTCCATCTCCTCTACAACTATATCTCCGAAAGTGGCCCTGAGTTCTTCCATGAACTTGGTCGCCTCCTCAGTGGGCGATTGAAGTCTTCTTAACAGCTTGGAGATCTATGGAGGGTCGGAAGCTTTCAATTTTGCCAAAGCAAAACTAACTCCACTTGCAACGCTGTTTTTAGGGCCCGGCATAATTAGTCCGAGTAGTTCGAGCGTAACTTTAAGGTCCTCTAGAAGTTGACCCAAATAGTTCATTTTCTCTATTGGATCTCCTAAGGAAGGCGTGCTTGATCCTCGATCCCATATCAAAGATCATCTTGTTCAAAGCACTAATCTTTTCATCAATATTTTGAGCAAAAGCCGCCTCCTTATCCTCGCTCAAATTTCGTAGTTTTTACTGTTTCAAGATTTGCGCTTTGCTCTCGCAAAAGCAAATCGCTTAATGAACACAAGCATAATTGAAGGAACAATCAAGTTTGGCGACATATTACCTTCATTTGTTTTGCTAAGTGTTTCATATTTGGTCGTTGTCAACGATCAACCTGTTTTGGTCAACTTGCTTTAGCAAATGATCGGTCTTTAGCTTTTATTTCTTCTTCAAGAAGAGCCGCCTTGGCTTTCACCACAACCTCCTCTTTTATTTTCTCCAGATCTATCGAATACGATAAGGAGAATAATTGTAGAGGAGCAAAGTATTGAAGAAGAAACAAAAGTTTAAAAGGGAAAAGTTCTTACTTTCCAACTCGGAGTGCTTTTGCTCCAAGTCCTTAACTCGCTGGGTCAGTCCTCCGATCACAGCAAAATTCTCGACCAAATGCTACACAAATAACATTCTCTTTCTTAAGTTTCTTATAAACTTTTTAAAGAAGAACTGGTCAGAGAATACTTACCCGAATTGCTTGGTCATTATAACCAAAGAAAATCGAATCGGGTGCATCTTGAGTTGAGTATCCGATACTTTCTGCCACGCCTCATCAAGCTCCTTATCCTCGATAAATCGGGGACGAAAAGAGGAACTTGTTAGGTTGGGAAGGGTTATCAACAGTGATCGGAACCTGTTGAGACCTCTCGAGGCATCTACCTCCACGTAGGGGTTTCAATCACCAAAGGATCCAACTCAACCGTTGCCCTTGTCACCGCCGGGCTTTTTCGACCACTACTTCCTCAGAACTTTGTCCCGAGAAGTGCTCTGTCGAACTTCCACAGTGCAGTCCTCAGAAGAACTCCGGTCTGAAACGACCGAACACCGAAGACCTATGCAAACCGAAGATGGGAAGTTCAAAGTATCAAATCATCAAGGAATTATTAAAGGTACATACTTATACGACCACTTTCATTTGTACAAACCTTGTTAATCTCCTGGATTTGACTCAAACGCACAAGAGAGAAATCATGCCGCTAGCCTTCCTTTTCTTCTCCTGCAATTTTGCTGTTCTCGACCAACAGGTTTGTTGAAACCTCACATCCTCCAACAAGATGTCGGAAGCTATGTCCTCCACAGGCTCATCAAGGTCCACATTCCCGACTATCCGGTCGGAGGGAGTGGTTTCATCAATCTCCGATCGCTTGTTTCAAGAATAACCATAAGGTCGTGCACGACCACTCGAGTCTGACCTTGCAGCTTATATTCTCGGGCCTTCAGCTTATCCACCCAAATCAAAGAACAAATTTGATTGGGTGAAGAAATCCTTTATCTAAAAAAAATTGCATATATGATTCCCAAATGTTCTATTACCTCGAGGATTCATCTCCTTCAAGTGCCTCGTGGCATGACTCTGGTTTAACCAAGGTGGGATGTTGATCCTCACCGCATTGTATGATTCGCAAACCCAGACCGATCGCAAATGTAGAGCACGATTGGAAATCTGGTCTGATATATGTATATATCGCGGTAAAGGAATTTTTGATTAAGTTACCTTAAGCCTTGCTGCTCTCCTTCAATAGGAGTTATGGCTAAGATCTTGGGGCATTCAGTCTTTTCTCCGTGCTCCCCTTGCAGATTAGCCCGACTGCTCTCTAATTTCCCATAGGAAAGAACTTTAATGTATGGAAGAATAGACAAATTTTAAGGTAACACATTAATCAAATCAAAA